>OZ026531.1:13841320-16241320 GCA_964019695.1 Loripinus fragilis
AACAACAACAACAACAACAACAACAACAACAACAACAACAACAACAACAACAACAACAACAACAACAACAACAACAACAACAACAACAACAACAACAACAACAACAACAACAACAACAACAACAACAACAACAACAACAACAACAACAACAACAACAACAACAACAACAACAACAACAACAACAACAACAATGATAATGATAATGATAATAATAATAATAATAATAATAATAATAATAATAATAATAATAATAATAATAATAATAATAATAATAATAATAATAATAATAATAATAATAATAATAATAATAATAATAATAATAATAATAATAATAATAATAATAATAATAATAATAATAATAATAATAATAATAATAATAATAATAATAATAATAATAATAATAATTATAATAATAATGATAATAATAATAATAATAATAATAATAATAATAATAATAATAATAATAATAATAATAATAATAATAATAATAATAATAATAATAATAATAATAATAATAATAATAATAATAATAATAATAATAATAATAATAATAATAATAATAATAATAATAATAATAATAATAATAATAATAAAAATAATAATAATAATAATAATAATAATAATAATAATAATAATAATAATATTTTGATCGCGAATTAAGCTATACCATACACAGGAAATGAAGTCGTCCTCTAAAAACAAAACTCGTCTCACAAAATGCAAATAATTAAATCGCTTTAGCACAAAGTTATTGAAACTACAGGCTGTAAGTCTTTAGTATAGTGATATGACTGCTGGGCTTTGAGCAAATATCTCCTCATCTAGAAGAATATGCCATCGAAAATTTAATAAATAATCATAATTATCTGCACCCCACCCACTGGATTTTGCCTGGTTTACTAAACTTTAGGTGCAATATTCATATTATTACCTTCTGAAACTCCAATAGATTTGCCACACTGGCACTTGAGCCCCAAACCCACTCCACAAACCTTATATTGAATAGATTGGCAACACCAGCTGTAGACAAGTTCCAGGCACGTCTACAGATCTACACAGCCTAGACAACACATCCTAATAATGTTTTTAACTGTAAATAAAGATGTTTTAACCATGTTGATGACGTCACTTGTCCGCGATGCTTCGGCCCTGGGCAGTATCAAAGTAGAAGTAGAGGCTTCATTTCAATGAAGCTAAAATTGTTTAAAAAAATCCCTAAAAAACGCAACTATTTTTCAATGGGAAATCTCGGAAATTGGTGATCTCAGTTATCACTCAAATGCAGGGCAATGTCCTATACTGACAGGTAGTACTGATAATTTTATGTCTCCTGGCAAATTATTCTTGGTTTTAATATGACGGTAAACTATCTTACCTATCTTCAGGGGACAAAAATATTTCAATTTTGCTCTTGCCCTGCAGGACGAGAGACTTACAATTTTCACTTGTCCTGCAAACACATGCACTCGTCCTTAAAAATTGTATGCGATAAAGAAAATGGGGGGGGGGGGGGGTAATATGATGTTTTTGAAGTTCCTTATATCACTGCTAAAATGATATTAACCCACTGCAGTCAGTTTCATAAATGCATCCCATACACTGACAAAAAGAGTTTTACTTTCTTTTCTCAAAATCGCGTTTACTTTCCACTTTTTCTGCAAGAACTTTCGTATGTCAGACATTTTAGCAGAACCCCTGTTTGACTGGTTTATAAATCTATTACGCCCGTCAACATTCAGTTATTAAGAAGAAAAATCAATAATTACAGCGATACAGTCTGTCACTCTCCACACCTATTTCATTGATGAAAATGTGCTCCGAAAAAATCAATATTTACTTCGATACAGTCTACCACACTACCGCGCAAATTATTCTGCGCAGCTTTTATTCGCCATTTGCAATCACAACATCCGGTTTCTACTTTCGGAATTGAAAAGGTATTTGGCTCGATGAAAACACTTCCTGCCATTCAAAAAAATGCTAGTTTCACCCGCAAATTTTAGCACTCGTCCTGTAGGACGAGCACTTTGGGAAGAATCACTCGTCCTTTCTAAAATCCACTCGTCAATACGAGCGGACGAGTGGAATTTTTGTCCCCTGATCTTCTTAAACTCAGGGGACCATATAATGACCATTTATCTTGATCTCAATAGAATTGGAGTTGTTTTGTTGCAGTTCTGCACAACAGAATGTTCATACAAAAGCTATAATTAAGCCTCCTTTTTGATGATTCAGTATTTTTCAGATGCATTTGGACCACAAAGAGAGAATCCTCAGTGAAAAACAGATCTATCTATCTCTATCTTCTGATATTGCCAATGCCTTCGCAGGTATTTTGGCAAGGTGACTGCACACCAAGCCTTGAAAACAAGGAAAAGGTTAAAAAATGACAGTGAGGATTTTTACAAGATGATACCTGTAGGTTAAAAACAAGATTGAAAATAGAGGGAGGAATAAAGTATGGAAGAAGGCAAAGATCAGGAATCAATACAATCAAATACCACGCCTGACCCAGGACACCATATGAGAAAGTGACAAAAACACAAGAAAACATCACATACAAGAGAGCCAAGAGGTCGGCCCTTTCCCAGCAGGTGAACACAAGGCTGCAAGGAACAGAAAAGTCAGTATGACAAACACGAAACACACAAAAGAAGCACCACCTTGGAATGGTCAATAAGAAAATTACTGGAGGGCTTAAACAAACCTTGCCCTTATTTCTGATGTGGATCAAGACAAATAGATGTTTGGTTCACATGAAAGATCCCTAACTTATCCATGTATCATCTCCTAGTACATGCAAATCGAGATATAAAAAGAAGATAAAACAAAGATAAGGACTCAACAGTGCATACAACTGCATACCAGAGTAAAATAAATCCAACTAGAGCAGAAGTCGATGGTACACCATCGCAAATACCCGCTTTTTGACCTATAACCTTTACCTTGGGGTCAAGGTCACAGAAAATGTAGCTCAATACCTTCAACATAATATGACCTATGCACCTGTAAAGTTTGAAAATACTATGTCCAATGGTTAAGGAGAAGAAGCATTTACAAAAAATACACTATATGACCTTGACACACAAAGTTGTCCAATGCCCTCCAAATCATATGACCTTTGCACCTGCAAAATTTGAAATTGCTACGTCCAACAGTTTAGGAGATGATGCATTTACAAGAAAGTACATTACTTGACCTTGACCTTCAGGTCAAGGTCACACTAAATGTTGCCCAGTGCCCTCTACATTATGTGATTCATGCACCTAAAGAGTTTAAAGTTACTACGTCAAAAGCTTTAGGAGGAGAAGCATTTACAAGAAATTCAATATTTGACCTTTGACCTTGACCTTGGGGTCAAGGTCACACTAAATGTTGCCCAGTACCCTCTACATCATGTGACCCATCCAGCAACAAAGTTTGAAGTTGCTAGGTCTAACCGTTTAGGAGGAGATACATTTACAAGAAAATTCAATATTTGACCTTTGACCTTGACCTTGGGGTCAAGGTCACACAAAATGTTGCCCAGCACCCTCTTTATCATGTGACCTTTTCAGCTACAAAGTTTGAAGTTGCTACGTCAAAAGATTTAGGAGGAGATGCATTTACAAGAAAATTCAATCTCTGACCTTGACCTTGGGGTCAAGGTCACACAAAATGATACCCAGTACCCTCTACATCATGTGACCTATTCAGCTACAAAGTTTGAAGATGCTACGTCTAACCGTTAAGGAGGAGATACATTTACAAGAAAATACAACATTTGACCCTTGACCTTGGGGTCAAGGTCACACGAAATGTTGCCCAGTACCCTCTACATCATGTGACCTATTCAGCTACAAAGTTTGAAGTTGCTACCTCTAACGGTTTAAGAGGAGATACATTTACAAGAAACGTGACGGACGGACGCACGGACGGACGGACAGACGGACAGACGGACGACGGACCGACTTTGACACGAAATTAATATACCCTTTTTTTCTAAAGAAAAAAGCGGGTATAACAATTAAACCCTGATAGGCCCAACCACAGATACAATACCAGGCCATCACCCTCTCAGTCTCATCTATAGATAAGTCTTTAAGTCGGAACCATCATAGAGTCTGAGGTCCGACCGGCCAGCGTGCAATTAAAAAGGAAAGCAAAGTTGCCAGCTGTAATTGGGTTGACTCTCATGGATTGATCAGTATATAAAAATAGGGTAGGGTCGGTCAGAACTTTTAAAATCGAAATAAAAACATGCACTTTCACTGTTTAGGGTTTGGGATGCTGAAGCTCTCCTAATGTGACTCAGGACCAGGAGAGACATAAACAATATTTGCAGTAGTCCTTACCAGTGTGTTACTGCCGAAAGTTAAGGGGTTGCACCTGGAAGGTCTAACTACAGGCTCTATGTAATGGGGGAGAGGCATGGCCACCAGGCCATAAACAATTTTATAGAGGAGATAAAGACGTGTCACTGATCGTTTCTGTTCTAGGGTTTGCCAGTTCAACTGGTGCAACAATGAAGAGACACTAGTTGTCCTGTTCCAATCATTTGTGGTTCAGCGGGCTGCTCTTCTCTGGACCATCTCAATTTTGTTGGTCTGTTCTTTTGTGTGAGGTCTCAAACAGCTGAAGCATATTCAAGCTGGGGATGAACTAGGGTTTGGTTTGCCATTTCTCGGACTTGATATTTCGTCTGATGAATCTAGGTGATTGATTTGCATTGGTTGCTACCCTGCTTACCTGAGTATTCCAGCTAAGGCCTTGCTGTCCACCTCCAGGACCTTACCATGCAGTATGTACTGTGTGTCAAGAGGGGTCCTGGCTGTTGTCACCCTGATGACCTGGCATGAAAATTCCCCCAAATATTAACCAAGTGATTAATCCAGAGCTCTGCTGTCAGAATCATGTAAAAAAAAATCCTACAATTTTTACATGATTTTCATCCTTGATCTTTGAAGGAGTTCCAGATGGTAAAACATAGATTTGAAATCTTTTATTTGTGTGTTGTTATCTTTCTTAATTCTTAAAGCGCCAAGAAAAAAAATGTTGTCTGCTGAAGTCGTCTGCTGCAAATAATTGCCTAACTTTACTGATGAATTAAGTAAAGAAGCAAACTGTGTTGACCCAGAACAGACTGCTCCTATAGGAGCAGTCTGATCTGGGTCCACACTGTTTGCCATAGAGGCTTCTTAAACATTTCAGCAGACGAGAAAAGCAGACGACTTTTGTTGCGATTGGCGCATTAAGGGTTAAGTCCATGCCATAAGTATCAGAGGTTGCGGAAATGCATGATCAATAAATTACAACCAGAAGCTATTGCTGCATTGATTCATTCAGAAACTAACTTTGTATGGGCAGTTTATGGTTTGTAAGCCTAAGGGAAGTTTATGGTCATATGATATTTAGATTGTTGATTTCCGAGATTTCCCAGACCTGATAATGATATTTTCATTTCTATACATGTATATGAGGCAGGGATTTTTTTGGTGTTCTCAGGGGCCGAAATTTGGTCCCTGTCCCAATGGAAATTAGGTGACTTTTCCCAATTTTGGAGAGAAAAAAATCCCAATCTTAAAAAGAACTTATATTAATATTTTTATTAAGTCACTACACACACACCTCACGAGCTACATGATGACAATCTACTACCATTGCATCTTATTTCTCCTTCAATTTTATGGCAATATAGTATGTGTAATAGCTAATTTGTTTTTTTAAATTTGACCAAAAATGCCGCAATTGTGTACTATAATAACAAATTTCCCAATTTAGGGGTTTACCACGCTAATTTTCCCAATCTGAAAGGCCCTAGGGCCCCTTCCAAAAATTGCAAAAAAAATCCCTGTGAGTATAAATTCTTAATCTTGAAGAGTTGGGCCATCTCATTTTATACATGTGCTTTCACAGGTGTTTCCAGCAAATAATTAGACATGCTGTAAGGCCCTAAAAAATGTGTGTTTCAGGCTAAGGCCAAATAAAAAATTAAGTGTGTTTAGGGTAATGGGTCTGAAAATTTTAGGGACGGTAGGGTAGGCACACATATTTTTTTTTAATAATTTTTTTTTTCTGGAAAAATATAATTTTATGCATTTTGAAAAATTTGTTTCAAAATGCAGAAAAATGCAGAAAATCTGAAAAAAAATCTATTTTTTACCAGTAAATTTAGGTAGGGTTGGGTTACCTTAAACACGGTAATTTTTTTATTTGGCGTAATCTAATTTGTTGCTTCGACCCTAAATGTAGTGAGCATTTTTTGGTGCTTTCCCAGATAGGCCATATTGTTTCCCCATCTTCCCAATGTAAGATTTTTTAACAAAATAAAAATATTTTCCTACCTACTGTCCCTATTTTAAAATTTCATTTAACCTGAAACACACATATTGTTTTATTTGGCCTAACATAACTGATCATAACTACGTGGATATTATGAGGAGCACGATGGCTCAGCTGTACAGAATGTACAGGTAAGACTTTAGATTGAAGGGTCGCGGGCTAGAGACTCTACACAGGAGGCACTGCGTTGTGTCGTGGAGCAAGGCACTTTATCCTCTGCTTAGTACTGGCCCTGGGGTTATAAAACTGTTTCCATGCTCAACTCGGCTGAGCACGAAATTTATCCTGCTCATATTATTTATCAGCATGATAAATATAAAATCTGAGAGATTTAAACCAAGAAACTTCTTCATTTGTCGGTATTTTAGTTTTCATTAGCAGTTGCAATATCATGCTGAGTTGAGTTGAGCATGAAAAAAGTTTTATAACCTCGGGCCTGATTTGAGACATGACTAAAGAATTGTTAACTGGGACTCATAACTGTCTTTTATTTTCAGGTACCAGTTACCATGACAACCATGAATCAGGCAGCTGAGACACTACGCCAGTACCTGGTAGAAGACTCAAAGGGTCGACAGACTCTTCTCATTCCAGAGGGGAAATTTAAAGGCTGGGTGCCAAGAACAATCTATGAACTACCATGCATGGATCTTTGCCTGCCATTTCTGAAGCTTATGTCGTTTCCAGTTGGAGGTACCAGTCTTGGAAAGCTGGCTGAAATGGAATCCTTTAACGCTGTAGGCAATTATCTGGTTCGACTGCCGGATTCTTTTGGGCGGTGTCAGAATTTGGTGAAACTCAATATAAGTTTTAACCACTTTGAGACTCTTCCATCGGCCATATTTCAGCTTGCCAACTTAATGGAGTTGGACTGTAGTGAAAATGATTTAGCTGATATAGGTGGGGGAATTGGTGACTTGAAGCAGTTGAGAGTGTTAAACCTTAGTGGCAACCTTTTGGATGATTTACCGACAGAGTTAGCGCAATGTGAAAAGTTACAGAGGCTTGATCTTAGTCGGAAGTGGTATCCAAGCGGTGGCTTTACTGTCCTACCGGAAGCTGTTTGCTACTTGAGGGATTTATCACATCTTGATGTATCATGGCATCAGATACATACCATACCTGCAGAAGTACGGAATATGTCACATTTACATACACTACGCATGAGGGGCAACTTTTTGAAGCATGTGTCAGAAGGGATTGCTGAATGCAAGAAACTACAATACTTAGACTTAACCGGTGCGATGAAACTGAATTCAACCATTCCACCTGAAATTTTTTCTCTGGCTGAACTAAAAACTCTAGATCTGACAAATAACTACTTCACAGAAATATCCTCAGATATTGTAGGCCTCAGGAAGTTAAAAAGATTTATAATGCGGAGAAATGCTCTGTTAAGGCTTCCTAATGAAATATTTCGCTTAGCCAGTTTAGAATCGGTAGATGTAAGTGAGAATTATATAGAAGAAATCCCATCAACAGTGAAAGATTTAAAAACGCTGAAACATTTGTATCTTGCTTGTAATAATATAAGGAAGCTGCCTGCAGCATTATGTGATTGTAGAAATCTATCTGAGCTCCATTTACATGGAAATAAGCTTACAGAGCTTCCAGCAAAGTTCCATAAGCTTAGTAATCTGGAAGAGCTTATGTTAGAAGGCAATGAGCTTAAACAGTTACCTTTGTTAATGGATAAACTGAAGAAGTTGAAAGAGACAGAAAGACTCAGTGTGCACAACAATATGCTCGAGAGACCGCCGCAGAATGTTGCAGATCAGGGTGTATCCACTATATATGCATATTTAAAAGAACTCAGAATTTGTGAGGCTAGTCATAGGAAAAAACTCATTCTGATTGGATCATCTAAAGCGGGAAAGACAAGTTTAAGAAATGTGTTGCTACTCGGAAAGTCAAAATTAACCGCAGAGCACGAGCGGACATGGGTGATGGAACAGCACTTGTGGGAACCAGAGCCTGAGCTCAGAGTTCAAATCCTAGACTTTGGCGGACACCATATATACTCCGCCGCACACCACATGTTTCTGACTCCTGAAGCTTTGCATGTTTTAGTGTTTGACATAAGTTGTTATAAACCTGAACTCTATGATGTTCTTATTGGTGATTGGATAGACTCTATAGGAGACCGGGCACCAGGAGCAACAATCTTGGTCATTGGAACGCATGCAGATCTGTGTCGGCCAGAGGATATAGAGAAAACCAAGGCACATGTGTTGAAGTGTATGCATGATGAGGAGAGGAGTAAGATTCAGGTAAAATATGGTACCCTTTAAGGCTTCACTTATTTTGACCAGTTTATTAGGTAAAAAAGCCTTTTTTACCTAATAAACTGGTAAAAATAAACTAAACTGGTCAAAATAAGTTAAGCCCAAGCTTAATGCGAAAACTTTCATGCTTGTTTTATCATGGCATTTTGCTGAATAAAGGTTTTTTCATAAAATTTTCAGTATACATGCAAGGGATCTTCTCAACATATGCTATGTTTCACTTATATTACTAAATGTTTCATAGAGCTTCACACATGTCAATTAATGTCCATTTTATTCCCTAATTCTAAATAGTAAAATTGGCAAGAATATGGGTCCTGGAAAAATTAGGACCTGTCGAAAGAAAATGGGTGTTTTCAATTGAAACTTGTTTAAGTTTACCTAAAATATTGATGTCTAATTTGTGTTAAGTTAGAGTTTTCAATAGTTTTCGATATTTTTTAAATAAACAACTAAACTTTGGGAATTTAACTTTTATGACTATGGAAAAAACTGACATTGGGCTCAGCTTATTTTGTCAAATTTACAGGGTATAAGGCGCACTGTGCGTTACGTTTTCACAAATCCAAAAGCAAAGGAGGACGACCAGAAAATGCCACAATCACAGACCTAAGACAAGGCACCTTGACTAAGTTGAGGAAGAGAAACGCCACACTCTTTTTAAAAACAGTGTAGGTCCAGATAAATTACCCATAAAGTAGTTTAACTGACCCCCCCCCCCCCCCCCCCCTTCCAATACTGACTGCCAAACTTGCTTAATGCCTTCATTTTCCCATGTCCGATTTCTGTGCCATGTAAAGTTCCCTCTTTGGTTACCTGGTAAGGTTTGTAAATTGTACACATAACCAGGGATTGGCTAAGCTGATTTGGGTTGACACAAGTTGGCAAGGCATGCATGTTCAGGCCTTTAGTTATGAGTGCATAACAAAAAAAATAATTATGTCTCTCCCCATCAGGGTCGGGAGACATTGTTTTTCCCTGTGTGTTTGTGTGTCCACCTAACTGGCTGTCACAAATATTGTGAATGCAACTCCTCCTACAGTTTTAGCCGGATCTTTTAGAAACTTTGCAGGTGTTTTTGTTAAGGTCTGAAGATGTTCATGATGTTTCTCTGTAATCCTCAGGTTAATAACTTTTGTCACTTTTTCGCAGTTTGAACTTAGTCATTTTTTGGCTTAAAGTATTAAACACTGGGTACCTTTTGAGTGCAACTCTTAACAGTTTCAGCCGCATTTTTTTTAAAAACTTTACAGGTATTTTGGTCAGTCTGAAGATATGCATAATCCTCAGATTGATTTTTGTTACTATTTTTGCGAACTTTAATAGTCATTTTCTGGCTTAAAGCGCATATAGACGCTGGGTATCACATGAATGCAACTCCTCCAACAATTTTACCCTAATCTTTTTTAAATTTTGCAGGTGTTTTTGTCTAGGTCTGAAAATGTGCATGTGATTTGGATGTAACATGGATTTTCTATTATAATGGAAATAATACATGTATAGATAGTTATCTTTTTCCAAATGCTTGTGCAATAGTTAACTGAATTAGCGGGATATATTTGCTGGATATGAAATCATTTTTGCTAAAAAAATCACCATTTATTCAGTTTGAAATTGCATTTAGACGTGTATATAAATTATTCAGGGATGCATACATGTATCACACGTCTTAGAATCTTAGTGGGAAACAAATTCATTGAGATGGCACAGCGATTATTGCAACTTTTATTTGACTATTCTTGGTTTCAGTCTTTCATCATCTACCTGCGAGTAGGCTTAAAATATACACCAAAATCCCACCCTCTGAGCAAATTTCGCATGCTTTTAGCGATCGTCAGGATTTCATTTTATTAGTTCGTACAGTGAAAAAAAAATCAAAAATAATTTTTAATAGTTTTAATTTTTCTGCTGTACAAACTAATACAAGATTTAAAGTAGTGACATTTGGATCTCTCTGACACCAAAGGGGGGTGGAGGGAGACATCTGTTTTTTGTAGAAAAAACAATTCAAGTTTTCTTAATTCTCAAGCAAAACATATCTTGTGGGTACTCAAAAGAACCATTTCAATGAGATGTTTCTATTGAGCACCCAAAACTTATGTACTGATTTGTGAGAAAGTACACTGTATTTACAGTTGTACCCTCAAAAAATTTGTTTACCTAAGCCTGTGCTTGTCCCAAGTAGTAAGTGGAAATATAATGAATTATTTTTACCATCACAGGACTTAGAGATGGTTCTGGGCATTGAACAGGAGAAGATAAAGAAAGCAGTCAAAGAATCTGGCGAGAAGTTCCCAGATCTTGTCACTCAGCGAATGCAAGATCGTGTCCAGAAGATGCTCAAGCTACGTAACACGCGTGTCAAACTTCCTAGTGAGATCTTTATAGTTAGTTGTACAGAAAAACTTACAGGGATCATGCATTTCCATGAGAACCTGCTAGAAGCTCTAAAAACATTTCCAACTCAGCCATTACCGCAATTATGGCATCAATTTTTACAGGAGCTTCAGCAGCAGACGCAAAAAATACTCAGCTGGGATCAAGCCATGGAGATCTTTCAGGCTCTTGTGAAAAGCTTGCAGCAGTCCATGTACAGGCTGCAAGGGTCTGCTGAGCAGAGCCTGGAGACAGTGTTGCAATATTTTCATTGTACTGGTGAAATTGTGTGGTATTTTGAAAACAGGAAGCTGCGGGATATTGTGTTTCACCACCCAGAGACCTTGGTTGAAATGTTGCGAGTGATATTCCGCCATGATTTTGAGGAAACTGTCCAGTTTGTTGAGTCATATGGACAGATTTCAGGTAAGGTGTTTAAATCTTTGCATGCTGGGTAATTTTTCATGCTTTTGTTGTAGTCTGCTGATATTTTTTAAAAATTAACCTTTTTGAAAACTATTTTCAGGAACACTATCACTATCAGAGCGTCAAACGGTTTAGATCCAGATCAGGACGGACAGGACGGTCCTGATATAGGTTCAAACTGTATCAAAAGATTATCAGCAAACGGCAAAAGTCACCACTAGAAAGGAAAGAGCTAGTTCTTAAAACGCCAAATCATGGCTACCTCAGAATACAAATTTTACAGCACATTTCATGATTTTAATGGAAAATTAGGTTTGAGATTTCATGTGAATTGTCTTCTTGCAGCATATTCACATGGAATCTTAAGTCTTACATGGATTCTTAAAGTTTAAGTGTTGTATCAATATGTGAGGGTCTGGATGGGATATAATGATTAGTGAATAATGTTTTTTTTTTTATAATGAATAGTGAATAATGAGCCCAAAAAATAATGAATAGTGAATAATGAGGGCCTAAAAAATAATGAATAATCCTAATTTTTTAATGAATTGAAGAAAAAATTAATGAATCGTGAATAATCTGATTTCTTTGCCACCTTTCTTACTGTTAATGAATAACTGGTCTTATTTTAATGAATAACCCAAAATTTTAATGAGATGAATAATGGGTGTGTTTTGCTTTAAGTCACTCTGTGTTTTACAACTTTTGCTAGTGGTTTCTTAGTAAGTAAGTAAGTAAGTAAGTAAGTAAGTAAGTAAGTAAGTAAAGACTTTATTTAAAGAGGGTTACTACATTTAGCAAATACATACGAGCACAATGTAATAGCTAATCTTCCATGAGGCCCTCTATAATGGTATATACATTATACATATGTACATAAAATATTCATTTTTTATACAAAAAATAAATAGATTACAAGTATCAATTATCACAAGTTATTACAAAATATATACGTAAACAGTTTGAATACTCCTATATAATGATCCTAAGAGTTTCATACTGAAAAGTTTGCAAATGAGCAAAACAGTGTGGACACAGTCTGGTTGCTACCTATGGGCAAACTGATCAGGTCCACACTATTTTTCTACTGGTTTGCATCCTTGAGTCCATAAGATTTATTGTGTCCGTAAATTACAGAATTTAATTTGGTATGTAAATCTTAGGATCTGTTCTGTAGTTTCTGTAAATCTGGGTGTTTGTGGAATGAGTTGGGAAAACATAAGAATATTATACACTCCAGTCCTCTGTAACAAATGCAAGAAATTTTGTATAGATATTACCTATGAATTATACATGGGTGAAAGTTCATAATTTCCAAAATCCTGTACCTTAAAAATTCAAATCTTAAAAACTTGCAGAATGCGCTCAAAATAATCACAATTTCAAGTTAGACTGTTGATTGTCTTTATATAAACTGAAAATAAATCAGAGACGCTATCATAATCAACTGAATTCATTATCTTGAGGCTGACTTTCCACAGAAAGTCAGCCTCAAATCCTGAATTCAGGAATAATCCTGAAAACTCTCACCTATGATTATATTCACCCAATCCACCACAAAAGACATATAACTGCAGACAAGTTGAAAGACTTAATTGAAATTCAACCCTTTATGCACTAATGGATTCTTCCATCAGGTTTGACACAAATATGACTATTTCCAGGATTAAATTATTGCATCTCCTTCTCTGAGATCATTTTTGTCTTGGCAAGCAGTGCAGACCCTGATGAGATGAAGTATTATGCGGCATTTAATCTGGGACTCCACTGCTTGTAAAAGTAAGCATTTGGAGTTATCAGTAATAATACAAAGGGTTAAAATACAACAGTATATATTATAAATTTAAATGTTAGTTGTTACTGTTCAAAATCCACTTAATACATCTGCTGTGGAAAGTGTCTGGAGTCTCTGCATTTTTTACATGTGCTGGCAGACCATTCCACAACAGACATCCAGAGTACCTTAAGCTGTTTTTGAAATATTCTGTCCTAGGCTTAGTTGGCACAAAACAGCCAGCAGTAGATGATCTAAGACTTACATTTGTATCTAAAACATTGTTTCGTAGAGTAAAATGATCAGAAATATATTGTGGGGTCAAATTGTTGTAAACCTTAAACATAAATTTCGCTTTTCTGAGATAGAACCGATTATAAACAGACATTATCTTCAAAGTTTTCATGGCCTCGTTAATATCATTAACATTATAATCGAGGATACCCTGCATGCTCGTTTTTGTAGTATTAATATCTTGAGTTTTTCGGTTTCTGATGAGCTTCCCCAGACAATGTTGCAAAAGTCTATATGGGGTTGGATGTAGGATTTATAAAATTGGACTCTGTGAGTTTGGTTCAGGAATTTTTTTATTTTTAAGACAGGAGCCAAATGCTTGATGCAATTTTCCTTGTAAGGCGTTTAATATGTTCAGACCATGTCAAGTTATTATCAACATATACACCCAAAATCTTTTCATTTGTTATCATAGTAAGGGGTTCGTTATTGAAATTTAGTTCAAGGTTATCATTATTTAGCCTTTGTCTTTTCTGATTTGTTGTAACAAGCATAACTTTTGGTTTTGGTTTTAAGTTTTGGCTGAGTTAAGGATCATTCCATTGTTTTGACACCAAATGTGTAAGTTATTGATAGCAGTTTGAAGATTAGTTTCAATCTGTTCCACTGAATCTTGAATATCATACAAAGTTGTGTCATCTGCATAGAGATCTGTTGACACATTGTCTGTGTATAATGGTAGATCATTAATAAATAGCAAAAACAACAATGGCCCTAATATAGAACCTTGTGGCACGCCATATGAAATTTGCTGAAAATCAGACTTAGTGATATTTACTGACACCTGTTGTTTTCTATTTGTAAGATAGGTATTGAACCGCATTAAAGTTTCATCCTTAATACCATAAATATCAAGTTTATTTAGGAGAATTTGGTGATCCACAAGATCAAAAGCTTTTTTTTTTTTTAGTCAAATTGTTATTTCATCAAGATCTGCACTTTCCCAGGTCCAGCGTCCAGCCAATAAATTTCAAAATTGGGCACAATGTCCCCTCACCTTTGAAAAAGTGGGAACATTTCCAGAAATAGTGGGACATGTCCTCCAACAATGACTTTGAACCATCCTAGGTCCATTATAACAAATCAGATAGAAGAATTCATTAGTATACCAAGGGTTCATCAGGCCCCAGGGTTATAAAACTTTTTTCATGCTCAACACAATTGAGTATGAAATTTCAAATGCTCATAAAAGCTACAATACCGAAAAATGAAGAAGTTTAATGCTTTAAGCCAGGTGTTGTATTTATCATGCTAATAAATGTTAAAATGCCAACAATTGGTGGCATTTTAACATTAATGAGCAGGATAAATTTCATGGTCAGCTGAGTTGAGCATGGAAAAAGTTTTATAATCTCGGGGCCAGGCATCTAGATAAATGTGCATAATAACAAATTATTTTTCTGACCTGACTAAAAAATCTGTTGACTGTGAACCAAAGAATCAAACCAAACAATTTTCCACCGAAAAATTGTGTTTATCTGGATTTATGATTAAACCTTTTCGTTAGTACAGATGAACCACTACCTCTGACCAATGATCTTTGGGTCTTTCTATTTCAAACGATTGATGCATTATGCGTAAAATGAGCCAGTCCGACTATGCATTATGCGTAAAATGAGCCAGTCTGACTGGAACATATATATGGGTGATTTCAAAAATAATGCATCCATTTCTTTAATCAATGTTTATAGACTATCTAAAGCGGATTTATTGTTAAAATTAATTTTAAGATATGTAATTAATGTTTTTCTTGCATCATGCCAAGTTTCATCGCTTTAGAATGTTCAGTTCAAAAATTACATGGAAAAATGCCATCAAAATTGTCACAAGGGTAACACTTTTTTGTGACATTTTTTCCCTTACCTTTGATTCAACTGTAAATTGTATTAAACACTATTCATGTATAGTCAAATGGTGAATTGCAGTTGTAATATAGCATAAAAATTGTAGGAAAATAATCTTTTCATCTTTTTTAAACCAGATAAATTGGAATTTTGTAACATTTTATAAACACACCCTTTCAAATTTTTATCATACAGAATTTCATATGATTTGAGTAAAGTGAATTGCCTCGTAAAATATACAAAGCTTTATTCATAAGGAATGCTGTTTTAATGACTAGCAGTCTTTTAGCTATCTAAAGGAACCAACTTGCCTATAAAAGAACAAGTATGATTTTATGTAGCCAGTACTTAATAAAACCACCCAGATATGTCACAAGTGTAACATTTAAGGTTTCAATCATCAGCATTTCAATTTGTTTTGCATTTCATAGCTTTTTGCTGTTTTTCTGGTCAAGGGAGCCCCCAAAAAATATTATGAGGAATTGTGGTGAAATCCTTAAGCTGCTGACTTCGTGGCATGATTTTAACTGATGTCACAAGTGTAACATGTTTTAGGAATATGTGATAAATGCATATACATGGCAAAGGGCTAAGTTCACGAAGGGGTAAAATCGGCCCTGTAAAATCCTATTTTAGAAATGTATGAATAGAATATAAATGACATTATTTCTGAAGAAGACGATCTTCCCTCTCTTCAAATACATACCAAACAATTTCTTGGATGCTTCCCTTATACCTCAAAAATCCATATTATGACCCCCAGTTTCCCCAAAATGGCTGAAATTGTGGGGATTTAGTGTAAATACATCCATAGCAAAACATGAGGCCATTATTTCGACACCACAATTTTTGGCTTAGCTGTGCAAATTAACATTGAGAACCCATGACCAAAAATTCAAGGTGTCGCAATTATGGCTTCATAATGTAATATTACATATCCTAAACGATCACGTTTGGATATTTTGTCTGTGTTTGGTCTTTTCAGGCCATTTATACATGTTCTAAGGCTTAAAATATACAGATAAGACTTCATTATCTCATTGAAGCAGGGCTGGACTATTTTAGAAGCCGAAAATACGCCTACTTTCTCACATTTTTCAGTGCAAACAATGCCGATTCTGAAATAATGTTACGTCCGAAATTTACATTCAGTATGAGACGCTCGTCGTGCTACCGTTAATTTTTGTCTGCTTTCGCAGGTATATACTACCTTTTATGGTTAACGGAATGTGGATTCATTCATAAATCACTATCAGAAAAATACACGGGGTCATATTTTTACAATTAATGTGTGTCAGCTTGTTTATTTTTGTATATTTCTAAAAGCCTATTGTTGTTTTGTTCGTATTTAAAAATATATAGTTTTAAGTGCGCTGCATTTAAATTAAAGCATCAACGTGGTCGTGCGGTTAAGTCTAGGAAATGTCCTATGTTTTGCAACGGGTCCTGGGTTCAATCCTCAGCGACGTCAATTTTTTTCTTTCCTTTTTATCTCTCGTTTCTCTTAAAATGCTTGTTAATATATATTATTGCAAGCTTTGAGGTTTATCTGATAGCTGAAAACAAATAACCACATGTACTGGTCGTTTTATTTCAGAAATCTTCCACTGTCCAGTATATACTTACGCCAAGCATATTTGACATGCCTTCATTGTATTCCATAAACTCACTAAAAATGTAACTTTGGTTCCAAAGGGGGTCCAACATTTTCCAGGGGTGGGGGTCGAACTCAATTGCTTTTTCCCTATAGAACTTGTGATTTTCAAGGTGAGTCTTGGCCACCTGTTACCCCACCTCCTCTCCGGGTCCGTGCATGACTGATCCTTCACAAAATGATCGTGTTTCATGTCTTATTCGCGAGTTAAGTTTAGTCTGTATTGCACTGATTTTCCTATTGCAAAGATAACTTATTCGACCGCCAAAATGCATGCGTTTCTTTAGAAATGTGACACAGTTGGAGACCGTTTTGAAAGAAAAATCGCATTGGGCATTCGCGATGAGGTGATAGCTCTACTATATTAATGTCCCTCATTGTCCCTGTGTACCCCATGTGTAAGCTGCATGTAGTGTTAAAAACTGGGGATGTTTTGGTCAATAATCGGTAATGACGCATGTTTCACATACGTTCGGCAAGACAGGTAGTGCAGTGGCTCAATGGTAGATTGCTTGACTCGAGACCGAGGGGCCGCGGGTTCGAGTCTCACCGGTGTCACTGCGTTGTGGCCCTTGAGCAAGACACATTTATCCTAGCTTAGTACTGGTTCAACCAAGGAAGACCCGTCCCTGTTTAACTGAAAGATTGTAGATGGGACGTAAAGAATCAAATCAAACAAACAAACAAACAAACGTTCGGCAAGACGTACAGTTGATTCAAAGATATAGAAACAAAAATATGAACTAATCCAGGTAATGTGTATTTTATACAGGTATATTACATTAACTGCCTCAAACTGCAGTATTTCATTGACCGTTATTATCCCGTTTCAATGGAAAAAATACAATATGGTACAGTCTGATTATTTTGCATCTTTGAAACATCAGAACGAGCAATCTGTGGGGTGAACGGAAATTTTTTTATACTTTGTCACACTTGTATTTGCATGGGGAGAATAAAGGAAGGCGATATAATCTAGGATTTATCATGATTTCAGGAGTCAGGCACATCGTTTTGAAAAAAAAAGGATCCATGAATAACTTAGAAGTTTGAATTATACTAACAATTAAACTCCACCTGAAATGTTTTAGACCTGTTTTTGCGATGATTTTTACCACGTCATTTTTTCGAAATCCTTATCCCGATGAAAAGTATTCAGAAACATCCCTGCCAACTTCTAAAAACAGTTCCTACATCCAAGATGATGATGTTACATATGTGCATAGATGCACTCTGAATATTTTAAGCAAAGCACAAATATAACAAGTCAAAGATGTCAATCAAAATGTTACATTGTACCGCCACAATTCACTTGTTAAAGCGATGTATTATATGGCTTGTTCAAATATATTGAAAATCGCGCCTGATTCGCACGTGCGTTAAGCTAGTGGGGATTCGCACGTGCGTTAAGCTATATAGTGGGATCATCTCGGAACCGTAAATTTTAGAACAACTGCAAAGGAAAATGGCACGTTGTGCAAAAACCCAAACTTTGTTCGTACAAATGAGCCTGTCTGACGTTGATTCTGTGCGTGCACGGAAAATTCTGGGCATGCAAATGGCAGTTTTATCACTTTCATGTTATACACAACCTTTGAATAACAAGATTTTCATCGTTCACGATTTTTTTTTTGATAATACCTCTTTCTGACACGCCCATACCAATTTTACCCGTCAATAAAACAGACTTTGAAATGTAAAACGAATTCAATTAATTGCAAAAATTTTATCTAAATACAGTTGATTCTCGTTAATTCGCAGTCCTAGGGGCTAGAGGATTTATTTCGAATTATCGAAAATTCGAATTATAGGTAGGTAGAAATATAAGATATATAGCCCCCAGAAATTATAATGATTATTTTTTTCTTATCAAATATATGTTTTGTGTGCATAAAAGAAACGTCTCAGGGAGACGTTTCTTTTACGCACCCACAACATATATTATTATAGAAAGTTATCATAATAGATCATGACTCTGAATTCAGTCTGTCCCAAATTTATTTCGAATTAGCCAGTATTTCGAAAAATCGGAGCTCGAATTTTTGAGGTTTTACTGTACACAAAATCTGTACGTGTAACAAGTTGGCGGAAAGTCTTCTCTACAGCTTTATCGTTAACACATTTTGCTAAATTGAAGATAAAAACGTTATTGCGAAAGAATAGCAGCTGGATTTTTTTTCATGTTGTACAATAACTTATTTTCAGGATTGAGTAATTGAGATTTACTGTCGTGGTAGAGTGCTTGACACGAGACCGAGTGTCCGTGGGTTCAAGCCTTACCGGCGCTACAGCGTTGTGCCTTGAGCAAGACACATTGATCCTAGCTTAGTAATGGTTTTACCCAGTAAGACCCGTCCCTACATAATTAAAAGATTGTTGATATGACTCATGGCAAACAAGGTTTTACTGTTATCACTATTTAATTCCGTCTATCAAAAATGTTCGTTTTGTGTAAATGCTTAGTGTAAGTCTGACAAGCCTGCCCCACTTTAGCGAGGCGGGGAGAATCAAAAATAGCAGCTTACCATCGGCCCAGCAATAAGCAATTACCTTTCGCCGTTGGCCGATAGTGGTTAGCTTTAACGTTCTTTCTGGGACTTTATCAAAACTGAAATGCCCATGAAACTTCTACGCTGTCTTTAATTTGAGCGGGCAGTATCAGGGAAGGTTCTGGCTAGTCTGTTCGAATGCTCAATCTACTTTGCACCTGCGCTGGTCGCCAATGATAAAAAACATAAATATCTTCTGAGCTGACTTAACCCTTAATGCGCCAATCGCAACAAAAGTCGTCTGCTTTCTCGTCTGCTGAAATGTTTAAGAAGCCTCTATGGAAAACAGTGTGGACCCAGATAAGACTGCTCCTATTGGAGCACTTTGTTCTGGGTCCACACTGTTTGCTTCTATACTAAATTCGTCAGTAATGCTAGGAAATTATTTGCAGCAGATGACTTCAGCAGACGACATTTTCAGATGCATTTTTTTCTTGGCGCTTTAAGAGTAAAATATTATAGCATCACTCTACAATAAGTTACCGCGTCCGGGAAACCCAACTATATCCTATATATAAGCACGGGTATTTAAGATCAGTCAGAATGACAAGGTCCTGTCTGAAAATCACGAGACTACCGAAAAATGACTTGCATAAAATGCGTTACGATTGTGTTATCCATCGCATCAGTAATATTGTGTGCATACAGTTTTAATACACTTTTTCTCGGACCGGCGAAGCGTGGTCGGCAGAGTTCTATTTATAGTCTGACTTCTATGGACTAGACTTGAGGGTGACCGGGGGGGGGGGGGGGGGGGGGGGGGGTTCATGAGTCATGAGTTTGAACCCTTGTACAATTTTGTTGAAATTATTTTCTCTTCTACTGATTCTGATGAGAGTATTTAGTAAGTACTTGATACTGATACACCGTTTTTAAAGCAGCGGTATAGGATACATTGACCGCTACCGTGATATGATTAGAATTGATGAAAATTACATGGACATAAAGCCTCAAACAAACATGCTCATTTCAGAGGGTTGGCGGGCGTATCGCCATGATAGACTGTTTATCGAGGTTTATAATACATTTTGGCACAAATTTGGGTGCAATACACACTTGTTTAACATAAATTTGTTGACCAAACTTAGCAACGTCTTTTGCGTTACATTGCAATGTAAATGACGTTACTTTTTGGGCAAAATTAACAGAGGGTCCTTGTCTTTAGAAACCCATAGTTTTCACAATTTAAGCACTAGGCCGATAAAATTTCGATTTTTCTCAATGAAATAAACCATATAAACATATTATAAGTCAGTATGCATTTCTATGGCAGGGCCGATTTCACCCCTTCGTGAACCTAGCCCTTTTAAATGAAATAATACTTCTTTGGTCTTTTTAATAATTCTTGAATGCACAAATATACTTTAACCACAGCAAGAAGTCTACAACTTCACTAAATGTGTAGTCAATACTAGTTACTGTCCAGCAGGAATGACACTTCCTCAAGCCCATATACTAGTTTCATAATGAAGCTGGCCATCCTTGAGCTACATTCTGGGATAGGAATCATGTTAAATTCAACACTGAAGAAATCAGACAGTCTAAAACCAGATTAAGCTTGATTTAGACAGGTAGACTTTAAAATGTGATTTGTGTCATAAGTGTAACATATATTATGGATTGACTTCATCTCACTTTTTCTTGTGTTTGGTCAAAGGATGATCTATTCAACAATTAATTTGATACTTTTTGGTATTTTAGGGTAGTTATTCACTCTTTCGATACAACGAAAACACAAAATGGTGTAAACACAAAAAGGATAAAATTATGCACTCACAAGGAGGGAAAGGTATATTTTCACAACTTAAAAAATACTTACAGGAATCTATTGAAGAAAACCAAAAAAGATGCTCAGTTGTACATACTATAGTAGATTATATAAAGTGAAAGTGATAAGAAAAGATTATAGAATTGTAAAAAAATAATGAAAAAAATGATTAAAATATTAGATTTACAGCATTGTCCTAAATTTTATTCTTAAACCAGTATATGTTTCTGAAATATTGATGTTCGTGGGTTAGGATGACGTAAAAAAGATAATGATAGAGCAATTTTGAAATTTGACCCCCAATGTCACACTTTGGATGCATTTTTTTTTAAATCACTCATATGTGTAAGTCAAAGCTTTTATAGTAAATGTAAATAAACGCCTGAAACCCTTTTTTTCTAGAACATATCAATATTGTAAATAGAGTCACGCTTCAAAGCTTTTGGTTTATCTTTAGATATTGATAAACAGGTAGTTTGACAAACAGTGAAGTCCCAGATGAAATGCCACATAAGGTGGCATTTCACCTGGGTCTGTACTGGTTGCTTAGATAAAAGCAATCTCCACGGACAGAAGTGCATATTTTTAGCTCACCTGAGCCGAAGGCTCCGAGGTGAGCTATTAGTATACCAGTGACTCCGTCGTCCGTCGTCCGTCCGTCCGTCGTCCGTCCGTCGCCCGTCCGTCCGTCAACATTTTCAAACATCTTCTCCTCTGAAACCACTGGGCCAATTGAACTCAAATTTCATATGGAGACTCCTTAGGATGGGGGAACGAAAGTTTGTTCAAATGTTCCTGGTCACATGACCAAGATGGCCGCCATGCCCATATATGGTAAAAACCCTTTAAAAATCTTCTTCTCCAGAACCAGAAGGCCGATGACCTTGGGACTTGGTATGTAGCATCAGGGATGTGGGGCCTACCAAGTTTGTTCAAACAATGATCCTAGGTTGACCTTGACCTACCTAACGTCAAGGTCAAATTTGCTTCCTAATAGATTTAAATGGGAATTTTTTTGAAAAGTTGATTTTTTGAATACTGTTAAAGCCAAAGTGATTATTCTTACTTGATATGTTGAAACTAATGAGACAATGGCTATAAATAAGTTTCAAAGGTCAAGGTTGACCTTTGCCCTTTTAGCCAAGGTCGCTCATATTGCGGTCCCATCAATATATCAAAACATAGTTTCCTCACAAACCATTGGCCCAATTGAGCTCAAATTTCATATGAAGACTCCTTATGATAAGTCAGCCAAAATTTATGCAAAATATTTTGGTCACATGACAAAGATGGCCGCCACGCCCATATATGGTAAAAACCTTTTAAAAATCATCTTATCCAGAACCAGAAGGCCAGTGACTTTGAGACTTGGTATGTAGTATTGGGGATGTGGGGCCTACCAAGTTTGTTCAAATGATGATCCTAGGATGACCTTGACCTACTTAACGTCAAGGTCAAGTTTGCTTCCTAATGCATTTGAATGGAAAATTGAATTGAAAAGTTGATTTTTTGAATACTGTGGAAGCCAGAGTCATTATTCTCACTTGATATGTTCAATCTAGTGGCTATAAATAAGTTTCAAAGGTCAAGGTTGATCTTTGACCTTTCAGCAAAGGTGGCTTATATTGGAGTCCCATCAACATATTAAAACATAGTTTTCTCAGACAATTCTTGGCCAATTGAAACCAAATTTCATATGACAACTCCTTATGATTGGTTAGCCAAAACTTATACAAATTGTTATGGTCACGTGACTAACATGGCCACCATGCCCATATATGGTAAAACTCTTTAAATCTCTTCTTCTCTGGAACCAAAAGGCCATTGGCTTTGGGACTTGGTATGTAGGATTGGGGATGTGGGCCCTACCAGGTTAGCACAAATGATGAATCTAGGTTGACCTTGACTTACTTGATGGCAAGGTCAAATTTGATTCCTTATGCATTTATATGGAGAAATTCTTAAAATGTTCATTTTCTATAACTGAGCCGAATTCATGAAAGTTAAACCTATTGAGACAATGGTTAATTAAGTACCAAATGTCAAGCTGACCTGTGACCTTTTATCCAAGGCCACTCATTTGGACTGCCACAAACCTATCTAAACAACTTTTTCTCAGAAACCACTGGGCTGTTTGATGGATTATTCATTAGATTGTTTAGGTCACTTGACCAAAATGTATATGGTAAAAACAAAATTTGTTCCATTATAAGCTGTAGTTAACCTTGACCTATTTTAACATTATTAAGAAGTCTTCAAGATCAGGTGAGCGCCTCAGGACCTTCAGGTCCTCTAGTTATAGAATTTTACACCAGTGCACCGGCAACCCCTTAAAATACAAAATAGACAATTCCATGCTTATTGTATCAATATGTATGGGATAGTCAATCAGAATGAAAAGGGTTAATATTAATCTTAACCAGGGCTTAAGTGTGTAACAGAAAAATAATTTTCTTATTTCTTTACCAAAACATATGTTGTAGGTACTCAAAAGAACCGTCTCAATGAGACAGTTCTTTTGAGCACCAAAAACATATGCTAAAAATTGTAGATAAGGAAATATTTACAATTTTATGCTGAAATTTTGTGTTTATCTAAACCTGTGTTAACCTTGTGTATTTTTCCTTTCAGAACTGTCTCAGTCCAAGTTTGAATCTCTGAAAAGCCAATTTCTCACCCACGGGTTGATGTCCGACAAGCTTCTCCACTATTGCCTTCTTCACTTCAGTCTCTCGCTAGACGCCCAGGACACGTTCATTGACCTGATGTTGAAATTTGATCTTTGTTACGAGGTTAGGGATGCCCGAAGTTCATTGGAGTTGGCGGGATCTAAGAGAATTCTACAGTTTCCATGGTTTTTGACCTCTAGTCCTCCAGAGGATTTATCCAAGAAGTGGCCGGACAAGGCAAGTGAACATTCAACTTTTTTTCAGGGATTTACCTAGGCCTGAATTTTCGGCCTCTTCCCAATTAAAAACGAGCAAAAACTTCTCAAAAAGGTGTATATCATTCCCAATTCGGTAGTTCTACATTTTGGTGAAAATTTCATGAAAATCCGAACAAAAATAGCAAAGTTACAGATGCATGAAAATTGGTATAAAAATGTGAATGAAAACATGTTTTCATTCACAGTTTAATGCAATTTTTCATGAGTTTTTATGGTGGGCAATTAGAGCAACAAATATGTTACAGATTTACACTGCTAATTTCTTATATGGTTTTTAATCCATTTAAAATGGCAGTCTCGCTCTAGTTTTCCCAATTTGATGGTCCAAATGCTTTTTTTCCCAAATTCAACAGGCCCCTGGCCCCATTTTCAGAAAGGTTGGAAAATCCCTGTTATGTACCATACTTGTTATAATATGGTAGATTTTGAAATGTGGAATTACATTTAAATACAGAAGTCAAGAATAACATTTCTTGCTTATTACGTTTCGGCAAGCCTCGTAACGGCAAACGGTGATCCTCAGGATGGATAACTCTATCCCACTCTCTCACTCATGATAGATTCTTATATTTAGAAAATAAATTTGATTTTTGGTCTGTTCATAGAATCATGAATACTTTGGTTCTCTTTCGTCATTCATGCTCATGCATTATTGAATTTATCAAACTTGTTGAAAAGGGATAGTATGCTCAGCAAGCCTTGCTTTTTATCACTTTTACCCAACTCATTTAATTTATTCAGTTATACAAGAGCACTCATGTAAGATCTTTGTTCATCAGTTATTTTCCAGAAGCACACTTTTCGATGCAAAAATATGACAGTATGCCAGTCTTACATGGAAAAGAGCTACTGTTCTCTTTACCCTATTGCACTCCAAAAGGTAAAATAGTTAATGCTTTCAGCAAGTAAATTGCCAAGCATTTTCCTTTATACAATGCATGTTGGCCATTTGGCTTTTTTCACACTCTTTAACACCCCTTCCCTATCTATCTGTGATATATATGATGGAATTTTGGTCTTGCACTACCAAATACAATTTGCTTGTGTCATCTGCAAAAATATCCACATACAACAATAAATCAAGAAAAACTAGGCTATATCAATCATGTGGACCTATGCACCTGCAAAGTTTGACGTTGCTAAGTTCAACTGTTAAGGGGGAAATGCATTTACTAGAAAATACAATATTAAATTTTGACCTTGGGTTCAAGGTCATTCAAAACATTGCCCAGCACCCTCTACATCATGTGCCCTATACACCTGTAAAGTTTGAAGTTGCTACGTCCAACAGTTAAGGAGAAGATGCATTTACAAGAAAATACATTCTTTTGTCCAACAGTGTAAGGAGAAGATGTATTTACAAGAAAATTCTTTTTTTTTTACCTTGACCTTTGGGTCAAGATCAAACAAAAGGTTGCCCAGTACCCTCTATAACATTTACTCAAGAAAAGTTTGAAGTTGCTCCATCCAATGGTTAAGGAGAAGGTACGATACATCTGATATAATTACAAGAAATGTAACTGATGGACAGACAGACCCACATACAGACGACTGACTGACTTTGTTACGAAATTAATTACACAGCTTGCAAAATTCAATGAACTCTTTGCCTCCCGGGAAATTGTTCATACATTTTTGTCATCTGCTGATTTTTTTCAAAATCAAATTTTTTGAAAAATTCTTTTTGTCAGGCCTGATCTGGGTCCAAACTGTTTGCAAAGGCTATCAGCAGAAGACACTAGTACAGGGTTCGCACAGGCTTGAAAAGTACTTGAATATACAGGTTTGTCTTGAAAATTAAATTTGCCTTGAAAAGTGCTTGAAAAACACTTAGAGGGCTTGAAAAGTCCTTGAATTTACCATTTACAAGGAAGATTCAACAGTGTTTTTGGAGACCTAAATCAGTATAAAATTGTGGTGCCTTTATTTGGTGCAGCATATGATATGCTGCACCAAATAAAGGCACCACAATTTTATACTTATTTTCTTAAACTAATATCTTAAGTAATGCACTTTAGCATTTCCAAAGTAGATTTTAACATGTAAATCAGTATTTTCCTAAGGTTTCAGTCCTTGAAAACAGTAGGAAAGTCTTTTAGAAGTCCTTGAATTTTTACTCCAACTTGCCTGTATGAACCCTGTTTATATTTTATCAGGCTCCTGTGAACACCATTGAATTGAGATTCCAACTGCAGTTTCTGAAGAAAGGACTTCCGAACTTCTTCGAGAAGGTGTCGGCACGTCTTCAGGGCTACGTGACATATCGCCAAGACTGGAAGAATGGCATCTATGCAACCAGGAACAAAACCAGGCTTCTGCTGACCAGGAAGAAAAACTCTGGGTTGATCTGTGTCACTCTGTCAGTTCGAGGAGCAGATTTACAGGAGTTATGGCTCTTGATTCTGACCTTGAGAGCAGATATGAATAACTTATTACAGGTATATTTTGAGCTGGGACATGAGATTTCCAACAATGTGGTATGTACGACCAACAAAGCCTCGGATCAGCCTGCGCATTCGCGCAGTCTGATCAGAGCCTTTGCTAGTCGCTAGACTATTCTATGATTGTTAAGCTTCTGACCGAACATCATTTGGAGTTTCTTAGCCTAAAAGGAGGCTGCACAGGCCAATCTGAGTCTACACTTGTCAAAATGCCACATTGTTGGAAATCACATGTCATGGCTCTTTCGTCTTATGTATTTTTGCTCACAGTTTTAGGCCAGTATGGTTTATATGAACTTTATTTTGAAACAAGCAGTCTTTACTCATTAGCTTCAGGAACACTTTCGATGAAATGTAATGCAAACAAATTAGGGCCCATTGTAGGGATTTTCTAAAAGACTTGTTCCAACAGCTCATGAACATCAAGATTTGAAGACAAGTTTTCCCAAAGCTTTGCACATTAGGCATTTATGTAACAATGGCAGCTAGTGTATCATTGTCTGTCAGTATGTTTGATCATGCTTACAGTGGAATCTCATTAATTGGAAGGGTTGCCATGGTCAGGGAAAAAAATCTGGAAAATGAAAATTTTTCCAGGTCAGGAAATAGTCAGGGAATTTCATTTTCAGTCAGGGAAATTTAGAAAAAAATGAAAAAAATGTCATGGAAAAGTTGGGGAATTTCAAAATTTTCCAAAAAAGTTTTTTCCTATCAAAGCATATATGTTCTGGTTGATCGTTAACATCTTAAGATGCAAAACATTTGTACATGTATTGATAGGAAAGAATTTAATATATAGGCAGAACCAAAAATAAGGGAACCCTTGTATTTCATGGAGTCCAAGTCAATATCCGGTGTAGCAAGTTTAGATATAGTACTCAGGGGACAAAAATATTTCAATTTTACACTTGCGCTGCAGGACGAGCGACTTACAATTTTCATTCGTCCTTAAAAATTGTATGCAATAAAGAAAATGGGGGTGGGGGTAATTTTATGTTTTTTTTAAATTCTTTCTATCACTGCTCAAATGATATTTACCCACAAGTGGATACATATATGTTCTGCTCTCATTGTCTCCAATTATTGAGTTTTGTACTCAGTTCGCTTTTTAGAGTAAATTCATCTTATTTATTCAGGCATTCAAATAAGAGTACATTATCAAAAATTAATTTTCTTATTTCTCAACCAAAGCATATGTTGTGGGACGGTTCTTTTGAGCACCCAAAATATATGCTAAAACTAATGGATAAGAAAATATTCACAATTTTACACTCAAAGTTTTGGTTAATATCTAGACCTATGTTATTGTCAACAGTTATTCTTTTGCAGGAATGGCCCTTTGTGAAAGTGGATGCGTATCTATTGTGCTCTCATTGTCTGGCTGTTGGGATTGAGAAGCCGTACCTATGGCGTGGGGAGGTACTCGACATCAAGAACCCTAAGGGCATCTATCATCTACAGTGTCCCTTCTCTGACGCTGATTCACTGATTCCAGCGTGCTTTGTTTATCCAATTGATCCAGGTAATACCCTAACCACAGGTTTAGATAAAAAAAATTCAACGTAAAAATTGTAAATATTTGGATTCCCTGATTCCAGCATGCTTTGTTTATCCAATTGATCCAGGTAATAACCTACTCACAGGTTTAGATTTAAAAAAAATCCACATAAAATTGTAAATAGTTTGATTCCCTGATTCCAGCATGCTTTGTTTATCCAATTGATCCAGGTAATACCCTAATCACAGGTTTAGATTAAAAAAAAATCCACATAAAATTGTAAATAGTTTGATTCCCTGATTCCAGCATGCTTTGTTTATCCAATTGATACAGGTAATACCCTACTCACAGGTTTATTCAAACAAAATTTTTTACCCATAATTTTTAGCATATGTTTTAGGTTTTCAAAAGAACCGTCACATTGGGGCGGTTCTTTTGAGTACCCACAACATATGTTTTAGTTGAGAAATAAGGAAATTGTTTTCTGTCGGCACTCAAGCCTAATGATAGACAATATTCACCATTATCATAATGATGGGACACTATTTGCTGTGAAAACGCAAAGTCAGCATATGCCATAAGCTCTTGCCTGCCAACTGGTTATCTGCCCACCAGGCTGATAACCTGAAGTCATGTTTTTTGAATGGAGACAGGTTATCATGCCCGACACAAGAGGCTATTCACTAGATGACGTCAGATGTAAACAAGTGGCATGACGTAACGCAAAATTTACATCGATTTTCTGTTTTCTTTTACTTTTCAAACGCATAAAAAAGGTGAATTGAATATGTTGTATAAACAGATTTTAACACTGGGTTTTATATCAACCCTCAACCATAACAGCGCTCGAGCTAAAGCTCTGGGTCTGATAATGGAGTCTTAGTCTTCAGGCGATAACCAAAACTTTGTGTGATAATCTCTAATTATTATATAGTGTACCTATAAATAGTTTAAAAATGTTTGAAAATGTGCGATAAAAGCGGAGGCACTAGCATGCTGATATCACTCAATACTGCAGGCTTAATCAATATTGTATGTGTCCATGGATGTCTTCTTTGTTTTTCATTACATAACATTGTTTTTGGTGATGGTGTAATGCAGTGATGTTTTCGGGGAAAAATATATCATGGAAAAACATTAATAGCCTTACAAATTTTGCAGTACCAGGTTGGCAAGTCAGACATTGTTTTCTTGCATGACAGTTAAGTATTTTCTGAGACTCACCTTACTGTACCCATGTTATCTTACTCGGGTAATCTCATGAGCTGTATTGGAACTCATGCACATGATCGTCAAGTGATATCATTGTTATGTCAAAGTGACATCGTCATGTACAATTGCATCTCAGCATATTCAGGTAATTCTTGGAGCTTATTATAGATTGAATTGCTGAATTCAATGGTAAATAAGAAGAAAGAATCCATTATTTGTGTGAGGATGGAATAGATAAATCCAACCCTCTGGATCACTGTTTGTCATCACTGCAACTGCCAAACCTTGTCACAGTGGATTTTTCTATCCCACCCTCACACTCATGATAGATTCTCACATGGTAAATGTTCTAAAATTTCGGAACACTTGTTGCCTGCCAAAATGCCAAGACAAACAGCACAGACCTCTGAAGAAGCGGTCTGATCAGGGTCTATCCTGTTTGCTATTCTAACAAGCATTTTGTGAATTCCAGCCCTGAAAACCAACACATTATTTTCAGGCAGAGAAAAAATGTTTGAAATTTTAGAACATTTAATAACTGTAATACCTCATTACTGGCCCGCTGCCAACTTTGCTCATTGTTTCCTTTTTATTCTTCTAGAATTCCCAGATGATGAGATAGGTAAACACATCACCATAGTAACAGAATTTCTACGCAGTATTTACGATACAGTGGACAGCTCAGGCCCAGGTATATTTATGCTTTGATTTTTATATGATTTTTGTTCATATTTAGTTATTTAGATTGGTTAACACATCACCATAGTAACATAATTTCTACGCCGTATTTAAGATACAGTTGACAGCCCAGAATTTGATTTTGTATGATTTTTGTTCATATAAGATTGGTAAACACATCACCATAGTAACAGAATTTCTACGCAGTATTTACGATACAGTGGACAGCTCAGGCCGAGGTATATTTATGCTTTGATTTTATATGATTTTTGTTCATTTAACCATTTACCTCATAGAGACGCTTTTTAGCGCTTTTGCAAACAGAGCAGACCCAGATCAGGCAGCTCTTGTAAGAATCAGGGTCTACTCTGTTTGCTTATAAAAATATGATATATCTGATTCTACACTAGTGCACCTGATAAGTAATTTCTTTGTTCTAAGTAGCAACATGAAAGTTTATTTATAATTAATCATAGTGGGTAGAGCCTAACATGAATACTCATGAAGGAAAGGTTAAGTGATACAGCACTCACACAGGCTTGAAAAGGACTTGAATATAGAGGGCTTTTCTGAAACGTCCTTATAATTGAGAAAAATATGCCAAGAAGTGTAAAGTACTGGAAAATCACACTTGGACCTTGAAATTTACTATTTTCTGTTGGAGTTAACACTGTTAATGGGGACTTAAATCAGTTTAGAACTGTTAGCTCTTATTTAGCACATTGTATCCTACACCAAATAAAGGCATAACAATTTTATACATATACTGCACAAAATAAAGGCATAACAATTTTGAACTAATTTTCTAATAATAATTTAGTAGAAATGAAAAAAAAATTGAATTGATATTTTACATAAACATGTAGTCCTTGAAAGTTGTAGGAGAGTCTTGAAAAAGTGCTTGAATTTTACACAAACTTGCCTGTATGAACCCTGTGGTATAGTTACAGACTTGTTAGATGTAATGGAAAATGCTTTTAAAATATGTGTTCATCATGAAATAATTACAACTGTCATAACATTTATTGAGATCCATTAATCCGATTGGTCAAGAATGGTCATCTGATCATATTGACATGTATTTCATTTTTCAATGAACTTCGGTTCGTATTCATGAGGGGCCGGGCCATTCATGGCAGAATTTCTTTTGCATACTGTGCAATGCTTCTATGAAGAGAAATGGACAGTCGGCAGCTACTTACACTTTACTTTACATTTACACAGATATTTTCAGGTGGAAAAGCAAAGATTAACTTACATACAAAGCTTAAATTAACAGTATTCATGCCGATCAGCTGTCTAAAGCGATCTCGTTGCCATCTTGTTTTTTTTTATTGTCGTGGCGTCTATGTACCCGTCATAGTGCATGTCATAGTTTAAATGGGCAAAACGTTATTAACTGGAAGCGTGATTTTAAGGAAAACATAATTAAAAATACTTAGGTGAAAGAATAATGAAGGAAATTGTAATTATAAGAATTGGAAGTTATTTTTCTGCGTTTCACTGAGGTATCAAATTTTGGGAAAATTACTGCTAATTTGGAAAACTAGATGTAATATATACGACATTTCATACCTCAGTGAAACACAGAAAAATAACTTTCAATTCTTTACATGGAACAAGTATAAGTAATAGATAAAGGATACTTTTCCAAGGCTTTCTTGTTTAAACCGCGAGGTGGGCGTAGCCCACCGAGCAGTTTAAACAGAAAGCCAAGGAAAATCCTTTATTCTAGCTTGTAGTATGGCGCAGGCGCAAATAAACACGTGTTACTGACACAGGACGAAATTTACATTCGCTTCTCCCTGTATTCGGCCTAAGCTGTCAATTATATTACATTTACCTACGGGTTAATTTGTCGCTATTAAGGAAGTTCCCGCCTACATCCCTGTTTAACTAAAATTGGAAGTTAGAGTACGGTTTTAAGCTCCTCCTTCCTCGTTATTCTAGGGTGTCTGATTTAAACATCAACAAAGATCAAAGAAAAAAGCATCAGCCATACTACAATATGACTTTAAGTTTTGAATACCCACAACAATGTTTTGGTTTAGAAATAAGAAAATTAATTTCTTGTAAAGCACTCTTAACTAAAGGCCTGTTTAAATATTAGCATATGTTTTATGAGAAGTTTGATTTCACAAGCTAACAACATAAGCAAAACCCGGTCCGGTCCCATACTTTCATGGAGATTAATCATGAAATGATTTCTACGGTCATTCTCCTCCCTTCCGCTGATTCATTCATTCAAGAAGGGTTGTTGTCAGTTACAAGGGAAAGTATGTGCACGAATTACTGGTTAACCGCTTGTTCAAGCCTGCCCAGGAAAAAGTGTGGTAAGGTGAACTGACCATCCGGCAATGACCATAGCTGTTGACTTGGGACGTAAAGCAACAAAACAAACAAAAACTTTGCATTATGTTCTTGAAAATAATAGTGAATTCAGAAAATACAGTTTGCATGTGCAGTTCTGGCTGGAGGCAGATTCAAATAATTATTATTTTAGCTCCCAGATTATTCTTCTTTTTCAGGCTTACTGGCAGATCTTCTGTTATCCAATGTGGCAGCCCAGCTGGGGTTTGAATGGCACCAAGTTTGCTATAATCTCGGTTTAGAACAGTCTTACTTAGAACAGTTACAGATGGATAATCCTGGTTTTGTTCATAAACAAATCACTACAGCTCTTACAAAGTAAGTCTTCACAGGTTTAAGCAAAATAAAATATGGTAACATTGTAAATAGTAAATATTTTCTTACTCATCAGTTTTAGCATATATTAGGGAGCTCAAACATTGAGACAGTACTTTTGAGTACCCACAACATATGTTTTTGTTGAGAAATAAGAAAAATATTTCTTTTATTACACACTCTTATTTAGGGTCCTGTAATTAATAATTGCACATTGGTTACCTAGACTAAGTTATCTAGTTAATCATGTCAGCACTAGTTATGTTCAAACTGCAAAAAAATGACAAAAAAAAATCTTAGAATATTACATCCAGATCATATGCACATCTTCAGACTTTGACAAAAGTACCCCCACACCCCCCCATCAGCCGTCAGAGTAGGGAGACACATTTTTTTTACCCCATGCGTCGAACTGTCAAGGTTTGAAGATGTGCATATGATTTGGATGTAATATTCTAAGATTGTTTTTGTCATTTTTTTGCAGTTTGAACATAACTTGTGCTGACATGATTAACTAGATAACTTAGTCATTTGGATGTAATTCTAAATTCTAAAATTATTTTTGTCACCTTTTGCAGTTTGAACTTAGTACTTTTAGAGTCTCGCCTGGTAAGGGTCAGGAGACATATCGTTTTACCCAGTGCCTTCATCTGTCTGTCTGACTCTGAGTCACAAAAGAACTAGAAAAACATTTGAGATCATCTGTTTAAATCTTGTGAGCACCATGCATTTAGTGACATTTGGATCTTTCTGACACCAAACGGAGGGGGAGACATCTGTTGTTTTTTGTAGAAAAAACAATCAGTCTCCCAGGTAAGAGTGCCAAACTGAAAATTATTTTCTTATTTTTCAACCAAAACATATGTTGTGGGCAATTATTGAGACGGTTCTTTTGAGCATCCAAAACACATGTTTAAACTGATTGATAAGAAAATAATCACAATTTTACGCTGACAATTTTTGCTTAACTGGCCCTATGAACAATTCTAGTATATTGGTTTGCTTTGTTTTGTAGATGGCGTGATACAAGCCAAGGAACAGATCTAGACAAGGTTGAACAGTTACTGGCAGCCATAGACTCAGCTGGGAGGCAGGATCTGGCCTCTGATCTTAGGGACAAATATTGTGGACAAGGTAACATCCCTGGCTCAGGGTTCCCACAAGCTCTGGAAATCCTGGAAAACCTGGAAAATCACCCAAAAAAGTTCAATGCATGGAAAAATCATGGAATTTTTAAAAAAAACAACTGAATAGTCATGGAATTTTGCAAAATAATTTGATGAAACCACCATTATCCCGAAAACTTGCTGTCAGACACACAAAACTAGTGTTCTGGCTACTGATGGTTTCACATTTTAATTATTTCAAAATGCATGCATGGTCTACTAGCATGCTTATTTAAATACATACCTGTTGCTGCATTCCACATTTATCCTGAGCGTCATGAAGATGCCACTAAAAGGGGAGGTAGGAAGGAGGCTATGCATTAATAGTCATGGAAATTATTTTGTTGATCATGAAAAATCATGGAAAAATCATGGAATTGTGTTTTTGAATTTCTGTGGGAACCCTGCTGGCTATATAGCACATGAAAATATATTTTCTAAACGTAAAGAAGATTTATAACATGGTGTCAGATCTTGGAGTAATATAATGCTATCACATTTGGGAGTGATATAACTTCATGTATTAAAAATTGATAAACCGCTAGTGGTTTACAGATTTCGGTAAGATTACGAAATGACACTTTTGCATATATTTGGCAAAATCTTGACATTTTCACACCAAAAATGTGATTACAAAATAATTCAAACATCATATGATAAATAGACTCTAACATTGGCGCAAGCCTCGTATTTTATCGCTTTTTCCCCAACTTGTTAAATAAATTAGATAAAACATGAGCTTTCATGTAAGATCCACTTTACATTTGTTTTATTTCTCCAAGAAAACATTCGTTTAGGGCAGGGCTCACCTTGGCTCAAAATTGTTTGTAGCCAACACTTTAGCCAAATGGAAAAAGTTGTAGCCAAATTTACTTGACTTTAGCCAAGGATTTAGCCGACATGTAGTATGGCGCATTTCTAAAGTGTGAAGAATTCATGTTTTAAAAAGAGCTTTAGGTTTCTTTCTGTACTCTTTTTTTTATCTTTTTTTAAAAATGATAATCTTTAACAAGAACAAGGATCTATTCTTTTTTTGGAAAATAAATTGTTGATTCAAAACATTCTTCCTAAGGAACCAACCCTTAAGCTTCTTTCTTTGCTGGGGTGACTTTGTCGTCTGCTGATAACAAACTGTTCACAGTTTGGACACAGACCTGGATTCTGATGGTCTTGATCTGGATCCAAAGTGTTTGAGACTCAGATGGTATTGCTATCTTTTTTTCAAAAAAGGCTTTAAAAATGTAAATTTTAGGGTTGGTAGGATAAACATAACTTTAAGAAATTAATTTCTAGATATTGTAACATATTGAACCTGGTCTTTTTGTCCTTTTTTTACTGATACATTTTTTACTTTCACTTTCAGCTTTCATTGTAAACATGGTGAATCAGCTAATCTCCTGGCTTTAATCAAGCATTAATGACACACATTGTTCAATTAATCCAATCACCATCTCATTTAATATACAGTCCTTCATGCTGGTTAATTTGTTTATTGATAAGTTTTTAACACGTTTTTGACATCTATCAACACAAAAGGTCAACATAATTTGTTCTGGTCTGGTTATTGATTTTTACTCTTTTGCTTCCGCTGTGGCTTAAAGGTAATTATCAAGTGACCCAGTCTGGCCAATATTGGAAATCCCACACAGCAGGACACACGTGTTTACATAAATCACCGGTCAGTAAATTTTGAACCATTATTGGCAAAAATGGACTTTTTAATTGGCGAAAATGGACTTTTCGCCAATGAAATAAATCTGTAGCCACCCTGTCATTTTTGTAGCAAATGGCTACAATGGCGAACGGCAGCGTGAGCCCTGTAGGGTTGGTGCACAGTGTTTCACAAAATTTCTAGTTATCTGTTTGTTATCCCTAGGCCAGACTCATATTTATTTGTATCCTTATTCCTAGGCCAGACTCGTATTTATCTGTACGCTTATTCCTGGGTCAGATTCTTATCATCTTGTCCTACCAAGGGTTGCGATTGTCTAATCTAACCTTTGGCCTCACAGCTTTGATTTTCTCCGATTGAATACTTCATAAGCCGAAAATAGCAACAATTAATATGATCAATCACAATGGGGTGCAAAAAATCCATAAACACTAGGCCTCCAGATAAGACGGCGTGATTAATTTACATTCAGTTTTCTTATTTAACAACTTAAATGTACTTTTAATGTGCTCAAAAGAACTGTCACATTAAGATGGTCATTTTGAGCACCCGTAACATAATTTTGAACTTAATTATAGAAGGAAAATAAATAATTTTACGTCCAAAATCTTTGCTTATCTGGATTTATGGAGACTTAGCAGGCGGTGCACATAAGATGCCGAAAAACTGATACATTTAATCTGATTGACAGGAAGGGATTATCGAAAAAATCCTTCTTGGCGTTTTCATTGGTCGATTAGTCTGCGCTAATAATAAATTTTGAGGATCGTGAGGCGAAGGGTTTGTCGAAAGGTAGATACGACGAAACCTTCGCTGGTGAAGGTGGATTCTTATTTACCTGTATGCTTATTACAGGGCCACTCTAATATTTATCTGTATCCTCATTCCAGGGCCACAAGGAGCTATTGGAGGAGGAGGGGACAACTGATGAAGCTATATACAAGCAGGCTTAGCTAAGAGGAAGGAATCTTGTCTCTAAGGATACGTTTGCGACCTTCGTTGTCTTGGAGACAGGTCACAGTAGATCATCTATCAAGCTCTAGGCCAGAGATATGACAGCAGGCATTTTATAGAGTACACACTCTTGAGGGGGTCTGTGGGTACTCCCCTATATTGGGCCATATCAACGTGGTTTTCCAGGGGGTGGGGTCCTGTCCCCCCTCCCTCTGGATCTGCCCATGCCATTAGTCCATCTTTCCATCCATCAGGGAACCTTGTTGGCAGGATGTCTCGAAAAGAACAAGGGCTGATAGTTTGAGCCGGTGCTCGGACATTTCGGCCACGGACATTTCGGCCTAGGACGTTTCGGCCTGGACATTTCGGCCACGGACGTTTCGGCCTCGGAAAATGCTGAAGGTGGACGTTTCGGCCAAAACCATAAATTTTGGGTTTGGGATGTGTGCATGCATAAATGTGTGATGCATTTCATAATCTTTTGAACTCAAATATGCATGTGAATACTTACAGTTAATTCAAAGATGCATGATAATAAGAGTATGCTATTTTTCATAGAAACAGGTAAATTATGGTGTATATTATACAGCAGTAAATGATTATGAAATACGTGTATAAAGTACCCATTATCTGAATTAGTTTATATTTTTTGTTTACAACAATTCTCGTGTATCTTTGAATCTACTGTACATAACAATTGATGAATGTTAACTACTTTCATGCTGAACCTGGGTTTATCTTTTTTCTTCAAAACACTGCAGATCCAGATCAGCCAGCTCCCTACCTGATCAAGATGCACACTGTTTTCATCTCTGCTTGTAAATACATGCAGTTTAATAACTGATAAAAATTTGATAGAAATACTATGTAAAGTATATAAGATTATTCAGTCAATTATTTTCTAAGAAATGCATCACACATTTATGCATGCACACACCCCATCCCAAAATTTATGATTTGGCCGAAACGTCCACCTTTGGCATTTTCCGTGGCCGAAACGTCCTAGGCCGAAATGTCCGGGCCGAAACGTCCTAGGCCGAAATGTTTGTGGCCGAAATGTCCTACATTCGTTTGAGCCTCACCCCCAGCAAAGTCACTGTGTATTGTCCTTGAGCAGGTCAATTTATTCACTGCTTAGTACTGGTGTTATGAAATGGCTAAAATATTGACTGGGATGTAAAGAATCAAACAAAAAAAAAAAACTAAAAGGAACAAGGGCTACAGCCTTGAAGCTTAGAAAGGTGATATGGGGGAGTTACCTCAATCACTATTGAAGGAATGCATTAAAAATAATACTGTATTACTACTGTTACGACCCTTGTTTTAAAAAAAAGTGCCATCCTAATAGGAACACACATAATATGTTTGGGGGTTCAGTGTTTCATAAACATGGTATCTAGCTCTTGCATATTGTTTGTTTTAAAAATGTCTAGTTCTTGCATATCATTCTAATTTAAAAATGGCAATTTCGTTGTGTTTTCTATTCTTGCTGCCATATCGTTTTGGAGGTTTTCAAGAGTAAAAAGTTAGGGGGATGACTGCTAATTGTTCTAAAATTTTGAACACAAGTTGCTTACCAAAAAGGCCTAGACAAACAGGGGAGACCCAGATCAGACTGCTTCTGAAGAAGCAGTCTGATTAGGATTTTAGCTGTTTGCTGTTGTCCAGCCCTGATAGCTTACACTTTATATAAGAACAAAAAGAGAAAAGTGTTTGAAATTCTAGAACATTTACCCTGTGTTGTGGGTGCTCTTTTGAGTGCCACAATGTACAAAATTTGTTCTGTACTTTCATAATTTGAACATGGATTTGGTCTCAATTGACAATGGCTTCAAACAACTGTGTGCATGGATTTGGGCTGGGTACAAAATTTGTTCTGTACTTTCATAATTTGAACATGGATTTGGTCTCAATTGACAATGGCTTCAATTAACTGTGTGCATAGATTTGGGCTGAGAGGCGAGAAAATCTGTCTGAAGGGTTACTGATACAACGAGACTCGTACAAGTCTGCTCAGCTACAGAGGCTAGCTAGAAATTTCAATTTTTGTTTGTAGCAAGTTTAGATATAATACTTTCCAATAAGCTTATGATAAAGGCACTGATCAGACTGCGCAGATGCGCAGGCTGGTCTGCACCTTTGTTGTTCACAAGTTTTCTACCATCAAGGCCCATATGCAAGATTCCTTAGTGACAATGAAATTTCATCATTGGATTGACTTCTCCCTTTCATTGATTCAAGAAGGGTTGTCAACTACAAGCGATAGTATATGTACGAAGTATTGGTTAACCGCTTAAGGAAAACAGAGTGGCTAGGTGAACTGACTGTCCCGACATGACCATAGCTGTTGACTGGGACATTAAGAATCAAACCAAGACATAAAGAATCAAACCAACCAACAAGGATAATATAGTCATACTATAGTTCCTCACTATAACACGATTCACTTTTTACACAGTCCATTCCTTTAGACCCAAAATATAGCATTAAAAGGAGACTTAAGGAGCGCACTGGCTCAGTGGTAGAGTGCTTGACTTGAGATTGAGGGGTTGTGGATTGTAGCCTTTCAGGCATCACTACGTTGTGTCCTTGAGCAAGACACATTAATCCTTGCTTTGTACTGGTGCAACCCAGAAAGATCCATCCCGACATAACTTAAAATTGTTGACTGGGACGTAAAGAATCAAATTTAATAAAAAAAATTATAAGGAGACTACACTGTACCAGTCTTATGTAGATTATGAAATATTGTTCAGTGCTAAATATACAATGTTAAGAAATATACTCGTTATGGTGTTGTTTTGTTAACATTTATTGATATTGTCCGATATTTACACAAATGTTTTTTCTTGCTTTAAACCTTGTAATAAACCTATAGTTTAATCCTTTGTAGACCGGAAAACCCATAAAATGGTACATATGCAGACAGTGAAGACCCAGATTTTGTTTGTTTGATTCTTTACGTCCCATCAACAATCTTTCAGTTATATAGGGTTGGGTCTTCCTGGGTTGAACCAGTACTCTGCTAGGATATATGTGTCTTGCTCAAGGACCACAACGCACTGACGCTGGTGAGGCTGGAACCTGTGGCCCTTCGGTCTCGAGTCAAGCACTCTACCACTTGAGCCACTGCGCTCCCTTGAAGACCCAGATCAAATGTCACATAAATGCCACATCAGGGTCTGACCTGTTTGCTAAGACAATCAATTTTCAGAGTAAATAACCCATAAACCCCTAAATTGGTACATGCAAACAGTGAAGACCCAGATGAAAGCCACAAAATGTTGCATTTCATGAGGGTCTGCACTGTTTGCTAAGACAATCAGTTTTCAGAGTTAATAACCCCTGAATTTGTACATGCAAACAGTGAAGACCCAGATGAAATGCCACATAGAAGCCACTTCAGGGTCTGCACTTTTGCTAAGACAATCAATTTTCAGAGTAAATAACCTCTAAACCCCTAAATTGGTACATGCAAACAGTGAAGACCCAGATGAAATGCCACAAAATGTGGCATTTCATCAGGGTCTGCACTGTTTGCTTAGACAATCAGTTTTCAGGGTAATTAACCCCTAAACTCCTAAATTGGATGAAATCTGGATTCTGCACTGTTTGCGACAATCCTATTTCAGAGTAAATAACCCATGAAGTACGCCATATCAGGGCTAGAGATAACCGAAAATAATCTAGATGCCTGTCTTTTCAAGTTTCCTGTTTTATTCATATTTTTTTAAAATGTGTTCATTAATTTGCTCATTTTGTTATTTTATATACGTATGTCTTGGTGGATTCTTTTAGTGAGACTTAAGAAGAAGGGAGCTATAATCTGTCAATATATTTACCCATATAAGTCTATCATCCTTTTTGTGGGACATAGGCAAACATTGCAGACCCATATCAGATCCTGCAGAATGTGACATCTGGTTAGAGTCTCCATTGTTTGCTTACAGAATGTCTATTAAAATTTGAATAAAAGTGGAAAATACCACCCAACAACCCTTAAATGGGAAATTGACTGGTCCAATTGATAAGAGTGGGAACTCACTGGTCTGTCATTACTCAAAGGCATGCAAACATGTTAGAATACTGTAACCTATATTTTTATTTCTGTGTAATGACGGACCAGAGTAGGTAAGTTCCTTGCTCCCTGGGAAATTTTTCATGAATTGTTTTTGAAAAATTATATCAGGAATACCATCTGAGTATCTAACAGATTGGATCCAGATCAGACTCGATGTTTTGTCGCGCCTGATCTAGGTCCAAACTGTTTGTAAATGTTATCAGCAGATGACACTAGGAGATATAGAGTTAATATTTTAATGTTTGTTTTCATGCTTGATATAGCAACATCTTTGCTTCTTGCTGACGAGATCATACAGCCAGATTTGCAAACATTTTTGCCTAAAATTTGCAATTATTTCCTATCTTTCAGTTTAAACACATGTTCTTGTGAGACTGTTATTTTGAGTTGATACAATAAGTATGGGACTGCCCATTGTCTACTTTATGGAGCCATGGTATTGTGATGGATTTCTGTCCCTTAAGGTTGTTATCATCTTAGCAAAAAGTGCAGACCCTGTTGAAATGCAGCATTAAGCTGCATTTCATCTGGGTATTCACTGTTTGCCAAAGTACCCATTTAGGGGTTTCCAGTATACAATGGGTTATTTTGAAGAAGTCCATTAAAGTTTCTAAAGCAAATTCTACAATGTTACTGACAGAAATGGACAAAGAGTGCAGACTGACGTCTAAACTGTTGTCACTTCTCCATGTCCGAGTGTACTCTGTTTTGTCACTGCTCCATGTCCGAGTGTACTCTGTTTTGTCACTGCTCCATGTCCGAGTGTACTCTGTTTTGTCACTGCTCCATGTCCGAGTCTCCTCTGTTTTATCACTGTTGTACGTCCGAGTATATTTCTGGTAAATATAGTAAGTATGGACTTTTTAAACATCTTTATTTCCCCAACAGGAAGGGAGTAGGACATATTGTTTTTAGCGCGGATCCTGTTTGTGTTGGCATGGCAAGTTCTTTGTTGCAAGATATCTCATGAACTAGTTGACAGATTGGAACCAAAATTGCATGGATATATTAGTTGGGCATTATGAAAACTTAGTTAGGTTTTGGCGACTGCCCTAATTTTCAAGGTAACAGTTGAGCTAATTAGATCAATTGCACAGATGAAAGTTTTCAGATGAAACTTCTTTGATTTATTTTCAGTCTGTCTAAAGACAGTTGAGCATTTCAACCTTGAAATTGTTAATATTTAGTAGGCATATTGCAAGTTTTTAGATCAGAATTTCTAAAGTTCACAATTTTCGTAATTTCAGCTTGCACCTATGTAAATGAAATAGACTTGATTATGAATGAAATATTAAGATAACTAACTCAGCATTTACCTCATTAGATATCAGATAAATCCTTACCATGCTGGATTTTTTGTATGCACTACACTCCTTTCCAATTTTTATCCAATTAACAATTAGCATGTATTTACACGCAGAGGGGAAAATAGCATTTATTGTTTTTCAATTTAAGCATGGTTAGGGTTTATCAAGTTTTACTGGTCAAAGAAGTAAATCCCAATATCATTTTTTTTCATAGGCTTAATTAAATTTCCAAAGTTTAGTTATTTATTTAAAAAATATCTAAAACAAATGAAAGCTCTAACTGAACTCAAGTTGCAAATACAGATTGTCTTTGGACATGTGCTAAATTTTCAAAGAGTATCCATTTTTGGTCAATTTTACTATAGGAATGAAAGAGAATGAAATGGGACTTTTTAAATTTATTAATATGAGTGTAAGCCTAGCACCTGATCAGAAAAATATTACTGATTCTATTCTGAACTGGGATTTTTTTTGGAAAAATTGTTATTAAATAAATTGTTCTGATAAAACAAACTTGAAAGTTTTTGCATTAGGTCTATGGGAAATTTTCAGCTGGGGCTTAACTTATTTTGACCATTTTATAATAAATTTTCCCTATCATGTGAAAAATAACCATAATACTCTTTGCATATCAACGCCAATCTTTTAAGTTCTTTACTGTTCATGTTCTAAAATTTGAAACACTTTTAGTTCTCAACTAAATTGTTTGTTATTATGGCTGAAACTCACAAAATGCTTCAGGGTAAGTCAGATCTGGATCTGTACTGTTTGTCTAGTCCTTTTTGCTAGGCAACTAGTGTTCAAAACCGTAAGGTCAATTTGATAACATAAGCTGGTAGTCAGATATGTTTTAGGGTGGAAATAAGGTTGCAGATTTAAACCTCTGGTTTGGCAACAGTTTTCAGAGAGATGTTTTCTCTCTCTATCCCTTATTCAAGTCGATTGCTGTCAGTCACTAGTAAGAGGAGGTGCACTGGATGTTTATTATTTACAGTAGAATCTCATAAATTCGAAGTCCTAGGGACTAGAGGTTTTATTTTGAAGTAAGAAAAATTTAAATTGTAGTGAGGTGGACATAATAAATAACCCCCAAAAATGATTATTATCAGGGATTTTTCTCTATCAAACATATGTTTTGTGTGCGTAAAAGAAATGTCTCCCTCAGAGAGACGTTTCTTTTGCGCATACAAAATATGTTTATATAGATAGTATATAAAATAGTTTATAAAAAGATCCTATTCTCTGAATCCATTGTGACCAAAATCTATCCCGAAATAAGCAAGCATTAAAAAAATCGGGAGTTCGAATTTTCGAGGTTTTACTGTACAGAGTTCCAGAGCCTTCACTACTGGCATACAGAAAATATTGGAAAAGATGGAGGCACAGACACAGATTTAGACCTGTAAGCCCACTGTGTGGCTATGCATGCTTGTTTGAACAGTGAATTTATCAATATGCGATACCGGACCACGTAGTGCAGTCATTAACGTGTGTCTGACTACAGATGGGTGTCTTACTGCCGATCCAGGCGTTGCGAGTTTGATCCCGACCCCGTCCCATACTTTCTTGGAGATTGATCATGAAATTATTTCTACAGTCATTCTCCCCCTTCCGCTGATTCATTCAAGAAGTACTGGTTAACCCCTTGTTCAAGCTTACCGAGGAAAAAAGTGTGGTTAGGTGAACTGACCGGCCCCATACATGACCATAGCTGTTGTCTGGGACATAAAGCAAAAAGCCAACCCAAAACGAAAATGAATATGTGATAAGTACCAAAATCTTGGGTGCTGCCTCATTTGGGCACCTATGTGAGAAAACCAGATTCTGTTGCATATGAACAACAAAGGTGCAGACCAGCCTGCACATTCGCACAGTCTGATCAATCAGCACTGTTGTTATTCCCTATCTGTAAAGTATTGTAGTCAAACTTGCTCCATACAATATTTCAATATTCTAGCCTCTGTAAACCACTTAAAATATTTGGCAATTTTAGAAGACTGACATATTGGCGTAGTTTAATTTTGGCGGTTTCTCAATTTAATGTCCTTTAAAAGTTATTATCGATTCTCATAGGGGCAACTTTTAAAGGAAAGAATATGCTTTCTTTAAAAGTAATATCAATTATCATAGAGGCAAATTTAAAGTTAGATACTACTTTAATAGTAGACCCTTTTAAGACGTGGTTTCCTCTACTTTGAAACATACTCAGAAGTTGATTTTTGACGATACAGATAACCAACATAATAAGGATGTGTGTCCATTTATTGCTTATTGTGTAAATGAATTCAAAACTGTATTTCACGGTCTCATATTTTGGCGATTTTTGTTTTTACCGATAAAAAAAATAAAATAAAATATCCGCCAAATATTAGTGTTACAGTAGTGGCTGTAGCGGAGCATTCTGGTTTGAGTCTTTCTTGAAGTTGCTGCCCATATGGTATTTGCTGTCCTTACCAGATATTCTGATGTTTTAGATGCCCAAACTTGTTAAGAGTGCTTCAGTTGACCAAACTTGTTAGAGTGCTTTTGTTTACCAAACTTGGTAGAGTGCTTCTGTTGACCAAACTTGTTATAGTGCTTCAGTTGACCAAACTTGGTAGAGTGCTTCTATTAAAAATAGTGCTGTTTGCATGATATTGTTGATTTATTGTTATTATCTGATTATTGTAATTATTTGTATTGTTTGTGAGAACAATAAACTAGCTGATTATATTGTTTGTATGTTTTCTTATGTGCTGGGAGCGCAGTGGCTCAGTGGTAGAGTGCTTGACTCGAGACCGAGGGGCCGAGGGTTCAAGCCTCATGGGCGTCGCTGTGTTGTGGTCCTTGAGCAAGACACATTTATCCTAGCATAGTACTGGTTCAACCCAGGAAGACCCGACCATGTTTAATTGAAAGATTGTTGATGGGACGTAAAGAATCAAATCAAACAAACAAAACAAAATGTGCGCTCATTTTCAATAATGGTTGATTTGGTTTACAACCAGAGATGCAGAACATGTTATATCAAACTTTTTTTTTAGAATGTTTGATTATCTTTTTGAATTGATCACTAAAATTAGGCTTTGTAACAATTTTTATGAATGTATGAACTACATGTAAATCACCATAAAATACCTGCTCCAATATACCCTGTTTTTAAACCAATATTGTGTACCAGACAAAATAAGAAACGCACCACTACGATTTTCCCATTAAGTTTTACCTTTTAATAAGAAAATGTTAATTGTCATGAAATAATTATTTTTGATCAAATCTTACTAAAACTTGAGTGTTTAGTAGATGAGTATCTGTACCTTCCCTGTGTAAGGACAAAACATATCCAGGCGAGTGGTCAACGAGTTTTGGAAGCGTTTATTCAATGCTACTGTTAATTAGGAATTTGGAGTATGCTTTACATTTGCAAAGTATGAAAACGATATGTTGTCGTTCTGTGAGACAACTAATGTGTTAATTGATGATTTTTTGCTATTCTAAAATCCATTTACACCAGTTATGACCGTTTAAATTGATTAGAATAATGTTAAAATCTTTACTTGTTTTGTACGGTTTATCACCAGTATGGAATCCCTATTCGAAGGATAGTCACACGAAGGGGACTTCCTAGCGTTCAATAGTCGCATATGATGATATTAAAGATATAATTTGCAAAGAATAAGTGTCTGAGTACAAGTTGGTCTACTGTGAGGTTTTCCATTGCTTGAACTAATCCATTATCCAGCATAAGACCATTATAAAAACGCTATTTTCTGTGACTTTACAATTCGACCCCACTTGGTTCATGACCAATTTTGCTTATCACAGTTTTGACGCCAGATTGCAAAAGATGTGTAACGTAGCAGTACCTGATATACCTTTGCACTGATATAAACTAAACTGGCCTATCACTTATGATCTTCCTGAGAGTTGAACAGTTCTACTTGGTGCCTTTCTTTTTTTGTCAGGTATATTTAACAATCAACTCTGAGTGTCTGTTGTAGAATTCAGATAGTGTACAAATTTTTGATATTGATAACCTTGTTTTAATAACTTAGCAGTCAAAAGCTGGTTTCTGTCGTTAAAGTCACTAAACATTAGAACATACCTCTCGCAAAATGAATAAGCTGTGAAATATACTCCACCAAATAACTGAAGAACCAAGAATTCCCACATGGGTATAATAAGCTCAAACATTTAAATTCAACAAAACATGGCCCTAATCTCTCTACTGTTTATGCCCATAAATCAAGAATCATTGTTACTGATTTCCATGCCTAATTCTGCCATTTCTGTCTCAAAAGCACATCTGATCAAAACCACATTCTCAAAAAGGCAGTGGGTGGGGTAAAGGCTTTCTTTTGTGACCATTTGAGTAGAATGAAACTAACATCACATTAAACAGTTCAGCTTACATGTCAAATATTGCACGACCCACATGTATGCACTATAAACACTGTGTGAGTCTGTTTGTCTGTCCGTTAGCAGTATATCTCTTGAACCACTTGGTATATTTTGATCAATTTTTGCATACGTATGCATGCCAACATTGTCTAACCACTGGCTTGCATAACAGCATTTTTGGTGGAGTAGGCTTTGATGAGCATCAGTCCAGTCAGTTGTTGTCAGTTTAATGAAAATGCTCATATCTCTTGAACCACTTGGTATATTTTGATCAAATTTTGCATACGTATACATGCCAACATTGTCTAACAACTAAACCCCTCTCCCCCTCACCTTACCCCAGCAGAAAATACACAAGGCCAATTTTATATTGCAGATTATTTAACTGGAAATTGTTTTGTTTTAAAAAGAGGAAACAAAACTCACCATTTGTAAGTCTACTCGAGGTTAGTACATCAGAAGAGTCACAGCAAGATTTACTCTACCTCCCTCTAGTCTGACAGACTGTGCAGTACAATACTACATTTGAGAATATTTACCAGTGAGATGATCACTTATACAGGTCCATTAAAAAAGTTATTTCACTACGCAATATTTTAAAAGTTATTTCACATTTCTTTTATACATTAATGGTCTATGTCCATACATGTAATTATATGGTCATGTCATTTTGTTTCTATAAATCATATCAACGTATAATCAGACAACAGTTGTATATAAATATCAAATACATTTCAATGAAAAACACAACAACGTTACTTTAAATGCATTCCAATGAAAACACAATATTATTGTACGCCTACATCATAAAGTCGGTATTTCGTAGCACCTCTAATTTGCTTAATAAGATCTGCAATTCTCCTTGGCATTGAATTGTAAAGCTCTTACAGGACGTTCAGTGCTACACTTCACACACTCGCTTCCACATATCTACTATTTTACATCGCATTTGGTCACCAATCTCTTTTTTATTTTGTTTGTTTGATTTGATTCTTTACGTCCACTCAACAATCTTTTAGTTATGCGGGACGGGTCTTCCTGGGTTGAACCAGTACTAAGCTAGGATAAATGTGTCTTGCTCAAGGACCACAACGCAGTGACGCTGGTGAGGCTCGAACCCGCGGCCCTTCGGTCTCGAGTCAAGTACTCTACCACCGAGCCACTGCGCTCCCATCTCTTTTTTAATTAGATCCGAAACGTTTCCTATGGGATTCACGTCTGGCAAATTCCCTGGTAATTCCAGAACGGGTATTCCTTTACAGTCTAGGAATATTCTAGTACTTTTAGTGTTATGGATTGGCGCAAGATCATGCTAAAAATATATCCCTTCTGTAGGAACACAACGCATTCACATGTCATTTCAATATCATGAATAATATCACTCTGGTATTTTGCACTATCCATGTTACCATTTATATTTCTCTGAAGAGACACGCCACTGCTGTTAATGCCTCCCCAGACTTGCACACTTGCTGGCAATTTTACAGTAGTCTGAATACACTTAGCATGATATTTCACATTCTGTTTGCACCAAACACGACAATGGCGTCAACAAGCGTTGTGTTCCACAGAAGAAATATATTTTTATGCATGATCTTGCGCCATGCAATAACTCTAAAAGAACTAGAACATGCCTAGAATGTATTGAAATACCCATTCTGAAATGGCCAGGGAATTCGCAAGAAATGAATTCCATAGAAAACGTTTGTAATATTATGAAGAAAGATATTGGTAACCAACTGCCGTGTTTAAAGGAAGAGATGTGGAAGCGAGTATGTGAAGCGTGGTATAGTGTAGCACCGAACATCCTGGAAGAATTTAACAATTCCATGCCAAGGTGAATTGCAGATCTTATTTAGCAAATGGAGGTGCAACGAATACCGACTTTATGCTGTAGGCGTACAGGTATGTAGTTGTGTTTTCAATGGAATGTATTTAAGTATGTTATTGTGTTTCATTGGAATGCATTTAATATTCATATCCAAATGTTGTCTGATTAAACGTTGATATGATTTCAATGGAATGTATTTAAGTATGTTATTGTGTTTTCATTGGAATGCATTTAATATTCATATCCAAATGTTGTCTGATTAAACGTTGATATGATTTATAGAAACAAAATGGCATGAGAATTTAACTACATGTATGGTAAATTATAGACCATTAATGTATTCAAAAAATATGTGAAAAAACTGAAATATTGCGTAGTGAAATAACTTTTTAATGGACCTGTACACCATTGTCTTGCGCAGGCGCGATACTAAAGAATCGACCTGTCTGCTAAGGCACATCACGACTGAAAAGTTGGATTTGTGTCAATACGTGGTGTGCATTACCCGAAGCACTGCGTTAAAAAGTACAAGCACTGAATGGCTATAAATAATCCGTTTATGGAGACATCCAGTAACCTTTGGTAGCTAAACGACCACAATGATCGGTATTACAGTATTTAGCGAAGCAATGATAAGATTTTCTACACTAAAACATTTCTGGGTCAAAATTTGGTTTCAGTGACACGTGATGACGCAGATTGATAACAAGTATGAACCAACCATTCGGGCAAATCACATGATTTGATGACGCTATCGATAAACAAATATGTCACGTGTACCCACAATGCTCAAAGCAGATCAGACAGGTTAGTATACAACAGAATTTCTCGTACTATCGATGCCTTGAATAGCGGATGAACCTTCCATATTAAAAACAAATCAGTTGTTTTTCAAAAAGACAGAACCTGTAATCAACCTCAACGATTGGATTTCGGCTAGAAGAAATCATGAAAACAAATCAAAGGTCTCAACGAAATAGGATCATAGGTATAAAAAAAACATATTTGAGAAGGGAGAATAATCTGTAAAGTCTATTTCCCTAATCAACATGTCACAGCAAGAAAGAAATCTTTGGGCGAACCGTATAACCTAATTTGCAATTTATCACCAATGATTGTTTTGTTTGGTTTGATTCTTTACTCCCAGTCAGCTATTTTTCAGTTATGTCGGGATGAGTCTTCTTGGGTTGGACCAGTACTAAGCAAGGATAAATGTGTCTTGCTCAAGAACACACCACAGTGACGCCGGTGAGGCTTGAACCCGCAGCCCCTTTGTCTCAAGTCGAGCACTGAGCCACTGTGTTCCCTCTTATCAACAATGATACTCTCAAGTTGATCATTTTCATGTTTTATAAACAATAAACGGGCTGATAAAATTTGCTTTTATTGATCATGTTTCAACAGTTTACTACTGGCTTCAGGATGGTTACACCCATACCAACAGGCATGCCTTATCGATGTATTCGCTGAACCTGCTGTAATTAGAGTAATAAATACTGCTCCTATGAATTGAAATCATTTGCACTAAACCAACATTACTATGTATACTTACAATGAATTGAAGTGTTTGTGGCGTTGCTTTATTCCTTAAGTATAATAAACATACAGCTGTCATAGAAACATTTTAAAACTAGTAAGTGAGTATGATGAGGAGTTAACACAATCACAAGCTGCAGACAACCCCATGGCACCGCAAGGAAGAGCCACACAACAATCACCAGAAACCAGGAAGACAAACTAAGCAAAGCAACCAGCTCTCTCTTCTCCATCAAGACGACTGCAAAACTAGAATGGACATACAGTAACGCATAACAAAACATAGAACAATTACAGAGTCCCACAATGGGAGTAACAATCAACAAAGAATCGACAACAAAAGAACCGCCGCCTTAGAACGGACAGTAGCCTAAGCCACTGGGGGCTTAAATGCATTTTACTGGTGCCAAATCTTCGCCCTAGATTCTGCTGTTGTTGAAGCACAAAAATGTTTAGCTCGCATGGAGGCTTCCTAACTATTGCAATGTATCATCATGGAGAAACAATTAAATCAAAATAACACACTATAATGAAACAAAGAAAATGGCTCACGACTCACAGATAGCCTCATGTTGAGCTACGACGGGCCCAGCTACAGATAAGCTACAGATAAACCTAAGCCGTATTGTATCAGTGCATCCATCTGAAATCTCAGTATCCTCAGATTTTCAAGCAATATTTAGAACATCTTTCATTGGTGACCTCGATTTTGGAGCTTTTTTGAAGCGTTTTCTTGCCTTGACATTCTCACTGTCTAAGTTTCATCATTTGGAAATAAAAGTAAGTAAGGGTGCAAAGATCAGGAATCGATACAATCAAGTACCACACCTGACCCAGGATACCAAAGGGAAAGTAAACTCAAAGTAAGACACCACAAACGAGAGCCAAGAGGTCAGCCATTTCCCAGCAGGTGACCACAAAGCACATATAAACAGACCCGTACAAATGCATAGCAAACACAAGACGGAAATAAACATAAAAAATCAAAAAAGAAGTACCGCCTTGGAACGGTCAGTAAAATATTTTACTAGAGGGCTTAAACCGGTTTAACGGTGCACCAACCTCACCCTTAGTTCAGATGTGGATCAAGACACATAGATGTTTGGTTTGTTTGAACATTGAAAATCTTTGGAAATAATTTCGAAGTCTTTTGAACGTCTGATTTTTTTCTTTTGTTTTTTTTAGTGGAGTTTTGATTTTGAGATTGTTTTCTTCGTGGGTCGAAAAGTGATATCGCTGATATGTTTGTTGATAAGGTGCAGTAGATGCAACTAAATGCTTCCATCTTGCCTGAAAATGAACAAAATGCATTAGAGAGGTTTCCATTATTAGCTTACAGAAGCATATACTGGGCACCGTGTTGTGAACATTGTCATTTCCCTTTCGCTAATGTAAATCTCAGCAATTTTGTGGGCATGCGCAATAAGTCTATTGAATCTTCCAACTTATCATGATTGGAGCAGATCTGGGTTTGTCGCTTTGCGCACTGCAAAGGTAAGTCCTTATGGCTATAAATTGCTGATTGTGATATTCTTTGAGAAATGCAAAATCTCAGAAAGCTTTTCTTAATGATATTTTCTCAATTAACTGCTGAACCCTCATTATTCAGATTTTCCTAGGTGATGGCCACACAACCATCACGAGACACCAGGAAGACAAACCAAGCAGAGCAACCAGCTCTCTCTCTCTCTCTCTCTTCCCCCATCAAGATGATTGCAAAACTAGAATGGACATAAAGTAACGTACAACAAATATACAACAATAAAGACTCCCACAACGGGAGTAACAGTCAACAACAACAACAACAACAACAACAACAACAACAACAGAACCACCACCTAAGAACGGACATTAAGGAACAAATCCACAAGAGTTTGGAAAGAAGAGTCCCAAGCAAGATGACCCTGGCACGCCATAACCACCCATGGATGAATGGAAGAATAAGAAGACTGATCAGAGGAAACAGCGAGCAAACAAGAAAGCAAGAACATCAGGCATAAAACGGGACATGGACAGATACAGACGACTTCAGCATGACGTCCAATTCCAGATCAGGTCAGCTCATAAAAGGAAGTAATGGTGCAAAGATCAGGAATCGATACAATCAAGTACCACACCTGACCCAGGATACCAATGGGAAAATGACAAACTCACAGTAGACACCACAAACGAGAGCCAAGAGGTCAGCCCTTTCCCAGCAGGTGACCACAAAGCACATATAAACAGACATGCACAAAACATAGCAAACGCAAGACAGAACAAAAACATAAAAGATCCACAAAAGAAGTACCGCCTTGGAACGGTCAGTAAAATATTTTACTGGAGGGCTTAAACCGGTTTAACGGCGCCAACCTCACCCTTAATTCAGATGTGGATCAAGACACATAGATATTTGGTTTGCATGAAAGACCCCTAACTTATCAATGCATCATCTCCTAAAACATATAAATCAAGATATGACAAGGAGATAAAGCAAGGATAAGGACTCAACAGTAAATTAAACTGAATACCGGAGCAAAAGAAATCCAACAGGTAAACCCCGGTGGGCCCGACAAACAGCCAAAGCATCAGGCCCCTACCATCTCATCAATAGATAAGTCTTTAAGTCAGAACCATCATAGAGTCTGAAGTCCGACCCACCAGCGTGCAATTAAAGAGGAAAGCAAAGTTGCCAACCGTGATTGGGTTGACTACCAAGCATGCAGTCTGTTGCAATACATTAATGTTATAGCCAATCTTTTTATAATGGGAAATTATTTTAATGAACTGCGCTGAAAAATTATTAGAGCCAACAATCCTCTTCAACTTATACACCAAGTCACCATAGAAATCAGGTTCCGAAAGTCCTTGGCGCAAGAGAGATTTAAGTCCAACTTGGAATTTAGAAATCAAATCATAGTATCGTCTATAAAATTTTGAAAATGTTTTGCGAAGTTTATGATACCGATAGCCTTGTTTAAGAAGTTTCTGAGTTAACAATTTATTGCGAGTGTTGAAGTCTGCAACATAGCTAGACTTCATGAAAACTGCTGTCAGTGATACCTTCAAGGATAATAATTCAAAGAAGTTTTGGTCATTTGTGAAGAATACCGGACAAGAAGCTACTGGAGTTTCTCCACTTAAAAACAAGGACGGTTTCCTCAAGAGCGACAGCACCAGCAAAGCCAACATCCTTAACGATCAATTTGTGTCTGTCTTCACGAAAGAAGATACCAGCTCCCTCCCAGACAAAGGCCCAAGCCCATATCCTAGCATGCCCAACATAGAAGTCAACTGGAAAGGTGTTCACAAACTTCTCAATGGATTGAAACCATTCATGGCATAGGGACCAGACTCTATCCCAGCTTTTATTCTTAAATTGGCAGCTGATGAGCTAGCCCCAATACTAGCTAGGGTAAACCAGACTTTGCTCGGTACCGGACAGGTCCCATCTGGAGAAACTACTGGAGCATATCATCGACAGCAATGTCATGGCACATTTTGACAAGCATCGCATCTTAAAGGATCACCAACATGTCTTTTGGAAAAGGTGCTCTTGCGAAACACAGCTCACTGTAACAATACAAGAGATCACATCTCGTCTCTCCAAAGGAAACCAAGTAGACATCATCCTGCTAGACTTAACGAAAGCATTTGATAAAGTGCCATACTCCAGACTTCTCCACAAGCTAGATTTCTATGGAGTTTGGGACCAGACCAGCAACTGGATCAGATCTTTCCTTGAGAATCGCAAACAGGAAGTTGTATTGGATGGTTCACACTCAGACCGGTCAGATGTCCTATCTGGAGTTCCCCAGTGAACAGTTTCAGGCCCCTGTTATTCTTGGCCTACATTAACGACATGCCAGAGTCTCTACGATCATCCAGTGACCTATATAAGAGTGACTAGAAACTCCAATGAAATACCAATACTCAAATCAAATAAGTCTGTCGGGCATCTTACACAGGTAAATGAGGGAAACTCGATAACAAATATCTACACGATTTGCTTTTACCGCTGTTTTGGAATACACAGCGTAATTTCTCTGTTGTTTACCTAAACTTTTAACACCTTTATAAACTCCGAAATAGTATAAAAAATAATAATTATGAATCATTGGACATCATAGTTTATGAATATTGATAAATCGAGACACAGGCATAGCCATGTTTGAAGCGTTATTCGTCAGAGTGAAAGAGGTATTGTTGAAGTAAGTAAGGTTGCAAAGATCAGGAATCGATACAATCAAGTACCACACCTGACCCAGGATACCAATGGGAAAGTGACAAACTCACAGAAGACACCACAAACGAGAGCCAAGAGGCCAGCCCTTTCCCAGCAGGTGACCACGAAGCACATATAAACAGACGCGCACAAAACAGCAAACACAAGACAGAACAAAAACATAAAAGATCCACAAAAGAAGTACCGCCTTGGAACGGTCAGTAAAATATTTTACTGGAGGGCTTAAACCGGTTTAACGGCGCCAACCTCACCCTTAATTCAGACGTGGATCAAGACACATAGATATTTGGTTTGCATGAAAGACCCCTAACTTATAAATGCATCATCTCCTAAAACATATAAATCAAGATATAACAAGGAGATAAAGCAAGGATAAGGACTCAACAGTAAATTAAACTGAATACCGGAGCAAAAGAAATCCAACAGGTAAACCCCGGTGGGCCCGACAAACAGCCAAAGCATCAGGCCCCTACCATCTCATCAATAGATAAGTCTTTAAGTCGGAACCATCATAGAGTCTGAAGTCCGACCCACCAGCGTGCAATTAAAGAGGAAAGCAAAGTTGCCAACTGTGATTGGGTTGACTACCAAGCATGCAGTCTGTTGCAATACATTAATGTTATAGCCAATCTTTTTAAAATGGGAAATTATTTTAATGAACTGCGCTGAAAAATTATTAGAACCAACAATCTTCTTCAACTTATACACCAAGTCACCATAGAAATCAGGTTCCGAAAGTCCTTGGCGCAAGAGAGATTTAAGTCCAACTTGGAATTTAGAAATCAAATCAAAGTATCGTCTTTAAAATTTTGAAAATGTTTTGCGAAGTTTATGATACCGATAGCCCTGTTTAAGAAGTTTCTGAGTTAACAATTTATTGCGGGTGTTGAAGTCAGTAACATAGCTAGATGCTCTAGCAAATCGAATGAGTTGAGAGATATAGACTCCATAGGATGTAGAACGAGGAACATCACCATCTAAAAATGGGAAATTGACAATTTCAAAATCAAAGTCGTCACGTTTATCATAAATTTTGGTAGAAACAATACCATTAGAAATTGACAAATGCAAGTCTAAAAATGCGGCTTTGGTATCAGAGGCATTGGCTTTATTAAGTTGGAGCTCTGAAGGGTATATTTGACTAACCATATTTTCAAAATAAACATTATTAATATTTAAAATATCGTCCAAATATCTGGAAGTAGTGTTAAACGCATCAATAACATCAGCCTGCTTATCATCAGAAAGAGACATCATAAAGTCCCTTTCATAACAAAACAGGAAGCCATTTTTGCCCATTTCCGCAACTTTCATAAAATCGGCCGATATTTACACGGTCATAACTCAATAGGATTAGTTTTTACATTGCAGAAAAATAGCATTTAGCAATATTTCATATATGGTTTTTCTATTGTTATTAACAATATGTACCAATAAGCGATATTTACGACGAAGTATGCTCTTTAATATACCTATAAATGAAGCGGTTTCTCAAGCTGCATCGCCATTTTGAGTGAGTACGATAAAAGGCGCACCAGGCGTAAGTCACGTGATAATTGCCACGACATACCTATATGGCTGAAAAATGAAGTGTCCAGTCACTCTTATATAGGTCACTGGATTATCAGACTGTAGACTATTCGCAGATGACAGCCTACCCTATTGCGTCGTAAATAAAGCCAGTGACTGCAAGCTCCTCCAACAAGACCTCACTGCACTTGAACAATGGGGGGCAACATGGCAGATGAGCTTCAACCCCAGCAAGTGTACCGTCATCAGGGTCAGTACAGGCAGGAGGCACAAGTTCCAGTCAACATACACGCTACATGGGTAAACTTTGGATGTTGTTGATGGCAGCAAATACCTTGGAGTTACGGTCACAGACAACCTTTCATGGTCCAAGCACGTCTCCGATACAGCCGGCAAAGCCCACTTCTCCCTGGGATTCCCGCGAAGGAACTTTAAGCACTGCTCCAGACAAGTCAAAGCAGCTTGTTAGACCAGTCCTGGAGTATGCAGCTCCTGTGTGGGACGCTTATCGACAAGCTTATATAAAGGCACTTGAACAAGTCCAGCGCAGGGCAGCTCTCTATGTGAACAATGACTATACATCCCGTACACCTGGATGCGTCACAGAGATGGTCAACGAGCTTGGTTGGGAAGCCTACAGGACAGACGCCAGATCTCCAGACTCAGCCTCCTCTGCAAAGCACATCATGGTTTAGTGGACATAGACAAGGCAACCTACTTAAAACCAGGTGACAGCCGCACAAGAAGCCACACAGGATTGTACCAGGAACACACTGCGCATGAGGTCTATCACAACTCCTTCTTCCCCAGAACAATCCGGGAATGGAACAGACAGCCAAACAGTGTCATTCAGTGCCCACCGTGGATGGCTTCCGTGCCTGCCTGTTCACCAGGCTAGGCCTAGCCTAAACCATGACCAGCTACCATTTTCATCATACCTGTAAATAGTTTTATGGTTTTATCGACTGTTCTGGGACATTGTTTTTACCCGCCATGCTTATGTCCCGCTGGACCAATTACGTTCTTAGATGATCCCGGTCCAATATATGGAAGAAGAAGAAGATCAGCCTAAGCCACCAGGGGGGGGGGAGGGGGTCTTAAATGTATTTTACTGGTATCAAATCAAATCTTCGCCCTAGATATTGCTGTTGTTGGAGTACAAAAGTGTTTAGCTCGCATGGAGGCCTTCTAACTATTACAATGTATCGTCATGGAGAAACAATGTAAACAAATTAACACACCATGATGAAACAAAAAAAAGGTCTCACGACTTGCAGATAGTCTGAGATGAAGAAAACCTCAAGTTGAGCCACAGTGGGCCCAGCTACAGGTAAGCACCAGGCACCAACCCACTGATTAAAGCTTTACGGCAGAGCCGTCATTGGGTAATCGTGCTGGGCACGGATTAGTGTCTTTAATTGCAGGTCCTGGTGAATGATTGTCAGCTTTGATGTTTCCTCAATAAAATATTTTGATCTTGGCGCGCAATAATCCTACACATATTCCTCAAGAGGCAGTATGACTGGGTTGCTGTCCAGATACGGCACAATCTATCTATGTATCTATGTATGTATCTATGTATCTATGTATCTATCTATGTATCTATCTATCTATCTATCTGTCTATCTGTCTGTCTGTCTGATTGTCTGTCTGTCTGTCTGTCTGTCTGTCTGTCTGTCTGTCTGTCTGTCTGTCTGTCTATCTATCTATCTATCTATCTATCTATCTATCTATCTATCTGTCTGTCTGCCTGCCTGCCTGCCTGCCTGCCTGCCTGCCTGCCTGCCTGCCCGTCTGCCCGTCCGTCCATCCTCCCGTCGCCCGCCAGCAAACTAACCCACCCACCCACACAAACCCACACACCCGCCCGCCCGAAACCCAAAGCCCACCCACGCCTTCTGGATGAGTCATTTAAACATGTGCCCCAGCACCAGGGGGTGAATTACTCTGTTCTTTTCTTCCTAATTAGTTTCGTTTAATTGGATAGTTGCGGTAAATTTCAGTTCATTTCGGTTTTATCAATATTTCATCCATGTCAAAAGCATGCTTGATACCATCCACCTACTTGAAAAGAATAGACAAGAGCAAGCGTTAGTATGATGAAAAAAATCTGACGAAAAAACGTGGTTTGGTCGTGCAATATTCTCCCTTATATTTTGCTGATTTGAGCAATATATTTAAACAAAAACTGTTAAAGTGCTGAGAAGGTAGCAGGAAATATACAGAGGTGAAATATTTAATGTTTTTCTTTCTAGAAATATATATATATATATTTTCATATTTGAACCACAGTTTCTTTTTCTGTTTACATTCACATTGCATAAATTACCCTCATTCATGATTATGTCAAAAAGAGGTACTAAGGCAATGGAAAAATATTATTGATCAGGGCCGTCGCCACGCATTTTAAAGTGGTCCGTCGTTGTCTGTCCGAGTCCCCTGAACCAATCTAGGTGGATAATATACCTGAGAGTTTTTACTAGATCTATGATACTTCAGCCAAATGGCAACTGTCAACAAAAACAAGGGGTGAGCACAAGAGGGGGAAGGAGATGACCCCCCGAGGTTTGAAATTGAGGCTTCCAGTGAGAAGAAGTTTTGATGAATTGGGCCCCAAGTGGAGAAACACTGTCTTTTGGGGATTCAGCCATGTAAGACGCAGTTACAGAGACTAGCTAAACTGCTGAAAATTTGCTTGTAGCAAGTTTATCATTTATACTTTCCAAAAAGCAATTACTAAAGGCATTTATTAGAGTGCGCAGATGCGCAGGCTGGTCTGTGTCTCTGTTGTTCGCTTGCAGCTTAGTCAGGTTTTCTCTGTACACAGCCTTAATTGTCCATTTAAACAGTTATTCACAACCTATTCACATATGTTGTTGGTACTCAAAAGAACTGTCTCAATGACATTCTTTTGAGCACACAACATATGCTAAACCAGTGTTTTTATTTGGCCATACAGCCTAATATGGGAGTCATTCCCAATCCCAAAAATGGCCTTTATTTTCCCAATTTCATGTATTTTAGCACTTATTTTCCTAATTTTTATTTAAAATTTTCCCAAGTGTTCAGGGAAAGGTAGCTTCCTAAAATCCCAAATAAAATCACTGTAAAACATTATGGCTAACAAAATATTTACAATTTTACGCTGACTTTTATGTTTATCTAAACCTGTGGGACACGCTTGAAAAATCTGTTCAAGTGCCAATGTATGCAGGCTACAAGTAAGTATCATATTGAACTATGCAACAATTTACTTAAAAGCAAACCATCCCATGAATCTTAGAGCTAATCCCCATGAGATTGGCTGAAATATATGTATTGTACTCTATATAAGTATGTATAGAGTTTATTTTTCTTGTTGGGCATGACTTAGCCTGTAAGAAATTAAAGAAAATGAAAGACACTTTTCTTATCACATTATGTTCAATAAACACAACAACCAGCAGTACAAAGGTGATGAGAAACTCTCATCAGATTTGAAAATATCTTTCTAAATTTCAACAAATGAGAATTTTTCTCTCACACAAATCTGGGGCCAGAATAAACCCTGTGCTCATAAAAAAGGTGTAAAATGTTGAATTTTTAATCAATATCTACATAAATATGCAGGGACTAGGGCTGCTGGGAGTATCCGAGTACTCGGATATTTGCAGATCTGAATATAAAAGTAAGTAAAGGTGCAAAGATCAGGAATCGATACAATCAAGTACCACACCTGACCCAGGATACCAATGGGAAAGTGACAAACTCACAGAAGACACCACAAACGAGAGCCAAGAGGTCAGCCCTTTCCCAGCAGGTGACCACAAAGCACATATAAACAGACGCGTACAAAGACATAGCAAACACAAGACAGAACAAAAACATAAAAGATCCACAAAAGAAGTACCGCCTTGGAACGGTCAGTAAAATATTTTACTGGAGGGCTTAAACCGGTTTAACGGCGCCAACCTCACCCTTAATTCAGATGTGGATCAAGACACATAAATATTTGGTTTGCAAGAAAGACCCCTAACTTATCAATGCATCATCTCCTAAAAGCACATATAAATCAAGATATAACAAGGAGAAAAAGCAAGGAAAAGGACTCAACAGTAAATTAAACTGAATAACGGAGCAAAAGAAATCCAACAGGTAAACCCCGGTGGGCCCGACAAACAGCCAAAGCATCAGGCCCCTACCATCTCATCAATAGATAAGTCTTTAAGTCGGGACCATCATAGAGTCTGAAGTCCGACCACCGGCGTGCAATTAAAGAGGAAAGCAAAGTTGCCAACCGTGATTGGGTTGACTACCAAGCATGCAGTCTGTTGCAATACATTAATGTTATAGCCAATCTTTTTATAATGGGAAATTATTTTAATGAACTGCGCTGAAAAATTATTAGAGCCAACAATCTTCCTCAATTTATACACCAAGTCACCATAGAAATCAGGTTCCGAAAGTCCTTGGCGCAAGAGAGATTTAAGTCCAACTTGGAATTTAGAAATCAAATCGTAGTATCGTCTATAAAATTTTGAAAATGTTTTGCGAAGTTTATGATACCGATAGCCTTGTTTAAGAAGTTTCTGAGTTAACAATTCATTGCGAGTGTTGAAGTTAGCAACATAGCTAGATGCTCTAGCAAAACGAATGAGTTGAGAGATATAGACTCCATAGGATGTAGAACGAGGAACATCACCATCTAAAAATGGGAAATTGACAATTTCAAAATCAAAGTCGTCACATTTATCATAAATTTTGGTAGAAACAGTATCATTAGAAATTGACAAATGCAAGTCTAAAAATGCGGCCTCGGTATCAGAGGCATTGGCTGTATTCAGTTGGAGCTCTGAAGGGTATATCCGACCAACCATATTGTCAAAATAAACATTATTAATATTTAAAATATCGTCCAAATATCTGGAAGTAGTGTTAAACGCATCAATAACATCAGCCTGCTTATCAAGTTATCATCAGAAAGAGACATCATAAAGTCCCTCTCATAACAAAACAGGAATAAATCTGCAACCAGGGGAGCACAATTAGTGCCCATAGGAATCCCAACTACTTGTCTATAGAGCTTGGTGCCAAATCGAATAACAATGTTGTCCAACAAAAAAGTCAGCGCATCACATACATTTTGACACGACCATGCATGATATTTTTGCTTGCGGCGCTCTCGCCGCAAGCATTTCTGTCGGAATAGTGATACCCTCTACCTGGTTTGTCTATTTATATAACATACTGTTAGCATAACGGTCGTGGTTATGGGAACAAAACAGTTCAACAACAAGACAATTCACCGACAGCAAGTTAAGACAGGGTTCGTACGGAAATGGGAAAACAGAAGTCCAGGACTTTCAGGACTATTCCAGGACTTTTTCATTTTTCAAGGACTCGATATCTTCCCAATTTTGTATAACATAACATTTAAAAGTTGACTTTTTTCAGCCAGAAGCGGCAAAATGAAAGGCGCACTCGATTTCTTTGATTCTGACAGCAACAACAATCTGACACCGGTGATAAAAACCGGGACTACCGCACAAATTGAATAGAATAGAATACGAGTTGCACCATGCTCTTTGACGTGTATCCAGCGATTTTTATTCAGGTTTTTTTGCGATTTTCACACAGTTTTTTGCGCATCCCATAAATCTGAAAGGACTAAATGTATTTTTATATTTTTCAAAGACTAATTCATATTTATAAGGATGATTTTACAAAATTCCAGTACAATTCCAGGACAAAGGCACTTTTTTTCAAATTCGAGGAGTTTTCCAGGACCAAGGTAAAATATTTCCAGGTCTGTACGAACTCTGCAAGAGCATGTCTCATATTATATGCCATATCAATCCCCAAATTCACTTTGTGGATATATGTTGTGGTCATGGAATGTCGCTCACTGTTTTCATCCACTAGCTGTGACCTTGATCTCAGGAGTCAGTTCTTGAAAAAATGCACCCACAGCAGATCGCCTATTTTATTTATGATAGCATTCCATATTTGTTATGTAGATACATCTTGGACCCTGGTGAGTCACCAAATGTTTCCAGGTCACTGTGACCTTGACCTCTGGTTTCAGTTCTAGCAAGGTCGAGCTCAGAGTATATCTGTATATAATTTGAGGTAGGAATCCTAAATTTGGTGTGAGGATATATTTTGGGATCATGGCGTTTCGCATACACTTCTGCTTCTATTTGACATGTAGCTTGTACATAAGCATGTATAAAACACTGCAGCTTTAGTTTTATAACTTTATTTATCATGCCACGATTGTCCAAACATGAACGATCTGGCGCAATAGGAATGATATTGGCCCACTAAAGTTCCTACTAAAGATCTTACGTAATATATGCGTGTGTACGTTTACACTCGAATGGCTACAGTTGCAACCTTTTACTTAGTTGTTAAGTAAACAAAGTGAATAGCCCTGTATGTCCCACCTCAATTCTTCATCGTAGACAAAAAGGCGAATAAGAGAGACCGCAAATAGAACACATCAAGGATTTATTTTGTAAAATAAAAACATTTGAGGCTATGGATAGATCTTGAACACATCGTGCTAGATAGGTCTAGAGGAGGGAACCAGATAAGCTACTAGAGTAACGGTGCTCTGACCCACCGTTGATGTTTAGTATGTGCATGACGTCACTATAGTAGCCACTATCGATGTTCGAATTGAACTTTAGTTTCTATAGTAGGAACTAAACTTCGATTTGAAGTGGGCCATTATAATTGCCATCAGTCAACTATATAGAATAGCTACCAGTTTGATAATAAAAGTGGCCATTAATACACGTAAAATATTGTAATAATATTTCTTTCTTTTCCAAATGGGTATGTTCATTAGTCTATTAATGTAACTGTCTTCAGTGCAGTTGTATGATTATATGAACTTAGCACCAGCCTATAGACTAGCAACAAATTAGGAATATGTTTATATGGGAAAAATGAAATGACTATTTGAAATGTTCTAGGCCTTTGGGAAAGGCGATCAACTTTACAGCCCCTCAGAGATCGTTATCAGGCTACAGGTATAGTTAAATATTGACGCAGGTCTGGTTAACCAAATATGACTTACGTCGAGTGTATCAACAATATTTGCACCAACAATATCTGTTCTGGCTGGCTATCGTCAGTTCCAGACAAATAATAGGGCTTGGAGGGTTACGGCTGCTGCGAGTATCCGAGTACTCGGATATTCGCGGATCTGAATAAAAAATCGGGTATGAATATTCGTCACTGCCGAAATCGTTGGATCGCGATCTTTTTTTTCTTTTTTTTTTTTTTACTGAAACAAGATGTTTTTCACAAAATGGTCGATTGAAAATTTTCACTGACTACGGTTCTAATTGATATCTCTCATTTAAATACCTTTGTTTCTTGAAGGTAAGTGACATAGTATGTTTTGCTGTCTCCTTTATCGGCAATAAAAATCCTTATTTACAGTAAAAAGTTCCAAAATCGGCTGATAATATATTCCAATCTATTTTGTTTAAACACACCACATCGGTACATGTACTATTAAATAAACAGAGCCAAAAGTATCATCAAATGCCAATTATCAAATAAATTTCAAAGGGTTATTTTTTCTTTGAAGTATTTTTTTGCCGACAAAGCGACAGCTGATTAGGCCTACGTGACCCAGGTCATGTTGTCTGAGTGTGAACTACAAGACAAAGGAAAAGGGCCTTATACTGAAATCAGCACACTTCTGTCTGAATATCTGGTTATCCAAGTGCAGGAAAATATAAAATCAAATTTACAAATTGTGTTGCATGCCTTTACAGTCTTGAGTGGAAATGTAGTCTTATCTGCTTTGATAACTAACTATATACATGTACTTCTGGTTTAACAGAAAGGGATGATTTACTAAGTAAACAGACCTAATAATAGATGTTTCACAACAGGAGTCTTGTTTTTCTATTAACCAGTGACTCGCAGTTTGATCTGTGAATCGTAACTCATGAATCATGGATCGGATCGCCACTTGCCTAACGATCCACAGCCCTATGGAGGGTAATTTGTATTCAGGTTTTTTATAAAAATATTTTGATACAATTACTTTAAATCACGTCCGATTCCTAGACAAATTTTAATTTGCAACTTTTGAATCTAAGGGTATTGCTATTTGATAGACTGTTGTCCTAACATTATTTATCATTTTGGCATGAAATTAAAAACCTGTTTTGCTGACGTGTTGATGTTCATTGTTGCCAAAACTCAAAAAATTGATACATCAAAAATAAGTAAATTTTATTAATTTCATTTTCTTGCGTTTTTAAAGTCCTTCAGTGTACAGCGCTAAGTGCCGCTTTAGATAACTGCTTGTGTTTTTCTTTTGCCAGAAGAGTATCTTACCCACATACTCAATAACTATTGTTAATGTTCGTCTATGACGTGGTTTTAGTGCAGTGTAAACAATAACCAAATTTGGAGGTTTTCCCAACATACAAGGTGCACATGCTGTTTTTCAACTAGGCAAGCCCTCCTTTAAAAAGGAAAATTTATTTAGGTTTTTCTGAAGTAAAAAATGCATTTCTGTCATTACATGCAAGGTAAGGAGAGCCTTCTCTCTGGAAGGTTCTTTCAATATGGTCAATAAGTTTATCTTTAATTAAATTATGAGGTAAAGTAGTGTAAAGAGTAGAAAAATCATAAGTAGACAAACTGGTCGCATTGAAATCTCTAGCTTTAAGTTTATCTAAAATTTCATCTGAATTTTTAATAGACCAAAATAGGTTTTTACCCGATCTCTCATATACCTTTTCACAATATTTGATAACATGTTTTTCAACAGCTGTAAGACACGAGGTTAACAATTTAGAAAGTTCTGTTGTCGTACAAGAACTAGAATTAGCAATAAATCTTGCTTTATAGGGTTTTTTATGGAGTTTAGGTAACCAGTACAACGTAGGAACTTTGTCTTGATTTTCTTTAGCTTTGACACCAAAATGTAGGGCTGTATGACAACCATGCCCATCAACAATCACCCCTTCACTTAAAGAAGGCTGCAGTTTATAGGCATTAGCGTCAACAAGCTCACGCTTAAGAGTATTAATATAATACAATCGTCAAACAACTACAACATTGTTAGCAGCTTTATCTGCTGGAACCAAAACATAGAGTATGAATATTCGTCACTGCCAAAATTGTTGGATCGCGATCTTTTTTTTTTTTTTTTTTTTTGTTTGTTACTCAAGCAAGAAGTTTTTCACAAAATGGTCAATTGAAATTTTTAACTATGACTGCGGTTCTAATTGATAATATCTCTTATTCAAATACCTTTGTTTCTTGCAGGTTAGTGACATCCTTTATCGGTAATTAAAATCCTCAAAGTATTCCAAAATCCGCTGATAATACATATATTCCAATCTATTTTGTTTAAACACACACACAACAACAACATCGGTACATGTACTAATAACAGAGCCAATAATATCATCAAATGTCAATTATCAAATAAATTTCAAAGGGTTCTTTTTTCGCTTGCCGACAAGGCGACAGCTGATTAGGCCTACGTCACGTAGGTCATGTTGTCTATGTGTGAACTTCAGGACAAAGGAAAAGGACCTTATACTGAAATCAGCACACTTCTGTCAGAGTTCAGGAAGGTATAAATCAAATTTATAAAGTGTGTTGCATGCCTTGACAGTCGTGAGTGTAAATGTAGTCTTATCTTCTATGATATCTAGCTGTGTACATGTGGTACTTCTGGTTTAACAGAAAGGGCTGATTTACTAAGTAAATAGACCCAACAATAGATGTTTCATCTTACATTTTTTATTAACCAGTGACTCGCAGTTCGATCTGTGAATCGTAGCTCATGAATCGTGGATCAGATCGGATCGCCACTTACCTAACGATCCACAGCCCTAGCAGGGACTTTCCTAGGCCTGATTTGGGTTGAATATCGGCCCCTTCCAAATTCAAAATTGAGCCAAAAATTCCCAAAATGGTGTATATCATTCCCAACTGCTTAGTTTTACTGATTGGTGAAAATTTCATGAAAATCCAAGCAAAAATAGCGGAGTTACAGATGCATGAAATGTTTTCTTTCACATTTTTATGCAAATAATCATGAATTTTTATGATGGGCAATTAAAGCAACAAATATGTTTACACTGCTTATTTCTTACGGTTTTAATCCATTTAAAATGGCTGTCCAGTTCTTTCAGACTGCAACAAATTTCCCTAATTTTGACGGTCAAAATGCTTTTTTTCCTAAATTCAACAGGACCGGTCCCTGACTGCAGAAAGGTAAGAAAATCGTTGATATGTCTGAATATTGAAAAAAAAACTTCAATTCCGAATTTTCAGTAGTTTTAAAGATACCACGAGTTATAGATTCACCAAAATATGAAGGCACAATTGAGAATTACCTGCCAGAGTGTATTCCCTGAGTGCATAAAGCTCCCTGATCATCCAGATCAGGATTGAGACAGGATGTGATGTATCACTGTTTTTAGAGGGAATATAGAAATACCCTGTAGGACATTTTGTGAATACAGTAAAACCTGTGTAAAACAACCACTAAAAATAGACAAAACATAGATATTTATGACAAATGGTAGCTTAATGAAGGTCGAAAGTATTGCAGAATGCTCCAGAGCTCCAGATAAGCTTTTGGGTCAATTGGGTATTTACGCAACCTGATTAATCTCAATTGCGTACTTGCAAAATCAATTGTGTATTTTTATTTTTTTTACCCCACGTTTTTTGTGGTTACAAATATTGTCGGCCATGTTTTTCTTATTGAATGTAGCCATCGGGAATTTGCCTGCATATATTTATTCACTCACACTGTTTGCCTTTCTAGAGCATCAAACAAGCAGATTCTATCATACCTCTGAAGCTAATCTTGTCCCCTTATTGACATTTATCGCTCGGATACACATTGCTAGTTTCACTTCCATGTTTTTTCGGCTAAATACTTGACTGGTCATCGATATTTTACTCATAAAACTGGAGTTTTACTGCATGCACACTTGTAAAAAATGAATACCCGACTGGCATTTATGTATTACCCAAATGGAAAAGAAATGGACCAAATGGTACGCTATGACATCGCATGTAATTGCATACCGCTTGAAAGAATTGCTGTTTTGTATGCATGCATTTAATTTTAATTGCTTTTTGGATGATTTTAATTGCGTATTTACGCAGATACGCTACCTTGGAGCATTCTGCAATACTTTTGACCTGTATTAAGTGATTATTAGTCTTGAAAACTAATTTTTGGTCCTTTTGAGAGTGGCCGTTTAACACAGGTTTTACTGTAGAAATATGGCAGGAGAATCCATACATTCCACCATATTCACAATTTAATGATGCTTATGTGGATCTGTGTCAGGGATTTTCCAACGCCATATTTGGGGACGAATGCAGGCCCCTTCCCAATTCAAAAATAAGTTTAATTTCCCAAAATTTTGAATAAAGTATCCGATTTCTTGCAATAATACAAAGCCAAACTTGAGATTTTTTTATTCTAACCATTTACTCCATGGTAACCCCGTTTGACACCTTTGAAATACAACATATTTGAAAATATTATAGAAAATGGAGCATTTGCTCCAAAAGAGCAAATGCTCCATTTTCCATAATATTTTCAAAAGTGTTCAAACTTTTATGTAATTGTTTCTTGCTTTTTTTCAATGTTATCTAAAAATACAAAATGATGCCATGACTAAAAATAGCCTCAGAGTCATTTGTACCATTTTTTGCAAAAATCAACAGAGGTACTAAGATCATGATCAAAATGAAGCTATACCAGGCTTTCAAGTGGGCCCTACTTTTCCTATTTTTCCTACTTTTCCCTACTTTTTTGATCTGCTCCTACTTTTCCCTACTTTTTCATGAAAATGCCCTACTATCCCTACTTTTTCACTCTAAAATGTCATTTACGCGTAAAAATTCAGAAATTTTGCCTCGCTTGCTTCACTTGCTCGAATATTATAAATGAATTTCTATGTTCATTCAAGGATCGCGTCACTTAACACCTCAATTTTTAATGTTTAACCTAAAAGTCTCTCTGTTTGGCTAGTACTATTGTCGCAGGTATTATCCTGCTCATTTAATCTGAAATTACTTATTTTAAACAGCTCGTTGTAACAAATTTTATATTTGGAAAAGCCCTACTATCCCTACTTTTTTTACACTGATAATCCCTACTTTTTCACTACTTTTTCCAAATTTTTATCCCTACTTTTTCCCTACTTTTCTGTTGATGGGCACTTGAAAGCATGCTATACATTTTATTTCAAATTCAAGGTTTATTCAGTAAAATATAAAAGACATAATCAATTTTTATTTTTCCTAATTTGGCAGATTTATTTGTTAATTTTCTAAAAATGATTATGATGAGTGGCCAGGGTCCCTGGCTCGAGACTCAAAGGAATGGGAAAAATCCCTGTATGTTTAAGGGTTAAACATCTTATTTTAATTTTTATTTTCAACAGGTCTACATGATGGCTGAATTGACAGATATTGAGAAGAAGATTATTAGACAGGTTGAGGTAGGAAATCTGCTTGTTTTGATTATTAGTGTCACAGGGATCAAATTTAAGATTTTTAACCACTGGCTAAATATAGCAAGTGATGATTTCACTTACTTGTTAAGGCCCAAATGAAAAATATGTGTGGTTCCTGTTGCATACCAACAAAATTTAGGGTAGGTAGGTAGGGAAATTATTAAATTTTGTTATAACATTTAACAAAGAAAATAGTGACAAAATCTGAAAAAGTGTCCATTTTAGGTATTTTTTCTCCAAAGACCATTTTAATGTTTAGGGTAGAGTTAAAAAAATTAGGGTAGGTAGGCAACAGGAACCACACATATATTTCATTTAAGCCTTACTTGATAAAGGTGATGATCAACTTGCTAAGTCACTTCATATATCGCTAATTATATAAAATTGAACCAATTCATTTAGCGCATGTGCTGACAAGATTGTGTGCCAAAAAATTATTTCAAATATCTCCTTTCTGAAAGCACATTTTGGTTATCTTGAAAACAGTGTAGATCCAGATCAGTCAGCTTCTTCAGAAGCTGACTGATCTGGATCTACACTGTTTTTCAAGCAGTTTATGCTATGTTGACTTGTATTTACTTGCTAAAAATAGCAAGTGATAGAAATTTCAGCTTGCTTTTTTGTAAAAACTATTAGCATTTAGCAAGTTAGCAAGTGCTAAATTTGATTCCTGTGTCATCTGCTGATAACTTTTGCAAACAGATTGGACCCAGATCAGGCCCGACAAAATGATCCAATCTGTTTGACTCTCAGATGATTTTTGGAAACAGTTGATTTTAAAAAAATCAGCAGACGACAAAAAAGCATGCAAAACTATCCAGTAGGCAACAAGTTATTCAGTCAGGAGCATAGCATGAGCAGGGTTAAAATGTGTGGTGTCCTTGAGCAAGACACATTTATCCGCTGCTCAATATCGGTTCAACAGAGCAAGACAGGAAATTGTCCCTACATGACTGAAAAATTGTTGACTGGGACGTAACGCCTCAACACAAACAAAAAGAGGCTCAATTAATAAAACAAAATCATGATATTTTTCACTTTGGCTGAGTCTGTCGAAATCTGTGTTCATTGTTTATTTGAAATTCTCTGGTATTGTGTCTTAAGTTAACCCTTAATGCGCCAATCGCAACAAAAGTCGTCTGCTGTAATGTTTAAGAAGCCTCTATGGCAAACAGTGTGGACCCAGATCAGACTGCTCCTATAGGAGCAGTCTGTTCTGGGTCCACGCTGTTTGCTTCTATACTTAATTCATCACTTATGTTTTGCAATTATTTGCAGTGGACGACTTCAGCAAACAACATTTTCAGATGCATTTTTTTCTTGGCGCTTTAAGGGTTAAAAAAATGTTGTCACAAGATGTTGCCAGATGAGATCATAATTGGAAGATCGTGGACAGTTCAATAAACAGAGATCTATTTGAAGGATTGTAAAATTCCAGTTTGTTGGATAGTTGCGTATCAACAAGGCAATTTTTTTAATTAAAACATGTATTCCCAACTTAGTGTCCTCCCCAAAATCATGAAGGGCTGTTGTCGGTTACAAATGAAAGTGCATGCACGAAATACTGGTTTAACCGCTTAGTCTAAGCTTACCCAGGAAAAGAGTGGTTAGGCTAACTGACCATCTCGACATGACCATAACTTTTTACTGAGATGTAAAGCCACAAACAAAACCAACTTATCACAATTTTGCCACATGTAACAACAATTTTCCTGTGAAGATAAAACATTAATTCAGCGCTTACAAACAAGTTGTTGTGTATGTATCGTCAAAATGTTGTATGCAACAACAGTGTAGCCAGATCGCTGAAAATAATATGCACATCTAATGGAGACAGTCAGACTACTGGATCAAGCAATGATTCTCTTCAATTGCGTCCGTTTTCAAATGGGAACTTCTCTTAAGGGAAAGAATTTGCTCCCAGAGGGAGCAAATTCTTTCCTTTGTCAGCAGTTCCTTATAGTATGGAAAATCACTTTTCTCACATTAAGTGACCTCCCTTGAATGTTACTATTTTATTACGCATGTGCGTAACCTGCGTAATGGGTGCTACGCCAATGTGCAAGTGTTTTAAAAGCGAGATGGGTAACAGTGTTCAGATTGTATTTTCATAAATGTTTTCATTAGGAGCGCAGTGCCTCAGTGGTAGAGTGCTTGACTCGAGACCAAGAGGCCGCAGGTTTGAGTCTCACCGGTGTCACTGCGTTGTGTCCTTGGGCAAGACACATTAATCCTAGCTTAGTACTGGTTCAACCCAGGAAGACCCGTCCCTACATAACTTAAAGATTGTTGATTGGACATAATCAAATCAAACAAAATAAATGTTTTCATATTTTCAGTACTATTTTGGCGATATCAACCTTCCGAGAGACAGATTCTTGCAAGACCAGATTAAACAGGATGATGGCTGTATCCTTTATAAGAATTTAGGGGTGACTATTGCGATAGTATTGACATTGTAGGAAATACCATTGTGATACTATTACTAGTGGACTACCATTGCAATACTATTGTGACACTATTGTCTGAAACATTTATGCTTGTTTGATGGATAATATTAAGAATACGGTAGGACTTTTCTGCACATACGGGTACTAATTTTCTTATGGAAACAATAGAAAAAATTTCAGAACATTGTCAAAGTCCACCTATCTTGCTGAAATGCATGGGATGCAACAACATATAGATCCTTTTGCCATTTATTTTTCTTTCGGTGCCTAATCAAGGAATTTTAAAGCGAAAATCCCTAGGGGTAAAAGCTATTGAAACTATTGCTGCAGTGAAAAGACTATTGCCGATACTATTGACATTTCCACTTTCCTATCGATGCAGTAACATTGCCTCGGTTACTATTGCTATATACTATAGCAATAGTCTGATGTATTGTTACACATCCCTATCTAAGATATTACATGTATCTGTATATCTAGTTTATAGTTTGCATTTCTATTGTACTGGGTCTCCATAACTTAGATATTTAATGTCCAAAATGAAATAGGGAATTTTGCTCGGCCTGCGTTGATCGAGGTACGGTAAATGTTCTAAAATTTCCAACACTAGAAATAATTATTTGTTCCGCTGTTCGTAATTTTAGAAACTATGTTTCAGAAAAGATGGTAGTGTCCGAAATTTTAGAATGTTGTCTTTATCATGAGCAAAAACGGTATATATGCATTTAAAAATGTGGTAGAAACGTGTTGAAAACACAGCGATATGATTCTGCGCTGTCTTCTCATTTTCCTTTTCTTTAACCTAATTAAAACCGCCGCAAAATTCTTGCGGACTGAACCAGTAAACTGTCCAGCGCATGGGGTAATTGCCAAGTCGAGAGCCAGGCATGTGCATGTTATGTCACTCACCGCCTCTAATTTCTTGTGGACTGAGATAGTAAAATGTCCAGCGTGTGCGCCGTGCGGTAATTGCCAAGTCCAGAGTCAGGCACATGCATGTTAATGTCACTCAATTTACTTGCGAGTCGTAAAAGTCCACTTATTCAACTATTTCGATAAACCGGGTCTCCTATGTTTCCCTCGTCTCGGACTAACAATGAATCGCTACACTTTCATTCTTCCTTCAGAAAACCAAAACGTTTCTGCTCGCTCGTTTGAACAGGTGACACATCCATGGAATTCTAGTCTTATAATAAAAACTCTGATCAGGCTGCTGAACACATTGTTATATTATACCCCTGCAAATGAATGTTTGTTTGAAACAATAAGCCCCCTCCTCAGTTGACCTCAAAAGATGGTGGGACATTTAACAAAATACGTTACAATTCCTTGACAGATGGCTTTCAGGGGTTACCGTGGAAACAATGACAAAATTCAACAGATTGAAGCAGATCTCAGAGGATACCAAAGTCATCGCTGAAGCTTTGAAGAAATCTACATCTGGCCTTCTAGAGGTAAGATAACTCTTCATCTGTTAGTACAGCACAGTGCAGTCCCTTTATAACATGCCTCATTATAACACTGGTTTGGATATGACACAGTCATGTTCTAGCTCACAAAATTTTTACTCTAGAATTTTACCTGCTCATTTTTATACCCCCGGTACGAAGTATATAGGGGGTATATAGTTCAGGGTTCCCACGAGCACTGGAAAATCACAAAAAAAAGTTCCATGCATGGAAAAATCAAGAAATTTGAAAAAAAAAGAAAAATCATGGAAAAATCATGGAATTTTGTGAAATAATTTGTATGTTTGACTGCTTGTTTTCTGGCTACTGGTGATTTAAGTTTTTATTATTGTTTTAAAATGCATGTTTGGTCCACAACAGGGCCTGCACTTGTTGTGCCTGATATTTTATAGTCAGATACATGTAGCCTGAAAAATGTATGCAATTTAGGCATGCCAGAAGTATTCTTTTATTCTATCTTAGCTCTAACCAAAAGATATTCATACGTTTTTGAATGGACTGTAAAAGCCACATTGTCATCTGCTGATTTTTCTCAAATCAACATTTTTGAAAAATTCTTTCAGAAATATCATCAGATTGTCAAACAGTTCTGATCCAGATCAGGCCCAACATTTTGTCGGGCCTGGTCTGGGTCCAAACGGTTTGCAAAGGTTATCAGCAGAGGAGAGATCAACACTAGGAGGCAAAGAGTTAAAATGTGGTAGTTTTCCAATATTACAGATTAAAGAGGATAATACAAAGATCCGGAGATCACCTGACAAACCAATTCCTGAGAATACTGAAGAAAGAAGACAAGACGTCTCTGCTAGGACTATTTACGCAGTAGGTTGACATTTTGATAATTAATCCTTTACTCCATAATATAAGTATCTATCATGAGTATGAGGGTTGGATAGAAAAATCGGTCCTGCGGATCGCTGTTTGTTATCACAAGGCTTGCCAAGTGATGACAAACGGTGATCCCTAGGGACGAATTTTTCTATCCTACCCTCACAGGAATAATGGATTCTTTTTCTTGCGCACCACTGTTTTTATTTATTATTTATTTATTATAAAATAAGCTTCCAGAAGTCCCTGAATACGCTTAGATGCAATTTCACATGATGACGTTACTTGACATCCTGTGTAAGATAACATGGGTAAGATAAGATTTTCTATCCCAGGGTAAAATCTCACATATCCTTATCTGGTTTGCAAGAATAACACCTCTTGACGCCTTTGAAATACCATGTATTAGAAAATATTATAGATGCTCCATTTTCCATAATGTTTTCAAAAGTATTCAAAACTTAACTGAAATTTTTCTTGAATTTTTTCTAATGTTGTAAGTCATGATCTAAAATAGCCTATGGAGTAGAGGGTTTAAGCATACATCTGCAGCAGACAACAGATTTTATATTTAGTCCAGGGAAAGTAAGAGGCAGTAGTTTGAAATTTCAATAATTAATCCTTTTGTCCTTCACTATTTTTTGTTCTGAAAATATTGTCTGCTTTTTACGTCTGCTGCATAGATTCAAGTTCACTTTAGACTAGATGTTTTCATGGAAGCAAACAATAAAACCCTAATCAGCACATAAAAAAATGGAGTTTTAGATACAATTAAAACTCTATAATGCAGCTTTAATTTATGCTCTTATAAGCATGAGTAGTGCACACTGGGTATTTTATGGCATGAACTTCTGATTTCCAGTTTACCGGGTCACATATTGCAGATAGTAAATTGTCTGACTGCAGATCCAGGGGTCACAAGTTCAATCCTGGCCCAGTCCGAAGCTTACCTGGAGATCAATCATGAAATAATTTCAAAGGTCATTCTCTTCCTTCCTTTGATCCAAGAAGGGTTGTTGTCAGTTGCAAGCGAAAGTATGTGCACAAAGTAGTTGTAAAGCGCAAAGTCAAGCTTGTGTGGTTAGGTGAACTGACCGTCCCAACATTACCATAGCTGTTGACGTCATGTAATAAAATCGATAAACCACTAGTAGTAGGATGTTAAGCATCAAACCAAGAATCATGGAAGCGAAACTGTATATCCTGATTAGCCAGCTGATCAATATCTTTATTGTTTTCCAAAAGAGCTTATAATATGATTTTAAAATAGCTTTGTAACTAGGTCAGGGTACTATATGTCTGGGTCTCAAGTTTAGATAAACAAAATTTTTGAACCTAAAATTTTAAATATTTTCTTACCCATTAGTTTTAACATATGTTATGGGTGCTCAAAAGAACCGTCCCATCATTCTATGGTGAGACTGTTCTTTTGAGCACCCACAACATGTTTTGGTTAGAAATGAGAAAAATAATTTTTTGTTACACCCTCTTAACTAAAGGCCTGTTGATTCCTATAAGTCATACACACTCTGGATCCAAGACTTTAGTTAAGAGTGTGTACGAAAAAAATAGTTTTCTTAGTTCTCAACCAAAACATATGTTGTCAACATATATTTCTCAACCAAAACACATGTTGTGGGTACTCAAAAGAACCGTCTCAATAAGACGGTTCTTTTGAGCACCCAAAATATATGTTCAAACTGATGGATTAGAAAATAATTACAATTTAATGCTCAAAAATGTTGTTTATCTAAACCTATGCTGGATCTGTGTGTTTTGCAGAAAGGGTTTCCACTGGATGTTACCATCGATGACTTGGAGGCTTGGTTTGGAACCCATGGAGCCATGGAGACAGTCTTCATGAGGAAAGATGAGAAGAAGCTCTTCAAGGTACACCAACCACGCGCGGATCCAGAAAGTTTTGTCTGAGAGGGTCCAACTGTGACGTTTTTTTTTGTTGATGAGGAGAGGAAGGATCCAAATACCACTATGAGCAGGCCATCAATGGCCGGCTAGTGGAATGCCATTTAAATGGCGTTTCGCTTGCAGGCCGATGATGGCCCAACATTGAATGCTGGCTTAGTAGCTTTGTGATTTTAAGGGGATCCAGACCAGTATTGCTAAGGAACCCTATATTTTTGTAATTTTCCAGGGGGGTCTGGACCCCCTTTCCCCCTCTGGATTAGCACATGCCAACCCCTAAAATTGAGGAGCCTGGTGGTTAAGTGGTAGAGTGCTTCACTCCATCTTGGGTGGTTGTGGGTTTGAGCTTCATCAGAGGCACTGATATGTGTCCATAAGCTGGACACTTTATCCTCTGCTAAGTACTGGTTCAACCCAGGAAAGCCTGTCCAGGCAAGGCTGAAAAATTGTTGATATATAGACTTGAAGAATCAAAACAAACAAACAAAACCAACCCCTTAATATGTTTAATTTTTAACCCATTTAAGCTGAACAGAATTTCCCACTATTATCAGTGGGACCAGTCCATTTCTGTAAGCGTTGTTGGGTAGTATTTTTCATTTTCATTCAAATTTTAATACAATATTCTGTAAGGAAATAGTGGAGACCCTGATCAGACGTCACAACTGCTTGCCTATGGCCCACAAAAAGTATGTTAGGTTTATAGGGGCTCCCTATTAAACATGATCAGTTGCATATTCATCGGAAATGATCAGCTAGCCTTTTTACCTCACCTGAGCTGGAGGCTTAAATGAGGTACTATTCTGTCAATTTTTATCAAATTTCGTGCAAAGCTCAATCAGGCAAGGGCAAGGCTGCATAAAGATTTTGGGCTGATTAGATTGGAACTCTGGTTTCTATGGCAACATATAGCTCCCATAGACTTATAATGGAAAAACTTTATTTTTTTTTTCTGAAATCATAAGGCCTAAAGCTTATTGGTATGTGGTCCCTTACATCCAAACAAACAAAATAAACTGACTTTTTTTAAAATTGACTTTTTTCTCAAAATTCTTCAAGGAACACTATCAGAGTGTCAAACAGTTTAGATGTAGATCAGGATTGAGATTAAGTCAGTCCTAATCTGGGTCCAAACTGTTTGCAAAGGTGATCAGCTGAGGAGTATGTATGCTTGTTATAGGTGGAATAAGGTAATGTATTTGCAGGCCTTTAATTAGAAGTACAGAAAATTTGAAACAGAATAAAGATAGTTTTTAGTAAACCTATAGATGTATTTGTTATTTTTAATATCTGCAGGGATCAGTGTTTGCGACATTCAAGTCTAAAGATGACGTTGACAAGTTCATGGCAGCAGAATCAATGAAATACAAAGACACTGAACTAGAGGCCAGAAAATCAAAGTAAGTATTTTGTCTTAAGGCTGAGCAAAAAATTACCTGTGTTTAGGTAACCCAACCCTACCTAAATTACTGGTGAAACATAGAATTTTTTCTAAGTTTACTGGTGAAACATAGATTTTTTTTCAGTTTTTATGGAAAAAATGATTTTAAGCATTTTGAAAGGCGAAATGCCTTTCAAAATGCATAAAATTGTATATTTTTTTTCCAGTAAAAATAATTATTAAAAAAAATGTGTGTCTGCCCTACCTAAAATTTTCAGAACCGTTACCTGAAACACACTAATTTTTTATTTGGTCTAAGCCTTGTTGACTAACACGATATATCCCCTAATTATTTAATAAGATATTAATTAGGTAACCTGACTCGGTGAGCTTTAGCTAGGTTTGACCTAAGTTTGTCAAGGTTTGACCAAACTTTACGTAGGTTTGTCCTGAGTTTTTCTGGGTTTTAGTGATATAGTTTTGTTTAAGTTTACCTAAGTTTGACCAAAGTTTAACTAGGTTTGACCGAAGTTTACCTTAGTTTGACAAAAGTTAATCTTGGTTTGACCCAAGTTACAACAGCTTGATTCAAGTTTACCTAGGTTTAAATTAAGGTTATCTTGGTTTGATTCCAATTGACATTAGTTTAACCAGAGTTTACCCAAAGTTATTAAGGGTTGATAGATTTTACTTAGTTTACCTAGATTTGACACAGGTATACCTTGGTTTGACCATTTAAACTTGCAATGTTAACATTTAGTAGACAATATAGTATGTTTTAAATCAGTATTTTTGAAAAATTTGAACATTCACTGATAATTAATTGCTACTTTTATTTTTTGCGTAACTTTCACTGATGTTTACTAATGTATACACATGCCTCTAGTGACGGGTCACCGCCTTCTCTAAGAGACGATTCTTTTGAGCAATCACATCATGTGTGTGCATAGTTAAAATTGATTTTTCTTGTTTTCAACCAAAACACATGTTCTGGATACTCAAAAGAACCGTCTCCATGAGACTGTTCTTTTGAGCACCCAAAACAAAAGTTAAAATTGATGGCTGGGAAAATATTCTAGTGTTTGCTCAAATGTTCTTAAATTTTTTATTTGTCTCGGCCTATCAGGCATCTAGTTAAGAGTGCATAGTTTAATTTTATTTTTCTTATTTCTCAACCAAAACATATGTTGTGGTTACTCAAAAGAACTGTCTCAATGAGATGGTTCTTTTGAGCACCCACAACCAATGTTATAATTTATGGATAAGAACATATTCACAAATTTTCACTCATTTTTTGTGTGTAGATCTGATTACTACAAGGACAAAGCAGAAGAAAAGAAAAACAAGAGGGAAGAACGACAGAACAAAGGCAAACAGTAAGTTGGAAGATTCAGGCATCATCACCCCACCAATAGCATAAAATTAATACTGTGTTAAGAAGCAGAAGGACCTGTTTCCAATGAAGGAGATAGACCGTAATTGCAATAAAGTTTTGTTTGATTTGTTTCTTTATGTCCCATCAACAATCTTTCAGTTAAACAGTACTAAGCTAGGATAAATGTGTCTTGCTCAAGGACCACAACGCCAGTGAGGCTCGAACCCGCGGCCCCTCAACCACTGAGTCAAGCACTCAACCACTGAGTCAATGGGCTCCCTTATTTCAATAAAGTAAGGCTATCCTTAATTTTTGATTGTTTGCTGTTACCCTGCAGATGTGCTCAAAATTCAACCAACTCAAAAAATTCTATGGCTGTTTCGGATTGATTTTTTTAATTCTTATTTTAGACATTTTTCTTTTCAGCAGATTAAATAAGCAGACAGCATTTTTAGATTATTTTTTGAAGGTGCTTTAAGGGTTAAATAAATTGTGGTATTCAATGGTGAGGGAAAAAAAATCCATTATTTGCCTTAATGATGGTGGATTGAAAAATCCATCCCTTGGGATCACCATTTGTCATCGCACAGCAAGCATAGTGATGCCAAACAGTGATACTCTTGGTAGATTCTTATAACCTCTATGAAAGCAGGCTCAGAGACACAACTCATCCCTCAATTAAACCGGGCCCGGTAGCACATTCTATAGCGAGGCCCATCTGCAGATCCCGGTCTGGTCCGATACTTTCATGAAGATTGATCATGAAATAATTTCTATGTTCATTCTTCTCCTACAGCTGATTCAAAAAGGGTTTTAGTTACAGTTACAAGCAAAAGTATGTGTGTGCACAAAGTACTGGTTAACTGCTGAGTCAAGCTTACCCAGGAAAAAGTGTGGTTAGATGAACTGACAGTCTCAAGATGACAATAGCTGTTGAATTGGACGTAAAACCTCAAACAAATCAAAATCAGACGGCTCAGTCACGTAATAAGTACCTTTAGTTAACCCATAAGGTGCCACCTATAATTTGCAGCAGAGGACGCTTTTTCAAAAATAACAAATAATACATATTATAAAGAATCGTCTGCTGGCTGAAATATCATTCCTCATTTCTTTGAAAATTAGGAAAGATGTCGCAAAATTTGTGGTCTGCTGCAGTCATGATTGGCGCTTTAAGGGTCAAGAGTGCGTAACAAAAAAAATATTGTGGGTACTCAAAATAACTGTCTCAATGAGACTCAAAAGAACTGTCTCAATGAGACGGTTCTTTAGATCACCCAAAACTGATAGGTAAGAACATATTTAAAATTTTACGCCCCAAAAATTTTGTTTATCAAAAACCTCTGTACCAAAATATCATGTGCTTGCTACAATGTTATGTTTTAACCAGGCCTCCAGATAAATGTGTGTAACTGAAAACTATTTTTCTTATTCCTCAACCAAAACATAAGTTGTGGGTACTCAAAAGAATCGTCTCAATGAGACGGTTCTTTTGAGCACCCAAAACAGTTTAGATTGCATGGTAAGAAAATAATTACAATTTTACGCTCAAAAATTTTGCTTAACTGGACCTATGTTTACCAGGGCCCATGCTAGACAGGAAGAAGACCAGAAAAGCAAGATCAAGAATGACCTGATCAAGGGCTGCTTATTAAATATGAAGAATCTCAATACGGAGACAAAGATTGAAGATATTAAGAACTTTCTAAGTGATCATGGACAGATGGCCTGGGTAGAGTATCCTAAGAATGCAACCGAGGTAGGTATATGTTGATGTTGCATGTTTCCATGGTTACATATGCAAGGTAACAACTCAGAGACAAAGATTGAAGAAATTAAGAACTTTCTCAGTGATCATGGACAGATGGCCTGGGTAGAGTATCCTAAGAATGCAACCGAGGTAGGTTTATGTTGATAGTTGTTATATTGTTACCATGGTTACATATGCAAGGTCACAACACAGAGACAAAGATTGAAGATATTAAGAACTTTCTCAGTGATCACGGACAGATGGCCTGGGTAGAGTATCCTAAGAACGCAACTGAGGTAGGTTTATGTTGATAGTTGTTGTATTGTTACCATGGTTACATATGCAAGGTCACAACACAGAGACAAAGATTGAAGATATTAAGAACTTTCTCAGTGATCACGGACAGATGGCCTGGATAGAGTATCCTAAGAATGCTACCGAGGTAGGTTTATGTTGATAGTAGTTGTATTGTTACCATGGTTACATATGCAAGGTCACAACTCAGAGACAAAGATTGAACATATTAAGAGCGATTCTCTGTAAATATGGAGCAAAGTTTTTCACGCATAGTCTCAGATTTCAACGAAACTTTCTGTACTTGTTTGTTTTCACCCAAAACCAAATCATTCATGCTTAAATCTTTAATTTTTACTTCCGTTGCCATGGTAACCGAATCCAAAGTTTTTGACCAAAAAGTGCCCAAAAATCACTGAAAATAGACATAAATTGCACAGTTGTAACTTCTAGAATAAGTAAGTCTTGAACTTGTGACAACTTGTACTCCACAGTATTGCTTTATGTAAAGTCAAGGAGGGTCTGGTAATTAAATTTGGTATTTCTGTCTTGTAGCAATTGTATCAGAAAGGTGGGTGGGGTAACAAGGTACTCAAATTTGTCATTTTTCGACATTTTTGAACTCATTTTGTTGCAAGCCGCGGTTACCCGAAATAATGTACATGCTTGAGTAAGACAAACCTGGATATGATATGTAATGAATTGGAAAAAAATGTTTGGGAAGTTACCGTCTTCTTTTCGTAACCATGGCAACTATGATGCCACCGTCTCAAAAAGCCAAAATAGACAAATGCAGCTTTTAAGGCGTTTTTGTATTGCAGAACATGAAGACATCTGGAACAATCAACAATTAAATGTTGAAATAATACTTATATTTTGCTTTTGTGACAAATTAGTGGTGCAAGACCCTAAAAGGGACCTGATAATGGCCCTTTTAGAGGTCTACATAGGAAAAAAAAGCTTTTTTTAAATAAAAAATGCAAAACTCATGTATAAGTAGTGTAGAAATTACATTAGAATATTAACAAGTCATTGATCTTAAAGCTATCATTTTATAAAAAAAATATAGGGTGTTGTCTCAATATATGAAGTCCAAAAGGGGTTTAAAAGGGGGTAAATGAGGCGTCAATTTTTTTGACCAAATAGTGCCCCAAAATCAGAAAAAGTAGACATACATTGTGCTAATGCAACTTTTAGAATGAGGAACTTTTGACCTTGTAATTACTTGTACTTGGCAGTATTGCTCAATGTGAATACATTGAGTGTATGGTTTATAATTTTGGTAATTCTGTCATTTAGCAATGGTTGCAAAAGTGTGGGTGGGGTAACAATGTACATAAATATGGTAGTTTTCAACATTTTTGAAACCACATGGTTGCAAGTCGGGTTTACTTGGAATGGTTTGCACACTTTAGTAAGACCAAGCTAAATATGGTCTGTAATAAACTGAAAAAATACTTTCAGGAAGTTACCACCTTCTTATCGTTACTATGGCAACTCTGATGCCACCGTCTCAAAAAGTCAAAATGGACAAATGCAGCTTATAAGGCGTTTTTGTATTGCAGAACATGAAGACATCTGACACAATCAACAATAAAATGTTGAAATAATACTTATATTTTGCTTTTTGGCAAATAAGTGGTGCAAGGCCCTAAAAGGGACCTGATAATAGCCCTTTTAGAGGTCTCTGTAGGCCAAAAAACCCCACTATTTTGTAAAAAATGCCAAACTCATGTATAAGTAGCGTAGAAATTACATTTAAATATTTTCAAGTCATTGATCTAATAGCTAGTTTTTTTATGAAAAATAAATATAGGGCGTTGTCTTAATTGAGGGGTCGAAAATTGGGTCAAAGTGAGTAAATGAGATGTCATTTTTTTTACCAAATAATGCCCGAAAATCAGTAAAAATAGACATACATTGCTCAAATGCAACTTTTAGAATGAAAAATTTTAACCTTAGGTTTACTTGTACTAGGCAGTATTGGTCAATGTGAATACAAGGATGGTATGGTTAATAATTTTGGTAATTCTATCATATAGCAATGTTGCAAAAAGTGGGTGGGGTAACAATGTACTAAAATATGGCAGAAAATCAGTAAAAATAGACATACTTTGCGCAAATGCAACTTTTAGAATGAAACATTTTGACCTCAAGGTTAACTTGTACAAGGCAGTATTGCTCAATGTGAATACAAGGATGGTATGGTTAATAATTTTTGTAATTCTGTCATATAGCAATGTTGCAAAAAAGTGGGTGGGGTAACAATGTACTAAAATATGGCAGTTTTCGACATTTTTGAAAACATATTGTTGCAAGTCGGGGTTACTTGGAAAGGTTTACAAACTTTAGTAAGACCAAGCTAAATATGGTTTATAATACATTGAAAAAATATTCTTAGGAAGTAGCCATCTTTTTACCATAACCATGGCAACTATGATGCATCCATTTCAAAAAGCCAAACAGGACAACAACAGTATGAAGGTCTTTTTTGTATTAAAACAAAAAAAAATCTGACACAATAAAAAGTAAAATGTTAAAGTAATACTCACATGTTACTTTGTTGACAGATCAGTGGTGGGAGGCCCTAAAATGTACTTGATAATAGCCCCTTTATAGGTTTATATAGGTAAAATGCTAACTTTTGATCGAAAATGCCTAACTTCTAAATGTGTAGCATACAAATGTCATCAAAATATGTTTGGGGGCATTGTACTAATAGCTAGCAGTTTGGAAAATAGACATGTGGGGTTGGTTCAATCTAGGGTTCGGGAAAGGGCTCAAAAGGGGGTAAATGGGGCATATTTTATCAAAACACATGTTTTAGGACACTTGACTCAATTTCATTGTAAAAACCTGACTCCTACTGCTACATTTATCAAGTAAAGTAAGGAAGAACTTAGCCTTTTGACTAATTAAGTCCAAACAAATGTTAACAACCCCATGATAGAGGAAATTAGTGGACGTCTCAAATGTACCGTAAGAAAAGCATATTTTTAGAATTTAGGTCAATGGAAAAGACGAAATTATTGACAAAAAATCAGGAAATTTTAGACATACAAACCCTAGATAAATGAATGAATGTTAGATTTTCTTATGAAACTTCTCATTTTCTGTTAAAATATAAAATTAAAAGTCCCTATAGTACATGTATGTATATAAGGAGGTTATCTCAAAAGTAGTTTTTTTTACTTTGAAATCAGTACCTCTGATGCATTTCGTGTACCAGTAAGATTGACTTAACCAATATCTGTAATGATATACTGTATTAGTGAGGTTTTCATAATCATGAAGGATTATGGGAAAACTGCAGTATAGTGAGTAAAAGCTCAATAACTAGCTAAATTTGGTGAAAGTTGTTATGAACTATTACTATATCAAACTGTAGGTCAAAAGTTGTTTCTGCCACATTTTTATTTTTTTTTTCAAATAGGAGTTATTGCCCTTTAATGCTAAAATTTACATAGATGGTCGAAAATCAAATTTTTCTCATATAACTTGCTTAATAGGGATCAGATTTCAGTAAATGCATACACAATATATTTGGTTTGGTAGATCTCTACATTTGTTAACTTAAATAATATAAAATTTTGCATAAACATGATTTATTGCCCTTGATTTTGCATTTTGAGGTGAAAAATCATTATAATATGCCTTATGAATGCATCAATGACCCCAAAATATTGAACAAATATTGAATAACCCATAATATTTTTATATATTTTTATGAATACTGCCATTGTCTTTATATATCACAACAGAATTGTATGTTTGCAACTATTTGAGCCTTTTTTTTTTTATCTCTTTCATTGTGTCAGAGTAGATAATTTTGGAAAAAAGTGGGTGGGGTAACAATATATATTTATTTCTTAAGATTAACTTTCTTTTATTGGTCAATCTTCTCAAAACTTGTTTCTACACATACAGATAGCAATGAAGCATTGTTAAATTTTTTTGGTCTGTTGGAAGTAAGTTTATTCCTTGTTATACAGTTAGAAAGTTACAAAATTGAAACTGTGCATTACAGGGGGTAGGGATAGTAATCAAGAAATATCTCTTTTTTGAGACGGTGAAAATTGCTCAAATTTCACACTGATTCACCTCACGTAATGATGTTTATGATATACAAGTTTCACAAAAATCTATTTTTGGAATGGCCTAAAATATTTGAATATTTAGTTGTCAAACGTAAAATTGCAATAATTTGGACTATTCTCTTTAAAGAAAAAGTTGGTCATTAAATATACAATGGCTACATCAATTAACCATCCTAGTATTTCAAGTAAACTTAAGTTGTTATGAAGCAATAAGTCACAATATGCCATAATCATCAGCTACCATATCATAGACCTGTTTATCTCCTACTTCGGCCCTGAACATTTTTGGAGAAAAAGGGTGTATTATGCATGTGTTAGAATAGCCATAGCTCAAATACTAAACTGTGACATTGATTTTAATATTTTTTATAATTATTAATAAAATGAAACAGCAAATAACAGAAAATAAAGAGAATTTATTTTTCGCAATAAAAAATTGTGTGGGTGTCAGTAGTGACCTTAAAAAGGAGACCACAAAATGGTAGAATGTATATCTAAATTTAAAGGAATTTAGATTGATTTTATGCCAAAATATTTGAAAGCTGTTGCCATGACAACCGAAAAACCAACAGCTGAGCAAACATGAATGTGGTTGATTTTACCAAAATACATAAATTGTCATTATTTTTTTACAAAATCCGAGAGACCATATGTAAAACACTTCTATGGGAGATTGCTGCATGATTAAAGAGAATTCGAGGGTCCTACTTACCCCACCCACTTCTCATGCAAGATAAGTATATTGTAGCAATTAAATAAGGCTACTGTATTAAATTATTTCCATCTATTGAAATGAAAATTTGCATTTTCTGACACAAACCATATTAATTGTGATGACGATTGGCGATTTCAATACAAGTGAGACGGCAAGTTTGCCTAACTTTTGGTTTGGGGTTTTAACTAGTCTAAGTCAGAATTTTTAACACTAAAATTACATTAAAAATTCAAAGGCAGTTTTCCTATTGGCTATTTTATTGTTATTTATAAGAAATGTGATTAAGTAATTATATAAAGAGATTGATAATAGATACTGTCATTTCTTATAACAATAAATTAATATCATTGTGCAATAAAGCCATTTTCAGTTATCCTACAGTAAAGCTTTTGTTGCCATGGTTACAAACAGAAGCCAATTACTTCTAAAACATGTTTTTCATAAAACAAAAAATAAATATCCTGCTCTAATATGTATTAAAATGCATATCAGTTTAAATGCATGATTTAGGTTGTTGACTGTGTTTAAAATGCCTAAAAGGCATTTTTTCAGGTAATACTTACCCCACCCACTTTTCCTTATAAATAAGTATGTTTAGATAATCTAATTAGAATGCATTAATCTTTTTCTTTAATTTAAGTCTTAATTTTCAAAAATATCGCACATTGGTGATAAATAATAGCAATTTTGAGGGTATTGGAAGGGAAAATTAGCATAATGTGTTGGTTTTGATTTTGAAAATCATAATTTTTACCCCTTTTGATGCCCTTAAAAGTCTAAAAATAGCTTATCTGCAGCAGACTTTAATGTCATATATAAGAGAGATGTATGAGTAATGAAAATGTTTTATTTATAATATGCTATATCACTGTAATATAGCAATAAATGAATTGTTTATGCAATATTTATCTTTTTTAGTATTTCTAAAGGGAAACATTTGTTACCATGGTAACGACAAGAAGACGGTAACTTCCCAAACATTTTCTTCCATATGATAAAATTTCATACCCTGGCCTATTATATATCAACATGAATGTATGTGAAAGTAGCCGCGCAAAGTTGTCGTGTTTGTGCAAAAATGCCCCAAAAGCGTAATTTACCGGTCCTACTTACCCCACCCACTTTCAGTGAAAGATAAGTATATCTAAGCTTTTTTGTAAGGCTGCTACCATTAGCTAAATCGGTTATATTAAGTTTGTTTGTTCAAAATAATTCCATGTTTGTGATTGGTAAAAGCCGTTTTTAGAGTAGTTTAATGGTAAAAATGTCATTTTTCATGTCATTTTTGCTTGTTTTTTGGCCCAAATCTTTGGATGCTGTTGCCATGGCAACGGAGGTTGAATTGAATGAACTAACACTTGATTTCTTGTTTTTACATGACCACTAACACTGTCAGCAAGTTTCATCAAAATCCGAGTCGGAGCGTGAAATGGTTCCTATATAACTCGCTCCATATTTACAGAGAATTGCTCTTAAGAGACAAAGATATGTATGTTGCTTGGTGATGTATGGTTACCATGGTTACATAATATCCAGTGCTTAAATTAGGACTTCAATAATTCAAGCTGTAACTAGATGATAGATTGAAATTTATGCTATAAAAATTCAGTATCCCCAGGCTACAGAATACAGAAAACATTTCATCAGAACAAAAAATGCTCGGAAACTTTTTTGCTGTGTATTTGTTTTAAAAATTGAAATTATTTTCTTACTAATTATTTTTATATGTGTTTTGGGTGCTCTTTTGGGTATCCACATTATATGTTTTGGTTGAGAAAATAATTTTCAGTAACTTACTCTTATCTGGAGGCCTGAGCATTCATAAATGAGCCGTGACATGTGATTTCCAACAATGTGGCATTTTGACAAGTATAAACTCAGACGAGCATGTGCAGCCTTCTTCTAAGCTTAGAAACTCCAAATGATGTTCGGTCAGTAGCCTAAGAGTCATTGAATATAAAAGCGACTAGCAATGGCTCTGACCAGACTGCGCATATGCGCAGGCTGGTCTGAGATTTTGCTGGTCGCTCATACCACATTGTATTCCCCAGGCTACAGAATACAGAAAACATTTCATCAGAACAAAAAATGCTCGGAAACTTTTTTGCTGTGTATTTGTTTTAAAAATTGAAATTATTTTCTTACTAATTATTTTTATATGTGTTTTGGGTGCTCTTTTGGGTATCCACATTATATGTTTTGGTTGAGAAAATAATTTTCAGTAACTTACTCTTATCTGGAGGCCTGAGCATTCATAAATGAGCCGTGACATGTGATTTCCAACAATGTGGCATTTTGACAAGTATAAACTCAGACGAGCATGTGCAGCCTTCTTCTAAGCTTAGAAACTCCAAATGATGTTCGGTCAGTAGCCTAAGAGTCATTGAATATAAAAGCGACTAGCAATGGCTCTGACCAGACTGCGCATATGCGCAGGCTGGTCTGAGATTTTGCTGGTCGCTCATACCACATTGTTGGAAATCCTCATGTCACGGCTCAAATATCCCCTTTGTGTGAGAGCAGTGAAGGGTCTGCCAACACTGCACACATGTACATACTTGTCTGAGCCTTCTCTGCTCACAAATGTCTTCTTATATTAACGGGGTTCATGATTGAGGACAAAGCTCTCACTAGGATTTCGAAACGATTCCCAGAGCCAGCTTTGCCAAAAAGTGGGAGTCCCACCATACAAAAGAAGATAGCCTCCTTCAAAACATAAGAGTCCCAGCACCAAAAATGGGAGTTCAGGACTCTGCCAATCAGCAGTAAGTGAGAGCTTTGGAGGGGGCTGGAGCCTCACTGGAATCACTGTGTTTTGTCCTTGAGAAAGACACTTTATCCTCTGCTGGTTCAATCCATGAAACATCCTGACATGACTGAAAAATTGTTGACTGACTGGGACATAAAGCATCAACTTAAACAAATAAAACCAAAAATCTCATGAACTGGCCCATATATTTCTAATTAAAAGATTTTATAAGAGGAGTTTGGTTGGCTCAGTGGTAGAGTGTTAGACTTTGAGATTGAAGGGTCTCTGGTTTGAAACTCACCAGAGACACTATATTGTGTCCTTGACCAAGACACTTTATCCTCTGCTTAGTACTGGTTCAACAGGAAGACAGGAAATCATCCCGGCATGACTGAAAAGTTGTTGATTGGGAAGTAAAGCTTCAACCTAAACAAACAAAATCAAAGCTCTCCTGAAATATTTCTAAACTCTGAACAAGAAGTTTTATGGTGAATAGGGGCAGTATGCTCAAGTATTTTGTTGAGAAAAAATGGTATCTTGATATGACACAGGCCTTTAGATAAGCACAGGTTTAGATAAACAAAGATATTCAGCGTAAGATGGTAAATTTTTTCTAACTCATAATTTCAATCATTATTGAGATGGTTCTTTTGAGTACCCACAACATATGTTTCGGTTGAGAAATAAGATTATTAATATGTTTCTGTTATGCACTCTTAACTAAAGGCCTGGATAAGGATGAGTTAGTTAACCCTTTTCATTCTGGATACTGGTAAACAGGAACTTTAGCAAAAAGGAGATCCTGATGAAATGCTGCATAAGGTGGTATATCATGAGGGTCTGCACTGTTGGCTAAAATAAAGAAGATCATCATTTTACAGGGGACAAAAATTCCACTCGTCCACTCATAATTACGAGTGAAATCTAGTAAGGATGAGTAATTCTTCCCAAAGCACTCATCCTGTAGGATGAGTGCTTTGGGAAGGATAACTCGAGGAAGTCCTATTACATATTACTCTCTTATGTTCTTTATTGCATACGCTTTCAAAGGACATGTGCATGTGTTTGCAGGAACAGTGAAAATTGTAAGCCACTCATCCTGTAGGACAAGTACAATATTGATATATTTTTGTCCCCTGTTTTATAGAAATTTCTATCTGTGAGCACCCAAAATAAATGTTCATCGATCAGAAAATAATTCACCAAGTTCTTATTGTTAACCCATATAACCTTAGTGTCCTTTTTATAGGACATAGGCAAACAGTGCAGACCCAGATCAGACACTGCATAATGCAGTGTCTGATCAGTACCATCACTGTTTGCCTACAGAATGTTCTATTAAAGGAAAAAAATGAAAATACCCAAAACCCCTAAAATTGTTTTTGGGCTCATCCTACAGATAAGGGTAGGCAAGTCTATTTGGCTGAATTGGGTTAATCAGGGCCTATTTGTAAAACAGGCCTTTAGTTAAGAGTGGTACCCAAAAATTTAATATTCTTATTTAGCAACCAAAACATATGTTGTGGGTACTCAAAAGAACCGTCTCAATGAGACGGTTCTTTTGAGCACCCAAAACATATGTTATAACTGATGGGTAAGAAAATATTTACAGTTTTATACTAAAAAAATTTGTTTACCTACACCTGTGATAAAATGCTAGAAATATTTTGTTTCAGGCCTTTGTTAGATATGATGAAGAAAACTTGGCTGTAAAGGTGTTAGAAAAAGTGAACGAAGCCATGCCTGATGGCATTATTTTAAATGGAAACAAATTAGAGTGCAGAGTACTGGAAGGTAATCATTTTTCTCGCACACCAGATCAGGATTTCCGTTGTTTTTACTCATGTTAGATAAATTTTTTCTCACATACCAATGCATACAAGATCGAGTGATCCCTATGTAATCTCGCTGTCGGAAAAATCTGCCCCACATCGCTACCCATGTGAGATAAGCGTAACTAATACAAGATAAGCCACACTCGGTCGGTTGCTAATGTGAGATAAAATCTTTGGCGCATGACTGTATTCCTTCGAAAACGAAAGTTGAATTGTTGTCAATCAGGAAAAAATTTATGTTGAATTTTCAGCGATTTAAGTCGGCCTTCAACTTGGTTTAAAAGTAAAATGGCTTTTTTACTTACAACCTTTATTCAATGCTTTGAACATGCTGAGTGCATTGCGATTGACATATTTAACCTGTTTGGCAAAGATTGAAAAGCACCAGGACGGGAGCTTTGGCGATGTAAAAAAACCCGCGCACACACACATTTTCCTCAACAAAATTACTTACTCGAGTTACTGTGGCTGATAAGCTAGTACTTGTAAATCCATTTAGATGAAATAACCATTTGTTCATTGTTTAATGCGCTGTTTCAAGTTGATTTGTAAGTATATGAGAAAAAGAATTGATCATTGGTGTTCAGTGGTTCCAGAAAAATCCCAACTCTCGGGCCCACCGTTCAGTGGGATACTCGGCAAGCCTCGTTTCCCACTGGAACGGTGGGCCCTCGGTTTGGGATTTTTCTGTCCCCACTGAACACCAATGATGGATTCTATTTATCTCACATACCCGTACCAGTCCTAGGGAAAGATAAAAAACAAACAGCCGCATGCTGGCTGTATGTTGATCTGTAACGTCATAGTAATGTTAAAATGACGTCATCATGTGGCATCTGAGCGTATTCAGGATTATCTGGGAGACTTTTTCAATTTTTCCAATATAAATGAGGTATTAAGTGGTGAGCAAGAAAAAGAATCCATTATTCGTGTGAGGATGGGATAGAAAAACTGTCCCTCGTGATCACCGTTTGTCATCACTCGGCTGCCTCGTGATGGCAATCAGTGATCCTCTGGACAGATTAACTATCCTACCCTCACACTCATGATAGATTCTTATAATCTATCTATTTCTAGCCACATGCCCTCGGGGACATTCAAGGCAGGTTAGTGCATCGTCTGTTAGTATAAGACAGTAAAAGATCAGATTATAGGAAGAAGTTTAAAAGCATGATAGTGAGGATAAAAACAGATGATAGGTTGAAATATTTAAGAATAGCTAAAATCAGATAAAAACAAGCAAGAGGGGATCTACTATAGTGTTTCCAGGACTTAAGTGACCCCCCGTTTTTTGCTAATTATTCTTTAATGGTTATTTTAATTGAAAAATAAATTAGAGAAATGAATTTAGATATAGACCGCGTAATTGAATTAATTTTTACCACATAGATGTGAGTTTTTGTATAGGCTGGGATTAGATGGAATTTTGGTTTGTTTTTGCCGCTCCTTTTTGAATTAGTCCTCAAGCGAACCTAATGATATAAATAAAAAAAATTGCTTATACGGGTCAGTGGAAGTAATTCATCAGTCCTACAGATAAAAGTGCACAACAAAAAATTATTTTTCCTATTTCTCAACCAAAAAACATTTGCAAAAATATTTGGTGTGTACTCAAAACAACCGTCTCGATGATACGGTTCTTTTGAGCACCCAAAACACGTGTTTAAACTGATGAAGTCAGTCGCAGCTTCACTGGACCAATCTTCGCGCATTAGGCTATGAGTCACTACTTTTACTGACTTATAAACTGCACTGTACATCTAAAACCGATGCATTGTAATGGCCTGTGTTAAAAAGCGATTCAAGTAATAGTAATGTCTAACCTTAAATGCTGGGTTGTTGTTGTCCTCTGCTGAATTTTCTTTCGAGATAATTATTTTCTAAAAATATGTCTTTCAGGAATACAAGTAGTTTTTCAAACAGTATAGATCCAGATAATGCCCAACATCTTAACCTGAACTTGGCTTCGACTGTTGACAAAGTTTATCAGCGAAATATCATAAGCAGGCAAATATTTGATGCTCCTGAAGTTTAATGTATATCCCCGATTCGCTATTTCTCGACAACTCTCTAATTTGCTTGAATTGTCGTCATAAACTCTTTACTTACTAGTGCCGTCTGCTGATAACCTTTGCAAACAATTTAGACCCAGATCAGACCAGTTGGGCATGATCTGGATCCAAACTGCTTGACACTGTACTGATATTACTGAAAAAATAGAAAAAACAACAACAAAAGAACTGATTTTGAAAAAGAAATATCATCAGACGACAAAACTATGGCTTACCTCGTAGGCAAAAAGAGTCAATGAATTGAAATGGAAGGTGCTACATGTACATGCAGGTTTCATGCTTAAGCCTTAAATTTGCCTGCTTTTAATACGGCACCGCCTAGGACCCATATAGACTTTTACAATTGCATGTGTGTGTGTGTCAAATTGATGACGAGTGAGGTTTGCGGAATAGATTTTTGTTGAATCAGCGGATATAGATATTCCTGTAGGCTAGTATATATCATCATAGCAATGCAAATATACCATGTGTATCTATAGGGGTACACATGGGTATATTCATAGGAAAAAAACAACAAAGTTATTCTTTTGTACAGGAACTTTGGGCTTTATTTATAAATAAGGGCGTCTCTCAAAAATAAGTTTTAGTTATGCGGTGTGCATTAAAATCCACATGTTAAGTGTCGTTCTTCTAGGTTCAATTTAAAGCTGTTTAAAAAAAGAAAAACGGGGGTCACTTAAACTCTGGAAACACATTAGTACAAGGAAAACTAAAGCAGTCACAAGCCTGTAGGACTAGTAGGTGGAAGAGGCTACTTGCCGTTATGACATTATCACTCATTCTTGAGAATTGTGAAGCCAAGCGGTGATCCTCGGGGACAGATTTTTTTTTTATCCCACCCTCGCTCTCATGATAGAAAAATCCTTGCTATCCCACCCTCACATTCATGATATATTCTTATAATTTGTCCCTCGCAACCACTGTTTGTCATCACTCGGCAATCCTTGTGATGCTATAAGGTGATCCTCGGGACAGATTTTTCTATCCCACCGTCACATTCATGGTATATTCTAATCATCTGTCCCTGGCAACCACTGTTTGTCATCACTCAACAATCCTTGTGATGCTATAAGGTGATCCTCTGGATGCATTTTTCTCTCCCACCCTCACATTCATGGTATATTCTTATAATCCGTCCCTGGCAACCACTGTTTGTCATCACTCTGCAATCCTCGTGATGCTATAAGGTGATCCTCTGGATGCATTTTTCTATCCCTCCCTCACATTCATGGTATATTCTTATAATCCGTCCCTGGCAACCACTGGTTGTCATCACTCTGCAATCCTCGTGATGCTATAAGATGATCCTCTGGATGGATTTTTCTATCCCACCCTCACATTCATGGTATATTCTAATCATCTGTCCCTGGCTACCACTGTTTGTCATCACTCTGCAATCCTCGTGATGCTATAAGGTGATCTTCTGGATGGATTTTTCTATCCCACCCTCACATTCATGATATATTCTAATCATCTGTCCCTGGCTACCACTGTTTGTCATCTCTCACCAACTCAGCAATCCTCGTGATGCTATAAGGTGATCTTCTGGATGGATTTTTCTATCCCACCCTCACATTCATGGTATATTCTTATAATCTGTCCCTGGCTACCACTGTTTGTCATCTCTCACCAACTCAGCAATCCTCTTGATGCTATAAGGTGATCTTCTGGATGGATTTTTCTATCCCACCCTCACATTCATGGTATATTCTTATAATCTGTCCCTGGCTACCACTGTTTGTCATCTCTCTCCAACTCAGCAATCCTCATGATGCTATAAGGTGATCTTCTGGATGGATTTTTCTATCCCACCCTCACATTCATGGTATATTCTAATCATCTGTCCTTGGCAACCACTGTTTGTCATCACTCTGCAATCCTCGTGATGCTATAAGGTGATCCTCTGGATGGATTTTTCTATCCCACCCTCGTATTCATGATATATTCTAATCATCTGTCCTTGGCAACCACTGTTATTCATCACTCTGCAATCCTAGTGATGCTATAAGGTGATCTTCTGGATGGATTTTTCTATCCCACCCTCACATTCATGGTATATTCTAATCATCTGTCCTTGGCAACCACTATTTGTAATCACTCTGCAATCCTTGTGATGCTATAAGGTGATCCTCTGGATGGATTTTTCTATCCCACCCTCACATTCATGATATATTCTAATCATATGTCCCTGGCTACCACTGTTTGTCATCTCTTGGCAACTCAGCAATCCTTGTGATGCTATAAGGTGATTCTCTGGACGGATTTTTCTATCCCACCTTCACATTCATGGTATATTCTAATCATACGTCCCTGGCTACCACTGTTTGTCATCACTCGGCAATCCTCGTGATGCTATAAGGTGATTCTCTGGACAGATTTTTCTATCCCTCCCTCACATTCATGGTATATTCTAATCATATGTCCCTGGCGACCACTGTTTGTCATCATTCAACAATCCTTGTGATGCTATAAGGTGATCCTCTGGATGGATTTTTCTATCCCACCCTCACATTCATGGTATATTCTAATCATCTGTCCCTGGCAACCACTGTTTGTCATCACTCTGCAACTCAGCAACCCTTGTGATGCTATAAGGTGATCTTCTGGATGGATTTTTCTATCCCACCCTCACATTCATGGTATATTCTAATCATATGTCCCTGGCTACCACTGTTTGTCATCTCTCGGCAACTCAGCAATCCTTGTGATGCTATAAGGTGATTCTCTGGACTGAATTTTCTATCCCACCCTCACATTCATGGTATATTCTAATCATTTGTCCCTGGCTACCACTGTTTGTCATCACTCTGCAACTCAGCAATCCTTGTGATGCTATAAGGTGATCCTCTGGACGGATTTTTCTATCCCACCCTCACATTCATGGTATATTCTAATCATATGTCCCTGGCTACCACTGTTTGTCATCACTCGGCAATCCTCGTGATGCTATAAGGTGATTCTCTGGACAGATTTTTCTATCCCTCCCTCACATTCATGGTATATTCTAATCATATGTCCCTGGCAACCACTGTTTGTCATCACTCAACAATCCTTGTGATGCTATAAGGTGATCCTCTGGATGCATTTTTCTATCCCACCCTCACATTCATGGTATATTCTAATTATCTGTCCCTGGCAACCAGTGTTTGTCATCACTCGTCAATCCTTGTGGTGCTATAAGGTGATCCTTTTTATGGATTTTTCTATCCCACCCTCACATTAATATTCTAATCATCTGTCCCTGGCAACCACTGTTTGTCATCACTCGGCAATCCTTGTGATGCTATAAGGTGATTCTCTGGCTGGATTTTTCTATCCAACCCTCACATTCATGATATATTCTTATAATTCGTCCCTCGCAAATTTTTCTATCCCACCCTCACACTAATGTTTTATAGGTATACTTTAAGTTTTAAGGTTTGAATTTCTAAAGTTCAGGATTTTTCAAATTTTGAACTTTCACCCACCCTCACACTCATGGTATATTCTATTAGACCTCAAGATAAAATGCGTATTGGAAAACTATTTTCTTTATTTCACATCCAAAACATATGTTGTAGGTACTCAAAAGAACCGTCTCAATGAGACGGTTCTTTTGAGCACCCAAAACACATGTTTAAATTGATGAGTAAGAAAATATTAACAATTTTACGCTCATAAAATTTACTTATCTGGACCTATATTCTAATATTCTTGTTCAGGAGAGGAAGAGTCTGACAAGTGGGTCGCAATGTATCAAGAAATGATTGAAAGAAGAAATGCATCAAAGAAATTCAAGCAAGAAAAAAGAAATCCAAAAAACAGATGGGGAAAAAGACCCTCAAAGGTAGGTACATCAGGGGCGTAGCCAGAGACTTTATCATGTTGAAGCCCCACAAAAATGAGAATGAAGAGATATCAGCCCTAGTTACTTTACAAATCAGATAGCGAATAACAAAGGCGCTGATCAGTCTGCCCGGATGCGCAGGCTGGTCTGCACCTTTGTTGTTCGCAAGCAACAAAGTCAGGGTTTTTCACATCGAGGCCAATATGATGTTGAAGCCCAGGCTTCCTGGCCTCCGCCTGGCCACGCGGCTGTTCATAACCCAGATCAGGACCAACGTCTTCAGGGTTTCCAATAAAACTAGACTCAAGCCAGTCTGTACAGTTACAGAGACTAGCTAGAAAATTGAAATTTCACTTGTGACAAGTTTAGAAAAGATATTTTCCAATAAACAAATAAAGTCACTGATCAGTTAGAAATTACGTTTATGAAAAAATGCCCATGTTCGAAATTTTAGAATGTGGACTTTATCAGGAGAAAAACGGTATAATATGCATGTCAAAATGTGGTAGAAAAGTGTTGAAAACACGGCGATATGATTCTGCGCTATCTACTCAGTTTTTCTTTTCTTTAATCTTATTAAAACCGCCGCTAAATTCATGCGGACTGAGTCAGTAAAATGTCCAGCGCATGCGGTATTCGCCAAGTCGAGAGCCAGGCACGTGCATATTCCACTGATTTAAACTATTCGATAAACCGGATCTCCTATGTTCACTCGCCTTGGACTACCGATTAATCACTACACTATTTCGTTCTTCCTTTCCAGTTAATATTGTACTCAAGAATTGAAACCGCTAGACATCTCGTTCGATCAGATTTTTTGCAAAGATCTACACAAACCTCTCTCTCTCTCTCTCTCTCTCTCTCTCTCTCTCTCTCTCTCTCTCTCTCTCTCTCTTTCCTTTTACGACCTGCTATCAAAGTTTGCAAACAGTTTGGATCTAGATCATCCAACTTGCCTAATCAGGGGCAAACATGCATACCAAGAGTTATAATCTAGTCCGACTTCGTGTCCGCTGAAAGGAACATTTCAGACAAGTACCTTCTTTCAGATGCATGCCATGGGCGGATCCAGATGGGGGACAGGGTGTCCGGACCCCCCCCCCCCTGAAAAATCACAAAAATATAGGGTTTCCTAGCAATGTTGATCCGGATCCCCTAAAAATTACAAAGCTACCAAGCGGGCCATTATCGACAATGGCGTTTCGCTGATGGGCCGATGGTGGTCCATTTTTAGTGGCATTTCGATCCTCTCTCACTTACCCCACTGACAAAATGTTCTGGATCCGCGCATGCATGCAGAGCGTGTTAACCGGCTCGTTGAAATTAAACTGTCGACAGACATAATTCATGCGCGGATCCAGAAAGTTTTGTCAAAGGGGATCCAACTTTGACTGCTTTTGTTTTTAAAGATGATGGGGAGGGAGGATCCATGTCCCACTTTAAGCGGGCCATCACCGGCCCGCCAGCGAAACGCCTTTTTCGCTGGCATGCCGATGAGTGCCCAACATTGAATGCTGGCTTAAGCCATCAGCTGCGATTTTTCAGGGGATCCAGACCTGTATTGCTAGAAAACCCTATATTTTGTGATTTTTCAGTGTTGGGGTCCCGACCTGGATCCGCACATGTAATTTCACGATATTTTGGTACTTACAACGTTCGACAAAGACTCAGACGAGCCTGCGCAAGTGTGCATTTTCAATACAGCATTAATGGCTCAGGAAAGTCAAGCATCACCGCTTTTATGTTGAATGGTTCATTAATTATGTGTCTCACGACTCAAACCACAACTTGGAAAAAAGGCCCTTTTGTATATAAGTTTGTATAAGCAAACTTACTTAGTATATTTACTCAGTTGTGTAACGGCTTACGCTGTGGTTTGCATGGCTTTTTTAAAGTAACAACATCTACTGTTACTTGCAAATGCCCAATTTTGGCGACCAGGCAGCGTATGACCAGTGACCTATATATATAGGTCACTGGTATGACCTAAGTTCTTCACCTTAGATGTGCGTTTTCTCGCGGTAATTGTAACTCCTACATGTCTGTTTAATGTCTGTGACAATATACTGACAAAGGAAATCCATGTTAATGACCATTACTGAAGAATTCCGATGGATCGGATGCTTCTTATAGGTAAAAATTTCGCCAATAAAGGGTTTTAAAAATATTTGAACACGCTGCAGGTAGCCTGCACTGTTTTCCATTGCTAGATGCATAGACAGCCGATACCAATAACATGCATGAACTTTGTCACATACTACATGTAGGAAAGTCCGTGCTTTTAATGCGCTCTTGCCTTTGATCTTATCTGAAAGCATGTATCGCACAATTAGCAGACAAAAAGTATAGTTTTGCAAAAAGAACGTCACGTGCCAGAGTACAGATTTAAGTGGAATGGAACCTTCCAAATGTCCCTACCGCTCACGCGCTGTACGTTAAAAGTAAACCGAGCAAGAGATGGGACAAATAGATAAACGGACATCGATTTTCCGCCAAAAATAACTTGTGTTCTTAATTTTAGAAATTCACTTTTCAAAAAAAGGTCAGTGTTCGATTTTTTAGGATGTTTTAAAAATTATTTTCGGCGATAATTTTAGGTGTTCGTAATTTTAGAGTGTTCGAAATTTTAGAACATTTACCGTAACCATAAATAGGTACTTATGCAAACAGCAAAGACCCTGCTGAAATGCAATAGTTTGCTACAATGATTATTCATTAGAGTCTGCAGTGTTTGCTAAAGACTGCTACAATCTTCAGAGAATGAAATACAATATTGCATGGAAATCAGGGATTTTCATACCTCTTTGAGTTTGGGGCCGGTGGTTGATGATTTTGGGAAAATAAATTCATAAATTCGTCAAAAAGGGAATAATAGAAATTGAACATATCCTTTGTGATTTAGTTTTTACTACAAAAATAAATCTTAAAATTTGAAATAAAATTTTTATCTTAGTTTTGGTCATGATCTACTCTGCTTATTTTGGTAGAATCAGGTACAAATCGCTTGCAAAATGAAAAAAAAAATAAAAAATCCAGTTTAGATTTGTTTTTGGCAAGGAATTGGAAAATGTATTCACAATTTTGAGAATTTTGGCTATTTTTGAATTGCAAAGGGGCCTGTATTTGGTCCCAAATATGGTATAGCCTAGGAAAATTCATGGAAATAACCTGTGGCACCTCAATATGTACAGTACAATTGACAGTCCCAAATTTTATTGTAATCAATCAGAAAGAAGAATCCATTAGTATACAAAGGGTTAATGCTAAAGGTTTGCTAATCTAGGTGGATGTATATTTTCAGAGAACAAGAGATGCCAGAAAGGCTGAGGCCGAGGCTAGTAAAGATGCCAGTGAGGATGAAGGAGGTAGGAATATAGGAGTTAGTAGGACCACATGGCTAGAAGTTTTCAGGATTATTCCAGAATTCAGTATTTTGAGGCTGACTTTCAATGGAAAGTCAGCCTTAAAATACTGAATCAGGCGGATTATACTAGCTTCTTTGATTTATGTCCAGTCTAGCTTTTGACCATTTAAACTTGAAATGGTGGATTAGGGCCACATGGATGAAGTTTTCAGCATTATTCCTGAATTCAGGATTTTCCATAGAAAGTCAGCCTCAAAATACTGAATTAGGCAGATTGTAATAGCTTCTTTAATTTACAGCACCCTAGATAAGCTGCGTATTTGCGTAAATACGCAATTAAAATCATCAAAAAAGCAATTAAAATGAAATGTGTGCGTACCGAAAAGCAATTCTAACGATCGGTATGCAATTACATGCGATGTCATTGCGTACCATTTGGTCCATATCGTTTCCATTCGGCTAATAAACAAATGCCAGTCGGGTATTGATTTTATTTTTACTAGCGAGCGCGCAATATACTCCACTTTTATGAAAATATCGGTGCCCAGTCAAGTATTTCGCGGAAAAACAAAGTGAAAGTAATGAAGTTGAAACTTTGCAAAGTAATCCCGCTCAAATGCAAACTTTGCTTCAGGAACAATAAAATCCGCGAGTTTGATACTTTAGAAAGGCAGACGATGGGAGTGAATAAATATGCAAGCACATTCCCGATGGCTTCGCAATACGAAAAGGTGTAATCACAGAAAAAAAACGTGAAAATACGCAATTGTTTTTGCAAGTACGCAATTGAGGATAACCAGGTTGCGTAAGTACCCAATTGACCCAAAAGCTTATCTAGGGCGCTGAATTTATGGTCAGTCTGTCTAAAGACAGTTCACCACTTAAACTTGAAATTGTTGATTTTAAGTAGGCATATTGCAAGTTTTAAGATCAGAATCTCTAAAGTTCTGGGCCTGGAATTACAATGCCTCCTTAGACTTAAGGAAGACTTAAGTTAAGTATTGATTTTTCGGGATGCGAAAATAACAATTAAAACTCGTTAAAATCAAGATTGTTTTAATTTTTCTGAAGATCACAATGATATCTTTGACCACAAATACCATATCGATCCAGGCAATTTATTTTGCATTTAATATAGCATGTTGAAATATCAATACTTAACTTAAGTCTTGCTTAACTTTAAGGAGGCATTGTAATTCTGGGCCCAGGATTTTCAAATTTCACCCATTTGATAATATGGGCCTTGTAATGCAATTAAGCATTATTCCTGAATTCAGTATTTTGAGGCTGACTTTCCATAGAATGTCAGCCTCAAAATACTGAATTAGGTAGATTGTACTAGCTTCTTTGATTTATGTTCAGTCTAGCTTTTGACCATTTAATCCTAAAATTGTTGATATTAAGTAGGCATGGCATACTGCAAGTTTTTAGGTAAGAATCTCTAAAGTTCTGGATTTTCAAAATTCACCCATTTGATAATATGGGCCTTGTACTGCAATTAAAGCATTATTCCTGAATTCAGTATTTTGATGCTGACTTTCCATAAAAAGACAGCCTCAAAATACTGAATTAGGCAGATTGTAATAGCTTCTTTGAAATTGATTAATGTTCAGTCTGTCTACAGTTGACCATTTAAACTTGAAATTGTTGATTAGGGCCACATAGTTAGAAGTTTTCAGGAATATTCCTGAATTCAGGATTTTGAGGCTGACTCAAAATGCTGAATTAAGCAGATTATATTAGCTTCTTTGATTTATGTTCAGTCTGTCTAAAGACAGTTGACCATTTAAACTTGAAATTGTTGATATTTAGTAGGCATATTGCAAGTTTTTAGATCAGAATTTCTTAAGTTCAGGATTTTCAAATTTCACCCATTTGATAATATGGGCCTTGTAATGCAATTAAGCATTATTCCTGAATTGAGTATTTTGAGGCTGATTTTCCAAAGAAAGTCAGCCTCAAAATACTGAATTAGGCAGATTGTAATAGCTTCTTTATATATGATCAGTCTGTCTAAAGACAGTCTGGCTTTTGACCATTTAAACTTGAAATTGTTGATATTACATAGGCATACTGCAAGTTTTTAGATCAGATTCTCTAAAGTTCAGGATTTTCGAAATTTTGAACTTTCACACATGGGCGAAGTATATTTGATACTATGTGCCTTGTTATGCGATTAAGCAAATTGTAATCCGGAGTTCTCTGCTCAGCTACAGATACTAGCTAAAATATTGATATTTTACATGTAACAAGTGTAGCTATTATGATAACAGAGGAGCTGACCAGACAGTGCGTATGCGCAGGTGGGTCTGCACCTTTGTTGTTTGCATGCTATAAAGTCGGTTCTCTCGTGGCGGGCACATTACCCATGTAGCATACATGACCAAGAAATCTCAGACAAGTCTGGTCATGTGTGAAATTACATCATATTCTGTTTTAATACTAAATAGAGGATCCATTTTGGTATATGGTGTTATATTATTACTCCATGATGCAATACCAGGCCGCGTAGCGCAGTTGGTAACGTGTCTGGCTACAGATGCGTGTCTGACTGCAATTCGAAGGGGTCGCGAGTTCGATCCCGGCCCGGTCCCATACTTTCGTGGAGATTGATCATGAAATAATTTCTACGGTCATTCTCCTCCCTTCCGCTGATTCATTCAAGAAGGGTTGTTGTCAGTTACAAGCGAAAGTATGTGCACGAATTACTGGTTAACCGCTTGTTCAAGCCTGCCCAGGAAAAAGTGTGGTTAGGTGAACTGACCGTCCCGCAATGACCTTAGCTGTTGAATTGGGACGTAAAGCAACAAAACCAACCAACCAACCATGATGCAATGTTGTGTGATGAATATGGCTTTATACATGTATGCTAACTATAGAAACACAAATAGGAAAAATTGTTTCTGACAACCTATCGTACCTAGCCAGTAAGGTCTTGGCTATCTGGAAAGATTTTCCGAGTATGTCTGTCAATTGTCTGAGGGCTGACATCAAACTGAATCCCTGCTCAGGCTGGCTAAACTAATTTGTGACTGGGAGGCGAGTGGCTCTTTGGTAGGGTGCTCGACTCGAGATTGAAGGATTGCAGGTTTGCAGGTTTGAGCCTTGTCGGGGGGCACTACATTGTTTCCTTAAGCAAGATACATTAATCCCTGCTTAGTACTGAAGACCTGTTCTGAAATGACTGAAAAAATGTCGACTGGAAGGTAAAGAATCAAATCAAACAAAACTACCTGGCCAGCAAGGTCTTGGACACCTGGAAAGATTTCCGGAGTATGTCTGAATGCAGACACCAAACTGAATCTCTGCTTGGGCAGGCTAAACTAATTGTTAAAGCTAGACCCCAGTATTCTCAAGCATGCTTGAACATTACAAACTGTTTACTATTGCAGAAGATGAACCAGCTAAAGAATCACCTGAGAAAAAATCAAAGCCCGAAAAAACACCAAGTGCTGGAGGTGATGATGATGCACCCGCAGAGAAGAAGCCAAAAATAGAAGAACCAGCGGTGAAAACCGAAGAGAAAACAGTAAAGACTGAAAAAAGGGAAGTTCCGGAAGGTGACACTGAAGCACCCCCAACAAAAAAACCCAAACCTGATGAAGCACAAGTGGCAGCCAATGGAGATTGAAGAGTAGCTAAGGGACTTAACTCTGACAGCAATAGAGAATGGAGATAGAAGAGGTTCAGGTGCAGCTACTCTTTAGGAAATGGAAAGAAAACATTTGGGTTAATACACACTGACATATTGTTGTCTGTAGTGCCATGTTTATGTGAAACTGGACCAGCATGGATGGGATAGGAATTCCTAAAGTAAAATAAACGAGCCTTAATCTGTGAAAAATATTAAATTTTAAAGCCCAAGTCAGGGTTGTAGCAAACATATTTCAAGGTTTTTTTCCTAAATTTTGGAGAAAGTAAGGCTTGGTATTAAATGTGAATTGTCTGCTAGCAGACAGTTCACATTAAATATCACTCATTATTTGCTTTCAAGTTATTGTCTGCTGTAAATTTTAGTTGTAGTAAAAAAGGTTAATGGGGAAGTTGCATTAATTTTGTTAGATTTTATGATGGAAGAATGTACAAACTGCATGAGTAATTCCCTGCAAATCTAAAAATCCAGTTATTATAAACAATTATGGGCTTTGAAACTTCATTTACATGAATTTCCCCTTTCAAAGTAGTTAAAAGATTTCCATTCCATGCTGAATATTGGTTGGCATGCCAACATAAAAAAACTCTAAGAATCTTGATTTCAAACAGTTCTTTGGGGATTCATCATGAACGATCCTTGGTTGACCCCCTATCATAAATATTCTGTCAAAAACTTGGCCACCAGGGAGTGGGACCTGTCTTTTACTCATATATATAGGAAAAACTTGAAAAAAAGAAAGAATTATGTCAAAATCTGCTGGCCAGATATATAATTAATTTAACACAGCTGGTCCTTGGGAGACCCATTATCATGATTGTTCAAAATATGATGATTTCATAGGGCCAGTTAAGCCATTTCTTTGGTGTAAAATTGTGATTATTTACTTATCCATCAGTTAAAACATGTGTTTTGGGTGCTCAAAAGAACCGTCTCATTGAGATGAGACGGCTCTTTTGAGTACCCACAACATGTATTGGATGAGAAATAATTTTTTTTTTTCAGTTACACACTCTTATTTGGGGGCCGGGATTTGTCAAAAAATAAAACCCATGTTCATCAGGGGCCAGGACAAGTCCTCCCCTCACCCTTGATATTAATGAATACTACGATTTGTTACTTATATCATGTTTCGCAGGGCTTGAAAAATCCACTTGTCCGCTCTCCATGGCGAGTGCCTTATGCTGTAGAACGTGTAGAAATTTTGACTGTTTTCAATGTAAATTATTGAAATTACCAATACATATGGTGATGTAGGATGAGTAGAAATTTTAAGAATTTTCCACCCCTGTTTGGGAAACTTTTCCATGTGATGTCTCATTGAAACTGCTAATCTATCAAAATTCATATCTGGAAGAGTTGGATGGATAAGGATGTATAATGCTTTCCCTTTGTCACAAGGTAACAGAACTTTTTCATGCTCAACTCAGCTAAGCATGAAATTTCAACTGCTCCTATAACTATAATGATGAAAATAAATACTTACCATGCTTCAAACTCTCAGATGTTGTATTTATCTTGCTAATAAATTTTAAAATGCCAACAATTGTTGGCATTTTAACATTTATGAGCATGATAAACATGCTCAGTTGAGTTGAGCATGAAAAATGTTTTATAGTAGTATTGCAGACCTAAGGGCCCTGTTGTTAAATCTGGAAAGGGTTCCGTAGTTGATCCCAAATCTTGAAGCTGGGAGGTTAACCCTTAATTGCCTAATAGACTTTCCTAACTATCAATTGGATGAGCCCATTTCTAATTTTAGGGTAGTCCCAACACATTTTGTTCATTTCTATGTCATTTTCAACTGAAATTCATTTATGCAAGTGGTGATACTTATGATCAGATACTGTGCTTGGCAGCATCTGATCTAGGTCTACACTTATTTGCCTATTTCTGATTAATAGGACACCAGGCCAGGAGGAATAAAAGACTTTTTTTGTGATCAGTACAACCAAGAATGAAATTGCTCATGAAAACTGAAACAAAGAGAAATGATGACTTTTTTGCTTCAAAATCTCTCTTGCTGTATTTATCCTGCTTATAAAAGTTAAAATGTTGGCATTTTAACATTTATGAGCTTGATAAATTTCATGCTCAGTTAAGTTGAGCATGATATAAGTTTTAAAACCCTGGGACCATGCTTACATGGGTAAAACATTGCAAAAGCAGTAAAACTGTGCTGTTTTTAGACCTGTCCTAATTCATCTCATTTTAGTTTTAGGTCTTGTTGAATTATGACGAGACTTAGATTTGTCACATTTTTTTTTACTTCTTTTAGGTTTGTTTATGAAATTTGAAGCAGAGATTCAATGTTTTTAGATATGAGATAAACTCATCATACAAAACTTATATTCTGTTGATTAATTTTATCCCCAGTCCTCAAATGCCATGCAATATTTTGAAGACAGCATTTGAAAATTTTGTGGCTGGATATTTTCTGTACTACACTCCTCCCTCTAATTAAAATTCTAATGCACTTGCAAATGCAACGTGACGTCTAATTGGATAACGTCATAAATTTGCGACAGTATATCCTGCGATATACTGACGCAAACCAGACGTCATTAAGTAACATCGCTTTTTATTGGTTGACAAGTAAATATATGCAGCTGGCAAGTGGTTTTATGCAGTGGGCAACCCCTGGACATAGGCAAAATAAAGTGCATTTTCACTGTCTTTTTGAAGGGAAAATGTTAATAGTGCATTAGAGCCATATTCAAAATTTTCATTAAAGGAGGTATATCGTTGGATATACATTCGTAAATCACGTTTTACGGCTCCGCTTACGCTCGCCTTAAAACTAAACTTCCGACCTTATACCTTCCCAAATAAAAATTTTGAATAGAGGATCTTACATGAGTGCTCATGTTTTATTGAATTTATGAAACGAGTTGGGAAAAAGAGATAAAATGCAAGGCCTGCCCAGCATTTTAATCTTTTTTGCAACGAGTTTAATAAATTCAATAATACAAGAGCATGAATGTTAGATTCTATTTATCATATAACATTAAGATTACTTTGAATTCTCATTTCTGCCATAAAAACGTTATAATTTTGTCATTAGGCCTATGTACGCAACGTTGTTATGGACGTCATAACGTTTTCCTAAAATCGATAAACCACTTGTGGTTTACAGATTTTATTGCATGGCGTTATTTCACTCCCAGACGCGACGTCATAAGATAAATAAAGTTATCCCCTAATTTTATCCAATTTCAGGATTTTGGCTAGCAGCTTGTATTTACAGACGGAGTGGAATTAATGTGGATCCTGATCAACTGGCTGATCTGGATCTACACTGTTTTCAAACTGGAAACATCCAGGCTTAGCATGTTAACCCTTAATGCACCAATCGCAACAAAAGTCGTCTGCTTTACTCGTCTGCTGAAATGTTTAAGAAGCCTTAATGCGCCAATCGCAACAAAAGTCGTCTGATTTTCTTTTTGTTTGTTTTGTTGCTTTATGTCCCAAGTCAACAGCTATGGTCATGGCGGGACGGTCAGTTCACCTAACCACACTATTTCCTGGGCAAGCTTGAACAAGCAGTTAACCAGTACTTCGTGCACATACTTTCGCTTGTAACTGACAACAACTCTTCTTGAATGATTCAGCAGAAGAGATGAGAATGACCGTAGAAATTATTTCATGATCAATCTCCACGAAAGAATGGGACCGGGCCGGGATGGAACTCGCGACCCCTGGATCTGCAGTCAGACTCGCATCTGTTGCCAGACACATTACCGACTGCGCTACACGGCCCGGTTTTCTTTTCTCGTCTGCTGAAATGTTTAAGAAGCCTTCATGGCAAACAGTGTGGACCCAGATCTGACTGCTCCTAAAGGAGCAGTCTATTCTGGGTCCAGGCTGTTTGCTTCTATAGTTAATTTGTCAGTTATGTTAGGCAATTATTTGCAGCAGATGACTTCAGTAGACAACATTTTCAGATGCATTTTTTCTTGGCGCTTTAAGGGTTAAGGGTTAAGAAATCAAATAGGTCTTGATAAATTTTAGTATTCAAATGAAATATCAAGTTTTATTTTTGGAAAAAATGAAGATACCACATTTGTTGTCTTCTGTAGTTGGGATTGATGCTTGTAGCGTTGAGGTTGTGCATAATTACCTCCCAGGAGGCTGTCCCCTGGGAAAATTTTCATGTTTATACCCCCCACAAACTTTGTGGTGGGTATACTGTTTTCACGTTGTCCGTCCGTGCGTGTGTCCGTCGGTGCATCCATCCGTCCGTAACGTTTAGTTTCTTTAATATCTTGAAGAGTCATTGCTGGATTTTCATCAAACCTTGCAAACATGTTCGTCCGTCCGTGCGTCCATCCGTCCGTAACATTTAGTTTCTTTAATATCTTGAAGAGTCATTGCTGGATTTTCATCAAACCTTGCAAACATGTTCATATATGCAAGACAAATACTTTAGACAAAAAGTAAGGGCTATGGGCCAATTCTATTACAGTTATTTCCCTTTGTAGTTCTAAATGGCTTTTAATATAGGGTTTTATGCTTATGCTATTATAGGCCATACATGGGCCGATCAACTCCTACCACAGCTTTTGATGAAGCAATTTGATATTTTGCCTATACAATGTTGACACATTGAACATATGCATGAAGGAAATTGGTTCAGGAAAAATAATTTTTGACAAAATGACAGCTGTGAGAACTTAGACAATTTTTCCCTAATAAGGTGTTTGTATATGCATAGTGGGTGTCTTCATGGGCCAATCAACTCCAACTACAGCTTTTGATGGAACGATTTGATACTTTGCCTATACAATGTAGACACATTGAACATATGCAAGAAGGAGTTTGGCTCAGAAAAAATAATTTTTGACAAAATAATAGCTGTGAGAACTTAGACAACTTTTCCCTAATAGGGCTTTTGTATATGCATAGATGGTGCCTTCATGGGCCGATCAACTCCTACCACAGCTTTTGATGGAGCAATTTGATACTTTGGCTTTACAATGTAGACACATTGAACATATGCACGAAGGAGTTTGCTTCAGAAAAAATAATTTTTGACAAAATGACAGCAGTAAGAACTTAGACAATTTTTCCCTAATAAGGCTTTTGTATATGCATAGATGGTGCCTCCATGGACCGATCCTCCATGGGCCGATCAACTCCTACCACAGCTTTTGATAGAACAATTTGATACTTGCCTTTGCAATGTAGACACATTGAACATATGCATAAAGGGGTTTGGTCCAGAAAAAATAATTTTTGACAAAATGACAGCTGTGAGAACAATTTTCCCTTATAAAAAGCTTTTGTATATGCATAGATGGTGCCTTCATGGGCCAATCAACTCCTACCACAGCTTTTGATGGAGCAAGTTGATACTTAGCATATACAATATAGAAACATTGAACATATGCATGAAGGAGTTTATAATTTTTGTTTGCACAGATTCTACTGAAATCTTTTCAAAACTAAGGTCTGCTGGTTTGAACTATAACTTGCCAAGTTTTTTTACTGACTTACTGTGCGGGGGGTATCTAATAAGCATTGAATATTGACTTTTTTCATGTTTTTATTTGTCGTCTGCTAATTTTTTTCAAAATTAAATTTAAAAAAATTCTTATAGGAATACCATTTGAGAATCAGATTGAATCCAGATCAAGCCCAACATTTTGTCGGACCTGATTTGGGTCCAAACTGCTTGCAGAAGAAATCTGCTGACCACACTAGCAGATGAAAAGATAAGAACTGGGATCTCGGGCTTTGAAAGTGTTGACAAAATCATTCAGAGCCCCCTTAGCTGCTTTACGTACATACTCTCCTCCGCTGAAGGCAATGGGATATAGTTTTGGTGTTTCCTTTGATTGGTACAGCCGTATGCTGGCCGCACGTCGATCCGCGACATCATTATAATGTTAAAAAGACATCACCATGTAGCATCTCGGGGGGTATTCAGGATTTTCTAGAAGTCTTTTTTCAATTTTTCCAATATAAATGTCTCCGGTATTAATAAGTGGTGAGCAAGAAAAAGAAACCATTATTTGTGTGAGGATGGGATAGAAAAATCCGTCCCTCGCGATCACTGATTGTCATCACTCGGCAAGCCTCGTGATGCCAATTGGTGATCCTTGGGACAGATTTTTCTACCCCACCCTCACACTCATTATGGATCCTTATACTCTCTGCCAATCTGCTTTAGTTTTAGTTTTCAGGGTTCGCACAGGCTTGAAAAGTACTTTAATATACAGGAGTGTCTTGAAAAGTCCTTTAAAATTAAATTTGCCTTGAAAAGTAATTGAAAAACACTCAAAGGCCTTGAAAAGTCCTTGAATTTTACCATTTACAGGAGGATTCAACAGTGTTTTTGGAGACCTAAATCAGTATGAAATTGTGGTGCCTTTATTTTTCAGTCCTTGAAAAGTCCTTGAATTTTACCCAGTCTTGCCTGTATGAACCCTGGATTTCCACCAGAAGAAATATTCAACCCTTGGCTACACAGAGCACCCATTGAAGACTGCCCGGAGGTGCTGGCTGGTCTGAGTCTTAAATGGGCACACATTCCATCTTGTACCTTTTACTGGTAATTAACTCAAATATATATTAAGTCAGCAAACCAATCTTTATCAAATTGTGTGTGTAGCATTTTTGCAGTTTGGGGTTGACTTGATTAAGTTTTGAGACAGATGTAATTAAAACTGGTAACCATGGTAACAACATGGTCCCTTAGCCTTAAAATGGAGAAATGGTGACCTGGGCATATCACAGGGATGAGAACAGTCAGACATTCTCAATCCAGAATACCTATCTGCTGGATCCTGAATGGAGCCAAACAGATTTTTAGATCATTTATTAAAAGCTTAAATTAACAAAATACCAATAGAAAGCACTCAGTTTATGCTTAATCTATGGTAAAATCAATTCAACAATGTTAAAACTAAGTTTCAACCAAATTTACATCATATGCCAGTGCTTAATCAGGAAATCCTGATCAATCCAGAACTTTCTCATCCCTGAATTATCACCTTCAGTTTTAATTGCAACTTCTTCAATTATACATGCAGTCTGGTCAGAGCCTTTGCTAGCCGCTTAACTATTCTATGACTTAAGCTACTGACTGAACATAATTTAGAGTTTCTAAGCTTAAAAGGAGGCTGCACAGGCTCGTCTATGTCTACACAGGTCAAAATGCCACATTGTTGGAAATCACATGTCGCGGCTCATCTATGAAACTCACAGATAATCAGGGGAGGCATCATTAACAAATCAAGACAAAATAATTATAGTATTTTTATTTTTAAAATTTTATACATCTTTGTATAGATTCTATAAATTTAAAAACAAAAATTTACATCAGTTCAAGAACAATGATTTGTAATGAGGTGATTTGAAACATACATCATATTTTTTTACGTCTGGCCTTGTAGTACTTGCCAACTATAATTTGTATGCATGAGACAAAGTGCATGTTTAATTAATTGGTACATGTTTTGTTTGATTGGATTATGTCCCATCAACAATCTTTCAGTTATAAAGGGAAGGGTCTTCCTGGGTTGAACCAGTACTAAGCTAGGATTAATGTGTCTTGCTCAAGGACACAAGGCAGTGACGTGGGTGAGGCTCGGCCCCTGCATCCCCTCGGTCTCGAGTCAAGCATTCTACCACTGAGCCACTACGCTCCCTAATTGGTATATGTTATCAGATTGGATGTTGGGGCCAATTTGTAAAGGGGTACACTGGTTATCAATTTGCATATCAGGTTACCTCTCATATTAACTGCATTGTTACACGTTGCCTGATAAACATTGTGTATCTCACAGCATGTGCCTTTATCAGATCATGATAACGTTGCACTTTTTGAATGACGTTGCTAATAACGCTGAATCAACACAAAAATCCAATATACGTCATATTCGCTAGTTTGACAAGTGGAACTATGGGTAAACTGATAAATAGAATACCAGGTTCGTGTCTTTTGATATTAAGTTTTCCAGGCTCAGCTTTGAGAACACATGTTGACCACTCGGCAAGCCTCGCGATGTCAACACGCATACTCAAAGCCTTGCCTGATAAACTTGATATCAAAAGACACTCACCTAGTATTCTCTATATAGGGGTACAATTATTCATATTTGCTGATCTCATTCCTACAGAGGTACAGTTATCAAATTCATATAGGGGTATGGGTTATCAAATTTATTCATACAGGGGTTCAGGATATCAATATATGTCATCACATTCATATAAGGGGTCAATGCTGTCAACAGGTTATCAATATTAATGATCCAATTCATATGGGTTATATGTTATGTTATCAAATTCATGTAAGGGGTATTGGCTATCAATTTTATTATCCCCCGACGAAGTCGGAGGGATATAGTTTTGGCGTCGTCCGTCCGTGCGTCCGTCCATTCCGTCCGTCCGTCCGGATTCATATCTCAGTACCTATTGGTCAGATTTAATTCATTCTTGGTACAAATGATAAGTACTACAGACTCTCGATATCCTGTAAGTTTGGTCAAAATCCACCCCTTAACACTTGAGTTATTGCCCTTGTTTAAGTATAGGCAATTATAAGGCAAAACCTATATTAGCTTTTTTGTGTGATGATCTTCACATTTCATCAAAGCTATTTTATTTAACAACTTCTCACTATAGACAATGATTGCCAAGTGCCTGTAGATAAGAATGACAGTGTCAAAGTTTTACCCCACCCCCTTTGACCCCACCTAAGGGGTCAAAGGTCAATGGCAATTATCAATATTTTTTGCTGAAATTTTGCATGCAGGCAGAGCAGCAATAGATATGAAACGTATCAAACGGGATTACAGTCTGAAGGCCTGGGACTGAGCCCCTTGGGTGGACTAAGGGGGCGGGGCCGAGGCCAAAATTAAACTTTTTCAGAATATGGTCATGTTGCATATCAAATTAAAGCTGACGACGCTGGCAGCAAGATGGTAGCAAATATTTTGCCCACAGACACACCCTCGACCCAGGGGGTGGGGTCAAAAGGTCAAACTATATATTTTTCTGAAAGTAGTCATGTTGCATATCAAATTAAAGCTGACGACGCTGGCAGCAACATGGTAGCAAATATTTTGCCCACAGACACACTCTTGACCAAGGGGGTGGGTCAAAAGGTCAAACTATATCTTTTACTGAAAGTAGTCATGTTGCATATCAAATTAAAGGGAATTGAGCACAGAGCACCATGAAAGCAAGTGTGCTGTCATTACACACACCAACGACCCCTGGGGTGGGGTCAAAAGGTCAATTTTTGTTCTTTTATAAAAGTGGTCATGTTGCATATCAAAGTAAAGTGGAAGAAGTGTAGACCTACATGCAATGTAACACTTTGAATTTACACACACTCTTACCTCTGAGGTTGGGTTTAAAGGTCAGATCTTGAAATTGTGCAGATGTAAGTATATTTTTATTGAACTAAGCTTGACAGGCAATTGTTATGATCTGAATAATACTGTAGGTGAACTTAGGGTTAGATAAACGGGATTTGTGTTTTGTGATTTACATGTTTCTCTCAAATAACCCTTCGTCGGGGGATATAAATTCGTCGAATTTGCCTTGTTTATATAGGGGTACAGTTATCACATTCATATAAGGGGAAAAGGCTATTAAATTTTTCATATTAGGGTATATGTTATTAAATTGTCAGGTTATCAAATTCATGTAGGGGGTATGGCTATCAATTTTATTCAAATTGGAGTACATGTTATCAATTTGATTGGTATAGGGACATGTCATTTTATTCATATAAGGGTAAAGGTTATCAATTTGATTCATGTAGGGTACAGGCTATCAATTTTATCCATATAGGGTACAGATTATCAATTTTATCCATATAGGGTACAGGTTATCAATTTTATCCATCTTAGGGTACAGGTTATCTTTTTTTATTGGGAGGGGTACAAGTTATGAATTTTATATATTGAATTAATATAGGGGTACATAAGTCATAAATTTTATATTGAATTCAGATAGGGGTACAGATTATCAATTTACATGGTATAAATTTTATTTATATAGGAGTGAAGGTTATCTTTTTTGCTGATCCAATTCATATGGGATGGGGGAGGGGGGGATAGGTTGGTAGGAAGGTTGCAGTGGTACATGCTATCATTTTTTTTATCTTTGGTTTTTTCAGCTTGGTCATGCTAAGCAAATTTTATTTGGCAAATCTGAGGCCGACCACAAAAAGTGAAACAACATTGCAACCAAATAAACATTAAATGAAAATAAATACCACTAATCGAAATAAATATTGCACATACATAACTAACAATGTAAAATAAGAAATTTGTCAAAACAAAACAAATATTGCACAAAACTAATAAATAGTTAAAGAAATCCTTGCATCTAACTCATTTCCACCAGTCACTACTAGTTGCATGCTCTCTCTTCTGCTAATGTTCTTAGCCTATATTGAGAACAAAATTAACCCTGCTCAGACTGCTTCTGACGGAGCAGTGTGATCAGGGCTTATAGTGTTTGCTTCCATGATCAAAAGAAGTATTTAGTGCATTTGAATATGCGCTGTCACTATAAGAAGCAAGGACAAATTTATTGTCAAAAAATAAGGAATTATTGCCACTGCCTCTATGAATTTTACCTGTCAATGTAAAATAAAATTTGGCCGAATTCAATTTATTCCAAATCGTCATATGTGGACATGAACGTGAAAATCTGTTTGTGCCACACGAATGTGGCCTTTTAGAGAAGATGGCAGGTGAACACAGTTTGCTAAAATTAAAAACAAGTTATCCCCAAAACCAATGTGAAAAACATAAAATCGAGTTTTTACATATATACAGTAAAACATGTCTTAAATGGCCACTCAAAAAGACCAAAAATTGGTTTTCAAGACCTATTATCACTTAATGCAGGTCAAAAGTATTGCAGAATATTCCAAAAGATTTGATTTGTGTATTTTTGAGTGACCGTTTTACACCGGTTTAACTGTATGCAATAAATGGCAAGATCTCAGGAGCTTTGCCTTCCTGACTTAAAATTATTGTCAATTATTTTATGGTCAATATTTCAATTAATGTCATTCAGAGGCAGGTACCTGTTCAAGAGACATACTGCCGTGCCAATCAAGAGTGGCAGTGACGTTATATTTTATTTATAATTGTTAATTGAAACATTGACTTGTACACTCCACTTGAGCTAACGTGAATCGATAGATCACTTGTGTATTAATCCTATCCTGCAGATTAATACACAAGTGATCTATCTAATATGAGTCCTTGATAACATTGACGTCACTCACTCTTGGCAGGCAGGACAGTATCTGCAGGATTTCCAATATCACATCACTGTAAACTTATCACACACTATTTTCTTATCACACAATCTAAATACAGAATACACATAAAACAAAACGTAATAAATGTATATGACATTTTGCAACATTTGTAAATAGAATGGACTGGGTAATAAATACATGTAGTAAAATCATGCAGGTTTGTATATATTTAGGAGCTTGAAGTTGATCCATAAACCACTTCTACAGCCTCAAAACCCCAAAAGCTCAAAATGACACTTTTGAGCTTTTGGTTTTGAGGCTATGTATGTAATATAAGGACCAAACTTATAGCTCCTGTGCATTTACCACGGTGCTTTGGATGATGTTTTCCCTCTGCGTATCACATAACTACCTGATGACACAGTAACTTTTGATGCTGTTCTTGCTGGGTAATTTTTCAGGCATGCATGAGTGAAAGTTTTCAGGATTAATCCTGAACCCAGGGTTTTGAGAATACTTTCCATAGAAAGTCAGCCGAAAAATGCTGAATTAGGGAGATTATAATAGCTTCTCCAATTAATTTTCAAATTATCTAAACACAATTAGCTTTTTAAACATGAAATTATTCATTGTTGTAGGCATTCTGTGAGTTTAAAAATTTGAATATCTAAAGTTCAGGATTTTATAAATTTTTAACTTTCACCCATGGGCATGTGTTGTCTGCTGACCTTTTTACCTAGCAAGGAAAGAAAGAGGTATGATACACGCCTTGTAAAATGCTGAAAGTCTATAGAAATACATTTTTAATGTCCAGAAATTACCACTGCATATTCCAGCTTATCTTGTTTAACCCTTTACTGCCTTCTACTGTCCTGCCAGCCAAGAGTGACCGGGCCGCGTAGCGCAGTCGGTAACGTGTCTGGCTACAGATGCGTGTCTGACTGCAATTCCAGGGGTTGCGAGTTCGATCCCGGCCCGGTCTCATACTTTCGTGGAGATTGATCATGAAATAATTTCTACGGTCATTCTCCTCCCTTCCGCTGATTCATTCAAGAAGGGTTGTTGCCAGTTACAAGCGAAAGTATGTGCACGAATTACTGGTTAACCGCTTGTTCAAGCCTGCCCAGGAAAAAGTGTGGTTAGGTGAACTGACCGTCCCGCAATGACCATAGCTGTTGACTTGGGACGTAAAGCAACGTAACGTGTCTGGCTACAGATGCGTGTCTGACTGCAGATCCAGGGGTCGCGAGTTCGATCCCGGTCCGGTCCCATTCTTTCGTGGAGATTGATCATGAAATGATTTCTACGGTCATTCTCCTCCCTTCCGCTGATTCATTCAAGAAGGGTTGTTGTCAGTTACAAGCGAAAGTATGTGCACGAATTACTGGTTAACCGCTTGTTCAAGCCTGCCCAGGAAAAAGTGTGGTTAGGTGAACTGACCGTCCCGCAATGACCATAGCTGTTGACTTGGGACGTAAAGCAACAAAACCAACCAACCAACAACAAAACCAACCAACCAACCAGCCAAGAGTGAGAGGGAAGTCATGTTTTGTTTACAAAGATATTGGGGATTTATAATCGATAGATCACTTGTGTATTAATCCTATCCTCAGGATAGGATTATTACACAAGTGATTATTGAATCACGTTATCTCAAGTGAAGTGCACACGTTAGTGTTCTGCTAGGCATTTGTAAACAAAGTAATATGTCACTGTCACTCTTGGTTGGCACGACAGTATGTGGATATATAAATCTGGGATGGTCCACTGGATCACAGGTTATGATCTATAAATAGCATTGCATTGTTTTCTGAAGATATATTTCAAACTATCTTTATACCCCTGGTACGAAGTATATAGGGGGTATTTAGTTTTTGCCTTTTTCTGTAATTATGTTTGTCTGTAAACTTTTTTTCCGTCAAAGATTTCTCAGCAACTACTAGGGTTAGGGTTCTGAAATTTGGTGCAAAGCTTGATAATGATTAGTTGTATTTTATCTTTAATGACGGTTGTTTAAGAAAAAAAAAATCTCAAATTATAGACTTAATATTTATCATGAAAACGGAGAAAATAGAGAGAGAGTGGCTAAGAAAAATGGCAAAGGACTTGAAAACAACAGAAGTAAAAATACAGTTGGCCAACGAGGATACCAAAAGACTGGAGTCTGTGGTGGAAGAGAAGATTGACGGTGAAGACAAGTAAACAACCCTATCCTGCTTGAAGGACATGGGGGCCCTTCACAGTGTGCACATGCACCTTTACAGTGTGCACATTTGCATTGAAAAAAAGATTGAATATTGTCCTTTAGCAATTAAAGTTATTATGTTATCGTGTATCAATTTGTCAATCTCATGCAATTAGTTTCAGTGTCATTGTATTTCAAAACATTAGATAAGCTACGTAATTTAAAGGAGGGTGATGAATTTGACATTTCAATTCCTTTCAGCATTCAAAAACGCATGTTCTGTTCTTCATTAATGTACTTCAACATGCAAAACCACATTTATACAGGTTAATAATGCCATGATCCGTGGAAGAGATATTTCTATTAACTGATTTTTTCAAATTGATGATATTTTTCCCAGCTAAACGAGATGTTTTGTGCGGATCTGAAATATGGACCACATTTTCTAAAAATATTGATTGAATATTGTGGATTCGCTGATCCTATGACAACTAGATTTATTGACAAAATAAGCACGCACTTCCAGACAACGTCTGACAACGTTATTCATGCTTTGGGACACAACTTCAATTCCATACATAAACTCAAAAACCACTTGAGAAGTTCAAAGCGATTCCAGGAATTCAGTCAATCAATTCAAAAACAAACATGTTGCTTTATATGTCTAGAAATAGTTACTTATCTGTCTTGTCAGCCATGCTTAGAAAAAGATGCCTTTTTAGCCCACATGTTGTGGGAATCCTATACATACTCATTGTATAGATGAATTCAAAAAATTCAAAGATGCGCTTTATGCACTACTGATCTATGTGACAGGCGTCCCGATATTCAAAACCAAAAAAGATTACAAGCATTAAGGTACAATGCATTTAGGGAACATTATAAAATTCCCTTTTCTCATCACATTATTTTACCTCCATGAAGTTTAAATAGCTCATTATGAATATTGAATATAAATTGTACATGAATTGGTAAGGTGTTCCTACATTTCATGTAGCTTTTGCGAGTAGCGTTTTGGCATATGTTTGTGGAAAGAGAATAAGCGAGAAAATATAAATGACAGTACATATATAACGGATATAGCTGAACAGACCAGGTTTTTGGAAAAAAGGGTATTTTCTTCATTTCTTTCCCCATGCTAGAAGGAGATTTGTATTTATAAATTTGTAATAAATTATTACAACAATGTTTGTTATAGAAATAAGTATGTGCTTATTATTTGTATTATTTGTAAGTCTGATATATCAAATAATAAACATTTGTTCGAGAACAAAACGTCGACCATCTGTTCATAAACAAATATCATACATTCGTCAGTAGGTATTCAAACAGATATGACCAAATGTCAGTTGAGATTCAGACAGACATCCTACATTTTTCTGTAGAAACACAGACAGAAGCCATAATCTTTTCTGTCTACTCCTTCACCAATAAAATGGATTAAATGTATTACTAGTCTTAACGAATTTCATCCAACAATAACAACTTTACCAAACAGATTAATTAAACGATGTGAAGAGGTCATTGCGGGTGGCGTTCGTCTATACAAAGAATTTAACTCAGTGGCTAACAATATACAAAAAAATAATCTGAACTTAAATGAAGAACGAAAATTAGCAAAATCTTATTCAAAACAAGAAAATTCAGTGATAAATGAAGAAAATATTTCTATTAAAAATTTATCATATATGAAATTAATGTGCAATACACATTTCTATATTTTAAGATTTCATTTTAATAATCTATCGCTGAATAGCTGTATACCTTTTAGATAAGATGAAGATACCGTAAATAGATTAAAAGAAAATTTTGCTGGTAAACTCAATGAGGCAGATAATGAGTTTAACAAACATATGACAAAATATAACACAGTAACTCGTTCATGTTCAGAAGTTTTTGGTCGTAAGAAACACAGATACATTCCTTACATTAATCGTCATAAAGAAAAGTCTCGAAAGAATTAATAACATCAATTTGGTTAAATATGGTCTTGTTGGTAGTATGAATTGGATGCCCAATATTAAATCGATCACTAGTTTCGGAGATTGGAGATCATTCACGGTAAAGAATGATGATAATAATGACAATGAGAATGGTTATAAGACATTAAATATATTAGCATCTGAATTGAAAGAAATTGAGCCCGGCGCCCCAATCTTAAAACGTTACATCATTAAATCTTATTATGCTTTTGTTCAAATTAAAGATATGAAAAAATTTAACGCGCCTTTTAAAGAGGACCACCAGTTAAACAAAGATATTGATAAACACTTACGCAACCCTACAACCGATAGTTTTTTAAACTATTCTAGAAGAATAATACAGATTGTGGAAAAACATAACTATAATTTTCACAAAGTAATATATCCTAATGCTCCAATTTACGCATTCTCTTTGGATTTAGATTTTCGAGATAAAAATATGTCAGAAAAGTTTCATTTGTGTAAGTCCAAAAATTTATGGAATGTTCAGTCGGAAATGATGGAATTCTTTAGAGAACTTATATGGTTATACTTTAAGTTATATCACAAGTTAGATGATATGAGCTCTACTTCGTATTTTGCTATATATCTTAGTATACCAGATGATGCTACGAAAACTGCTTTAATAGAAAAGGGAATTAGAGGAAGACTTGTTTGGCGATCAACTAAATACATGTTAGATAACGCAAAAAGTGCTTACAATTTATCTGAAAACATCAATCGATTTTTTGTTGAAGTTCTGTTAACAAGTGAAAATACAGTGTTTGATTCTAACGTGTATAAAAATGCATCTTGCAGCTCACATAGTATGATGAGGTTACCTCTTTGTATGAAAGAAAATATATCGGCAACTAGAAGAACTCTGGTACCGATATTGATGGACAATACTATGGTGTATATTCCACACTTTGGAATGATACATGAAAAAGCTAGTTCATTCGATACTAAAGAGGGGATCGTGTTAACTATACCAACTAGTCAACAAGGTCGTTTCGAAATCGAAATGAACACTCTTTACCAACGGCTAATGATTCAAAAAAATATATGAGTGAAACATTCAAAGATGATATGGATAAAGCCTTTTTTTGTATTATGAATCGCAATTGTATTTCATCAGCAATGACGTCGAGATATGTATCTAAGGGATCTACATTCTACGATAACATTCCCAATTTTTTAAAAACGTTTGCTAGTGAAGATTGTGTTAAAAAATTTCAAGATCCAAATTTAGCAGAACCAGCTCAAGAATTTTTATGGTTTATGGTAAATGTTTCTATTCTCGGAATGTTAACTGGGAAGTACGTGTATGGTCACGATTTGGGATTTTCAACAAAACTGCCAGAGTTTGCTAAATCTTTAGGCATTTCGAGAACTGATTTGCAACACTGTATCACCAATGTATTTAATATTTGCTCAGATGACAAATATATACAGTTGCAAAAGGTTGGCGAGAAAGAACGCAAGTCTTTTTTTGAATCATCATCTAGATATGATCCACCAACAGTTTCAACTCTAAGACAGTCGTCCGCGTCTTCATCACCATCGACGAGTTCCAACAATAACAAAAACTATATTGATTACTATAATAGCCAGTATCAACAACAACAACCTGAGCAGACACCATCAACGTTCAGTAACGTTAATTATTCCAGTGACATTAGTGATTATTCGAAAACAATAACTGATCCAGTTGTTACAGCTGATGCCGATTCAAACAGCGCTCAATATATTCCATTGGCAAATCAATCTTACGTTAAAATGACCTTTTCTCATCACATTATTTTACCTCCATGAAGTTTAAATAGCTCATTATGAATATTGAATATAAATTGTACATGAATTGGTAAGGTATTTCTACATTTAATGTAGCTTTTGCGAGTAGCGTTTTGGCATATGTTAGTGGAAAGAGAATAAGCGAGAAAATATAAATGACAGTACATATATAACGGATATAGCTGAACAGACCAGGTTTTTGGAAAAAAGGGTATTTTCTTCATTTCTTTCCCCACGCTAGAAGGAGATTTGTATATATAAATTTGTAATAAATTATTACAACAATGTCTATTATAGAAATAAGCATGTGCTTATCATTTGTATTATTTGTAAGTCTGATATATCAAATAATAACATTTGTTCGAAAACAAAACGTCGACCATCTGTTCATAAACAAATATCATACATTCGTCAGTAGGTATTCAAACAGATATGACCAAATGTCAGTTGAGATTCAGACAGACATCCTACTTTTTTCTGTAGAAACACAGACAGAAGCCATAATCTTTTCTGTCTCATTTAAACACAAACGAATGCACGAAGTTTTTTGATATCAAAGATTTCCACCCAGATATTTAATAAACCAACTAAATGGAAATAGACAGGCATCGCTACCAAGAGCAGAGGTCATTTTTAACGCATTGTCTGTTCAGGGTGTGGGCAGAGTAACAACCCTTGGGTGAGGCCATGGCCATAGCAATGCCTTGGGCAGAGAAGCCGTTGGGCATTTGTCTCTGGGTAATGGAAATTGAAGAAAAGAAAAAATAAAATAACGAAATACCTTGATGTCAGATAAATTATTTGAAATGAAGTTCCATTTATATAATAAGGTGCATGCAAAAGTATTGTGTTATAAAGTCAAAATTCATTCATTTTATTCACTTTGTCATAAAAAACCATCTATAGTGCAAATTAGACATTAATTATTATACTAGTATGACTCTATATATACAAATAGTAGTACTTATACCTTGTCTTCGGGTTGTTATCAGTATAATATGATTGTTGCATCTTAGTTAGTATACAAATCGTGATGGCATTTCCCTGACAACTGTATCATCAGAATGCACATAATGCAAAAATCACACAACTACATCCCGTGCACAGAAACAAATAAATAAACTCATTGCACAACTATAAGTTAGACATTTGTAACGATGATAAAGTACAGAAGCCTTTCTTTTACAAGACTATGACTATGTAGATTTTCATAAGTCCCCTTATGTATTAAAATGTAGATTGTTAATTAAAGAAAATTGCACTTCCCGTTCTACGATTGACTTATGTTGGTTCGGAATAAATGAAACGCAATGGTCTCTTTATATGTCAAAAAAAAGGAATCTTTTCAACTTTTGAATTGGCAAATCTAAGTAAATTATATGTTAATTCTGACTTGCAAACTTTGCTTAATAATATACTTAGTAGTCGGAAATCTAAATCGACTAAAAGTAAATATGTTAAATTATGTTGTTGTTCATATATAGATATTACTCTACAATTGTGCTCAATTCGTCATACAATGGGAGAACAAGAACCTTGGATAAGTTGGTATTCTTATGTAGCCTATTTAGTTTCTGGTTTTGGTAACACAGACATGTTTGGTTTACAAGGTTCTACTCTAAACCTTCATATGGTAATGTGTGTTATTAACTATGCAGTTAATGATGAGAAAATTTTAATAGATACGACTATGAATGATGTATTTACTCCTTCACCAATAAAATGGATTAAATGTATTACTAGTCTTAACGAATTTCGTCCAACAATAACAACTTTACCAAACAGATTAATTAAACGATGTGAAGAGGTCATTGCGGGTGGCGTTCGTCTATACAAAAAATTTAACTCAGTGGCTAACAATATACAAAAAAATAATCTGAACTTAAATGAAGAACGAAAATTAGCAAACTCTTATACAAAACAAGAAAATTCAGTGATAAAAGAAGAAAATATTTCTATTAAAAATTTATCATATATGAAATTAATGTGCAATACACATTTCTATAATATTTCAAGATTTCATTTTAATAATCTATCGCTGAATAGCTGTATACCTTTTAGAGAAGATGAAGATACCGTAAACAGATTAAAAGAAAATTTTGCTGGTAAACTCAACGAGGCAGATAATGAGTTTAACAAACATATGACAAAATATAACACAGTAACTCGTTCATATTCAGAAGTTTTTGGTCGTAAGAAACACAGATACATTCCTTACATTAATCGTCATAAAGAAAAGTCTCGAAAGAATTAATAACATCAATCCGGTTAAATATGGTCTTGTTTGTAGTATGAATTGGATGCCCAATATTAAATTGATCACTAGTTTCGGAGATTGGAGATCATTCACGGTAAAGAATGATGATAATAATGACAATGAGAATGGTTATAAGACATCAAATATATTAGCATCTGAATTAAAAGAAATTGAGCCCGGCGCCCCAATCTTAAAACGATACATCATTTAATTTTATTATGCTTTTGTTCAAATTAAAGATATGAAAAAATTTAACGCGCCTTTTAAAGAGGACCACCAGTTAAACAAATATATTGATAAACACTTACGCAACCCTACAACCGATAGTTTTTTAAACTATTCTAGAAGAATAATACAGATTGTGGAAAAACATAACTATAATTTTCACAAAGTAATATATCCTAATGCTCCAATTTACGCATTCTCTTTGGATTTAGATTTTCGAGATAAAAATATGTCAGAAAAGTTTCATTTGTGTAAGTCCAAAAAATTATGGAATGTTCAGTCGGAAATGATGGAATTCTTTAGAGAACTTATATGGTTATACTTTAAATTATATCACAAGTTAGATGATATGAGCTCTACTTCATATTTTGCTATATATCGTAGTATACCAGATGATGCTACAAAAACTGCTTTAATAGAAAAGGGAATTAGAGGAAGACTTGTTTGGCGATCAACTAAATACATGTTAGATAACGCAAAAAGTGCTTACAATTTATCTGAAAACATCAATCGATTTTTTGTTGAAGTTCTGTTAACAAGTGAAAATACAGTGTTTGATTCTAACGTGCATAAAAATGCATCTTGCGGCTCACATAGTATGATGAGGTTACCTCTTTGTATGAAAGAAAATATATCGGCAACTAGAAGAACTCTGGTACCGATATTGATGGACAATACTATGGTGTATATTCCACACTTTGGAATGATACATGAAAAAGCTAGTTCATTCGATACTAAAGAGGGGATCGTGTTAACTATACCAACTAGTCAACAAGGTCGTTTCGAAATCGAAATGAACACTCTTTACCAACGGCTAATGATTCAAAAAAATATATTAGTGAAACATTCAAAGATGATATGGATAAAGCCTTTTTTTGTATTATGAATCGCAATTGTATTTCATCGGCAATGACGTCGAGATATGTATCTAAGGGATCTACATTCTACGATAACATTCCCAATTTTATAAAAACGTTTGCTAGTGTATGTTGTGTTAAAAAATTTCAAGACCCAAATTTAGCAGAACCAGCTCAAGAATTTTTATGGTTTATGGTAAATGTTTCTATTCTCGGAATGTTAACTGGGAAGTACGTGTATGGTCACGATTTGGGATTTTCAACAAAACTGCCAGAGTTTGCTAAATCTTTAGGCATTTCGAGAACTGATTTGCAACACTGTATCACCAATGTATTTAATATTTGCTCAGATGACAAATATATACAGTTGCAAAAGGTTGGTGAGAAAGAACGCAAGTCTTTTTTTGAATCATCATCTAGATATGATCCACCAACAGTTTCAACTCTAAGACAGTCGTCCACGTCTTCATCACCATCGACGAGTTCCAACAATAACAAAAACTATATTGATTACTATAATAGACAGTATCAACAACAACAACCTGAGCAGACACCATCAACGTTCAGTAACGTTAATTATTCCAGTGACATTAGTGATTATTGGAAAACAATAACTGATCCAGTTGTTACAGCTGATGTCAATTCAAACAGCGCTCAATATATTCCAGTGGCAAATCAATCTTACGTTAAAATGACCTTTTCTCATCACATTATTTTACCTCCATGAAGTTTAAATAGCTTATTATGAATATTGAATATAAATTGTACATGAATTGGTAGGGTATTCCTACATTTATTGTAGCTTTTGCAAGTAGCGTTTTGGCGTATGTTAGTGGAAAGAGAATAAGCGAGAAAATATAAATGACAGTACATATATAACGGATATAGCTGAACAGACCAGGTTTTTGGAAAAAAGGGTATTTTCTTCATTTCTTTCCCCACGCTAGAAGGAGATTTGTATATATAAATTTGTAATAAATTATTACAACAATGTTTATTATAGAAATAAGCATGTGCTTATTCTTTGTATTATTTGTAAGTCTGATATATCAAATAATAACATTTGTTCGAGAACAAAACGTCGACCATCTGTTCATAAACAAATATCATACATTCGTCAGTAGGTATTCAAACGGATATGACCAAATGTCAGTTGAGATTCAGACAGACATCCTACATTTTTCTGTAGAAACTCAGACAGAAGCCATAATCTTTTCTGTCTCATTTTAACACAAACGAATGCACGAAGTTTTTGGATATCAAAGATTTCCACCCAGATATTTAATAAACCAACTAAATGGAAATAGAAAGGCATCGCTACCAAGAGCAGAGGTCATTTTTAACGCATTGTCTGTTCAGGGTGTGGGCAGAGTAACAACCCTTGGGTGAGGCCATGGCCATAGCAATGCCTTGGGCAGAGAAGCCTTTGGGCATTTGTCTCCAGGTAATGGAAATTGAAGAAAAGAAAAAAAAGTTAACGAAATACCTTGATGTCAGATAAATTATTTGAAATGAAGTTCCATTTATATAATAAGGTGCATGCAAACGTATTGTGTTATAAAGTCAAAATTCATTCATTTTATTCACTTTGTCATAAAAAACCATCAATAGTGCAAATTATTCATTAATTATTATACTAGTATGACTCTATATATACAAATAGTAGTACTTATACCTTGTCTTCGGGTTGTTATCAGTATTAAATGATTGTTGCATCTCGATGGCATTTCCCTGACAACTGTATCATCAGAATGCACATAATGCAAAAATCACACAACTACATCCCGTGCACAGAAACAAATAAATTAACTCATTGTGTAACGATGATAAAGTACAGAAGCATTTCTTTTACAAGACTATGACTATGTAGATTTTCATAAGTCCCCTTATGTATTAAAATGTAGATTGTTAATTAAAGAAAATTGCACTTCCCGTTCTACGATTGACTTACGTTGGTTCGGAATAAATGAAACGCAATGGTCTCTTTATATGTCAAAAAAAAAGGAATCATTTCAACTTTTGAATTGGCAAATCTTAGTAAGTTATATGTTAATTCTGACTTGCAAACTTTGCTTAATAATATACTTAGTAGTCGGAAATCTAAATCGACTAAAAGTAAATATGTTAAATTATGTTGTTGTTCATATATAGATATTACTCTACAATTGTGCTCAATTCGTCATACAATGGGAGAACAAGAACCTTGGATAAGTTGGTATTCTTAAGTAGCCTATTTAGTTTCTGGTTTTGGTTACACAGACATGTTTGGTTTACAAGGTTCAACTCTAAACCTTCATACGGTAATGTGTGTTATTAACTATGCAGTTAATGATGAGAAAATTTTAATAGATACGACTATGAATGATGTATTTACTCCTTCACCAATAAAATGGATTAAATGTATTACTAGTCTTAACGAATTTCGTCCAACAATAACAACTTTACCAAACAGATTAATTAAACGATGTGAAGAGGTCATTGCGGGTGGCGTTGGTCTATACAAAGAATTTAACTCAGTGGCTAACAATATACAAAAAAGATAATCTGAACTTAAATGAAGAACGAAAATTAGCAAACTCTTATACAAAACAAGAAAATTCAGTGATAAAAGAAGAAAATATTTCTATTAAAAATTTATCATATATGAAATTAATGTGCAATACACATTTCTATAATATTTCAAGATTTCATTTTAATAATCTATCGCTGAATAGCTGTATACCTTTTAGAGAAGATGAAGATACCGTAAACAGATTAAAAGAAAATTTTGCTGGTAAACTCAACGAGGCAGATAATGAGTTTAACAAACATATGACAAAATATAACACAGTAACTCGTTCATATTCAGAAGTTTTTGGTCGTAAGAAACACAGATACATTCCTTACATTAATCGTCATAAAGAAAAGTCTCGAAAGAATTAATAACATCAATCCGGTTAAATATGGTCTTGTTTGTAGTATGAATTGGATGCCCAATATTAAATTGATCACTAGTTTCGGAGATTGGAGATCATTCACGGTAAAGAATGATGATAATAATGACAATGAGAATGGTTATAAGACATCAAATATATTAGCATCTGAATTAAAAGAAATTGAGCCCGGCGCCCCAATCTTAAAACGATACATCATTTAATTTTATTATGCTTTTGTTCAAATTAAAGATATGAAAAAATTTAACGCGCCTTTTAAAGAGGACCACCAGTTAAACAAAGATATTGATAAACACTTACGCAACCCTACAACCGATAGTTTTTTAAACTATTCTAGAAGAATAATACAGATTGTGGAAAAACATAACTATAATTTTCACAAAGTAATATATCCTAATGCTCCAATTTACGCATTCTCTTTGGATTTAGATTTTCGAGATAAAAATATGTCAGAAAAGTTTCATTTGTGTAAGTCCAAAAAATTATGGAATGTTCAGTCGGAAATGATGGAATTCTTTAGAGAACTTATATGGTTATACTTTAAATTATATCACAAGTTAGATGATATGAGCTCTACTTCATATTTTGCTATATATCGTAGTATACCAGATGATGCTACAAAAACTGCTTTAATAGAAAAGGGAATTAGAGGAAGACTTGTTTGGCGATCAACTAAATACATGTTAGATAACGCAAAAAGTGCTTACAATTTATCTGAAAACATCAATCGATTTTTTGTTGAAGTTCTGTTAACAAGTGAAAATACAGTGTTTGATTCTAACGTGCATAAAAATGCATCTTGCGGCTCACATAGTATGATGAGGTTACCTCTTTGTATGAAAGAAAATATATCGGCAACTAGAAGAACTCTGGTACCGATATTGATGGACAATACTATGGTGTATATTCCACACTTTGGAATGATACATGAAAAAGCTAGTTCATTCGATACTAAAGAGGGGATCGTGTTAACTATACCAACTAGTCAACAAGGTCGTTTCGAAATCGAAATGAACACTCTTTACCAACGGCTAATGATTCAAAAAAATATATTAGTGAAACATTCAAAGATGATATGGATAAAGCCTTTTTTTGTATTATGAATCGCAATTGTATTTCATCGGCAATGACGTCGAGATATGTATCTAAGGGATCTACATTCTACGATAACATTCCCAATTTTATAAAAACGTTTGCTAGTGTATGTTGTGTTAAAAAATTTCAAGACCCAAATTTAGCAGAACCAGCTCAAGAATTTTTATGGTTTATGGTAAATGTTTCTATTCTCGGAATGTTAACTGGGAAGTACGTGTATGGTCACGATTTGGGATTTTCAACAAAACTGCCAGAGTTTGCTAAATCTTTAGGCATTTCGAGAACTGATTTGCAACACTGTATCACCAATGTATTTAATATTTGCTCAGATGACAAATATATACAGTTGCAAAAGGTTGGTGAGAAAGAACGCAAGTCTTTTTTTGAATCATCATCTAGATATGATCCACCAACAGTTTCAACTCTAAGACAGTCGTCCACGTCTTCATCACCATCGACGAGTTCCAACAATAACAAAAACTATATTGATTACTATAATAGACAGTATCAACAACAACAACCTGAGCAGACACCATCAACGTTCAGTAACGTTAATTATTCCAGTGACATTAGTGATTATTGGAAAACAATAACTGATCCAGTTGTTACAGCTGATGTCAATTCAAACAGCGCTCAATATATTCCAGTGGCAAATCAATCTTACGTTAAAATGACCTTTTCTCATCACATTATTTTACCTCCATGAAGTTTAAATAGCTTATTATGAATATTGAATATAAATTGTACATGAATTGGTAGGGTATTCCTACATTTATTGTAGCTTTTGCAAGTAGCGTTTTGGCGTATGTTAGTGGAAAGAGAATAAGCGAGAAAATATAAATGACAGTACATATATAACGGATATAGCTGAACAGACCAGGTTTTTGGAAAAAAGGGTATTTTCTTCATTTCTTTCCCCACGCTAGAAGGAGATTTGTATATATAAATTTGTAATAAATTATTACAACAATGTTTATTATAGAAATAAGCATGTGCTTATTCTTTGTATTATTTGTAAGTCTGATATATCAAATAATAACATTTGTTCGAGAACAAAACGTCGACCATCTGTTCATAAACAAATATCATACATTCGTCAGTAGGTATTCAAACGGATATGACCAAATGTCAGTTGAGATTCAGACAGACATCCTACATTTTTCTGTAGAAACTCAGACAGAAGCCATAATCTTTTCTGTCTCATTTTAACACAAACGAATGCACGAAGTTTTTGGATATCAAAGATTTCCACCCAGATATTTAATAAACCAACTAAATGGAAATAGAAAGGCATCGCTACCAAGAGCAGAGGTCATTTTTAACGCATTGTCTGTTCAGGGTGTGGGCAGAGTAACAACCCTTGGGTGAGGCCATGGCCATAGCAATGCCTTGGGCAGAGAAGCCTTTGGGCATTTGTCTCCAGGTAATGGAAATTGAAGAAAAGAAAAAAAAGTTAACGAAATACCTTGATGTCAGATAAATTATTTGAAATGAAGTTCCATTTATATAATAAGGTGCATGCAAACGTATTGTGTTATAAAGTCAAAATTCATTCATTTTATTCACTTTGTCATAAAAAACCATCAATAGTGCAAATTATTCATTAATTATTATACTAGTATGACTCTATATATACAAATAGTAGTACTTATACCTTGTCTTCGGGTTGTTATCAGTATTAAATGATTGTTGCATCTCGATGGCATTTCCCTGACAACTGTATCATCAGAATGCACATAATGCAAAAATCACACAACTACATCCCGTGCACAGAAACAAATAAATTAACTCATTGTGTAACGATGATAAAGTACAGAAGCATTTCTTTTACAAGACTATGACTATGTAGATTTTCATAAGTCCCCTTATGTATTAAAATGTAGATTGTTAATTAAAGAAAATTGCACTTCCCGTTCTACGATTGACTTACGTTGGTTCGGAATAAATGAAACGCAATGGTCTCTTTATATGTCAAAAAAAAAGGAATCATTTCAACTTTTGAATTGGCAAATCTTAGTAAGTTATATGTTAATTCTGACTTGCAAACTTTGCTTAATAATATACTTAGTAGTCGGAAATCTAAATCGACTAAAAGTAAATATGTTAAATTATGTTGTTGTTCATATATAGATATTACTCTACAATTGTGCTCAATTCGTCATACAATGGGAGAACAAGAACCTTGGATAAGTTGGTATTCTTAAGTAGCCTATTTAGTTTCTGGTTTTGGTTACACAGACATGTTTGGTTTACAAGGTTCAACTCTAAACCTTCATACGGTAATGTGTGTTATTAACTATGCAGTTAATGATGAGAAAATTTTAATAGATACGACTATGAATGATGTATTTACTCCTTCACCAATAAAATGGATTAAATGTTTTACTAGTCTTAACGAATTTCGTCCAACAATAACAACTTTACCAAACAGATTAATTAAACGATGTGAAGAGGTCATTGCGGGTGGCGTTGGTCTATACAAAGAATTTAACTCAGTGGCTAACAATATACAAAAAAGATAATCTGAACTTAAATGAAGAACGAAAATTAGCAAAATCTTATTCAAAACAAGAAAATTCAGTGATAAATGAAGAAAATATTTCTATTAAAAATTTATCATATATGAAATTAATGTGCAATACACATTTCTATAATATTTTAAGATTTCATTTTAATAATCTATCGCTGAATAGCTGTATACCTTTTAGAGAAGATGAAGATACCGTAAACAGATTAAAAGACAATTTTGCTGGTAAACTCAATGAGGCAGATAATGAGTTTAACAAACATATGACAAAATATAACACAGTAACTCGTTCATGTTCAGAAGTTTTTGGTCGTAAGAAACACAGATACATTCCTTACATTAATCATCATAAAGAAAAGTCTCGAAAGAATTAATAACATCAATCCGGTTAAATATGGTCTTGTTGGTAGTATGAATTGGATGCCCAATATTAAATTGATCACTAGTTTCGGAGATTGGAGATCATTCACGGTAAAAATGATGATAATAATGACAATGAGAATGGTTATAAGACATTAAATATATTAGCATCTGAATTGAAAGAAATTGAGCCCAGCGCCCCAATCTTAAAACGTTACATCATTAAATCTTATTATGCTTTTGTTCAAATTAAAGATATGAAAAAATTTAACGCGCCTTTTAAAGAGGACCACCAGTTAAACAAAGATATTGATAAACACTTACGCAACCCTACAACCGATAGTTTTTTAAACTATTCTAGAAGAATAATACAGATTGTGGAAAAACATAACTATAATTTTCACAAAGTAATATATCCTAATGCTCCAATTTACGCATTCTCTTTGGATTTAGATTTTCGAGATAAAAATATGTCAGAAAAGTTTCATTTGTGTAAGTCCAAAAAATTATGGAATGTTCAGTCCGAAATGATGGAATTCTTTAGAGAACTTATATGGTTATACTTTAAGTTATATCACAAGTTAGATGATATGAGCTCTACTTCATATTTTGCTATATATCTTAGTATACCAGATGATGCTACAAAAACCGCTTTAATAGAAAAGGGAATTAGAGGAAGACTTGTTTGGCGATCAACTAAATACATGTTAGATAACGCAAAAAGTGCTTACAATTTATCTGAAAACATCAATCGATTTTTTGTTGAAGCTCTGTTAACAAGTGAAAATACAGTGTTTGATTCTAACGTGTATAAAAATGCATCTTGCAGCTCACATAGTATGATGAGGTTACCTCTTTGTATGAAAGAAAATATATCGGCAACTAGAAGAACTCTAGTACCGATATTGATGGACAATACTATGGTGTATATTCCACACTTTGGAATGATACATGAAAAAGCTAGTTCATTCGATACTAAAGAGGGGATTGTGTTAACTATACCAACTAGTCAACAAGGTCGTTTCGAAATCGAAATGAACACTCTTTACCAACGCAACGGCTAATGATTCAAAAAAATATATGAGTGAAACATTCAAAGATGATATGGATAAAGCCTTTTTTTGTATTATGAATCGCAATTGTATTTCATCAGCAATGACGTCGAGATATGTATCTAAGGGATCTACATTCTACGATAACATTCCCAATTTTTAAAAACGTTTGCTAGTGAAGATTGTGTTAAAAAATTTCAAGATCCAAATTTAGCAGAACCAGCTCAAGAATTCTTATGGTTAATGGTAAATGTTTCTATTCTCGGAATGTTAACTGGGAAGTACGTGTATGGTCACGATTTGGGATTTTCAACAAAACTGCCAGAGTTTGCTAAATCTTTAGGCATTTCGAGAACTGATTTGCAACACTGTATCACCAATTTATTTAATATTTGCTCAGATGACAAATATATACAGTTGCAAAAGGTTGGCGAGAAAGAACGCAAGTCTTTTTTTGAATCATCATCTAGATATGATCCACCAACAGTTTCAACTCTAAGACAGTCGTCCGCGTCTTCATCACCATCGACGAGTTCCAACAATAATAAAAACTATATTGATTACTATAATAGACAGTATCAACAACAACAACCTGAGCAGACACCATCAACGTTCAGTAACGTTAATTATTCCAGTGACATTAGTGATTATTGGAAAACAATAACTGATCCAGTTGTTACAGCTGATGCCGATTCAAACAGCGCTCAATATTTTCCATTGACAAATCAATCTTACGTTAAAATGACCTTTTCTCATCACATTATTTTACCTCCATGAAGTTTAAATAGCTCATTATGAATATTGTATATAAATTGTACATGAATTGGTAAGGTATTTCTACATTTAATGTAGCTTTTGCGAGTAGCGTTTTGGCATATGTTAGTGGAAAGAGAATAAGCGAGAAAATATAAATGACAGTACATATATAACGGATATAGCTGAACAGACCAGGTTTTTGGAAAAAAGGGTATTTTCTTCATTTCTTTCCCCACGCTAGAAGGAGATTTGTATATATAAATTTGTAATAAATTATTACAACAATGTCTATTATAGAAATAAGCATGTGCTTATCATTTGTATTATTTGTAAGTCTGATATATCAAATAATAACATTTGTTCAAGAACAAAACGTCGACCATCTGTTCATAAACAAATATCATACATTCGTCAGTAGGTATTCAAACAGATATGACCAAATGTCAGTTTAGATTCAGACAGACATCCTACATTTTTCTGTAGAAACACAGACAGAAGCCATAATCTTTTCTGTCTCATTTAAACACAAACGAATGCACGAAGTTTTTGGATATCAAAGATTTCAACCCAGATATTTAATAAACCAACTAAATGGAAATAGACAGGCATCGCTACCAAGAGCAGAGGTCATTTTTAACGCTTGTCTGTTCAGGGTGTGGGCAGAGTAACAACTCTTGGGTGAGGCCATGGCCATAGCAATGCCTTGGCAGAGAAGCCGTTGGGCATTTGTCTCCAGGTAATGGAAATTGAAGAAAAGAAAAAAAAATAACGAAATACCTTGATGTCAGATAAATTATTTGAAATGAAGTTCCATTTATATAATAAGGTGCATGCAAACGTATTGTGTTATAAAGTCAAAATTCATTCATTTTATTCACTTTGTCATAAAAAACCATCAATAGTGCAAATTAGACATTAATTATTATACTAGTATGACTCTATATATACAAATAGTAGTACTTATACCTTGTCTTCGGGTTGTTATCAGTATAATATGATTGTTGCATCTTAGTTAGTATACAAATCGTGATGGCATTTCCCTGACAACTGTATCATCAGAATGCACATAATGCAAAAATCACACAACTACATCCCGTGCACAGAAACAAATAAATTAACTCATTGCACAACTATAAGTTAGACATTTGTAACGATGATAAAGTACAGAAGCCTTTCTTTTACAAGACTATGACTATGTAGATTTTCATAAGTCCCCTTATGTATTAAAATGTAGATTGTTAATTAAAGAAAATTGCACTTCCCGTTCTACGATTGACTTATGTTGGTTCGGAATAAATGAAACGCAATGGTCTCTTTATATGTCAAAAAAAAGGAATCATTTCAACTTTTGAATTGGCAAATCTAAGTAAATTATATGTTAATTCTGACATGCAAACTTTGCTTAATAATATACTTAGTAGTCGGAAATCTAAATCGACTAAAAGTAAATATGTTAAATTATGTTGTTGTTCATATATAGATATTACTCTACAATTGTGCTCAATTCGTCATACAATGGGAGAACAAGAACCTTGGATAAGTTGGTATTCTTATGTAGCCTATTTAGTTTCTGGTTTTGGTAACACAGACATGTTTGGTTTACAAGGTTCAACTCTAAACCTTCATACGGTTTACAAGGCATAGCGCTTATCCATGGGCGAAAGTTTGAAATTTCCAAAATCCTGAACTTTCGAAACTTAAATCTTAAAACTTGCAGTATGACTATTAAATATTCAAAATTTCAAGTTTAAATGGTCAAATGTCCTAAGAAAGACAAATTTGATCAGTTATGATCTCCCTTATTCAGCATTTAAATCCTGATTCAGGAATAATCTTGAAAGCTTTCACCCATGTATTCAGTTTGACAGGCATTGTAACTGGGTGACCCTTAACAAACATGCTCAATTAGGGTTGACCAGACGAACACATTGCTCAAGGGCGTGTAGCTTCCTGCAGCTGAGGAAACTTAAATACACAATAGTTCGCCTGCTTGTTAAGCTACAGAATATCAATTTTCTTTTCAGAGAAGTCTCAACTTCAAATATCAACGTTATGTTTAATGGAGAGCTGTCGAATATGCGAGAGTACCGCACATTCAGAATGTAATAGAAAGAAGCAGCTATGGCCTTGAAAATACTTGTGTTGAAGAATGTGCATGTCATGGACAAAATCGTTAAGTTAGATGGACAATATCAAACGTTGGATATAGGTGTGAGCTTCAATTAGCGAGCCTGTTTCTAGAAAAACCTACATAGCGATCAAACGTTTCCCTTTTTAGAGTAAATTTGACAGTTGTGATGCATTGTATGTTTTCCTTACAATAGCAACCAATGAAACACGTTTTCAGACCCGACCTTACACACAGTCTGGCGGTCTCTTAACCCTTAAAGCGCCACATATAATTTGCAGGAGACGACAATTACAAATTTTGCCGCTTTTTCAAAAATAACAAATAGGGCATGATATTTCATGAGAATCGTCTGCTAGCAGATGATTCTCATGTAATATTATACCTTATCTTTGTCGAAAATTGGGAAAGCTGGCACAACATTTGTCGTCTGCTGCAGTCGTGATTGGCGCTTAAAGGGTTAACCATTTATATATGCTGATGGATTTCCCCATACATATTGATACAATGACAGCCCTTTGTATATTATAAGGTGTCACAGGTAACATTTACTTTGTCATAATTCATTTCTGTTCACGGATTGAGCCCGGCGCCCCAATCTTAAAACGATACATCATTAAATCTTATTATGCTTTTGTTCAAATTAAAGATATGAAAAAATTTAACGCGCCTTTTAAAGAGGACCACCAGTTAAACAAAGATATTGATAAACACTTACGCAACCCTACAACCGATAGTTTTTTAAACTATTCTAGAAGAATAATACAGATTGTGGAAAAACATAACTTTAATTTTCACAAAGTAATATATCCTAATGCTCCAATTTACGCATTCTCTTTGGATTTAGATTTTCAAGATAAAAATATGTCAGAAAAGTTTCATTTGTGTAAGTCCAAAAATTTATGGAATGTTCAGTCGGAAATGATGGAATTCTTTAGAGAACTTATATGGTTATACTTTAAATAATATCACAAGTTAGATGATATAAGCTCTAGTTCATATTTTGCTATATATCTTAGTATACCAGATGATGCTACAAAAACTGCTTTAATAGAAAAGGGAATTAGAGGAAGACTTGTTTGGCGATCAACTAAATACATGTTAGATAACGCAAAAAGTGCTTACAATTTATCTGAAAACATCAATCGATTTTTTGTTGAAGTTCTGTTAACAAGTGAAAATACAGTGTTTGATTCTAACGTGTATAAAAATGCATCTTGCAGATCACATAGTATGATGAGGTTACCTCTTTGTATGAAAGAAAATATATCGGCAACTAGAAGAACTCTAGTACCAATATTGATGGACAATACTATGGTGTATATTCCACACTTTGGAATGATACATGAAAAAGCTAGTTCATTCGATACTAAAGAGGGGATTGTGTTAACTATACCAACTAGTCAACAAGGTCGTTTCGAAATCGAAATGAACACTCTTTACCAACGGCTAATGATTCAAAAAAATATATGAGTGAAACATTCAAAGATGATATGGATAAAGCCTTTTTTTGTATTATGAATCGCAATTGTATTTCATCAGCAATGACGTCGAGATATGTATCTAAGGGATCTACATTCTACGATAACATTCCCAATTTTTTAAAAACGTTTGCTAGTGTAGATTGTGTTAAAAATTTCAAGATCCAAATTTAGCAGAACCAGCTCAAGAATTTTTATGGTTTATGGTAAATGTTTCTATTCTCGGAATGTTAACTGGGAAGTACGTGTATGGTCACGATTTGGGATTTTCAACAAAACTGCCAGAGTTTGCTAAATCTTTAGGCATTTCGAGAACTGATTTGCAACACTGTATCACCAATGTATTTAATATTTGCTCAGATGACAAATATATACAGTTGCAAAAGGTTGGCGAGAAAGAACGCAAGTCTTTTTTTTGAATCATCATCTAGATATGATCCACCAACAGTTTCAACTCTAAGACAGTCGTCCGCGTCTTCATCACCATCGACGAGTTTCAACAATAATAAAAACTATATTGATTACTATAATAGGCAGTATCAACAACAACAACCTGAGCAGACACCATCAACGTTCAGTAACGTTAATTATTCCAGTGACATTAGTGATTATTGGAAAACAATAACTGATCCAGTTGTTACAGCTGATGCCGATTCAAACAGCGCTCAATATATTCCAGTGGCAAATCAATCTTACGTTAAAATGACCTTTTCTCATCACATTATTTTACCTCCATGAAGTTTAAATAGCTCATTATGAATATTGAATATAAATTGTACATGAATTGGTAAGGTATTTCTACATTTAATGTAGCTTTTGCGAGTAGCGTTTTGGCATATGTTAGTGGAAAGAGAATAAGCGAGAAAATATAAATGACAGTACATATATAACGGATATAGCTGAACAGACCAGGTTTTTGGAAAAAAGGGTATTTTCTTCATTTCTTTCCCCACGCTAGAAGGAGATTTGTATATATAAATTTGTAATAAATTATTACAACAATGTCTATTATAGAAATAAGCATGTGCTTATCATTTGTATCATTTGTAAGTCTGATATATCAAATAATAACATTTGTTCGAGAACAAAACGTCGACCATCTGTTCATAAACAAATATCATACATTCGTCAGTAGGTATTCAAACAGATATGACCAAATGTCAGTTGAGATTCAGACAGACATCCTACATTTCTCTGTAGAAACACAGACAGAAGCCATAATCTTTTCTGTTCCATTTAAACACAAACGAATGCACGAGGTTTTTGGATATCAAAGATTTCCACCCAGATATTTAATAAACCAACTAAATGGAAATAGACAGGCATCGCTACCAAGAGTAGAGGTCATTTTTAACGCATTGTCTGTTCAGGGTGTGGGCAGAGTAACAACTCTTGGGTGAGGCCATGGCCATAGCAATGCCTTGGGCAGAGAAGCCGTTGGGCATTTGTCTCCAGGTAATGGAAATTGAAGAAAAGAAAAAAAAAATAACGAAATACCTTGATGTCAGATAAATTATTTGAAATGAAGTTCCATTTATATAATAAGGTGCATGCAAACGTATTGTGTTATAAAGTCAAAATTCATTCATTTTATTCACTTTGTCATAAAAAACCATCAATAGTGCAAATTAGACATTAATTATTATACTAGTATGACTCTATACATACAAATAGTAGTACTTATACCTTGTCTTCAGGTTGTTATCAGTATAATATGATTGTTGCATCTTAGTTAGTATACAAATCGTGATGGCATTTCCCTGACAACTGTATCATCAGAATGCACATAATGCAAAAATCACACAACTACATCCCGTGCACAGAAACAAATAAATTAACTCATTGCACAACTATAAGTTAGACATTTGTAACGATGATAAAGTACAGAAGCCTTTCTTTAACAAGACTATGACTATGTAGATTTTCATAAGTCCCCTTATGTATTAAAATGTAGATTGTTAATTAAAGAAAATTGCACTTCCCGTTCTACGATTGACTTATGTTGGTTCGGAATAAATGAAACGCAATGGTCTCTTTATATGTCAAAAAAAAAGGAATCATTTCAACTTTTGAATTGGCAAATCTAAGTAAATTATATGTTAATTCTGACATGCAAACTTTGCTTAATAATATACTAAGTAGTCGGAAATCTAAATCGACTAAAAGTAAATATGTTAAATTATGTTGTTGTTCATATATAGATATTACTCTACAATTGTGCTCAATTCGTCATACAATGGGAGAACAAGAACCTTGGATAAGTTGGTATTCTTATGTAGCCTATTTAGTTTCTGGTCTTGGTAACACAGACATGTTTGGTTTACAAGATTCAACTCTAAACCTTCATATGGTTTACAAGGCATAGCGCTTATCCATGGGCGAAAATTTGAAATTTCCAAAATCCTGAACTTTCGAAACTTAAATCTTAAAACTTGCAGTATGACTATTAAATATTCAAAATTTCAAGTTTAAATGGTCAAATGTCCTAAGAAAGACAAATTTGATCTGTTATGATCTCCCTTATTCAGCATTTAAATCCTGATTCAGGAATAATCTTGAAAGCTTTCACCCATGTATTCAATATTTTAAAAAGCTTATCCTCCGAAACTAGCTGCTAGAAGTGAACACAGTTTGACAGGCATTGTAACTGGGTGACCCTTAACAAACATGCTCAATTAGGGTTGACCAGACGAACACATTGCTCAAGGGCGTGTAGCTTCCTGCAGCTGAGGAAACTTAAATACACAATAGTTCGCCTGCTTGTTAAGCTACAGAATATCAATTTTCTTTTCAGAGAAGTCTCAACTTCAATATCAACGTTATGTTTAATGGAGAGCTGTCGAATATGCGAGAGTACCGCACATTCAGAATGTAATAGAAAGAAGCAGCTATGGCCTTGAAAATACTTGTGTTGAAGAATGTGCATGTCATGGACAAAATCGTTAAGTTAGTTGGACAATATCAAACGTTGGATATAGGTGTGAGCTTCAATTAGCGAGCCTGTTTCTAGAAAAACCTACATAGCGATCAAACGTTTCCCTTTTTAGAGTAAATTTGACAGTTGTGATGCATTATATGTTTTCCTTACAATAGCAACCAATGAAACACGTTCTCAGACCCGACCTTACACACAGTCTGGCGGTCTCTTAACCCTTAAAGCGCCACATATAATTTGCAGGAGACGACAATTACAAATTTTGCTGCTTTTTCAAAAATAACAAATAGGACATGATATTTCATGAGAATCGTCTGCTAGCAGATGATTCTCATGTAATATTATACCTTATCTTTATCGAAAATTGGGAAAGCTGGCGCAACATTTGTCGTCTGCTGCAGTCGTGATTGGCGCTTAAAGGGTTAACCATTTATATATGCTGATGGATTTCCCCATACATATTGATACAATGACAGCCCTTTGTATATTATAAGGTGTCACAGGTAACATTTACTTTGTCATAATTCATTTCTGTTCACGGATTGAGCCCGGCGCCCCAATCTTAAAACGATACATCATTAAATCTTATTATGCTTTTGTTCAAATTAAAGATATGAAAAAATTTAACGCGCCTTTTAAAGAGGACCACCAGTTAAACAAAGATATTGATAAACACTTACGCAACCCTACAAGCGATAGTTTTTTAAACTATTCTAGAAGAATAATACAGATTGTGGAAAAACATGACTATAATTTTCACAAAGTAATATATCCTAATGCTCCAATTTACGCATTCTCTTTGGATTTAGATTTTCGAGATAAAATATGTCAGAAAAGTTTCATTTGTGTAAGTCCAAAAATTTATGGAATGTTCAGTCAGAAATGATGGAATTCTTTAGAGAACTTATATGGTTATACTTTAAATTATATCACAAGTTAGATGATATGAGCTCTACTTCATATTTTGCTATATATCTTAGTATACCAGATGATGCTACAAAAACTGCTTTAATAGAAAAGGGAATTAGAGGAAGACTTGTTTGGCGATCAATTAAATACATGTTAGATAACGCAAAAAGTGCTTACAATTTATCTGAAAACATCAATCGATTTTTTTGTTGAAGTTCTGTTAACAAGTGAAAATACAGTGTTTGATTCTAACGTGTATAAAAATGCATCTTGTGGCTCACATAGTGTGATGAGGTTACCTCTTTGTATGAAAGAAAATATATCGGCAACTAGAAGAACTCTAGTACCGATATTGATGGACAATACTATGGTGTATATTCCACACTTTGGAATGATACATGAAAAAGCTAGTTCATTCGATACTAAAGAGGGGATCGTGTTAACTATACCAACTAGTCAACAAGGTCGTTTCGAAATCGAAATGAACACTCTTTACCAACGGCTAATGATTCAAAAAAATATATGAGTGAAACATTCAAAGATGATATGGATAAAGCCTTTTTTGTATTATGAATCGCAATTGTATTTCATCAGCAATGACGTCGAGATATGTATCTAAGGGATCTACATTCTACGATAACATTCCCAATTTTTTAAAAACGTTTGCTAGTGTAGATTGTGTTAAAAAATTTCAAGATCCAAATTTAGCAGAACCAGCTCAAGAATTTTTATGGTTTATGGTAAATGTTTCTATTCTCGGAATGTTAACTGGGAAGTACGTGTATGGTCACGATTTGGGATTTTCAACAAAACTGCCAGAGTTTGCTAAATCTTTAGGCATTTTGAGAACTGATTTGCAACACTGTATCACCAATGTATTTAATAATTGCTCAGATGACAAATATATACAGTTGCAAAAGGTTGGCGAGAAAGAACGCAAGTCTTTTTTTGAATCATCATCTAGATATGATCCACCAACAGTTTCAACTCTAAGACAGTCGTCCGCGTCTTCATCACCATCGACGAGTTCCAACAATAATAAAAACTATATTGATTACTATAATAGACAGTATCAACAACAACAACCTGAGCAGACACCATCAACGTTCAGTAACGTTAATTATTCCAGTGACATTAGTGATTATTGGAAAACAATAACTGATCCAGTTGTTACAGCTGATGCCAATTCAAACAGCGCTCAATATATTCCAGTGGCAAATCAATCTTACGTTAAAATGACCTTTTCTCATCACATTATTTTACCTCCATGAAGTTTAAATAGCTCATTATGAATATTGAATATAAATTGTACATGAATTGGTAAGGTATTCCTACATTTAATGTAGCTTTTGCGAGTAGCGTTTTGGCATATGTTAGTGGAAAGAGAATAAGCGAGAAAATATAAATGACAGTACATATATAACGGATATAGCTGAACAGACCAGGTTTTTGGAGAAAAGGGTATTTTCTTCATTTCTTTCCCCACGCTAGAAGGAGATTTGTATATATAAATTTGTAATAAATTATTACAACAATGTCTATTATAGAAATAAGCATGTGCTTATCATTTGTATTATTTGTTAGTCTGATATATCAAATAATAACATTTGTTCGAGAACAAAACGTCGACCATCTGTTCATAAACAAATATCATACATTCGTCAGTAGGTATTCAAACAGATATGACCAAATGTCAGTTGAGATTCAGACAGACATCCTACATTTTTCTGTAGAAACACAGACAGAAGCCATAATCTTTTCTGTCTCATTTAAACACAAACGAATGCACGAAGTTTTTGGATATCAAAGATGTCCACCTAGATATTTAATAAACCAACTAAATGGAAATAGACAGGCATCGCTACCAAGAGCAGAGGTCATTTTTAACGCATTGTCTGTTCAGGGTGTGGGCAGAGTAACAACCCTTGGGTGAGGCCATGGCCATAGCAATGCCTTGGGCAGAGAAGCCGTTGGGCATTTGTCTCCAGGTAATGGAAATTGAAGAAAAGAAAAAAAAATAACGAAATACCTTGATGTCAGATAAATTATTTGAAATGAAGTTCCATTTATATAATAAGGTGCATGCAAACGTATTGTGTTATAAAGTCAAAATTCATTCATTTTATTCACTTTGTCATAAAAAACCATCAATAGTGCAAATTAGACATTAATTATTATACTAGTATGACTCTATATATACAAATAGTAGTACTTATACCTTGTCTTCGGGTTGTTATCAGTATAATATGATTGTTGCATCTTAGTTAGTATACAAATCGTGATGGCATTTCCCTGACAACTGTATCATCAGAATGCACATAATGCAAAAATCACACAACTACATCCCGTGCACAGAAACAAATAAATTAACTCATTGCACAACTATAAGTTAGACATTTGTAACGATGATAAAGTACAGAAGCCTTTCTTTTACAAGACTATGACTATGTAGATTTTCATAAGTCCCCTTATGTATTAAAATGTAGATTGTTAATTAAAGAAAATTGCACTTCCCGTTCTACGATTGACATATGTTGGTTCGGAATAAATGAAACGCAATGGTCTCTTTATATGTCAAGAAAAAGGAATCATTTCAACTTTTGAATTGGCAAATTTAAGTAAATTATATGTTAATTCTGACATGCAAACTTTGCTTAATAATATACTTAGTAGTCGGAAATCTAAATCGACTAAAAGTAAATATGTTAAATTATGTTGTTGTTCATATATAGATATTACTCTACAATTGTGCTCAATTCGTCATACAATGGGAGAACAAGAACCTTGGATAAGTTGGTATTCTTATGTAGCCTATTTAGTTTCTGGTTTTGGTAACACAGACATGTTTGGTTTACAAGGTTCAACTCTAAACCTTCATACGGTTTACAAGGCATAGCGCTTATCCATGGGCGAAAGTTTGAAATTTCCAAAATCCTGAACTTTCGAAACTTAAATCTTAAAACTTGCAGTATGACTATTAAATATTCAAAATTTCAAGTTTAAATGGTCAAATGTCCTAAGAAAGACAAATTTGATCTGTTATGATCTCCCTTATTCAGCATTTAAATCCTGATTCAGGAATAATCTTGAAAGCTTTCACCCATGTATTCAATATTTTAAAAAGCTTATCCTCCGAAACTAGCGGCTAGAAGTGAACACAGTTTGACAGGCATTGTAACTGGGTGACCCTTAACAAACATGCTCAATTAGGGTTGACCAGACGAACACATTGCTCAAGGGCGTGTAGCTTCCTGCAGCTGAGGAAACTTAAATACACAATAGTTCGCCTGCTTGTTAAGCGACAGAATATCAATTTTCTTTTCAGAGAAGTCTCAACTTCAATATCAACCTTATGTTTAATGGAGAGCTGTCGAATATGCGAGAGTACCGCACATTCAGAATGTAATAGAAAGAAGCAGCTATGGCCTTGAAAATACTTGTGTTGAAGAATGTGCATGTCATGGACAAAATCGTTAAGTTAGATGGACAATATCAAACGTTGGATATAGGTGTGAGCTTCAATTAGCGAGCCTGTTTCTAGAAAAACCTACATAGCGATCAAACGTTTCCCTTTTTAGAGTAAATTTGACAGTTGTGATGCATTGTATGTTTTCCTTACAATAGCAACCAATGAAACACGTTCTCAGACCCGACCTTACACACAGTCTGGCGGTCTCTTAACCCTTAAAGCGCCACATATAATTTGCAGGAGGCGACAATTACAAATTTTGACGCCTTTTCAAAAATAACAAATAGGACATGATATTTCATGAGAATCGTCTGCTAGCAGATGATTCTCATGTAATATTATACCTTATCTTTGTCGAAAATTGGGAAAGCTGGCGCAACATTTGTCGTCTGCTGCAGTCGTGATTGGCGCTTAAAGGGTTAACCATTTATATATGCTGATGGATTTCCCCATACATATTGATACAATGACAGCCCTTTGTATATTATAAGGTGTCACAGGTAACATTTACTTTGTCATAATTCATTTCTGTTCACGGATTGAGCCCGGCACCCCAATCTTAAAACGATACATCATTAAATCTTATTATGCTTTTGTTCAAATTAAAGATATGAAAAAATTTAACGCGCCTTTTAAAGAGGACCACCAGTTAAACAAAGATATTGATAAACACTTACGCAACCCTACAAGCGATAGTTTTTTAAACTATTCTAGAAGAATAATACAGATTGTGGAAAAACATGACTATAATTTTCACAAAGTAATATATCCTAATGCTCCAATTTACGCATTCTCTTTGGATTTAGATTTTCGAGATAAAATATGTCAGAAAAGTTTCATTTGTGTAAGTCCAAAAATTTATGGAATGTTCAGTCAGAAATGATGGAATTCTTTAGAGAACTTATATGGTTATACTTTAAATTATATCACAAGTTAGATGATATGAGCTCTACTTCATATTTTGCTATATATCTTAGTATACCAGATGATGCTACAAAAACTGCTTTAATAGAAAAGGGAATTAGAGGAAGACTTGTTTGGCGATCAATTAAATACATGTTAGACAAGGCAAATTCGACGAATTTATATCCCCCGACGAAGGGTTATTTGAGAGAAACATGTAAATCACAAAACATCAATCCCGTTTATCTAACCCTAAGTTCACCTACAGTATTATTCAGATCATAACAAATGCCTGTCAAGCTTAGTTCAATAAAAAATATACTTACATCTGCACAATTTCAAGATCTGACCTTTAAACCCAACCTCAGAGGTAAGAGTGTGTGTAAATTCAAAGTGTTACATTGCATGTAGGTCTACACTTCTTCCACTTTACTTTGATATGCAACATGACCACTTTTATAAAAGAACAAAAATTGACCTTTTGACCCCACCCCAGGGGTCGTTGGTGTGTGTAATGACAGCATACTTGCTTTCATGGTGCGCTGTGCTCAATTCCCTTTAATTTGATATGCAACATGACTACTTTCAGTAAAAGATATAGTTTGACCTTTTGACCCCACCCCCTGGGTCAAGGGTGTGTCTGTGGGCAAAATATTTGCTACCATGTTGCTGCCAGCGTCGTCAGCTTTAATTTGATATGCAACATGACTACTTTCAGAAAAATATATAGTTTGACCTTTTGACCCCACCCCCTGGGTCGAGGGTGTGTCTGTGGGCAAAATATTTGCTACCATGTTGCTGCCAGCGTCGTCAGCTTTAATTTGATATGCAACATGACCATATTCTGAAAAAGTTTAATTTTGGCCTCGGCCCCGCCCCCTAAGTCCACCCAAGGGGCTCGGTCCCAGGCCTTCAGACTGAAATCCCGTTTGATATGTTTCATATCTATTGCTGCTCTGCCTGCATGCAAAATTTCAGCAATAAATATTGATAATTGCCATAGTTATTGCGAAATTAAATTATTTGACCTTTGACCCCTTAGGTGGGGTCAAAGGGGGTGGGGTAAAACTTTGACACTGTCATTCTTATCTACAGGCACTTGGCAATCATGGTCTATAGTGAGAAGTTGTTAAATAAAATAGCTTTGATGAAATGTGAAGATCATCACACAAAAAAGCTAATATAGTTTTTGCCTTATAATTGCCTATACTTAAACAAGGGCAATAACTCAAGTGTTACGGGGTGGATTTTGACCAAACTTACAGGATATCGAGAGTCCGTGGTACTTATCATTTGTACCAAGAATGAATTAAATCTGACCAATAGGTACTGAGATATGAATCCGGACGGACGGACGGACGGACAGACGGACGACGCCAAAACTATATCCCTCCGACTTCGTCGGGGGATAATAACGCAAAAAGTGCTTACAATTTATCTGAAAACATCAATCGATTTTTTGTTGAAGTTCTGTTAACAAGTGAAAATACAGTGTTTGATTCTAACGTGTATAAAAATGCATCTTGTGGCTCACATAGTGTGATGAGGTTACCTCTTTGTATGAAAGAAAATATATCGGCAACTAGAAGAACTCTAGTACCGATATTGATGGACAATACTATGGTGTATATTCCACACTTTGGAATGATACATGAAAAAGCTAGTTCATTCGATACTAAAGAGGGGATCGTGTTAACTATACCAACTAGTCAACAAGGTCGTTTCGAAATCGAAATGAACACTCTTTACCAACGGCTAATGATTCAAAAAAATATATGAGTGAAACATTCAAAGATGATATGGATAAAGCCTTTTTTTGTATTATGAATCGCAATTGTATTTCATCAGCAATGACGTCGAGATATGTATCTAAGGATCTACATTCTATGATAACATTCCCAATTTTTTTAAAAAGGTTTGCTAGTGTAGATTGTGTTAAAAAATTTCAAGATCCAAATTTAGCAGAACCAGCTCAAGAATTTTTATGGTTTATGGTAAATGTTTCTATTTTCGGAATGTTAACTGGGAAGTACGTGTATGGTCACGATTTGGGATTTTCAACAAAACTGCCAGAGTTTGCTAAATCTTTAGGCATTTCGAGAACTGATTTGCAACACTGTATCACCAATGTATTTAATATTTGCTCAGATGACAAATATATACAGTTGCAAAAGGTTGGCGAGAAAGAACGCAAGTCTTTTTTTGAATCATCATCTAGATATGATCCACCAACAGTTTCAACTCTAAGACAGTCATCGGCATCTTCATCACCATCGACGAGTTCCAACAATAATAAAAACTATATTGATTACTATAATAGACAGTATCAACAACAACAACCTGAGCAGACACCATCAACGTTCAGTAACGTTAATTATTCCAGTGACATTAGTGATTATTCGATAACAATAACTGATCCAGTTGTTACAGCTGATGCCAATTCAAACAGCGCTCAATATATTCCAGTGGCAAATCAATCTTACGTTAAAATGACCTTTTCTCATCACATTATTTTACCTCCATGAAGTTTAAATAGCTCATTACGAATATTGAATATAAATTGTACATGAATTGGTAAGGTATTCCTACATTTAATGTAGCTTTTGCAAGTAGCGTTTTGGCATATGTTAGTGGAAAGAGAATAAGCGAGAAAATATAAATGACAGTACATATATAACGGGTATAGCTGAACAGACCAGGTTTTTGGAAAAAAGGGTATTTTCTTCATTTCTTTCCCCACGCTAGAAGGAGATTTGTATATATAAATTTGTAATAAATTATTACAACAATGTCTATTATAGAAATAAGCATGTGCTTATCATTTGTATTATTTGTAAGTCTGATATATCAAATAATAACATTTGTTCGAGAACAAAACGTCGACCATCTGTTCATAAACAAATATCATACATTCGTCAGTAGGTATTCAAACAGATATGACCAAATGTCAGTTGAGATTCAGACAGACATCCTACATTTTTCTGTAGAAACACAGACAGAAGCCATAATCTTTTCTGTCTCATTTAAACACAAACGAATGCACGAAGTTTTTGGATATCAAAGATGTCCACCCAGATATTTAATAAACCAACTAAATGGAAATAGACAGGCATCGCTACCAAGAGCAGAGGTCATTTTTAACGCATTGTCTGTTCAGGGTGTGGGCAGAGTAACAACCCTTGGGTGAGGCCATGGCCATAGCAATGCCTTGGGCAGAGAAGCCGTTGGGCATTTGTCTCCAGGTAATGGAAATTGAAGAAAAGAAAAAAAAGTTAACGAAATACCTTGATGTCAGATAAATTATTTGAAATGAAGTTCCATTTATATAATAAGGTGCATGCAAACGTATTGTGTTATAAAGTCAAAATTCATTCATTTTATTCACTTTGTCATAAAAAACCATCAATAGTGCAAATTAGACATTAATTATTATACTAGTATGACTCTATATATACAAATAGTAGTACTTATACCTTGTCTTCGGGTTGTTATCAGTATAATATGATTGTTGCATCTTAGTTAGTATACAAATCGTGATGGCATTTCCCTGACAACTGTATCATCAGAATGCACATAATGCAAAAATCACACAACTACATCCCGTGCAAAGAAACAAATAAATTAACTCATTGCACAACTATAAGTTAGACATTTGTAACGATGATAAAGTACAGAAGCCTTTCTTTTACAAGACTATGACTATGTAGATTTTCATAAGTCCCCTTATGTATTAAAATGTAGGTTGTTAATTAAAGAAAATTGCACTTCCCGTTCTACGATTGACTTATGTTGGTTCGGAATAAATGAAACGCAATGGTCTCTTTATATGTCAAGAAAAAGGAATCATTTCAACTTTTGAATTGGCAAATTTAAGTAAATTATATGTTAATTCTGACATGCAAACTTTGCTTAATAATATACTTAGTAGTCGGAAATCTAAATCGACTAAAAGTAAATATGTTAAATTATGTTGTTGTTCATATATAGATATTACTCTACAATTAAGCTCAATTCGTCATACAATGGGAGAACAAGAACCTTGGATAAGTTGGTATTCTTATGTAGCCTATTTAGTTTCTGGTTTTGGTAACACAGACATGTTTGGTTTACAAGGTTCAACTCTAAACCTTCATACGGTTTACAAGGCATAGCGCTTATCCATGGGCGTAAGTTTGAAATTTCCAAAATCCTGAACTTTCGAAACTTAAATCTTAAAACTTGCAGTATGACTATTAAATATTCAAAATTTCAAGTTTAAATGGTCAAATGTCCTAAGAAAGACAAATTTGATCTGTTATGATCTCCCTTATTCAGCATTTAAATCCTGATTCAGGAATAATCTTGAAAGCTTTCACCCATGTATTCAATATTTTAAAAAGCTTATCCTCCGAAACTAGCAGCTAGAAGTGAACACAGTTTGACAGGCATTGTAACTGGGTGACCCTTAACAAACATGCTCAATTAGGGTTGACCAGACGAACACATTGCTCAAGGGCGTGTAGCTTGCTGCAGCTGAGGAAACTTAAATACACAATAGTTCGCCTGCTTGTTAAGCTACAGAATATCAATTTTCTTTTCAGAGAAGTCTCAACTTCAATATCAACGTTATGTTTAATGGAGAGCTGTCGAATATGCGAGAGTACCGCACATTCAGAATGTAATAGAAAGAAGCAGCTATGGCCTTGAAAATACTTGTGTTGAAGAATGTGCATGTCATGGACAAAATCGTTAAGTTAGATGGACAATATCAAACGTTGGATATAGGTGTGAGCTTCAATTAGCGAGCCTGTTTCTAGAAAAACCTACATAGCGATCAAACGTTTCCCTTTTTAGAGTAAATTTGACAGCTGTGATGCATTGTATGTTTTCCTTACAATAGCAACCAATGAAACACGTTCTCAGACCCGACCTTACACACAGTCTGGCGGTCTTTTAACCCTTAAAGCGCCACATATAATTTGCAGGAGACGACAATTACAAATTTTGCCGCTTTTTCAAAAATAACAAATAGGACATGATATTTCATGAGAATCGTCTGCTAGCAGATGATTCTCATGTAATATTATACCTTATCTTTGTCGAAAATTGGGAAAGCTGGCGCAACATTTGTCGTCTGCTGCAGTCGTGATTGGCGCTTAAAGGGTTAACCATTTATATATGCTGATGGAATTCCCCATACATATTGATACAATGACAGCCCTTTGTATATTATAAGGTGTCACAGGTAACATTTACTTTGTCATAATTCATTTCTGTTCACGGATTGAGCCCGGCGCCCCAATCTTAAAACGATACATCATTAAATCTTATTATGCTTTTGTTCAAATTAAAGATATGAAAAAAATTAACGCGCCTTTTAAAGAGGACCACCAGTTAAACAAAGATATTGATAAACACTTGCGCAACCCTAAGAAGCGATAGTTTTTTAAACTATTCTAGAAGAATAATACAGATTGTGGAAAAACATAACTATAATTTTCACAAAGTAATACATCCTAATGCTCCAATTTACGCATTCTCTTTGGATTTAGATTTTCGAGATAAAAATATGTCAGAAAAGTTTCATTTGTGTAAGTCCAAAAATTTATGGAATGTTCAGTCAGAAATGATGGAATTCTTTAGAGAACTTATATGGTTATACTTTAAATTATATCACAAGTTAGATGATATGAGCTCTACTTCATATTTTGCTATATATCTTAGTATACCAGATGATGCTACAAAAATAGTAAATGAGTATGATCAGGAAATACCACAATCACAAACTGCAGACAACCCCGTGGCACCGTGAGGAAGAGCCGCTCAACCATCACGAGACACCAGGAAGACAAATTAAGCAAAGCAATCAGCTCTCTCTTCCCCATCAAGATGATTGCAACACTAAAATGGACATAAAGTAACGTACAACAAAACATAGAACAATTACAGACTTCCACAATTGGAGCAACAATAAACAGAAAGTCAACAACAACAGAACCACCGCCTTAGAACGGACAGCAGCCTAAGCCACCGGGGGGCTAAAATGCATTTTACTGGTACCAAATCTTCGCCCTAGATTCTGCTGTTGTTGAAGTACAAAAAATGTTCAGCTCGCATGGAGGCCATCTAACTAATGCAATGTATCACCACGGAAAAACACTCTAATCAAATTACTACACCATGATGAAACAAAGAAAAGGGCTCATGACTCACAGATAGTCAGAGCTAAAGAAAACCCCAAGTTGAGCCACGGTGGGTCCAGCTACAGATAAGCATCAGGCCCCAACCCACCGATTAAAGCTTTACGTCAGAGCCATCATAGAGTCTGAGGCCCGACCCACCGTCGTGCAATTAAAGAGGAAACCATAGCTATAAACCATGATTGGGTTTACAACTAGGCATGCAGATTGTCGCATGATATCCAAGTTATATCCAACCCTTATATAACGTTCAACTATCTTTTTGAATTCATCACTAAAATTAGGTTTTCCAACAATTCGTTTGAATTTATAGACTAAATCACCATAAAATATAGGTTCTGATATGCCTTGTTGCAAAAGAGTTTTTAACCCAATGTTGTATTTAACAATTAACTCTGAGTGTCTGTGGTAGAATTTAGAAAATGCTTTTCGAATTTTATGATATCTATAACCTTGTTTTAATAATTTAGCAGTTAAAAATAAGTTTCTGTTGTTGAAGTCATCAACATTAGTACATACTCTAGCAAAACGAATAAGCTGAGAAATATATACACCATAGGAAGGAGAGCAAGGAAACTGCTTTAATAGAAAAGGGAATTAGAGGAAGACTTGTTTGGCGATCAACTAAATACATGTTAGATAACGCAAAAAGTGCTTACAATTTATCTGAAAACATCAATCGATTTTTTGTTGAAGTTCTGTTAACAAGTGAAAATACAGTGTTTGATTCTAACGTGTATAAAAAATGCATCTTGCGGCTCACATAGTATGATGAGGTTACCTCATTGTATGAAAGAAAATATATCGGCAACTAGAAGAACTCTAGTACCGATATTGATGGACAATACTATGGTGTATATTCCACACTTTGGAATGATACATGAAAAAGCTAGTTCATTCGATACTAAAGAGGGGATCGTGTTAACTATACCAACTAGTCAACAAGGTCGTTTCGAAATCGAAATGAACACTCTTTACCAACGGCTAATGATTCAAAAAAATATATGAGTGAAACATTCAAAGATGATATGGATAAAGCCTTTTTTGTATTATGAATCGCAATTGTATTTCATCAGCAATGACGTCGAGATATGTATCTAAGGGATCTACATTCTACGATAACATTCCCAATTTTTTAAAAACGTTTGCTAGTGTAGATTGTGTTAAAAAATTTCAAGATCCAAATTTAGCAGAACCAGCTCAAGAACTTTTATGGTTTATGGTAAATGTTTCTATTCTCGGAATGTTAACTGGGAAGTACGTGTATGGTCATGATTTGGGATTTTCAACAAAACTGCCAGAGATTGCTAAATCTTTAGGCATTTCGAGAACTGATTTGCAACACTGTATCACCAATGTATTTAATATTTGCTCAGATGACAAATATATACAGTTGCAAAAGGTTGGCGAGAAAGAACGCAAGTCTTTTTTTGAATCATCATCTAGATATGATCCACCAACAGTTTCAACTCTAAGACAGTCGTCCGCGTCTTCATCACCATCGACGAGTTCCAACAATAATAAAAACTATATTGATTACTATAATAGACAGTATCAACAACAACAACCTGAGCAGACACCATCAACGTTCAGTAACGTTAATTATTTCAGTGACATTAGTGATTATTCGAAAACAATAACTGATCCAGTTGTTACAGCCGATGCCAATTCAAACAGCGCTCAATATATTCCAGTGGCAAATCAATCTTACGTTAAAATGACCTTTTCTCATCACATTATTTTACCTCCATGAAGTTTAAATAGCTCATTACGAATATTGAATATAAATTGTACATGTATTGGTAAGGTATTCCTACATTTAATGTAGCTTTTGCGAGTAGCGTTTTGGCATATGTTAGTGGAAAGAGAATAAGCGAGAAAATATAAATGACAGTACATATATAACGGATATAGCTAAACAGACCAGGTTTTTGGAAAAAAGGGTATTTTCTTCATTTCTTTCCCCACGCTAGAAGGAGATTTGTATATATAAATTTGTAATAAATTATTACAACAATGTCTATTATAGAAATAAGCATGTGCTTATCATTTGCATTATTTGTAAGTCTGATATATCAAATAATAACATTTGTTCGAGAACAAAACGTCGACCATCTGTTCAAAAACAAATATCATACATTCGTCAGTAGGTATTCAAACAGATATGACCAAATGTCAGTTGAGATTCAGACAGACATCCTACATTTTTCTGTAGAAACACAGACAGAAGCCATAATCTTTTCTGTCTCATTTAAACACAAACGAATGCACGAAGTTTTTGGATATCAAAGATTTCCACCCAGATATTTAATAAACCAACTAAATGGAAATAGACAGGCATCGCTACCAAGAGCAGAGGTCATTTTTAACGCATTGTCTGTTCAGGGTGTGGGCAGAGTAACAACCCTTGGGTGAGGCCATGGCCATAGCAATGCCTTGGGCAGAGAAGCCGTTGGGCATTTGTCTCCAGGTAATGGAAATTGAAGAAAAGAAAAAAAAATAACGAAATATCTTGATGTCAGATAAATTATTTGAAATGAAGTTCCATTTATATAATAAGGTGCATGCAAACGTATTGTGTTATAAAGTCAAAATTCATTCATTTTATTCACTTTGTCATAAAAAACCCCATCAATAGTGCAAATTAGACATTAATTATTATACTAGTATGACTCTATATATACAAATAGTAGTACTTATACCTTGTCTTCGGGTTGTTATCAGTATAATATGATTGTTGCATCTTAGTTAGTATACAAATCGTGATGGCATTTCCCTGACAACTGTATCATCAGAATGCACATAATGCAAAAATCACACAACTACATCCCGTGCACAGAAACAAATAAATTAACTCATTGCACAACTATAAGTTAGACATTTGTAACGATGATAAAGTACAGAAGCCTTTCTTTTACAAGACTATGACTATGTAGATTTTCATAAGTCCCCTTATGTATTAAAATGTAGATTGTTAATTAAAGAAAATTGCACTTTCTACGATTGACTTATGTTGGTTCGGAATAAATGAAACGCAATGGTCTCTTTATATGTCAAAAAAAGGAATCATTTCAACTTTTGAATTGGCAAATCTAAGTAAATTATATGTTAATTCTGACATGCAAACTTTGCTTAATAATATACTTAGTAGTCGGAAATCTAAATCGACTAAAAGTAAATATGTTAAATTATGTTGTTGTTCATATATAGATATTACTCTACAATTGTGCTAAATTCGTCATACAATGGGAGAACAAGAACCTTGGATAAGTTGGTATTCTTATGTAGCCTATTTAGTTTCTGGTTTTGGTAACACAGACATGTTTGGTTTACAAGGTTCAACTCTAAACCTTCATACGGTTTACAAGGCATAGCGCTTATCCATGGGCGAAAGTTTGAAATTTCCAAAATCCTGAACTTTCGAAACTTAAATCTAAAAACTTGCAGTATGACTATTAAATATTCAAAATTTCAAGTTTAAATGGTCAAATGTTCTAAGAAAGACAAATTTGATCTGTTATGATCTCCCTTATTCAGCATTTAAATCCTGATTCAGGAATAATCTTGAAAGCTTTCACCCATGTATTCAATATTTTAAAAAGCTTATCCTCCGAAACTAGCTGCTAGAAGTGAACACAGTTTGACAGGCATTGTAACTGGGTGACCCTTAACAAACATGCTCAATTAGGGTTGACCAGACGAACACATTGCTCAAGGGCGTGTAGCTTGCTGCAGCTGAGGAAACTTAAATACACAATAGTTCGCCTGCTTGTTAAGCGACAGAATATCAATTTTCTTTTCAGAGAAGTCTCAACTTCAATATCAACGTTATGTTTAATGGAGAGCTGTCGAATATGCGAGAGTACCGCACATTCAGAATGTAATAGAAAGAAGCAGCTATGGCCTTGAAAATACTTGTGTTGAAGAATGTGCATGTCATGGACAAAATCGTTAAGTTAGATGGACAATATCAAACGTTGGATATAGGTGTGAGCTTCAATTAGCGAGCCTGTTTCTAGAATAACCTACATAGCGATCAAACGTTTCCCTTTTTAGAGTAAATTTGACAGTTGTGATGCATTGTATGTTTTCCTTACAATAGCAACCAATGAAACACGTTCTCAGACCCGACCTTACACACAGTCTGGCGGTCTTTTAACCCTTAAAGCGCCACATATAATTTGCAGGAGACGACAATTACAAATTTTGCGCTTTTTCAAAAATAACAAATAGGACATGATATTTCATGAGAATCGTCTGCTAGCAGATGATTCTCATGTAATATTATACCTTATCTTTGTCGAAAATTGGGAAAGCTGGCGCAACATTTGTCGTCTGCTGCAGTCGTGATTGGCGCTTAAAGGGTTAACCATTTATATATGCTGATGGATTTCCCCATACATATTGATACAATGACAGCCCTTTGTATATTATAAGGTGTCACAGGTAACATTTACTTTGTCATAATTCATTTCTGTTCACAGATTGAGCCCGGCGCCCCAATCTTAAAACGATACATCATTAAATCTTATTATGCTTTTGTTCAAATTAATGATATGAAAAAATTTAACGCGCCTTTTAAAGAGGACCACCAGTTAAACAAAGATATTGATAAACACTTACGCAACCCTACAAGCGATAGTTTTTTAAACTATTCTAGAAGAATAATACAGATTGTGGAAAAACATAACTATAATTTTCACAAAGTAATTTTATCTTAATGCTCCAATTTACGCATTCTCTTTGGATTTAGATTTTCGAGATAAAATATGTCAGAAAAGTTTCATTTGTGTAAGTCCAAAAATTTATGGAATGTTCAGTCAGAAATGATGGAATTCTTTAGAAAACTTATATGGTTATACTTTAAATTATATCACAAGTTAGATGATATGAGCTCTACTTCATATTTTGCTATATATCTTAGTATACCAGATGATGCTACAAAAACTGCTTTAATAGAAAAGGGAATTAGAGGAAGACTTGTTTGGCGATCAACTAAATACATGTTAGATAACGCAAAATGTGCTTACAATTTATCTGAAAACATCAATCGATTTTTTGTTGAAGTTCTGTTAACAAGGGAAAATACAGTGTTTGATTCTAACGTGTATAAAAATGCATCTTGCGGCTCACATAGTGTGATGAGGTTACCTCTTTGTATGAAAGAAAATATATCGGCAACTAGAAGAACTCTAGTACCGATATTGATGGACAATACTATGGTGTATATTCCACACTTTGGAATGATACATGAAAAAGCTAGTTCATTCGATACTAAAGAGGGGAACGTGTTAACTATACCAACTAGTCAACAAGGTCGTTTCGAAATCGAAATGAACACTCTTTACCAACGGCTAATGATTCAAAAAATATATGAGTGAAACATTCAAAGATGATATGGATAAAGCCTTTTTTGTATTATGAATCGCAATTGTATTTCATCAGCAATGACATCGAGATATGTATCTAAGGGATCTACATTCTACGATAACATTCCCAATTTTTTAAAAACGTTTGCTAGTGTAGATTGTGTTAAAAAATTTCAAGATCCAAATTTAGCAGAACCAGCTCAAGAATTTTTATGGTTTATGGTAAATGTTTCTATTCTCGGAATGTTAACTGGGAAGTACGTGTATGGTCACGATTTGGGATTTTCAACAAAACTGCCAGAGTTTGCTAAATCTTTAGGCATTTCGAGAACTGATTTGCAACACTGTATCACCAATGTATTTAATATTTGCTCAGATGACAAATATATACAGTTGCAAAAGGTTGGCGAGAAAGAACGCAAGTCCTTTTTTGAATCATCATCTAGATATGATCCACCAACAGTTTCAACTCTAAGACAGTCGTCCGCGTCTTCATCACCATCGACGAGTTCCAACAATAATAAAAACTATATTGATTACTATAATAGACAGTATCAACAACAACAACCTGAGCAGACACCATCAACGTTCAGTAACTTTAATTATTCCAGTGACATTAGTGATTATTCGAAGATAATAACTGATCCAGTTGTTACAGCTGATGCCAATTCAAACAGCGCTCAATATATTCCAGTGGCAAATCAATCTTACGTTAAAATGACCTTTTCTCATCACATTATTTTACCTCCATGAAGTTTAAATAGCTCATTATGAATATTGAATATAAATTGTACATGAATTGGTAAGGTATTCCTACATTTAATGTAGCTTTTGCGAGTAGCGTTTTGGCATATGTTAGTGGAAAGAGAATAAGCGAGAAAATATAAATGACAGTACATATATAACGGATATAGCTAAACAGACCTGGTTTTTGGAAAAAAGGGTATTTTCTTCATTTCTTTCCCCACGCTAGAAGGAGATTTGTATATATAAATTTGTAATAAATTATTACAACAATGTCTATTATAGAAATAAGCATGTGCTTATCATTTGCATTATTTGTAAGTCTGATATATCAAATAATAACATTTGTTCGAGAACAAAACGTCGACCATCTGTTCATAAACAAATATCATACATTCGTCAGTAGGTATTCAAACAGATATGACCAAATGTCAGTTGAGATTCAGACAGACATCCTACATTTTTCTGTAGAAACACAGACAGAAGCCATAATCTTTTCTGTCTCATTTAAACACAAACGAATGCACGAAGTTTTTGGATATCAAAGATTTCCACCCAGATATTTAATAAACCAACTAAATGGAAATAGACAGGCATCGCTACCAAGAGCAGAGGTCATTTTTAACGCATTGTCTGTTCAGGGTGTGGGCAGAGTAACAACCCTTGGGTGAGGCCATGGCCATAGCAATGCCTTGGGCAGGGAAGCAGTTGGGCATTTGTCTCCAGGTAATGGAAATTGAAGAAAAGAAAAAAAAGTTAACGAAATACCTTGATGTCAGATAAATTATTTGAAATGAAGTTCCATTTATATAATAAGGTGCATGCAAACGTATTGTGTTATAAAGTCAAAATTCATTCATTTTATTCACTTTGTCATAAAAACCATCAATAGTGCAAATTATTCATTAATTATTATACTAGTATGACTCTATATATACAAATAGTAGTACTTATACCTTGTCTTCGGGTTGTTATCAGTATAATATGATTGTTGCATCTTAGTTAGTATACAAATCGTGATGGCATTTCCCTGACAACTGTATCATCAGAATGCACATAATGCAAAAATCACACAACTACATCCTGTGCACAGAAACAAATAAATTAACTCATTGCACAACTATAAGTTAGACATTTGTAACGATGATAAAGTACAGAAGCCTTTCTTTTACAAGACTATGACTATGTAGATTTTCATAAGTCCCCTTATGTATTAAAATGTAGATTGTTAACTTAAGAAAATAGCACTTCCCGTTCTATGATTGACTTATGTTGGTTCGGAATAAATGAAACGCAATGGTCTCTTTATATGTCAAAAAAAAGGAATCATTTCAACTTTTGAATTGGCAAATCTAAGTAAATTATATGTTAATTCTGACATGCAAACTTTGCTTAATAATATACTTAGTAGTCGGAAATCTAAATCGACTAAAAGTAAATATGTTAAATTATGTTGTTGTTCATATATAGATATTACTCTACAATTGTGCTCAATTCGTCATACAATGGGAGAACAAGAACCTTGGATAAGTTGGTATTCTTATGTAGCCTATTTAGTTTCTGGTTTTGGTAACACAGACATGTTTGGTTTACAAGGTTCAACTCTAAACCTTCATACGGTAATGTGTGTTATTAACTATGCAGTTTATGATGAGAAAATTTTAATAGATACGACTATGAATGATGTATTTACTCCTTCACCAATAAAATGGATTAAATGTATTACTAGTCTTAACGAATTTCATCCAACAATAACAACTTTACCAAATAGATTAATTAAACGATGTGAAGAGGTCATTGCGGGTGGCGTTCGTCTATACAAAGAATTTAACTCAGTGGCTAACAATATACAAAAAAATAATCTGAATTTAAATGAAGAACGAAAGTTAGCAAAATCTTATTCAAAACAAGAAAATTCAGTGATAAATGAAGAAAATATTTCTATTAAAAATTTATCATATATGAAATTAATGTGCAATACACATTTCTATAATATTTTAAGATTTCATTTTAATAATCTATCGCTGAATAGCTGTATACCTTTTAGAGAAGATGAAGATACCGTAAACAGATTAAAAGAAAATTTTGCTGGTAAACTCAACGAGGCAGATAATGAGTTTAACAAACATATGACAAAATATAACACAGTAACTCGTTCATATTCAGAAGTTTTTGGACGTAAGAAACACAGATACATTCCTTACATTAATCGTCATAAAGAAAAGTCTCGAAAGAATTAATAACATCAATCCGGTTAAATATGGTCTTGTTGGTAGTATGAATTGGATGCCCAATATTAAATTGATCACTAGTTTCGGAGATTGGAGATCATTCACGGTAAAGAATGATGATAATAATGACAATGAGAATGGTTATAAGACATTAAATATATAAGCATCTGAATTGAAAGAAATTGAGCCCGGCGCCCCAATCTTAAAACGATACATCATTAAATCTTATTATGCTTTTGTTCAAATTAGAGATATGAAAAAATTAACGCGCCTTTTAAAGAGGACCACCAGTTAAACAAAGATATTGATAAACACTTATGCAAACCTACAACCGATAGTTTTTTAAACTATTCTAGAAGAATAATACAGATTGTGGAAAAACATAACTATAATTTTCACGAAGTAATATATCCTAATGCTCCAATTTACGCATTCTCTTTGGATTTAGATTTTCGAGACAAAAATATGTCAGAAAAGTTTCATTTGTGTAAGTCCAAAAATTTATGGAATGTTCAGTCGGAAATGATGGAATTCTTTAGAGAACTTATATGGTTATACTTTAAATTATATCACAAGTTAGATGATATGAGCTCTACTTCATATTTTGCTATATAACTTAGTATACCAGATGATGCTACAAAAACTGCTTTAATAGAAAAGGGAATTAGAGGAAGACTTGTTTGGCGATCAACTAAATACATGTTAGATAACGCACAAAGTGCTTACAATTTATCTGAAAACATCAATCGATTTTTTGTTGAAGTTCTGTTAACAAATGAAAATACAGTGTTTGATTCTAACGTGTATAAAAATGCATCTTGCGGCTCACATAGTATGATGAGGTTACCTCTTTGTATGAAAGAAAATATATCGGCAACTAGAAGAACTCTAGTACCGATATTGATGGACAATACTATGGTGTATATTCCACACTTTGGAATGATACATGAAAAAGCTAGTTCATTCGATATTAAAGAGGGGATCGTGTTAACTATACCAACTAGTCAACAAGGTCGTTTCGAAATCCAAATGAACACTCTTTACCAACGGCTAATGATTCAAAAAAATATATGAGTGAAACATTCAAAGATGATATGGATAAAGCCTTTTTTTGTATTATGAATCGCAATTGTATTTCATCGGCAATGACGTCGAGATATGTATCTAAGGGATCTACATTCTACGATAACATTCCCAATTTTTTAAAAACGTTTGCTAGTGTAGGTTGTGTTAAAAAATTTCAAGATCCAAATTTAGCAGAACCAGCTCAAGAATTTTTATGGTTTATGGTAAATGTTTCTATTCTCGGAATGTTAACTGGGCAGTACGTGTATGGTCACGATTTGGGATTTTCAACAAAACTGCCAGAGTTTGCTAAATCTTTAGGCATTTCGAGAACTGATTTGCAACACTGTATCACCAATGTATTTAATATTTGCTCAGATGACAAATATATACAGTTGCAAAAGGTTGGCGAGAAAGAACGCAAGTCTTTTTTTGAATCATCATCTAGATATGATCCACCAACAGTTTCAACTCTAAGACAGTCGTCCGCGTCTTCATCACCATCGACGAGTTCCACCAATAATAAAAACTATATTGATTACTATAATAGACAGTATCAACAACAACAACCTGAGCAGACACCATCAACGTTCAGTAACGTTAATTATTCCAGTGACATTAGTGATTATTCGAAAACAATAACTGATCCAGTTGTTACAGCTGATGCCAATTCAAACAGCGCTCAATATATTCCAGTGGCAAATCAATCTTACGTTAAAATGACCTTTTCTCATCACATTATTTTACCTCCATGAAGTTTAAATAGCTCATTATGAATATTGAATATAAATTGTACATGAATTGGTAACTTAAAGGTATTCCTACATTTAATGTAGCTTTTGTGAGTAGCGTTTTGGCATATGTTAGTGAAAAGAGAATAAGCAAGAAAATATAAATGACAGTACATATATAACGGATATAGCTGAACAGACCAGGTTTTTGGAAAAAAGGGTATTTTCTTCATTTCTTTCCCCACGCTAGAAGGAGATTTGTATATATAAATTTGTAATAAATTATTACAACAATGTTTATTATAGAAATAAGCATGTGCTTATCATTTGTATTATTTGTAAGTCTGATATATCAAATAATAACATTTGTTCGAGAACAAAACGTCGACCATCTGTTCATAAACAAATATCATACATTTGTCAGTAGGTATTCAAACAGATATGACCAAATGTCAGTTGAGATTCAGACAGACATCCTACATTTTTCTGTAGAAACACAGACAGAAGCCATAATCTTTTCTGTCTCATTTAAACACAAACGAATGATGATGATGATGAGTTGGAGTTTAACGACGCATCAACCCTTTTGGGTCATTAGCGTCATCAAGGTTAGGTAAGAGAAGTATTACTGAACATTAAAACTATAATAGATAGGCTAAAATATTAACAATTTAAAACATTAATAATATGATTATAGCAAAGACGATAAAATAGTAATCGTTTTACAGCGAAGAAACACAAACGAATGCACGAAGTTTTTGGATATCAAAGATTTCCACCCAGATATTTAATAAACCAACTAAATGGAAATAGACAGGCATCGCTACCAAGAGCAGAGGTCATTTTTAACGCATTGTCTGTTCAGGGTGTGGGCAGAGTAACAACCCTTGGGTGAGGCCATGGCCATAGCAATGCCTTGGGCAGAGAAGCCGTTGGGCATTTGTCTCCAGGTAATGGAAATTGAAGAAGAGAAAAAAAAATAACGAAATACCTTGATGTCAGATAAATTATTTGAAATGAAGTTCCATTTATATAATTAGTTGCATGCAAACGTATTGTGTTATAAAGTCAAAATTCATTCATTTTATTCACTTTGTCATAAAAACCATCAATAGTGCAAATTATTCATTAATTATTATACTAGTATGACTCTTTATATACAAATAGTAGTACTTATACCTTGTCTTCGGGTTGTTATCAGTATAATATGATTGTTGCATCTTAGTTAGTATACAAATCATGATGGCATTTCCCTGACAACTGTATCATCAGAATGCACATAATGCAAAAATCACACAACTACATCCCGTGCACAGAAACAAATAAATAAACTCATTGCACAACTATAAGTTAGACATTTGTAACGATGATAAAGAACAGAAGCCTTTCTTTTACAAGACTATGACTATGTAGATTTTCATAAGTCCCCTTATGTATTAAAATGTAGATTGTTAATTAAAGAAAATTGCACTTCCCTTTCTACGATTGACTTATGTTGGTTCGGAATAAATGAAACGCAATGGTCTCTTATATGTCAAAAAAAAAAAGGAATCATTTCAACTTTTGAATTGGCAAATCTAAGTAAATTATATGTCAATTCTGACTTGCAAACTTTGCTTAATAATATACTTAGTAGTCGGAAATCTAAATCGACTAAAAGTAAATATGTTAAATTATGTTGTTGTTCATATATAGATATTACTCTACAATTGTGCTCAATTCGTCATACAATGGGAGAACAAGGTCCTTGGATAAGTTGGTATTCTAATGTAGCCTATTTAGTTTCTGGTTTTGGTTACACAGACATGTTTGGTTTACAAGGTTCTACTCTAAACCTTCATACGGTAATGTGTGTTATTAACTATGCAGTTTATGATGAGAAAATTTTAATAGATACGACTATGAATGATGTATTTACTCCTTCACCAATAAAATGGATTAAATGTTTTACTAGTCTTAACGAATTTCATCCAACAATAACAACTTTACCAAACAGATTAATTAAACGATGTGAAGAGGTCATTGCGGGTGGCGTTGGTCTATACAAAGAATTTAACTCAGTGGCTAACAATATACAAAAAAATAATCTGAATTTAAATGAAGAACGAAAATTAGCAAAATCTTATTCAAAACAAGAAAATTCAGTGATAAATGAAGAAAATATTTCTATTAAAAATTTATCATATATGAAATTAATGTGCAATACACATTTCTATAATATTTTAAGATTTCATTTTAATAATCTATCGCTGAATAGCTGTATACCTTTTAGAGAAGATGAAGATACCGTAAACAGATTAAAAGAAAATTTTGCTGGTAAACTCAACGAGGCAGATAATGAGTTTAACAAACATATGACAAAATATAACACAGTAACTCGTTCATATTCAGAAGTTTTTGGTCGTAAGAAACACAGATACATTCCTTACAATTATCGTCATAAAGAAAAGTCTCGAAAGAATTAATAACATCAATCCGGTTAAATATGGTCTTGTTGGTAGTATGAATTGGATGCCCAATACTAAATTGATCACTAGTTTGGGAGATCGGAGATCATTCACGGTAAAGAATGATGATAATAATGACAATGAGAATGGTTATAAGACATTAAATATATTAGCATCTGAATTGAAAGAAATTGAGCCCGGCGCCCCAATCTTAAAACGATACATCATTAAATCTTATGATGCTTTTGTTCAAATTAAAGATATTAAAAAATTTAACGCACCTTTTAAAGAGGACCACCAGTTAAACAAAGATATTGATAAACACTTACGCAATCCTACAACCGATAGTTTTTTTTAAACTATTCTAGAAGAATAATACAGATTGGGGAAAAACGTAACTATAATTTTCACGAAGTAATATATCCTAATGTTCCAATTTACGCATTCTCTTTGGATTTAGATTTTCGAGATAAAAATATGTCAGAAAAGTTTCATTTGTGTAAGTCCAAAAATTTATGGAATGTTCAGTCGGAAATGATGGAATTCTTTAGAGAACTTATATGGTTATACTTTGAATTATATCACAAGTAAGATGATATGAGCTCTACTTCATATTTTGCTATATATCTTAGTATACCAGATGATGCTTCAAAAACTGCTTTAATAGAAAAGGGAATTAGAGGAAGACTTGTTTGGCGATCAACTAAATACATGTTAGATAACGCAAAAAGTGCTTACAATTTATCTGAAAACATCAATCGATTTTTTGTTGAAGTTCTGTTAACAAGGGAAAATACAGCGTTTGATTCTAACGTGTATAAAAATGCATCTTGCAGCTCACATAGTATGATGAGGTTACCTCTTTGTATGAAAGAAAATATATCGGCAACTAGAAGAACTCTAGTACCGATATTGATGGACAATACTATGGTGTATATTCCACACTTTGGAATGATACATGAAAAAGCTAGTTCATTCGCTACTAAAGAGGGGATCGTGTTAACTATACCAACTAGTCAACAAGGCTGTTTCAAAATCGAAATGAACACTCTTTACCAACGGCTAATGATTCAAAAAAATATATGAGTGAAACATTCAAAGATGATATGGATAAAGCCTTTTTTGTATTACGAATCGCAATTGTATTTCATCGGATATGACGTCGAGATATGTATCTAAGGGATCTACATTCTACGATAACATTCCCAATTTTTTAAAAACGTTTGCTAGTGTAGATTGTATTAAAAAATTTCAAGATCCAAATTTAGCAGAACCAGCTCAAGAATTTTTATGGTTTATGGTAAATATTTCTATTCTCGGAATGTTAACTGGGAAGTACGTGTATGGTCACGATTTGGGATTTTCAACAAAACTGCCAGAGTTTGCTAAATCTTTAGGCATTTCGAGAACTGATTTGCAACACTGTATCACCAATGTATTTAATATTTGCTCAGATGACAAATATATACAGTTGCAAAAGGTTGGCGAGAAAGAACGCAAGTCTTTTTTTGAATCATCATCTAGATATGATCCACCAACAGTTTCAACTCTAAGACAGTCGTCAGCGTCTTCATCACCATCGACGAGTTCCAACAATAATAAAAACTATATTGATTACTATAATAGACAGTATCAACAACAACAACCTGAGCAGACACCATCAACGTTCAGTAACGTTAATTATTCCAGTGACATTAGTGATTATTCGAAAACAATAACTGATCCAGTTGTTACAGCTGATGCCAATTCAAACAGCGCTCAATATATTCCAGTGGCAAATCAATCTTACGTTAAAATGACCTTTTCTCATCACATTATTTTACCTCCATGAAGTTTAAATAGCTCATTATGAATATTGAATATAAATTGTACATGAATTGGTAAGGTATTCCTACATTTAATGTAGCTTTTGCGAGTAGCGTTTTGGCATATGTTAGTGGAAAGAGAATAAGCGAGAAAATATAAATGACAGTACATATATAACGAATATAGCTGAACAGACCAGGTTTTTGGAAAAAAGGGTATTTTCTTCATTTCTTTCCCCACGCTAGAAGGAGATTTGTATATATAAATTTGTAATAAATTATTACAACAATGTTTATTATAGAAATAAGCATGTGCTTATCATTTGTATTATTTGTAAGTCTGATATATCAAATAATAACATTTGTTCGAGAACAAAACGTCGACCATCTGTTCATAAACAAATATCATACATTTGTCAGTAGGTATTCAAACAGATATGACCAAATGTCAGTTGAGATTCAGACAGACATCCTACATTTTTCTGTAGAAACACAGACAGAAGCCATAATCTTTTCTGTCTCATTTAAACACAAACGAATGCACGAAGTTTTTGGATATCAAAGATTTCCACCCAGATATTTAATAAACCAATTAAATGGAAATAGACAGGCATCGCTACCAAGAGCAGAGGTCATTTTTAACGCATTGTCTGTTCAGGGTGTGGGCAGAGTAATAACCCTTGGGTGAGGCCATGGCCATAGCAATGCCTTGGGCAGAGAAGCCGTTGGGCATTTGTCTCCAGGTAATGGAAATTGAAGAAAAGAAAAAAAAAGTTAACGAAATACCTTGATGTCAGATAAATTATTTGAAATGAAGTTCCATTTATATAATAAGGTGCATGCAAACGTATTGTGTTATAAAGTCAAAATTCATTCATTTTATTCACTTTGTCATAAAAAACCATCAATAGTGCAAATTATTCATTAATTATTATACTAGTATGACTCTATATATACAAAAAGTAGTACTTATACCTTGTCTTCGGGTTGTTATCAGTATAATATGATTGTTGCATCTTAGTAAGTATACAAATCGTGATGGCATTTCCCTGACAACTGTATCATCAGAATGCACATAATGCAAAAATCACACAACTACATCCCGTGCACAGAAACAAATAAATGAACTCATTGCACAACTATAAGTTAGACATTTGTAACGATGATAAAGTACAGAAGCCTTTCTTTTACAAGTACAAGTTCATAGCAATAAAGAGTACAATATACCTGGCTAGCGTAATGAAACACGTTTCTCTCTCATGATGTTATTTCATTCATAAATTTTACATTCAGTACTAGTGGAATCCGCCTAACCTCTTAAAGAACCAAGTCAACTGTATCAGCAGCCGAAATTGTAGGATAAGTGTATGACTGGAGTGGGTGATCTTCAGTTGTAAAGCTGAAGTCTTTCATTTCGAGTTATATATTTGTCTCTACTAATTTCAGGTAAGACAATTCTATATTTAATATCTTACGATAATGCATAGTCTTAGAAAGATGATTCCAACAGTAAGTGCAAGATTAATATTATTTAAAGTTGAGCAGATTTAGTGTTTGGTAAAGTTATTATTAGACAAAATATCTTTGAGTTATTAAACAAATGTGTAAGGTAAATTATACGTTATCAAAATTATGTATCGTTAACATCTTTATACAGAGAATGTAGAATTATATCACTCTCATTTTATTACATGTTCATTAATTAAATAAAAAGTTGTAAAGCTGAAGTCTTTCGTTTCGAGTTATATATTTGTCTCTACTAATTTCAGCTTTCATGGGCCATACCTCTCACAATTACTCTAAGAGCTAAGCATCCCCGATACATTATAAAGAAGTCTTTATAAAACCTTGTCTAAATGGTGCTTAATACATAGCTTAACATGTTAATGATTGAAAGAAATCACATGACATAGAAAATGCCTTCACGATATAAATATTACATAAAAACCACATTTCAAATGACATTAATTAACGTCAAGCGATAATATTTTAGCAACCATTTTGACCCATGTTTATTCATGTATATTAATATTGGTAATGAAATGTGACTGCAATTGATTGGATTATATAGTAATATGGTACTATTGTCAGGTCCTTTTTCTTCACTTTTTCCCGTAAATAATATCTAGAAGGAATCAACAGACACAATGATTGGAACAGACCCCCGCAGATGAATTCAATCTGAGGGACATAACCTCATATTGGGTTCAAGGCCAAATCAAAAAGTTATCAAAATACTCAATACCCCACTACGTCCCTGATATTCCTACCCACATGTTGTCTGAGCTGTTTTGCTTCATTGAGCAATACAGTTCAGTAACAGATTTTATGCAGTGGCATAAGTTGTCCCAACAATTACAAGCAAACCTAGATTTTCTATATCAAGAAGTTATAAACACCCTCCAGACCGCTCACTATATAGCCCTTCATGGCTTTCCCCAAATTATAACAAATCCCTTTTATATCTAGCCAAATCCGCACATTCGGCATTAGCATGTACCCCTGACCTCTCCACCCTAAGCCACTCATTCCATCTGATGCAATTCAGACATGATTATTTTCTAATTTTAAGTGGAAAATAATCATATCCTACATCACTGTCACATCATGTTTTAGTATGTCTTTCATATATATTTCATTATATGCATATGTTTAATCAGAGTAGGGAGCAATTGACCACAGTATGTTTGCTTCCAACTCTGACCTACAACTCATGTTTGTTTCATGTTTCTTATCATATTGTATTCCCATACGGATTGAAAAGATAATAAATTAAATACATTACACAACGAGCTAGGCTCCATGGAGAAATTTTAGAATACTGAAACCAATTTTTCACAGAAAATCAGTCTCGTATTTCTACATTGAACTTACAGCGGGTGTTGTTGAGGAGCATGTTGGGGTAAGACTGCATCAAATGGGTTTGTCTTAAACGCTACCCTATTGAGCAGACTGATAACGAAATGGCTGCCCAAGGAGACACGTTGGCCTACGAGATAAGACTAAGTATAATGGTAGCTACTAACGAGAAGGTAACACAAGTGCATACACGCACGCACACACGAATAGTATCAAATCACTAAAAGCAGAATAAGGTTTTAGATGCCAGGTAAAGAAGCGGCGTGGTGCTGTCAATATGGCGTCACTTCAGCGCAACATCACACCAGCAATAGAGTATACTTTTAGGCAGTATTAATTGATCGTTTGCCAATGATTAAATATGAATAATTTTACTAAAAGTGTAATAAGTAAGAACGCTTTGTTAATAGATAAAATAAGCAGAATTGCAATAAGGTTTAGAATACCCATACGAGCCGTGTCTGGTAAATACGACGCATTCAGGGACACTGTTCAGTTTATACATATCTGTATTATGAACAGGGCCCCGATTGGTCGCCACCAAATCAGTCAATACTTTGCAGAATGAGCGATTGATTGTCACATAAATCAGTCAATACCTTATAGAATGAGCAGCATACTAAGACTGGCTTTTCTCCTGTCACCGCTCGTATGCACTGCCATACCTACCAAAGATTAAAGAAATATGCTTGTGTAGAATAAGATAACGATAAGAAATAAAAATCTGGACGGTGAAATATTCTCGGAAAACTCCTTTTCAATAGATTTCTGTTGAATGGGAATATTTCCGTGCTGATATATAGTGAGGAACGTCAGTCAACGTGGGATATAGGAGACACGTATTACACCCCCACACTATTATGACTAAACGATATAACACTTCATCGTTCTTGCCAATTCAATCAAGCTACAAACTTACTTTTAATCTGTTGTATATTATTAAATCCACTATTGCTAGAATGCAACAATCCGTCATAAAATACGCTTTACAAACAATTCCATTATCACTCACAGTTAGCTTCCTATCTGTAGCTAATTTACCTTGAACTCACTTACAAATGCTCGTGCATTTCAAAACAAAACATTCTGTAAGATGATAACGGTAATAACTCTTGTTTTATATTACTAAACTTTTCGCTTACTGTAAAGGCGGCAACTTTAATATTCATATCCGGGTAATGTTCGGCTATTTCATCTGTTAATGAAGGGAAATCAGGTTTTATTTATAATTTGTTAAAGAGTTAACAAGCTTTTTGAGCCGCGAAAACGTGCGTGAATTGCGTGAAAATCCCAACCATATACACACTGAACTCATGTTTATTAACCCTTAAAGCGCATAATCACAAACTGTATGTTTTTGTCGTCCAATAAACTATTTGAAGCCTCATAGATAAACAGTGTGAACCCAGATAAGACTGCTCCTATAGGAGCAGGAGCAGTCTGATTTGGGTCCACAATGTTTGCCTCTATGCTAATGTTAAATAGACATTTTCAGATGCAGTTGTTTTGCTGGCGTTCTATGGGCTAATTATGACTTAGGTAATGTCGTAAGATGATACAGTTACTTTTGAATAAAACCACGCCTCATTTTCCGCTTTTACCTATGTCTAAGGTTGGCCAGTCCTAATTACGCATTCATGAGGCGCCGCCTTTACAGTGAGCGAAAAGTCAAAGAATACATTAACGCGTGTCCATTTCCTTGATGAGAGAGCTACCTATTGGCCAGCATATAAAAATCAGTTCACCATAGCTCAGAACAATTACACATCACAGTCCAAACACGTTTGCCAGGTAAAACATACTTAATACATTTGAAACATAGTTTGTTTATTTTTGCCTTGGTTTTTGTTGGACCTTGGTATATTTGTAACGATGACAAAGTACAGAAACCTTTCTTTTACTAGTACAAGTTCATTGAGGAAAAAACAATAAAGAGTACAATATACCTGGCTGGCGTAAGAAAACCCGTTTCTCATTATGTTATCTTATTCATATCTTATACATTTCAGTGTTAGAAGAATCAGCCTAACCTTTAAAGGAACCGAGTCAACTGTATCAGCAGCCTTAATTGTAGGATAAGTGTATGACTGGAGGCGGGCGATCTTCAGTTGTGAAACTGAAGTCTTTCGTTTCAAGTTATATATTGTCTCTACTAGTTTCAGGTAAGAGAATTCTATATTTAATATCTTATGATAATGCAGTCTTAGAAAGATAATTCCAACAGTAATTATACGATTAATATTAGTAAAAGTTAAGCACATTTAGTGTTTGGTAAGATATTATTAGATAAAATATCTTTGAGTTATTAAATAAATGTGTAAAGTAAATTATACGTCAGTAAAATTATGTATCGTTAACATCTTTATACAGAAAATGTAGAATTAAACCACACTCATTTTATTACATGTTCATTAAATAAATAAAGAGTTGTGAAGCTGAAGTCTTTCGTTTCCAGTTTTATATACTGAGGGAAAAAAGTTTAGCAATTATTTATAATGGGGTTTCCCATAGGCGATCTTTGAAGAATAAGATCTTTTTATTTGGCAGGTTCGCAAACATGCCAATTGCTTGAAAATGAACTAACGGCTACCTGCAAGTGGTCAAAGAAACAAAATCCGACTTCATAGTGAGGATTTGATCTGCTGAGCATTTTAATTTCAAACGTTATTCAATTGAAAGGGAGGAAATTCGGATAAATACGATTTTCAACTAAAAACTGTACGAAAAGGCTGAACACAACATTCAGTTTTAAACCGTTTTTCACTTTCTTACTTTTGGATCTAAACATTTGACAGAAAAATGAAACTTTTAGTCGAAAACTATTCACAGTATTGCCAGATAAGCTGTTTTAGCAAGGGGGCATAAAATCAGACTTTACATTATGTGAAATTTCAAACTGTTAATGTCATCGTACTTGTGAACGTTTGTCAACATATATTTTTGACAATATGAAATTAAAAGTCCTATTTCTGCTAAACTGTAAATCCCCAAAGTAGATTGCTAAACTTTTTTCCCTCAGTATATTAGCCTCTACTAATTTCAGGCTTTCATGGGCCATACCTCTCACAAGAACTCTGAGAGCTAAGAATCCCCGTACAGTTACCATGTACAGATACTGGTTTTCTTATTTTTATGAGTTGCCTTGATTCAGTGTGGCGCAGAAAACACAATTGTTTAGGTACTATATCTCCAGTACAAATAGAGGATCTTACATGAGTGCTCATGTTTTATTGAATTTATTAAACGAGTTGGGGAAAAGAGATAAATGCGAGGCTTGCCGAGCATTTTATCTCTTTTTCGCAACGAGTATAATCAATTCAATAATACAAGAGCATGAATGTTAGATTCTATTTATCATATGAAAAATACTTTGAAATCTTATTTCTGGCATAAAAACGTTATAGTTTTGTCATTATGTGCGCAACGTTGTTATGGACGTCATAACGTTTCCCGTAAATCTATAAACCACTAGTGGTTTCTCGATTTTATTGCATGGCGTTATTTCACTCCCAGACGCGACGTCACATGATAAATCATATTATATGTCAATTGTATTATTAATTGTTAGTCCATTTTATAGATTAAACGCCTTTTATAGTGTCCCACATAGGTAAACATTGTTATTAATGGTGTAAACGAAGCAAGCACTGATCAGTCAGCGCATTTTCACAGTCTTGTTTAGTTTCCATTAATGAGCGGTGGAATATTCTTAATAAGCTGATATTTCATGGGATGGTCAACATTCCTATGTTGATTTATCCTGGCGTGGTGCATGTGTATTCCAAAACTTGTTGGTTTGCATTTTCGAAGTACAAAACTATGCTTTGTTAAGACAAAGTATAAAGAACGAAATTTGATTCTGAGGTGACAAGAGCTATTGTTTTTCATTACAGAGTTAACGACACCCAATGCTAACCACAGGCTCAATATAAAATAGGGACCCTGCGATACATTGCAAAGATCACGGTCTGGTTGAGAATGCTAAGATCAGGCTGATATTCAGTGATGGACACACTGACACACATGCAAAGTGTGCATCCTCACGTCATGGCATGTACAAATCCCTGCGTGACAAATAGTCATGGAATATTTTTTGCTTGACACATGTACCAACAGACGCAGTGTAATGTGCGGACATTGTGAATTAAACATGACATCACATCATCAGGATATCGCATTGACACAAGTTGCATTTAATGTCATATTTATGGATTGTCTGCGGATGAGCCAATGATTAAATATGAACGCTTTAACTAAAATTTCAATTTTTATGAAATTAATCTGCATTCAATTGCAATACATCTTAGAATACCTATGTTAGGTCCATTTTTCTGGTAAACACGTATCTAGACAAAATAGCTAAGAAACCAATGGCTAACCTAAAATTCTTAATAATCATTATGATACAGGGTTTGCAGAGGAAAGCACTTGCCAACCAACATACGCAAATAAGCAGACACACATAGACATAGAGACATAGAAGATTTATTTAACGTCGAATATGATAAACATCAAACATAAGCCCTGTAGGGCTTTTACTTCGACAAACATATGAAAAAGATATAACAAATATCACAGTGCATGCAACATAAAAACAAATTTAAAGTCATTATTAACATTATATAAACATTTTTTAGGTTAAAGATTTAAAATATATATGGAAAAACATAGATGTTTGAATAAGACTATAGATATGGAAAGGACTTATGTATACATAAAATTTAATAAAATATGTGTTTTGACTAGGTTTGAAAAATAGGATTTAAATTTAGAAAAATAAAAAATATTTTCTGTAGTTACTTAAAAACGATCACATTTACTGCACTAAATGATATCCTTGAGATTATCTCAAGGATATCAAGGTGCATCTGGATCATATGCATATATAGCCGCTGATCGGGACCTGTGGCTGTAAACCTTAAGCGAAAAGCAAAAAAGGCTAGACAACTGGCTTACCTAAGCGAAAATAAGGAATACACAAACGGTCAAAATAACATAAGAACAGCAGATAAATTAAAAAATAAGCAGAAACTGAACAGAAAAAAATAACCTCAATCAGGTCGAGCATAGAGGACATCCACATATGGGGCTGTCCCAGCTATGGATCAGCCTTCGGAACTGGGGGTATGATTCTGCAACCCGCATCTCATTTAGAAGGCTGTTCCATACCCGGGCCGCCTCTGACCTGAAGGACCTCAGCCCATACCTGGTTGTATTTACCCGTGGGACTTCTGCCTGTTTCTCTGCCCTGAAATTATAAGTTGATGTTTTAATTTCTACAAGGTCATTTATATATTCTGGTGACATCTTGTTTATAATTTTGAAAACCTCACATGCCATTTGCTTTATCCTACATACATGAATAGGCTGTGTGTTTGTTGATTTGAGCAGGTCATTGAGACTTGATGTATGGTCATTATTTATGAATCTCAATGCCCTCTCTTGAACTTTTTCGAGTTTGTTAGTGCTTGCTGCACTACAAAAATGCCAAGCAAGGGGGCAGTAGCTAAAATTGAGGCTATAAAAGAGTTATAAATTACAAGTTTTCCTTGCTTTGTTAAAAATCCACCCAAACGTTTTAAAACTGCTAACTGTTTCGAGGCTTTTTTGCAAATTTCAGAAACATGGGCATCAAATTTAAGCATATAGTCAATATTGATACCTAGCAAGGTAACACTGTCATCACATTTGATATTTGTTTGGCCAATTTGAAAAGACTCGATGTTGTCATGAGTCTTTTTACCAATACAAATGGCCTGGAATTTGTCAGGGTATGCTTTCATTAAATTTTAGTCAAACCATGATATGAGAATTTGACTCTCTTGTTCTAAAACTGATTTAAGGTGTAAAAGGTCCTTATGTATACAGAGGGGTAGATAACGCACACACATATAGACCCACGTCCACAAGTTTATATATAAAGTACCAAACATAGTCCAGGACTGCTGAGCAAAAGGCAAACCTTTTAAACAAATTACGAAGCACACAGTAAACCATAGGTCCCTTTTATCAGGCAATGGAAACTTATATAACTTGGAACCGTATATGTGGCATAACTCTGTCTAAATTGCTGCCGAATGGTCAGATATCCTATAATATAAAAGGCCCATGCAAAAAGGGCCCATGTTGGCCAAACACAGAATAGGCCCAGATCCACCAAAACACACAGGGCACAGGTAATGAAATAGCGACAGATCATCGAACCCGTTGGCCTATAAGTGCCTCTGGGCTGAAAACTAATCGAAACATTCAGACAGACAGAGGGGGAGGCATAAGTCAAACAATAAGGCTTTCTTGATTATAATCGTACAGATGTTTGATGTACAGTCTTTGCACTATCTACGTCGCTAGCTAGCAAGGACAGAATATCAACCATCTATCGTAGGTGACATTCTAGTATTCAAGTACATTAAATCTCATGGGACTTTGATGTTCTGAAATGGGGACTTTGATGTTCGGTTTAACGGGTATGCATCCACATATCGGCGCCAGAGCACTTTTGATAATATAGAGTGAATAAATACAATTATGTCGAATATATCGGGAATGACTGCGTGATTTAACAGTCATCGCCTATAATAATTCGAATTCAGGTATCAGAATTGAAAATAAAGAAAGTAATAAGCTCTGGTTAAGTAATGGATCAGAAGAGGTCATCGTCTTCTGACGGCACAGGCGTTAGTGTGGTGTGCATAGTGTGCAGTGCTTTTTTTTATTGTAATTGTTTGGATTTTTACCAAGCTTTTTGGGTATATGGTGACACTGGGCATAATATAGTGGTTCCTACAATATAACAATGGACAAGAACGGCAGGATGCCAGTACAAATACTGATGAACATAGACCCTGCCCCGTTGCATTGGTTAGACCTTCAGCAAGGCCCTACGACAGATTGGGCACATCACAACCCCAAAGAGTAGCGAGAGTGAACTCTTCAGTGATGTCGTCAACCACTCAGGTTGCACTAGGTTTCGGGCACGCAAGATTTAGACACTCCCAGGACTCGACTTAGAACCACTCAGGAGGTCACACTAGCAATCAATCGCACAGGGAGGGGAAGACCCACAATCTGTCAATTTTAGAATCCCTAGGAGCTAAATACGCCTCATAAAACTGCCCAATAACTATAAGTAAACACCCATTTTCACCATACTTATATTTGGTATAACAGACTAACAAATATTGTTAGTCCAATTTTTCTAGATTGAAAGAAAATACCTCAGCTGATATAAGAAAGCCATTTTAGAGATTTCACAAAAAAAGAGCAGCTTTCAATAGGTCACACTCACAGGGTTCCAGAAGCCCGTGGCCTCTGCCTTCCTATCTTTAATTGGAGGAAGGTAATTATTTTCATACATTTTTTATCACCCCATTTTCATTATATATCATCTTTTTACAAATCATCCAATTCATCAAAAATGTTACTTTGGCCCCCGCTGATGAATTCAATCTGAGGGACATAACCTCAGATTGGGGTCAAGGCCAAATTAAGAAGCTATCAAAATACTCAATACCCCACTACATCCCTGATATCCCTACCTACATGTTGTCTGAGCTGTATTGGTTCATTGAGCAATACAGCTCAGTAACAGACTTTACCCAGTGGCATAAACTATCCCTCCAAATACAAACCGACCTTGATTTTTTATATGAAGAGGTCAAAAATACCCTCAAGACCGCCCAATATACCCCCTCATGGCTTTCCCCAAATTATAACAAATCCCTTTTATATCTAGCCATATCCGCACATTCGGCATTAGCATGTACCCCTGACCTCTCCACTCTAAGCCACTCATTCTGTCTGATGAAAGTCAGACGTGATTATTTTCTAATTTTAAGTGAAAAGTAATCATACCCTACATTACTGTCACTTCATGTTTTAGTATAAGTCTTTCATATATATTCCATTATATGCATATTTTTAATCAGAGTAGGGAGCAATTGACCACAGGATTATGGCATATCTTTGTGGAAGAGAATAAGGGAGAAGATTTTACAATACATATTTAACGGATATAGCTGAACAAACCAGGTTTTTGGAAAAAGGGTACCAACTAAATGGAAATAGACAGGCACCGCTACCAAGAGCAGGGTTTTACAGGACGCAATATCCTGCGTCTTATACGCATAAATCATTAGGTAGGACCCGTCAATTCACCTTACCTGCGCCCACTGGGACGCAGATGTGTTTATTATGCCTTTCATTAAAATCCCAAATTCCAAAGTTATTTCCCATATTTACAGGCTAACTATAAATAAAAAGGACAGGTGCTCTTGTTCTAGACTGCTGCACTGACCTCGTAGGTAATCGAGAAGTGAAAACATTCGTGCAAACATCGGCCATGAAAAAAAGTAGTAAAATACCATGCTTTCTCTCAGGTCCGCTCTGCTAAAAAGCATTGATAACGTGTACTGATTTGTCCATCACTAACTTTGTGTATTGATTTTTTCATTATGTGAATAATCACTGACAACTCAGCCGACCGCTCAAGCGTGAAAGGCAATTATCTTGACAATTTTCTTTCCTTTGTATATGCCAAATTACGCAACATTTTCACTTGGAAAGGGTCAAGTCGGCAAAAGATCAAAGTATCCAGAGACTTTAGATAAGTGGAGACTTGTAGACAGATAGATATAATACAATGACAGCAAGATCATTTGTATTTCAAATTTACCAACCAAATTTCTCAGAATGGAAAGCATGTAGCAGTCTGATCAGTGACTGTTTTTTTTGTGTGTTTTTTATCTCAATTAGAGAACAGTCTGATCAGAGACTGTTTTTTCTGTCTTCTGGAAGCAGCAGTCTATCACTTCTCCCTATTTTCTCAAACTTCTCCCTATTTGTACTGGAGGGAGAAGTCACTTCTTCTCCCTAAATTTAAGGGCTAGCTTTGTCCCTGCATATTATAGGGACAAGTTCAGCTTTTGTAAAAAAAAAGCGTTTAGGATTGTGTTTCACTGATGGTAATATGTGGCCCTCAAAAATTTCAAAAGGCCCCCCAAAAAAATCGGAAGGGGGCCAAACATGGCCCTCAAAATTACTGACCTGGAGACAACACTGAGTCTTCACTGAAGGATATACTACCTTCCAAAATTTGAAGCTTATATAAAAAGATGGGACCCCCAATTTCAATGATGGGACCCCCATCATATTCAAAGTTGAGTCCCAAGGTACCCCAAACATTCAACTTGGTGTAAAACCCTGTAAGAGGCAGAGGTCAATTTTTGAACACATTGTCCATTCAGGGTGTGGGCAGAGGAACAACCCTTGGGCGAGGCCATGGCGATAAAATTGCCTTGGGCAGAGAAGAAAAAAAAGTTAATGAAATACCTTATGTCAGATAAATTATTTATAATGTAGTTCTATTTATATAAGAAGGTGCATGCAAACGTAGTGTGTTATAGAGTTCAAATTCATATTTTTTTTACATTGAATACATTGGATTGAAAGCCTTTTCTAAAGCTGATTTAAGAAGCTAATTTATATATATCCTTATTTTTTTTATAAAAGCAGCTTTCGATAGGAGGTCACACTCACATGGTACTGGAAGCCTGTGACCTCCGCCTTTCTACCTTTAATTGGAGAAGGGTTATTTTTTCTCATATATTTATTTTATTGTCGTTCTCATTCATCAAGATTCATCATTCACAAAGTTACCCTTTCAAATACCAGCCAATGCCCTTTACATACTGTTCTTCATAACTTCAGTGACTGTCTTGAATGGATTTATAAAATTAACACTCCTCACCCTTCCGACATGCTCACCAAGCGTTCACGATTGCACACTAACCTTCATATACCAATTCTTAGAATCATTTGAAATTGACACAGATATTGACCTCCTGAACAGCTGCCTACCCATTCAAACAACCATAGATATTTCATACCTCATCGAAGATCTCTATGGAATCTTAATAGAGGCTTACTATATTCCAAGGGTAAGACATACTGAAACTACCCGAACCTTGGAATATAGAGCTGCAATAGCTTTTATGCAGCAAGACATTTTTCCCGTCCCCAACAGCAGAATCCTTAAGCGAGTCCTTTTCTGTGCCCGATATATTGAAGACCTTACCGACAACTACGAACCCAGACAAATGAATTTTCACAATGGCCAATAACGCCTCAACGACAAGTCGGCCTCAACCACACTCATGGTACCCTATCCCCCATACAGCCCAAAGTGCATAATATATACTAAATATTTAATAGTCACCGCCAATAATAATTCGAATTAAGGATTCAAAATTGAAAATAAAGAAAGTAATAAGTTCTGGTTAAATAATGGATCAGAAGAGGTCGTCCTCTTTTGCCAGCACAGACGTAAGTGTGGTGTGTAAAGTGTGCTGTGCTTTTATATATTGTAACTTTTTGGATTTTTACCAAGTTTTTTTTTGGTATATGGTGAGATATATATATAAGAGCGATATTCCTTAAACATCAATATGTGCCCGAACGGCGGGATGCAGGTACAAATAGTGATGAACATAGACCCCGCCCCGTTGCATTGGTACAACCAGCGGCAATACCCAACTACAGATTGGGCACATCACAACCCCTTAGAGTGACAAGAACACCCTCCTCAGTGGTGTCGTCAACTAATCAGGTGACACAGTGTTCTGGGCGAGGAAGATTAAGAGACCACCCAGACTCAGATGTGGCCACACTAACGATCAATTGCACAGGGAGGGGGATTACAATTTGTCAATTTTAGAAACCCTAAGAGCTGAGTACTCCCCATTCAAAAAATGACCAATAATTATAAGTAAAAACTCATTGCCACCATACTTGTATTTGATTGGATAGACTAAAAATATTGTTTGTCCAATTTTCTGGATTGAATGCCTTTACCAAAACTGATCAAAAGCTAGTTTAGTTATATCATTATTTTTATAAAAGCAGCATTCACTAGGAGGTCACACTCACAGGGTATTGGAAGCCCGTGACCTCCACCTTTCTGCCTTTAATTGGAGAAAAGTTATTTTTTCTAAAATATTTTTTTTTATTGTCATTCTCATTTCATCAAGTTTTATCAGTCACAATGTTACCCTTTCAAATAGCAGCCAGTGTCCTTTACAAACTGTCCTTCATCAATTCGGCGACTGTCTTGAATGGATTTATAAAATTAACAACCCTCGACCTTCTGGCATTTTCACCAAAAATTCCTGATCACACGCTGACCTTCCTGTACCAATTCCTTGAATCATTTGAAGTTGACACAGACATTGACCTCCTGAACAACTGCCTACCCGTTCAAACAGCTAAAGACATTTCCTTCCTCATCGAACAACTCTATGGAATCTTAATAGAGGCCAACTATATTCCAAGTTTTATGGATACTGAAACTACCCAAACCACGGAATATAGAGCTGCAATAGCTTTTATGCAGCAAGGAATATTTCCCATCCCCAACAGCAGAAACCTGAAGTGAATCCTTTTCTGTGCCCGATACAATGACGACCTCACTTGACAACTACAAACCCAGACGGATGAATTATTCTGATGGCTTATAACGCCTCAATGATCGTGTCAGCCTCGACAGCTCTCGTGGTCCCCCATCAAACATACAGCCCCAAGTGCATAAAATATAATAAATATTCATCCATCATTCAAGACATGTCAAATATAAGTCATTTTTTTCATTAATTTTCTTATTAAAAAAACCTTAAACTCCAATGAGAAATGAATTGTTTCTTGTTTTTTTATCATGTTGTATTATCCTTTGGATTGAAAAAAAAGTAAATAAAAATATGTTACACAACGAAGGCGACAGAACAATTATAGAATATTGGGACCGATTTTACATAGAAAATCTGTTTAACAAAACAAAAAGATAAAATTCAGCAGAATTGCAATAAGGTTTAGAATACCCATACGAGCAATGTCTGGCCAATACGACGCATTCAGGGGCACTGTTCAGTATATACGTTTCAGTATTAGGAACAGGGCCCCGATTGGTCGCCACAAAATCAGTCAATACTTACAGAATGAGCAATTGATTGCCACATAAATCAGTCAATACCTTATAGAATGAGCAGCACACTTAGGCTGGCTTTTCTCCTGTCTCCGCTCGTATGTACTACAGAAATTACCAAAGATTAAATATATATGCTTGTGAAGAATAAGATAAAGATTACACGTTTGGACGGTGAATACTCTTGATTAATTTGCAGAGTTAATTCCCCAATAGCCTGCTACAGACGGCGAGAGATTCCCGGTATACCTCTGATCTAAAAAGACGGAAGATAACTCCTTTTCAATGGATTACTGTTGAATGGGATTATTTCCATATTGATATATAGTGACGAACATCAGTCAATGTGGGAAAACGGAAGTCCTGGATCAAACCCCCACATTTCTATGTTTGGAAACTGAGCTTTGAAGAAATAAGAATTAGCGTTTTATTTTGCTTGATCACTTTTTTTTAACTATAACCAGAAACAAATAAATAAAATGAGCTGATAGTTAGGCCTAGACTTCCGATTTTGATACTGGAGTTAACTTTCCACTCACATGACATACCAATCACATAATAAATTAAGAGTCTACAGCTAGAAGAGACAAACAGACGACAACAAGAAAAGGACAAACTTCATTAAAAGAAGAAGCAAAACCGTTATAAGCGGAGATTTTTCAGACTCTCTGGGGTGGGGGGGGGGGGGGGGGGGGGCAACAATCTGCCTGCTCTTTGTAGGTCTGTGTAAATCTGGTGAGTGGAGACCTCTGTACTTGTCATTTTGTAAAAGGAGTTAACTCACTCCTATAACATAATAATCACACCATTAACGAAGAGCCTTAGGCTAGAAGAGACACTGAGACAACAAGAAATTGACACACTTCATTGAAAGAATAAACAAAACCATTTTTAGCGGAGAATTTTCAGACTGCCTGGGGAGACAGCAACTTGCCTGCTCTTTATGGGTTAATGGAAATCTGGTTGGGTGGAGACTTCTGTGCCTGTGGTTTTGTTACCCGGGTAAATTCACTCCTATCAAATAACAATCACACCATTAACGAAGCGCCGTATGCTAGAAGAGACACACAGACAGCAAGAAAATGACAAACTTCATTTATAGAAGAAAAAAACAACAATTTATTAGCGGAGATTTTCAGACTGTCTTGGGAGAAAACACTGTACCTACTGTTATTGGATTTGTGGAAATCTGGTAAGTGGGGAATTCTGTGCACGTATTTTAGCTATGTGACTTATTATGACATAATAATCACACCATTAACGAAGAGCCTAAGGTAAGAAGAGACAAACATATGACTAAGAAAAGGACAAACTTCATTAAAAGAAGAAGCAAAACAGTTAAAAGCAGAGATTTTTCAGACTCTCTTGGGGGACAACAATTTGCCTGCTCTTTGTAGGTTTGTGGAAATCTGGTGAGTGGAGACTTATGTGCCTATGGTTGGATTATAAACTCACTCATATAAAATAATAATCACACCATTAACGCAGAGCCTTAGGCTAGAAGAGACAAACTGATGACTTCAAGAAAATAGCAAGCTTCATTAAAAGATTAAACAAAAGCTAGCTAGTGGAGATTTTTCAGACTGTCTGGGAGACAACACTGTAACTGTTCTTTGTGGGTTTGTGGAAATCTGATGAGTGTAGGCTTATGTGCCTGTGGTTGGGTTACGGGAGTTAACTTACCCATATAACATAATAATCACACCTAAGGTTAGGAGACAAAACAGAGGACTTCATAACAATGATAAACTTCATTAAAAGAATATGATAAACAAAAGCTAGGTAGCTGAGATTTTTCAGATTGTCTGTGGAGACAAAAATGTGCTTGGTGAGTGAAGACTTCTGTGCCGGTGGTTTTGCTAGGTGACTTAATTCACTCTTATGCTATAGCGATATTTTATTGAAAAATAAATAATTTTAATTTATTCTGCTGATTAAACTTCTCAGGTAATCAGAAAAATGGGTTTTAATAGGGTTGAACCTACATGCTGCAGACTAATTTTGATTACGCAAGTTACACCTTACAAAATACAGCTTATTCATACATAATGCGCCTTAAGTACACCCAATGCTTGAGGCGGTTATCCAATTGTACCAAACTACCCCGATTGCTTGGTCACAAGTCCAACACTGAACAAACTGAGTAGAAAAATCGATCTTCAGAAAAATAAATGCAATGTGTTTTAGGAAATCATAACCTGTGACACATCAGCATATAGAATTTAGAACCATCCTGAGTTTATTGCATGTAGCTTAGTGGAAACTTTCATTGGTCTCATGCGCGGATCCAGAAAGTTTTGTCACAGAGGTCCAACTTTGACAACTTTTTTTTTTATTTTGATGGGGGAGGAATGATCCAAATACAATGATTAGCGGGCCATCATTGGCCCGCCAGCGAAACGCCATTTAAATGACTTTTCGCTGGCGTGCCGATTATGGCCCAATATTGACTGCTGGATTATTTTAAGGGGATCCGGACCAGTATTGCTATAAAAAAAACCTATATTTTTTTGATTTTCCAGGGGGACCGGAACCCCTGCCCCTCCCTCTGGATACGCACATGTATTGCATGTAGCTTAGTGGAAACTTCCATTGGTCTGAAAAGGGTTAAGTAGAGTAGACTTATCTTATTATTGCAGTATCATCTTACAACCACGTAACTACCAGGTTAAAAGCAAAAAGACAATAGTCATGATTCTCAGTAAGTGTTAACTTCAAAAATGTTTCCCTATTCTCAGAAACATATGTTCTTGGTACACATTTGAATTGTCTCAGATGTGTACCTACGACATATGTTTTTTCAATGATGAGGTTTTCACCATACGCTTTTTCAAAAAGATTTCCAACTACTTTAATCCAGTGAATTGAGCATGAATAAATGAACATGTTAACGTTCAGTTTGTCAATAAAATACTGTCCATTATTATGTTAATGTTTCTGACAGCATAACTTTTCTTTAGACGTTTCATTTTGAATTTATTAATTTGGTGGTAGCGTGGTTGTAAGAAGATGAACCTATAACTTCACTTAACACACACTTAGCACACATATTACTTCATTGTGTTAACCCTTTACCCCATTAGACATATTTTAACACTTATACAAACAGAGCAGACCAGACCAGGAAGCTCTTGTAAGAGCTGCCTGATCAGGGTCTACTCTGTTTGCTTATCGAAATATGATTAGATATGGTCCTACACTAGTGGACCTGACAAGCAATTTCTTGGTTCAATACACATGTACAAACTTGAAAGTTTATTTATATAATTATTCAGAGTGGATGGAGCTTAGCATGAATATTCATGAAGGAAAGGGTTAAAACAAATCAGCTGTTCATACTCAGAAATGCAAAAACTGACGTGGAGGTATGTTTGAATTTGCGCAAGATATGCAGAACAACAGTCAACAACTATGATTGGGTGTGGACGTGACAAGACCGGTCTTTGGGGTTCTTGCCAAAGTGAGACTCAAACCAGTCCCCTCAGCTTCAAAGACAAGGTAGAAAATTGTTATTTCGCTCGTAGCAAGTCTAGATATGATTTATTTCAATAAGCGAATAAAAAAGTCACTGTTCAGACTGTGCCGATGCACAGTGCAGGTTTGCCCCTTTGTTGTTCGTAAAACCCCAAAGACGGGTTTTCTTGCCTCCAGGCCGTTTTTAAGAAGGGTATTAAAGTCGCAACAATGTACATAATCACAGCCTACAAAACTTAAACAAATAAATAACAAATATATCATAGCACATTCATGAAATGACTGCTGAAAGTATTAAGGAAACGCTATAACAGGGTCCAAAGGTATGCATGAAAAGGGGTTTACACATCCGTATAAGGAATACCTTCACCAGGTAGTGAAAAGAGTTAACTGCTAAATTTCTAAAATGATGATACAGTAAAACCTGTCTTAAGCGGCCACCCAAAAAGAAGACAAAAAATGGTTTTCGAGGCCCATTATCACTTAATGCAGGTCAAACGTATTGCAGAATGCTCTCTTGGAGCATTCTGCAATAGTTTCGACCTTCATTAAGCTACCATTGTCGTTAAGATCTTTGTTTTATTTATTTTTGAGTGGCCGTTTTAGACAGGTTTTACTGTACCAACTAATATTCCATCCCAGTTTACAACGAAATTTTTACTTTCAAGTTTAAGCAAGCCAACGAAATCCTGATGAAACCTCCCCTAAAATTCAATCTATGAACACGGACAGTACAAATGTATCTAACCATGATCTCAGATAGTCATATCAATCGCCACAAAATTGCAACTTACTAATTGAATATCAAAATCCAGTAAAGTGTACACACAATTTAAAATATCATGTGCGGATCCAGAGGGGTAGGGCAGGGGGTACTGACACCACCCTGAAAAATCACAACAATTAAAATACTGGTCCGGATACCCTGAAAAATCACAAAGCTACCAAGCTAGCATTCAATGTTGGGTCATCATTGACACGCAAGCGAAACACCATTTAAATGGTGTAACGACATTTAAATGGCGTTTCGCTGGGGGGGGGGGGGGGGGGGGGGGGGGGCGATGATGTCCGGTTTATAGAGGTATTTGGATCTATCTACCCTAATCAACTAAAAAAACAAACAAAAAAAAACGTCTGAGTTGGACCCCCTTGACAAAACTTTCTGGATCCGTGAATGATTGTTGACTTTGGAAAAGTGATATAGCGTTTCATTAAATAGTTTGAGCAGTGAATGATAGACAAATAAGAATTAAATAATGCTTTGCATTTTCAAACCTGAAGCCCTCTTATGATACTTCTAAGCTACCCGCTGGCTGTGACGTCTAAGCATGAGCATAACAGTGACGTGTCGCTTCAATTCTGATACTTCTTCTCTTGCTCATCTGTAAAAGTACGTTGTCGTCTCTCTATATCTAACTATCAAACTGGTCTCCTCCCGGCTGATGCACAACTTGAGCTGGATAACTGTAGATAGTGAGTCTGTATCTAATGATATTCAAGAATTTTTAAGAACTCTTCTACTGTTTTAAGTACTTAGTTTTTCATTATTACTAATTTACAATTTGAGCTGCAGAGTGCGCCTGTATTTAGTTAAATTCAAGCATCTTTCAATGATTTTTAAGGGACTCGCATAGAGCTTTTAAGTACTTAAGTTTTTAATATAATGCTATTTTACACTTATATTTCAGCTTCAAAATGCAAAACTGAGATGATTCTAATAAATTAACCCCTCTAAAATAGCTTTGCATGTATTTGGTGCAGCATATGCTGCACCAAATATAGGCAAAATATTTTTTACTGATCATTGCATACATTTAATTATTCAAATCATAGAAAATAGTAAAATTTAAGTACATTTTAATGATCAACAGTAATTTTCCACCACTATTGAATGCAATATCGATTTTCAATGTTTTTTCAAGAAATCATTCCATATTCCAGAAATGAGGGAGCCCTACTCTAGGTGAAATGTGCCATGAAAGCCTTTCTCAAAACCTAGCTTAAAATACTCCCTTAACCATAAGTGGGGGTAAAAAAAAATCGTGTGAGTAAATTAATGATAATTTTCTTACCCATTAATTTAACGTGTGCGTTAATTGCTTGTAAGAACTGTCAAATTGAGACTGTTCTTGGAGTACTCGCAACATATGTTTTTGGTTGAGAAATATGAAAATCAATCTTTTATTTCGCTCTCTTATCTAGCGGCCTGGTTAAATGGATGTTAAGGGAAATAATTAACTAAACCTGGTCAGCGGATGAAGCTTTAAGGGCTCAAAATGTGTGTGTATTCAAAGGGGTGCAAAACATTTCACTTTACTTGTAAACTTCCCTGCCAAGGTAAATTCATTGGCACAGTGCTGTTGTCAGGGACCCACAACATACCCCCTCCTTAACAAATAAATTGCTATTCCGTTCTTAAAATCCCATACTGTATTTTTCATACTAAAATGTTAAAATGCCAACAATTTTGGCCTTTTACCATTTATGAGCATGATAATCTTCGCGCCCAGTCCCCCTACACCCCCTTGATCCGCGCATGTCCTCAGCTGCATGCATGCTAGCATATCAATTGTGCAGGTCCTGCACAATTGATATGCCAGCATGCATGCAGGCAAATTTTCTTTGGCAAAATTAAAGAAAGTTCAGTGAAAATGAAATATGTTGCATCCTATGTACGTTTCTGAACACTTCTGGTGTCAGTAAATACTAAAATATAGGGCGTCAGCTAATGGGTGAGTGCATATTGGATGGATGATGCTTCATGCACAATGGGTGAGATGAGGGCGAATAAGTTAATGTAGGTCACTTGGTGACGAAATGAACATCATTCTATGTCTATGCTTCTTCATGTACTCGCCTGTGCCACGTGCACATCGCGGCCATCTCGATTCGTTATGCTTTAACGTGGTAACACTCCCTGTTGGCTCCCCTTGAGTAAATTGAATTGTCACTTGAGATCAGGATCCTTCGCTCAATTTAACTCAATCACTATTGCCTTGACAACGCTATCAAACTTGAATAATGGACCACTATGTGACCATGGTGACGGACATCTCAATTTTCATTTCAGGGATGAATCGTTTTCTTTGGTCTAACATATATTTCTTTAATCAATGCAAACAATGTAGACTCAGTTCAAATGGCGCACATTGTGCCATTTGAATGGAATCTATACTGTTGCCAAAGTATCATCTTAGTGGTTTCAGTTTGTTCATCTGGCATGGGTTCTCATTCTGCACACGCATCCGTTATGGCTCCTTGCTGCTCAGTCATCACGACGTGCTGGTTTCCATTTTGACATTTCGTCCTTGGCGTGGTACCCAGCAATATTTCGAGAACACGACCAAACAGTGCACGGCGAATGAGTTGTTTTAATGTGCACATTGCAGACGTCTCATAATTGGCCCTCATAACTATTTCTTACTCTATAATGACTGGAAGGTGGTCGTCTGGTCCTAGGTAAAATGGCGACTCTGATTCAATTTATAGTCAAACGTCCTCACCCTCAAATTCGTGTCCATTTGCATTCGCAGTGTTCCTGATCTGCTGTGCTTTTCTAGTCCGGTACATGTCCCAGAGACCTGAGACGATTTCAGCTACCTAGAAATCACTGGAATTTTTACCCACAAGTCTTAGCGTGAATACGCCATCATGGCGGAGATACTCCATGGTAGACCTATTCGCTAATTTCTTGTCCGGACCGGAGCCTATTCAGTCCATAAGTTGCAGATATTTTCGAATGTATTGCATCCGTGCTGTTGGAAAGACTGTGTGCCAAATCCAGTTGGCAAGACTATAGCATGTCAAAACGGAACAAAAGACAAACCAAAACCACAGAAATATATAGATTTTTTCGTTAAATAAATTGATCGGCAACACGCATTGAACCGTGTATCTTTGCAAATTGTTAAATTGCCTAATTTGGAAATCACAGAGAGTAACCCTTGGAAATCGATGTGATGCTGACCAGTCATTTTTCCCCATTTAATAGTTCTTCCATAACTTGAAAACCAAACACGTTGTACTCAATACCTAAGAATTCATTGAGCAAGAATAATTGGCCAATTACATTGATTATATACAGGAATTTGATTGTGAAATACACTCCCACTAGGAAATTACCATATCTCTTCCCACAGAGTATTGACATTTTGGCAGACAGGAAGTGACGTACACTGACGCAACACGTGGATCTACTTTCTCTTTGGTTGTCTAGGCACCGGTCTAAATGTCGCACTATGTATTTTATAGTCGGAATCAGGTTCTCCGGACTTTCATATTGTGCGTCTGAAGCCAGTGATACTATTCTATCCACATATATCCCACTCTGACCGTTTAATATTCTCCATATTATACATGGTATGTAGAATAATAGAGCTTGTATCAATAACATCACAGGTACCCATTGATAATAATTCAACTCTCGACCTTCGCGCTCGCTGACGCTGATTGGAATGGGTTTCTCTATCTCGATGTAGTATGTGTTTGCAATCCAGCAGATGTTGCTTGCATAGTCTACGTGAGTTCCTGGAAAAAGAAAATTAAATACTTAGCATTTCATATCATAAAGCCTTTCATGCCAAAAAGGAATTTCCCGCCAGTATCAATTGGAGAGGCCCTGGAGGGGTTTTAGGGATACAGGGATATTGGCAAAAAAATAAAGGGATGCCGCATGCGGTATATTTTTGTAAATATTTAAAGGGATACTGGATACATGAATCAATTTAAGGGATATGGGGATACATTGCTTTCTGAATTTTGGGGATAATTGACATACTTCTTTTAGGGATATGGGATATTTTTCAAAATAATTAAAGGGATATGGGATACTTTGACCCCCTTCCAGGGCTTCATTGGACGAATGAATTTCGAATTTAAGTGCTGCTGGGTGGTATGTTTCAATTTCATTCAAATTCTAAAAGTACATTCTGTAAGTAACATGCAGAGCCTGGTCAGACTTGGCGGCGTCTGATCTGGTTCTGCATTGTTTGTCGATGCTTTGTTTGATTTGATTCTTTACGTCCCATCAACAATATTTCAGTTAAACAGGGTCTTCCTGGGTTGAACCAGTACTAAGCTGGGATAAATGTGTCTTGCTCAAGGACCACAACGCAGTGACGCCGGTTAGGCTCAAGGCCGTGGCCCCTCGGTCTCGAGTCAAGCACTCTACCACTGAGCCACTGCTGTCGATGCACCCTTAACGTAAGCATAAATTGGTTAACACTTATAAGCCAAGCGTCATTTTTGTAAAACATAGGCAAACAGCGCAAACAGCACAGATCCAGATCAGACACCACTGAACGCGGTGTCTGCTCAGGGTCTCTACTGTTTTCTCACAGATTTATTTTATTAGAATTTGAATTAAAAAAAAAGATACCACCCAACACCCCTAAAATTTGAAATAGACTCATCCTATCGATAGAAATAGGAAAGTTGATTCGGCTTAAAATAGGTTAATATCTTGTCTGCCACTCCAAGCTTTACATAGTACCAAAGGCGACCGTTCAACAAAACGGGCGCTCGCTCAATAAAAACAAGTAGCCCAATGGGCAACGATCGCTCACCATGGAGCCAGCATAATGTTTGGAGACACCATAATTTACGGTGCTCAAAGGCAGATAACTCTGAACTTGAAACAGTGACCAAGAATTAATTCAAAAACATAAGATATAATGGCAGTTGTAGTTATCTGCAAGTATTAAAAAGATCTGAATAAAAATTGCATTGAAAACCTGGTGAAAGTGTAGTTTTCAGATACTCAAGGGCAGCTAACTTCGTAGTCATTTATGGGATCTGACCGAAATTCAAACTCATCCATACTTTTATGTATGTCCTGGTAACCTACAGGGATGAAGAAAATCAAATGAAAAATGAAGGTGCTAGAGTGGTCACAACATAATATAGTTTTATTTTAGATGCTCAAGGGCAGCTAACTCTGTAGCTGGTGGATGGTTTTGTTTTTTGTTTGATTTGATTCTTTACGTCCACTCAACAATCTTTCAGTTATGCGGGACGGGTCTTCCTGGGTTGAACCAGTACTAAGCTAGGATAAATGTGTCTTGCTCAAGGACAACAACGCAGTGACGCCGGTGAGGCTCGAACCCGCGGCCCTTCGGTCTCGAGTCAAGCACTCTACCACTGAGCCACTGCGCTCCCCATTGGTGGATGGGTGTGGCGGAAAATCAAATTCATTCAAACTTTTATGGAAGTCCTTGTTACCTACAAATGAGGAAATCCATTCAAAAATGAAGGTGCTAGAGTGGTCACAACAGATCTCCCATTGTAAGTCTATGCAGATTTTTTATGATGCTCAAGGGAAGTTTACTCCACAGTCTAAAGTTGGTTCTACTTTAAATTAAACCCATCCAAGCTTTTATGGTTGTCCTTGTTACCTGCAAGAATGAAAAAGATCCAATAAAAAATGAAGGCGCTAGAGTGGTCACAACATTATCAATCAATTTTTAAGATGCTCAAGGGCAGCTAACTCCAAAAAAGGTGATGGGATCTTGACTGAATTCAAACTCATCTAAGCTTTTATGGTTGTCCTTATCTGCAAGAATGAATATGATCTATTATAAAATGAAAGCACTAGAATGGTCACAACAATTCTCCCATTATAAGTCTATGGTGATTTTTTAAGACGTTCAAGGGCAGCTTACTCCACAGTCGCAGGTCTGATCTGGCCCAATTTTGAACCCATCTAAGCTTTTATAGTTGACCTTGTTACCTGCACGAATGAAGAAGATCCAATCAAAAAAATGAAGGCACTAGAGTGGTCACAACATTATTCATCAATTTTTAAGATGTTCAAGGATAGCTAACTCCATAATAGGTGATATTCAAACTCATTCAAGCTTTTATAGCTGTCCTTCTTATCTGCAAGAATAAATAAGATCCATTCAAAATTGAAAGCACTAGAGTAGTCACAACGTTTCTCCCATTATTAGTCTATGAGGATTTTTCCAGATGCTCAAGAGCAGCTAACTTATAAGTCATTGGTCGGATCCTGCAGAATTTCAAACTCATCCAATCTTTTATAAGAGTAAGTAAGGGTGCAAAGAACAGGAATCGATACAATCAAGTACCACACCTGACCCAGGATACCAATGGGAAAGTGACAAACTCACTGTAGACACCACAAACGAGAGCCAAGAGGTCAGCCCTTTCCCAGCAGGTGACCACAAAGCACATATAAACAGACGCGCACAAAGACATAGCAAACACAAGAAGAACAAAAACATAAAAGATCCACAAAAGAAGTGCCGCCTTGGAACGGTCAGTAAAATATTTTACTGGAGGGCTTAAACCGGTTTAACGGCGCCAACCTCACCCTTAATTCAGATGTGGATCAAGACACATAGAAAGTCAAAAGTATTGCAGAATGCTACCCTTAAAGCATTCTGCAATACTTAAAACCTTGTTAGATGAAAGAATAAAGAAGATCCAAGCAAAAATGTAGGCGCTAGAGCGGTCACAACATTATCCATCAATTTTTAAGATGCTCAAGGGGAGCCAACTCCAAAACGGGTGATGGGATCTTGACGAAACTCAAACTCATCTAAGCTTTAATAGTTGTCCTTATTGTATGCAAGAATGAAGATCCATTCAAAATTGAAAGCACTAGAGTGGTCACAACATTTCTCCCATAATAAGTTTAAAGGGATTTTTCCAAACGCTCAAGGGCAGGTAACTCATAAGTCCCTGGTCAGATCCTGCTGAATTTCGAACCCATCTGAGATATTATGGGTTTACTTGTTGCCTGCAAGAATGAAGAAGATCCAATCAAAAATGAAGGAGCTAGAGTGGCCACAACATTATTTGTTAATTTTTAAGATGCTCAAGGGGTGTTAACTCCAAAATAAAATCATGCGATGGGATCTTGACGAAATTCAAACTCATCCAAGCTTTAATAGTTGTTCTTATTGTTTGCAAGAATGAAGAAGATCCATCCAAAATTGAATGCACTAGAGTGGTTGCAACATTTTTCCCATTATAAGTCTATATGGATTTTTCCAAACGCTCAAGGGAAAGTAACTCATAATACCAAGTCGGACCCTGCTGAGTTTCGAACCCATCTGAGATATTATGGGTATACTTGTTGCCTGCAAGAATGAAGAAGATCGAATCAAAAATGAAGGCGCTAGAGTGGTCACAACACTATTCATTAATTTTTAAGATGCTAGAGGGGAGCTAACTCCAAAACGGGTGATGGGATCTTGACGAAATTCAAACTCATCCAAGCTTTAATAGTTGTTCTAATTGTATGCAAGAATGAAGAAGATCCATTCAAAATTGAAAGCGCTAGAATGGTCACAACATTTCTCCCATTATAAGTCTATGGGGATTTTCCAAACGCTCAAGGGCAGCTAACTAATAAGTCCTTCGTCTGATAATGCCCAATTTCGAACCCATCTGAGATTTTATGGGTGTCTTTGTTGCCTGCAAGAATGAAGAAGATCGAATCAAAAATGAAGGCGCTAGAGTGGTCACAACACTATTCATTGATTTTTCACACGCTCAAGGGCAGCTAACTCCGAAGTCAGTGATGGAATCTTGCCGAAATTCAAACCCATCCAAGCTTTTATGGCTGACCTTGTTACCTGCAAGAATGAAGAAGATCCATTGGAAAATGTAGGTACTAGAGTGGTCACAACGTTTCTCCCATTATAAGTCTATGGGGATTTTTCTAAACGCTCAAGGGCAGCTAACTCATAAGACCTTAGTCTGATACTGCCCAATTTCGAACCCATCTGAGATTTTATGGTTGTCCTTGTTGCCTGCAAAAACGAAGAGGATCCAATCAAAAATGAAGGCGCTAGAGTGGTCACAACACTATTTTTGATTTTCCACACACTCAAGGGCAGCTAACTCCAAAGTCAGTGATGGAATCTTGCCAAAATTCGAACCCATTCAAGCTTTTATGGTTGACCTTGTTACCTGCAAGAATGAAGAAGATCCATTGGAAAATGAAGGAACTAGAGTGGTCACAACTTTTCTCCCATTATAAGTCTATGGGGATTTTTCCAAACGCTCAAGGGCAGCTAACTCATAAGTCCTTTGTCGAATACTGCCCAATTTCGAACCCATCAAAGATTTTATGGTTGTCCTCGTTACCTGCAAGAATAAAGAAGAACCAATTAAAAATGAAGGAGTGGTCACAAGGTTTTCCCCATTATAACCCTATGGGAGCTATCTTTTGCCATGGAAACCAGAGTTCTGATCCGATCTGGCCCAAAACCTAATGGAGTCAATCCCCCACCCCAATGATGCTTCTGATGAAATTTGATTACGATCAGCCAGCTGATCTCAGAGATATTCTTGCTTGAAAGAGTGGACAGACGGACGGACAGACACCCTGAAGTGCCATTGTGGGTTTTCTTGCATGTGGGGTGCTCAGTACAAACGACAGTTCTGGGTTGCATTTTTGTCCATACATACGGGGTGAAATCATACAAATATTCTAAATGGGGTAATTTAGCCTAGTACATGAGGGGTTAATTTATCACAATGCTGTAAATACACTATGGCCAGGCATATGGGGTGAAATCCCACAAAGTGTCTTACTGAGGTTATAGTAGAGAGGGATTAAATTGCCATGTTGTAAACGGTTATCATCCCAGTATGACTGAAAAGCTGTTAACAGGGTCATAATACATGAACTCTAACGAAATGACGAAGAGAAATAGATTTTTTCAGTGTTAAATTGTTAATTTTAAAGTAAAGAAATCTGTTACATTCTCGTTGAATCCTCGACACCCGTATCCAGTAAACTGCAACAACCGTACCCAGCAAATTTACAGTTTATCGACAGCAGTATTACAAAAAATAAAAGTACCACAGAGGCATATTACTACATGTACATTCACAAATTAAAGGTAATAATGTATGTTATGAGGTATCTGCATCATATCGCCTCGATTCGCCAATTTTCTTGGAAATACTGATTTTATTTAGTTTTTGTTGAATATCCGTTGAAATCAGCTCAGCGTTAAAACAGGCTAGTAACCAGGCCTGCAAATAATTTAAAACAATAGCTATCTATTAAAGAAACAGTGTAAACACCAAAAATGTCGGAACACACACTAAATTAGCACACATTTCCGTCGAATTAGATATTTTTTTAACTGTGGACAGCCGTACCCACCAGTCGAAAACCGTACTCCTCGGTCGATAGCAGCTTTACACAGTACTGTTCCGGTCGCCAGCAAAAATAGCGAAATTGGTATTACCCCCGTGCACAGGTGAGGATCTGGATCAATACTGATTGTGACTGGAATTTTGATAAATACAGATTAACATTATTTTCAATTATTTTGCTTTACTTTCATCTTGATTTACAGTATCCTACCTTAATTCTTTACTCCATAGCTTGTTTTCAGTATTGAAGATAGGCGGTTGCTTCAACTCAGTTAAAGCAGACTGAAAGTAAAGCAGAATGCTCCTTTAGGAGAATTCTTCTTTACTTTTTGCCTGCTTTAAGCTATCATAGACTGCTAGGCTATAGGAAATAGTTCTTATGGGGCATGTTCATGACTTATATAGTGGATTTTTGTCTTCAGTAGTGGAATAAATTAAACTTTTATGTGTTCTGTTTCTGCCCGAAATTACATGTGAGGGTGTGTGGCAGAATGAATAGATAGATAGATTGTTAAACTTAAAATGTGTATCTATGGAGTAAAGGGTTAAATACAGTTAGATAATGGTGATTTGCACTTTTAGATATGGAGGGGAGGGTTAAACAACTTTTTAGTTGAAAATAAACATCAATTTTAATTTATCTGCCTCAATATCTTAAACAACATAAACGAAATTCATACTTAAAACTTTTGTATCCGAAAACTGGATTGTCCGAATTATTGTACACTTTTCATAGCGTTTTTTTAATCACACAGAGTAAAATGATAAATTTTAAGATATATCTCATTTCAATCTTTATAGCAACCAACCAATGAGTGTTGGCAGGCAAAGCCTGCTAACACGACAGTTGGTTGCTTTTACGATTAGACATGCTTTTTTTCAGTGACATACCCCACCCACTTCTACATACTAGGCCATAATTTTTCGACCGTCAAAGCAACTTCCGGCTCTGGAGTCTGGAGGTTGTTTCCGGTGTATTTCCGCACTGAATACAACTATCTTGCTTAATTAAACACTCAGAGCAATGCTTCCATCGCCACTTGTTAGAAATAAAACAAACCTTATTCTAGAAGATCTGTTGCGATTTTTTTTTCTAACGGAAAATCGCTCCGACAAACTTTTCATTTCCATTTCGACGGATCAGAACACATAAAATAAGTCACATCAATACTGCAGTTTTTTTGCGACAATACCCTTTTCGTCGTCACAAACTCTTTTATTTTCATTTGATAAAACGTCCGATAAAACATGTGGAAGCGATTTCCTTAACTTCCACTTGCTGTCAATTCATTGTTGTTGTTGTTGCACTTCATTGCGTCATTTAAAATGTAAATGATGTCACATCATTGTAACACTCAGGACAAACTTCCCAACAGTTGCCAACGCCCCAGACTTGGGACCAAATTCGGGGAGCATCAAAATCGTATCTAAAATGCAAATATCAACCTGTAATTGGATCATAAGTTCATAAAAAGTAGCAGAAAAAATAAATTGAAGAAAATGTCCAAGACACATGACATGCACAGTCAATCGAAAAAATCCAAAGACAAGCAGCTAGATACATAAAAATGGCTATTGCTCAAGATTTGATGGTTGCGTACGTGAAATGCTTCAGGACCTTAAGTTACAACCGTTACAACAACGTCGATTAGAATCCAGATAAGTCATGATGTATAAAATTGTGAGGGGTATGGTACCAGCATATGCTGACGAGGTATTCATTCCTATTAGGAACAAAAGACAAATTAAACCGAAATCTCATCAAGACTGCTATTCAACAAACATTATCAGTAAATATGCTTTAAACAATTCGGAGTGCTATAAAGTACCAGCGTCAAACACTGATCAACATAAGAACTCTTACTTTGTGAAAACTACAAGTGATTGGAACTGTTTATCGGACACCCACATTGGCGCAGAGACAGTTAAAGCTGCATACTCTGCAACTTTCATTAAAACAGATTAACAGAATTCTAGGACAAATCGAAGGATATTCATTTTTCTGGCCGTTTTGCAGCGAAAAAAAAATTATGTGAAAACCCCAGACATCCGTATAGGCTATGGAAAAATGCTGAAGTCTGCTCATTACAAAATTCAGCGGTGCCTATCAATCTTCGTATTTTTCCGGAGAAGAGATCAGCTGATAAATCTATTTCCAAATAAGATGCTTACATGAGGACGTAAAACTTTGTTAACTTTCACAATTTCATTAGTCCGGCACACAGACGCAGAAGTTTGTGAGGAAACCATAATGCCCTTACTGATTTATCGTCACTCTCTAAAGAAAAAGGCAAATTACACAGATTATCTGACTCAGAGCTGAAAGAAGCTCTCCAGTAAAAATCATTCAGTTACGACAGTTACGTCACTGGTCATGGCAATAGGCAAAGAGGTACTCAACGGGGAGAATTTTACAGCCACGATAAACTATCATTCTCGACCCTTTGTTTGTGTTGATGCATAGCGTACAAGTCAACATTTTTCAGTCATGTCACATTTTCCTATCTACATGGGTTGAACCAGTAGGGCTCTTAATATCAAAATGGATAGCGATATGCCTATAGGCTCCCGGGACCCGTACCCTTCCAGACACGGTCGGGAGCGCAGTGGCTCAGTGGTAAAGTGCTTGACTTCACTTGAGACTGAAGGGCCTAGGGTTCGAGCCTCATCGGTGTCATTCTATTGTGTCCTTGAGCAAGACTTATTTATCCTAGCTTAGTACTTGTTCAACACAGGAAGAACCGTCCCGACGTAAAGTGAAATATCGTTGATTGGGACGTAAAGAATAAAAAACACACAACTCCAGACACTGCCGAGACTCGGGGCGAGGACGGATCCTGATGGAGCAGGGAGTCCGGGTCCCAGTGAAAAATCACATGTGGTATAGGGTTCCATAGTAATTGGCCCAATGACATCCGGCCCCTAAAAATTGATCTCCCATGGAGAAATTTTGAGTACCTGGACCCCCACCCCTGTTAAAATGCTGAGCGCTAAAATGATGTTGCCCTCTCCCTACCCCTTTGCTGAAAATGAATAACATGTAATAGTTTATTTTGCCATAAGGCTTCTTGAGACAAGATGCTTTTTTTTTCTTTTTTTTCCATACTTGTACCGAAGGCTCAGACGAGTCGGTGCGCGCGAAGTCTCGAACTGTAAATAAGTTCATAGCAGGGACGTCTATTATACGGTCTAGGTTCCTATCCCACAAGATTTTGAACGTTTTCGCTGAAGAATCACGTTACGACAACGTATAATCCAATGTTCTGTTTCCTCAAAAAATCATTGGAAGAGTTATTTTGCGAGACTTATCACGCGTGTTTATGCAAGCAACAAAGACTCAGACTAACCTGCGCGTCTTTGCTGGTCACACACATAGAAAATTTTAGATGTGACAACAATAGTTCAGTCATGTCGGGATAGTTCCAAGACGGACCCAGAGAGAGGGTGAGGAAGAGCCCATTCTCTGAAAGCTGCAGCAGAGAGCGCCCCACCCTACCGCCAACAAGACTAAGACCAAAGCCTTCTGTCTGTCTGTCTGTCTGTCTGTCTGTCTGTCTGTCTGTCTGTCTATCTATCTATCTATCTATCTATCTATCTATCTATCTATCTGCGAGCCTCCCATCAACTCAATGAGTTTGCAAAATGTCAGCCTATATGAGGGGATGGTATGTCTGTGGGATAGAACAAGAAATGTCACAAACACGTGACGAATGCCCCCAAAGGAATTGGTCTAGTATAAGACACATTTGAGGAAAGATAGCTGTAATGGGTTCGGTGCACAATTAATCGGTCCCATTCAACTCCATGTAAAAAGGCAGAATTCGAGCGTCTGCAATTTTTTCCAGGACATTGCTTGGACCTTTTTCTGTCTGTGAGTGGCTAGATCTGTCATTCACCTATCAAAAAAGTGAAAAGACAACCTACCTTGATAATCTCGTTTTCTCAGCATTCTCCGTTCTTTGGGGAACAGTCAAAAAATCCGGGCTGAAATCCGACCCGCGTCAGACGTTACCTGGGGAGTGCGCTGGGGAGTCTGTGACAAAATAGTCCACACAAAGATGCATTTTTCTGCATCAGCCTGACAAATATAGACCAATGTTGAATCACATGTACATTTAAAGTCGAATAAAGCATCCATTTACGCCATAAAGGGCCCAGAAACGGCAAGTGCTAAATTTCTAAAGGTACTATTTTCGTGGGCTACCAAACCGGAAGACTGTAATTGTGTACTAACACCTTCAAGAATCTGCAAATTTTCGAATTTTTAAATTTTGTCTCTGTGACATATCAAACTCATATAGTTAAGCAAATAATCGTCCAAAAAGACTAACTCAGTCACCAAAAAGCGATACAAATCCAGGATTTCGTATGTGACCCCCCTCACAAGCTGACACAAGCAAAAGTTCAATTATTCAAACTAGTCTGATGAAAAAGTTCATAGTTTCAATTATTTCAACGAATCTCAATAACCCAAAAGCAAAAAAGAAAGTTTAGGCATCTGTAAGAGTCATTAAAGGATAATCTCACATAAACTTTAGTTACAAAATTTAAAAACTGAAGCTAAAAAATCAAATTTTAAAGTGATTTTAAGCAAAATCGCGAACAGTTTTGAATCACATTCAAATTTGTCCCCAAAACCAAGCTACGTTGCACCCAAGTATGCTGAAAACAGCAATTTATACCACTTACTTTGTGTCTGAAGTAGAGCAGCTTCACTGATGAGTGCCTGATGCTGGACGAAACACATCATTTCATTCTAATCATGATCTACACCGCTAGTTCTGAATGTGAAATATTCCGTAATTTACATGCTACCAAAATGGCCAGAGTGGGAAAGATTTGAGACCTAGGTCTAGATTTAATGCTCATATCATAATGGAAATTGCTCATCCTCTTTTTTTGATGAAACTATATCCCAAATTTGAAATTTCTGAAAAGACTGTAAGTAAATATTACTCATTAGAATGGCCTCGTCGAGTGAGAAATATCACAACCCGCTTAAGCACAGAATACGAGTACCTGTGTGAAAATGCTTCATTGGGGGTTAGGTAACTAAATGAGCTTAAATAACTATGTTATATCATTATCTATGCGAGGCGGTTCTAATGAGTAGCTTCATAAACAATTTTGAGTGTGAGGCGACTCTAATGAGTACCAAACAATACTACTGCTTGCGTGGTCGAAATAAGAACAAAATTTGATCTCGGATGAAGCTGGGGGGGGGGGGTGCTGCAGTTGATTTGTTTAGCTGAAAAAGTTTCAGTTTGAGTTCAAATTAGTACAGCCTCAACCCGGTGAGTTGAACAGCCAAATACAATTGAATTTTATTGGTCTAAGCAATGAGGCCAGGGAACCTGCTTGGGGGAATGGTCCCGACCAGTCCCTGCGGATCCTCATCATTATGCCTTTAAGTGCCATCTCTATGAGGCGGTTCTAATGAGTGTAAGTATCCTGAGAGTTTTAATAAATACCCATATGCTAAGTCACCATACTGGTACAGTTAAAGTGAGTAAGCACTCATAGCACATTTCAGTAGAAAAGGGAATACAATCACAAAAATCAACTTGCACAGTAGTGCTAGCCAGTCTGCAAAAACGGAGTATCACAGTCAGCCTGCTCGGATTGATTAGTCAAATCCTGGTAAAAACTGTATGTGTATGGCCATTTAATTGCATTTTCTGGAATATAATGCAATTTGAGTCTTTCCTCGAGAGAACCAGGCTTTAAAAATAATTTTAAGAAAAATTTAAAATTTAAACTAAAATTCAATAAAATTTTAAAATTTAAATTTAAATTTCTTCCAAAAATACTTTCAAATTATTTCTATTTTGATTCCTGATCTGTGTGCGAAATTTCATCTGAATTCATTGAAAAATGACTGTTTTACAAAGATTTTCGTTTTTTTCACCTTCTCTCTTATAGGGTTCGGTGCACAATTAATCGGTCCCATTCAACTCCATGTAAAAAGGCAGAATTCGAGCGTCTGCAATTTTTTCCAGGACATTGCTTGGACCTTTTTCTGTCTGTGAGTGGCTAGATCTGTCATTCACCTATCAAAAAAGTGAAAAGACAACCTACCTTGATAATCTCGTTTTCTCAGCATTCTCCGTTCTTTGGGGAACAGTCAAAAAATCCGGGCTGAAATCCGACCCGCGTCAGACGTTACCTGGGGAGTGCGCTGGGGAGTCTGTGACAAAATAGTCCACACAAAGATGCATTTTTCTGCATCAGCCTGACAAATATAGACCAATGTTGAATCACATGTACATTTAAAGTCGAATAAAGCATCCATTTACGCCATAAAGGGCCCAGAAACGGCAAGTGCTAAATTTCTAAAGGTACTATTTTCGTGGGCTACCAAACCGGAAGACTGTAATTGTGTACTAACACCAATATAGCAAGAAAAAACTAGAAATGAGGCCAGAAGTCAATGTCAAGGTCAAAATGACTCAAAATGGTATGCACCACTCCGCCATCCCAAGAGGAATCACCACCCCAAATTTGGGATTCCTACATCAAATAATATAGGAGATATGCTCTGGACACAATAATTCTTGAAAATGAGGTCAGAGGTCAAGGTCACAGTGACCCAAAAATGGTTTGTGACACTCAGGTATCCCAAGATGCATTTACATACCAAATTTGGAATTCCTATTTCAAAGAATATAGGAGATATGCAACAGTTTCTAGAAACTAGGTCAGAGGTCAAGTTCAAGGTCACAGTGACTAAATTATGGTAGCGACACTTTGTCATCCCAAGATGCATCCACACACCAAATTTGAGATTCCTACCTCAAATAATATAAGAGATATGCTCTGGACATGATTATTCTAAAAACTAGGTCAGAGGTCAAGGTCACAGTGACCCGAAAATGGTACATGACACTCCGCTATCCCAAGATGCATCCACACACCAAAATTGGAATTCCTAACTCAAAGAATATATGAGATATGCTCGAGACACAATAATTCTTAAAACTAGGTCAGAGGTCAAGGTCACAGTGACCCAAAAATGGTATGCTACACCCCGTCATCCCAAGATGTATTTACACACCAAAGTTGGAATTCCTATCTCAAAGAATATAGGAGATATGCACCAGACTCAATGCAGTTTCTAGAAACAAGGTCAAAGGTCAAGTTCAAGGTCACAGTGACCCAATTATGGTATGTGACACTTCTACATCCCAAGATGCATCCACACACCAAATTTGAGATTCCTACCTCAAATAATATAAGAGATATGCTCCGGACACGATTTTTCAAAAAACTAGGTCAGAGGTCAAGGCCAAGGTCACAGTGACCCGAAAATGGTACGCGACACTCCGCCATCCCAAGATGTATCCACACACCAAATTTGGAATTCCTAACTCAAAGAATATAAGAGATATGCTCCGGCACGATAATTCTTAAAACTAGGTCAGAGGTCAAGGTCACAGTGACCCAAAATTGGCATGTGACACCCCCTCATCCCAAGATGCATTTACACACCAAATTTGGAATTCCTATTTCAAAGAATATAGGAGATATGCACCAGACTCAATGCAGTTTTCAAGAAACTGGGTCAGAGGTCAAGTTCAAGGTCACAGTGACCTAATTATGGTACGCGACACTTCTTCATCCCAAGATGCATCCACACACTAAATTTGAGATTCCTAACTCAAATAATATAAGAGATATGCTCCGGACATGATTATTATAAAAACTAGGTCAGAGGTCAAGGTCAAGGTCACAGTGCCCTGAAAATGGTACGCGACACTCCGCCATCCCAAGATGTATCCACACACCAAATTTGGAATTCCTAACTCAAAGAATATAGGAGATATGGACCGGACACGAAAGCGGGACGGACGGACTGACGGACGGACGGACTGACGGACGGACAGTGCGATTACTATATGCCTCCCAAAGTTCCTTTGGGGGCATAAAAAGAAACGGTAGTACCATAAATGGGAAATATAGCTGTCTGAAAATCTTTGAAGATGACCTTCGATGTTATCAAGACATTTTCGTGCACATAATTTAAATGTCCCGAAGATGCGATTACTATTTTCTTTGCGATGCGCGGATCCAGGAATCTTTGTCAGAGGGGGAGAGGGGGGAGGCCCAACTGCCGAAAAACAACCGCAACAACATTATTTTTAACCCTCAACTGAATTTACAGTTTTACAGGGGGGGGGGGGGGGGGGGGGGGGGGGGGGCTTCCAACATTTTTTAGGGGGGGGGGTCCAACTTTTTTCAGGGGGGGTCCAGATGCTTATTTCCATAAAAACGCATAACTTGTGATTTTCCAGAGGGGTCCGGGCCCCCTGTCCCCATTCTGGATCCGCGCATGTTTGAGCAGTCATTGCCACTAGAAGTCAGCACAAGTATCCCCGAGTCCCTGTCATTGCCACTAGATGTCCGTAAAAGTATCCAGAGTCCCAGGCATTGTAATTCGAGGTTAGTTAAAGTATCCAGAGTCCCAGTCATTGCCACTAGAGGTCAGTAGAAGTGTCCAGAGTTCCAGTCATTGCCACAAGAGTTCAGTATGAGTATCAAGAGACCTTGTCATTGCCAATAGATATCAGTAAGAGTATCCAGAGTCCCTATCGTTGTCACTAGATGTCAGTACTATTATCCAGAGTCCCCTTCATAACCACTAGGGGTCAGTACTAGTATCTGTATTACTAGTCACTGCTACAAGAGGTCAGTACTAGTATGATGAGTATCTGTCGTTACTACTACAAGGCAGTACTAGCAGCCAAAACGAGTTAAGTTCACCAATTGCAGCCAATTTGTGTCCCACAATTGTTTGGCTTAGATTTCCACTTTTATGTTATTTTGTTACTTTATATGTCAAATAGATAATGTTGTCTAAAAAGTGCGCATCCAAAAAGTTCGATTCATTCAGCCTCACAAAGAGCACCACTGAATTTGAATGTGAGCTACGTTACTGTGATGAAGTATACTTGTACACATCAAATTTAAGAGCTTTTATAGTATGCACTTCTACTTGGATCTCTTGTTGATCAAATAAGCCTATTATGTAGAATTTTTATCATGTTTTTTTTCTTCTCAGCATGGTCTAACCAGGTTTGTTATGAATTGACAGTGGATTAAAACAGTAATTCTAAGAGTACAATGATTGTTTTAATTGTATCCATCAAATTTGAAGAGTTGACCAGAAAAAAATATTGGTTTTGAAACATTTGATGAAGAAAATTAAAAATCACATTCTTCTTAGGTATTGGAAATAAAAAATTGCATTCTTGTATAAAGAACATTGTGCAATAGGTCTGTAACATAAATCACATACCTCACACTCTGGTCTTATTTCCTGCGTAGAAACATATATTGTTCTGCAAAATATCAGGTTCTAGTGTTTTGCTTAACACCTTTTACATCAACTTTGCACATTGGAAGTCAGCTGTTGCATCTGGTTTCATTAATGTTGTTGGAATAACACTTCAAAATATGATTATAGAAAAATGATTTTAAATATTACATATATTTGAAACCTTGTTGTGGTTCACTACAAACTAAGACAATGCAGATAAAAATAATCTAACTTCAATAAATGCCTTTTTATGTACATTTATTACAAAAAAGCAAAGTTTGCAACATTCACAAAGATGCACCCTTCTCAGAATAAAAGCACCGCAAGCACTGCGTAATACCCCGCCACTGCTGGGGGCACCAAAAGTTATTTTGTGAGATATATAATGCCTAAATAGCAACAGAACTGAGATAGACAGTGATATGACGCCCTTAGTCACAATATGTAACCTTTGATGGTCAACATATCTGTGAAGTTTCATTCAGATACTCCATATAGTAAATGAACTACAGGTCAAAAACCATTTTTCAGATCAATCAAGGGTGGATAACTCATGAACTGGAAAGGTAAGGGTGACGGTCCTTACTAAAAATATGTAACCTTTGATGTTCAACATATCTGTGAAGTTTCATTCAGATATTCCATATAGTAAATGAACTACAGGTCAAAAACCATTTTTCAGATCAATCAAGGGTAGATAACTCATGAACTGGAAAGGTAAGAGTGAAGATCCTTAGTCACAATATGTAACCTTTGATGATCAACATATCTGTGAAGTTTCATCCAGATATTCCATATAGTAAATGAACTACAGGTCAAAAACCATTTTTCAGATCAATCAAGGGCAGATAACTCATGAACTGGAAAGGTAAGAGTGATGGTTCTTTGTCACAGTATGTAACCTTTGATGTGAAACATATCTGTAAAGTTTCATTTAAATATTCCACATAGTAAAGGAACTACGGGTAAAAAACATTTTTTAATTCAATCAAGGGCGGATAACTTACAAACGGGAAAGGTAAGAGTGACGGTTCTTAGTCACAATATGTTACCTTTGATGTGAAACATATCTGTGAAGTTATATTCAGATATTCAACATAGTAAAGGAACAATAGGTCAAAAACCTTTTTTCAGACCTATCAAGGGCGGATAACTCACAAACTGGGAAGGTCAGAGTGACGGTCCTTAGTCACAATATGTAACCTTTGATGTGCAACATATCTGTGAAGTTTCATTCAGATATCATGAACAGTAAAGGAATAACAGGCCAGAAACCATTTTTCCAATACGAAAAAGGGCAGTAACTCCGTTAAAAATGGACGGATTTTGCCCATTAACAATCCCACACCACTCATCGCCGATAACAATATGTATGCAAAATTTGAAAAAATTCCGTGAATAAATACTCAAGTTATCGATCGGAAATGGTGAGCACGGACGGACGGACGGACGGACGGAAGGACAGACGGACGGACGGACGGACGGACGGACGGACGGACAGACACCGAAGGGTATAACATAATACCTCGCCACACTTTAGTGGCGGGGTATAAAAATGGCAAAAATTATTCATGGTAACGTAATTCACATAGCCAATTTGCTCACTTCAATTGAAGATAAGAAGTTATAAATTCAAGTTAACTATTTTATCTATCATATAAACCATAGAAGTTATCAACATATTAAGGTAGTAGCGGACTCACCGGCATATGTCCAAAAGTGTTTTATCTTTTAATATATTATAATATAGACTAATACTTATAATCTAAGACAAAAAAAACAATACCTCACCGTTCTTTTTAAAAAGTTATTTGATGTCAAAAACTGCAAAATCGCAGGTTTTTGAAAAAAACAAACACAGATTTTGTTAACAAATTAACAAGAAACGCAATACAGTTTTATTCAGAACAAATACTACTCACACCAGAGATATAAATAAAAACAAAAATTAGTGAAATAACATGTATTTACACAATTTATTAAGCAAAATCCTAATTAAGTCAAACGAATAAATGCCAAAAAACACACTAATATACAAAATAAATATATCAGAGAATGTAACTGGAACAACAAAAAACATATTTTTACAAAGATATTTTCTTGAAGAATATAATGATTGAATAAATAATATGTGTCACCGTGCTCGTTTTTTTGTTTTGGTGACTTTTCTGAAAAATCCTGAAAAAAAAGAAGACCATAATTAGTGTTTCAACCAATTTTTTGTTTGTCTACGCCCTATATATCACTGGGCGGAGACATAGCTATTATTGATTATGCACTGAAGAATGGGCGTAGAAAATGACAAAAAAGATTTTGACCTAGCATATGTGACCCAGGACATTACATTATGATTCTCATTGTTATATACCTTATGAGTGTTTACTATAGAAACTTGACGTGTTTCAATCGCTGACAGTTGTACTTTTTATCTATATTTAACGTGTCGCAATGCGACAAATCACTGTCCAAGGGCTTCATCCCCATTAACACATGGCAGCAGAGGGCTGCAACGCCATTAAAGCCCACTATAGGACATCGTCTGCAAGTTAAGATATATCGTCGCTAATGTTTTATGGAGAAATGACCAAACTGTTTCAATTAGCATAAAATACGCTCCTTTATCTTATCGGACAGGCGGCAATCGAAAACGCTCTGAACCGTTGACCGCGGATCACAGATCGCTGGAAACAGTTCTTTCGATTGCCATTTGTCGCCAGTCGGGCGACAAACGGCAGTCGAAATCTCTGTTTCTAGCGATCTCCACGTTCGTCGATAGCATTAACGTTGTCGATTGCCTCCTATCTGAAGTGTTTATTTAATATAGGCCTACTGAATACGTAGCCAAAACAATCCGAAACAAGGGCTACTAGGAATAATTTACAGTCGGGCGACAAACGGCAATCAAAAACTCTGTTTCTAACGATCTTAGATCTACATTCGTCGATAGTATTATCGTGTTCGATTGCCCCTTATGTGAAGTGTTTATTGAATATAGGCCTACTGTATACATAGCCAAAACAATCCGAAACAAGGGCTACTAGGAATAACTTACATTTTTCATGTTCCTGTTATAAAAAAAATATGTTTCCATACCGGATATGCGGCAATCGAAAACTCTTGGCGAACAATCGATGAACGCGAGTCAGATATCGCTACAACCAGTGTTTTCGATTGCCAATTTTCGCCAGTCGGGCGACTAATGGCAAACAAAAACTCTGTTTTTTTACTATTTTTGGTCTACGTTCGTCGATAATATTGACGTTTTCGATTGCCGCCTATCTGGTGTGAATTCGTTGTACGTTTCATGATGCTACGGTGGACATTTTTTGCATACAATTGAATAAAATAATTTGGGACTGCTTGTGTTTGAAAGGAAGGTATATAACAATGACGATATAATATTCTTTTCCATATATTAACGTTCGCCAAGCCCGAGTGTGATAACGTGTTGCAGCCCTCACCGCTTCGCGGCTCGGGCTGCAACACATGATCACACTCGGGCTTGGCAAACGTTAATATACGTAAAAGAATGTTTTATCCTCTTATAAAAGCATTGCTATAACATGTCTTGATACTTTGATGCTTTCTTACACCTAGGAATTATGTAGAAAAAGCTAAACATTATAGCTTTATTCCTGATGCATAGATCTAAATGTCATTTAAAGAATAAACTTACAAATATGCAATATAGGATAAAAATTCTATTCCGTGTATTAATGTTTGGCAAGCCTGAATGTGATGTGTTCCAACCAGAACCACACAGCGGTGAGGCCTGCAACACATTATCGCACAAGAGCTTGACAAACGTTAATATACAGAAAGGAATGTTATATTGACATTGTTATATATTATAGGACTTTTGGGGTACTGTAAAGGTGGCAACTTTAATATTCCTATCTGGGCGTGGTTCGGTTATTTCAACTGCTCAAGAATGGAAATCAGGTTCTATCTAAGCGTTTAAAAGTTGCTTGAGCCGCGCAGGTCTGCGTGCATTTCATGAAAGCCCTGTCCGTTAATGCACTGATTCCACATTTATTAACCCTTAAAGCGTATATAACAACACAATCGTATGTTTTTATCGTCTATTGAAATATTTTGAAGCCTCTTAAACAAACACTGTAGATCTAGAGCAGACTGCTCATCTAGAAGCAGTCTGATCTGGGTCCACACTGTTTGCCTCTATACTTTTGTTAAACAATAAACAAGCACTTTCGAATGTAGTTATAACGCCTCATTTTCAGATTTTACCTATATCTAAAGTAGACGAATAACGCAGTCATGAGGTGCCGCCTTTACAGTATCCAAACAGTTGTGAATATTTTCCTTTCAAGCAAAAGCATTTCAAAAAAATGTCCACTGTAACATCGTGAAGCATACAACAAAACCACGCCTTATAGGCGCAATCGAAAACATCGATACTATCGACGATTATAGACCAAAAATAGTTAGCATCATAGTTTTTTACCACCACCCGTGCCTCATCGAACAGGCGACACCTTGCAATCAAAACACTGTTTCTAGCGAGTTTTGATCCGCGTTCGTCAATGGTTAGGAGTGTTTTCGATTGCTCACTATCCGATGTGGAAACAATTTTTTTTCAACAGAAACATGACTGAAAAATGTAGATAACTCGTAGCTCTTGTTTCAGATCGTTTCGGTTACGTATTCATTGTATCAATACACATACCGGATAGGTGGCAATCGAACAGGTTGATACTATCGACGAACGTAGATCAAATACCGCCAGAAACATACTTTTTGGATTGCAGTTTGTTTGCTTGATTGGCGACAAATGGTAAATCTAGCGATTTGCGATCCACGTTCATCGATTGTTCAGAGCCTTCTCGATTGCCGCCTATCCGATGTGATAAAGTAGCGTATCTTATGATAATTGAATAGTTTGGTCAGTTCTCAATAAAGCATTAGCGACGGTATCTTAACTCGCAGAGGATATCCGTGAGCAGGTTGAAACGACAATTAAGCCCTCTGCAGTCCTGTTTTATCGGAAATAAAGCCCGCGGTCAGTGAATGGTTAACGATCAACCAAAATATGACACATTAGATTAAATAAAACGTATAATTGTCAGCGATTGAAACACCTCAAGTTTCTATAGTAAACACTTATTATAAGGTATATAACAATAAGAGGATGATACATTCTTCTGTCTATTAACGTTTGCCAAGCCCAAATGAGATAATGTATTGTAGCCTTAACCATGAAGCTGTAAGGGCTGCTCCAAGTGCGGATCCAGAGGGGGGAGGAGCAGGGGGTCCGGACCCCCTCTGGAAAATCACAAATTATATGGGTTTCTATAGGGAATAAGCAATTGGACACCCCCTGGAATAAGTTGGACCCCCTGGAAAAAGTTGGACCCCATCTGGAGCCCTGAAAACGATAGATTTCTTTAAAATTGACCATTAGCGGCAGCATGCTGTAATAGCAACCGAGACATGTATATAGTGTGTATATTTATACGGTCCGCAACTTTTAACCATCAAAATACTGAATGACTTCATACTTTGGGTGATGTTTTTAAAAGCTAATACTTGCATTCCTTCTTTTTGTGAAAGCAAAATACTTATCTTCAACTTACACCGCTAAATTACCTAGTTCCACAATCCTGCCGCCTTCATTCCATTGTATGTGCTGTTCTAAATCTTCGATGATATCATTGCTGTTCTCGTCAGTCATGTTATCCGGCGACTTTGGCTTCCGTTTAGCGAACTAGCCTTTTTTGGATATGTTTTGCCTTGAAGTTAGCAATTCTGCCATTTTGTTGTTTACTTGCCAACGCATCAAAGAGTTGTCAGGGGAGAATAATATCTACGTTTTACAAATAAGTATTATCTTTTAAAAACAAGATTCAGGAACGATAACTCTTACACTCTTTCTTTTAAGTAAAAGTAAGGTTATCTTTTGACATGAGTCCCCTACCACCTTAAGTCATGAGAACATTTGAGGTCACTGTGATCAACTGGAATGGACCAGGATGCAAAAGCGGGAGTGCCAATTTCAAAGTATACACATAAACCTACCAATAAACCTCCAGTGGTAGCAGCAACGAGATAAAAATTGAATGAAAAAGAGAAACTAACAATTGAACAACATGTCAGAAACTTATAATCACCGTCTGTTTGTTGTATTTGGCCCTTCGATTGGACAAATCGGTGTTTTTGTAGAATGTGAATTATGGTACGTACTTGTGAGTTACGTTACCTTTGTTTAATCCAGCTCATTTCAAAAACCATACGAGCAGTCTCTTAGAGATTTAAACTTTTCAATTTTGTTTTTCGAACAGATTACTTTGCATATGTTGTGTTGATACAATGAGTAGCTTTGTAAGTTACATGAATAGGGGAGTCGATGTACCCAGAGCATATAGGTAAATCCTTGTTAAAATAAAATGACAACTGTAATATGGTTTAAATCTATCTTTATTAACTAGGACAGATTTGCTTTGATTAAAAACAAACATTTTTTCAGTTAGTGTATGCATTTAGGGAGGTATTTGGAGTTTAGTAAAATTGTTGTAACGTAATTCACAGTAACGTTATATACAAATTTATTTTTCCACTTGTTTTTTTTCTATGCAAAAAACTTCTTGTAAAGTTCTTGTAAAGTTCTTGTATGGTTTGTTATTTAGGTTATAGTTCTTACATTGGCTGCAATTGCAATATTTGAACCCCTTCTTATACAAATAATACACATAGGGTAATGCAATTCCCAAACTGCAGATTTTAGACAGTCTCAGATATCTTTCACCTGCGAAAAAATAAACAAATCTTTCCCCATTTTTTTTTCTTTTGTCCATGCATATACTAATCCTCTTGAAAAGTTGACATAGGCCAGTACTAGTATCCACTGCCCTAGTCTTTGATACTAGATATCTACTCTACTCTATATTTAAAATAAAATGGCCATGTGCGTTAGATAAGGCGCGGGACTAACCAAATCCTGCACCCCCCCCCCCCCCCCACACACACACATGCGTGAACGCACGCACACAAATGGCTTCTGTCCTATTTATATGACTGTTTTTGTGGTGGTAGCTGTTTATGTTGAAAAATTATTTACATTTTGATTTAGCACTAGGCCTACTTAGACCAGGCATCATAAAAGATAAAGCCATGCTGGGGAAATAACAAGAATGTCAAAAAAGGGGTTCTGACAGTTAACTTTTCAGATTAGCCCCATTGCTGGATGATCAAAGCTTGAGTTTTAATTGATAACTGAAGCATGCATAACTCAATATTTCGCCTGTCTTGGGGTGTGATATGCTGGCGGTCGTTATAAAACTGACACCTGTGTTAACAACAGTAATTCCATTTTACTTTGCAAAAGGAAATGCACATTTTTTGGCCTAACATTAGTGTCTCTGTTAGGGGATAATGGAGACAAATGGATAGACAGATGGATGGGGGGGGGGGGTGGATAGATAGATAGATAGATAGATAGATAGATAGATAGATAGATAGATAGTAAAGCGACACTGGAGCGACACTATTTTCAAAAGCTACTACTTGTTACGAATGAAATACTTATTTAATAAACGAAAACATGAAAACAAAAGCCCAAAATTTGATCCCATTTTACCAGACATTTTAAATGTTATGACTTATATTGTTTTTCTGACCAAGCAAGAAGCCATGTAGCGACAAAAAGGCTGGCGCATTTTTTTTCGTAAACGAAAAGTTAAAATCCCCCTTCGGAGCCCCGTCCAATAATAGTACATGAAGTATTTCTTTGCAAGTGTTTCAATACTAAACAAGCGCTTTTGGTGAACGACAACGTTTAAAAACACAATAATGACAGTCTTACCGGCTGTAGCATAGTAGATAAGCATGTCCGGGCTAAATATGACTTTTTGTAATAAGCCTACCTGTCAAGTAAAATCGTCCCCACCTCTGTGCGTGTTTTCAGTCCGAAACGGGTTTTCAGGTCAGTCCAGCGACCGAATTCTTCACCGATATTTATTCTACTTCTATTACATTTAGCGTCGTTCTCTGATTTCTCTCTTTTTGTGGCAGAAGATGTGAGGCGGTTAGGTCTTCCAATTCTTGCCCTTTTGACATGTTCAATTTCCGCCATTTTTGTTTTTGCTGCGCTTCACTCGATCGCATCGGCGCATGGGTCATAAGAGGTCACGTAAGAGTTCATATGAATAGCCACTACTGTCGGTAAATACCGTAAAACTTGCCCGAGAATTATTGGAGGGACCCAAATAATTAACAAAGTATAGAAATCGCTCTGAAAGCGGGTTTTGGGCCCACTCCTGGGCTGTTTCCTTCTTGTAATCGTTAGAAAACATGTTAAGCTAAAGAGTAGAGTAATAAAATATTGTGGTAAAAAATTAACAGCGAGATGCCGCAAATGCACCTTTAACAGCTTCAAAACAGCTGTCCATACTTACGTAACCAGCCAATAAGTAGCGCACACACCCACGGTTAAAGCTGCATACTCTGTAACTATGAACATTTTTCGAAAAATTTATTTTCTTTTTAAATCATTTGTAAAAGTAGAATTAAGCTTTGTTTTCAAAATAAAAATGTTCAGTACAGCTGAAAACTGCATGGAAAAGTGAATTATCTCATCAAATAGGTGTGTTTTTCTCTTGTTGGTAATTATTTGCGTCCCTCCAATAATTCTGGACCGTTGAAATGTAACATAAATGCAGTTGTTTTGATAGTGATACCTTGTTAAGATTTACGAAAATGGTAAAATGTTTACCTGAATTTGAGTATTTTTACTGTGTTCTTGAAAAATAAAAACATTATTTTTAAAATTAGAAGATCAAAAGTTACAGACTATGCAGCTTTAATGTACAAGAAGTGGTCCTACCGTTGAAGATATACAGATACAGATACATCTTCAGACCATGAACAGAACATCTGAAGAGTGAGTTTTCATGTGAGGATCCAGAGGGGGAAAGGGGTCCGAACCCACTCCCAGGAAAATCACAAGTTATTTTGATTCTTATACTCGGACCCCCCTTCCCCGCCCCCGGGAAAAGTTGGACCCCCCGGAAAATATTGGACACCCCCTGGAGTCTTGGAAATTATAGTTTTCTTTGAAAAGAACCGTAAATTTAGTTGATGACTAAAAAAACTTGTGGCGGATGGGCCTGGACCCCCACCCCCCCCTGCTCCCCGACAATATTCCCTGGATCCGTGCATGCACATTATCAGGAAATACCACAATCTCACAATGCAGACCAACCCACAGTAACGTTAGAAAGAGCCACAGACCAAAGCTTAGACATCGGTAGGACAACTCAGTGATTTTATTTGGCCATTTTTGAGGCCGTATATGGGAGTCATTCCCAATCCAAAAATGGCCTTTATTTTCCCAATTTCATGTATTTTAGCTCTTATTTTCCCAATTTTAATAAAATATTTTCCCAAATGTGTAGGAAAAGGTAGCTTCCCAAAATCCCAAATAAAATCACTGCAACTAAATAAAGCAGTCATCTCAATCTTCCTCGTCAAGATGATTGCAAATCTAGAGACGGCACAGAGGTATACATGACAAAGCAAGAACCAAAGGCGGAGAATAAACAAATGGGAGGAGGGAGGAACATTAAACTGTGAATCAACAACAACCGAATGACTGTATGAGGAGTTGCACTCACAAAATACCCATGTATTGTAGAGGCTTGTTTAGAGAGGGGGTGGGTATACGTGTTTGGCGTGCCCAAAAACTTAACTCTTCGAACTCTGGATTTAGAGGCCATCTAGCCTAAACAAAAATCATGCCATGTAATGGTGTTAACATATTTTCATATGTGGTCCTCAATGCAAGAAAACTTGTCTTTGGGGCAGAGGGTGCGAACAGCAAAGGCGCTGACCCGCGCGGGCCTATCTGCACATTTGTTATTCACCTTTTGGAAAGCATCATATCTGAACTTGCTTCAAGCTTAATCTTAATTTTCCAGCTAGTCTCCGTAGCTGAGCAAGCTGGTTTGAATCTTAATAAGGCCACATTTGTCGCATCGAGGCCCATATATTTTCTATTATTATATACGGCTACGGCTATTCATGAACAGATTTATCCGGACACTCCCATCCACTCTGCAAAATTACAAAACTACATGTATAAACTTTCCTAGAAATACTTGTCCGGACACCCTGGAAAATCATATGACGAAACTGCAGATGCCAAAATATATTTAAGAGCAGGGGCTAATATGTGTCCACCAGAGATACGAAATGTGCATGGTAAGCATAACTCTTTTGTAACCGCTAAACGGGAGTACTTTTACAGAGAAGACCAGGTTCAAAATTTAAAAGCCATATCATGCTGCATTTCACCAGGGTCTACACTGTTTGCTATGGTAAAAAAGAGCTCCAGGTACAAAAATACAATATTTTAGAAAAGTTTACCTGACACCCCTTTTTCCATACAATGGACTATCCCAAGTTCATAATTGTTTCAAACCAGAAAGTAAAAATTCATTAATTATTATGCAAAAGTTTAAGTTAAAGAGGATGAACTGCGAACTTTGTTTGCTTTGATTCTTTTAATCCCATCAACACTCTTTTAGTTATCTACAGATGGATCTTACTAGGTTGAAACAGTACTAAGCCAGGATTAATTTTCTTGCTCAAGGACATAACACAATGACACCGGTGAGGTTCGAACCCACGGCCCCGAAGTCACAGATCAAGCACTCTACCACTGATCCACTGCGCTCCCATGAGCTGGGAACTTACAAAGAAGAACAAGAACATAGCATCGTCAGAGCTCTCACTAACTGCTGATTGGCAGTCCTGAACCCCTATTTTGGTGCTGGGACTCTCATTTTTGAAGGAGGCTAAATTCTTTAGTATGGCGGCACTCCCACTTTTTGCAATGAGGGCTCTGGGACTAATCATATGAATAAAAATATATGAGTACCCCACCCCCTAGAATCAGCCTCTCGGAAGTCGGAACAATGGGGGCATGCACGGACCCGGGACCTCCTCTCTATAACTGTAAAATGTAAACTATTTAAGTTCAGGACTAAAAAATTGTCAGGGTTGTTTTCAGGCAGCCCTCCCTCCCCCCCCCCCCCCCAAAAATCCTGGATCCGCGTATGGGAGACTGACTTTTCGTGCATTGATTCCCTGCATGGACCTCCTATTAATCAAATAACGGCCTGTATCACAAAGATGTATAAACATGATAAATAACACCAATAAATCTTGAGCTTGCAGCATTTCAAATACATCGGGGTCCCAGTATTTCTTTTTTTCTTTCCTATAGTATTGGCACGATCAAATTTTGATCATTACACCAGGGAGTGCGGTTTTGGAGTTTTGAAGAAACAAACAAAACATTTACTAGTAGTCCGTCCAACAGCTTGGCGGCCCCTTTCGGGTCAACTGTTATGTCCCACATGGGGGAAAACAGACAAGCCCCTTTAGAGGGCTGGTCAGAGTCGCCTTTGCGTGTTAAGGCTGATTGGAACTGCCTATTGCATATATTGGCTTTTCCTTTGTATCTGTCCTAAGACTTCCATTTTCTCTGAGTGATGCGATCCCAAACGCGTCTTTTTAAGAGATTTGACAAATGACCAAAATTTTTATCTTTATTGTGTCTCCCTATACTAAAAGTAGCAGAGGTGTCTAGGGGCACTTCAAGGCAAAGGCTTGAACCAAGCGGGGGGTAGAGTATGAGAGGGGGTGGAACCCCAAAGCGGGGATAGAGTATTAGGGGGGGGGTGGAACCCCTCGCTCATTGGAGGGGGGTTGGGGGAGCTCCCCCGGAAAATTTTTAAAATCTATGTCTCCGAGAATGCATTTCAAGCCATTTCAAAGCCCTTTTTTACCATATTCTATAACCTCGATTTTAAGCAAGGTTAGACACGCAAACCGGGGGGGGGGGGGGGGGGGGGGGGGGGGGGGGGGGGGGGGGGGGCTATTTTGGGGATTCAAAATTTTGAATTTCGATATTTTTTGGGGTTTTCAGAAAAATGAATATTTTTTGGGTATGAAGATTTTGTGGATAATTTTTTGTGGTCACCACATAATTGGGCTATACTTAGGGGTCATTTCTATGCATTTTAGGATCTTTTCTTAAGGTCAAGGTTAGTGTTGCATCGATGATTGATTATAATCGATGATCAATCGAAAATTTCTAACGAAACTTTGTTACAAGAAAGTGCAAGGTTTATAGAATATAAATATATAAACTGCACACCTAAACCCTTTGTACATTGTACAATGTCCCCTAAATATGTGCTGTTGCACTGTCACAAACAGTGAAGACCCAGATGAAATGCCTTAGAATGCGACATTTCTTCAGGGTCCACACTGTTTGCTAAGACAATCACAATTTTCAGAGAAAGAAATACAATTTTATTTTGAAATAATAACCTGTGACCGATTGAAGTATACAATGGACTTTCCCAAGTTTATTTTTCAATCCAGAAGGAAAAATCCATTAGTGCATAAAGGGTAAATATGTCAATGTCTGTTGAATTTACTTTGCTGTCAGGACCTGTTGTGGTAAGGTACTGTTCATAAGACGCTTAAGATTTTTTTTATAAAGTTTAAGATTTTTGATAAAGTAGTACAAGGATAGACATTCTTTCGGGTGGAACTTGTGTTTTCCTTTCATTTGATAATTATCGATTATAATAGATCATCAATCGAAACCTCCTGACCGATTGTTTTCAATGATCCATTATGAAAAATCCAATAATCGAACAACACTAGTCAAGGTACAGAATGGGGATATGTTTTGTGTTGCTAGAATTTCGAATAATTTTTTGGGGTACTTGAAATTCCTGATATTTATTTTGGGGCAAACGGTAGATGCTGGGCCTGAGCCTATGTATGAAAAAAAATAGAGCATACCCCCCCCCCCCCCTGGGACTCAAACGCCTTGTTCCTAACTATTATTTCGTATTTTCTTGTCATCCTTTTGGAGCTTTGGTAAGGATCCCATGTGGGGGGCACAGCAGTTGTCATGCAAGTCCGAGTCAGCCGAATGTTCAGAAAAAAACAGCAAAGCCCTTGTGAGGGAGATCGGGGGGAGGGGTGTAAAAAATTTGAAGAAAAAAATAAATGCTAGATAAACAATAAGGTCCACACCTAAGAAAAAATTGGGGAAAGGTCCTACGTATTTTGTACTTTTTCATTCACCCCAACCCAATAACATAGGCCCAGCAATGCAGCAGCCTAGGGACTGGGGCTCTCTTTTTAATTTGTCTGAGTCCGTGGGAGGGGGGCACAGCTATTACTTACATGTATTAGCTTTGCGACTACTAGACTACATTGGATTTGCAATGGAAGCATCAAAGGAATGGAAGATGGGGGCACACGCTCCAGCCCCACAGCCTGCGGACGGGGGATTTGTGCCCCCATCCCACCCCAAATTTCCAAGTTTTTTGTTTGGGACTGGGAGGGGACACAAAAGTGTTTTATTCTCCGCGACCAGACTACAGGAGATTTAAAATCGTCAATCCTATCATTTACAAGCCTGGGTCACACTCACAGCCCTGTCTGTGCCCCCATGGCCACCTTTTCATTCAGATTTTTAGGCACCCACGGCCTCTTCGGGGGGGGGGGGGGGGGGGGGGGGGGGGGGGGGGGGGGGGGGGGGGGGGGGGGGGAACCTGCCCCCCAGACCCCCCTTAGGTCCGGCACTGAGTTTTTCTGTACACAGCACTTTTTACAGGCCCTCAAATATCTGAAAGTGCTCTGGCTAGGGAAACCTATGCACATTTTTTCTAAATAAAAAAACTGCCCACCACTAAACCAGCCCTCTCCTCAGAAACCAAGACATCAGGAGGACAAATAAAGTAAAGCAACCAGCTCTCTCTTCCCCATCAAGATGAATGCAAATTTTGTTAGCATGCTGCTTTGTCGGTTTGATCAGATTAAACAAATGTTTTGCATGATCAAAAGGATTGTCTTAATAAGACTGTTCAGCATATGTTTTGGGTATCAAAAGGACCATTTCTTTGAGACGGCACTTTTGAGTATCTACAGCAGTGAACCTGTTTTAGTAGAAAAATATTAAAGATAATTCTTAATTATGTATTCTCATCTAGAGGCCTGGATGTGGCTATTTAAGTTTTAATAATATAAAGGTAAACAAAGTTTATTCCATTTTTTTACATTTGTTGAACTAAAATAGTTTTAATGATGTTTAAGATACATTATATTGGTTTTGATATTATATTCTTACTTACTGGCTTCAATCTTCTCCATTTTGAACAGTCTAGCTGTCATCAATCATGATCAGATATAGACAGGTATAGTTCTACCTCTATAACAGAGCATTTAGAATTATTTCGTTTTACACTAAGTTTCTGTAAAGAAAAAAAAAAGCCTTCCTACCTACCCAAAGTTTCTAGACTGGGTAGGGAGAGGTCAAACAAACATTTTTTTAAATGCGGCCTTAAAGGCCAAATGCTATTAACCATTGGTTGGTTGCAGTTAGTTCGCACCTATTTCATAATATTTTTTTAATATTCTGCATGCTTATTCTCATTTTTTTATTCGCTCATCGTGTTTATAGCTAAGAAAACAGTGAAATTGGTATAATATGCATTTTCGGATGGGAAATTTGCATCGACAAAATTATTTTTTCATTCTCGTTTCAAAGACTGAATCATATGGGACAATATCAGCTGTTATCGATTTTATCGGTCTGATTATCTCCCTTGATTATTGACCACTCTCGCAACTTACCTGTTGAAATCTGTGGCATCAACTACACAGAAAAGTATACAAACCTTTAAATAAATCATTAATAACTAACTTATTATTAAGTTGGCATTATTTTATAAGTTATCAAAAGAAAATTTAATGTTTTATCTTTACAATGATATAAACAAATATGAAATAACTAAATATTTAGTTTTGTCAAATTGTTCATCTTTTTAACTGATAAAATCCCATTCATCTCAATGTAAATTGAATGAAAATGCTTAGGGTGAGCATTTCATGACCCCAAAATAATCATATTCTGATATTTTCCTAATGTTTTATAAGTTATAAATGGTACCTCTATCATCCAACAATATCAACCATATAAGTTTCATAGAAATAAATTACATTTTTGTTCTGTCATTTTTAGGTTGAAAATTGAGTTTAAGCGCCTTCTTGCAAGAGCGGAGAAAATGTCTAAGTTCAAATATTGTGGATCTGTAATGCTTCCGCAAAATGCGATATGCTTGCCTATATAATGTTGAGTAATCTTAACAGCATTTTAAAAGAAAGGGGAAATTTAGCTGATTGGGGGACATTATTATGAAAAATGAAAAAAATATATCTTAATTTTAGTAAAAATAAGAAAATAACAATAACCATATCTTATCGCCGAAATAAAAATAATTTTATTACAAGTTGCTTCAATTTATTCTTTAATTTTTATCTTAAGCATAACAATTATTATTATTATTATTATTATTATTATTATTATTATTATTATTATTATGTAACCTATTGTTAATTCATTGTTGTGCTTGACTCAAGACCGAGAGGCCGCGGGTTCGAGCCTCACCGGCGTCTCTGCGTTATGGTCCTTGAGCATGACTCATTTATCCTAGTTTAGTACTGGTTCAACCAAGGAAGAGGGAGCGCAGTGGCTCAGTGGTAGAGTGCTTGACTCGAGACGGAGGTGCCGCGGGTTCGAGCCTCACCAGTGTCACTGCGTTGTGGTCCTTGAGCAAGACACATTTATCCTAGCTTAGTACTGATTCAACCCAGGAAGACCCGTCCCTGTTTAACTGAAAGATTGTTGATGTGACGTAAAGAATCAAATCAAACAAATTATTTAACCTATTTGCCTATTTATAGCAAAATATTATTTGAAGAGAATATTCGTACTTCAGTCCCACACCGGATAGGCGGCAATCAAAAATACTTATCCTATCGACGAACGTAAATCAAAATATATAGTTAAAAACAGAGTTTTCGATTGCTATTTGTCGCCCGACTGGTGACAAATGACAATCGAAAACACTGTTTCTAACCATTTTTGATCCATGTTCGTCGGTTGTTAAGAGTGTTTTCGATTGCCATCCATCCGGTGCGATTCTGGTGACAAATGATTTTGAGACGCTCATAACGGGATATGCGATAATCCTAGGTGTCAGATAATCCCTGGGGCTATAGGTCTTATCTTGGTCCTAATGAAATACTGCTTATTTACGGTTTTGACCGAATAAACGACTCTGTGTGTCTCCTAAAAACTTATGCATAAATTCAGATACCCAGACTAATCACAACAGCGTTCATGCACAGTACACCCATCTTACTAGTTTTGTCATGCGGCGTCTCGTCAGGGACTTTACTGTTCAGATTGCACAGCGCGATTGCTGTTTGCGTTTCATATGTCTCGGTTAAAAATTCCCAGAAGACATAGATTTAAACAAACCCCGTCACACCGAGCTGATCGGGATCAGTGAGGACTAGAACTGACCAAAAACAATTTATAAAAGGTAAAGGTCTTTCAACAGCAAACAGCAATTGGCTGATCAGACTGCGCAGATAAATTATTATGCGCATATGTTGTTCGCATATGGTTAACTGAAAAGTCATGCTCATAGTAGCATCTTTGCAGTGAAGACAAGAAACTGTATGAGCATGTAATATATGCACAGACTGACCTGCTCCATTAATATACGCTAATCGCGTATGGCAGTCGTCTGGTCATTTTCTCATTGACACAGCGGGAACTCAGTGTGTGTTTAAAGTGTGAAAATAGCTGATAAGGATTTGGCCTAAAGCGACTGCTCTCATGAATTTTGGTGCATTTTTCTGTCTGCATTATATTCCTGTATTATGTTTTTAACTTAAAGCGAAGACGCTGATCAGACATTTTTGTCAAACTTCGGACCCAGTCTTTACAGTTGTAAGCAGATTTTATTTTTGAAACAAATGTACAGTGTGAATCCAGATAAGGATCGAGTATAGTTAGGCTCACACCATATCGGGTCCACATTCCTGATAACTCGTTATCTAATTATCTTTGATAAATTATCCGCTTACCCACTCTCAGCTTTTCAATGTACTCAAAGAACTGTCTCAATTTATTTTTATTTTATTTTTTATGTATTTGTACAATAAATGAGACGGTCCTTTTGAACGCCCAAAGCAAACCTTAAAATGTTGGATAAGACAATAATCACAAAATTGTGCTGGGCTCTTTCCTATCTAGATCTATAATTCTAGATCTACACAGAGAGAAGACTTAAATCAGGCTGCGCATTTTAACAATACTGGTACGGGTTAACTTTTTGGAATACATTTTCTCTTCCTTCTCATATAATAGAGATATGCCTCATTGTTCTGAAATAATTCAGATTAAAGAATACGTTGCTGCATGATCACTCCAAACGATAATCTTTAATTATAATTGCTGTCAGGTGTCAGTTCCTTAATCTTTGACACACTAGGGTAAATATTGACCTCATTAGATCATCGCATTAAAAAGTCCAGAGGAAACTGAAAAAAAAATAACCTGACCAAATAAGCATATTCAGCCCCAAAAAAGTGGTCCTGCTCAAACCTTTTTGGCCTAAAAAGTGGTCATGGCCGTACCGCCGCCGACGGCCTTGTTTGGTGAAGTTGTGCTATTTCTAAATCACTGCGGAAGCGCAGATTGGTCTGCGCCTTTGTTGTTCTCAAACCCCCGAAGACAGTTTTTCTCACGTCGTGGCCCGCATACTTTTTTTATCAACATTTAGAAATTAACCCTTAAAGCGCCAAGCGAAAATGCATCTGAAAATGTCGTCTGCTGAAGTCGTCTGCTGCAAAAAATTGCCAAATATTAGTGACGAATTTAAGTATAGAAGCAAACAGTGTGGACCCAGAATAGACTATATAGGAGCAGTCTGATCTGGGTCCACACTGTTTGTCATAGAGGCTTCTTAAACATTTCAGCAGACGAGAAAGCTGACGACTTTTGTTGCGATTGGCGCTATAAGGGTTAAGTACTCAAGTGCTCATGTGCTGTTTTAGGACACGAAAAGTGAACAAACATGTTTTACATTTGGATATGTTAACATTTTTCTTGATTTCAATCAGATGCATGTATACTCCTATTTGAAACAAATTTTAAATGCACAATTTATGTTACATTAATGAAAATTCTATCCAACAATTCTGGTAAAACATTGAGATGGTATAAAGGCCTCTTTCGTCAGACAAATACCATCGATACCTGGACTAAGATACAATCGATTTCGCGATAAAGTCGCCGCGGTGTAAGGGGGACAATTGACTTATCGATTATCTAGGTGATCAAGAACCATAACTGCCCTGTTAAGTCGAGCAATAGTCCTATTTGTTGGACTTGATTTAGCCGTAATTTGAACATAAACAAAGAAACAGTGCATTGTTGCTCTTATAAATATATTTGTTTTAAAAGAATCAGATGTTATAGGCCTAACGTGCGGAAAATGGAATAAGAACTGGATTCATCAATGTTTGCATCAGTTGTGAATGGGAACACTGTTTACTTCGCAAAACTAAAAGATTTCCCTCAATTTCAAAATAGTACATAATTTCATGTTCATTAATCACTAAAAGATGAACAAGTTTAGGCCCAAGTTAATAAATTACCAATTCAACACCACTCTATGGACGATGACATGTAAATTGATACAGATACAGACAGATATATCAGATCCACTCGCGGCCATTCGTAAAAATGCCAGGTGCATTGTCTGCGCAGGCGCGATACTAAACGGATCAATATTTGACAAAATGCTTCCGGTCGATGACAATGATGCCGTGTGCATAATAGGACCTTGTGCAAAAAATGGGCGCGCACTTCCAAAGTTTACAACAAAATTTGCGAAATGATAAAATTTAACAAGTATTAGCTTTTCAAAAAAGCTGGCGGTCTTTTAGCCCTATCATTGTTTAACAGTCTCAGGGGTCTTGTACTGTTAGGGGGCATGACAGAATGTAGTAACAACGCAAGCCAAGAGTTTCAACAAGGATATTTGTGATTCAAGCTTCTATATCTTATCATCAAGCAACAATCATCAATGTGAAAACTGGAGCGAGAAAATAAAAAGGATGCTTTTACTCTCGTGCCAACAATGACAAAGTGTCTAATTACAGAGGACCGCTTGTAGAACATAATTGCAAGCAGAGAAAGAAAACAGTGTGGATCCCGATCAGATGGGTTCATCAGGAGTCACTTGGTCTTGATCTACAGTTTGCTGGTGTTTTGGAGAAAGGTCGAACCTGGGATCAGTTAGGCAATTGTAAATTTCAATGCAATTTTATGCAAAATATCAACAGCACGACAGTCGTGTCGATAGCAGTAGAAGAACAAAGGAATTTCAACGAAATCGCAAATATACAGTTCACAGGAGCTTGACGTTGCTTTCTTTCTATACTTGTATAACCCTTTACGTAGTAAAGGAAAGGACGGTCACTCCGTTGCTGCACGAATTGTTTCTGGGTGAATTACACCGTTATTATTCAGGTTACAATCTCGTGCGTATACCATTTGAATAAACAATTGCATGCTCTATCCTCCGCCCTATATCAGAAGTTTGCCACATTCACAGTTTTATTGTCATTTTGTTTTTTCTGTGAAGTCTGATTGTAGCAGTGTGATGGGTGCACGGCCATCTTTGTTGTTTTGTTCTCTTGAATTGTGCAAGTATCACAGCAAATGTATAGTGGCATCTGATTGGTCGAGATGATTAGAACATTCTGTCATCATGTATTGACCAATCAGATGACACTATATAGAGTTATATTAATAGACTTTTCGCTTACTGTAAAGGCGGCAACTTTAATATTCATATCTGGGCGTGGTTCGGCTATTTCATCTGCTAAGGAAGGGAAATCAGGTTTTATTTATAATTTGGTAAAGAGTAATTAAGCTTTTTGGGCCGCGCAAACGTGCGTGCATTTCATGATAATCCTAACCGTATACACACTGAACTCACATTTATGACCCTTAAAGCGCATAATCACAAAATACATGTTTTTTGTCATCCACTAAAATATTTGAAGCCTCGTAGACAAACAGTGTGGACCCAGATCAGACTGCTCCTGTAGGAGCAGTCTGATTTTGGTCCACAATGTTTGCCTCTATGCTTATGTTAGATGCAGTTATTTTACTGGCGTTTTAAGGACTAAATCATGTGTTTTGCGTCTATACTGAGATAATGGCGCAAGATGATACAGTTACTTTTGAATAAAACCACGCCTCGTTTTCAGCTTTTACTTATGTCTAAAGTTGACCAGTCCTAATTACGCATTCATGAGGCGCCGCCTTTACAGTAAGCGAAAAGCCAAAGAATACAAGTATAGAAAGACAGCAACGTCAAGCTCCTGTGATACAGTTCGTGTGATCAGTTGGGAAAATTACCTTCTTGGGTCTTTCAATTCAAACGATAAGATTATTATCTTAACATGAAAACCAGCACTTTGAGCCACGCAATGGGTCTTTTGGCTCAAAGTCACAGCGCTGATTTTCACCGCAACATGCTCTCAATGGCGCAATTTGACGAAGAGGGAGATCCCAAGCAGACCGCACGAGCATTTATTCAAATATTGGATAATTCCCGATACAAAAGAATGTTCCAGTCTTCAGAAAAATACTCTGACAGAACAGTATCATGTTCTACAGAATAATGTAGAATAGTAAGCATTATCCTTTTAAAATCAAATAATAAAAGCTCTTTCGACGGTGTGCAATGATGGATCCCAGAAAAAATATAAAATTATGTCATCACCAGAAAAGGTATAACCTGTATACCGAAAGTACGACTCAAACTGCGAATTTATCTACAACGGTACGGCGCTACCGTTACACATTATATGTATTCTTGCCCACTGCATGCTTCCATTTTGAACTTCTAGAGCTTGTACATGTAGATTTATTCTAAGCTCTGATAATTAACATCTGAACTGTGATTTGTTACCATTTAACTCATGCTTCAAGTGAGGATGTTGCTTGATCTTTTGAAAGCACCCGGCTTATGCATGGTATGTTATGTTAATGTATCTAGCATGCGACACATTTATGGAAAATCATTTGACAACACTAGACAGCACATTTTTCTTAAAACTGATGCCAGAAAATCAAGGTCACAGTGGTCGCTTAACTGTATATGTACAGACTCCGTGACCCCCAAGATGTGTTCACAAACCAAATTTGGGATTCCTAGGATTTATGCTACTGACACGATTTTTCTAGGTCTGATGGCAGTGGTAAAGGTGCGTGACGCTCCATGAACCTAAATGCATTAAGACACGAATTTTGGCATTCCTACCTAAAATAATATAGGAGATATACTCCGGATATGATATGAACACTCAAACACTTAGGACACTAAGGACAGGCAGTTTGTTTACTGAATGCCTCCCTTTTGGGGGCATAAAACCTGTTTGTCATGACCGTCATAAGACAGTGCCTGAATTCATAGTAATTCTATGTGATCAGATGTGGATGACAATCATATAAGTACGTTTAATGATGAGAAGTTCGCTCGCACTCTTTGCCAATCAAGGACGTTATGACTTTGGGACGTTTCACTTTCGCCAGCTTTTTCAAAAAGCTATTACTTATTGCGTTATATAAGCGGCAGGGCAAATTGACGTAAAAATTAATTTCGCAAATGAGCTTGCCTCACGCTATAGGTAGCCCTACAGATTTCACGGACAGTTTACTTTGCGCTGTAAGTCTACCCATGATATTTGGTACCCCGCTAGTTGTTTGGCAGCAAATAAAATATAGCATGAGCAAGGCATAAAGGTTTGGTCAAAACCTGAATTTGATGTATGTTTTGATTGACCGCAATGATCTCGACGGGCGACGATGTCCGTGACATATGAGTGCGCAAGTCTTTATGTTTTTCTGAGGTTTATATGTCCATCCAATGTGTTTAAGAGAGTCGTTTATGGGGTGCATCCCATAAGCAACAAAAACCCCACAAACATCCGTGGTACGTGCAATTCACCCCACAACGTCAAATGAGGGAGAGCGGAAGGACAGACGGACGCCCACTCGACTCCCATCCTATAAGCTCACCCTAAGCCTTCGGCTCTGGTGAGCTAAAAATGTCATGAGCCCTGTAATTAGCCAATCAAATGCGTTCAGTTTTCCTAAAGCAAAGCTAAAACACTTTCCATGTTTCCTCTGTTCTGGCCAAGAAAGCAAACAGGCGAGCGATGGCTTTGCTGAACGCACTCTGACCTGCAGACCAGATATTGTGTTAAAAGTGAGTAGAAAGATAAAGAATGGTTTGTAAACTGTTCCGTTTCTATGTTTAACTCTTTAGAAATGGGTATATTGGGAATTTGCAAAGGAAAACAATACAATTTTACTTGAAAATTATAACATAATCCCTCTACATGTATATATATCATGGGCCGTCCAAAGTTTATTTCATAAAATCAGAAGGAATATAATCCGTATAATTGTCATCATAAAGAGGGGATGACAATTATAATTGACTAAATTTGCTTTATAAGTGGTGTAGCATGAGCTACCATTATGTAATATTCACAGAAATGGCTGTCACAACAGGACACATTTATTAGCTCATCAATTTCGTTTGATACGACTTTCAAATGGCTACCAGGCGCGTAGCCAGGCGGAGGTCAGGAAGCATTGGCTTCAACATCATATGATCATATACACGAGAAACTCTGACTTTTCTTGATTGCGAACAACAAAGGTGCTTACCAGCCTGTGCATCCGCGCAGTCTGATCAGCACCTTTATCATTCGCTATCTGAAGAGTAAAATTACAAGGTCAGATATCTCTTAATTCTCCTAATATTTTTGGTGGGCTTCAACATGATAAAACCTCTGGCTACGCTCCTGGCTACTTTACTTTCAGACAGTTGACAAAGGCAATATTTTTGAAAAGCTTATACTTGGCATGTAGTGATTGAAATTATTTGTTACTTTAGCTGATGTTTAGCGACTTTCTCTGTAATTCCATCCCAAAAAATTAAGAAACCTGAAGGTCATGAAGCATTCACCTGATCTTTTTTAATGTTAAAATCATGCATCATAAAATACCTGGACATGAAACTGCAATAGATTTGCTAATAATTGTTTCCCAATGATTGTCGCGTCGAAATACAGGTAAATCCGATAATTTGACTGACCACTTTACAAATATTGAGATCCATACATGTACGCATACTTTTTCCCTTATGTTCTAGCAACTTTGGGGTAACGGTAGTAAAGTGAATTTAATGCCAATAAACTGAGAATTTCTCCAGCTACAATTTGATACCAAACAATCTAGTGTTCTCAGGAAAAAATACCCAAGAAAAAAAAACACGCATCAGGCCTTCCTACACTACACGGACATGGAAAACAAAGTAAGGAATTAGGCGAAAATCCTAGTGTCCTTTTTGTAAAACATAGGCAAATAGTGCAGACCCAGATCCACAACCGCCGAACACAGCGTCTGATCAGGGTATCCACTTTTTGCTTATTCTTACAGACCATTCTATAAAAATGCAACCCAACTACCCTTAAAACGCAAATGGAGTGGTCCAATTGACTAGAGTGGGAAATTCCATTCGGCGTAAATGGGTTTAATAATGTAATTAGATAGAAATGTATCTTGATTTAATTCTTGTGACATAAATCTGTTAATTGGCAATTAATTTATTGTCAGTTGTTGAGAATATCGCTTCAAAAATTAGACGGTTTGGTTGAAGAGATATTTTAACACAGTCGCGGAAATAATTACTGCTCATAGACACCCTACCAAATCCCTTGTTAATTGTTAACCAAACGCTTAAGGGATTAAAATGAAGTGTATCTATGGTTGACAAAGCATCTTTTATTATTTAAGATATGTTTTTTCACGCTTTTAAACTCTGTCATGTGTTTAAATTCCTGGTGTACATTAGAGGCAATGTTTAGGTTTCTGACATTTCCGCCATTTTATTATGTTAAAATACGAAAAAAGACGATTTTGCTAGCATTTTAACTGCATGGTTTTATTTTGTTTTTGCTAAAAAAATTGATATTCTGGTAAGGAAATATGTGTACTTTATGTATCAAGTGTCAAATATATCCAATTTACTCACATTAACTAGCTTTAGAACCGACAACTTCGGTGGTAAAATTGGAAGAGTTATCATTTTCAAGATGGCGGATTGTACACAACGGAATTTGTCCAAATTAACACGAAAATTAACCTTATCCAGTGATTTTATTCCAACATAACACATATGAGATATACTTACCAACTTATTCTCTTATATTCCGTAAGAATTTTCTCCATTTAAAATGAATATTCACGATTTTGATATTGAAAACTTTCCTATGGATCATCGCTATGAACAGCCATTTTGAATATGGTGGCAGAAAGGTATTTATGTCGGCGTATACTCGATATACGCGTAGGCAATGATATTGATAAAATAGATAAGAAGCCAATCCTGGTAGTTTTTTGATCCATGTTAAAATAGGTCAAGGTAATTTTTGGCGTATTATTGAAACATACTTTCTTTTACCGTATGTATATGGGCATGGTAGCGTATTTTGTCAAGTGAGCTAAACCAAATATCATATTTATCTTGTTTTCATAAATGAACACTCCATATTAAATTTGAGTTCAAACAGCCCAGTGATTTCTGAGAAAAATATGTTCAGATATGTATGTGGCAGTCCAGAATAAGTGGCCTTTGATGAAAGGTCAAAGGTCAGCTTGACCTTTGGTACTTAAATCATTTTCTCATTAGGTTTAATATTTCTCGCAAGTATTAAGATTGCAGCCTAAACAGTTATTTAAAAAGTGACATTTCAAGATTTTCCCAATATAAATGCATTAGGAATCATTAATTTGACCTTGTCGTAATTAGGTCAAGGTCAAACCAGATTCATTTGTACCAACCTAATATGGCCCATATCAATGCTACAAATCAAAGCCAAAGGTCAAAGGCCTTTGGGTCCCAGAGAAGCGATTTAAAGAGTTTTACCTTATATGGGCATGGCGGCCATCCTGGTCATGTGACCATATACATGTATTTTAAATTTACTCCCCTTAACTTAAGGAGTCTCCATATGAAATTTGACTTCACTCAGCCATTTTTAATATTTATTTATTTTTTTTTTATATGAATTGATGATAAGATCCCTAGGTGGTAGCCTTAAATGAAGGGTCAAAACGTCAGCTTATTTATAACTAATGTCTCATTAGGTTAATCATATCAAGTAAGTATAATGATTTTGGTTATGGAGAATGACAATTTCAACATTTTCCCTAGCCTGGCTTTCAGGCCCTGAGTTCAAGGTAAACTACTCCTACTGAACCAAACTTTTCTCTGATATAATCTCCCTTCTGATCTGTAACTCAGGGTCTAACTGACAGTCCTAACAGAGAGGAAGACACTATTAGAATATTTGCAGTTTTTTTGTAACAAAATTATTAGTTAGACTGGGGCCAGTCTACATTTTCCCATATAAGTGCATTTGGCATCAAATTTGACTTGGCTGCCATCCGCAATGCTACATACCAAGTCCCAAGACCATCAGCATTCTGGTTCTGGAGAAGAAGATATTTAAAGGGTTTTACCATACATGGGCGTGTCAGACATCTTAGTCAGGTGACCAGAACAATTTGTATATAAACTTATCATAAGGAGGCTTCATATGAAATGAGTTCGTGAAATCTCCCTAAAGTCAAATTTGCAAACTGTGATTTTTGCAATAATTGTCGTGATAATGAATGGGCATACAAAAACATATTTAATGATTTTCTAACAGATGGCAACGGGGAGATAAATATAGCTTATTATTATATTATCTTTAAATAAACATCTTCTGATTGGCCTAGATGCATATCCACTCGAGTCAATATAATAACATATTGCATGGTTTGCTGGACGTGACGTTGCAAAGCACACGGCAGGAGGTAATATTGCATGGCTTACGGGAAATGACGTCAGAACGTCAGGTAATTTCGCATGATCCATCCGTAACGTCAATAGTTTTAAGGGTCCTAAAATAGCAGGACATGCATAACATACATTTATTATATTATAAAATAATTGTTGACTTCTGTTTCGGTAGACATGGAGTGTTATTGAACTGTAAACTTAATCATATTGACCTCCGCTCTGCGTCGGTCAATATGACGTTTACTGTTCAATAGCACTCCATGTCCACCTCAACATAAAATATAACTACTCAAAAAACTGCATTTTGGTACTGCATCAGTAACATGTTTTCGATGGATTCCACAACTTTGTTTTACCACCAAAGAATGAAGCAGATTCATCTAAGAATGTCCAATTGGATCTGACTGGGAAGTATGCTTGCGCACGATTCAAGAGTGCAAAATGCATTTAATAACTCCGACTATATAATAAATGGATAAAACGGAGATGCTTTATTTGTTTTCTTTTGTTTGTTTGATTCTTTACGTCCCATCAACAATCTTTCAGTTAAACAGGGACCGGTCTTCCTGTGTTGAACCAGTACTAAGCTCGGATAAATGTGTCTTGCTCAAGGACAACAACGCAGTGACGGCGGTGGGGCTCGAACCATTTGTTTTCTATAAAAGCATGTTCCCCACCATCATTTTTAATCGCTTACACCATGAACCATAATTTGCCATAATTTCGATTCGCTCATGCTGTTCATTCTGACGGATCACTGACGTTAATGTGCTTCCAGGACTTAAGTGACCCCCGTTTTTAGCTAATTATTCGTTAATGGTGATTTTAATTGAAAAATTAATTAGAGAAATGAATTTAGATATATACCGCGTAATTGAATTTATTTTTCCACATAAATATGAGTTTTTGTATAGGCTGGGATTAGATGGAATTTTGGTGTGTTTTTGTTGCTCTTCTTTGAATAAGACCCCAAGTGAACCTCGCGATATAAATAAAACATGGCTTATACAGGTCAGTGGGGGTAATTCGTCAGCCCCACAGATAAGAGTGCGTAACAGAAACTTATTTTTCCTATTTATCAACCTAAAAATATGTTGTGTGTACTCAAAACAACCGCCTCGATGATATGGTTCTTTTGAGCACCCAAAACATGTGTTTCAACTGACGAAGACAATCGCAACTTCACGCTAAAATTGCTTAACTGGCTCAATCTTCGTGCATTAGGCTATGATTCACTGCTTATACTGACTCATAAACTTCACTGTACATCTAAAGCAGATGCATTGAAATGGCCTGTGTTAAAAAAACAATTCAAGTAACAGTTTTGTCTGAACCTTGAATAATGGCTGAATTTCCTTTGAGATAATTGTTTCCCTAAAAATATGTCTTTCAGGAATACAAGAAGTTTATCAAACAGTATGGATCCAGATAATCTATGCCCAACATTTTAAACCTGAACTTGCCTTCGGCTGTTGACAAAGTTTATCAGCGAAATAGCTTTAGCAGGCAAATATTTGATGCTCTAAGGATCATTGACACTTGCTATGGGTAAATGCCTATGGTTTTCAGTAAAAATAAAAGTTTGACAATCGTCCCTTTCTTCACCTTGAAGCTACCCTGACCTGAGTACTTTATGGCTGTGAAATCCGTTTTCGATATTAAATGCTTCAAGGACGTAAAATTTTGGGTAGAACAATCAGTTTTACATTAAGATATATAGAAATCCAAAAACATTTTTTAAAATATCATTCCCCCCCGTGTGCCAGCAAAAGCTTTAGCATGTATATGTGTTACCATATTTGACACATTGAATGGAAGTGGCTTGCTGGCACACGGGGGGGGGGGGGGGGGGAAAGATGTTCAGCAGCCCAAAAACCCAGGGCCTAAGCCCATAAAATGCCTTTTCTTCTAAATAAGAAATTAATGACAGTAATGAAGTTCTTTAGAACCAACCTCCTAAATTGCTTTGTATTCTGTGCTTGTTTAATATAAAGTACTTAAAGATTAAAAGTAGAATTAGCAAGGTTTTATGCATTTTTTCATGAAGAAAATTTCTCTGTTTTTAAATGACACATTATTTTGCAAACGTCCTGTACTTATATATTTGCATGCTAGGGAATTGTTCATGTTTTTATTATCGTCTGCTGACTTTCTTTAAAATTAAGTTTTTTAAAATAAACCACCCAGGACCACCATCAGAGTCTCAAACAGATTGGATCCAGATCAAGACCGACATTCTGTTGGTCTTTATCTGGGTTTAAACTGTTTGCAAAAGGCTATTGACAGACGTCAAAATTATCCACTGGCATGCAAAGAGTTATAACAGGTAAATACTTTAGTGTTCAATATATTGTCTCATATAGGGATATACATGCATATGTATACCATAAATATTCGGACACTTTAAATACATTTAACATGCTATGCCCTTTGAACAAAGCAAAAGTAATATTCAAAGGATCTAGTTAGAATCAGTTTTACTTTCCAGTGCTAAATGGGACACTTTCGTTCCTTCAAAAATATTTATTTCTTTTGTTGAGCTTTCAGTTTTGTATTATTTACGGTACATGAAGTCAAACATGTACAGGTAACTTCTAAATTATCTCCCCAAAATCATTTTATTACAAAACATATTTTGTTTTTTAAACAATTTCATCAATTATCGTAATTCGTTAATACTCTGCGTATGGTATGTTCAATAGATATCACCATGCCTACCAAATAAATCAAGAAAACGTGCAGAAATCACTTTTTAAAGCACTTTTTATTTTCATGAAATTTCAGACCCCCTCCCCTTTCTATCCGCCATAACTCTCGAATGTGTAGGAATTTTGCAAATATTTTGCTAGCTGGCTCTTGTCATTAGATTCACCTATTGCACTGATACTACATGCACCACACTAGAAGCCCAAATGCAACGTTCTGGGAATCTGAAAAATAGGCGTATAAGGCCCAAACCGTCAATGATCCTTTGCTTGAATTGTTGTCTTACTATTGTCATCTGCTGATTACCTTAGCAAACAATTTGGACCCAGATCAGGCCCATTGAAACGTCGGGCATGATCTGGATCCAAACTGCTTGGCACTCTACTGATATTCCCGAAAGATCATTTAAGAAAAAACAACATAAAAACAAACTGATTTTGAAAAAAAAATCAGCAGACGACAAAACCATGACAAATTTCCTCGTAGGCAAAAGGAGTCAATGAATTGAAATGGAAGGTGCTACATGTACATGCATGTTTCATGCTTCAGCCTTATACTTGCCTGCTTTCAAAACGGCACGGTCTAGGACCCCGATAGACTTTTACAATTGCGTGTGTGCATGCGTGTGTGTGTCAAAATGATGACGAGTGAGGTTTAATTTTAGGAATACAGGAATACATTTTCGCTGAATCATCGGATATAGATATTCCTGTAGGCTAGTACATATAATCATAGCAATGCAAATATACCACGTGTATCTATTGGGGTACACATAGGTATATTCTCAGGGAAAACAACCAAGTTATTCTTTTGTACAGGGGACTGGTGCTTCAGTTACAAATAAGGGCGTCTACCAAAAATAAGTTTTAGTTACGCGGTGTGCATTTAAATCCACATGCTAAGTGCCGTTTTTCTAAGTTTAATTTAAAGCTGATTAAAAAAAGAAAAACGGGCGTCACTTATAACCTGGAAACACTATAGTATTTTTCAACAATTGTCGTCTGACAAATGTGAGGTTGATTCAAAAACAAACACTTTAAGCTGGTAGCCAGATGTCTTAACCAATGGAAAACACGAAAGTTTTCGGAAATAATCGTTTTATTAGCTAACGTCAAACAGCAATAACAGGCGGATGACGTTCGCGCATGTCGCGATACTTTTGTCTTTTATACAACGAGTTGAGGGGTATCTGGTGGCACTTAAAGATTTTGATTATTCCTGTTCCTTAGGATATGACCAAAAAGAAATGAAGTCACGGAGACGAAATTAACCGTTGCCAGTGGCCTAAAATTACATGAATTGATTTTGTCTTTCCGTTAGCTTTCGAGTTCGAAAACTTTTTTGCGATCTGATACTCTGTGACTTTTTAAATTTGGGCTGTCTTAGAATTATCGCGATGTCACGGCAACCATTAGCCACAGCGTTTCGAATTCTTATTGAATGCAAGCTAAATGACAGGACGTCATGAGACGTGTCGCGTGTGAAGGACCCTTGCCGAAATTGGATGAAAAAAGGAAAGGCGATTGACTGATTGGCTTCGTATAATAGAGTTTCCTTTTCACGTGACACAGCTCTGAATCGGTATTATACTGGCTTCCGGAAGGCGGATCCAGCAGTAAGATAAATTGGGTTCTGGAGATAATATATTGACGCATATTTTTGAACACGTATATATACATATTCTGGCTGGAACACCAACAACAATATACACATGTGTATATTTTTCTAGGGCGAACTTATTGATAAACACAAAGATATAAATGCGAATTCAAAGACAGTATTCACAGACTACGCAATGCTCAAATTAGTACTCTATAGTCCCCATATGTTTCTATTATTCTGTCAATCAAAGGTGGGCGTGGTTAAAAAAATTCTGGGGCGAAGTGTTTCATATAAAAATGATCATGAAGTGTTTCATAGAAAAATGATCATGTGAGGTGTTTCTTTATAAGAATTTAATCTAAAGTATTTCTTTCAGAAGTATTTAATATTTCCAATTGAACTCACAATGATTTTAGGCAAAATTATGCATTTTTTACAAAATGGTGAAACGCCACCTAGGAGCCGATCCCGGAGCCGATTGAGACACTGAAAGGCTAAATTCTACTATTAAAAATTGTTTTTAAAGTATAATCAAAGGATTAAGAGTTTTAAAAAAGTCCAATATGAGATTTAATTGTCGATTTTAGTATTTGATAACTTGTCAGAGAAGTAAATAAGCGTTAATTTTAAGACTGAAAATAGGTCAATCAAGGGAGACAAATAAAACCGATATCTAGGTGGGAAGTATGAAAGCCAGGACCAATGTCAGTGATTCGGAACCAACTTTACGGGGACCAACGTTTAGCTTGTGAATTTCTCGTACAACTCTCAGTAAATACAATATATTTTTGATGCATAATAGTCTTTATGATCTTTAAGACGACAAAATAAAAAAAAATCGGATGAAAAACACTTATTTTGGTAAAATTCGTTCGTCATTCCCAATACGACTGGTCTTGGGTGTAAATACACGGCATGGTCCGATATATAAGTGCTTAAGAGTTAACCCCAGGGGGATACTCTATTTTTTTCTACATAAGTAGGCTCGGGCCCAGCATCTACCATTCACCCCAAAAAAATATTCTAGAATTTCAAGCACCCCCAAAAAATATTTGAAATTTTAGCAACCCAAAAATATATACCACATTCTGTAACGTGACCTTAAGAAAAGGCAAACATTGCTTCCCCAGGGAAACACATCTTTGCTCCATAATTGTAACAGTGGTCACTAATTAATGATAATTATTGGCTGCCCAACGTCTTACCTCCAGCTGTTTACTGTGCAGGCATTTACACATGTTCTGTGTTATCTTATCTTTCAATGAAAAAATAATACCAAAATGATCAATATGCATGATTAACAGATTCTAGACTCTGATCAGCTGCCTGGTCATCCATGTCTGATCGTTATTAACGGTCCGGATTCACTGTCCATATAGGGAAACCTATTCTTATTGCACACAGCAAATACTTTGAACTGCTAGATCATTCTATGTGCAGGCTGATTTTGGTTCGCTGCAGATTGCAGAGGTTATATTGTTGATTTGTGTCACGTAATGCATTATGATTTATTTTGGATGGTGATGTCGCAAGTATATTATACGGTCAAAAGTCAGAATTTCATGGTAAAAAGTAAGCAATTCAATATATTGTTCAGTAGTTAAAAACAGTGTTTCAATCGAAATATTGAGATAGAAAAGCAACATTTTGAGTTAAGAAATTGAAATGCTAGGGGAGCGAACAGGAGTGAAACCTGTTTCGGAAATCAATGCGTTTATATACCGATACTTTGTAATGAAAGGTTGAAATACAAGTTTAAAAGTCATTGGAATTTCAAGTTTAGAAGTCATGGGATTAGAAATTATGAGACGACGTTTGATGAACTTGAAATTTCAACTTCCGTGCACTTCTGTATCATCTCTTTTACTCAGAATTCAGAGAGTTGAACTCGATGTAAGGTTTCATAACAAAAAATAAACTCCATTTTATGGAATATTTATGCATTGCCATTTGAATATTAGAACCACAAGCTGACGTTGTTTGAAGAGACATTAGGGTATGCAGGATATTAGTCACCACCTGTATGCAAGGTTTATATCAAAGTTTTGAAGTCAATTCGCTCTATTTCTCCTGTATAGAACAAACAAACGTCAATATATGTGACTCAGACAGTCGCATCTCAATCTGGCCCGTCTGTATTTTTTGATCATAGATGGAACCTGCTTTCAGATCACAATTCATATCCATCGTTTGTCTGCTTAATTAGTACAACCATTCTGTTATGTGTAACCACGTGAAAATGAACATATGACATATCCAGCAGATCCCAACCTCCATTAACATCGCCTATCTCAGGTCAATGAGAACGGGGTAAACTGTACTGTATATTACACCATTAAAATAGGTCTATTATGAACAATCCCATTTATAACAAATGTAGTAGTTATAAACTTCATACATATGTGACATGCTAATCTGGTATGCTACATGAAGAAAATTACTTGCAGTTGTACCAGTAAAGTCACTTGTCCATAGTTATATAATAAGTAGCATGACACATGTATAAGTTGTATCTTTCATACTATACACATGAAAAAAGGAAAATGCTCATCCTTGTATATAAGAATTTTGAAACATCAGGCCAAATACTTAAATTTTACATTTTTGTGACCATCTAAACATTCCATGGTCAGTTGTTGTATGAAATGAAACTATGAGGGATTGGGACCCTCTGTATGTCATGATCACATTTGACCAACAACATACCCACGGTTAAAGTCATTTTAAGCCGGCAACCCTCCCATGATAGTATACAAATTCAATACAACCATACGTGATTCAAATTTTATATTTATGTGAATTGAAATTGAATTTCCATAAACAAGTGGATATAACTACAGAAACTATGGTGCGATATAGACTATTATCGCACTTGAAAAAGACATTACGTCATTAAGCAGTGTGACCAAGTTTCATAAAATTCTGATAAAAACTATACGACTTAGCGAGCATATATCGTGTGAAGTGATGAACTTCCATATACAAAAGGCCATATTTACTGAAGGAATGTTCATATTAAAACAATGTGATCAAGTTCATAAAGTTCTGATTAAAGTATTCTATTTAGAGAGCGGATCTTTTATAAAATGGTGAATTTCTATAATTAAGGGTCATAACTTATGAAACATCATGAGCACCAAACAACGTGGCTAAGTTCCATAGAATTCTGATAAAAACTATTCGACTTATAGAGCGGACATCATTTACTATGAATTTTCAAACAAAGGACCATAATTACAGAAGTTTTGGTCCATTATTAACCATTATCGCACTTGAAGAAGCTATCAAGGTACCAAACAATGTGGGTAAGTTTCATGAATTCTGATATAAGTATTCGAATTTGATAGAGAGTATCGTTTCAAATGTTGAACTTCCATAACTAAAGGGCCACAACTCCAAAAGGTATGGTGCGATATGGACCATAATCGTACTCGAAGAAGATATCATGGTACTAACCAACGTGTCTGATTTTCATACAATTCTGATCAGAAACACTGACGTCATTGTTATATGTACGTTGTGGTATGAGCGTAATTATGTGTAGACGGACAGACGGAAGGACATGTGTAACACTGAATCCCCATTGTCTTGTTGGGTCATTAAACGCGTACAGTGAAAGCCCATCCATAGAGAAGACAAAATATAGTTTAATATTTATTTCTATATGCATTCACGTTATACGGTTAGTACACGAAAGGTAAACACACAAGCGTTATGCCTCATGCGCATGTGTGCCGTCCTAATGTGCTCCAGTGTTAGAAGAGACTCCGTTGGAATATCTTATTGCCTTCTTCCATGACAGAGCTAATTTTCTCTTCTTACCGACACAAACAATCACACGTGTCGTTTAAGTGATTTTGTACGCAGTATTTAGTATTCTTGTACTTTGGTATACCCTTATATAGGATATATTTAAACAGTGTAGACCCAGATCAGATGCCGCTGTATGGATTCTGATCAGCGTCAACACCGTTCATAACACATCTTTTCAATTTACCGAAATTGAAATGTACACAAAATTATACTTAAACATCTTTGGCGTCCCTATTGTGGGACATTGTCAATTATTGTGGACTCAAACTACGCGTTGATGATGAGGCATATGATCAGCGTACTAACTGTTTGTCTAAAGATCCATTCAACCTGTTCGATAACATGTACCTATAACTTAAATTATACTTTGGTGTCCCTTTTGTGGGACGCTTTCAAACATTATAGATCCAGGTCAGCTGCCAGTGAATAGGTATCTGCTCTGGGTCTCTACTGTTCGTTATAAAATTCACTCAAATTATTTGTTTATAAATATATCTATATTCATATTTATTGTAATTTTGGTGTCCCTATTGTGGGACATCGTCACATTGTGGATCAAGCATGATTTTGATGACGAGGTATCTAACTATTGCTATTATTGTTTGTCTCAACATCCACTCGTTTGACCGGGTTAATATGCATGCATTATTTATAATATACTTTGGTGTCCCTTTGTGGGACATATATAAACAGTATAGATACAGATCAGATGCTGGTAGTGTGACATCTGCTCAGGTTCATTATTGTTTGTATAAATTCACCCATTGAGACCCAAATTAAATGTGCACAGTACATACATATCCATGTATATACACACACACACATACATATACACATTTTCAGTAGTTGACGTCCATTTTGTGGGACATCGTGAAACACATTAGATCCCGATCAGACGCTGTTGTTGTGGTGCCATATGGTTCATATTATAACTCTTATTTGTCATACTATTTGCTTAATTTACAATTTTGAAATGCGCATATATTTAAATTGTATTTTGGTGTCCTTTTTGTGGGACATATGCAACCAGTGTAGATTCTGACTATATTTTGTTGTTGTTGTTGTTGTTGTTGTTGTTGTTGACTTGCCATATGAACAGTTATTATTGTTTTTATATTGTGCCTCGGTGTCCCTTTTGTGGGACATATGCGATTATTATGGACCCTAGCAAATCCTTTTGACTTAGCACCTGAACGTGGTCACTATTATTTGCCGCAAATCCATTCATCCAAACCGTATATTAAACGTGTATATTATATTCTACAGGGAAGGGGATAATGACAACTGTGGTGCGTTTCTGCGCATGCGTCATTTGTTTTTAAAATAGACAGCCAAAAACCCCAATGTCTATTAATAGCGCTTAAAAAGATGCAGCTTTTAAAAAAGATAAGACTTTATGTAGAGGTCATATTTTAAGATGCCTGAAATGAGGATGGATGCCTCTATGGAGGCTTAATGTAAATAATCGCCATCCCGGAATTTTCGTCAGGGGGGTTCCAGGTCAGGCTGGCAATAAAAAGCTCTGACAACGTGTCCAACTTTTTCCAGGGGGGGGGGGGGTCCAATTGCTTATTCCCTATAGAAACCCATATAACTTGTGATTTTCCAGGGGGGGGGGGGGTCCGAACCCCCTGCCCCCCTCTGGATCCGCACTTGATCGCACATTATTTCCTACAATGTGCCCCCGACCTCAATCCTCCATTTAGACTCAGATCAGCCTGTGCGTATGTGCAGTTGTAAACGTATCAGCGTATTTGATATTTCCTTTATGAAGATGACATTCACAAGCGCTAATTTCTTTAACTATGATCAGACGATGGCTATCGCCTGCACATATATCATATAAGGCTAGCCTGGAAACATGTCCTAATCCTGTAATAGAATGAAGGCAAATGGATGAGCATGTTTCTCCTTTAATAAACGTACAACTATGTTCTGAAGTCGTTGTGAGGAGACGGTCAGAAATGGATGAGCGTATTTCTAAATCAGATATGGGTATTACCATATTCTAACTACGATCACAGCTGCTGGCTGATCATGTTCCTCATCAGGTAGATGTATAAACATTATCTTACCGATGTAATGAGACGACCATGTTCCTTATGAAATAGGGGTATAACCATGCTCCGAACATGGTCATGAGATGATCATAATGGACGGAGCATGTTTCTTACCTGAATGAGATATAACCATGCTCTGACCGTCGTCACGAAACGATCACAACTGACGGTGCATGTTTCTTACCTGCTCTGTCCATTGTCATGAGACAATGACAACTGTCGAAGCATGTTTCATACATAAATGATATATAACCATGCTCTGACCGTTGTTATTTCACGATGACAACTAACGGAGCATGTTTCATACCTTAGGGATGAATAACCATGCACTGACCGTTTTCATGAGACGATGACAACTGACGGAGCATGTTTCATACCTAAGGGATGAATAACCTTGCTATGACCGTTGTCATGAGGCGATGACAACTGACGGAGCATGTTTCATACCTTAGGGATGAATAACCATGCTCTGACCGTTGTCATGAGGCGATGACAACTGACGGAGCCTGTTTCATACCTTAGAGATGAATAACCATGTTCTTACAGTTGTCATGTTACGATGACAACTGTCAGATCATGTTTAATACCTTAGAGATGAATAACCATGCTCTGACCGTTGTCATGTCAGAATGACAACTGTCGGAGCATGTTTCATACCTTAGGGATGAATAACCATGCTCTGACCGTTGTCATGAGGCGATGACAACTGTCGGAGCATGTTTCATACCTTAGAGATGAATAACCATGCTCTGACCGTTGTCATGTCACGATGACAATTGTCGGAGCATGTTCCATACCTTAGAGATGAATAACCATGCTCTGACCGTTGTCATGTCATGATGGCAACTGACGGAGCATGTTTCATACATGAGAGATAAAGTATAATGCTCTGACCGTTGTCATGAGACGATGACAACTGTCGGAGCATGTTTTTATACCTTAGTTATGAATAACCATGCTCTGAACGTTGTCATGTCATGATGACAACTGTCGGAGCATGTTTCATGCCTTAAGGCCCTGTCACACTACGACGTATAGCACCAACGTATGCCGACGTATGAAAAAAACAGCAAGTACGTTGGTATACGCTGAGTACGTTAGAAATAAGTTTTAAACACGTTACTAATACGCTATAGTACGCTGGTATACGTTGACATACGGCCAAGAGGTCCAACAATTTGTGCATCCATAAAAAATGACAGCGTATGCGGACGTACTGTTTCTATACGCTAGGCATACGCTAGATGTACGCAGCAGGTTAGTTATGCATACGTTAAGGTACGTTAGCACCAACGTATGCGGACGTATGAGAAATTAAGCAAGTACGTTGGTGTACGCTGAATACGTTAGAGATAAGTTTTAAACACGTTACGAACACGCTGATGTACGTTGGTATACGTTGTCATACGGCGAATAGATCCCAAAATTTTGTGCTTGCATAAAAAATCTTCAGCGTATGCCGACGTATTGCTTATACGTTAGGCATAAGTTAGATGTACGCAACGGGTAAGTTATGCATACGTTAAGGTACGTTAGCACCAACGTATGAAAATTCACCAATTACGTTGGTGTACGCTGAATAAGTTAGAGATACGTTATGAATACGTTACGAACACGCTACAGTACGTTGGTTTACGTTGCCATATGACAAAATGGTCCCAAAATGATGTACTATTTTATACGTTTGACATAAGTTGGAAGTACGCTACATGTAAGTTATGCAGACGTTAACGTACGTTATATGTACAACTCAGCATACGTTAGATGTTCGTTGTACATAAGTTTCAAGAACGCTAGTGATACGCTGGGCATACGCTTTTATACGCTGATACAAGTTTAAGTTATGTTACGTCGGGAATAAGTTATGAATAAGTTACTCATAAGTTAGACATATGTTCTATGCTCGTTTCGCGTACGCTTTGCATAAGTTCAGAGAGAGGCTTCCTCTGATTTTTTTTATTAGATTTCAGCGTATGCAAGCGTACTAGATATATATTTCATACGTCGGCATACGTTGGCTAAAACGTTATAGTGTGACAGGGCCTTTAGGGATGGATAACCATGCTCTGACCGTTGTAATGAGATGATGACAACTAACGGAGCGTATTTCATACCTTAGGGATGAATAACCATGCTCTGACCGTTGTCATGAGGCGATGACAACTGACGGAGCATGTTTCATACCTTAGTGATGAATAACCATGCTCTGACCGTTGTCATGAGGCGATGACAACTGACGGAGCATGTTTCATAACTTAGGAATGAATAACCATGCTCTGACCGTTGTCATGAGGCGATGACAACTGACCCAGCATGTTTCATACCTTAGGGATGAATAACCATGCTCTGACCGTTGTCATGTCACGATGACAACTAACGGAGCATGTTTCATACCTTAGGGATGAATAACTATGCTCTGACCGTTGTCATGAGACGATGACAACTGACGGAGCATGATTCATACCTAAGGGATGAATAACCATGCTCTGACCGTTGTCATGTCATGATGGCAACTGAAGGAGCATGTTTCATGCCTTAGGGATGAATAACCATGCTCTGACCGTTGTCATGAGATGATGACAACTGTCGGAGCATGTTTCATACCTTAGAGATGAATAAACATGCTCTGACCGTTGTCATGTTACGATGACAACTGTCGGAGCATGTTTCATACCTTAGGGATGAATAACCATGCTCTGACCGTTGTCAGGAGATGATGACAACTAACGGAGCATGTTTCATACCTTAGGGATGAATAACCATGCTCTGACCGTTGTCATGTCAAGATGACAACTGTCGGAGCATGTTTCATACCCTAGGGATGAATAACCATGCTCTGACCGTTGTCATAAGACGATGACAACTGTCGGAGCATGTTTCATACCTTAGGGATGAATAACCATGCTCTGACCGTTGTCATGAGGCGATGACAACTGTCGGAGCATGTTTCATACCTTAGAGATGAATAACCATGCTCTGACCGTTGTCAGGAGATGATGATAACTAACGGAGCATGTTTCATACCTTAGGGATGAATAACCATGCTCTGACCGTTGTCATGTCAAGATGACAACTGTCGGAGCATGTTTCATACCCAAGGGATGAATAACCATGCTCTGACTGTTTTCATGAGACGATGACAACTGACGGAGCATGTTTCATACCTCAGGGATGAACAACCATGCTCTGACCGTTGTCATTAGGCGATGACAACTGTCGGAGCATGTTTCATACATGAGAGATAAATTATAATGCTCTGACCGTTGTCATGAGGCGATGACAACTGACAGAGCATTTTTCATACCTTAGAGATGAATAACCATGTTCTGACCGTTGTCATGTCACGATGACAACTGTCGGAGCATGTTTCATACTTTAACGATGAATAACAATGCTCTGACCGTTGCCAGGAGACGATGACAACTGTCGGAGGATGTTTCATACCTTAGGGATAAATAACCATGCTCTGACCGTTGTCATGTTACGATGACAACTAACGGAGCATGATTCATACCTTAGAGATGAATAACCATGCTCTGACCATTGTCATGAGACGCTGACGTCTGATGGAGCATGTTTCATACCTTAGGGATGAATAACGATGCTCTGACCATTGTCATGTCACGATGACAACTGACGGAGGATGTTTCATACCTACGAGATGAATAACCATGCTCTGACCGTTATCATGTCATGATGGCAACTGACGGAGCATGTTTCATACCTTAGGGATAAATAACCATGCTCTGACCGTTGTCATGAGACGATGACAACTGTCGGAGCATGTTTCATACCTTAGAGATGAATAACCATGCTCTTACCGTTGTCATGCCATGATGACAACCGTCGGAGCATGTTTCATACCTTAGGGATGAATAACCATGCTCTGACCGTTGTCATGTCAAGATGACAACTGTCGGAGCATGTTTCTACCCTGGGGATGAATAACCATGCTCTGACCGTTGTCATGAGACGATGACAACTGTCGGAGAATGTTTTTATACCTTAGTGATGAATAACCATGCTCAGACCGTTGTCATGTCATTATGACAACTGACGGAGCATGTTTCATACCTTAGGGATGAATAACCATGCTCTGACCGTTGTCATGAGACGATGACAACTGTCGGAGCATGTTTCATACCTTAGAGATGAATAACCATGCTCTTATCGTTGTCATGCCATGATGACAACTAAGGAGCATGTTTCATACCTTAGGGATGAATCACCATGCTCTGACCGTTGTCATGTCACGATAACAACTGTTGGAGCATGTTTCATACCTTATGGATGAATATCCATGCTCGGACCGTTGTCATGAGACGATGACAACTGTCGGAGCATGTTTTTATACCTTAGTGATGAATAACCATGCTCAGACCGTTGTCATGTCATTATGACAACTGTCGGAGCATGTTTCATGCCTTAGGGACGGATAACCATGCTCTGACCGTTGTCATGAGATGATGACAACTAACGGAGCATGTTTCATACCTTAGGGATGAATAACCATGCTCTGACCGTTTTCATGAGGCGATGACAACTGACGGAGCATGTTTCATACCTTAGGGATGAATAACCATGCTCTGACCGTTGTCAGGAGATAATGACAACTAACGGAGCATGTTTCATACCTTAGGGATGAATAACCATGCTCTGACCGTTGTCATGTCAGGATGATAACTGTCGGAGCATGTTTCATACCCTAGGGATGAATAACCATGCTCTGACCGTTGTCATGAGATGATGACAACTAACGGAGCATGTTTCATACCTTAGGGATGAATAACCATGCTCTGACCGTTGTCATGTCACGATGACAACTGTCGGAGCATGTTTCATACCTTAGGGATGAATAACCATGCTCGGACCGTTGTCTTGAGACGATGACAATTGTCGGAGCATGTTTCATACCTTAGGGATGAATAACCATGCTCTGACCGTTGTCATGTCATGATGACAACTGTCGGAGCATGTTTCATGCCTTAGGGATGGATAACAATGCTCTGACCGTTGTCATGAGACGATGACAACCGGCGGAGCATGTTTCCTACCTTAGGGTTGAATAACCATGCTCTGACCGTTGTCATGAGGCGATGACAACTGACGGAGCATGTTTCATACCTAAGAGATGAATAACCATGTTCTTACAGTTGTCATGTCACGATGACAACTGTCGGAGCATGTTTCATACCTTAGGGATGAATAACCATGGTCTGACCGTTGTCATGTCACGATGACAACTGTCGGAGCATGTTTCATACCTTAGGGATGAATAACCATGCTCTGTCCGTTGTCATGAGGCGATGACAATTGTCGGAGCATGTTTCATACCTTAGAGATGAATAACCATGCTCTGACCGTTGTCATGTCACGATGACAATAGTCGGAGCATGTTTCATACCTTAGAGATGAATAACCATGCTCTGACCGTTGTCATGTCATGATGGAAACTGACGGTGCATGTTTCATACATGAGAGATAAAGTATAATGCTCTGACCGTTGTCTTGAGAACATGACAACTGTCGGAGCATGTTTTTATACCTTAGTTATGAATAACCATGCTCTGAACGTTGACATGTCATGATGACAACTGTCGGAGCATGTTTCATGCCTTAGGGATGGATAACCATGCTCTGACCGTTGTAATGAGATGATGACAACTAACGGAGCGTATTTCATACCTTAGGGATGAATAACCATGCTCTGACCGTTGTCATGAGGCGATGACAACTGACGGAGCATGTTTCATACCTTAGTTATGAATAACCATGCTCTGACCGTTGTCATGAGGCGAAGACAACTGACGGAGCATGTTTCATACCTTAGGGATGAATAACCATGCTCTGACATTTTGTCATGAGGCGATGACAACTGACCCAGCATGTTTCATACCTTAGGGATGAATAACCATGCTCTGACCGTTGTCATGTCACGATGACAACTAACGGAGCATGTTTCATACCTTAGGGATGAATAACCATGCTCTGACCGTTGTCATGATACGATGACAACTGACGGAGCATGATTCATACCTAGGGGTTGAATAACCATGCTCTGGCCGTTGTCATGTCATGATGGCAACTGAAGGGGCATGTTTCATGCCTTAGGGATGAATAACCATGCTCTGACCGTTGTCATGAGACGATGACAACTGTCGGAGCATGTTTCATACCTTAGAGATGAATAACCATGCTCTGACCGTTGTCATATTACGATGACAACTGTCGGAGCATGTTTCATACCTTAGGGATGAATAACCATGCTCTGACCGTTGTCAGGAGATGATGACAACTGTCGGAGCATGTTTCATACCCTAGGGATCAATAACCATGCTCTGACCGTTTTCATGAGACGATGACAACTAACGGAGCATGTTTCATACCTTAGGGATGAATAACCATGCTCTGACCGTTGTCATGAGGCGATGACAACTGTCGGAGCATGTTTCATACATGAGAGATAAATTATAATGCTCTGACCGTTGTCATGAGGCGATGACAACTGAGAGAGCATTTTTCATACCTTAGAGATGAATAACCATGTTCTGACCGTTGTCATGTCACGATGACAACTGTCGGAGCATGTTTCATGCCTTAGGGATGAATAACCATGCTCTGACCGTTGTCATGAGACGATGACAACCAGCGGAGCATGTTTCCTACCTTAGGGATGAATAACCATGCTCTGACCGTTGTCATGAGGCGATGACAACTGACGGAGCATGTTTCATACCTTAGAGATGAATAACCATGTTCTAACAGTTGTCATGTCACGATGACAACTGTCGGAGCATGTTTCATACCTTAGGGATGAATAACCATGCTCTGACCGTTGTCATGTCACGATGACAACTGTCGGAGCATGTTTCATACCTTAGGGATGAATAACCATGCTCTGTCCGTTGTCATGAGGCGATGACAATTGTCGGAGCATGTTTCATACCTTAGAGATGAATAACCATGCTCTGACCGTTGTCATGTCACGATGACAATAGTCGGAGCATGTTCCATACCTTAGAGATGAATAACCATGCTCTGACCGTTGTCATGTCATGATGGCAACTGACGGAGCATGTTTCATACATGAGAGATAAAGTATAATGCTCTGACCGTTGTCTTGAGACGATGACAACTGTCGGAGCATGTTTTTATACCTTAGTTATGAATAACCATGCTCTGAACGTTGGCATGTCATGATGACAACTGTCGGAGCATGTTTCATGCCTTAGGGATGGATAACCATGCTCTGACCGTTGTCATGAGACGATGACAACTGTCGGAGAATGTTTTTATACCTTAGTGATGAATAACCATGCTCAGACCGTTGTCATGTCATTATGACAACTGACGGAGCATGTTTCATACCTTAGGGATGAATAACCATGCTCTGACCGTTGTCATGAGACGATGACAACTGTCGGAGCATGTTTCATACCTTAGAGATGAATAACCATGCTCTGACCGTTGTCATGAGATGATGACAACTGTCGGAGCATGTTTCATACCTTAGAGATGAATAAACATGCTCTGACCGTTGTCATGTTACGATGACAACTGTCGGAGCATGTTTCATACCTTAGGGATGAATAACCATGCTCTGACCGTTGTCAGGAGATGATGACAACTAACGGAGCATGTTTCATACCTTAGGGATGAATAACCATGCTCTGACCGTTGTTATGTCAAGATGACAACTGTCGGAGCATGTTTCATGCCCTAGGGATCAATAACCATGCTCTGACCGCTTTCATGAGACGATGACAACTAACGGAGCATGTTTCATACCTTAGGGATGAATAACCATGCTCTGACCGTTGTCATGTCACGATGACAACTAACGGAGCATGATTCATACCTTAGAGATGAATAACCATGCTCTGACCATCGTCATGAGACGATAACATCTGACGGAGCATGTTTCATACTTTAGGGATGAATAACCATACTCTGACCGTTTTCATGAGGTGATGACAACTGACGGAGCATGTTTCATACTTTAGGGATGAATAACCATACTCTGACCGTTTTCATGAGGTGATGACAACTGACGGAGCATGATTCATACCTTAGAGATGAATAACCATGCTCTGACCATTGTCATGAGACGATAACATCTGACGGAGCATGTTTCATACTTTAGGGATGAATAACCATACTCTGACCGTTTTCATGAGGTGATGACAACTGACGGAGCATGTTTCATACCTTAGGGATGAATAACCATGCTCTGACCGTTGTCATGTCACGATGACAACTAACGGAGCATGTTTCATACCTTAGGGATGAATAACCATGCGTTGACCGTTGTCATGTCAGGATGATAACTGTCGGAGCATGTTTCATACCCTAGGGATGAATAACCATGCTCTGACCGTTGTCATGAGATGATGACAACTAACGGAGCATGTTTCATACCTTAGGGATGAATAGCCATGCTCTGACCGTTGTCATGTCACGATGACAACTGTCGGAGCATGTTTCATACCTTAGGGATGAATAACCATGCTCGGACCGTTGTCTTGAGACGATGACAATTGTCGGAGCATGTTTCATACCTTAGGGATGAATAACCATGCTCTGACCGTTGTCATGTCATGATGACAACTGTCGGAGCATGTTTCATGCCTTAGGGATGGATAACCATGCTCTGACCGTTGTCATGAGATGATGACAACCAGCGGAGCATGTTTCCTACCTTAGGGATGAATAACCATGCTCTGACCGTTGTCATGAGGCGATGACAACTGACGGAGCATGTTTCATACCTTAGAGATGAATAACCATGTTCTTACAGTTGTCATGTCACGATGACAACTGTCGGAGCATGTTTCATACCTTAGGGATGAATAACCATGCTCTGACCGTTGTCATGTCACGATGACAACTGTCGGAGCATGTTTCATACCTTAGGGATGAATAACCATGCTCTGTCCGTTGTCATGAGGCGATGACAACTGTCGGAGCATGTTTCATACCTTAGAGATGAATAACCATGCTCTGACCGTTGTCATGTCACGATGACAATAGTCGGAGCATGTTTGATACCTTAGAGATGAATAACCATGCTCTGACCGGTGTCATGTCATGATGGCAACTGACGGAGCATGCTTCATACATGATAGATAAAGTATAATGCTCTGACCGTTGTCATGAGACGATGACAACTGTCGGAGCATGTTTTAATACCTTAGTTATGAATAACCATGCTCTGAACGTTGGCATGTCATGATGACAACTGTGGGAGCATGTTTCATGCCTTAGGGATGGATAACCATGCTCTGACCGTTGTAATGAGATGATGACAACTAACGGAGCGTATTTCATACCTTAGGGATGAATAACCATGCTCTGACCGTTGTCATGAGGCTATGACAACTGACGGAGCAAGTGTTATACCTTAGTGATGAATAACCATGCTCTGACCGTTGTCATGAGGCGAAGACAACTGACGGAGCATGTTTCATACCTTAGGGATGAATAACCATGCTCTGACCTTTGTCATGAGGCGATGACAACTGACCCAGCATGTTTCATACCTTAGGGATGAATAACCATGCTCTGACCGTTGTCATGTCACGATGACAACTAACGGAGCATGTTTCATACCTTAGGGATTAATAACCATGCTCTGACCGTTGTCATGATACGATGACAACTGAAGGAGCATGTTTCATACCAAAGGGATGAATAACCATGCTCTGGCCGTTGTCATGTCATGATGGCAACTGAAGGAGCATGTTTCATGCCTTGGGGATGAATAACCATGCTCTGACCGTTTTCATGAGACGATGACAATTGTCGGAGCATGTTTCATACCTTAGAGATGAATAACCATTCTCTGACCGTTGTTATGTTACGATGACAACTGTCGGAGCATGTTTCATACCTTAGGGATGAATAACCATGCTCTGACCGTTGTCAGGAGATGATGACAACTAACGGAGCATGTTTCATACCTTAGGGATGAATAACCATGCTCTGACCGTTGTTATGTTAAGATGACAACTGTCGGAGCATGTTTCATACATGAGAGATAAATTATAATGCTCTGACCGTTGTCATGAGGCGATGACAACTGACAGAGCATTTTTCATACCTTAGAGATGAATAACCATGTTTTGACCGTTGTCATGTCACGATGACAACTGTCGGAGCATGTTTCATACTTTAGGGATGAATAACAATGCTCTGACCGTTGCCAGGAGACGATAACAACTGTCGGAGCATGTTTCATACCTTAGGGATAAATAACCATGCTCTGACCGTTGTCATGTCACGATGACAACTAACGTAGCATGATTCATACCTTAGAGATGAATAACCATGCTCTGACCATTGTCATGAGACGATGACATCTGACGGAGCATGTTTCATACCCTAGGGATGAATAACCATGCTCTGACCATTGTCATGTCACGATGACAACTGACGGAGCATGTTTCATACCTACGAGATAAATAACCATGCTCTGACCGTTATCATGTCATGATGGCAACTGACGGAGCATGTTTCATACCTTAGGGATAAATAACCATGCTCTGACCGTTGTCATGAGACGATGACAACTGTCGGAGCATGTTTCATACCTTAGAGATGATTAACCATGCTCTTACCGTTGTCATGCCACGATGAAAACCGTCGGAGCATGTTTCATACCTTAGGGATGAATAACCATGCTCTGACCGTTGTCATGTCAAGATGACAACTGTCGGAGCATGTTTCATACCCTGGGGATGAATAACCATGCTCTGACCGTTGTCATAAGATGATGACAACTAACGGAGCATGTTTTATACCCCGGGGATGAATAACCATGCTCTGACCGTTGTCATAAGATGATGACAACTAACGGAGCATGTTTTATACCTTAGGGATGAATCACCATCCTCTGACCGTTGTCATGTCACGATAACAACTGTTGGAGCATGTTTCATACCTTATGGATGAATATCCATGCTCGGACCGTTGTCAAGAGACGATGACAACTGTCGGAGCATGTTTTTGTACCTTAGTGATGAATAACCATGCTCAGACCGTTGTCATGTCATGATGACAACTGTCGGAGCATGTTTCATGCATTAGGGATGGATAACCATGCTCTGACCGTTGTCATGAGATGATGACAACTAACGGAGCATGTTTCATACCTTAGGGATGAATAACCATGCTCTGACCGTTGTCATGAGGCGATGACAACTGACGGAGCATGTTTCATACCTTAGGGATGAATAACCATGCTCTGACCGTTGTCAGGAGATAATGACAAATAACGGAGCATGTTTCATACCTTAGGGATGAATAACCATGCTCTGACCGTTGTCATGTCAAGATAATAACTGTCGGAGCATATTTCATACCCTAGGGATGAATAACCATGCTCTGACCGTTGTCATGAGATGATGACAACTAACGGAGCATGTTTCATACCTTAGGGATGAATAACCATGCTCTGACCGTTGTCATGTCACGATGACAACTGTCGGAGCAAGTTTCATACCTTAGGGATGAATAACCATGCTCGGACCGTTGTCTTGAGACGATGACAATTGTCGGAGCATATTTCATACCTTAGGGATGAATAACCATGCTCTGACCGTTGTCATGTCATGATGACAACTGTCGGAGCATGTTTCATGCCTTAGGGATGGATAACCATGCTCTGACCGTTGTCATGAGACGATGACAACTAGCGGAGCATGTTTCCTACCTTAGGGATGAATAACCATGCTCTGACCGTTGTCATGAGGCGATGACAACTGACGGAGCATGTTTCATACCTTAGAGATGAATAACCATGTTCTTACAGTTGTCATGTCACGATGACAACTGTCGGAGCATGTTTCATACCTTAGGATGGAATAACCATGCTCTGGCCGTTGTTATGTCACGATGACAACTGTCGGAGCATGTTTCATACCTTAGGGATGAATAACCATTCTCTGACCGTTGTCATGAGGCGATGACAACTGACGGAGCATGTTTCATACCTTAGAGATGAATAACCATGCTCTGACCGTTGTCATGTCACGATGACAACTGTCGGAGCATGTTTCATACCTTAGAGATGAATAACCATGCTCTGACCGTTGTTATGAGACGATGTCAACTGACAGAGCATGTTTCATACATTAGAGATAAATAACCTTGCTCTGACCGTTGTCATGAGGCGATGACAACTGACAGAGCATGTTTCATACCTTAGAGATGAACCACCATGCTCTGACCGTTGTCATGTCACGATAACAACTGTTGGAGCATGTTTCATACCTTATGGATGAATATCCATGCTCGGACCATTGACATGAGGCGATTACAACTGTCGGAGCATGTTTTTATACCTTAGTGATGAATAACCATGCTCTTACCGTTGTCATGCCACGATGAAAACCGTCGGAGCATGTTTCATACCTTAGGGATGAATAACCATGCTCTGACCGTTGTCATGTCAAGATGACAACTGTCGGAGCATGTTTCATACCCTGGGGATGAATAACCATGCTCTGACCGTTGTCATAAGATGATGACAACTAACGGAGCATGTTTTATACCCCGGGGATGAATAACCATGCTCTGACCGTTGTCATAAGATGATAACAACTAACGGAGCATGTTTTATACCTTAGGGATGAATCACCATCCTCTGACCGTTGTCATGTCACGATAACAACTGTTGGAGCATGTTTCATACCTTATGGATGAATATCCATGCTCGGACCGTTGTCATGAGACGATGACAACTGTCGGAGCATGTTTTTATACCTTAGTGATGAAAAACCATGCTCAGACCGTTGTCATGTCATGATGACAACTGTCGGAGCATGTTTCATGCATAAGGGATGGATAACCATGCTCTGACCGTTGTCATGAGATGATGACAACTAACGGAGCATGTTTCATACCTTAGGGATGAATAACCATGCTCTGACCGTTGTCATGAGGCGATGACAACTGACGGAGCATGTTTCATACCTTAGGGATGAATAACCATGCTCTGACCGTTGTCAGGAGATAATGACAAATAACGGAGCATGTTTCATACCTTAGGGATGAATAACCATGCTCTGACCGTTGTCATGTCAAGATAATAACTGTCGGAGCATATTTCATACCCTAGGGATGAATAACCATGCTCTGACCGTTGTCATGAGATGATGACAACTAACGGAGCATGTTTCATACCTTAGGGATGAATAACCATGCTCTGACCGTTGTCATGTCACGATGACAACTGTCGGAGCATGTTTCATACCTTAGGGATGAATAACCATGCTCGGACCGTTGTCTTGAGACGATGACAATTGTCGGAGCATGTTTCATACCTTAGGGATGAATAACCATGCTCTGACCGTTGTCATGTCATGATGACAACTGTCGGAGCATGTTTCATGCCTTAGGGATGGATAACCATGCTCTGACCGTTGTCATGAGACGATGACAACTAGCGGAGCATGTTTCCTACCTTAGGGATGAATAACCATGCTCTGACCGTTGTTATGAGACGATGTCAACTGACAGAGCATGTTTCATACATTAGAGATAAATAACCTTGCTCTGACCGTTGTCATGAGGCGATGACAACTGACAGAGCATGTTTCATACCTTAGAGATGAACCACCATGCTCTGACCGTTGTCATGTCACGATAACAACTGTTGGAGCATGTTTCATACCTTATGGATGAATATCCATGCTCGGACCATTGACATGAGGCGATTACAACTGTCGGAGCATGTTTTTATACCTTAGTGATGAATAACCATGCTCAGACCGTTGTCATGTCATGATGACAACTGTCGGAGCATGTTTCATGCCTTAGGGATGGATAACCATGCTCTGACCGTTGTCATGAGATGATGACAACTAACGGAGCATGTTTCATACCTTAGGGATGAATAACCATGCTCTGACCGTTGTCATGAGGCGATGACAACTGACGGAGCAAGTGTCATACCTTTGGGATGAATAACCATGCTCTGACCGTTGTCAGGAGATAATGACAACTAACGGAGCATGTTTCATACCTTAGGGATGAATAACCATGCTCTGACCGTTGTCATGTCAAGATGATAACTGTCGGAGCATGTTTCATACCCTAGGGATGAATAACCATGCTCTGACCGTTGTCATGAGATGATGACAACTAACGGAGCATGTTTCATACCTTAGGGATGAATAACCATACTCTGACCGTTGTCATGTCACAGTGACAACTGTCGGAGCATGTTTCATACCTTAGGGATGAATAACCATGCTCAGACCGTTGTCTTGAGACGATGACAATTGTCGGAGCATGTTTCATACCTTAGGGATGAATAACCATGCTCTGACCGTTGTCATGTCATGATGACAACTGTCGGAGCATGTTTCATGCCTTAGGGATGGATAACCATGCTCTGACCGTTGTCATGAGACGATGACAACTGTCAGAGCATGTTTCATGCCTTAGGGATGGATAACCATGCTCTGACCGTTGTCATGAGACGATGACAACTAGCGGAGCATGTTTCCTACCTTAGGGATGAATAACCATGCTCTGACCGTTGTCATGTGATGATGACAACTAACGGAGCATGTTTCATACCTTAGGGATGAATAATCATGCTCTGACCGTTGTCAGGAGATAATGACAACTAACGGAGCATGTTTCATACCTTAGGGATGAATAACCATGCTCTGACCATTGTCATGAGGCGATGAAAACTGTCGGAGCATGTTTCATACCTTATGGTAAATAACCATGCTCTGACCGTTGTCATGAGATGATGACAACTAACGGAGCATGTTTCATACCTTAGGGATGAATAACCATGCTCTGACCGTTGTTATGAGACGATGACAACTAGCGGAGCATGTTTCCTACCTTAGGGATGAATAACCATGCTCTGACCGTTGTCATGAGGCGATGACAACTGACGGAGCATGTTTCATACCTTAGAGATGAATAACCATGTTCTTACAGTTGTCATGTCACGATGACAACTGTCGGAGCATGTTTCATACCTTAGAGATGAATAACCATGCTCTGACCGTTGTCATGTCACGATGACAACTGTCGGAGCATGTTTCATACCTTAGAGATGAATAACCATGCTCTGACCGTTGTTATGAGACAATGACAACTGACAGAGCATGTTTCATACATTAGAGATAAATAACCATGCTCTGACCGTTGTCATGAGGCGATGACAACTGACAGAGCATGTTTCATTCCTTAGAGATGAATAACCATGCTCTGACCGTTGGCATGTCATGATGACAACTAACGGAGCATGTTTCATACCTTAGAGATGAATAACCATGCTCTGACCGTTGGCATGAGACGATGACAACTGTCGGAGCATGTTTCATACCTTAGGGATAAATAATCATGCTCTGACCGTTGTCATGTCACGATGACAACAGACGGAGCATGTTTCATACCTTAGGGATGAATAACCATGCTCTGACCGTTGTCATGTCACGATGACAACTGTCGGAGCATGTTTCATACCCTAGAGATGAATAACCATGCTCTGACCGTTGTCATGTCATTATGACAACTGTCGGAGCATGTTTCATACCTTAGGGATGAATAACCATGCTCTGACCGTTGTCAGGGGATGATTACAACTAACGTAGCATGTTTCATACCTTAGGGATGAATAACCATGCTCTGACTGTTGTCATGTCAAGATGACAACTAACGGAGCATGTTTCATACCTTAGGGATGAATAACCATACTCTGACCGTTGTCATGTCCCGATGACAACTGTCCGAGCATGTTTCATACCTTAGAGATGAATAACCATGCTCTGACCATTTTCATGAGACGATGACAACTGTCGGAGCATGTTTCATACCTTAGGGATGAATAACCATGCTCTGACCGTTGTCATGAGGCGATGACAACTGACGGAGCATGTTTCATACCTTAGGGATGAATAACCATGCTCTGACCGTTGTCAGGAGATAATGACAAATAACGGAGCATGTTTCATACCTTAGGGATGAATAACCATGCTCTGACCTTTGTCATGTTAAGATGATAACTGTCGGAGCATGTTTCATACCTTAGGGATGAATAACCATGCTCTGACCGTTGTCATGAGGCGATGACAACTGACGGAGCATGTTTCATACCTTAGAGATGAATAACCATGCTCTGACCGTTGTCATGTCACGATAACAACTGTCGGAGCATGTTTCATACCTTAGAGATGAATAACCATGCTCTGACCGTTGTTATGAGACGATGTCAACTGACAGAGCATGTTTCATACATTAGAGATAAATAACCTTGCTCTGACCGTTGTCATGAGGCGATGACAACTGACAGAGCATGTTTCATACCTTAGAGATGAACCACCATGCTCTGACCGTTGTCATGTCACGATAACAACTGTTGGAGCATGTTTCATACCTTATGGATGAATATCCATGCTCGGACCGTTGACATGAGGCGATTACAACTGTCGGAGCATGTTTTTATACCTTAGTGATGAATAACCATGCTCAGACCGTTGTCATGTCATGATGACAACTGTCGGAGCATGTTTCATGCCTTAGGGATGGATAACCATGCTCTGACCGTTGTCTTGAGATGATGACAACTAACGGAGCATGTTTCATACCTTAGGGATGAATAACCATGCTCTGACCGTTGTCATGAGGCGATGACAACTGACGGAGCATGTGTCATACCTTAGGGATGAATAACCATGCTCTGACCGTTGTCGGGAGATAATGACAACTAACGGAGCATGTTTCATACCTTAGGGATGAATAACCATGCTCTGACCGTTGTCATGTCAAGATGATAACTGTCGGAGCATGTTTCATACCCTAGGGATGAATAACCATGCTCTGACCGTTGTCATGAGATGATGACAACTAACGGAGCATGTTTCATACCTTAGGGATGAATAACCATACTCTGACCGTTGTCATGTCACAGTGACAACTGTCGGAGCATGTTTCATACCTTAGGGATGAATAACCATGCTCAGACCGTTGTCTTGAGACGATGACAATTGTCGGAGCATGTTTCATACCTTAGGGATGCATAACCATGCTCTGACCGTTGTCATGTCATGATGACAACTGTCGGAGCATGTTTCATGCCTTAGGAATGGATAACCATGCTCTGACCGTTGTCATGAGACGATGACAACTGTCAGAGCATGTTTCATGCCTTAGGGATGGATAACCATGCTCTGACCGTTGTCATGAGACGATGACAACTAGCGGAGCATGTTTCCTACCTTAGGGATGAATAACCATGCTCTGACCGTTGTCATGTGATGATGACAACTAACGGAGCATGTTTTATACCTTAGGGATGAATAACCATGCTCTGACCGTTGTCAGGAGATAATGACAACTAACGGAGCATGTTTCATACCTTAGGGATGAATAACCATGCTCTGACCATTGTCATGAGGCGATGAAAACTGTCGGAGCATGTTTCATACCTTAGGGATGAATAACCATGTTCTTACAGTTGTCATGTCACGATGACAACTGTCGGAGCATGTTTCATACCTTAGAGATGAATAACCATGCTCTGACCGTTGTCATGTCACGATGACAACTGTCGGAGCATGTTTCATACCTTAGAGATGAATAACCATGCTCTGACCGTTGTCATGAGGCGATGACAACTGACGGAGCATGTTTCATACCTTAGGGATGAATAACCATGCTCTGACCGTTGTCGGGAGATAATGACAACTAACGGAGCATGTTTCATACCTTAGGGATGAATAACCATGCTCTGACCGTTGTCATGTCAAGATGATAACTGTCGGAGCATGTTTAATACCCTAGGGATGAATAACCATGCTCTGACCGTTGTCATGAGATAATGACAACTAACGGAGCATGTTTCATTCCTTAGGGATGAATAACCATACTCTGACCGTTGTCATGTCACGATGACAACTGTTGAGCATGTTTCATACCTTAGGGATGAATAACCATGCTCTGACCGTTGTCTTGAGACGATGGCAATTGTCGGAGCATGTTTCATACCTTAGGGATGAATAACCATGCTCTGACCGTTGTCATGTCATGATGACAAATGTCGGAGCATGTTTCATGCCTTAGGGATGGATAACCATGCTTTGACCGTTGTCATGAGACGATGACAACTAGCGGAGCATGTTTCCTACCTTAGGGATGAATAACCATGCTCTGACCGTTGTCATGAGGCGATGACAACTGACGGAGCATGTTTCATACCCTAGGGATGAATAACCATGCTCTGACCGTTGTCATGAGATGATGACAACTAACGGAGCATGTTTCATACCTTAGGGATGAATAACCATGCTCTGACCGTTGTCAGGAGATAATGACAACTAACGGAGCATGTTTCATACCTTAGGGATGAATAACCATGCTCTGACCGTTGTAATGTCAAGATGACAGCTGTCGGAGCATGTTTCATACCCTAGGGATAAATAACCATGCTCTGACCGTTGTCACGAGATGATGACAACTAACGGAGCATGTTTCATACCTTAGGGATGAATAACCATGCTCTGACCGTTGTCATGTCACGATGACAACTAGCGGAGCATGTTTCCTACCTTAGGGATAAATAACCATGCTCTGACCGTTGTCATGAGGCGACGACAACTGACGGAGCATGTTTCATACCTTAGGGATGAATAACCATGCTCTGACCGTTGTCATGTCACGATGACAACTGTCGGAGCATGTTTCATACCTTAGAGATGAATAACCATGCTCTGACCGTTGGCATGAGGCGATGACAACTGACGGAGCATGTTTCATACCTTAGAGATGAATAACCATGCTCTGACCGTTGTCATGTCACGATGACAACTGTCGGAGCATGTTTCATACCTTAGAGATGAATAACCATGCTCTGACCGTTGTTATGAGACGATGACAACTGACAGAGCATGTTTCATACATTAGAGATAAATAACCATGCTCTGACTGTTGTCATGAGGCGATGACAACTGACAGAGCATGTTTCATTCCTTAGAGATGAATAACCATGCTCTGGCCGTTGGCATGTCATGATGACAACTAACGGAGCATGTTTCATACCTTAGAGATGAATAACCATGCTCTGACCGTTGGCATGAGACGATGACAACTGTCGGAGCATGATTCATACCTTAGGGATAAAAAATAATGCTCTGACCGTTGTCATGTGACGATGACAACAGACGGAGCATGTTTCATACCTAAGGGATGAATAACCATGCTCTGACCGTTGTCATGTCACTATGACAACTGTCGGAGCATGTTTCATACCCTAGAGATGAATAACCATGCTCTGACCGTTGTCATGTCATGATGACAACTGTCGGAGCATGTTTCATACCTTAGGGATGAATAACCATGCTTTGACCGTTGTCAGGAGATGATTACAACTAACGTAGCATGTTTCATACCTTAGGGATGAATAACCATGCTCTGACTGTTGTCATGTCAAGATGACAACTAACGGAGCATGTTTCATACCTTAGGGATGAAAAACCATACTCTGACCGTTGTCATGTCCCGATGACAACTGTCCGAGCATGTTTCATACCTTAGAGATGAATAACCATGCTCTGACCATTGTCATGAGATGATGACAACTGTCGGAGCATGTTTCATACCTTAGGGATGAATAACAATGCTCTGACCGTTGTCATGAGACGATGACAGCTGTCGGAGCATGTTTCATACCTTAGAGATGAATAACCATGCTCTGACCGTTGTCATGTCACTATGACAACTGTCGGAGCATGTTTCATATCTAGAGATAAATAATCAGGCTCTGACCGTTGTCATGAGATGATGACAACTGACGGATCATGTTTCATACCTTAGGGATGAATAATTATGATCTGACCGTTTGCATGAGGCGATGACAACTGAAGGAACATGTTTCATACCTTAGGGATGAATAACCATGATCTGACCGTTGTCATGAGGCGATGACAACTGACGGAGCATTTTTCATACCTTAGGGATGAAATACTATGCTCTGACCGTTGTCATGAGGCGATGACAACTGACGGAGCATGTTTCATACCTTAGGGATGAATAACCATGCTCTGACCTTTGTTTTGTCACGATGACAAATGACGGAGCATGTTTCATACCTTAGGGATGAATAACCATGCTCTGACCGTTGTTATGTCACGATGACAACTGACGGAGCATGTTTCATACCTTAGGGATGAATAAACGTGCTCTGACCGTTGTTATGTCACGATGACAACTGTCGGAGCATGTTTCTTATCTAAGAGATGAATAACCATGCTCTTACCGTTGTCATGAGGCGATGTCAACTAACGGAGCATGTTTCATACCTTAGGGATAAATAACCATGCTCTGATCGTTGTCATGTCACGATGACAACTGTCGGAGCATGTTTCATACCTAAGAGATGAATAACCATGCTCTGACCGTTGTCATGTCACGATGACAAATAAGGAAGCATGTTTCATACCTTAGATATGAATAAGCATGCTCTTACAGTTTTCATGTCACGATGACAACTGACGGAGCATGTTTCATACCTTAGGGATGAATAACCATGCTCTGACCGTTGTCATGTCGCGATGACAACTTACGGAGCATGTTTCATACCTTAGAGATGAATAACCATGCTCTGAACGTTGTCATGAGACGATGACAACTGACGGAGCATGTTTCATACCTTAGGGATGAATAACCATGATCTGACCGTTGTCATGAGACGATGACAACTGAGGGAGCATGTTTCATACCTTAGAGATGAATAACCATGCTCTGACCGTTGTCATGTCACGATGACAACTGACGGAGCATGTTTCATACCTTACGGATGAATAACCATGCTCTGACCATTGTCATGTTACGATGACAACTGACAGAGCATGTTTCATACCTTTGAGATGAATAACCATGCTCTGACCGTTGTCATGTCACGATGACAACTGACGGAGCATTTTTCATGCCTTACAGATGAATAACCATGCTCTGACCGGTGTCTTGAGACAATGACAACTGACGGATCATGTTTCATATCTTAGGGATGATTAACCATGCTCTGACCGCTGTCATGAGGCGATGACAACTGACGAAGCATGTTTCATACATGAGGGATATATAACCATGCTTTGACCATTGTCATGAGACGCTGACAACTGACGGAGCATGTTTCATCCATGAGGGATATATAACCATGCTCTTACCGTTGTCATGAGACGATGACAGCTGACAGAGCATGCTTCATAGGTGAATAATATATTACCATGCTCTGACCGTTGTCATGAGACGATGATAACTGGCAGACCATGTTTCATACTTGATGGATATATAACCATGCTCTGATCGTTGTCATAAGACGATGGGACCTGACCGAGCATGTTACATACCTTTGAGATAAATAACCATGCTCTGACCGTTGTCATGAGATGATGGCAACTGACAGAGCATGACTCATACTTGAGGGGTATAATCATACTCTGACCGTTGTTATGAGACGAAGACAACTTGTGGGGCATGATCTATATCTTTGGGATGCATAACCATGCTTGGTCCGTTATCATGAGGCGAAGACAACTTGCGGGGCATGTTTTCATAGATATATGATATATTACCATGCTCTGATCGTTGTCATGAGACGATGACAGCTGACGGAGCATGTTTCATACATTAGAGATGAATAACTGTGCTCTGGTCGTTGTCATGAGATGATGGCAACTGACAGAGCATGACTCATACTTTAAAGGGTATAATCATACTCTGACCGTTGTCATGTGACGATGACAACTGACGGAGCATGTTTCATTCACGAATGATATATTACCGTGCTCTGACCGTTGTCATAAGATGAATACAACTGGCAAAGCATTTTCATACCATAGGGATATAGATTACATCAACCGAAAAAATAAGGTACTACAGATGCACTTGCGAGAACATCACAACTTTCACAAGGAGGCACTATTGTGGCACTTGAGTGTATAAACCATCACTAGGTGGTACTACAGCGACAGTTGAATGCGTTTTTAAAACTAGGAGGCACAACAGTGGCATTGGAATATATTAAAAAGCAAAATGAGGCACTATAATAGGACTTGAGTACATGTACCTATACTACGAGAACCTACCATTGCACTTTAGTACACGTACCATCACAAGGATACACTACTGTGTGGCACCTGAGTGTTTATATCATCACAAGGTGACACTACAGTGACATTTCAATACATGCACCTTCACTAAGAGGCACTAAAGATACAATTGGGCACATGTACCTTCACTAGGAGCACGACAGTGCCACCTCAGATCACGTAGGAGGCACTACAGTGACACTCGAGTATATATATCATCACTAGGTGGCAGTACAGTGACACTAGAGTATGTGCATCTTCTCAAGGAGGCACTACATTAACACTTAGGCATATGTTCTTCACTAGGAGGTGCTACATTGGCACCTGAGAACATGTACCTTCACTTGGAGACATTTCAGTTACTCTTGAGTTAGTTTATCATCACTATGTGGCACTACAGTGACACGTGAGTATATGCAAGTTGCCAAGGAGGCACTACAGTGACACTTGGGCACATCTACATTTGCTAGGAGGTATTTCAGTGACACTTGAGTGTGTATACCATCACCAGCTAGCACTTTTGTGACATGCACCATCATTATGAGGCACTACAGTAATCTTTGAGTAGATTTATCATTGCTAGGAGGCACTTCAGTGACACTTCAGTACATGTATCTTCACTACCTTCACTGTTATGCAGCACATAAACACTTGGGTGAACATACTTTAACCACGAGCCACCACAATGACGTTTTGGGTGCTTGTATCATCACTAGTAGGTACTACAGATACGCTTGAGTATACTACCTTCACTAGGAGGCAATATAGTGACACTTGATTACAATAACCATCGATATGAGGCATTACAGTGACACTTGAGAGCATGCACCTTCACTAGGATTTGCTACAGTAGCACTTGAGGGCACATATCTTTACTAGGATGTGCTACAGTAACACTTGAGTGCACACATATTCACTAGGATGCACTACAGTGGCACGTGAGCGTATATACCAGCACTAGGAGGCACAAATGTTAAAGTGTAACTGTAGTGCTTAGTTATGACTGTAAATGTACTAAACTGTCTTTGTAGTGCCTCCTTGTGATGGTTAAAATAGTCATGTGTCAATGTAGTGCCTCCTAGTGATAGTATATGTACATGAATATCACCGTAGAGCCCATAGTGAGATACATGTGCTCAAGTGTCACTGTAGTGTCTTTTAGTGATGATGCATCTTCTCCAATATCAATGTAGTGCATCCTACTGTTGATGCATGTTCTGAAACGTATATGTAGTGCCCTTAGTGAAGAAAGTTGCAATCAAGTGTTACTGTAGTACCTCCTGGTGACAATGCATACATTCAAGTGTCATTTTAGTGCCCACTATTGATTGTAAATATACTAAATTCTAACTGTAGTGCATCAAAAGGAAGGTTCATGCACTCAAGTGTATACTTGTAATTGTAAATGTACTCAAGTGTCATTGTAATGCCTCCTAGTGATAATGAATGTACTAAGGAGGTCACTGTAGTCCCTCTTAGAGATGGTAATTGTACTCAAGTGTCCCTGTAGTGCATCCTAGTGACAATATATGTACTCAAGTGTCACTGTAGTGTCTCCTAGTGATAAATACTATACTCAAATGTCACTCCTAGTGAAGTTACATGCACTCAAGTATCTGTGTAGTGCTTACTAGTGTTTATAGATGTACTCAAGGGTCACTGCAGAGCCTCCTATGTGAGGTATATGTTCTCAAGTGTCACTCTAGTGCCTCCTAGTGATGATGCAAATTCTCAATCGTCACTGTTGTGTACCCTTGTAAGGGTATGTGCACTCGAGGGATACCGTAGTGCCGCCTAAAGAAGGTACATGCACTCAAGTGCCACTGTAGTGCTGTCTAGTGATGGTAAATACACGTATGTGTGACTGTAGTGCCTCTTAATGATGATATATGTACCAAAGTGTCCTTGTAGTGCATCCTGGTGATGGTTCATATACTTAAGTGTAACTGTAGTGCCTCCTAACGAAGTCAAATGAACTTAAGTGTCATTGTAGTGTCTCATAGTGTAAGAGGCGCAACGATGACACTTGAGTACACTCATCATCACTGAGAGGCAAAGCAGTGACCCTCAAGTATATGTCTTATAATCAGGAGGCACCACTACAGTGACACTTGAGTACATAACCTTCTTTAGAAGGCACTTTAGTGACACTTTGGGAGTATATATTCCATCACTAGGAGGCGCTGGAGTACCATACTCAAACGTCACTACAGCACCTCCTAGTGAATATACATGGTTTTAAGTGTGACTGTAGCGCCTAATTGTGATTGTAAATGTACTGAAGTGTCAGTGTTGTACCTATGGTGATAGTACGTGTAGTCATGTGTCACTATAGTGCCTCCTAGTGAGGATACATGTGTATAAGTGTCGAATGTCGATGTAGTGTGCCTCTTAGTAATGATGCACGTACTCAGGTGTCACCGTAGTACCTCTTATTGATGATGCATGTACTAAAATATTACTGTAATGCGTCTGAGCGGAGATAAGAGAACTCAAGTGCTGCTGTAGCACCTCCTGCTGAAAGTACATACACTCTTGTGTGATTTTAGTGCTTACTAGGGTGAGCGCAATGACTCAGTGGTAGAGTGCTTGACTCGAGACCGAGGGGCCGCGGGTACGAGCCTCACTGGCGTCACTGCATTGTGTCCTTGAGCAAGACATATTTATCCTAGCTTAGTACTGGTGCAACCCAGGAAGACCCGTCCCTGTTAAACTGAAAGATTGTTGATGGGACGTAAATAATCAAATAAAACAAACAAAGTGTTTACTTGTGGTTGTAAATGTACCCAATCGTAACTCAAGTGTTACTGTAGCGTCTACTAGTAATTGTAAATGTACTAAAGTGTCACTATAGTGCCTCCTAGCGATGGATCATGTACTCAAGTAGCATAATCGGACCTCCTCGTGATGGAACATGTACGCAAGGGTCATAATAAAGCCTCATTGTGATAGTACAGGTAATTAATGGTCATTATCAAGCCTTCTAGTGATGGTACATGCACCCAAGGATCACTATAAAGTCTCCTAGGTATGGTATATGTACTAAATGGTCACTATAAAGGCTCTTAGTGATGGTACATGTACTCAAGGGTCACTATACAGCCTCATTGTGCTAGTACATGTATTCTAGAGCTACTATGAAGCCACCTCGTGATGATACTTGTACTCAAGGGTGATAATAAAGCCTCCTAGCGTTGGTACATGTACTCAAGGGTCAATAAAAAGCCACCCAGTGATGGTATGGGTACTCACGGGTAACTATAAGGCCTCCTAGTCATGGTACATATACTCAAGCGACACTTTTTAATCTACTAGTATGGTACATGTACTCAAGTGTCATAATAGTGACTCTTCGTGATGCTAAATGTACCAAAAATCGTGATAAAGCCTCCTTGCGGTGGTACAGGTACTCACTGGTCATTATAAAGCCTCCTTGTGATGGTACATGTACCAAAGCGTCACAATAAAGCCTCCTAATGATGGTATGGGTACTCAAGAGTCTACTATAAAGCCTCCTAGTCATGGTAATATACTCAAGTGACCCTATAAGGCCTTCTTGTGATGGTACATGTACTCAAAAGACACTATAAAGCCTCCTAGTGATGGCACCTATACCAAAGGGTCACTTAAAGACTCCTAGTGATGACATATGCAGTCAAGAATCATTATAAAGTCTTCTTGTGATGGTACATGTACTCAAGGGTTATTATGAAGCATTCTAGTGATGGTACAAGTACTCAAGGGTCACTATAAAGCCTCCTTGTAATAGTACATGTACTCAAGGGTCACTATAAAGCCGCCTAGTGATGTAGAATAGTCACAAGAGTCACTATAAAGTCACCTTGTTGTGGTATATGTCATCTAGGGTCACTATAAAGCCTCCTACGGATGGTACATATACACAATGTGTCACTATAAAGCATCCTAGTGATGGTACATGTACTCAAGGGTCACTATAAAGCCTCCTAGAGATGGTTCATGTATTCAAGAGCCACTACAAAGCCACCTTGTGATTTAACACATACTCAAGAGTCACAATAAAGCCTTCTAGTGATGGTACATGTACCAGAGCCTCACAATAAAGGCTTCTAGTGATGGAATGGGTACTCAAAGGTCACTATAAAGCCTCCTAGTCATGGTACATATGCTTAAGGGAAACTATTAAACCTCCTAGTATGGTCCATGTACTCATGGCCACTATTAAGGCACCTAGTGAAGGTACATGTATTAAGGGGTTACTAAAAAGCCTCCTCGTGATAGTACGCGTACTCAAGGATCACTATTAAGTATTCTGGTGATAGTATATGTACTAAATGGTCACTATAAATCCTCTGAGTGATTGGACATGTACTCAAGGGTAACTATACAGTATAATGTGATGGTACATGTATTCTAGAGTCACTATAAAGCTCCCTAGTGATGGTACATGTACTCAAGAGTCACTTTAAGCCTCCTAGTGGTGGTACATTTACTCCAGAGTCACTATAAAGCCTCTTTGTGATGTTACGTGTACTAAAGAGTCAATATAAAGCATTCTAGTGATGATATGAGTACTCAAGGGGAGGTTTAAAGCCGATAGCGATGGTGTATGTATACAATGGTCACTAAAAAGCCTCCTTGTGATGGTACATGTACTCACGCGTCACTATAAAGCCTCCTGATGATGGAACATTTACATAAGTGTCACTATAAAGCCACCATGTGCGGCTACATGTTTTCAAGGGTCACTATATAGCCTCCTAGTGATTTTAAATGTACTCAGGGGTCACTATAAAGCCTTTTGTGATGGTACATGTCCTCAAAAACACTATAAAGCCTTCTAGTGATGGCAAGTATACTCAAGGGTCACTATAAAGCCTAATAGTGATGGTATATGTACACAAGGGTCACTAAAAACACCTAGTGATGATACATGTACTTAAGGGTCACTATGAAGCTTCCCAGCGATGATACATGTAAATAAGTGTGTCTATAAAACCACCTTGTGATGGTACATGTCCTCAAGGCTAACTATACAGCCTGATACTACATGTAGTTAAGTGTCAGTATAAAGCCACCTGGTGATGGTACATGTACTCAAGGGTCACTATAAATCCTCCGAGTGATTGTACATGTACATAAGTGTCACTATAAAGCCACCTTGTGATGGTACATGTACAAAAGGGTCACTATATAGCCTTCTAGAGATGGTACATGTACTCATGGGTCACTATAAAGCCTTCTTGTGTTGGTACATGTACTCAAGAGACACTATTAAGCCTCATAGTGATAGTACCGATAATCAAGGGTCACTATTAAGCCTCCTAGTGATGGTACATGTACTAAAGAGACATTATAAAGACTCCTAGTGATGATACTTGTGTTTAAGAATCGCTATATAGTCTCTTACTTATGGTACATGTACTCAAGGGTCATTTTAAAGCCTTCTATGGATAGTACATGTACTGAAGTGTCACTATAAAGCCACCTAGTGAGGGTACATGTACTCAAGAGACACTATAAAGCCTCCTATTGATGGTACGTATACTCAAGGTTCATTATAAAGCCTCCTAGTGATGGTACATGTGCTCAAGAGCCACTATAAAGACTTCTAGCGATGATACATTTACTAAAGAATCGCTGTATAGTCTCTTACTTATGGTATATGTACTCAAGGGTCATTATAAAGCCTCCTATTGATAGTACATGTACTGAAGTGTCACTGTAAAGCCATCTAGTGATGTTACATGTACTCAAGAGACACTATAAAGCCTCCTATTGATGGTACGCATACTCAAGGTTCACTTTAAAGCTTCCTAGTGATGGTACATGTACTCAAGAGTCACTATAAAGCCTTCTAGTGATGATACATGCACTCAATGGTCACTAGAAAGCCCCTTGTGATGGTAAATATACTCATTGGTCCCTATAAAGAATCTTTGTGATGGTACATTTACTCAAGAGTGACTATAAATCATCATAGTGATGGTACATGTGCTCAACGGTCACTATTAAGCATCCTAGTCATTGTAGATGTACTCAAAGATCACTTTAAAGCCACCTAGTGAAGGCATAGGTACTCAAGGGTCACTTTCAAGCATCCTAATGATGATACAAACACTCAAGTGCCACTATAGATCCTCCTTGTGATGGTACATGTACTCAAGGGTCACTATGAAATCTCCAAGTGATGGTACATGTGCTCAGGGGTAATTTGAAGCCTCCTTGTAACGGTGCATGTATTCAAGAGTCACTATAAGGCCTCCTATTAATGGTACATGCACTCAAGGTCACTATTAAGTTATCATTTATGACAACGGTCAGAGCATGGTAATATATCTCTAAAATATGAAACAGGCTCCGTCAGTTGTCATTGTCTCATGACAACGGTCAGAGCATGGTAATATACCATTCATCTAATAAACATGTTCTGTCAGTTGTCATCGTCTCATGACAACCATCAAAGCAGGGCAATATATCATTCATCTATGAAACAAACTGCGTCAGTTGTAATCGCCTAATGGCAACATACAGAGCATTGTAATGCTCTAAGTTAAGAAACATGCTCCGTCAGTTGTCATTGTCTCATGACAACGGTCAGAGCATGGTTATACAAGAGGTGTTTCATGTTTATTTGAACAAAATTGAAAATGCCGTTACTCATTTATTTCTCGTTATACTGAGTAATAATTGATTTCCATCGGTAAGTCTGATCTCCAGAAATACACAGTCATCAAGAAAATAGTTCTTAATCTTTATTTTCTGGTTTGAAACAGTCTCTGAAGATGAGTAGTCAAAATTTAAGTGTTTAAAAATGCTGTCTGAAACGAAATGTACTAGATCTTTCTCGAACAATTTCTCTATAAGATATGACGTATTTCTCTTGGAACCTTTTATATATTGCACATAGATATTTAAAGTATGTTCTGTTAGAAAATAAAGCATTCCAGTTGGATATTTAATTTTTGGAAGCGACTTTTGCATCAAATTTTAGGGTTTACAGTTTCCATAGCAACACTAAATTGTATGTAAAATACTCAAATGCAATATTTGGTGATCAGTTTTATCGGTAATAGATACTTAAATTATCTAAAAAATTAAGTTGGCTGTGAGTTTTGAGAATTTGCTATTCAAACTTCTTCCAAGATACATTTTATACATGAGATACCCATTAGGGCACTATTATGGAAGAACTTATTAAGCCCAGTTTCAAAGCAAAAACAGGCACACATAGGCTGTTTCTCATCTTAATAATAGACTTAGTGTGCCTCTAAACTTAAAAGAAAATTTCACACTTAATTACGTATTTTCTTAGAAGATACACCCGTTTTAGCTCTTAAAATCAGTACAAAGGGGGTGGGGATGTATTTAGGGCCACCATGTTATGGCTATGCTATAAAATGCCATGTGGTCTGTTTTGCATTACCAGGGACACCTATGTTATGCATGGAAAAGCAAAATTTGTTTGTTTTAATTATATGCAACCGCAAAAAGTGAAATTCAAATCTGTTCAAATAAACATGAAACATGTCTCGTATATCATTCATCTTTGAAACATGTTCTGTCAGTTGTCATCGTCTCATGACAACGGACATAGCATGGTTATACATCCCTAAGGTATGAAACATGCTCTGTCAGTTGTCATCATCTCATGACAACAGTCAGAGCATGGTAATATATCTCTAAGGTATCAATCATGCTCCATCAGCAGGCCCTTAGGAAGCAATTACAGATTGGGGGGGCACACATAATTTTTTTTACAGATTGGGGGGGAACACATATTTTTTTTAAAATGACAGACCTTTGTAATGAGCAATACAGCATATTTGTGCAAATTATTGGGGGGGGGGGCACGGCCCCCCGTGCCCCCCCCCCCCTATTCCTACGGCCCTGGTTAGTTGTCATCGTCTCATTAAAACGGTCAGAGCATGGTGATATATATCCCTTAAGTAAGAAACATGCTCCGTCATTTGTCACCATCTTATGATAATGGTCAGAGCATGGTAATATATCATTCAAGTATGAAATAGTTCTGTCAGTTGCAATCGTCTCATAACAACGGGCAGAGCATAATTATTCATCCCTAAGGTATGAAACATGCTCTGTCGGTTGCCGTCGTCTCATGATAACGGCCAGAGCATGGTAATATATTCCTAAGGTATGATTTATGCTCCATCAGTTGTCATCGTCTCATGACAACGGTTAGTTCATGGTAATATATCATTCATGTTTGAAACATGCTCCGTCAGTTGTCATGGTCTCATTACAACAGACAGAGCATGGTTATTCATCACTAAGATATGCAATATGCTCTGTCAGTTGTCATCGTCCCATGACAACGGTCAGAGCATGGTGATACGCCCTCAAGTATGAAATATGCTTTGCCAGTTGCCATCGTCTGATGACAACGGTCAGGGGATGGCAATGTATTCCTCAGTCATGAAACATGCTCCGTCAGTTGTCATCGTCTCATGACAACGGTCAGAGCATGGTAATATATCCCTTATGCATGAAACATGTTACGTCAGTTTTCATCGTATAATGACAACGGTCAGAGCATAATTATTCATCCCTAAGGTATGAATCATGCTCTGTCTGTTACCATCGTCTCATGACAACGGTCAGAGCATGGTAATGTATTCCACAGGTATGAAACATACTCCATCAGTTGTCATAGTCTCATGACAACGCTCAGAGCATGGTGAAATATCCCTCATGTATGAAACATGCACTGTCAGTTGTCATCGTCTCATGACAACGGTCAGAGCATGGTTATATGTCGCTAAGGTACGAACCATGCTCCGTCAATTGTCATCGTCTCATGACAACGGTCAGAGCATGGTGATATATCCCTCAAGAATGGAACAGGCTCCGTTATTTGCCATCGTCCCATAACAGCGAACAGAGCATGGTTATATATCCCTCAGGTATGAATCATGCTCCGTCAGTTGTTATCGTCTCATGATAAAGGTCAGAGCATGGTGATATATCCCTCATGTATGAAACATGCTCCGTCAATTGTCATCGTCTCATGACAACGGTCAGTGCATATTAATATATCATTCATCTATGAAACATGCACCCTCAGTTGTCATCTTTCATGACAACTGTCAGAGCAGGGAAATGTATTCCTCGGGTATGAAACATGCTCCGTCAGTTGTATTCGCCTTATGACAATGGGCAGAGCGTTTTAATACATCCCTAAGGTATGGATATGCTCCGTCAGTTGTCATCGTCTCATGACAACGGTTAGAGCATGGTAATGTATTCCTCAGGTATGAAACAGGCTCCCTCAGGTGTCCTCGTCTCATGAAAACGGTCAGAACATGGTATTATATCCCTCGTGTATGAAACATGCTCCGTCAATTGTTATCGTCTCCTGACAACGGTCAGAGCATGGTAATATATCTCTCATGTATGAAACCTGCTCTGTCAGTTGTCATGGAATAAAAACAACGGTCAGAGCATAGCTATTCATCCCTAAGGTAGTGAATCATGCTCTGTCAGTTGCCACCGTCTCGTGACATGCTCCGTCAGTTGCCATCGTCTCATGACAACGGTCAGAGCATGGTAATGTCTTCCTCAGGTATGAAACATGCTCCGTCAGTTGTCATCGTCTAATGACAACGGTCAGAGCATGGTTATTCATCCCTAAGGTATGAAACATGCTCATACAGTTGTCATCGTGACATGACAACGGTCAGGGCATGGTTATTCATCCCTAAGTTATGAAACATGCTCCGACAGTTGTCATCGTGACATGACAACGGTCAGAGCATGGTTATTCATCCCTAAGGTATGAAACATGCTCCGACAGTTGCCATCGTCTCATGACAACGGTCAGAGCATGGTAATGTCTTCCTCAAGTATGAAGCATGCTCTGTCAGTTGTCATCGTCTCATGACAACGGTCAGAGCATGGTAATGTCTTCCTCAGGTATGAAGCATGCTCCGTCAGTTGTCATCGTCTCATGACAACGGTCAGAGCATTGTAATGTATTCCTCATATATGAAACATGCTCCGTCAAATGTCATCGTCTCATGACAACGGTCAGTGCATGTTAATATATCATTCATCTATGAAACATGCTCCCTCAGTTGTCATCTTGTCATGACAACGGTCAGGGCATGGTTATGTATTCTTCAGGTATGAAACATGCTCCGTCAGTTGTCATCGTCTCATGAAAACGGTCAAAGCATGGTAATATATCCCTCATGCAAAAATATGTTCAATCAGTTGTCATCGTCTAATGACAACCGTCAGAGCATGGTTATTCATCCCTAAGGTATGAAACATGCTCCGACAGTTGCCATCATCTCATGACAACGGTCAGAGCATGGTAATGTCTTCCTCAGGTATGAAGCATGCTCTGTCAGTTGTCATCGTCTCATGACAAAGGTCAGAGCATAGTAATGTCTTCCTCAGGTATGAAGCATGCTCCGTCAGTTGTCATCGTCTCATGACAACGGTCAGAGCATTGTAATGTATTCCTCATATATGAAACATGCTCCGTCACTTGTCATCGTCTCATGACAACGGTCAGTGCATATCAATATATCATTCATCTATGAAACATGCTTCCTCAGTTGTCATCTTGTCATGACAACGGTCAGGGCATGGTTATGTATTCTTCAGGTATGAAACATGCTCCGTCAGTTGTCATCGTCTCACGAAAACGGTGAAAGCATGGTAATATATCCCTCATGCATGTATCATGATCTGTCAGTTACCATCGTCTCATGACAACGGTCAGAGCATGGTTATTCATCTCTAAGGTATGAAAAATGCTACGTCAGTTGTCATCGTCTCATGACAACGGTCAGAGCATGGTGAAATATCCCTCAAGTATGAAACATGCTCCGTCAGTTGGCATCGTCTCATGACAACGGTCAGAGCATGGTAATGTATTCCTCAGGTATGAAATATGCTCCCTCAATTTTCAAGGTCTCATGTAAACGGCCAGAGCTTGGTTATTCATCCCTAAGGTATGAAACATGCTCCGTCAGTTGCCATCGTCTCATGACAACGGTCAGAGCATGGTTAAATTTCCCTCAGGTATGAAACATGCTCCCTCAGTTGTTATGGTCTCATGACAACGGTCAGAGCATGGTAATATATCCCTTGTGTATGAAACTTGCTCCGTCAGTTGTCATCGTCTTATGACAACTGTCAGAGCAAGGTAATCCCTCATGCAAGAAACATGCTCCGTCATGACAACGGACATAGCATGGTTATACATCCATAATGTATGAAATCTGCTCTGTCAGTTGTCATCGTCTCATGACAACGGTCAAAGCATGGTGAAATATCCCTCAAGAATGAAAGATGCTCCGTCAGTGGCCATCGTCTCATGACAACGGGTAGAGTATGGTAATGTATTCCTCTGGTATGAAAGATGCTCCCTCAATTGCCATCGTCTCATGACAACGGTCAGAGCATGCTCTATGTATGAAATAACCCTCAAGTATGAAACATGCTTCGTTAGCTGCCATCGACTCATGACAACGGTCAGAGCATGGTTATTCATCTCTAAGGTATGAAACATGCTCCGTCAGTTGTTATCGTCTCATGACAACGGTAAGAGCAAGGTGAAATAACCCTCAAGTATGAAACATCCTTCGTTAGCTGCCATCGACTCATGACAACGGTCAGAGCATGGTTATTCATCTCTAAGGTATGAAACATGCTCCGTCAGTTGTCATCGTCTCATGACAACGGCCAGAGCATGGTTATTCATCCCTAGGGTATGAAACATGCTCCGACAGTTGTCAAGGTCTCATGACAACGGTCAGAGCATGGTTATTCATCTCTAACGTATGAAACATGCTCCGTCAGTTGCCATCATGACATGACAACGGTCAGAGCATGGTTATTCATCCCTAAGGTATGAAACATGCTCCGTCAGTTGTCATCGTGACATGACAACTGTAAGAGCATGGGTCGATCATCTCTAAGGTATGAAACATGCTCGGTTAGTTGTCATCGTGACATGACAACGGTCAGAGCATGGTTATTCATCTCTAAGGTATGAAACATGCTCCGACAGTTGTCATCGTGACATGACAACGGTCAGAGCATGGTTATTCATCCCTAAGGTATTAAACATGCTCCGTTAGTTGTCATCGCCTCATGACAACGGTCAGAGCATGGTTATTCATCTCTTAGGTATGAAACATGCTCCAACAGGTGTCATCGTAATATAACAACTGTAAGAGCATGGTTATTCATCCTTAAGGTATGAAACATGCTCCGTCAGTTGTCATCGTGACATAACAATAGTCCGGTGGAAAATCAGAATGACCTGGAACTTGATTTTAAAGTTTTTTTCTTCGTTGATTCTTGTTGTTGAGGCATTGTACTTGATGAATCCAACTGATGCCACTCTTGCATCATTGAGCATTTTGAAATATGCAATATGGCGTCCAAGATGGCCACCATTTTGGCTCCTAAGGCCTATATGACCAACAAACTCGATCAAAAGCATTTTAATTTTGACTTTCATGGATGTTTTAGAGGCTAAATGTTACAACCAATTAAAATGGAACATTATTTTGATCCAGAAGGTTGAATATTAAATATGGCGTCCAAGATGGCAGACAATTAGGCTTCTAAGACCTATATGACCGACAAACACGATTAAGACACTTTTATTTTGACTTTTTATGGATGTTTAGAGGCTAAATTATACAAACCATTAAATAAGAACATGGTTTTGATTCAGAACGTTGGAATTTTAAAGATGGCCGTTAGTGAGGTTCCTAAGACCTACCTGACTAAAAAAACTCAATATAAAGCATTTTAATTTTGACTTTTTATCAATGTTTAGAGGCCTAATAATACAAACGATTAAACTGAATCATTCACAGATTTGATTCACAAGGGCGAACTATTAAAGATGGTGTCCAAGATGGCCGCTATTTAAAGCAAAATGCAACCTGAAATAAAATTCGCAGTTAGTCACTGTTTTCTGATAGTTTTCGGTTGTATTCGTGAAAATTTGACTGGCATGTTATTGTTGACGTCCAAAATGGCAGCAATACCAGGGTGGGGAATCACATGCTTTTTGCTATGATACACTGCAAGGAAAAATAACAGACTCTTTACTTTCGTAATAGTAATGTTTTTGATGTTGTTCTGGGAATCATATCCATCAATCCATGCACTTGCCAGAGCACTTTTGGCACTTTTGGCCGGATCTGATAATACCATCATATTATTCTCATAAAAATTCCTACTTTGGGAAAACATTTCTTAAAAAAGTGAATAAATGACAGGGTAATAACTATACTGAACGGACTATATCACTGAAAACTTTGTGACAGTCTTTGATCAAAGTACAAACCATTTTTGAATCAATATGCGGAAAAAGTCAGCTGCATGGATGGATAAAATTTACAAAAAATATACTTATGTAGTGTAGTGTATCAACCCCTGAGTAAGGTATCTGCATGCTGCAGATGTTTACCATCTTGACTGCTGGTTGGTACGGGCCTGCTTGCCCAGTGAAATTGTAACAACCATTACTGCTTCTCTGGTCTGTTGCAAGTGCAAAAGACAGCACAGATGGTTGTATATTGTTATAACAAATATAAATGCTGATCCTGTGCAAGTGTATCAGACATGCATGCTTATAGGCACACGTTTACAGATATGACTGCTGGTTAGATGCAACTGTTAAAGACATGGGAAATGGCCGGCTGCAAATGGTCGGGTGCAAATGTAATATACATGGATCCTGATAAGATGAAACTGTAACAAACATGTGTGCTGATAGTATGCAACTTATTAAGACATGGCTGCTAGTCAGGTGCAACTGTAAAATACATGCATGATGGTCTAGTGCAATTGTGCTTACCAGCCCGTTAGTTGGGTACGAGCATAGGGACATAACTGTGGGTCTGAGGCAAGTGTAACATATATACCTGCTGGTTCAGCCACACAACTACAGAAGTGCTTGTAAGTCAGTTGCAACTGATTCAAACATATCTGCTGGTAGATGCAACTCTAACAGACATGCATGCTGGTCAAGTTTAATTGTAACCGACCTGGCAGGAGGTCAGGTCAACTGAAACAAACATGCCTGGTGGTTCAAAGCAACTGTTAAAACATGGGTACTGCAACATGTCTGTTAGTCTCGTGAAGTTGTTACAGACATACCTGCTTGGTTTCAGACATGTGTGCTGGTCCAGTGCCACATAATGGTAAATATGTCTGCTGACCCTGTGGCAATGATGCTTGGGCAGCTGGTCGGGAGAAAGAAGAACAGATATGCACACTGGCCCAGATGTAACTTGAACAGACATGCCGATGATCCAGTGCATTAGTACCCAGCAGTCCTGTTAGTTGGGCTCAATTGTAGCATACATTATTGCTGGTGTGATGTAACTAGCACACATGACTGCTTGCCCCAAGTCTCATTAAACGGCATGTATGCTGGTTCAGTAGCACATTACTAAACACGTGTGATGTTAAGGATGTCGGATATGATGAGCTGGTGGCATTACATGGCCGCTGTTCAGTAAAACTTCAACAGATATGCCTGTGGACTTGATACTATTCAATCAAACATGCCTTCAGGTCCATTGGAAATCAAAGAGATAAGCTACTTGACCGATGTCCCTCCATCAGACATGCCAACTAACAATGTGGAGCTTTATCAGCCAATACTACTACATTACCAATACAACATGCATACCCTGCAGAGAGTTGTTATGTCGCTGCAGCTGCAACATATATGCCTGCTGGCCTAGTGTTACTGTCACAAACATCGCTGCTGTTCAAACATGCCTACTGGTTGAGTGCTACTGTATGATGGATGCTTGCTGGACCATGGCCACTCAATCAGCATGCCTGCTGACCTTTTGCCACTCAATATTGCATGCCTAATGGGGTTGTGCTTCTCTATCTGCTATACCTGCTGGTATGGTGTCTCACTATCAGCCGTGTCTGCTGGTATGGTGTCTCACTATCAGCCGTGTCTGCTGGTATGGTGTCTCACTATCAGCCGTGTCTGCTGGTATGGTGTCTCACTATCAGCCGTGTCTGCTGGTATGGTATCTCGCTATCAGCCGTGTCTGCTGGTATGGTGTCTCATTATCAGCCGTGCCTGCTGGTGTCGTGCTTCATTATAGATCATGCCTTTTGGTATGGCACCTCACTATCAGCCATGCCTGTTGGTGTGGTGCCTCACTATAGGTCATGCCTTCTGGTGTGGTGCCTCACTGTATGTCATTTCTTCTGGTGTGGTACCTCACTATAGGCCATGCCTGTTGGCGTGGTACCTCACTATAGGCCATACCTGCTGGTCTGTTTTGCACGTCAAACGACATTTTGACCAGTTGAGTGCAGATGGAAGAGGGGTCTGGTGCTACTCTTACAGAGGTGCCATTACATCAGACATGTCTGCTGATCCGGTGCCACTCTCAGATATGCCTGCTTTAACAGTGCAACTCTATCAGACATGCATGCTGGGTTCATTTATTCAGATACATGGTTTCTTAAGTGCTTCTCCATCAGGCAAGAGCTCTGGTACGTTACAAATCCACCAGACATGCCTACAGATTAGGTGCGTCTCCCACGGGTTTGTAAAACTTATCAACTACCATCCTGGACGCCACCTTGAATATATCAAATTCTGAGTGATGCATTGGCTGCATTACTGGGATGTTACAAGGATGATGCCTAACTCAAGAATCAGTAAAATCAGCATTTTGCATGAGAATCCCTGGAGTTTGCCCGTCTAAGTGAAAATTTTCTTATATATTTTGTAATAAACTGCCATTTTTGCGGCAATTTGTCTAAATTCTTATTTTATTCTTTATATTTTTGTTATAACCTAAGTGTCTTCAACTAGATTCCAACGTCATAGCTAACGATTTAAGGAAAAAAATGGGTTTGAGACATTTTTCCATATAACACAATTTTTTTACCTATAATTGGCCTCCATCTTGGACGCCATATTGAATATATCGAAATGCTCAATGATGCCAGAGTGGCATCACTCGGATTTTTCAAGGACAATATATGCACTACCAGAATAAATAAAGAAAAAAAGTTTAAAATCAAGTTCCAGGTCCTCCTAAAATTCGCCCAAATTCTGCCGGGCTACAACGGTCAGAGCATGGTTAATCATCCTTAAGGTATGAAACATGCTCCGTCAGTTGCCATCGTCTCATGACAACTGCCAGAGCATGGTGAAATATCCCTTAAGTATATAACATGCTCCATCAGTTGTTTTCGTCTCATGACATTAAGTAGAGCATGGTAATGCATTCCTCAAATATGAAATATGCTTCGTCAGTTGTCATCGTCTCTAACAACGATCAAAGCATGGTGAATATCCCTTAAGTATGAAAAATGCTCCGTCAGTTGTCATCGTCTCAAGACTACGGGAAGAGCATGGTTATGTATTCCGCAGGTATGAAACATGCTCCGTCAGTTATCATCGTCTCAAGACAACGGTCAGAGCGTGGTATTATCTCCCTCGTGTATGAAACATGCTCCATTAGTTTTCATCGTCTCAAGACAACGAACAGAGCATGCTTATTCACTCCTAAGACATGCAACATACTCTGTCAGTTGTCATCGTCCCATGACATCGGTCAGAGCATGGTGATACCCCCTCAAGTATGAAACATGCTACGTCAGCTGTCATCGTCTCATGACAACGGTCAGAGCGTGGTAATTTATTTGTCAGGTATGGAACACGCTCCGTGAGTTGTCATCGTCTCATGACAACGGTCAGAGCATGGTAATATATACCTCATGCATGAAACATGTTCCGTCAGTTGTCATCGTCTAATGACAACGGTCAGAGCATGGTTATTTATCCCTAAGGTATGAATATGCTCTGTCAGTTACCATCGTCTTTTGACAACGTTCAGACCATGGTAATGTATTCCACTGGTAATAAACATGTTCCGTCAGTTGTCATCGTCTCATGACAACGGTAAGAGCATGGTGAAATAACCCTCAAGTATGAAACATGCTTTGTTAGCTGCCAGCGACACATTAAATCGGTCAGAGCATGGTTATTCATCTCTAAGGTATGAAACATGCTCCGTCAGTTGTCATCCTCTCATGACAACGGTAAGAGCATGGTGAAATAACCCTCAAGTATGAAACATGCTTCGTTAGCTGCCATCGACTCATGACAACGGTAAGAGCATGGTTATTCATCTCTAAGGTATGAAACATGCTCCGTCAGTTGTCATCGTCTCATGACAACGGCCAGAGCATGGTTATTCATCCCTAGGGTATGAAACTTGCTCCGACAGTTGTCAAGGTCTCATGACAACGGTCAGATCATGGTTATTCATCTCTAACGTATGAAACATGCTCCGTAAGTTGTCATCGTCTCATGACAACGGTCAGAGCATGGTTATCAATCCCTACAGCATGAAACATGCTCCCACAGTTGTCATCATGACATGACAACGGTCAGAGCAAGGTTTTTTATCACTAAGATATGATACATGCTCCGACAGTTGTCATCGTCTCATGACAACGGTCAGAGCATGGTTATTCATCCCTAAGGTATGAAACATGATCCGACAGTTGTCATCGTGACATGACAAGGGTCAGAGCATGGATATTAATCCCTAAGGTATGAAACATGCTCCGTTAGTTGTCATCATATCATGCCAACGGTCAGATCATGGTTATTCACCCCTAAGGTATGAAACATGCTCAGACAGTTGTCATCGTGACATGACAACTGTTAGAGCATGGTAATTCATCTCTAAGGCCTGAAACATGCTCCGTCAGTTGTCATCGCCACATGACAACGGTCAGAGTATGGTTATTCATCCCTAAGGTATGAAACATGCTCCGTCAGTTGTCATCGCCTCATGACAACGGTCAGAGTATGGTTATTCATCCCTTAGGTATGAAACATGTACCGTCAGTTGTCATCGCCTCATAACAACGGTCAGAGCATGGTTATTCATCCCTAAGGTATGAAACATGCTCCGTCAGTTGTCATCGTCTCATTACAACGGTCAGTGCATGGTTATTAATCCCTAAGGTATGAAACATGCTCCGTTAGTTGTCTTCGTCTCATGACAACGGTCAGAGCATGGTTATTCATCCCTGAGGTATGAAACATGCTCCGACAGTTGTCATCGTCTCATGACAACGGTCAGAAAATGGTTATTCATCTTTAAGGTGTGAAACATGCTCCGTCAGTTGTCATCGTCTCATGACAACGGTCAGAGCATAGTTATTCATCCCTAAGGTATGAAACATGCTCCGACAGTTGTCATCGTCTCATGACAACAGTCAAATTATGGTTATTCATCTCTAAGGTATGAAACGTACTCCGTCAGTTGTCGTCGTTTCATGATAACGGTCAGAGGATGGTAATTCATCTCTAAGGTAGCAACATGCTCCGTCAGTTATCATCGTCTCATGACAACGGTCAGAGCAAGGTTATTCATCTCTATGGTATGAAACATTCTCTGTCAGTTGTCATCGCCTCATGACAACGGTCATAGCATGGTTATTCATCTCTAAGGAATGAAACATGCTCCGACAGTTGTCATCGTCTCATGACAACTGTCAGAGCATGGTTATTCATCCCTTAATTATGAAACATGCTCCGACAGTTGTCATCGTGACATGACAACGATCAGAGCATGGTTATTCATCTCTAAGGTATGAAAAATGCTCTGACAGTTGTCATCGTAACATGACAACGGTCAGAGCATGGTTACTCATCTCTAAGGTATGAAACATGCTCCGACAGTCGTCATCGCCTCATGACAATGGTCAGAGCATGGTTATTCATCCCTAAGGTATGAAACATGCTCATACAGTTGTCATCGTGACATGACAACGGTTAGAGCATGGTTATTCATCCCTAAGGTATGAAACATGATCCGACAGTTGTCATCGTGACATGACAACTGTAAGAGCATGGTTATTCATCTCTATGGTATGAAACATGCTCCCACAGTTGTCATCATGACATGACAACGGTCAGAGCATGGTTATTCATCACTAAGGTATGAAACATGCTCCGACAGTTGTCATCGCTTCATGACAACGGTCAGAGTATTAAAATTTATCTCTAATGTATGAAACATGCTCCGTCAGTTGCCATCATAACATGACAACGGTCAGAAAATGGTTACTCAACTCTAAGGTATGAAACATGCTCCGACAGTTGTCATCGTGACATGACAACGGTCAGAGCATAATTAATCATCTCTAAGATATGAAACATGCTCCGACAGTTGTCATCGCCTCATGACAACGGTCAGAGCATGGTTAATCATCCCTAAGGCATGAAACATGCTCCCACAGTTGTCATCGTGACATGACAACGGTCAGAGCATGGTTATTCATCCCTTAGGTATGAAACATGCTCCGACAGTTGTCATCGTGACATGACAACTGTAAGAGCATGGTTATTCATTTCTAAGGTATGAAACATGCTCCGACAGTTGTCATCGTCTCATGACAACGGTCAGAAAATGGTTATTCATCTTTAAGGTGTGAAACATGCTCCGTCAGTTGTCATCGTCTCATGACAACGGTCAGAGCATGGTTATTCATCCCTAAGGTATGAAACATGCTCCGACAGTTGTCATCGTCTCATGACAACAGTCAAATTATGGTTATTCATCTCTAAGGTATGAAACGTACTCCGTCAGTTGTCGTCGTTTCATGATAACGGTCAGAGGATGGTAATTCATCTCTAAGGTAGCAACATGCTCCGTCAGTTTTCATCGTCTCATGACAACGGTCAGAGCAAGGTTATTCATCTCTATGGTATGAAACATTCTCTGTCAGTTGTCATCGCCTCATTACAACAGTCAGAGCATGGTTATTCATCTCTAAGGAATGAAATTTGCTCCGACAGTTGTCATCGTCTCATGACAACTGTCAGAGCATGGTTATTCATCCCTTAATTATGAAACATGCTCCGACAGTTGTCATCTTGACATGACAACGATCAGAGCATGGTTATTCATCTCTAAGGTATGAAAAATGCTCCGACAGTTGTCATCGTAACATGACAACGGTCAGAGCATGGTTACTCATCTCTAAGGTATGAATCATGCTCCGACAGTTGTCATCGCCTCATGACAATGGTCAGAGCATGGTTAGTCATCCCTTAGGTATGAAACATGCTCATACAGTTGTCATCGTGACATGACAACGGTCAGAGCATGGTTATTCATCCCTAAGGTATGAAACATGATCCGACAGTTGTCATCGTGACATGACAACTGTTAGAGCATGGTTATTCATCTCTATGGTATGAAACATGCTCCCACAGTTGTCATCATGACATGACAACGGTCAGAGCATGGTTATTCATCACTAAGGTATGAAACATGCTCCGACAGTTGTCATCGCTTCATGACAACGGTCAGAGTATTAAAATTTATCTCTAATGTATGAAACATGCTCCGTCAGTTGCCATCATAACATGACAACGGTCAGAAAATGGTTACTCAACTCTAAGGTATGAAACATGCTCCGACAGTTGTCATCATGACATGACAACGGTCAGAGCATGGTTATTCATCTCTAAGGTATGAAACATGCTCCGACAGTTGTCATCGCCTCATGACAACGGTCAGAGCATGGTTAATCATCCCTAAGGCATGAAACATGCTCCCACAGTTGTCATCGTGACATGACAACGGTAAGAGCATGGTTATTCATCCCTTAGGTATGAAACATGCTCCGACAGTTGTCATCGTGACATGACAACTGTAAGAGCATGGTTATTCATTTCTAAGGTATGAAACATGCTCCGACAGTTGTCATCGTCTCATGACAACGGTCAGAAAATGGTTATTCATCTTTAAGGTGTGAAACATGCTCCGTCAGTTGTCATCGTCTCATGACAACGGTCAGAGCATGGTTATTCATCCCTAAGGTATGAAACATGCTCCAACAGTTGTCATCGTCTCATGACAACAGTCAAATTATGGTTATTCATCTCTAAGGTATGAAACATACTCCGTCAGTTGTCGTCGTTTCATGATAACGGTCAGAGGATGGTAATTCATCTCTAAGGTATGCAACATGCTCCGTCAGTTTTCATCGTCTCATGACAACGGTCAGAGCAAGGTTATTCATCTCTATGGTATGAAACATTCTCTGTCAGTTGTCATCGCCTCATGACAACGGTCAGAGCATGGTTATTCATCTCTAAGGAATGAAACATGCTCCGACAGTTGTCATCGTCTCATGACAACTGTCAGAGCATGGTTATTCATCCCTTAATTTATTTTGAAACATGCTCCGACAGTTGTCATCGTGACATGACAACGGTCAGAGCATGGTTATTCATCTCTAAGGTATGAAAAATGCTCCGACAGTTGTCATCGTAACATGACAACGGTCAGAGCATGGTTACTCATCTCTAAGGTATGAAACATGCTCCGACAGTTGTCATCGCCTCATGACAATGGTCAGAGCATGGTTATTCATCCCTAAGGTATGAAACATGCTCATACAGTTGTCATCGTGACATGACAACGGTCAGAGCATGGTTATTCATCCCTAAGGTATAAAACATGATCCGACAGTTGTCATCGTGACATGACAACTGTAAGAGCATGGTTATTCATCTCTATGGTATGAAACATGCTCCGACAGTTGACATCATGACATGACAACGGTCAGAGCATGGTTATTCATCACTAAGGTATGAAACATGCTCCGACAGTTGTCATCGCTTCATGACAACGGTCAGAGTATTAAAATTTATCTCTAATGTATGAAACATGCTCCGTCAGTTGCCATCATAACATGACAACGGTCAGAAAATGGTTACTCAACTCTAAGGTATGAAACATGCTCCGACAGTTGTCATCGTGACATGACAACGGTCAGAGCATAATTACTCATCTCTAAGATATGAAACATGCTCCGACAGTTGTCATCGCCTCATGACAACGGTCAGAGCATGGTTAATCATCCCTAAGGCATGAAACATGCTCCCACAGTTGTCATCGTGACATGACAACGGTCAGAGCATGGTTATTCATCCCTTAGGTATGAAACATGCTCCGACAGTTGTCATCGTGACATGACAACTGTAAGAGCATGGTTATTCATTTCTAAGGTATGAAACATGCTCCGTCAGTTGTCATCGCCTCATGACAACGGTCAGAGCATGGTAATTCATCTCTAACGTATGAAACATGCTCCGTAAGTTGTCATCGTCTCATGACAACGGTCAGAGCATGGTTATCAATCCCTACGGCATGAAACATGCTCCCACAGTTGTCATCATGACATGACAACGGTCAGAGAAAGGTTTTTTATCACTAAGGTATGAAACATGCTCCGACAGTTGTCATCGTCTCATGACAACGGTCAGAGCATGGTTATTCATCCCTAAGGTATGAAACATGATCCGACAGTTGTCATCGTGACATGACAACGGTCAGAGCATGGCTATTAATCCCTAAGGTATGAAACATGCTCCGTTAGTTGTCATCATCTCATGCCAACTGTCAGATCATGGTTATTCACCCCTAAGGTATGAAACATGCTCAGACAGTTGTCATTGTGACATGACAACTGTTAGAGCATTGTAATTCATCTCTAAGGCCTGAAACATGCTCCGTCAGTTGTCATCGTGACATGACAACGGTCAGAGCATGGTTATTCATCCCTAATGTATGTAACATGCTCCGTCAGTTGTCATAATTACATGGCAACGGTCAGAGCATTATTATTTATCCCTTAGGTATGAAACATGCTCCGACAGTTGTCATCGTAACATGAAAACGGTCAGAGCATGGTTATTCATCTCTAAGGTATGAAACATGCTCCGACAGTTTTCATCGTGACATGACAACGGTCAGAGCATGGTTATTCATCACTAAGGTATGAAACATGCTCCGACAGTTGTCATCGTCTCATGACAACGGTCAGAGCATGGTTATTCATCCCTAAGGTATGAAACATGCTCCGTCAGTTGCCATCATGACATGACAACGGTCAGAGCATGGTTATTCATCTCTAAGGTATGAAACATGCTACCTTAGTTGTTATCGTGACATGACAATGGTCAGATCTTGGTTATTCATCCCTAAGGTATGAAACATGCTCCGTCAGTTGTCTTGGTCTAATGACAACGGTCAGAGCATGTTTTTTATCCCTTAGGTATGAAACATGCTCCGTCAATTGTTATTGCCTCAAGACAACGGTCAGAGCATGGTTATTCATCTCTAAGGTATAAAACATGCTCCGTCAGTTGTCATCGCCACATGACAACGGTCAGAGTATGGTTATTCATCCCTAAGGTATGAAACATGCTCCGTCAGTTGTCATCGCCTCATGCCAACGGTCAGAGCATGGCTATTCATCCCTTAGGTATGAAACATGCTCCGTCAGTTGTCATCGCCTCATAACAATGGTCAGAGCATGGTTATTCAGCCCTAAGGTATGAAACAAGCTCTGTCAGTTGTCATCGTCTCATTACAAATCAATGCATGGTTATTCATCCCTAAGGTATGAAACATGCTCCGTTAGTTGTCTTCGTCTCATGACAACGGTCAGAGCATGGTTATTCATCCCTGAGGTATGAAACATGCTCCGACAGTTGTCATCGTCTCATGACAACGGTCAGAAAATGGTTATTCATCTTTAAGGTATGAAACATACTCCGTCAGTTGTCATCGTCTCATGACAACGGTCAGAGCATCATAATTCATCTCTAAGGTATGAAACATGCTCCGTCAGTTGTCATCGCCTCATGACAACGGTCAGAGCAAGGTTATATATCTCTAATGTATGAAACATGCTCCGTCAGTTGACATCATGACATGACAACTGTCAGAGCATGGTTATTCATCCCTAAAGTATGAAACATGCTCCGACAGTTGTCATTGTGACATGACAACGGTTAGAGCATGGTTATTCATCTCTAAGGTATGAAAAATGCTCCAACAGTTGTCACCCTGACATGACAACGGTCAGAGCATTATTATTTATCCCTAAGGTATGAAACATGCTCCGACAGTTTTCATCGCCTCATGACAATGGTCAGAGCATGGTTATTCATCCCTAAGGTATGAAACATGCTCCGACAGTTGTCATCGTGACATGACAACGGTCAGAGCATGGTTATTCATCCCTAAGGTATGAAACATGCTCCGACAGTTGTCATCGCCTCATGACAACGGTCAGAGCATGGTTATTCATCCCTAAGGTATGAAACATTCTCCGTCAGCTGCCATCATGACATGACAACGGTCAGAGCATGGTTATTCATCTCTAAGGTATGAAACATGCTACCTTAGTTGTCATCGTGACATGACAATGGTCAGAGCTTGGTTATTCATCCCTAAGGTATGAAACATGCTCCGTCAGTTGTCATCGTCTCATGACAACGGTCAGAGCATGGTTATTCATCCCTAAGGTATGAAACATGCTCCGTCAGTTGTCATCGTGAATTGACAACGGCCAGAGCCAGGTTTTTCATCCCTAAGGTATGAAACATGCTCCGTCAGTTGTTATTGCCTCAAGACAACGGTCAGAGCATGGTTATTCATCTCTAAGGTATGAAACATGCTCCGTCAGTTGTCATCGACACATGACAACGGTCAGAGTATGGTTATTCATCCCTAAGGTATGAAATATGCTCCGTCAGTTGTCATCGCCTCATAACAACGGTCAGAGCATGGTTATTCATCCCTAAGGTATGAAACATGCTCCGTCAGTTGTCATCGTCTCATTACAACGGTCAGTGCATGGTTATTCATCCCTAAGGTATGAAACATGCTCCGTTAGTTGTCTTCGTCTCATGACAACGGTCAGAGCATGGTTATTCATCTCTAAGGTATGAAACATGCTCCGCCAGTTGTCATCGTCTCATGACAACGGTCAGAGCATCGTTATTTATCTCTAATGTATGAAACATGCTCCGTCAGTTGCCATCATGACATGACAACGGTCAGAGCATGGTTATTCATCTCTAAAGTATGAAACATGCTCCGACAATTGTCATCGTCTCATGACAACTGTCAGAGCATGGTTATTCATCCCTAAAGTATGAAACATGCTCCGACAGTTGTCATCGTCTCATGACAACTGTCAGAGCATGGTTATTCATCTCTAAGGTATGAAAAATACTCCAACAGTTGTCATCGTGACATGACAACGGTCACAGCATGGTTATTCATCTCTAAGGTATGTAACATGCTCCGACAGTTGTCATTGCCTCATGACAACGGTCAGAGCATGGTTATTTATCCCTAAGGTATGAAACATGCTCCGACAGTTGTAATCGTGACATGACAACGGTCAAAGCATGGTTATTCATCCCTAAGGTATGAAACATGATCCGACAATTGTCATCGTGACATGACAATTGAAAGAGCATTGTTATTCATCTCTAAGGTATGAAACATGCTCCCACAGTTGTCATCATGACATGACAACGGTCAGAGCATGGTTATTCATCACTAAGGTATGAAACATGCTCCGACAGTTGTCATCGCTTCATGACAACGGTCAGACCATTATTATTTATATCTAATGTATGAAACATGCTCCATCAGTTGCCATCATAACATGACAACGGTCAGAGCATGGTTACTCATCTCTAAGGTATGAAACATGCTCCGTAAGTTGTCATCGTCTCATGACAACGGTCAGAGCATGGTTATCAATCCCTACGGCATGAAACATGCTCCCACAGTTGTCATCATGACATGACAACGGTCAGAGAAAGGTTTTTAATCACTAAGGTAGGTATGAAACATGCTCCGACAGTTGTCATCGTCTCATGACAACGGTCAGAGCATGGTTATTCATCCCTAAGGTATGAAACATGATCCGACAGTTGTCATCGTGACATGACAACGGTCAGAGCATGGCTATTAATCCCTAAGGTATGAAACATGCTCCGTTAGTTGTCATCATCTCATGCCAACTGTCAGATCATGGTTATTCACCCCTAAGGTATGAAACATGCTCAGACAGTTGTCATTGTGACATGACAACTGTTAGAGCATTGTAATTCATCTCTAAGGCCTGAAACATGCTCCGTCAGTTGTCATCGTGACATGACAACGGTCAGAGCATGGTTATTCATCCCTAATGTATGTAACATGCTCCGTCAGTTGTCATAATTACATGGCAACGGTCAGAGCATTATTATTTATCCCTTAGGTATGAAACATGCTCCGACAGTTGTCATCGTAACATGAAAACGGTCAGAGCATGGTTATTCATCTCTAAGGTATGAAACATGCTCCGACAGTTTTCATCGTGACATGACAACGGTCAGAGCATGGTTATTCATCACTAAGGTATGAAACATGCTCCGACAGTTGTCATCGTCTCATGACAACGGTCAGAGCATGGTTATTCATCCCTAAGGTATGAAACATGCTCCGTCAGTTGCCATCATCACATGACAACGGTCAGAGCATGGTTATTCATCTCTAAGGTATGAAACATGCTACCTTAGTTGTTATCGTGACATGACAATGGTCAGATCTTGGTTATTCATCCCTAAGGTATGAAACATGCTCCGTCAGTTGTCTTGGTCTAATGACAACGGTCAGAGCATGTTTTTTTATCCCTTAGGTATGAAACATGCTCCGTCAATTGTTATTGCCTCAAGACAACGGTCAGAGCATGGTTATTCATCTCTAAGGTATGAAACATGCTCCGTCAGTTGTCATCGCCACATGACAACGGTCAGAGTATGGTTATTCATCCCTAAGGTATGAAACATGCTCCGTCAGTTGTCATCGCCTCATGACAACGGTCAGAGCATGGCTATTCATCCCTTAGGTATGAAACATGCTCCGTCAGTTGTCATCGCCTCATAACAATGGTCAGAGCATGGTTATTCAGCCCTAAGGTATGAAACAAGCTCTGTCAGTTGTCATCGTCTCATTACAAATCAATGCATGGTTATTCATCCCTAAGGTATGAAACATGCTCCGTTAGTTGTCTTCGTCTCATGACAACGGTCAGAGCATGGTTATTCATCCCTGAGGTATGAAACATGCTCCGACAGTTGTAATCGTCTCATGACAACGGTCAGAAAATGGTTATTCATCTTTAAGGTATGAAACATACTCCGTCAGTTGTCATCGTCTCATGACAACGGTCAGAGCATCATAATTCATCTCTAAGGTATGAAACATGCTCCGTCAGTTGTCATCGTGAATTGACAACGGTCAGAGCCAGGTTTTTCATCCCTAAGGTATGAAACATGCTCCGTCAGTTGTTATTGCCTCAAGACAACGGTCAGAGCATGGTTATTCATCTCTAAGGTATGAAACATGCTCCGTCAGTTGTCATCGACACATGACAACGGTCAGAGTATGGTTATTCATCCCTAAGGTATGAAATATGCTCCGTCAGTTGTCATCGCCTCATAACAACGGTCAGAGCATGGTTATTCATCCCTAATGTATGAAACATGCTCCGTCAGTTGTCATCGTCTCATTACAACGGTCAGTGCATGGTTATTCATCCCTAAGGTATGAAACATGCTCCGTTAGTTGTCTTCGTCTCATGACAACGGTCAGAGCATGGTTATTCATCTCTAAGGTATGAAACATGCTCCGACAATTGTCATCGTCTCATGACAACTGTCAGAGCATGGTTATTCATCCCTAAAGTATGAAACATGCTCCGACAATTGTCATCGTCTCATGACAACTGTCAGAGCATGGTTATTCATACCTAAAGTATGAAACATGCTCCGACAATTGTCATCGTCTCATGACAACTGTCAGAGCATGGTTATTCATCCCTAAAGTATGAAACATGCTCCGACAATTGTCATCGTCTCATGACAACTGTCAGAGCATGGTTATTCATCCCTAAAGTATGAAACATGCTCCGACAGTTGTCATTGTGACATGACAACGGTCAGAGCATGGTTATTCATCTCTAAGGTATGAAAAATACTCCAACAGTTGTCATCGTGACATGACAACGGTCACAGCATGGTTATTCATCTCTAAGGTATGAAACATGCTCCGACAGTTGTCATTGCCTCATGACAACGGTCAGAGCATGGTTATTTATCCCTAAGGTATGAAACATGCTCCGACAGTTGTAATCGTGACATGACAACGGTCAAAGCATGGTTATTCATCCCTAAGGTATGAAACATGATACGACAATTGTCATCGTGACATGACAATTGAAAGAGCATTGTTATACATCTCTAAGGTATGAAACATGCTCCCACAGTTGTCATCATGACATGACAACGGTCAGAGCATGGTTATTCATCACTAAGGTATGAAACATGCTCCGATAGTTGTCATCGCTTCATGACAACGGTCAGACCATTATTATTTATATCTAATGTATGAAACATGCTCCATCAGTTGCCATCATAACATGACAACGGTCAGAGCATGGTTACTCATCTCTAAGGTATGAAACATGCTCCGACAGTTGTCATCGTGACATGACAACGGTCAAAGAATAATTACTCATCTCTAAGGTATGAAACATGCTCCGACAGTTGTCATCGCCTCATGACAACGGTCAGAGCATGGTTATTCATCCCTAAGGTATGAAACATGCTCCGACAGTTGTCATCGTGACATGAAAACGGTCAGAGCATGGTTATTCATCCCTAAGGTATGAAACATGCTCCGTTAGTTGTCATCGTCTCATGACAACGGTCAGAGCATGGTTATTCATCCCTAAGGTATGAAACATGCTCCGTTAGTTGTCATCGTCTCATGACAACGGTCAGAGCATGGTTATTCATCCCTAAGGTATGAAACATGCTCCGTTAGTTGTCATCATCTCATGACAACGGTCAGAGCATGGTTATTCACCCCTAACGTATGAAACATGCTCCGACAGTTGTCATCGTGACATGACAACGGTTAGAGCATGGTAATTCATCTCTAAGGCCTGAAACATACTCCGTCCGTTGTCATCGTGACATGACAACGGTCAGAGTATGGTTATTCATCCCTAATGTATGAAACATGCTCCGTCAGTTGTCATCGTTACATGACAACGGTCAGAGCATTATTATTTATCCCTAAGGTATGAAACATGCGCCGACAGTTGTCATCGTGACATGACAACGGTCAGAGCATGGTTATTCATCTCTAAGGTATGAAACATGCTCCGACAGTTGTCATCGTGACATGACAACGGTCAGAGCATGGTTATTCATCTCTAAGGTATGAAACATGCTCCGACAGTTGTCATCGTCTCATGACAACGGTCAGAGCATTGTTATTCATCCCTAAGGTATGAAACATGCTCTGTCAGTTGCTATCATGACATGACAACGGTCAGAGCATGGTTATTCATCTCTAAGGTATGAAACATGCTCCCTTAGTTGTCGTCGTGACATAACAACGGTCAGAGCATAGTAATTCATCCCTTAGGTATGAAACATGCTCCGTCAGTTGTCATCGCCTCATGACAACGGTCAGTGCATGGTTATTCATCCCTAAGGTACGAAACATGCTCCGTTAGTTGTCATCGTCTCATGACAACGGTCAGAGCATGGTTATTCATCCCTAAGGTATGAAACAACTCCGACAGTTGTCATCGTCTCATGACAACGGTCAGAGCATGGTTATTCATTCATCTCTAAGGTATGAAACATACTCCGTCAGTTGTCATCGTCTCATGACAACGGTCAGAGCATGGTTATTTATCTCTAATGTATGAAACATGCTCCGTCAGTTGCCATCATGACATGACAACGGTCAGAGTATGGTTATTCATCTCTAAGGTATGAAACATGCTCCGACAGTTGTCATCGTCTCATGACAACTGTCAGAGCATGTTTATTCATCCCTAAAGTATGAAACATGCTCCGACAGTTGTCATTGTGACATGACAACGGTCAGAGCATGGTTATTCATCTCTAATGTATGAAAAATGCTCCAACAGTTGCCATCGTGACATGACAACGGTCAGAGCATGGTTATTCATCTCTAAGGTATGAAACATGCTCCGACAGTTGTCATCGCCTCAAGACAACGGTCAGAGCATGGTTATTTATCCCTAAGGTATGAAACATGCTCCGACAGTTGTCATCGTGACATGACAACGGTCAGAGCATGGTTATTCATCCCTAAGGTATGAAACATGATCCGACAGTTGTCATCGTGACATGACAACTGTAAGAGCATTGTTATTCATCTCTAAGGTATGAAACATGCTCCCACAGTTGCCATCATGACATGACAACGGTCAGAGCATGGTTATTCATCACTAAGGTATGAGACGTGCTCCGACAGTTGTCATCGTCTCATGACAACGGTCAGAAAATGGTTATTCATCTTTAAGGTGTGAAACATGCTCCGTCAGTTGTCATCGTCTGATGACAACGGTCAGAGCATGGTTATTCATCCCTAAGGTTTGAAACATGCTCCGACAGTTGTCATCGTCTCATGACAACAGTCAAATTATGGTTATTCATCTCTAAGGTATGAAACGTACTCCGTCAGTTGTCGTCGTTTCAAGATAACGGTCAGAGGATGGTAATTCATCTCTAAGGTAGCAACATGCTCCGTCAGTTATCATCGTCTCATGACAACGGTCAGAGCAAGGTTATTCATCTCTATGGTATGAAACATTCTCTGTCAGTTGTCATCGCCTCATGACAACGGTCAGAGCATGGTTATTCATCTCTAAGGAATGAAACATGCTCCGACAGTTGTCATCGTCTCATGACAACTGTCAGAGCATGGTTATTCATCCCTTTATTATGAAACATGCTCCGACAGTTGTCATCGTGACATGACAACGGTCAGAGCATGGTTATTCATCTCTAAGGTATGAAAAATGCTCCGACAGTTGTCATCGTAACATGACAACGGTCAGAGCATGGTTACTCATCTCTAAGGTATGAAACATGCTCCGACAGTTGTCATCGCCTCATGACAATGGCCAGAGCATGGTTATTCATCCCTAAGGTATGAAACATGCTCATACAGTTGTCATCGTGACATGACAACGGTCAGAGCATGGTTATTCATCCCTAAGGTATGAAACATGATCCGACAGTTGTCATCGTGACATGACAACTGTTAGAGCATGGTTATTCATCTCTATGGTATGAAACATGCTCCCACAGTTGTCATCATGACATGACAACGGTCAGAGCATGGTTATTCATCACTAAGGTATGAAACATGCTCCGACAGTTGTCATCGCTTCATGACAACGGTCAAATTATTAAAATTTATCTCTAATGTATGGTACATGCTCCGTCAGTTGCCATCATTACATGACAACGGTCAGAAAATGGTTACTCAACTCTGAGGTATGAAACATACTCCGACAGTTGTCATCGTGACATGACAACGGTCAGAGCATAATTAATCATCTCTAAGATATGAAACATGCTCCGACAGTTGTCATCGCCTCATGACAACGGTCAGAGCATGGTTAATCATCCCTAAGGCATGAAACATGCTCCCACAGTTGTCATCGTGACATGACAACGGTCAGAGCATGGTTATTCATCCCTTAGGTATGAAACATGCTCCGACAGTTGTCATCGTGACATGACAACTGTAAGAGCATGGTTATTCATTTCTAAGGTATGAAACATGCTCCGTCAGTTGTCATCGCCTCATGACAACGGTCAGAGCATGGTTATTCATCTCTAACGTATGAAACATGCTCCGTAAGTTGTCATCGTCTCATGACAACGGTCAGAGCATGGTTATCAATCCCTACGGCATGAAACATGCTCCCACAGTTGTCATCATGACATGACAACGGCCAGAGCAAGGTTTTTTATCACTAAGGTATGAAACATGCTCCGACAGTTGTCATCGTCTCATGACAACGGTCAGAGCATGGTTATTCATCCCTAAGGTATGAAACATGATCCGACAGTTGTCATCGTGACATGACAACGGTCAGAGCATGGCTATTAATCCCTAAGGTATGAAACATGCTCCGTTAGTTGTCATCATCTCATGCCAACTGTCAGATCATGGTTATTCACCCCTAAGGTATGAAACATGCTCAGACAGTTGTCATTGTGACATGACAACTGTTAGAGCATGGTAATTCATCTCTAAGGCCTGAAACATGCTCCGTCAGTTGTCATCGTGACATGACAACGGTCAGAGCATGGTTATTCATCCCTAATGTATGTAACATGCTCCGTCAGTTGTCATAATTACATGGCAACGGTCAGAGCATTATTATTTATCCCTTAGGTATGAAACATGCTCCGACAGTTGTCATCGTAACATGAAAACGGTCAGAGCATGGTTATTCATCTCTAAGGTATGAAACATGCTCCGACAGTTTTCATCGTGACATGACAACGGTCAGAGCATGGTTATTCATCACTAAGGTATGAAACATGCTCCGACAGTTGTCATCGTCTCATGACAACGGTCAGAGCATGGTTATTCATCCCTAAGTTATGAAACATGCTCCGTCAGTTGCCATCATGACATGACAACGGTCAGAGCATGGTTATTCATCTCTAAGGTATGAAACATGCTACCTTAGTTGTTATCGTGATATGACAATGGTCAGATCTTGGTTATTCATCCCTAAGGTATGAAACATGCTCCGTCAGTTGTCTTGGTCTAATGACAACGGTCAGAGCATGGTTATTCATCCCTAAGGTATGAAACATGCTCCGTTAGTTGTCATCGTGACTTGACAACGGTCAGAGCATGTTTTTTTATCCCTTAGGTATGAAACATGCTCCGTCAATTGTTATTGCCTCAAGACAACGGTCAGAGCATGGTTATTCATCTCTAAGGTATGAAACATGCTCCGTCAGTTGTCATCGCCACATGACAACGGTCAGAGTATGGTTATTCATCCCTAAGGTATGAAACATGCTCCGTCAGTTGTCATCGCCTCATGACAACGGTCAGAGCATGGCTATTCATCCCTTAGGTATGAAACATGCTCCGTCAGTTGTCATCGCCTCATAACAATGGTCAGAGCATGGTTATTCAGCCCTAAGGTATGAAACAAGCTCTGTCAGTTGTCATCGTCTCATTACAAATCAATGCATGGTTATTCATCCCTAAGGTATGAAACATGCTCCGTTAGTTGTCTTCGTCTCATGACAACGGTCAGAGCATGGTTATTCATCCCTGAGGTATGAAACATGCTCCGACAGTTGTAATCGTCTCATGACAACGGTCAGAAAATGGTTATTCATCTTTAAGGTATGAAACATACTCCGTCAGTTGTCATCGTCTCATGACAACGGTCAGAGCATTATAATTCATCTCTAAGGTATGAAACATGCTCCGTCAGTTGTCATCGTGAATTGACAACGGTCAGAGCCAGGTTTTTCATCCCTAAGGTATGAAACATGCTCCGTCAGTTGTTATTGCCTCAAGACAACGGTCAGAGCATGGTTATTCATCTCTAAGGTATGAAACATGCTCCGTCAGTTGTCATCGACACATGACAACGGTCAGAGTATGATTATTCATCCCTAAGGTATGAAATATGCTCCGTCAGTTGTCATCGCCTCATAACAACGGTCAGAGCATGGTTATTCATCCCTAATGTATGAAACATGCTCCGTCAGTTGTCATCGTCTCATTACAACGGTCAGTGCATGGTTATTCATCCCTAAGGTATGAAATATGCTCCGTTAGTTGTCTTCGTCTCATGACAACGGTCAGAGCATGGTTATTCATCTCTAAGGTATGAAACATGCTCCGTCAGTTGTCATCGTCTCATGACAACGGTCAGAGCATGGTTATTTATCTCTAATGTATGAAACATGCTCCGTCAGTTGCCATCATGACATGACAACGGTCAGAGCATGGTTATTCATCTCTAAAGTATGAAACATGCTCCGACAATTGTCATCGTCTCATGACAAGTGTCAGAGCATGGTTATTCATCCCTAAAGTATGAAACATGCTCCGACAATTGTCATCGTCTCATGACAACTGTCAGAGCATGGTTATTCATCCCTAAAGTATGAAACATGCTCCGACAGTTGTCATTGTGACATGACAACGGTCAGAGCATGGTTATTCATCTCTAAGGTATGAAAAATACTCCAACAGTTGTCATCGTGACATGACAACGGTCACAGCATGGTTATTCATCTCTAAGGTATGAAACATGCTCCGACAGTTGTCATTGCCTCATGACAACGGTCAGAGCACGGTTATTTATCCCTAAGGTATGAAACATGCTCCGACAGTTGTAATCGTGACATGACAACGGTCAAAGCATGGTTATTCATCCCTAAGGTATGAAACATGATACGACAATTGTCATCGTGACATGACAATTGAAAGAGCATTGTTATACATCTCTAAGGTATGAAACATGCTCCCACAGTTGTCATCATGACATGACAACGGTCAGAGCATGGTTATTCATCACTAAGGTATGAAACATGCTCCGATAGTTGTCATCGCTTCATGACAACGGTCAGACCATTATTATTTATATCTAATGTATGAAACATGCTCCATCAGTTGCCATCATAACATGACAACGGTCAGAGCATGGTTACTCATCTCTAAGGTATGAAACATGCTCCGACAGTTGTCATCGTGACATGACAACGGTCAGAGAATAATTACTCATCTCTAAGGTATGAAACATGCTCCGACAGTTGTCATCGCCTCATGACAACGGTCAGAGCATGGTTATTCATCCCTAAGGTATGAAACATGCTCCGACAGTTGTCATCGTGACATGAAAACGGTCAGAGCATGGTTATTCATCCCTAAGGTATGAAACATGCTCCGTTAGTTGTCATCGTCTCATGACAACGGTCAGAGCATGGTTATTCATCCCTAAGGTATGAAACATGCTCCGTTAGTTGTCATCGTCTCATGACAACGGTCAAAGCATGGTTATTCATCCCTAAGGTATGAAACATGCTCCGTTAGTTGTCATCATCTCATGACAACGGTCAGAGCATGGTTATTCACCCCTAACGTATGAAACATGCTCCGACAGTTGTCATCGTGACATGACAACGGTTAGAGCATGGTAATTCATCTCTAAGGCCTGAAACATACTCCGTCCGTTGTCATCGTGACATGACAACGGTCAGAGTATGGTTATTCATCCCTAATGTATGAAACATGCTCCGTCAGTTGTCATCGTTACATGACAACGGTCAGAGCATTATTATTTATCCCTAAGGTATGAAACATGCGCCGACAGTTGTCATCGTGACATGACAACGGTCAGAGCATGGTTATTCATCTCTAAGGTATGAAACATGCTCCGACAGTTGTCATCGTGACATGACAACGGTCAGAGCATAGTTATTCATCTCTAAGGTATGAAACATGCTCCGACAGTTGTCATCGTCTCATGACAACGGTCAGAGCATTGTTATTCATCCCTAAGGTATGAAACATGCTCTGTCAGTTGCTATCATGACATGACAACGGTCAGAGCATGGTTATTCATCTCTAAGGTATGAAACATGCTCCCTTAGTTGTCGTCGTGACATAACAACGGTCAGAGCATGGTAATTCATCCCTTAGGTATGAAACATGCTCCGTCAGTTGTCATCGCCTCATGACAACGGCTAGTGCATGGTTATTCATCCCTAAGGTACGAAACATGCTCCGTTAGTTGTCATCGTCTCATGACAACGGTCAGAGCATGGTTATTCATCCCTAAGGTATGAAACATGCTCCGACAGTTGTCATCGTCTCATGACAACGGTCAGAGCATGGTTATTCATTCATCTCTAAGGTATGAAACATACTCCGTCAGTTGTCATCGTCTCATGACAACGGTCAGAGCATGGTTATTTATCTCTAATGTATGAAACATGCTCCGTCAGTTGCCATCATGACATGACAACGGTCAGAGTATGGTTATTCATCTCTAAGGTATGAAACATGCTCCGACAGTTGTCATCGTCTCATGACAACTGTCAGAGCATGTTTATTCATCCCTAAAGTATGAAACATGCTCCGACAGTTGTCATTGTGACATGACAACGGTCAGAGCATGGTTATTCATCTCTAATGTATGAAAAATGCTCCAACAGTTGCCATCGTGACATGACAACGGTCAGAGCATGGTTATTCATCTCTAAGGTATGAAACATGCTCCGACAGTTGTCATCGCCTCAAGACAACGGTCAGAGCATGGTTATTTATCCCTAAGGTATGAAACATGCTCCGACAGTTGTCATCGTGACATGACAACGGTCAGAGCATGGTTATTCATCCCTAAGGTATGAAACATGATCCGACAGTTGTCATCGTGACATGACAACTGTAAGAGCATTGCTATTCATCTCTAAGGTATGAAACATGCTCCCACAGTTGCCATCATGACATGACAACGGTCAGAGCATGGTTATTCATCACTAAGGTATGAGACGTGCTCCGACAGTTGTCATCGTCTCATGACAACGGTCAGAAAATGGTTATTCATCTTTAAGGTGTGAAACATGCTCCGTCAGTTGTCATCGTCTCATGACAACGGTCAGAGCATGGTTATTCATCCCTAAGGTATGAAACATGCTCCGACAGTTGTCATCGTCTCATGACAACAGTCAAATTATGGTTATTCATCTCTAAGGTATGAAACGTACTCCGTCAGTTGTCGTCGTTTCATGATAACGGTCAGAGGATGGTAATTCATCTCTAAGGTAGCAACATGCTCCGTCAGTTATCATCGTCTCATGACAACGGTCAGAGCAAGGTTATTCATCTCTATGGTATGAAACATTCTCTGTCAGTTGTCATCGCCTCATGACAACGGTCAGAGCATGGTTATTCATCTCTAAGGAATGAAACATGCTCCGACAGTTGTCATCGTCTCATGACAACTGTCAGAGCATGGTTATTCATCCCTTTATTATGAAACATGCTCCGACAGTTGTCATCGTGACATGACAACGGTCAGAGCATGGTTATTCATCTCTAAGGTATGAAAAATGCTCCGACAGTTGTCATCGTCACATGACAACGGTCAGAGCATGGTTACTCATCTCTAAGGTATGAAACATGCTCCGACAGTTGTCATCGCCTCATGACAATGGCCAGAGCATGGTTATTCATCCCTAAGGTATGAAACATGCTCATACAGTTGTCATCGTGACATGACAACGGTCAGAGCATGGTTATTCATCCCTAAGGTATGAAACATGATCCGACAGTTGTCATCGTGACATGACAACTGTTAGAGCATGGTTATTCATCTCTATGGTATGAAACATGCTCCCACAGTTGTCATCATGACATGACAACGGTCAGAGCATGGTTATTCATCACTAAGGTATGAAACATGCTCCGACAGTTGTCATCGCTTCATGACAACGGTCAGAGTATTAAAATTTATCTCTAATGTATGGTACATGCTCCGTCAGTTGCCATCATTACATGACAACGGTCAGAAAATGGTTACTCAACTCTGAGGTATGAAACATACTCCGACAGTTGTCATCGTGACATGACAACGGTCAGAGCATAATTAATCATCTCTAAGATATGAAACATGCTCCGACAGTTGTCATCGCCTCATGACAACGGTCAGAGCATGGTTAATCATCCCTAAGGCATGAAACATGCTCCCACAGTTGTCATCGTGACATGACAACGGTCAGAGCATGGTTATTCATCCCTTAGGTATGAAACATGCTCCGACAGTTGTCATCGTGACATGACAACTGTAAGAGCATGGTTATTCATTTCTAAGGTATGAAACATGCTCCGTCAGTTGTCATCGCCTCATGACAACGGTCAGAGCATGGTTATTCATCTCTAACGTATGAAACATGCTCCGTAAGTTGTCATCGTCTCATGACAACGGTCAGAGCATGGTTATCAATCCCTACGGCATGAAACATGCTCCCACAGTTGTCATCATGACATGACAACGGCCAGAGCAAGGTTTTTTATCACTAAGGTATGAAACATGCTCCGACAGTTGTCATCGTCTCATGACAACGGTCAGAGCATGGTTATTCATCCCTAAGGTATGAAACATGATCCGACAGTTGTCATCGTGACATGACAACGGTCAGAGCATGGCTATTAATCCCTAAGGTATGAAACATGCTCCGTTAGTTGTCATCATCTCATGCCAACTGTCAGATCATGGTTATTCACCCCTAAGGTATGAAACATGCTCAGACAGTTGTCATTGTGACATGACAACTGTTAGAGCATGGTAATTCATCTCTAAGGCCTGAAACATGCTCCGTCAGTTGTCATCGTGACATGACAACGGTCAGAGCATGGTTATTCATCCCTAATGTATGTAACATGCTCCGTCAGTTGTCATAATTACATGGCAACGGTCAGAGCATTATTATTTATCCCTTAGGTATGAAACATGCTCCGACAGTTGTCATCGTAACATGAAAACGGTCAGAGCATGGTTATTCATCTCTAAGGTATGAAACATGCTCCGACAGTTTTCATCGTGACATGACAACGGTCAGAGCATGGTTATTCATCACTAAGGTATGAAACATGCTCCGACAGTTGTCATCGTCTCATGACAACGGTCAGAGCATGGTTATTCATCCCTTAGTTATGAAACATGCTCCGTCAGTTGCCATCATGACATGACAACGGTCAGAGCATGGTTATTCATCTCTAAGGTATGAAACATGCTACCTTAGTTGTTATCGTGATATGACAATGGTCAGATCTTGGTTATTCATCCCTAAGGTATGAAACATGCTCCGTCAGTTGTCTTGGTCTAATGACAACGGTCAGAGCATGGTTATTCATCCCTAAGGTATGAAACATGCTCCGTTAGTTGTCATCGTGACTTGACAACGGTCAGAGCATGTTTTTTTATCCCTTAGGTATGAAACATGCTCCGTCAATTGTTATTGCCTCAAGACAACGGTCAGAGCATGGTTATTCATCTCTAAGGTATGAAACATGCTCCGTAAGTTGTCATCGCCACATGACAACGGTCAGAGTATGGTTATTCATCCCTAAGGTATGAAACATGCTCCGTCAGTTGTCATCGCCTCATGACAACGGTCAGAGCATGGCTATTCATCCCTTAGGTATGAAACATGCTCCGTCAGTTGTTATCGCCTCATAACAATGGTCAGAGCATGGTTATTCATCCCTAAGGTATGAAACAAGCTCCGTCAGTTGTCATCGTCTCATTACAACGGTCAGTGCATGGTTATTCATCCCTAAGGTATGAAACATGCTCCGTTAGTTGTCTTCGTCTCATGACAACGGTCAGAGCATGGTTATTCATCCCTAAGGTATGAAACATTCTCCGTCAGTTGCCATCATGACATGAAAACGGTCAGAGCATGGTTATTCATCTCTAAGGTATGAAACATGCTACCTTAGTTGTCATCGTGACATGACAATGGTCAGAGCTTGTGTTTCATCCCTAAGGTATGAAACATGCTCCGTCAGTTGTCAACGTCTCATGACAACGGTCAGAGCATGGTTATTCATCCCTAAGGTATGAAACATGCTCCGTCAGTTGTCATCGTGAATTGACAACGGTCAGAGCCAGGTTTTTCATCCCTAAGGTATGAAACATGCTCCGTCAGTTGTTATTGTCTCAAGACAACGGTCAGAGCATGGTTATTCATCTCTAAGGTATGAAACATGCTCCGTCAGTTGTCATCGACACATGACAACGGTCAGAGTATGGTTATTCATCCCTAAGGTATGAAACATGCTCCGTCAGTTGTCATCGTCTCATGACAACGGTCAGAGCATGGTTATACATCCCTAAGGTATGAAACATGCTCCGTCAGTTGTCATCGTCTCATTACAACGGTCAGTGCATGGTTATTCATCCCTAAGGTATGAAACATGCTCCGTTAGTTGTCTTCGTCTCATGACAACGGTCAGAGCATGGTTATTCATCCCTAAGGTATGAAACATGCTCCGGCAGTTGTCATCGTCTCATGACAACGGTCAGAGCATGGTTATTCATCTCTAAGGTATGAAACATGCTCCGTCAGTTGTCATCGCCTCATGACAACGGTCAGAGCATGGTTATTTATCTCTAATGTATGAAACATGCTCCGTCAGTTGCCATCATGACATGACAACGGTCAGAGCATGGTTATTCATCTCTAAAGTATGAAACATGCTCCGACAATTGTCATCGTCTCATGACAACTGTCAGAGCATGGTTATTCATCCCTAAATTATGAAACATGCTCCGACAGTTGTCATTGTGACATGACAACGGTCAGAGCATGGTTATTCATCTCTTAGGTATGAAAAATGCTCCAACAGTTGTCATCGTGACATGACAACGGTCACAGCATGGTTATTCATCTCTAAGGTATGAAACATGCTCCGACAGTTGTCATTGCCTCATGACAACGGTCAGAGCATGGTTATTTATCCCTAAGGTATGAAACATGCTCCGACAGTTGTAATCGTGACATGACAACGGTCAAAGCATGGTTATTCATCCCTAAGGTATGAAACATGATCCGACAGTTGTCATCGTGACATGACAATTGAAAGAGCATTGTTATTCATCTCTAAGGTATGAAACATGCTCCCACAGTTGTCATCATGACATGACAACGGTCAGAGCATGGTTATTCATCACTAAGGTATGAAACATGCTCCGACAGTTGTCATCGCTTCATGACAACGGTCAGACCATTATTATTTATATCTAATGTATGAAACATGCTCCATCAGTTGCCATCATAACATGACAACGGTCAGAGCATGGTTACTCATCTCTAAGGTATGAAACATGCTCCGACAGTTGTCATCGTGACATGACAACGGTCAGAGAATAATTACTCATCTCTAAGGTATGAAACATGCTCCGACAGTTGTCATCGCCTCATGACAACGGTCAGAGCATGGTTATTCATCCCTAAGGTATGAAACATGCTCCGACAGTTGTCATCGTGACATGAAAACGGTCAGAGCAGGGTTATTCATCCCTAAGGTATGAAACATGCTCCGTTAGTTGTCATCGTCTCATGACAACGGTCAGAGCATGGTTATTCATCCCTAAGGTATGAAACATGCTCCGTTAGTTGTCATCGTCTCATGACAACGGTCAGAGCATGGTTATTCATCCCTAAGGTATGAAACATGCTCCGTTAGTTGTCATCATCTCATGACAACGGTCAAAGCATGGTTATTCACCCCTAACGTATGAAACATGCTCCGACAGTTGTCATCGTGACATGACAACGGTTAGAGCATGGTAATTCATCTCTAAGGCCTGAAACATACTCTGTCCGTTGTCATCGTGACATGACAACGGTCGGAGTATGGTTATTCATCCCTAATGTATGAAACATGCTTCGTCAGTTGTCATCGTTACATGACAACGGTCAGAGCATTATTATTTATCCCTAAGGTATGAAACATGCGCCGACAGTTGTCATCGTGACATGACAACGGTCAGAGCATGGTTATTCATCTCTAAGGTATGAAACATGCTCCGACAGTTGTCATCGTGACATGACAACGGTCAGAGCATGGTTATTCATCTCTAAGGTATGAAACATGCTCCGACAGTTGTCATCGTCTCATGACAACGGTCAGAGCATTGTTATTCATCCCTAAGGTATGAAACATGCTCTGTCAGTTGCTATCATGACATGACAACGGTCAGAGCATGGTTATTCATCTCTAAGGTATGAAACATGCTCCCTTAGTTGTCATCGTGACATAACAACGGTCAGAGCATGGTAATTCCTCCCTTAGGTATGAAACATGCTCCGTCAGTTGTCATCGCCTCATGACAACGGTCAGAGCATGGTCATTATTCCCTAAGGTATGAAACATGCTCCGTCAGTTGTCATCGTCTCATGACAACGGTCAGTGCATGGTTATTCATCCCTAAGGTATGAAACATGCTCCGTTAGTTGTCATCGTCTCATGACAACGGTCAGAGCATGGTTATTCATCCCTAAGGTATGAAACATGCTCCGACAGTTGTCATCGTCTCATGACAACGGTCAGAGCATGGTTATTCATCTCTAAGGTATGAAACATACTCCGTCAGTTGTCATCGTCTCATGACAACGATCAGAGCATGGTTATTTATCTCTAATGTATGAAACATGCTCCGTCAGTTGCCATCATGACATGACAACGGTCAGAGTATGGTTATTCATCTCTAAGGTATGAAACATGCTCCGACAGTTGTCATCGTCTCATGACAACTGTCAGAGCATGTTTATTCATCCCTAAAGTATGAAACATGCTCCGACAGTTGTCATTGTGACATGACAACGGTCAGAGCATGGTTATTCATCTCTAATGTATGAAAAATGCTCCAACAGTTGCCATCGTGACATGACAACGGTCAGAGCATGGTTATTCATCTCTAAGGTATGAAACATGCTCCGACAGTTGTCATCGCCTCAAGACAACGGTCAGAGCATGGTTATTTATCCCTAAGGTATGAAACATGCTCCGACAGTTGTCATCGTGACATGACAACGGTCAGAGCATGGTTATTCATCCCTAAGGTATGAAACAAGATCCGACAGTTGTCATCGTGACATGACAACTGTAAGAGCATTGTTATTCATCTCTAAGGTATGAAACATGCTCCCACAGTTGCCATCATGACATGACAACGGTCAGAGCATGGTTATTCATCACTAAGGTATGAGACGTGCTCCGACAGTTGTCATCGCTTCATGAAAACGGTCAGAGCATTATAATTTATCTCTAATGTATGAAACGGTCAGAGCATGGTTATTCATCTCTAAGGTATGAAACATGCTCCCTTAGTTTTCATCGTGACATTACAATGGTCAGAGCATGGTTATACATCCCTAAGGTATGAAACATGCTCCGTCAGTTGTTATTGCCTCATGACAACGGTCAGAGCATGGTTATTCATCCCTAAGGTATGAAACATGCTCCGTCAGTTGTCAGCCTGATTTCAAAGAAATGCTGCTTTTGAGTCCATATCATTTCATTAATATGTGCAAATGAAAGGACACCCCTACAATTAAATGTTTAAAGTTATATGGAGGATTACCCATAATGTCAGCGCTATTTCCATGATATAGCCCACAAAAAGTTAACAATGTTTCACTGGATGGTCATTATTAGAAATGTACCTGTATACCTTATGTTATGTATGTTACCATCTGCTAACAGGCCGATGTGAAGACCAATGTGAGGATACATTCCTTCCAGTATATGGTATTTACCATATTCTATCATAGTTCAACACGCCTGATGTTTTATGTAGGAGGCTTGGTCTTTGTGTTTTCATGAAGCTATGCTTAGTATATGCAATTAGCAGGTAGTGGTCTTGTAAAAAGTGTTTTACAATTATTCATTGATGGGAACAAACACAACAAATGTGTGAAATGAGAAAAGAAATATATTTTAGTCCTATAAGCATGAAATCATGGCCAAGTCCTCATGAAAGCTGTAGCTAGGAACATATACGTTTGAGAAATGACTCAATTTCAGTTGGTAAAATGTAACGTAAGTAACAACTTAAACACATATTATGTATAAAAGAATAGATAATTGCATAAAATGACGTATTCATACAAACCATTAAGCAAAAAAATATTTCTTTAAAATGAAATGGATATTCTTAGATTATTACATTTTAATTGATTTTATACAGTAACGTACTTTACATGCCTATTATGAATATTTGACAGCAAGAAACTTGGTAAATCATTGCTTTCCAAACATGATAGACACACACCTAGCAGGATAGCAATAAAAATAATCTTACATTAGGATAGAAGGGAACTTAAAATTTGAGTTTTGCCCCTATATAAATAAAATATTGCTACAATTTTCACTGATTTTGCACTTAAATGACCTTTGATCCAAACACACATCATGCCTTGATGATGCTGTTTGTTTATATAGCATGGCTGTATTCTCCAAAAGAGATTTTGAATTACTTTGAATCATAATTTTGGATAGCTAACTGATACAAACGCTAAAATCTGACGTATATACAAGAAATTGCACTCAGTTGACCTTTGACCTAATTCTGGGACTTTGGGGCATTTCCAGACTTGGCATCCACCCCTATCCTTCTTACAACACATCAAGATACACTTTGAGCATGGATGCCAAAATGTACTCAAAAATGCCAACAGAACTTTTTTTTTCAGGCCATGGATGGCCAACTAAAATGGAGGATTGAGGTCGGGGCACATTGTAGGAAATGATGTGCGATCAAGTGCGGATCCAGAGGGGGGGGGGCAGGGGGTCCGGACCCCCCCCTGGAAAATCACAAGTTATATGGGTTTCTATAGGGAATAAGCAATTGGACCCCCCCACCCTTGGAAAAAGTTGGACACGTTGTCAGAGCTTTTTATTGCCAGCCTGACCTGGACCCCCACCCCCTGACGAAAATTCCTGGATCCACGCATGGCGATTATTTACATCAAGCCTCCATAGAGGCATCAATCCTCATTTCAGGCATCTTAAAATATGACCTCTATCTAAAGTCTTATCTTTTTTAAAAGCTGCATCTTGTTAAGCGCTATTAATAGACATTGGGTTTTTTGGCTGTCTATTTTAAAAACAAATGACGCATGCGCAGAAACGCACCATGCGGGGACCGTTGTCATTATCCCCTTCCCTATTCTACATTAGTGTCCCTAATATGGGACATATGTTATAGCGTGAATTCAGACCAGATATTGTTGTAGCTGATTTATCATATCATCACGTTGCTTATAGTCTGCTATAAATCTACTTAACTTGCCGAAATATATTATTTAAAAATTATTTACCACTTGGTGTCCTTATTGCGTGGGCCATGATCAAACCGGTCGATCCAGACCAGGTGCCAACGGTTTGGAATTTAATCAGGTTCATATTGTCTGCCATAAATTCACTCATCTTGTTCGGAAACGAATACTACCCAGGAATAACTCTTAGAATGCTATAGATTATTCAATGTATTCATACGTTCTTAGTACTGGCATACTATATGTATAGCCAGACGTTACAAATTACGTACATCAACGGGAGACTACGGACACACACAATCTTGTAGTGATTCTCTACCCTTATTTCCCCATCTAGTTTTTGGACTGCTCTATAATAAAAGAACTCGTTCTCGTTAGGAGAGAATCTCATCCCCAAGCCATCCTCTCGAGGTGTGAAAATCATTATATGCTCCCCTAATGTTACCATATGAGCCAGTGCGCGATATCCCCAACAATGTGGCATGTGCGACCAGCGAAGCCCCAGATCAGCCTGCGCATACGTGCAGTCTGATCAGAGCCCTCGCTAGTTGCTAGAGTACTCCATGACTCCTTATCTACTGATTGAACACCAGTTGTAGTCCCTAAGATCTAACAGGGGCTGCACAGGCTCATCTGAGCCTATTCCTGCCAAAGTGCCACATCGTCGCAAACCACATGCCATGGCTCATATTATATTAATTACGCGTGTGTGTGTGTGTGTGTGTGTGTGTGTGTGTGTGCGTGTGCGTTGCCTAATATTCTCTATATTACTGAAAACAAGTTGGAGCGTCCACATAACGCTTGTGTGTTTACCTTTCGTGTACTAATCGTATAACGTGAATGCATATAGAAATAAATATTAAAGCTGCATACTCTGTAACTATGAACATTTTTCGAAAAAAAAATATTTTCTTTTTAAGGTAGTACCGGACTCACCAGCATATGTCCAAAAAGTTACCATCTTTTGATATGTTAAAAAATAGCTCAAAACTCATCTATTTTGACAAAAATAACAGGACCTTACCGTGCTTTTTAAAAAGTTATTAAACTTTAAAAATCGTAAAATATGAGTTTTTCAAAATATCAATTTCTCATATTTTAAAAAAAATGAAAGTGAGAAATGCCATATTTGTTCCTGGAACACAAAAAAAAAACAGCGAAAAAAAGGCATTTAGCTTATTTCTTAAGCTAAAATCTATTTTGTAAAAAACAATTAAGGCCAAACAATCGTTTAAATCTTGAATAAAATATGTCACACAATGTAACTAAAGAAACAAAAAACTTATTATTTTGAAGGAAATTTTGCATAGAAACTTATAACTAATTAAAAATCATATGTCACCATGCTCGTTTTTCTTTTTTTGTGCTATTTTCTGTTTTTACCTCTGATATAAAAACAGGCATGGAGTGCCATACCTGCTTCATTATCTAATTTAGGTCCGGGTGCGTAGACAGTGTATTGTTTGAGTTGAGGTTGTTTAATTTAGGTCCGCGTGCGAAAAGCCTATTATTTGTCTACTCCTCATTTGACACGTTCTAGGACCCCTTAAAACCTTCATAAGTGCGTTCGTGCGCGCGCGCTTGTGTGTGTGCCTAAATGAGGGTGAGTGTACGAGAGAGAGAGAGAGAGAGAGAGAGAGAGAGAGAGAGAGGGGGAGGGTAATTCACGTGCTGTTGATTCATAACATTTTTGCTGCTGCTTTTATTCTTTTCTTCTTTTCTTTACTATACGTACAGTATACGTATTCTGCATTCGTTACAAAATTGACATCATCAGCAGTAACGCGTATAAAGTGTCGTCAGGATGACACAAGTCTTTGATCTGGAAAAATGTTCTATTTCGAAAACGTTGTTGCAAGTTTTCAAGCGAGAAAATGACCTTATATTATGCAATGATGGTTTTCTGATACACTTATATCTGCTAGACCCCTCAGGGATAGTCATAGCCCTCGCCTTTCGTGTTTGGGTTTCAACACCACCCTGGTGTTCTAGCAGGTGATAATGCATAGAAAATCACGTCTGATCCCAATATTGGAGTTATTAAACGAGCTGTAAAAAGAGATGAAATGCGAGGCTTGCCAAGAATTTCTCTACTTATTCGTGACAAGCTAAATAAATTTAATAATACAGGAGAACGACTGTTAGGTTCTATTTATTGTATGAACCTAAAACTACTTTTAAATCGCGTTTAGAAATTGCTTGGAACTATGCTTCGATGTTGCCATATAATTATAAGAGAAACCATTAGGAACGTCATTACATAGCGTTACCAAAATTTGTAAACCACTAGTGGTACATGTCGTTATGTCACTCACATGATAAACACAAACGAACAAACAAATAAGTAAACAAACAAACAAGCAATAGGGCTCAAACCAGGGACTACTTGATCTCAAGTTGAACATTCTACCACTTTGGCAATGGGTAAAGAAGGGATAATACACGAGTTTAGTTCTTTTCATAAATGCAATTAGTTAATGGTAAGACAAGCATGCACATGTAAATGGCCACATTAGATCATCCACAGCTCGCTTATATATATACAAATAAGCCTCAGTTCAAAAACTCCCCACTGGCTAGCTAAAAATAGGGCAAAGGAACGCCCCAGCATTTGGCGAACGCTCTCACAGTGTCCAATATGTTGCTCTTGGGTTTCACCCAAGCTATAAATGGAAGCCCTCCTACCTACGACGCCATGTTTACAAAGATAATGGACTTAAGAAGCACAGTGGCTCAGTTCGTAGAGTGTTAAACTAGGGATCGAATGATTACTAATTTGTGAATCACCAGAGTCTTAGTGTTGTGTCATGGGACAAGACCCTCTACAGCGAATAGTACATACATTGAATACTTTTCTGGCCAGAATTGCCTGACCAGGTATTAATCGAATTTTCGCTTACTGTAAAGGCGGTAGCTTTAATATTCATATCTGGGCGTTGTTCGGCTAGTTCACCTGATAAACAAGATAAATTAGGTTCTATTTTTAATTTGGTGAAGAATTAGTAAACGTGCGTGCATTTCATGAAAATCCTAACCGTATACACTCTGAACTCACATTTATTAACCCTTAAAGCGCATAATCACAAAATGTATGTTTTTGTCGTCCACTAAAATATGCGAAACCTCAAAGACAAACAGTGCGGACCCAGATTAGACTGCTCCTATATGGAGCAGTCTGATCTGGATCCACAATGTTTGCCTCTATGCTTACGTTAAATAGACATTTTCAGATGCAGCTATTTTGCTGGCGTTTTTTTAATAAAAAGACTAAATTATGTGTTTTGCGTCTTTAATGCGATAATGGCGCAAGATGATACAGTTACTTTTGAATAAAACCACGCCTAATTTTTAGCTTTTACCTATGCCTAAGGTTGACCAGTCCTAATTACGCATTCATGAGGCGCCGCCTTTACAGTAAGCGAAAAGTCAAAGTATATAACTCGGAAAGCATTGAGGGATGAAACTGGACAAGACGGTCAAACATATTTGGTCATACATATGTGTTGATAAATGATATTTTTGTGAACGCCAATACTTGTACGTTTTAAGACAATAAATAAAGATAACTCTTACTTTTTTAAAAACACTTGGTTATCTTTTGACATGGGTCCCGTACTACGTTAAATCATTTGCAAAAGTAGAATAAAGTTATGTTGTCACAATAAATCTAATTTCTACAGCTGAAAACTGCATGAAAAAGTGATTTTTCTTATAAAAAGAGGTGTATTTTCTCCACTTCATAATTATTTGCGTCCCTCCAATGATTCTAGACAGTTAATTTTTAACATAAATGCTGTTGTTTTGGCACTAATAATTTGTTAATTATTACGAAAAAGGTAAAATGTATACCTGAATTTTAATATTTTTACTGTGTTCTTGAAAAATAGAACCATTTTTTTTAAAATGAAAATATCAAAAGTTACAGATTATGCAGCTTTAAACTATATTTTGTCTTCTCTATGGATGGGCATTCACTGTACGCTTTTAATGACCCACCAAGACAATGGGGATTTCAGTGTTACACATGTCCTTCCGTCTGTCCGGCTACACATAATTACGCTCATACCACAACGTACATATAACAATGACGTCCCCTATATAAGTTGAGTGTTTCTGATCAGAATTGTATGGAACTCAGACACGTTGGTTAGTACCATGATATGGTTAGTACCATCTTCTTCGAGTATGATTATGGTCCATATCGCACCATACCTTTTGGAGTTGTGGCCCTTTAGTTATAACAGTTCAACATTTGAAACGATACTCTCTATCAAATTCGAATACTTTTATCAGAATTCATGAAACTTACCCACATTGTTTGGTACCTTGATAGCTTCTTCAAGTGCGATAATGGTTAATAATGGACCAAAACTTCTGTAATTATGGTCCTTTGTTTGAAAATTCATAATAAACGATGTCCGCTCTATAAGTCCAATAGTTTTTATCAGAATTCTATGGAACTTAGCCACGTTTTTTGGTGCCATGATGTCTTCTTCAAATTCGAGTATGGTCTATATCGCACCATACATTCATGAGTTATGACCCTTTATTTGTGAAATTCACCAATTTTCAACAATATCTGCTCTCTAAATAGAATAGTGTATCAGAATTTTATGGAACTTGGTCAGAATGTTTGGTACCATGATGACTTCCTCAAGTTCGATAAGTGTTGAATTAAACCACGCCTACAGTAATTATGGCCCTTTATCTATGGAAGTTGATCATTTCACACGATATCCACTCACAAAATCGAATAATTTGTATCAGAAAATTATGAAACTTGGTCAAACTGTTTAATACCAATATGTCTTTTTTTCAAATTCGATAGGAGTCCATATCGCGCTATGCTTTCAGTAGTTATAACCATTTGTTCCTGGAAAATCACTGTTTAAACGATCTCTATTCCCCTAGTCAATAAGTTTTGATCAGAATTTTATGAAACTTAGTCACATTGGTTAAAACCATAATATGTTCTTCAAGTTCGAGTATGGTCCATATCGCACCAATGTTTCATAAGTTATGACCCTTAATTATAGAAATTCACCATTTTATAAAAGATCCACTCTCTAAATAGAATACTTTAATCAGAATTTTATGAACTTGATCACATTGTTTTAATATGAACATTCCTTCAGTAAATATGGCCTTTTGTATATGGAAGTTCATCACTTCACACGATATATGCTCGCTAAGTCGTATAGTTTTTATCAGAATTTTATGAAACTGGGTCACACTGCTTAATGACGTAATGTCTTTTCCAAGTGCGATAATAGTCCATATCGCACAATAGTTTCTGTCTGTAGTTATATCCATTTGTTTATGAAAATTCACCGTTTTAAACGAACTCTGCTCTCCAAGTCTATAGATTTGATCAGAATCCTTTTGAACTTAGTCATATTGTTCAGTACCATAATGCCTTATTCAAGTCGAACATGGTCCACTTTGCACCATACTCTCATGAGTTATGACCTTTAATGATGGAAATCCTTTAAGATTCGGCCTAAGTTTACGATAAATCAATAATGAACAGCACCTACTCTCTAGATGAATAGGTTTATTTGTTTTTAAGTACATAAAGCAACTAAGGTGTAGATAAATAATATGGCAAGGTGGATCCTTACGGAATAAACTGCAAAATCTACAAAATACTAGTAACTAAGTTATAAACATGATGCAATTTATTACAAAATCATATTTACATAATAAATCGCATACTAATAGTAAAGTATAATTTTATAGGTAAAGTAAAATTATAGTAGGGTACATCTCTATATATTAATGAAATTAACCAAAGAGGAGTATAGCTATATAACTTTAATTACAAACAAATGCGTACGTCTGCTGTTCAATGACAGCTACTCTCTAAGTCAAATGAATTTGGTCAGAAATTCATGAAACTTGGTCACATTGTTTAGAATTATGATATCTTTTTCAAATTCAATAATGGTCTATATCGCACCATACTTTCAGGAGTAATGACCCCTTGTTTATGGAAGGTCAACATCTGAGACGATATCCGCTCTGATAATCAAATATTGTATCAAAATTTCGATGGAAATTGGTCACAAAGGTTTGGTCAGGAATTTATGAATCTTGGTCACATTGTTTAGTTTTATGATATATTTTTCAAACTCAATAATGATATCGCACCATACTTTCAAGAATTATGGCCCATTGTTTATAAAAGGTCAATAAATAAACGATGTCTGCTCTCTAAATCGAATACTTTATCAGAATATTGATAAAAATTGGCCACATTGTTTAGTAAAATAATGTCTTTTTCAAGTTGGACAACAGTCCTTATCGCACCATGGTTTCAGTAAAATGGCCCTTCATTTATGAAAATTCACCAATTGGAACAATGTATGCTCTCTAAGTCCATCTCTTCAGATCAGAAGTTTGAAACTTGGTCACAATGGCTGTGTCATGGTGTCTTCTTCAGGTTCCATAAAAGACTATATCACACCATGTTTTCAGTAATTATGGACCTTTGGTTATGAAACTCACCATTTTTAAACAATCTCCGATCTCTAGTTGAATGGTTATATTCAGAATTCCATGTAACTTAGCCACAATGTTTAGTACCATGTTGTCTCATTCAAGTTTACGAATGGTCTATATGAAACCATAGTTAAGGAGTAATAGCCTTAGTTAATTTAATTCATCACTTGTAACGACAGGAGCTATCTAAGGTGTACAGGTTGGATAGTTGTTTGAATATAAGGAAATTATATCACACAGAATAAGCTGCAAACTCTATTGGACTAATAAAGATACATTTAAACTACATGGCGGAAGTACCATAAGATTAGATGTAGGTTATTAATAAACTACTATAAACCTCGTTTCTTTGCGGTTTGAATACTGCAGGGCGACAGGCAGAATACAGGACGTATAGATATTCTAGGTAATTAAGTGATGAAAATGATGCATTTACTACAAAATAATATTTACGGAATAAATCGCATACTAGTGGTGAACAATAAGTTACCAGATAAATGAGTAAATAATTTGTTTCATAAAAATATTTATCAGGTTTTTTTATATATAGTTTTTACAAGAGATACATAGAACCAGTTTGTTATGTTACTTTAAAGACAATAGGGGTGGTGGGATATTGTGATGGGAAGGAGACGGAGAGTAGCTGGATGGTTGGAAGCTTAACACACACACACACACACACACACACACACACACACACACACACACACACACACACACACGATATATATGTATATAATATCAGTATACTAATATATAGATACAAATTAATGGTTATCCTTGGTAGAAATTCAATTTCAATTCACATAAATATATAATTTGAATCACGTTTGGTTGTATTGAATTTGTATACTATCATCGGAGGGTTGCCGGCTAAAAATGACTTTAACCGTGGGTATGTTGTTGGTCAAATGAGATCATGACATACAGAGGGTCCCAATCCGTCATAGTTTCATTTCATACAACTACTGACCATGGAATGTTTAGATGGTCACAAAAATGTAAAATTTAAGTATTTGGCCTAATGATTTCAAAATTCTTATATACAAGGATGAGCATTTTCCTTTTTTCATGTGTATAGTATGAAAGATACAACTTATGCATGTGTCATGCTACTTATGATATAACTATGGACAGGTGACTTTACTGGTACAACTGCAAGTAATTTTCTTCATGTAGCATCCCAGATTAGCATGTCACATATGTATGAAGTTTATAACTACTACATTTGTTATATATGGGATTGTTCATAATAGACCTATTTCAATGGTGTAATATACAGTACAGTTTACCCCGTTCTCATTGACCTGAGATAGGCGATGTTAGTGGAGGTTGGGATCTGCTGGATATGTTGGATTACAGTCAAAACGTCCCCAAGTCAAAACGTCCCCTAGTCAAAACGTCCCTGAATTGGTCAAAACGTCCCCAAAAATTGGTCAAAACGTCCCCATGGTAAAAAATGTTGGTCAAAACGTCCCCAAAATGTTTTTTTATCATAAATTTTATGCAATTTTAGGCATAATCTGGGATGTTTGGATGAAACTGTTTTAGATAAAGTGTTTTTATCCTGATTCCATTCTGTTATTTCATTAAAATAGCAATAAGAATGCAGTTTTTCCGTCAGCCCTTCTATACACGATCCTTCAAGCATTACATTATTGTATATTCACTAGCTTTTGATGATTTGCTTTGTGTTAATTATGAAACAATCACTTTGAGTGTAAGATTGGAGTAGGCTTTATCCAATTTCGAGCAAACATATGCATAAAATTTAAATCTAGGTCTACGCAGTATATAAATCTCCTTTCCAACAGGCGCAAAATGTGCCTAGGTGAAATGCTTTTGGATAAATAACAAAATTGACATTAGGTAATTAACTCTATTAAAACAGGTGTCTAATACATGAATAATTGAACTGTATAATAAAGACGTGTGAAAAACCTGCAGCAATGACTCCTCAATTAGGAAATTTAATGAAGAAACTTCCATTAAGCGATAACCTTTACATCGGATGTATACATGTACACATATCGCATGTAAAAACATAATGCATCTGTTGTGTATTGTTGTGAATGATGCGCAGTTTGATCTAGGCCTTTCTTCAATTTTTATGAAGCCAAGTTGGATATTATATACTTTATATAGAGCGAATAACAACGGCGATGATCAGACTGCATGAATGTGCAGCCTGGTCTGCGCCTTTGTTTTTCGCATGCAACTAAGTCAAGTTTTCTCGTTGCATACCCCACCTGTTAAGAGTAAAAATGGCTCTAGACGCAAAATGTGACTGCTATACATGCCAACAACCAATGTTACCGTACTGACAAGCCTGAGTGTACACCTAGCATTCCGGTCAGCACTTATGATCTGGAAAGAATAAAATCTGGAAAGGATCTTATAGCTGGGCATTATAGCTGTGCAGACGGATAGCAGTTGTGTATTAATATTATTACTCTTGCATCGAAGCCCATATGAATTAGTCCTTTTGCAACCCAGCTAGACATATAAAAAGACTTAACATGACACCCCAAGAAAATAGACTATTTTTTTTAAAAAAAATTAGTGGTCAAAGAGTGTAGAAATCTTATTTTACTTTTAAGGTTCTCAAACACTTTTCTGAACTGACTTTTCTTTCCTTTCTTTATTTCTACGTCAGACAAATCTGAAGCTTTAAGAAGCAATACATATACACAAAAGTACCCTTTCTCACGGAATGACTCCGCAAATGACTAACCAAACAGATGTTGTTGTTGTTGTTGTTTTCCAACGCATGCATTATGGTCCGAATGTGCCTGAACTCACAACTTTGTACATATGCCCGTCCAGTTATTTCTGTGCACATCAGTGTGTGTTGCAACAGTTCACTTTAGCGAGGTCTCTGTATTTGTATTGAACCACTGGCCATAGACCAAGTAATTCCCACCGAAACTTCAACCACACCCATTTATTATTTCAAGAACTCTGGTTGAAAAACCTCTGACAACACACTTAAACACATATAGCACTTTATAACACCTTTATTTCTGTGACACCGCGATGGCTTGCGTGACAGATTTTTTTTTTATTTCTTCTTCTTTTTTTTCTTCAACGCATGCATTATGTTTCGAATATGCCTGAACTCACAACTTTGTACACATGCCCGTCCAGGTCTTTCTATGCAAATCAGCGTGTGTTGCAACAGTTCAATTTAGCGAGGTCTCTGTATTTGTATTGAATTACTGGCCATAGACCAAGTAATTCCCAGAGATACACTCATGCCGAAACTTCAACCAATCTCATTTATTTTTTAAAAAACTTCGGTTGAAAAACCTCTGATTACAACACACTAAACGCATGGCCATTTATAACACCTTTTTTCTTACTGTGACACACCGCGATGGCCTGCATAACAGATTTTGTTTTTCTCCTTTCCTTCTTTCTTTTCCATCGCATGCATGATGGACCAAATATGCCTGATCTCACAACTTTGTACACATGCCCGTCCAGGTCTTTCTGTGCAAATCAGCGTGTGTTGCAACAGTTCAATTTAGCGAGATCTCTGTATTTGTATTGAACCACTGGCCATAGACCAAGTAATTCCAAAGATACACTCATGCCGAAACTTCAACCACTCTCATTCGTTTTTAAAAAACTTTGGTTGAAAAACCTCTGATTACAACACACTAAACGCATAGCCATTTATAACACCTTTTTTTTTCTTACTGTGTCACACCGCGATGGCCTGCATAACAGATTTTGTTTTTCTCCTTTCCTTCTTTCTTTTCCATGGCATGCATGATGGACCGAATATGCCTGAACTCACAACTTTGTACACATGCCTGTCCAGGTCTTTTTGTGCTAATTAGCGTGTGTTGCAACAGTTCAATTTAGCGAGGTCTCTGTATTTGTATTGAATTACTGGCCATAGACCAAGTAATTCCCAGAGATACACTCATGCCGAAACTTCAACTGCACTCTTTTTATTTATATAAAAATAATTGAAAACTTCGGTTGAAAAACTCCTGACTACAACACTAAACGCAAGGCCATTTTGTAAAAACAAATTAAATCATGGATTGGTCTCAAGAAATAATAAAAATAAAACTTACAGATGGTCCCACGAGCACTCCTCTGAAATTACTCACATATTTCCTTTTACTTGCTTGTCACATTTTGACCCTTTCCGTTACCACAGCTCCCTAAATTTCTACAAAACCACAAAAAGATAACGTGCATACTAAGCACATTGCCACTTGTTCACATACAAAGTCTCATTATCCTAATTTGATCCAGTTTCAAACGGACAGACAGACAGATGGACAAAGAGACATACAGCAAACATATAGTCTGGTATAGGAATATCATATAATAATTGTCGCAGTCGCTCAATATAAACTCCAAAAAGTGAGGACATTTGACGCTAAAACATCTACAGCACAGCATTTTAATTGCTCTACATCGATGACAAAACTATTTGTCAGTATGATTGTTAGTATTTTAACTCAGAAACAAAACCATAAATTAATTCAGCTTCTGATAATGTGGACAAGTATGTATCCAAAATTTGAAAAACAGAACCCAATGTATTCAATCCAGCGTAAGCTAAACAAGTGAGGTAGATACACTGTGTATACCCTATATATTGAAACATGCTAGCCACTGGCTGAAAATAGTTGCCATTGTTTGAAGAGACATTGGGGTATGCGGGATATTAGTCACCACCTGTATGCAAGGTTTATATCAAAGTTATAAAGTCAATTCTCTCTATTTTTCCTGTATAGAACAAACTAACGTCAATATATGTGACTCAGACAGTCGCATCTCAATCCGGCCCGTCTGTATTTTTTGATCATAGATAGAACCTGCTTTCAGATCACAATTCATATTCATCGTTTGTCTGCTTAATTAGTATAACTATTCTGTTATGTATACCACGTGAAAATGAACATATGACATATCCAGCAGATCCCAACCTCCATTAACATCGCCTATCTCAGGTCAATGAGAACGGGGTAAACTGTACTGTATATTACACCATTAAAATAGGTCTATTATGAACAATCCCATACATAACAAATGTAGTAGTTATAAACTTCATACATATGTGACATGCTAATCTGGGATGCTACATGAAGAAAATTACTTGCAGTTGTACCAGTAAAGTCACCTGTCCATAGTTATATCATAAGTAGCATGACATATGCATAAGTTGTATCTTTCATACTATACACATGAAAAAAGGAAAATGCTCATCCTTGTATATAAGAATTTTGAAATCATTAGGCCAAATACTTAAATTTTACATTTTTGTGACCATCTAAACATTCCATGGTCAGTAGTTGTATGAAATGAAACTATGAGGGATTGGGACCCTCTGTATGTCATGATCACATTTGACCAACAACATACCCACGGTTAAAGTCATTTTAAGCCGGCAACCCTCCCATGATAGTATACAAATTCAATACAACCAAACGTGATTCAAATTTTATATTTATGTGAATTGAAATTGAATTTCTACCAAGGATAACCATTAATTTGTATCTACATATTAGTATACTGATATTATATACATATATATCGTGTGTGTGTGTGTGTGTGTGTGTGTGTGTGTGTGTGTGTGTGTGTGTGATTGTATATATGTGAGTAAAACTTCCAACCATCCAGCTACTCTCCGTCTCCTCCCCATCACAATATCCCACCACCCCCATTGTCTTTAAAGCAACATAACAAACTGGTTCTATGTATCTCTTGTAAAATCTATATATAAAAAAAACTGATAAATATTTTTATGAAACAAAATATTTACTCATTTATCTGGTAACTTATTGTTCACCACTAGTATGCGATTTATTCCGTAAATATTATTTTGTAGTAAATGCATCATTTTCATCACTTGATTACCTAGAATATCTATACGTCCTGTATTCTGCCTGTCGCCCTGCAGTATTCAAACCGCAAAGAAACGAAGTTGCCCTATGTTTTATAGTAGTTTATTAATAACCTACATCTAATCTTATGGTACTTACACCATGTAGTTTAAATGTATCTTTATTAGTCCAATAGAGTTTGCAGCTTATTCTGTAAATTACCACCTTGTGATATAATTTCCTTATATTCAAACAACTATCCAACCTGTACACCTTAGATAGCTTCTGCCGTTACAAGCGATGAATTCAATTAACTAAGACTATTACTCCTTAACTATGGTTTCATATAGACCATTCGTAAACTTGAATGAGACAGCATGGTACTAAACATTGTGGCTAAGTTACATGGAATTCCGAATATAACCATTCAACTAGAGATCGGAGATTGTTTAAAAATGGTGAATTTCATAACCAAAGGTCCATAATTACTGAAAACATGGTGTGATATAGTCTTTTATGGAACCTGAAGAAGACACCATGACACAACCATTGTGACCAAGTTTCAAACTTCTGATCTGAAGAGATGGACTTAGAGAGCATACATTGTTCCAATTGGTGAATTTTCATAAATGAAGGGCCATTTTACTGAAACCATGGTGCGATAAGGACTGTTGTCCAACTTGAAAAAGACATTATTTTACTAAACAATGTGGCCAATTTTTATCAATATTCTGATAAAATATTCGATTTAGAGAGCACACATCGTTTATTTATTGACCTTTTATAAACAAGGGGCCATAATTCTTGAAAGTATGGTGCGATATAGATCATTATTGAGTTTGAAAAAGATATCATAATACTAAACAATGTGACCAAGATTCATAAATTCCTCACCAAACCTTTGTTACCAATTTCCATCGAAATTTTGATAAAATATTTGATTATCAGAGCGGATATCGTCTCAGATGTTGACCTTCCATAAACAAGGGGCCATAACTCCTGAAAGTATGGTGCGATATAGACCATTATTGAATTTGAAAAAGATATTATAATTCTAAACAATGTGACCAAGTTTCATGAATTTCTGACCAAATTCATTTGACTTAGAGAGTAGCTGTCATTGAACAGCAGACGTACGCATTTATGTGTAATTAAAGTTATATAGCTTTACTCCTCTATGGTTAATTTCATTAATATATAGAGATGTACCCTACTATTATTTTACTTTACCTATAAAAATTATATTTTACTATTAGTATGCGATTTATTCCGTAAATATCATTTTGTAATAAATTGCATCATGTTTATAACTTAGTTACAAGTATTTTGTAGATTTTGCAGTTTATTCTGTAAGGATCCACCTTGTCATATTATTTATCTACACCTTAGTTGCTGTATGTACTTAAAAACAAATAAACCTATTCATCTAGAGAGTAGGTGTTGTTCATTATTGATTTCTCGTAAACTTAGGCCGAATCTTAAAGGATTTCCATCATTAAAGGTCATAACTCATGAGAGTATGGTGCAAAGTTGACCATGTTCGACTTGAATAAGACATTATGGTACTGAACAATATGACTAAGTTCAAAAGGATTCTGATCAAATCTATTGACTTGGAGAGCAGAGTTCGTTTAAAACGGTGAATTTTCATAAACAAATGGATATAACTACAGAAACTATGGTGCGATATGGACTATTATCGCACTTGAAAAAGACATTACGTCAGTAAGCAGTGTGACCAAGTTTCATAAAATTCTGATAAAAACTATACGACTTAGCGAGCATATATCCCATAAAGTGATGAACTTCCATATACAAAAGGCCATATTTACTGAAGGAATGTTCATATTAAAACAATGTGATCAAGTTCATAAAATTCTGATTAAAGTATTCTATTTAGAGAGCGGATCTTTTATAAAATGGTGAATTTCTATAATCAAGGGTCATAACTTATGAAACATTGGTGCGATATGGACCATACTTGAACTTGAAGAACATATTATGGTTTTAACCAATGTGAATAAGTTTCATAAAATTCTGATCAAAACTTATTGACTAGGGGAATAGAGATCGTTTAAACAGTGATTTTCCAGGAACAAATGGTTATAACTACTGAAAGCATAGCGCGATATGGACTCCTATTGAATTTGAAAAAGACATATTGGTATTAAACAGTTGACCAAGTTTCATAATTTTCTGATACAAATTATTCGATTTTGTGAGTGGATATCGTGTGAAATGATCAACTTCCATAGATAAAGGGCCATAATTACTGTAGGCGTGATTTAATTAAACACTTATCAAACTTGAGGAAGTCATCATGGTACCAAACATTCTGACCAAGTTCCATAAAATTCTGATACACTATTCTATTTAGAGAGCAGATATTGTTAAAATTGGTGAATTTCACAAATAAAGGGTCATAACTCATGAATGTATGGTGCGATATAGACCATACTCGAATGTGAAGAAGACATCATGGCACCAAACAACGTGGCTAAGTTCCATAGAATTCTGATAAAAACTATTGGACTTATAGAGCGGACATCGTTTATTATGAATTTTCAAACAAAGGACCATAATTACAGAAGTTTTGGTCCATTATTAACCATTATCGCACTTGAAGAAGCTATCAAGGTACCAAACAATGTGGGTAAGTTTCATGAATTCTGATAAAAGTATTCGAATTTGATAGAGAGTATCGTTTCAAATGTTGAACTTCCATAACTAAAGGGCCACAACTCCAAAAGGTATGGTGCGATATGGACCATAATCGTACTCGAAGAAGATATCATGGTACTAACCAACGTGTCTGAGTTCCATACAATTCTGATCAGAAACACTCAACTTATATAGGGGACGTCATTGTTATATGTACGTTGTGGTATGAGCGTAATTATGTGTAGACGGACGGACGGAAGGACATGTGTAACACTGAAATCCCCATTGTCTTGGTGGGTCATTAAACGCGTACAGTTAATGCCCATCCATAGAGAAGACAAAATATAGTTTAATATTTATTGTTTAGGTGCATGAGCACCTAAACACAATATATAAGGTGAGAATTAGAGCTGTACCATGGAGGAGCATGTGACCAAATGTAACCAATCATGGGACCTCTGTCTAAGATAAAACTGATGTCATTTGTAAATATAGAATAGTCATTTTCTGGTTTCCCAGTCTATCTTGAAATTCTGATTGCATCATGTTCTTCAAAGATTGACCTAGGCCGATTTAGCCACTATTCTGCTGAAGAGAATAATAAGACAGTTGGTCAGTCAGAAATCCAAAGTAAAAAGGGAGCTTATTAAAGCAAAGATAACATGAAATTATACAAGTTACACGATGCATGGATTTTGAAGAGGCAAAAAGTCAAGTAGATTCTTTATGTGGTGCTTACCCCGAGATGATTTGCAAATGCATAAAGTCTGACATCTCTAAGGTCATGTACCAGATGAAATGTATGGACCCTTTGCATGCTAGTCCTACTATTAACCTTTCAGACCCTAATCAGGCTAGCAATATGTTGGTTGTCATCCAAATCCAAACTGTTTGACATACTTATGGTATTGGATGGTACTTTAAGTCTAGACTGGCATAAGTTCTGAAAACAAATTGATACACCAGAAAAAATAAGAGTATCTTTTATTTTTAGTTGGAGGTATTAGACTGGCCCCAGTCAAGACAGAAAAATCCCAATTTTCCATTCAAGCACTCTTACTAAATGATTGCAACCTTTTGAGTGTGCTAAGGGTGCAAGTCAAAACGTCCCCTAGTCAAAACGCCCCTAGTCAAAACGTCCCTGAATTGGTCAAACGTCCCCGAATTGGTCAAAACGTCCCCAAACATACATTCATGAGTTATGACCCTTTATTTGTGAAATTCACCAATTTTAACAATATCTGCTCTCTAAATAGAATAGTGTATCAGAATTTTATGGAACTTGGTCAGAATGTTTGGTACCATGATGACTTCCTCAAGTTCGATAAGTGTTTAATTAAATCACGCCTACAGTAATTATGGCCCTTTATCTATGGTAGTTGATCATTTCACACGATATCCACTCACAAAATCGAATAATTTGTATCAGAAAATTATGAAACTTGGTCAACTGTTTAATACCAATATGTCTTTTTCAAATTCAATAGGAGTCCATATCGCGCTATGCTTTCAGTAGTTATAACCATTTGTTCCTGGAAAATCACTGTTTAAACGATCTCTATTCCCCTAGTCAATAAGTTTTGATCAGAATTTTATGAAACTTATTCACATTGGTTAAAACCATAATATGTTCTTCAAGTTCGAGTATGGTCCATATCGCACCAATGTTTCATAAGTTATGACCCTTGATTATAGAAATTCACCATTTTATAAAAGATCCGCTCTCTAAATAGAATACTTTAATTAGAATTTTATGAACTTGATCAAATTGTTTTAATATGAACATTCCTTCAGTAAATATGGCCTTTTGTATATGGAAGTTCATTACTTCACACGATATATGCTCGCTAAGTCGTATAGTTTTTATCAGAATTTTATGAAACTTGGTCACACTGCTTAATGACGTAATGTCTTTTTCAAGTGCGATAATAGTCCATATCGCACCATAGTTTCTGTAGTTATATCCATTTGTTTATGAAAATTCACCGTTTTAAACGAACTCTGCTCTCCAAGTCAATAGATTTGATCAGAATCCTTTTGGACTTAGCCATATTGTTCAGAATCATAATGTCTTATTCAAGTCGAACATGGTCCACTTTGCACCATACTCTCATGAGTTATGACCTTTAATGATTGAAATCCTTTCAGATTCGGCCTAAGTTTACGAGAAATCAATAATGAACAACACCTACTCTCTAGATGAATAGGTTTACAGTCGAACTTTGGTCGCTCGAACTCGCCTGTCTCGAACACCAGGGGTCGCTCGAACTCGTCCGTCGGTCCCGGCAATTTCCCTATTCATTTAATGCTAAAATACACCCCAGGCTCGAACAGCGATGGCTCGAACTCTCGAACTCAAAGTACGGTCCGCAGGGCGTTTTCTCATGTAAAAACGCTATGATGGCTCGAACCAAATATTTCTTTTCATGAATCAGTCACACACTTGATTAAAGTTCATTATTATTTCCATAAGCACTCCGTGACAATATTGATTTCACACTTGGGTTACCTAACTAACGAGCGGAAGGCGTGAAGCAATTAGCGGCAATTTATCAGATCAAAGATTTGAGTAAGTTCTCACTTGTCACCATTTAGTAGAGCGGCCGAAAATGATTAAAGACAATTAATGAGATGTTTTGTAATCAAGAATTCGCGTGTCAAAATGAGTAAAACATGCCTGGCTGGATAAAGACAGGCATCAGATTGTGCGGCGGTACAGTCTGATCCGCGTCTTTCTTGTTAACATCCTGGGGAGTTTGTCATTTTTTTCATGTTTTTATATTCGTTGTTATTAAATGAAAGTTGCACATTGTGAATAAATATTAAGAAACAAACTTTTTTTCTTTTATTGTTCCAAAAGGAAACGATAAACAACAGAACCTATTAAAACTGTAGCGACACATAAACAGGAAGTGATTATTATTTCTCACTCGTAAAACTAAAAACAGTACAGCTTACTCGATAGCAAATGCATTGATCAGTCTGCGCATATGCGCATGCTGATAAATGTATTTACTTTCAACAGGTTCATATGCCAACACATGCGGCCTATCATTTTAACTCTAGCGTGCAAAGGGTTATTGATATCAGTGACAGATGTCACGTGCGCTTTGCAACCGTGGTGTCCGTGATGACATAAAGTGCACATGAACCAACTTGAAAATTGTCAGGCAAGGTATCGCTCGAACACATGGATAGGTCGAACTCGCACCGATGGTCCCGACGAGTTCGAGCCATCGAAGTTCGACTGTATTTGTTTTTAAGTACATAAAGCAACTAAGGTGTAGATAAATAATATGACAAGGTGGATCCTTACGGAATAAACTGCAAAATCTACAAAATACTAGTAACTAAGTTATAAACATGATGCAATTTATTACAAAATGATATTTACGGAATAAATCACATACTAATAGTAAAATATAATTTTTATAGGTTAAGTAAAATAATAGTAGGGTACATCTCTATATATTAATGAAATTAACCATAGAGGAGTATAGCTATACAACTTTAACTACACACAAATGCGTACGTCTGCTGTTCAATGACAGCTACTCTCTAAGTCAAATGAATTTAGTCAGAAATTCATGAAACTTGGTCACATTGTTTAGTATTATGATATCTTTTTCAAATTCAATAATGGTCTATATCGCACCATACTTTCAGGAGTTATGGCCCCTTGTTTATGGAAGGTCAACATCTGAGACGATATCCGCTCTGATAATCAAATATTTTATCAAAATTTCGATGGAAATTGGTCACAAAGGTTTGGTCAGGAATTTATGAATCTTGGTCACATTGTTTAGTATTATGATATCTTTTTCAAACTCAATAATGATCTATATCGCACCATACTTTCAAGAATTATGGCCCCTTGTTTATAAAAGGTCAATAAATAAACGATGTCTGCTCTCTAAATCGAATATTTTATCAGAATATTGATAAAAATTGGCCACATTGTTTAGTAAAATAATGTCTTTTTCAAGTTGGACAACAGTCCTTATCGCACCATGGTTTCAGTAAAATGGCCCTTCATTTATGAAAATTCACCAATTGGAACAATGTATGCTCTCTAAGTCCATCTCTTTAGATCAGAAGTTTGAAACTTGGTCACAATGGTTGTGTCATGGTGTCTTCTTCAGGTTCCATAAAAGACTATATCACACCATGTTTTCAGTAATTATGGACCTTTGGTTATGAAATTCACCATTTTTAAACAATCTCCGATCTCTAGTTGAATGGTTATATTCAGATTTCCATGTAACTTAGCCACAATGTTTAGTACCATGTTGTCTCATTCAAGTTTACGAATGGTCTATATGAAACCATACTTAAGGAATAATAGCCTTAGTTAATTGAATTCATCGCTTGTAACGACAGAAGCTATCTAAGGTGCACAAGTTGGATAGTTGTTTGAATATAAGGAAATTATATCACAAGGTGGTAATTTACGGAATAAGCTGCAAACTCTATTGGACTAATAAAGATACATTTAAACTACATGGAGGAAGTACCATAAGATTAGATGTAGGTTATTAATAAACTACTATAAAACATAGGGCAACTTCGTTTCTTTGCGGTTTGAATACTGCAGGGCGACAGGCAGAATACAGGACGTATAGATATTCTAGGTAATTAAGTGATGAAAATGATGCATTTACTACAAAATAATATTTACGGAATAAATCGCATACTAGTGGTGAACAATAAGTTACCAGATAAATGAGTAAATATTTTGTTTCATAAAATATTTATCAGTTTTTTTTATATATATATATTTTACAAGAGATACATAGAACCAGTTTGTTATGTTGCTTTAAAGACAATGGGGGTGGTGGGATATTGTGATGGGGAGGAGACGGAGAGTAGCTGGATGGTTGGAAGTTTAACTCACACATATACAATCACACACACACACACACACACACACACACACACACACACACACACACACACGATATATATGTATATAATATCAGTATACTAATATGTAGATACAAATTAATGGTTATCCTTGGTAGGAATTCAGTTTCAATTCACATAAATATAAAATTTGAATCACGTATGGTTGTATTGATTTGTATACTATCATGGGAGGGTTGCCGGCTTAAAATGACTTTAACCGTGGGTATGTTGTTGGTCAAATGTAATCATGACATACAGAGGGTCCCAATCCCTCATAGTTTCATTTCATACAACTACTGACCATGGAATGTTTAGATGGTCACAAAAATGTAAAATTTAAGTATTTGGCCTAATGATTTCAAAATTCTTATATACAAGGATGAGCATTTTCCTTTTTTCATGTGTATAGTATGAAAGATACAACTTATGCATATGTCATGCTACTTATGATATAACTATGGACAGGTGACTTTACTGGTACAACTGCAAGTAATTTTCTTCATGTAGCATCCCAGATTAGCATGTCACATATGTATGAAGTTTATAACTACTACATTTGTTATGTATGGGATTGTTCATAATAGACCTATTTTAATGGTGTAATATACAGTACAGTTTACCCCGTTCTCATTGACCTGAGATAGGCGATGTTAATGGAGGTTGGGATCTGCTGGATATGTCATATATTCATTTTCACATGGTATACATAACAGAATGGTTATACTAATTAAGCAGACAAACGATGAATATGAATTGTGATCTGAAAGCAGGTTCCATCTATGATCAAAAAATACAGGAGGGCCGGATTGAGATGCGACTGTCTGAGTCACATATATTGACGTTAGTTTGTTCTATACAGGAAAAATAGAGCGAATTGACTTCAAAACTTTGATATAAACCTTGCATACAGGTGGTGACTAATATCCCGCATACCCTAATGTCTCTTCAAACAATGGCAACTATTTTCAGCCAGTGGCTAGCATGTTTCAATATATAGGGTATACACAGTGTATCTACCTCACTTGTTTAGCTTACGCTGGATTGAATACTAGGGTTCTGTTTTTCAAATTTTGGATACATACTTGTCCACATTATCAGAAGCTGAATTAATTTATGGTTTCGGTTCTGAGTTAAAATACTAACAATCATACTGACAAATAGTTTTGTCATCGATGTAGAGCAATTAAAATGCTGTGCTGTAGATGTAGATGTTTTAGCGTCAAATGTCCTCACATTTTGGAGTTTATGTTGAGCGACTGAGACAATTATTATATGATATTCCTATACCAGACTATATGTTTGCTGTATGTCTCTTCGTCCATCTGTCTGTCTGTCCGTTTGAAACTGGATCAAATTAGGATAATGAGACTTTGTATGTGAACAAGTGGCAATGTGCTTAGTATGCACGTTATCTTTTTGTGGTTTTGTAGAAATTTAGGGAGCTGTGGTAACGGAAAGGGTCAAAATGTGACAAGCAAGTAAAAGGAAATATGTGAGTAATTTCAGAGGAGTGTTCGTGGGACCATCTGTAAGTTTTATTTTTATTATTGCTTGCGACCAATCCATGATTTAATTTGTTTTTACAAAATGGCCTTGCGTTTAGTGTGTTGTAGTCAGGAGTTTTTCAACCGAAGTTTTGAATTATTTTTATGTAAATAAAAAGAGTGCGGTTGAAGTTTCGGCATGAGTGTATCTCTGGGAATTACTTGGTCTATGGCCAGTGGTTCAATACAAATACAGAGATCTCGCTAAATTGAACTGTTGCAACACACGCTGATTTGCACAAAAAGACCTGGACAGGCATGTGTACAAAGTTGTGAGTTCAGGCATATTCGGTCCATCATGCATGCGATGGAAAAGAAAGAAGGAAAGGAGAAAAACAAAATCTGTTATGCAGGCCATCGCGGTGTGACACAGTAAGAAAAAAAAGGTGTTATAAATGGCTATGCGTTTAGTGTGTTGTAATCAGAGGTTTTTCAACCAAATGTTTTTAAAAGCGAATGAGAGTGGTTGAAGTTTCGGCATGAGTGTATCTCTGGGAATTACTTGGTCTATGGCCAGTGGTTCAATACAAATACAGAGATCTCGCTAAATTGAACTGTTGCAACACACGCTGATTTGCACAGAAAGACCTGGACGGACATGTGTACAAAGTTGTGAGATCAGGCATATTTGATCCATCATGCATGCGATGGAAAAGAAAGAAGGAAAGGAGAAAAACAAAATCTGTTATGCAGGCCATCGCGGTGTGTCACAGTAAGAAAAAAGGTGTTATAAATGGCTATGCGTTTAGTGTGTTGTAATCAGAGGTTTTTCAACCGAAGTTTTTAAAAAAATAAATGAGAGTGGTTGAAATTTCGGCATGAGTGTATCTCTGGGAATTACTTGGTCTATGGCCAGTAATTCAATACAAATACAGAGACCTCGCTAAATTGAACTGTTGCAACACACGCTGATTTGCACAGAAAGACCTGGATGGGCATGTGTACAAAGTTGTGAGTTCAGGCATATTCGAAACATAATGCATGCGTTGAAGAGAAAAAAAGAAGAAGAAATAAAAGAAAATCTGTCACGCAAGCCATCGCGGTGTCACAGAAATAAAGGTGTTATAAAGTGCTATATGTGTTTAAGTGTGTTGTAGTCAGAGGTTTTTCAACCAGAGCTCTTGAAATAATAAATGAGTGTGGTTGAAGTTTCCGTGGGAATTACTTGGTCTATGGCCAGTGGTTCAATACAAATACAGAGACCTCGCTAAATTGAACTGTTGCAACACACACTGATGTGCACAGAAAGACCTGGGCGGGCATATGTACAAAGTTGTGAGTTCAGGCACATTCGGACCATAATGCATGCGTTGGAAAAAAACCACAACAACAACATCTGTTTGGTAAGTCATTTGCGGAGTCATTCCGTGAGAAAGGGTACCATAGTGTATATGTATTGCTTCTTAAAGCTTCAGATTTGTCTGACGTAGAAATAAAGAAAGGAAAGAAAGGTCAGTTCAGAAAAGTGTTTGAGAACCTTAAAAGTAAAATAAGATTTCTACACTCTTTGACCACTAATTTTTAAAAAAAAAAATAGTCTATTTTCTTGGGGTGTCATGTTAAGTCTTTTTTATATGTCTAGCTAGGTTGCAAAAGGACTAATTCATATGGGCTTCGATGCAAGAGTAATAATATTAATACACAACTGCTATCCGTCTGCACAGCTACAATGCCCAGCTATAAGATCCTTTCCAGATTTTATTCTTTCCAGAACATAAGTGCTGACCAGAATGCTAGGTGTACACTCAGGCTTGTCAGTACGGTAACATTGGTTGTTCGCATGTATAGCAGTCACATTTTGCGTCTAGAGCCATTCATAATTTCTGTTCTGATGTCAGAATTGGCATATGATATGTTTAAAGGACACATAAAAATAGGCATGTTTTACAGTTTATTGTATTGGGAATGTGGCATATTCGAACTTTGATTAATAATATTGTATTATTTACTCTTATTCTGTGCAAAGATAAATGAGAACCACTTTAAAAAAGTAATATTAAATAATCGAGGTTTGGGTCTGCATATACCTTTAATGATGTATTTACATGTTTCTATGGAAAACTGACTGTTTAATCTACGTTTGGCTACTTGGAAGCTGGCTTTTCTTCAGATAACCTGAACCCTTCAGGGTTTTTCCAACTTCATTAAATTCGAGTATTTTGCAGAAAATATTCATACCACTTTACACATTCTGGGTCCAATACTTCAACGAATATTGCCATTTATACGCAATGGAATGTTCAATTGTTGTCGTGTGGAGGTGTACATTTATGGGGGGTGCCATTAATTATTTATTCCAATTACCTGGATTCTTAGGTCAAATAATGTAAAATGTGATCAGACAAGGCTTTCTGCCATGTGTGATCTCCGGACTGCACTGTTTGCAATGACCCATTTTGTATACATATGGGCACAAATGTGTCCCTGAGTTGCTGCAAATTATCTGCACTAACTAGCTTTTTATTGCTACCTCAATTGCTACTGTATGCTCAAACGGCAATGTTAGTCCTTTACAAATGCAGGCTGCTTCTCGTCTGATTATGTACTCTGGTAATCTTTATTGTAACAATGTGAACCCTAACCTGGAGCAGTCTGATCGGGCTCCATACTGCTTATTTCTTTGATTATAGTAGTCAACAGGTCAAAGTTCATTAGAATTATGTGCAGCACAGACAACTGATGCCATGGTTTGCAAAAATGTAATAAATCATTGATCCCTTGACCTGTGTGCTCTCACTGCTCTGTACCTGATGGCCTTATTTCAAGACAAGGAATTTATCTACAAGCATGTATTATCAGTGTAGCGAACCTTCTCGTGGTGAGAAAATTTCTTATCAGCAATAAAATCACTTGTTGGGAACAAGAACTCTGACATATTTGAGGAGGTTGCTTGGGTTTTTCTCATTAAAATGAAATATATTCATGAAAACTGACTTTTCTCTCTGCAGATATTCACTTTAAAAGTGACTCATATTTATTTTTATAAGCAATGCATGATTTCTTTCAGCTGAGGGTTGCTATCATGATTACAGTAAACTCAGTGATTTAGAGCTGGATCGTATTTCTTGAGATTTCGGTGAATGTTATCAGCTGTGAGAAGAGTTTGGTAAAGGTATAGAGATGTATGCTCAGTTGGTAGACTGGCCCCTGTCTCTAATGTCATTTTTTAGTAAAACTGATAATCTCTCTAAGATAGCAATTTATAAACTTTACTTGGAAGTAGAAGTTATCGGCTTGGACTGATGCCAGTCTACTCAATTGATTGTTTTAGCAATTACAAGCTGTTAGATAAATCCAGTTGTCTTTGTTCTGAAAGTAATTTGCATTTGTGCAGCTGATCATTAACAACACTTTAGAGTGTGCACATGAGGAAGGATTCACCTTGGAAAATGTTTGTCCATGTTTTGTTTACCTTCTTGATTCCGCCGGTCAAAATAATGATAATAATAATAATAATAATAATAATAATAATAATAATCATAATAATAAGTTACACATTTAAATGCTTTTGCAAGCCGTAGGACTTACAATGCGACATTTCATCTGGGTCTGCGCTGTTTGCCGGCCTAATGCCTACGAAACGGCTCTTCAGCTGAAAAAAGAACAAATTTATCAGCGTTGAATTCTTAATATGTGTAATGAGCCGTCCCAAGTTTGTTGTATCGGTGCGAATTTAGGGATCCATTAGGTACATAAACGCTCTGTGGACAGTTTAACTTTTCGATTTGTATGAAAGCATACGTGAACAGGTATATGTAATTGTCTAAGTGTTTCTTCAAGCTTTACATCAGCAAAAAAGAATACCACACTAAAAGAAATTCATAAAATAAACATATTCGATAATAGAAATGGGATATGCTAATTTCAAAACAAACACAAGCGTGTATGTTTTTCAGTGACGAGTCTCAGATATAATCATTTCTAAAACAGGTTGTGTTATCTAACAGTATGCTTGTTTGGATGAGTCAAAAAAGAAGGAGTCCAGGCTGTATTATGAACTTGAATATGTTAGTTAAGGACAATGGAACATTTATAACCTATCTTCAGTGGCCATCCCATTTTTTACAATACCCATCCTGCTGACAAAAAAAGGTTTACAGCGCGAGTTGTTAGCAGCTAGGTTTCTGGACAAGATAGCTTTAGGGCACATATACAGGTGTGACACACTAAGCCCAGTAATGATTCGATTTTGGTAGGATCTTATAAAGATACTACGGACCGTACCGTTATTACCATTGGAACATTTCTCGAGTGAGTTTTTGAGTGGACACATCCATATTTGAATATTATACATATAGGAACGAATGACGTAAACAAGCCCACGATTCCTGTTCAACAAGCCATGAGTCACGCTCAGATGTTTATGAAACCGTTTTTAAATCGTTATTCTTATTGTAGAAGAGGTTATGCTTTGTGGTAGGGATTTCTGGGTGTACATATATTAAACACTAAGGTGGATGCATTGAATGTTTTGCTGGAGAAAGAATCTATGGCATATAATATAAATTCACGTTTGTTGACAGTTCAAACATTAGATTATCTCATCTGAGAGACTTTGTTCACTTGAATATGGAGGGGAAAAACGTTTAAGGAAAAATTTTAAGGGTTTGATTTGAATACACGACCTGGAGCACTGGCAGTTGTGTTTTATGTTGAAGTATTGAGGAATTGCCATGCATTTTATGTTGTGTTACACAGTGATAAATATTGTAAAAGGGTCACAATAATGCCTCTAAGTTCATAAATTTAAAAAATGTAACTTGCTTATAAATTGTGACAAATTAAAAAAGAAAAATAAAAGAAAATGAGGAATTAGTCTTCAGCCCACAATCATTAAAATTAGTGTTTAGGAGCCGCAAAGCTGCTTTCTTTCGGGTTTTCTATATTGTTTTGCTATATAGATTCTTGGCGATGGAATAGCACCAAATTAAGCCAAATTTATATGTGGTTTACATTTCTTATTTTGATCAGGATATATTTTCTCACAATCGCAGACATAAAGAATTCCATTCAGTTTCGAAGTCAACAAACCGGTTCCGCTATATAAACATAACTCTGTCAGATTCAGGTCATTGTAATTTAAAACAAACATGTAGCTGGAAATGTGAGAGTCTGGCATTATATGTTGACATAATTAACAGTGTTGAATTTTGGTGCTTAAAATTTCTGCTGAGTCGTTGATGGATGATTCACATGAAATATTTAACATTACGAATTTGACAAAAAAAAATAATAATCTGCTATAGATGGAATAAATGAAGTCCCAAAGTATTGCATAACATTGTGCTTGTCAGCGGATGATTCACATAAAATATTAATTTTGGTATGGGTCTTCACAACTCTCTATTCACATCTGCTACAGATAGCAAAGTTTTTGTTCATCTCTTCTATGTCGTTGGAAAGTTTGGTGTTTATATTTCTTGTGAATCTTCTGCAGGCGATCGTCATGTTATGTTATGCGGATATACGTTTAAGTTTCACTAATCAGTTAATGTCAATCAACTTCCATAAATCAAGGTAACCCACATGCGTTTCTTTTTGTCTTACTTTGTAAAAATCTCACTTGTAAAAAGAGGGAGCAGTTCATCTCACTTGAATAGGCTTACTTCTGATACTGTCAAAACAGTGTCATAAACCTACTTAATTTTTGTCTTAGCTTCTGTTTTGCAGCTGCTCTTCTGTGGGAGATATTACTCCCATTTGCTGTTCTCTATGGGTCTGTGCTGCGACTGTGTGGTCTGTCATAGAAATCCTAGTAGACAGTGACCGGGATGTCCTTGTGTATGATGTCGATTTGGTGCAGACTAGCTTAAAATTAAAACAGCAGGTTGTGGGTGTTTTGATTTTGACGATGCCTGTTCTTTGGCAGTGTACGGATATATGGCTACGCAGTTATATTATCTTGCTTTTGCAGTGGAACTTAATTATTTCTAGATAAAATCGTCGAGAGTTGGATATAATCGGAATTAGAATTTTGCAAATAATATGCCTGTAACCCATTTATGCTGAGTGGAATTCCCTTTCTTGTCATTTGCGCCAGTCCGTTTCTGCTTTAGGGTTTGTTGGGTGGTTATTTTAATTTTTTCTTCAAATTTTGTTTTTCTTCAAATTTTGTAACAAAAATGTGGTGACCTGGATCAGACACCGCGTTCTGAACCGTCAGACAATTGTCAGCTCTGTTTGCCTCCGTCCCACAAAAAGGACGGTAGGCTTTTATGGGTTTTTCTTTTATATTTGCTTGTATTTCATTTTAATATAGCGTTGCAATATTTTAGGGTATATCCATTAGCCATTATACATCAAAATGGAGGGATACAAGGAGACTTTGAAATTTTGTCATCGACAGCATTCGGACCCCGAAAAGGGGCATCTTGGTATGTGCCGCAAAGGCAAGCAAGCAACCAATGCTATAAGGAGCTTGCGTATCATCAACGTCTCTCGAGAGCCTTTTCAGCTAGAATATGGTAGCTTTTGCCCTTTTCTTCTAGCCTATCTCTAGACTATGTGACTAGCCCTATGTTTTGAAATGCCTGGAATGCTATTAAAAAACAAAAACAAAAAAACTTCAAGCTCCAGTATTGACAAATGAATTAGGTATTAGAAACACACCCTTGAAAATTTGTTACTGATGTCAATCTGAAATACTTGACTTTGTTTTTTCAAAGGCTTTTATATTTATCTTAATAATATTAGGACAGGCTGAGAGAAAAAGAAAACAAAAACATAGTAGAAAACATCACATACAGGAGAGCCGGGATGTCCGCCGACTGCAAGGCTAAAAGGAACGACAATCTAATAGACAAACATGTCACGGATCCACAAGGGAGGTGCCATCTTGGAACAGTCGGTTAAGTAAATTTTCGGAGGGTTTGGTACCAGCCTCACCCTTATTTCTGGTGGTCCTGGACAAGGGACACGTTTGATTTTAATGAGGGATCCCTTTTTACCGACTGTAATACCACGACATATTCCTACGGAACACTTTAAATAAACATTTCGACCCTTTATCGACTATTACTGACGTTGTCTAATTGTCATTTCCACCTTTCACCTGGATACATGCAGTTGCTAATTTTATTATTCAAAAATTAAATCTACTTTGGGTTTTCCTGATGTTAATCTCTTTAATTATGGTCCAGCCTTGATCTCCTTTTCGCTGCAAAAGGAAGTAGTACCTACAACAGCATAGAGGTGTGATTCAATGTCCGTCGCCACACGGTTTCTTAGTAGATACACCATGATTTATTTGCAGCCCTCCCCCGCCACCCCCTCCCCCTTACACATCGAAGTTAGTACACATACACCTCATGATGTAGGGATATAGCATGGAGACTATTGGTCCGATATTTCAGCTTGGACACAGCATGTCTCGAGATTCGATATGTTGACCGCATTTTGTTATATGATTCCCATGCAACTCGCCATTTGTCATACTTGTTGTCTTTCTTGCAGAAGGGGTCAGGAATTTTCGGGTGCATATATATTAAATCCACATTCATTTACTCGAAGGTTGAATGCGCTAATGTGAAGCTATCAAATATCGATAATTCAAAAATTGGACCATCTCATCTGAGGCACTTTGTTCACTTAAATGGTGTTGAGGAACATTTAAAGGAGAATTTAAAGAGCTTGATTTGAATATATGAACGGAGACACTTGTCGTGGTGTTTCAGGGTTAAGACGTACACAGATAGGCATACTGAACTTACTTTAAGGATTACGTGTTCTTATACCCTTAAGTTCAAAAGGAAAGGGACGTACATGCTTTCAACCCATAGAGATATGAAATGTGCTAATGAGCCGTAAAGCTGTTATCCCTAAACTGTTTTCCTAATGTTTTAATTGCACCAAGTTTGTATGTGAACTACGTTTCCCTATAAAAGGAATTTCATTTAAAAAACAACAACAACATTCTATTCGGTTTATCAGAAGCAATTATCATAATCGTTTCTTTTATTAAAGTTTGTTATTTCCTAAATAGACTGGCCCCCGTCTAACTGATAATTTAAAAAAAAATCTGCAACTTAAAACACACACTTTTAACTGGAGTCTCTGAAGGGAGATTATATCAGAGGAAAGTTTGGTTCAGTAGGAGTAGTTTACCTTAAACTCAGGGCCTGAAAGCCAGGCTATTTCCTAAACAAACATATGTTATTTCCTAAACAAACATACAACTCATGAAAATAGTGAATCTGGACCGTACATCATAAGCAGTGCGTTACAGTGTGTTTTTGACTAAGATGTGAGTTGTCTGCGGAAGATTCACATAAAATATTTAACTGTATTCGGCAATAAAATCTGCCACAGGTGGAAACTTTCAAGGCGTCCTCATTTTTTTTTTTGATATTTCATGTAATTGTCAGTGAATAATTCACATGAAATATTTTAAGTCGTGAATAGGTACATATTAACAACTGCATTCATCTCCTTTATGTCATGGGTGAAAATAATTATATATTTCTTGTGAATCTTCTGCTGGTGATCAACACGAATGCTGGGGTAGCAGGGGGTACCCCCCCCCCCCCCCCCCCCGGAGGCTTATAGATGACTTTTACATTACTTGATGGTTGCGTGATGTATGTTTTAAGATGTCTAGATTACTTTTCACTTTTCAAGAAATATATGATCCCTGTCAAATTAAATAATTCAATTTGTTTTTCAGGGTATTTTTATGTGTATCTGGCAGGTTCTTTTGACATATTTAAGTGACCTGCAACATAGAGGTCTAAACAAATGAACTGTGCTGGGAATTAGAAATTTTAAATAGACACTGTGTGAGGGCTGTTTGACCCTTTAATATAGAGGGGAAAATAGACCTTATGTCTCGCATACAATAAAATAGTAATGAAACTAATAAACAAAAAAAACATCTTTTGATATAACATTTACTTTCAGGAGTTCTAGTGTAAGTTTCTCTTGTCTGTTTATACCGCTTATCATGTATCAATCGTGGTATCTGGAATTAGTACGTAGAATATGGTCTAAGTAATTATGGCCCTCTTAACATGCCTTATTATATGCTTTTTGAAACATGTGTCCGGAAAATACAGTAGCTTGCATACCCATATGCCCATGACCTGTCCTTGTCCGCCTATTTCACCATTTGGATACAGACATTTTCCAGTGGAAATTAGTCAGTAGTGGTTAATAGGTGATGTATCGTTATGTCTCAACAAGCGCATATCATAGGCCTTCCCCTTGTGGGAGGAAACTTGCTTTCTTCACGCAGGAGTCTTCGTTGTCCTTCGTTTTAGAGGAAATAGATTTAGGGAAATTAAATAAGTATTGAGAGATCTGCAGTATTTCAGCAGAATAGTGATTTAAGTTTCCTACATTCTGTTGCTGGTTTTGATTATTTTCTAGTATTTTCATCTCCAAATACTTATATCTATTGGAACATGGTAGTCATTGCTGATAAAGATAACTATTTTCAGCCAGTGGCTAGCATGTTTCAATATATAGGGTATACAAAGTGTATCTACCTCACTTGTTTAGCTTACGCTGGTGTGGGGACTTTGTCAGTTCTGCTATTATAACTCATTACCTATTAGTTAATGGTATCTGGTTTGCTTTTACAAATGGTGAGTGTGAATGAAGAAAAAAGGAAAAAAGGAAAAAAAAGAACAAAAATAATTGTAGATATAAAAGTTAAAAATTTAATTAGCAAACAGGTTTGTGTCAGGTTAACTACCGTGTTTCAATAGTTCTCGTCCTTGCTTCTCCATTTTCCAGTATTTTCATCTCCAAATACTTATATCTATTGGAATATGGTAGTCATTGCTGAATATAGATAACTATAGCTCCCATAGGGTTATAATGGGGAAAATCTTGTGACCACTCTAGCTCCTTCATTTTTGATTTGTTCTTCTTTATTATTGCAGGTAACAAGGACAACCATACAATCTCGAATGGGTTCGAAATTCAGCAGGATCTGACCAGGGACTTATGAGTTAGCTGCCCTTGAGCGTCTGGAAAAATCCCCATAGACTTATAAAAGGAGAAATGTTGTGACCACTCTAGTACCTTCATTTTTGGATGGATTTTCTTCATTCTTGCAGATAACAAGACCAACTATAAAAGCTTGGATGGGTTTGAATTTCGGCAAGATTCCATCACTGACTTCGGAGTTAGCTGCCCTTGAGCGTCAGAAAAATTAATGAACAATGCTGTGACCACTCTAGCTCCTTCATTTTTGATTGGATCTTCTTCATTCTTGCAGGCAACAAGTAAACCCATAATATTTCGGATGGGTTCGAAATTCAGCAGGATCGGACCAGGGACTTACGAGTTACCTGCCCTTGAGCGTTTGGAAAAATCCCCATAGACTTATAATGGGAGAAATGTTGTGACCACTCTAGTGCTTTCAATTTTAAATGGATCTTCTTCATTCTTGCATACAATAAGGACAACTATTAAAGCTTGGATGAGTTTGGATTTTGGCAAGATTCCATCACTGACTTAGGAGTTAGCTGCCCTTGAGCATCAGAAAAATTAATGAATAATGTTGTGACCACTCTAGCGCCTTCATTTTTAATTGGATCTTCTTCATTCTTGCAGGCAACAAGCAAACCTATAATATCTCGGATGGGAATGAAATTCAGCAGGATCGGACCAGGGACTTATGAGTTACCTGCCCTTGAACATTAGGAAAAATCCCCATAGACTTATAATGGGAGAAATGTTGTGACCACTCTAGTTATTTCAATTTTGAATGGATCTTCCTCATTCTTGCATACAATAAGAACAACTATTAAAGCTAGGATGAGTTGTAATTTCTTTAAAATCCCATCACACATTTTGGAGTAAGCTCCCCTTGAGCATCTTAAAAATTAATGAATAATGTTGTGACCACTCTAGCTCATTCATTTTTGATTGGATCTTCTTCATTCTTGCAGGCAACAAGCAAACCCATAATTTCTCGGATGGGAATGAAATTCAGCAGGATCCCACCAGGGGCTTAAGAGTTACCTGCCCCTGAGCGTTTGGAAAAATCCCTATTGACTTATAATGGGAGAAATGTTGCAACCACTCTAGTGCTTTCAATTTTGAATGGATCTTCCTCATTCTTGCATACAATAAGAACAACTATTAAAGCTTGGATGAGTTTGAATTTCATCAAGATCCTATCACATATTTTTTTTTATTTTGGAGTAAGCTCCCCTTGAGCATCTTAAAAATTAATGAATAATGTTGTGACCACTCTAGCTCCTTCATTTTTGATTGGATCTTCTTCATTCTTGCAGGTAACAAGGACAACCATAAAAGCTTGGATGAGTTTAATTTAAAGTAGAACCAACTTTAGACTGTGGAGTAAACTTCTCTTCAGCATCATAAAAAATCTGCATTGACTTACAATGGGAGATCTGTTGTGACCACTCTAGCACCTTCATTTTTGAATGGATCTTCCTCATTTGTAGGTAACAAGAACTTCCATAAAAGTTTGAATGAGTTTGATTTTCCGCCACATCCATTCACCAGCTTCAGAGTTAGCTGCCCTTGAGCATCTAAAATATAACTATATAATGTTGAGACCACTCTAGCACCTTCATTTTTCATTTGATTTTCTTCATCCCTGTAGGTTACCAGGACATACATAAAAGTATGGATGAGTTTGAATTTCGGTCAGATCCCATAACTGACTACGGAGTTAGCTGCCCTTGAGTATCTAAAAACTACACTTTCACCAGGTTTCCAATGTAATTTTTATTCAGATTTTTTTAATACTTGCAGATAACTAGAACAAGCATAATATCTTATGTTTTTGAATTAATTACCAGGGCCCGGAATTACAATGCCTCCTTAAAGTTAAGCAAGACTTAAGTTAAGTTCTGATATTTCAACATGCTATATTAAATGCTAAATAAATTGCCTGGATCGATGTGGTATTTGTGGTCAAAGATATCATTGAAATCTTCAGAAAAATCAAAACTATTTTGATTTTAATCAGTTTTAAACGTTATTTTTCGAATCCTGAAAAACCAATACTTAACTTAAGTCTTCCTTAACTCTAAGGAGGCATTGTAATTCCGGGCCCTGGTCAGAGTGTCAAACAGTTTGGATCCAGATCAGACCTGACATTTTGTTGGGCCTTATCTGAGTCCAAAATTTTGCAAAGGTTATCAGCAGAAGACACTAGGGTGCAAGGAGTTAAAATGTGGTATTTTTCTAATATTACAGATTAAAGAGGATAATACAAAGATCCGCAGATCACCTGACAAACCAATTCCTGAGAATACTGAAGAAAGACGACAAGACGTCTCTGCTAGGACTATTTACGCAGAAGGTCCACATTTTGATAATTTATCCTTTACTCCATAATATAAGTATCTATCATGAGTATGAGGGTAGGATAGAAAAATCTGTCCAACAATACAATTCTTTATGAAACATTTATCACTTTTCCAGCATTTTTCGCCTTCAGTGCTATCAATATCTTATCAATGTCTATATATATGAAGTACCTTTGAGGGCAAATGCTCCTACAGTTTTATACAATTCTTTATGAAACATCTGTATGTGCTTATGTCATGGCCTGAAGATATAGATATGATTTGTTTGTTCTGAAAATGTTGTCTGTTTTTTACGTCTGTTGCATATATTCAAGTTCACTGCAGACTAGAGGGGAGCACAGTGGCTCAGTGGTAGAGTGCTTGACTGGAGACCCAGGGGTCGCGGGTTCGAGCCTCACCTGTGTCACTACGTTATGGTCCTTGAGCAAGACACATTTATCCTAGCTCAGTACTGGTTCAACCCAGGAAGACCCGTCCCTTTTTAACTGAAAGATTTTTGATGGGACGTAAAGAATCAAATCAAACAAAAAAGAAAATTCAGACTAGATGTTTTCACGGATGCAAACAATAAACCCTAATCAACACATAAAAAATGATGTTTAGGATACAATTAAAACAGTATAATGCAGCTTAAATTTATGCTCTTATAAGCATGAGTAGTGCACACAGGGTATTTTATGGCATTAACTTCTGATTTCCAGTTTACCGGGTCACATAGTGCAGTTAGTAAAGTGTCTGACTGCAGATCCAGGGGTAGCGAGTTCAATTCTGGCCCAGTCCCATACTTTCCTGGAGATTGATCATGAAATAATGTCAACGACCATTCTCTTCCCTTCCGCTGATTCAAGAAGGGTTGTTGTCAGTTACAAGCCATAGTATGTCCACGGAGTACTGGTTAACTGCTAAGTCAAGCTTGCCCAGGAAAAAAGTGTGTTCAAGTGAACTGACCGTCCCAACATGACCATAGCTGTTAACTGGGAAGTTAAGCATCAACATTTTTTTGAACTTGAAATTTTAAATATTGTCTTACCCATTAGTTTTAACATATGTTATGGGTGCTCAAAAGAACCCTCCGACCGTTCTATGGTGAGACTGTTCTTTAAGCACCCACAACATATGTTTTGATTGAGAAATGAGAAAAAGTATTTTTTGTTACGTCCTCTTAACTAAAGGCCTGTTGATTCTTAAGTCTTACCCACTCTGGATCCAAGACTTTAGTTAAGAATGCGTACCCCCAAAAAAATAATTTTCTTATTTCTCAACCAAAACATATGCTGTGGGTACTCAAAAGAACCGTCTCAATGAGACGGTTCTTTTGAGCACCCAAAATATATGTTCAAACTGATTGATTAGAAAATACTTACAATTTTACGCTAAAAAATTTAATATATCTAAACCTATGTTGGATCTCTGTATGTTTTGCAGAAAGGGTTTCCACTTGATGTTACCATCGATGACTTGGAGGCGTGGTTTGGAACACACGGAGCCATGGAGACGGTCTTTATGAGGAAAGATGAGAAGAAGCTCTTCAAGGTACGCCAACCATGTGCGGATCCAGAAAGTTTTGTCAGAGGGGGTCCAACTGTGACAGTTTTTTTTTTTGTTGATTAGGGGAGGAAGGATCCAAATACCACTATTAGCGTGCCATCAACGGCCGGCTAGCAAAACACCATTTAAATGGCCTTTCACTGGCAGGCCGATGATGGCCAAACATTGAATGCTGGCTTGGTAGCTTTGTGATTTAAGGGGATCCAGACCAGTATTGATAAGGAACCCTATATTTTAGTAATTTTCCAGGGGAGGGGGGGTCTGGACCCCCTGTCCCCCCTGCCAACCCCTAAAATCCAGGAGCATGGTGATTCAGTGGTAAGTGCTTCACCTGAGATTGAGTGGTTGTGGGTTCAAGCCTCAATTCAGAGGCACTACTTTGTGTCCTTCAGCTGGACATTTTATCCTCTGCTTAGTACAGGTTCAACACAGGAAGACCCGTTCGGGCATGGCTGAAAAATTGTTGATATGGACTTAAAGAATCAAAACAAATAAACAAAACCAACTCCTTAATATGTTTCATTTTTAATCCATTTAAGCTGAACAGAATTTCTGACTATTATCAGTTGGGCCAGTCCAATTTTGTAAGCATTGTTGGGTAGTATTTTTTCAGTTTCATTCAAATTTTGATAGAATATTCTGTAAGGAAATAGTGGAGACTCTGATCAGACGTCACAACTATTTGCCTATAGCCCCAAAAAAGGGCTCATTTGCAGTATTTTCAAGTTTTGGCCCATGTTCAAACAGCGCATGTATCCTATGATTTGAACATGGATATTCATTCATTTGACAATGGGTGTAAACAGCTTGACAAAGGCCAAGTAGCGGAAAATTTGAAACCGAGTAAAGATAGTGGTTTAGTAAACCTATGTATTTGTTATTGTTGATATCTGCAGGTATCTGTTTTTGCGACATTCAAGTCTAAAGATGACGTTGACAAGTTCATGGCAGCAGAATCAATGAAATACAAAGACATTGAACTAGAGGCCAGAAAATCAAAGTAAGTATTTTGTCTAAAGCATGACTACCAAACAATCCAATGCTCAACATCTGGTTGAATATAAAAAAAGGACAGCTCTATTAAGAAAATAAAAAAAAATGGGGAATGTCATGCAACAGCCTATGGATTCCTACGTTTATGGTATAAATACAAGCCTACAAAGTATTCTCATTAGGTCATATTTACTTTTCGCGTGTTAAACATGTTTATGTTGGATTCGCTACAGATGCGTGTCTGACTGCAGATCCAGGGGTCACGAGTTCGATCCCGGCCAGGTCCCATACTTTCGTGGAGATTGATCATGAAATAATTTCTATGGTCATTCTCCTCCCTTCCGCTGATTCATTCAAGAAGGGTTGTTGTCAGTTACAAGCGAAAGTATGTGCACAAATTACTGGTTAACCGCTTGTTCAAGCCTGCCCAGGAAAAAGTGTGCTTAGGTGAACTGACCGTCCCGCAATGACCATAGCTGTTGACTTGGGACGTAAAGCAACAAAACCAAAAAAAAAAAAAAAAAAAAAAATGTTGGATTCTGGTACACCTATTTTATGCAAAAAGTAAATCTGACAAAACGAGAGAACTTTCTGACCTCAAATTTATACCACAAATGTAGGAATGCATAGGCTGTTGCATGACATTCCCCGATATTTTATTCTCTTCCTGGAGCAATTGTTTTTATATTCAACCAGATGTTGAGCATTGGATCGTTTGGTAGGCTTGTTAAGGCAAAATAAAAATACCTGTATTTAGGTATCCCAACCCTACCTAAATTTCTTGTGAAACCTAGAATTTTGTTAGTTTTTCTGGAAAAACATAATTTTACGCATTTTGAAAGTCGAAATGCCTTCAAAATGCATAGAATTGTATTTTTTTCAAAGATTCTTTTATATAACGTAGCATGTATAAAAAAAGTATGTCTACCCTACCTAAATTTTCAGAGCCGAAACACACTTATTTTTTAATTTGGCCTAAGCCTTGTTGTCGTAGACTAACCTGATAATCCCCAAATCATTTAACAAGATAATAATTAGGTAACCTGAGCTTTAGCTAAGTTTGACCTAAGTTTATCAAGGTTATTTAGGTTTGACCCAAGTTTACCTTGGTTAGACTCAAGTTAATCTTGGTTTGCCCCAAGTTTACACAGCTTGAATCAAGTTTACCTAGGTTTAATTCAAGATTATCTTGGTTTGAGCAATGACTTCAGGTTACCTTAAGTAGTTTAAACCAAGTTTACCCAAAGATATTTAGCGTTGACCCATGCTTATCTAGATTTGACTTTGTTTACATAGGTTTGACATGAGTATACCTTTGTTTGACCATTTAAACTTGCAATTGTTAAAATTTTGTAGACATATAAATTGCAAGTTTGGAAATTAAACTTAAAAAAAATCAGGATTTTGGAAAATTTTGGACTTCCACCCAAAATTGCTATTTATTTTTTTGTGTCACTGATGATTACTCCTGTAAGTACAGGCCTCTAATTAAGAGTGCATAGTTAAACTTTATTTTTCTTATTTCCCAACCAAAACATATGTCTCTCATTGAGATGGCTCTTTTGAGCACCCAAAACAAATGTTAAAATTGATGGCTCGGAAAATATTCACAAAGTTGCTCAAAATGTTCTTAAAATTTTCGTTTGTTCCAACCTATCAGGCCTCTAGTTAAAAGTGCATAGTTAAAATTTATTTTTCTTAATTCTCAACCAAAACATATATTTTGGGTACTCAAAAGAACCATCTTGATGAGATGGTTCTTTTGAGCACACAAAACAAATGTTAAAATTAATGGATAAGAAAATATTCACAAATTTTGCTCAAAATGGTCTAGCAAAATTTTTCTTGACCTAGTGCATAGTTAAAATTGATTTTTCGTATTTCTCAATCAAAACATATGTTGTGGGTACTCAAAAGAACCGTCTCAATGAGACGGGTCTTTTGAGCACCCAAAACAAATGTTAAAATTGATGGATTAGAAATTATTCACAAACTTACGCTCAAGATTTTTCATTTTTGTGTAGATCTGATTACTACAAGGACAAAGCTGAAGAGAAGAAAAACAAGAGGGAAGAACGACAGAACAAAGGCAAACAGTAAGTTGGTAGATTCAGACATCATCACCCCACCAATAGCATAAAATTAATACTGTGTTATGAAGAAGAGGGACCTGTTTCCATTGAATGAGATAGACCTTAATTGCAATAAAGTTTTGTTTGATTTGTTTCTTTACGTCCCATCAACAATCTTTCAGTTAAACAGTACTAAGCTAGGATAAATATGTCTTGCTGAAGCACCACAACGCCGGTTAGGCTCGAACCCGCCGCCCCTCGGTCTTGAGTCAAGCACTCAACCACTGAGTCACTGCGCTCCCTTATTTCAATAAAGTAAGGCTATCCTTAATTTTTGTTTGTTTGCTGTTACCCTGCAGACGTGCTCAAAATTCAACCAACTCAAAAATTCTGTGGATGTTTCGGATTGATTTTTTTAATTCTTATTTTAGACATTTTTCTTTTCAGCAGATTAAATAAGCAGACAGCATTTTTAGATTATTTTTTGAAGGTGCTTTAAGGGTTAAATAAATTGTGGTATTCAATGGTGAGGGAAAAAAAATCCATTATTTGCCTTAATGATGGTGGATTGAAAAATCCATCCCTTGGGATCACCATTTGTCATCGCACAGCAAGCATAGTGATGCCAAACAGTGATACTCTTGGTAGATTCTTATAATCTCTATGAAAGCAGGCTCAGAGACACAACTCATCCCTCAATTATACCGGGCCCGGTAGCGCATTCTATAGCGAGGCCCATCTGCAGATCCCTGTCTGGTCCGATACTTTCATGAAGATTGATCATGAAATAATTTCTATGTTCATTCTCCTCCTTCAGCTGATTCAAGAAGGGCTGTTGTCAGTTACAAGCCAGGGCCTTTTCTCCCTATCACCAGGGTCCGATATTTGGCCCCATTCTCAATCCGATTCCTCCTCATTTTTTTTCCAATTTAAAAAGAAAAAATCTCAATCTGACGCTCAAAAAAATCTCACCGGTAGTAATTTCGATCAATAAATAGCCGCAGAATTTGCTCTCGAGCAGCGCTGTAACTTTGGCTGACTGTGACCTTGAATCAATAGCGTTTCAGCATACTCTGACGTTTTCCATATGCGCTATTTACAACCGAATTGTCATCAGTATTCGTGGTTCCAAATGTCGCACAATAGTAAATATTATTCCAAAAAAATCAGAAAGACGGACTCGAAAGGTTGTAAGTCGATAGCGTCATTTTGTACCGCTCCCTAGCCTGGCACTGGAGGAGGAGATAATGATTCCCAACCTGTCAGTATTGCAAGCAGACCTACGTTGTCGTCAAGCTAGCTGAAAGTAGCAAGGAAAGTAGGCCTACATGCCCGTCCCCATGTCAGTCTCGTAACACGTCGTCATCTGAAACTATTGCCGATGTACCAAGTGATTATGTAGAACCACCATCCAAATCAGCAACAGCAAGCAACTATTTCAGTTCAGATGATAATGCTAAGTCTATTGAACTTGAAAGTCAAACTCCTGAAATTTTCCCCCAAAAAATAAATTTGACAACAGAACATTTGATCTTACAAAGTATCAAAAGCAGAACAGCTGGTTATATTTCAACCCCAGTAAAGATGGTTACATTTGTAAGTTTTGCGAACTGTTTCCCTGTTCTGCATCTGAAACTATGAAATGGGTTAATCAGGGGATTCAGCTTGGGACCCACCCCACTAGGAGGCTTGAAAAACATGCAGAAAGTGAAAGGCATAAGCTGTCGGAATCTTAGTATGTTAGTGTGTTGCGCTCTTCTATTAATTATAACTTACACACTCTTAACTAAAGGCCTGCTGTTTAACACTTCTAAAAAATTCCCAAAATGTCCCAAAATGATGCATATTTTTCCCAATTCAGCCAGGGGCCTTTTCCCAAAATAGCTGGAAAAGGCCCTGCAAGCGAACGTATGTGTGTGCACAAAGTACTGGTTAACTGCTTAGTCAAGCTTACCCAGTAAAAAGTGTGGTTAGATGAACAGACGGTCTCGACATGACAACAGCTGTTGAATTGGACGTAAAACCTCAAACAAATAAAAATCAAAGATAAGTACCAAAATAGTTAACCCTTAGAGCGCAACCTTTAATTCGCAGCAGATGAGAATTTCATATTTTACTGCTTTAAAAAACAACAACAAATAAGGCATGATATTTCATGAGAATCGTCTGCTAGCAGATGATTCTCATGAAATATTATTCCTTATTTATTTTGAAAATTAGGAAAAATGTCCCAAACTTTGTCATCTGCTGCAGTCATGTTTGGTGTTAGGGTTAAGAGTGAGTAACAGAAAGATTATTTTCATATTTCTCATCCAAAACATTTGTTGTGGGTACTCAAAAGAACCGTCTCAATGAGACATTTCTTTTGAGCACCCAAAACTGATGGGTAAGAACAAATGAAAAATTTTACCGCTCCAAGGTTTTGTTCATCAAAACCTGTGTACCAAAATATCATGTGCTTGCTCCAATGTTATGTTTTACCCAGGCCTCCAGATAAATGTGTGTAACTGAAAACTATTTTTCTTATTCCTCAACCAAAACACATGTTGTGGGTACTCAAAGAACCGTCTCAATCAGACGGTTCTTTTGAGCACCCAAAACATCTGTTTAGATTGCATGGTAAGAAAATAATTACAATTTTACGCTCAAAAATTTTGCTTAATTGGACCTATGTCTTACCAGGGCCCATGCTAGACAGGAAGAGGACCAGAAAAGCAAGATAAAGAATGACCTGATCAAGGGCTGTTTATTAAATATGAAGAACCTCAACACAGAAACAAAGATTGAAGATATTAAGAACTTCCTCAGTGATCACGGACAGATGGCCTGGGTGGAGTATCCTAAGAATGCAACCGAGGTAGGTTTATGTTGATAGTTGTATTGTTACCATGGTTACATATGCAAGGTCACAACTTAGAGACAAAGATTGAAGATATTAAGAACTTTCTCAGTGATCATGGACAGATGGCCTGGGTAGAGTATCCTAAGAATGCAACTGAGGTAAGTTTATGTTGATAGTTGTTGTATTGTTACCATGGTTACATATGCAAGGTCACAACTTAGAGACAAAGATTGAAGATATTAAGAACTTTCTCAGTGATCATGGACAGATGGCCTGGGTAGACTATCCTAAGAATGCAACTGAGGTAGGTTTATGTTGATAGTTGTTGTATGGTGGTTACTGGTTACCATGGGTTTATATCCAGTACTTTAGTCAGTATTGAGGCAATTCAAGTCACACAAAAAAATTGAAGTTGTGGATAGGGAAGTGAAATGCTGTAGAAATCATCAAGAAGCCAGAAGATCAGAATCCAGACCTCCAGGTTATAAAACTTCTCTTCATGCCAAACTCGACTGGGTATGAAATTTCAACTAAAAAACTAAGATGCTGATAAATAAGACCTTTTTCTGTTTTAGAACTCTCAGGTTGATAAATGTTAAAATGTCAAAGGTTGCTGGGATTTAAACAATTGCAGAATAAATTGCATGCTCCATTGAGTTGAGCATAAAAACTTATATAACCTTGGGGACTCATGTATAAATCCATGCTATTTCATGGAATGCTAGTAAAATATTTTAAATTATAATTATTTTCTTATCCATTAATTAAAGCCTGTGATTTTAGTGCTCAAAAGAAACCAGCGCCCTAGATAAGCTTTTGGGTCAATTGGGTATTTACGCAACCTGGTTATCCCCAATTGCGTACTTGCAAAAACAATCGCGTATTTTCGTTTTTTTTTACGCCACGTTTTTTTCTGTGATTACACGTTTTCTTATTGCATGAAGCCATCATGAATGGGCTTGCATATTAATTCACTCCCATCGTCTGCCTTTCTAAAGTATCAAACTAGCGTATTTAATTGTACCTGAAGCAAATCTCATCCCCTTGTTGTCATTCGAGCGTGTACACTTTGCAAAGTTTCACTTTCATCATAGTGTTTTTCCACGAAATACTGGACTGGGCACCGATATTTTATTCATAAACTGGAGTGATATTGCGCGCTTGCTAGTAAAAAAAAAATCAATACCAGACTGGCATTTGTTTATAAACCGAATGACAAAGAAATGGACCAAATGGTACGCAATGACATCGCATGTAATTGCATACCGATCATTAGAATTGCTTTTCAGTACGCACACATTTCATTTTAATTGCTTTTTTGAGGATTTTAATCGCGTATTTACGCAAATACGCTGCTTATCTAGGGTGCTGGAACCCTTCCCATCAAGACGTTTCTTTTGAGTACCCACAACATATGTTTGGGTTGAGAAATAAGAAAACTAAGTTTCAATAACACACTCTTCAAGTCTTATCTGGAGGCTTAAGCTGCATTCATAAACATCCACCCTTTGTGACAGCAGAATGGGCTGTGTTGACACTGCACTGCACATATGTGCATGCTTAGCTTGTTTTTTTATGTTTTTCACATTGATTTTGGGTGATAACTTAAAATAGTGCCAACTGCTCTGATTAGTTCCAACATCCATAATGCTGCAATTAACTCTGCGTATATATGCACTCTTTGAGCATTTGTCAGTCAAACAACCACATTGCGCCACTCTATTTCACTAACTTAAGCGATGGATGATTGTTTGAATATTATGAAAAATGCATTTGATTCGCTCCTGCTTTAGGCTAGTGGGGTCTCCTCAAAACCGTCAGTTTAGGAGCACCATGAACCCATGAAACACCCTGACATAACTGAAAAATTGTTGACTGGGATGTTAAGCATCAACTTAAACAAATAAAACAAAAAGATGAGATAGCCAAAATATATCTTATCTCCCAACAAGAGATTTTCTGAAGGCATATGGCAGTATGTTTAAGTGTTTTAGAAAAAAACAGTATCTTGGTGTGTTACAAGCCTTTAGATAAAGATTGTGTAAATGCTCAACCAAAATAGATCTCAATTAGACGGTTCTTTTGAGCACCCAAAACAGATGTTAAACCTGGTGGCAGATGGTTCATAAATTATTCTAAATACCATAAAATGGACTATTTTCGCGTCGCCGAATTTTTGCTTTTTTGCCTCAAAAACATAAGGTTTAATATTCGTGGTTTTTAATTTTCGTGGTCTTTTGTGCCCGCGAAAATTATAACTACAAGTTAATGTCCTGCAAAATGTCTGATTTATGCGTTTAGTTGGTCATTTCCAATGGTTGAAACTAGGTGCTTTCAGTATTTCATCTGGATGATGAATCATAGTTTCTTGTTTGTATTAAGTTGTACCTAGTACATAGAATAGCGGTACATCGGTAAGTGTCGACTGAAACTGGCAATGCAATGACATTGTCTTTTTTCTCTCCAAAGCCAATCACTTTTTAGTACGGTTTATTTAATAGTTATGTGAGCAGGCTTGAAAGTAAATTATAGATATTTTGCAAAATATGTGAACACATACTGACAATCACTGGTCCAAGTCTGAATAAAATGATTAGGTGTATTTAAGGGTAATTAATCAATTATCTTTCCAGCTTGTCCAAGCGTCTATTGTGTAACGGTTGAACGCTCACGAGCATGGTCTTGATTGACCTATTCATGTTCAATGAACAGTAAACATGTAGCTTGACCTGTAAACTAAGCTGTTCAGTCTATGAAAAAAGTGTTTTATGAACACGAATGAATACACAATTATTATTCTGTATAAAGGCAAATAAACAATTCGTCCAACTTGGAAAATATTTCACGGATTTTAATTTTCTCGGTTCACGACTTACCGCGAAATACCGCGAAAATTGGACGACGCGAATATTTACCATTTTACGGTATTTCACCCAAATTTTTGGCAACCCATATAACCCTTTAGCGTCCTTTTAATGAGACAAAGACAAACAGTGCTCTGATCTGAATCTGCACTATTTGCTTACAGAATGTTCTATTAAAGGATAAGAAAAGGAGAATACCACTCAACATCCATAAACCTGGAAATGGGCTCATCCTACAGATTAAACGGCTTAAATGGGTTAATCTAGACCAATATGTAAAACAGGCCTCTAGTTAAGAGTGGTACCAAAAAATAAACATTCCTAGGCCAAAATGAAATATATGCGTAGTTCCTGTTTCATACCAACAAAATTTAGGGTAGGTAGGGTAAGGAAATTATTAAATTTTGTTATAAAACTCAAACAAAGAAAATAGTGACAAAAACTGAAAAAGTGCCCATTAAAGGTATTTTTTCTCCAGAGATCATTTTAATGTTTAGGGTAGGGTTAAAAAAATTAGGGTAGGTTGGGAAACAGGAACCACACATATATTTCATTTAAGCCTTACCCATCAGTTATAACTTATGTTTTGGGTACTCAAAAGAACCGTCTCACTTAGACGGTTCTTTTGTGCACCCAAAAGATATGTTATAACTGATGTGTAAGAAAATATTTACAATTTTACTCTCAAAAATTGTGTTTGTCTAAACCTGTAGTAAAATGCTAGAGATCTTTTGTTTCAGGCCTTTGTTAGATATGATGAAGAAAATCTGGCTGTAAAGGTGTTAGAAAAAGTGAACGAAGCCATGCCTGATGGCATTATTTTAAATGGAAACAAGTTAGAGTGCAGAGTATTGGAAGGTAATCTTTTTTCTCGCACACCAGATCCAGATTTCCGTTGTTTTTACCCATGTTAGATATATTTATCTCACATACCCATACCAGGCCTAGGGGGGAAAAAAATGAACAGCCGCATGCTGGCTGTACGATGAGCTGTGATGTCATTGTAATGTTAAAATGAGGTCACCATGTGGCATCTGAGCATATTCAGGATTATCTGGAAGGCTTTTTTAAGTTTTTTTCCAATTCAAATGAGGTATTAAGTCGTGAGCAAGAAAAAGAATCAATTATTCGTTTGAGGATGGGATAGAAAAATCCTTCCCTTGTGATCACCATTTGTCATCACTCGGCAAGCCTCGTGATACCAATCAGTGATCCTCAGGATGGATTTTTCTTTCACATCCTCACACTCATGATAGATTCTTATATTCTTTCAAATTAAGCAACCCTATATGTATACTAGTACAAGGAAAGCTAAAGCTGTCACCAGGAGGCTGGTCTCTGCCTCATCAGGCCTAAAATTATTTTTTTTGCTCACAAGCCCTGTAGGACTAGTAGGTGGAAGAGGCTACTTGCCATTATGGAATTATCACTCGTCCTGGAGGATTATGAAGCCAAAGGGTTATCCCCAGGGACAGATTTTTTTTTAACCAACCCTCACTCTCATGATAGAAAAATCTTTACTATTCCACCCTCACATTTATGATACATTCTTATAATCTGTGCCTCGTATCCACTGTTTGTCATCACTCAGCAATCCTCGTGATGTTATAAGGTGATCCTCTGGATGGATTTTTCTCCCACCTTTGCCCATGTAAGATAGGCTGTCAGCTCATGTAAGAAAATTCTATCTTACATGACCATGTGACTGCTTTCTTACATGGGCTGAGTGTAATATTCTTTTATTCCGTAAAATGATAATCAAAGGGCCAATATATTGCGCTTAAGTAATTCAAAGGCAACAAACAAGGGCAATGTTACTTACTGACGTCATATAACGTTAATGACATCACCTAACGTGCACCGCGTGACGATAAAGGCAATGTGACGCTAATGGCATAGAGCGCCAAGCAGGAATTTATTTTGCATATTGCAACTTAACTAAAGCTCCAATCGTGTATTCCCGACAATAACAAGGCGCAAACTATGTTTACACCCATTTCAATACCCAATAAAAACACTCGTAAACTCATAAATGTTTTAAATACAACGAGTAAAAAGTTTAAATTTTCATATTTTTTTTTGGTTTTTATGTTCCGACAAAAAACCTTCGAAAAGTGGGAGAAAAACAATCCATCATGAGCCTGTCCATGTAGGATAGAGAAATCTCACCCTCGGGGTCGGAATTTAACCAGGGACTCGGCAAGCCTCGTCCCTGGTTAAACTTCCGACCCCTCGGGTGAGATATCTCTATCCTACATGGATGCTCATGGTGGATTGTTATATTCTATCCTACCCTTACATTCATGGTATATTCTAATAATCTGTCCCTGGTAACCACTGTTTGTCATCACTCAGCAATTCTTGTGATGCTAAAAGGTGATCCTCTGGACTGTTTTTTCTATCCCTCCCTCACATTCATGGTAAAGTCTAAACATCTGTCCCTGGCAACCACTGTTTGTCATCACTCAGCAATCCTTGTGATGCTAAAAGATGATCCTCTGGACTGTTTTTTCTATCCCACCCTCACATTCATGGTATAGTCTAAACATCTGTCCCAGGAAACCACTGTTTGTCATCACTCAGCAATCCTCGTGATGTTAAAAGGTGATCCTCTGAATGGATTTTTCTATCCCTCCCTCACATTCATGGTATATTCTAATCATCTGTCCCTGGCAACCACTGTTTGTCATCACTCAGCAATCCTCGTGATGCTAAAAGGTGATCCTCTGGACTGTTTTTTCTATCCCTCCCTCACATTCATGGTATATTCTAATTATCTGTCCCTGGAAACCACTGTTTGTCATCACTCAGCAATCCTCGTGATGTTAAAAGGTGATCCTCTGAATGGATTTTTCTATCCCTCCCTCACATTCATGGTATATTCTAATCATCTGTCCCTGGCAACCACTGTTTGTCATCACTCAGCAATCCTCGTGATGCTAAAAGGTGATCCTCTGGACTGTTTTTTCTATCCCTCCCTCACATTCATGGTATATTCTAATTATCTGTCCCTGGCAACCACTGTTTGTCATCACTCAACAATCCTCGTGATGTTATAAGGTGATCCTCTGAATGGATTTTTCTATCCCTCCCTCACATTCATGGTATATTCTAAACATCTGTCCCTGGCAACCACTGTTTGTCATCACTCAGCAATCCTTGTGATGCTAAAAGATGATCCTCTGGACTGTTTTTTCTATCCCACCCTCACATTCATGGTATAGTCTAAACATCTGTCCCTGGAAACCACTGTTTGTCATCACTCAGCAATCCTCGTGATGTTAAAAGATGATCCTCTGGACTGTTTTTTCTATCCCACCCTCACATTCATGGTATAGTCTAAACATCTGTCCCTGGCAACCACTGTTTGTCATCACTCAGCAATCCTCGTGATGTTATAAGGTGATCCTCTGAATGGATTTTTCTATCCCACCCTCACATTCATGGTATATTCTAATCATCTGTCCCTGGCAACCACTGTTTGTCATCACTCAGCAATCCTCGTGATGTTAAAAGATGATCCTCTGGACTGTTTTTTCTATCCCTCCCTCACATTCATGGTATAGTCTAAACATCTGTCCCTGGCAACCACTGTTTGTCATCACTCAGCAATCCTCGTGATGTTAAAAGATGATCCTCTGGACTGTTTTTTCTATCCCACCCTCACATTCATGGTATATTCTAATCATCTGTCCCTGGCAACCACTGTTTGTCATCACTCAGCAATCCTCGTGATGTTAAAAGGTGATCCTCTGAATGGATTTTTCTATCCCTCCCTCACATTCATGGTATATTCTAATTATCTGTCCCTGGAAACCACTGTTTGTCATTACTCTGCAATCCTCATGATGCTAAAAGGTGATCCTCTGGACAGATTTTTCTATCCCACCCTCACAATATATGGTATATTCTAATCATCTGTCCTTGGCAAACACTGTTTTTCACCACGCAGCAATCTTGGTGATGCTAAAAGATGATCCTCTGAACATTTTTTTTTATCTCGCACTCATGATTTATTCCTGTAATCTTCTCACTTGCGACCACAGTTTGTCATTACTAGGCAATCCTCATGATGCTAAACAGTGACCCTCAGGACAAATTTTTCTATCCCAGCCTCACACATGGGTGAAAGTTCTCAGGATTATTCGAAAATTCAGGATTTTGAGGCAGACTTTCCATAGAAAGTCAGCCTCAATATGCTGAATTAAGCAGATTATAATAGCTTCTCTGATTTATTTTCAGTTTATCGTAAGACCACTGGCCATTTTAACTTTAAATTGCTAATGTTTTATAGGTATACTTTAAGGTTTAAGATTTGAATTTCTTAAGTTCAGGATTTTTCAAATTTTGAACTTTCACCCACCCTCACACTCATTGTTTATTCTATTAGACCTTCAGATAAGAGTGCGTATTGGAAAACTATTTTCTTTATTTCACATCCAAAACATATGTTGTGGGTACTCAAAAGAACCGTCTCAATGAGACGGTTCTTTTGAGCACCAAAAACACATGTTTAAATTGATGGGTAAGAAAATTACATTTTTAGGCTCATAAAATTTCATTATCTGGATCTATGTTTTAATAATCTTATACAGGTGAGGAAGAGTCTGACAAGTGGGTCGCAATGTATCAAGAAATTATTGAAAGAAGAAATGCATCAAAGAAATTCAAGCAAGAGAAAAGAAATCCAAAAAACAGATGGGGAAAAAGACCCTCAAAGGTAGGTACATCAGGGGCGTAGCCAGAGACTTTATCATGTTGAAGCCCCACAAAAATGAGAATGAAGAGATATCGGCCCTAGTTACTTTACAAATCAGATAGCGAATAACAAAGGCACTGATCAGTCTGGGTGAATGCACAGGCTGGTCTGCGCATTTGGTTTTCGCAGGCAACAAAGTCAGGGTTTTTCACGTCAAGGCCAATATGATGTTGAAGCCCAGGTTTCCTGGCCTCCGCCTGGCCACGCGGCCGTACATAACCCAGATCAGGACCGACGTCTTCAGGGTTTCCAATAAAACTAGACACAAACCAGACTGTACAGTTACAGAGACTAGCTAGAAAAATGAAATTTCACTTTTAGCAAGTTTAGATATGATACTTTCCAATAAGCAAATAACAAAGTCACTGATCAGTAATCAGACTGTGGGAATGCACAGGCTGGTCTGTGCCTTTGTTTTTGGCGAAACCTGAATACAGGGTTTTTGGGGTCAAGGCCCATTTAATCCTTTGTATATTGGATACCCATAAATAGGTACTTAAGCAAACAGCAAAGACCCTGCTGAAATGCAATAATTTGCTACAATTGATTATTCATTAGAGTCTGCAGTGTTCCCTAAAGACAGCTACAATCTTCAGAGAATGAAATACAATATTACATGGAAATCAGGGATTTTCCTACCTCTTTGAGTCTGGGGCTGGGGGTTGATGATTTTGGGAAAATAAACGCAAAAATCTGCTAAAAATTGGAATACTAGAAATTGAACATGTCCTTTGTAATTTAGTTTTTACTAGAAAAATAAATCTTGAAATTTGAAATAAATTTTTTATCATGATCTACTCTGCTTATTTGGGTGGAATCAGATTCAAATCGCTTGCAAAATCAAAAAGAAAATTCAGTTTATATTTGTATTATGGCAAGAAATTGGGAAATTTATTCACAATTTGATACTTTTAACTAGTTTTGAATTGGGAAGGGGCCTGTATTTGGCCCCAAATATTGCCTCGAAAAATCCCTGGAAATAACCTGTGGCCCCTCAATATGTACATTACAATTGACAATTTGACAGTCCCAGATTTATACTATGGAACAAGAAAGAAGAATCCATTAGTATACAAAGGGTTAATGCTAAAGCTTTGCTAATCTAGGTGGGCGTATACTTTCAGAGAACAAGAGATGCCAGAAAGGCTGAGGCTGAGGCTAGTAAAGATGCCAGTGAGGATGAAGGAGGTAGGAATATAGGAGTTATTTGGGTCACATGGCAGGGATATAGGAGTTATTTGGGTCACATGGCAGGGATATAGGAGTTATTTGGGTCACATGGCAGAGATATAGGAGTTATTTGGGTCACATGGCAGGAATATAGGAGTTATTTGGGTCACATGGCAGGGATATAGGAGTTATTTGGGTCACATGGCAGAGATATAGGAGTTATTTGGGTCACATGGCAGGGATATAGGAGTTATTAGGGCCACATGGCAGGGATATAGGAGTTATTAGGGTCACATGGCTACAGGTAGGGAAGAAAGCAAAGATCAGGAATCAATACAATCAAGTACCACACCTGACCCAGGATACTGTATCTGAAAGTGACAAATACACAAGATAACATCACATACATGAAAGCCAAGAAGTCCGTCCTTTCAATCAACTTTACAGACAAGTTTTCAGGATTATTCCTAAATTCAGGATTTTGAGGCTGACTTTCCATAAAAAGTCAGCCTCAAAATACTGAATTAGGCAGATTGTACTAGCTTCTTTGATTTATGTTCGGTCTAGCTTTTGACCATTTAAATTTGAAATCGTTGATAAGGGCCACATTGGTAGATGTTTTCAGCATTATTCCTGAATTCAGGATTTTGAGGCTGACTTTCCATAGAAAGTCAGCCTCAAAATACTGAATTAGGCGGATTGGACTGGCTTCTTTGATTTATGTTCAGTCTGTCTAAAGACAGTTGACCATTTAAACTTGAAATTGTTGATATTAAGTAGACATAGTGCAAGTTTTTAGGTCAGAATCTCTAAAGTTCAGGATTTTAAGAATTTCACCCATTTGATAATATGGGCCTTGTAATGCAATTAAGCATTATTCCTGAATTCAGGATTTTGAGGCTGACTTTCCAAAGAAAGTCAGCCTCAAAATCCTGAATTAGGCAGATTGTTCTAGCTTCTTTGATTTATGTGACCATTTAAACTTGAAATTGTTGATATTAAGTAGGCATAATGCAAGTTTTTAGGTCAGAATCTTTAAAGTTCAGGATTTTCAAATTTCATCCATTTGATAATATGGGCCTTGTAATGCAATTAAGCATTATTCCTGAATTCAGTATTTTGAAGCTGACTTTCCATAGAAAGTCAGCCTCAAAATACTGAATTAGGCAGATTATATTAGTTTCTTTGATTTATGTTCAGTCTAGCTTTTGACCATTTAAACTTGAAATTGTTGATATTAAGGAGGCATATTTTATGTTTTTAGATCAGAATCTCCAAAGATCAGGATTTTCGAATTTTTTAACTTTCACCCATTTGATAATTTGGGCCTTGTAATTCAATTAAGCAAGACTCAATCCAGTGTGCTCAGCTACAGACACTACAGAGTTTGCACAGGCTTGAAAAGTATTTGAATTTAGAGGGCTTTCTTGAAAAGTCTTTTAAAATTAAATCTGCCTTAAAAAGTACTGGAAAATCACTCAAAGCCCTGAAAAGTCCTTTAATTCTACTAATTTCTGTAGTACTTAGCACTGTTGATAGAGAAATAAATCAGTATAAAATTGCTACACCAAATATAGGCACAACAATTTTATACTAATTTTTCAGTACTAATGTCTCCATTATCTCAGTCTAGCATTTCTGAATTAGAATTTTAACACTTCACTATTTTTCATTAACTTTAAGTCCTTGAAAGCTGTTGGAGAGACTTATAGAAGTCCTTGAATTTTACTTATACTTGCCTGTATGAACCCTGTACTAGCTAAAATATTAATATTTTACATATCAAGTGTAGCTATTATACTGTCAAGTTGGTAGATTTCAGAGTATGTCTGAGGCAGAGGGCCCAAAGTCAAACTGAATACTAAAGTATTCTCAAGTATGGTTGAACATTACAAACTGCAGGTCAGTCCCGTTACTACGCGCCGATTGGGGTCCACGATTCTCATTCGCGATATACGCGGGACGCGCACTAACGAGTTCAGAAAAAAAATCTAAAAAAAAAAAAAAAATTTTTTTTTTTTTTTTTTTTAAATTTTGGGAGCCAAGGCCAAAACTAGCTAGTCTGGCCCAGAAAACTTGCACACACTAGTTTCAGTTCTTCAGTGCATTCTTTGCTTCCAAAGGATAACCTTTTTAAGAACATGCTTGTAGTCAGTGTGGGTGGGGTATTCCGTTTTCAGGAGAGGTTCTGGGGTTATTTAAATTCCAATAACGCTTACTTTATATTATTAAGATAGTTTAATAAACGCAAGCTCCGTATCATATGTTTTGTCATTCAAATCCCTCCAAAATAATGCCATTTTAAACAAGAATCAAGCATTTCAAAAATTGAAGATTTCTTCACATTGGTGTAACGGTATTTGCGGTGTTATGGTAAACATAATACCCGCTAGAACGTCTGGCAGTAGAGTTTAATACTCTAATTATTATTGATTGGATAATTCTTACTGACCTCAAAGGTCAACTTCAATGAGCTCTATTCTATGTTGATTGGCTGATATTTAATCTGTGTTATGGATAATGAATATTCAATTATGCAAGGTTGTGTCACAGGTCAATGACCGTTTTTACTGCTGTGAAAAACCCCTGAGGCAACTAGATTATTGGATGACTGGCATGTGTTGTAAACTCAGCAGGTATCACCTTTTGTATTGATTTTAATCAATTGCTACAATTACAGGAAACTATCCAGACAAACGTTTAGACAAGTGACAGGGCAGAAAGATACAATACACAACATTCTTTTGTCAAATTACCCAGTGGAAAACGTGTCAACTTTTTTGTGCAGACTGCTCACTGGCTGGCGTTTTTACAACAACAACAAGAGATTAATTAAGCATGCATTATTTATTCCAAGAGTGAATAGTTTTGGCAATACAAATTGGTTTTTTAAACAGCCGTTTGAAAAAACACCAAGTGCTGGAGGTGATGATGATGCACCCGCAGAGAAGAAGCCAAAAATAGAAGATTCAGCGGTGAAAACCGAGGAGAAAATAGCAAAGACTGAAAAAAGGGAAGTTCCCGAAGGTGACACTGAAGCACCCCCAACCAAAAAACCTAAACCTGATGAAGCACAAGTAGCAGCCAATGGAGATTGAAGAGTAGCTAAGGGGACTTCACTCTGAAAGCAATAGAGAATGGAGATAGAAGAGGAATCAGGGGCAGCTACTCTTTAGGAAATGGAAAGAGAATATTTGGCTTAATACACACTGACATATTGTGACAATTGTCTGTAGTGCCATGTTTATGCAAAACTGGACCAGCATGGATAGGAATTCCGAAAAGTAAAATATATGAGCCCTAATCTGTGAAAAAATATTAAATTTTAAAGCCCAAGTCAGGGTTGTAGCAAACATATTCCAAGGTGTTTTTCCTGAATTTTGGAGAAAGTCTTTTATTCATATATATAGAGAAAACTTGAAAAAAAAAGAATTATGTCAAAATCTGCTGGCCAGATATATAATTAATTTCACACAGCTGGTCCTTAAGTGACCCATTATCATGATTGTTCAAAATATTATGAGTTCATAGGGCCAGTTAAGCCAATTTTTTCGGTATAAAATTGTGATTATTTACTTACCCATCAGTTTAAACATGTTTTGGGTGCATAAAAGAAGCATCTCATTGAGATGGTTCTTTTTAGTACCCACAACATATGTTTTGGTTGAGAAATAAAATAATTTTCAGTTACACACTCTTATCGGGGGTGAGGGGGGGGGGGGGGGGTAGATTTGTCAAAAAATAAAACCTATGTTGATCAGGGGCCAGGACAAGTCCTCCCCTCTCCCTTGATATGAATGAATACTATGATTTAGGGTCTGCATCCTGTCACTTATATCATGTTTTGGAAACTTTCCCATGTGATGTCTTATTGGAACTGCTAATCTATCAAAATTTATATCTGGAAGAGTTGGATGTATAAGGATGTATAATGCTTTCCCTTTGCCACAAGGCTATGGAACTTTTCATGCTCAACTCAGCTGAGCATGAAATTTCAACTGCTCTTAAAAACTATAATGATGAAAAATAAATACATTTCATGCTTCAAACAAAATGTGTTATTATCCTGCACATAAATGTTAAAATGCCATCAATTGTGCACATAAATGTTAAAATGCCAACACTTGTATAATTGTTGACATTCTAACATTATGAGCATGATAAATTTATGGTTAGTTGAGTTGAGCATGAAAAAAGTTAATCAACCTCAGGGTTTGATCCTATAAGCATTCATTCTCAGGTGAGGGACTGCAGGCCCAAGGGCCCTGTTGTAAAATCTTGAATGGGTTCCATAGTTGGTCCCAAATCTTGAGGGCGCGAGGTTAACTCTTAATTGCCTAATAGACTTTCCTAACTTTCAATTGGATCAGCCCATTTCCAATTTTAGGGTAGTCCCAACACATTTTGTTCATTTCTGTTTCATTTTCAACCGAAATTCATTTATGCAAGTGGTGATACTTATGATCAGATACTGTGCTTGGCAGCATCTGATCTAGGTCTACACTTATTTGCCTATTTCTCATTAATAGGACACCAGGCCAGGAGGAATAAACAACATTTTTCTTGATCAATACAACTAAGAATGAAATTGCTTATAAAAACTGAAACAAAGAGAAATAGAGCTTTTTTGCTTCAAAATCTCTCATGCTGTATTTATCCTGCTTATAAAAGTTAAAATGCCAACAATTGTTGGCATTTTAATATTAATGAGCAGGATAAATTTCATATTCAGTTGAGTTGAGCATGATAAAAGTTTTAAAACTCTGGGACCATGCTTACATGGGTAAAACATTGCAAAAGCAGTAAAACTGTGCTGTTTTTAGACCTGGCCTAATTCATCTCATTTTAGTTTAAGGTCTTGTTGAATTATGACGAGACTTAGATTTGTTGCATTTTTTTTACTTCTTTTATGTTGTTTATGAAATTTGAAGCAGAGATTCAATGTTTTTAGATATGAGATAAACTTCATCATACAAAACATATATTCTGTTGATTAATTTTATCCCCAGTCCTCAAATGCCATGTAATGTTCAGAAGACAGCATTTGAAAATTTTTGGGGCTGGATATTTTCTGTACTACACTCCTCCCTCTAATTTAAATTCTTATGCTCTTGCAAATGCAATGTGACGTCTGATTGGATATACCGACGCAAACCAGATGTTATTTCATATCGTCACTTTTCATTGGTTGACAAGTAAATATATGTAGCTGGCAAGTGGTTTTATGCAGCGGGCAGCCGCTGGACTTAGGCACAACAAAGTGCATTTTCACTGTCTTTTTGAAGGGAAAATGTTAATGGTGCATTAGATTCATATTCAAAATTTTCATTTAGGGAGGTATATCATTGGATATACGCTTGGAAATCACCTTTTATGGCTCCAATTACGCGTCGCCGTAAAACTAAATTTCCGACAGATTATTCAACGATATACCTCCCCACATGACAATTTTGAATATAGTTATCCCCTAATTTTATCCAATTTCAGGATTTCGGCTATCAGCTAGTATTTATAGACAGAGTGAAATTGGTGTGGATCTCTTCAAACTGAAAACATCCAGGTTTAGCATATTAACCCTTAATGCGCCAATAGCAACAAAAGTGGTCTGCTTTCTCGTCTGCTGAAATGTTTAAGAAGCGTCAATGGCAAACAGTGATTACCCAGATCAGACTGCTCCTAGGAGCAGTCTGTTCTGGGTCCCCGCTGTTTGCTTCTATATTTAATTCGTCAGTAATCTTTGGCAATTATGTGCAGCAGGCAACTTCAGCAGACATTTTCGGATGCATTTTTTTTCTTGGCGCTTTAAGGGTTAAGAAATCAAATAGGTCTTGATAAAATTGACAATTCAAATGAAATATCAAGTTTTATTTTTGGAAAAATGAAGATATCACAAAATTTTTTGTCTTCTGAAGTTGAGATTCGCGCTTGTAGCATTTAAGTTTGTGCTTGATTACCTCCCAGGAGGCTGCCCCCTGGGAAAATTTTCATGTTTTTATTTATCGTCTGCTGATTTATTTCAAAAATGACTTTTTCAAAAAATTCTTACAGGAATACCATTTGAGAATCAAACAGATTGAATCCAGAACAGGCCCGACATTTTGCTGAACCTGATCTGGGTCCAAACTGCTTGCAGAAGAAATCAGCTGACGACACAAGGAGATGAAGAGTTAAGAACTGAATATTTGGTTGGATAAGTCAAGGGTAGATCTGTTTATATTTACATTTTCAAAGCAAGCCTTTAATGGATCTTAAGATTTTTGCAACCATTCATAGCCTCATAAATCTCACATATTTGATTGACAGCTGTCATGCTCACTTGCCCGTGCAATACGCTTCGAACATTGAATTCATTCCCCAGAAGTGACACTGGTGTTATGGTTGACAGCGAGCCACACCTGAGTCCCACATGCAAAACAAGCTTCTTGTTTGCTCCATTGGCTGTCTGTGTTCACACTGGCTGTTCCGCTTTTCCGTTTTGCACTGCAACAAAGCCGTTAATAAAATTACATATTAAATTAAAATACAAAACTGTTTTGTTTCCTAAGTAATAAATGATTTCTTTATTTTAGATATTTATAGTAAAATGTAATTTATATAAGCAATAAATTCAATTTTTGGAATGTTCATGGAATCATGAATACTTTGGGTCTCTTGCAAAGTTAATGTGAAGCCCGAAGGCTTCACTTACTTTTCAAGAGACCCAAGTATTCATGACTCCATGAACATTCAAAAAATCGAATCCATTTCTTATGTATAGGGAAGTGGGATCATCAATGTTTATAAAAGGCATTTTCCCAATATAAGCCTTTAGATGATTTGAGATCTCTCGGTATTTACCTGTATGCAAATCTTCACTATTTCAATGGCAGTCACGCCCTAATGCTTTTAAACCATTTATAGAGAATCTCAAACCAATTTTTGCCTGATATCATAAACTTCATAAAAGCATTTTCTAAATTCTATAGCAGACTCTCAGAGTTGATCATTAAATAAGATGTTGGCTTGAAAACATTTCTGCAATAAGGCATAGCAGAGCCAGTATTTTATGACTTACTTATCATTATGAAATTTTCAAAACCATTGAAAACTCCTCTGCAACAAGACATATGGGAGCTAGTATTTTATGTTTTTGATTCTACTGCTATGGAGACCAATGATGGCTTAGATGAGTCTGCATTTGCCCAGTCTTTTAAATTAACTCTTTTGCCATCTGCTGATAACTTTTGCAAACAGGTTTGGACAAACTGTTTGAGACTCTCCTGAAATAATTTTGTGAAAAGTTGATTTTATAAAGAATCTGTTGGCGACAAAAAAAAGCATGGAAAATAACCCAGTAGGCAGAGTTAACAGCCCTATGTGATGGCTAAATCTGTGGTTTAATTTATTTTGCTGTTCTATGGTGGGACATATATTTTCTTCTGAAAACTATTCAGTCCTTATTGCACTCGACTGACCAAAACTTTTTCATGTGACCAGGGTTCGTACGGGCTTGAAAAGTACTTGAATTTAAACGGCTCTCTTGAAAAGTCCTTGAAAATTGAATCTGCCTTGATAAGTACTGGAAAATCACGCAAAAGCCTTAAAAAGTCCTTGGAGTAGGACTTAGCACTGTTGATATAGACCTAGATCAGTAAAAAAATTGTTGTGCTCTTATTTGGGGCAGCAAAACTTTGTAATATTTCATGACTAAGGGGTTATGAAAAGGAAGCTTACTTGTACTAATTATTTCATTATAGTGGACAAAAAAGATTTTCAAGAGAGCACACCAAAATTATTTTTCTATGTCCTATATGTATAATACAAAAAGTGACCATTTTAGCCCCAAAATTAAGCCGTACATTTATGGAAATAGAAAATCAAATGCAAAATCATAGAATAGAGACCAACAGTGAGCTAATATATATATTTTTTTTTTTAATCTCCCCGTAACATGATGTGCAGAGGGTCGGGGAGGGCCATCCCTCTGTTCACATCTTACAATAATTTTATACGGTTGTATGGTACTCGTTCTCACGCCTTTCATTCTTCAGTGTATGTACATATATGTATATTAATTAGGTATGAGTAATATTAAAATTGAGCCGCAGCATGTGATTTCCAACAATTTGACATTTTTACAACTGCAGACCCGAGCGAGCCCCTGTAGTCCCCCTTTAAGCTTTGAAACTGCAAATGGTGTTCAATCAGTAGCTTAACAGTCATAGAATACTCAAAGTAACCAGCAATGGCTCTAATCAGACCGCGCATATGCGCAGGCTGATCTGAGGCTTTGCTGGTCACACATACCAAATTGTTGGAGATCTCATGCACTGGCTCAAATTTAATTGTTTTAAGTTTTACTAGAGGAAAGTTACGGAGAAGATTTATTTTATCTAAAGAAGAAGATAGAAGGAAGAGAGGCTTTCTAGAAGAAGTATATGAGGTTTGAGCGCGACACAGGCTAGCGACTGCTGAGCATTTTATTTGCTATTTTTTATATAGTTATTAAAATTTTAGTCTGCCGTTTTATCTAATAAGTTATGGTAATTTTGCCAGTTTGTTTGAAAATTTTCATATTTCCCAGTTGAAATGGAGGAGTACTTATATGTTTGGTATAGAAGTTTTAGTCTATGTTGTAGCACTGTGAGGTTCATGTTGTTCTTGCTGCATCTTGCGTAGTATATATAATATTTTATTTCCATAAGAACTAGTTTATTAATATCACTTTTCTGGTCTGGATCTATTCCGTTTAATGTTATATGTATACCGTGTTGACTGAGCCATAAAATCGATTCATTTAAAAATCTTTTTACACATTCGCATTCCCATAAAAGATGTTCGATAGTTTCATCTCTTTTGTTGCAAAATGTACATTTTGGATCTTCAATGAGTTTCATATTGTATAATAAAGTGTTTGTTGCTAAAATTTTATGATTGATTCTGCTTTGGAACCATTGAACTGTACTGTCTTTGGTGATTTTAAATGGGTCAGAAAATATTTTCCCCCACTCGTCTTCTTCAAATTTGTATTTTTTAGTCCAAGAGATTTTCCCAGCGGGGATATCTGTTGTTTTGTTTAGTAGATTGTACATGTCTTGTGCTCCTTTTTTACTTTTTAGATATATTTGGACTGAAAACGGTATGATAGGGTTTACCTCTTTATGTCGTATGTTAGCTAGATTTAAGGCTTTCTTCCAGGCAAGAATTGATCTTATCAGACCTGAATATTGTAGAAAATTAATTGTGACATTATATGCTGCCTTTAGTTCATCATATGTATAAAAACTACCATCGTTGTTTGTGAGATCGTTGATGAATTTAATGCCATTTTCAAAACATGATTTATAATACACAGTTTTATCCCCTATTTTGATGTTTTCATTGGAGAAAATTGGAATGGTTTGGAATTGTTGTATCTTTGTTGGTGTGTTCTTTCTTACTATTTGTATATGAGATGAGAATACATCTCTCCAAAACTTGTTTTTTATTTTGGGTAGTATTTTTTCCATTAAAAAGTTTGTCCCTAAATTGAAAAAGTTTTTTGTATCAGTCATAAATTGTAGTATTATGCTCCATGGGCTGTTGTTATCTGTAATTATCTTTCTTAACCAAGTTGTTTTAAGAGCAGCAATAAAAGCGTTTATGTTGACCATTTTCAAGCCACCGTTACAGTATTCTTGGCATAAGACTGTCTTTTTGATTCTACTAGTGCCTGTCCAGATAAAATTAAAAAATAGTACATTTAGGTCTTTAAGCAGTTTTTCATTTGGGTTAGGGAGTGAAATGAATAAGTGATTAAGACTTGAAAGGAGAAGAGATTTTATGACAGTTATCCTACCTATGGGGGTGAGACTTCTACGGTTCCAATAATTAATTTTTGTTTCTATGTTTGCTATCTATTTAGAGTCAACATTTTGTCTAGATCAGTGTCAAATGTGATTCCTAATAGTTTAAATCTGTTTACTCCCCAATTTAGTTTCCATTTAGTTTTTATAGAGTCAGTGCTATACTTCTTTGAACCTATCCATACCACATGTGTTTTTGCGAAATTTACCTTAAGGCCTGAATATTTTGCGTAATTTTCTAGCTCGTTTAATGTTTCATTTAGAGATTCTTCTGATCCGTCCAGTATGACTGATGTGTCATCAGCGTATTGTGTTAGAATGAATTCTTTATTGTTGATTTTTATCCCTTTGATTTTTTTGTTATTCTTTATTTTTACTGCTAGAATTTCTGCACAGAGTATAAATAAGTATTGAGAAATTGGGTCTCCCTGTTTACAGCCTCGTTCTGTGTAAAAGAAGGAGGAGAGATTGCCACCTTGATTTATAGCTACTTGTGTTTTATTGTAAAATGTTGATATCCATTTGATTATCGATGGACCAAAATTAAATAATTTAAGTACGTTTTTCATAAATGACCAAGACAGTGAGTCATATGCCTTTTCGAAGTCTATTAGCAGTAATAGTCCTGGAATGTTTTTCTCGTCCACAAACTGCATCAAATCATAAACTAACCGTGTGTTATCTCCAATGTACCTACCTGATATAAAGCCTGACTGATCCCTACTGATAAGTTTGTCAATGACTGTTTTTATGCGATTAGCTATTGAGGCAGAGGCTATCTTGTATACTGTATTTAATAAACATATTGGCCTATAGTTAGTTATTTTTTGCCTGGATTTGTTTTCCTTGGGTATTAAAGTAATTATGCCTTGTCTTTGAATCAAAGATAATTCACCTATGTTGTAACTATGATTTACTGATCGCATAACAAAAATTCCTATTTTTTTTCCAGAAAACCTTAAAAAATTCGCTCGAAAAACCATCTGTTCCTGGACTTTTGTGTTTTTCATGTTTTTAAGAGCTTTGGTTAGTTCAGACATAGTGATGTCTCCCTCTAGTAGCTTAGATTCGTTGTCTGTTAGTTTTGGTAGATTTGTGTCTTTTAAATATTCTTTTAGATTTATTGCAGACAGTGGGTCATCTTTATTACTATATAAATTTTTATAAAAACTTTCAGCTTCTTTTAAAATTTCTTTTTGATCTGTTAATATATGTCCCTCTGATGTTTCTAACTTTGGTATGATTTTACTTAGATAATTATGAGTTTCTAAAGAACAAAAATATTTAGTGGGTTTTTCTCCTTCTAATAAATTGGTAGCTCGGGATCTGATGACTGCCCCTTTTACTTTTGTTTGTCTTAATTCTGTTAATTCTAATTTTAGCTTTTCGAGTTCTTGCAAGTTGTCTTCTTTCAAGTTTTGTTCTAATTTAAGAATATTTGCAGCTAGTTGTGTTTCTTTTTTGTCATTTTGTTTCTTTTTGTGTGATGAGTATGATATTGTTTCTCCCCTTATTTCCATTAGCAGGGTGTCCAGAAAGAGTTGGTCATTAATACTGAGTTGTAAATCGCTTTCAGGTATATTATGTAAATTCATTGTATTGTAAACTGGTAGACTGTATTGTTCTTTGACTTCATGTATCTTTTTATTTATTGTATTTATGTATTGGATGTCATTTAGAAGAGAGTTGTTAAATTTCCATAATGGTTTACCTTTGATAAACTCAGTGAAAGAGAGGCTTAATGTAACTGGGGAGTGGTCAGATCTGTAGCTGTTTTCAATTTTGCATTTTTTAATAGATGTTAATAGGTCTTCAGTTACTAAAAAGAAATCAAGTCTTGCTTGTTGTAGTGGTTGTTTTCTTCTCCAGGTGTACCTTTTTAGCTCAGGGTGTGCGTCTCTGTATGGATCTATAAGGTGTTCTTCATTTATAATATCTAGTAATTTTTCTCTGGCATTTTTATTGTTGATTGTTTTATAATTTTTATAGTCTAATTGAGGATTCAAGACCAGATTAAAATCTCCACACCATATAACTGTTTTGTTTTCTAGCTCAGCTATTTTTTCAGATACTGTTTTAAAAAAGTCAGGATTATCAGTGTTTGGACCATATATGGAGGCTAATGTGAATCGGTTGTTGTGAACTGTTAAATCAAGCAGTAAAAAATTACCATTGGGATCACTTATACTGTTATGAACTTTATATTCAAAATCTTTAGCAAATAAGATGGCGATGCCTCTTGCGTTTGACATATAAGAGCTAAAGTAGCAATCATTATTCCAACGTGATCTGACCAATTTTTCATCAGCTCCAGGAGCGAAGTGTGTGTCTTGTAAGCAGTATATATGATACTTTTTTTCTTTAAGGTAATTAAATACGTCTGTTCTTTTAGGAAGCAGACCAATTCCTTGGCAATTTACTGATATAATTTCTATCTCAGCCATTATCTAAGAAATCTGGTGTTCTGGGTAGCATCTGTGTCACGCTCAGCCCAAAGGAAAAAATGTTAGGAGAGAAAGAAGAGTTTTTAATGAGAAAAATAAAAGGAGTGCATAATCTGTGAAATGTAAGAAAATACATCAAACAGAAACAAAAATAGATACATTTTGTACAAAATTAGCTTTACAGTTTGCTTGAATTTGTATAATATAGTCATCCACCTGCTGCCAGTATAAGGATGTGAGACTGTTCCGCCATAATTTGTATTATTAAGCTATTGGGTCAACATAAAGGTAGCACCTTGTGAATACATAATTAGGACTGGTCTACCTTAGGCATAGGTAAGAGCTAGAAACTAGGCATGGTTTTATTCATAAGTAACTATATCGTCTTGCGCCATAACAATTAAGCATATTATTTAACTCTTAAAACGTCAGCAAAATGACTGCATCTAAACAAAAGTCTGTTCACCGGCTAACCTAAGTAAATAGGCAAACAGTGTGGACCCGGACCACGCTGTTCCCACAGGGGCAGTCTGATCCGGATCTACACTGTTTGTCAAAAATGCCTTGATAGTATTCCAGCTTACGTCAAAAGCAGACAGTCTTTTGTGTATTGGCGTGTTGAGGGTGAATAGATTTGATTTTTAGTTTGTATATGGTCACGTTTTTCATGAAATGTAGGTTTGTCTGGGTGCCTCAAACAGCTTATAAGCATGTTATTTCTAATATTACCTGTTCACCTTTAGAGCAGATGAAATAGTCCAACCACCCCTTCATGTGAATATTAAAGTTACCACCCATACGGTGACCGAACAGCTCAATATCACATATCTGTACCATTGTTTGGTCATCAGTTTACCGGCAGCAGATTAACGAATATGAAAGGACAAATGTGTTACATGAGCCGTGTCATATGATCTCCAACAATGTGGCATTTTGACAGGTGCAGACCAAGACGAACCTGGCAGCCCCCTTTTAAGCTTGGAACTTCCAAAAGCTAATATATGAAGATGGAAGCATTTGATCGACTTTAATTTTTATCAAAATTATAGGGAGCGCAGTGTCTCAGTGGAAGAGTACTTGACTCAAGACCCAGAGGCCGCGGTTTCGAGCCTCATCGGCGTCACTGCGTTGTGGTCCTTGAGCAAGACACATTTATCCTAGCTTAGTACTGGTTCAACCCAGGAAGACCCCTCCCTGTTTAACTGAAAGATTGTTGCTGGGACGTAAAGAATCAAATCAAACAAAACAAACAAAAATAGGCAGCGATACACTCTGATTCCCATTACCACCGTCAGAGGTCCTTTTAAAACTTAGATCAGTATTTTTAGCTCACCTGAGCCAAAGGCTCATATCATCATCATCATAATCGGATTTTTGATTAACGTGCAGGTGCAGGGGCAACATCCACATCAGTGGGCCCCTTTTCCAGGTAACTGGCTAGCTGCATGCATAGCAGATCTCACACCTGATCTCCAGGTGCTCCTTTCTTGGGGGTCAACTGTGGTGAGCTTCCACTCACGGCAGTCTTTCTCTGTCGGCTTCTTCCATGTTTGCTTGGGTGTCCCTGCCCCTCGCCTGCCTTCAATTTGTATATCATATGCTGTTCTGATATGATATACAGATTGAGCTCATGGGTGAACTTATAGTACATGTATACCAGTTACTCCGGGGTCTGTCAGTCGTCCGTCTGTCAACATTTTCAAACATCTTCTTCCCTGAAACCACTGGGCCAATTAAACTCAAATTTCATATGGAGACTCCTTAGACGCCAAATGATGTTTTAAAAATATTTTTCTATTTCCTATATGTATAATACAAAAAGTGACCATTTTAGCCCAAAAATTAAGCTGTACATTTATGGAAATAGAAAATCAAATGCAAAATCATAAAATAGAGACCAACAGCGAGCTAATGTGTTTCCAGGACTTAAGTGACCCCCGTTTTTTGCTAATTATTCTTAAATGGTGTGAAAAATTAATCAGAGAAATGAATTTAGATTTATACCTGGTAATTGAATTTATTTTTTCCACATAAATATGAGTTTTTGTTTAGGCTGGGATTAGATGGAAATTTGGTGTGTTTTTGCTGCTCTTCTTTGAATTAATCCCCAAGTGAACCTTGCGATTTAAATAAAACCTGGCTTATACAGGTCAGTGGAGGTAATTTGTCAGTCCCACAGATAAGAGTGCGTAACAGAGAATTATTTTTCCTATTTTTCAACCAAAAATATGTTGTGTGTACTCAAAACAACCGTCTCGATGATATGGTTCTTTTGAGCACCAAAAACATGTGTTTAAACTGATAAAAACAATCGCAACTTCACTCTAAAATTGCTTACCTGGCCCAATCTTCCTGCATTTAGCTGTGCTTCACTGCTTATACTGACTCATATACTTCACTGTACATCTAAAGGCGATGCATTGAAATGGCCTGTGTTAAAAAAAAACGATTCAAGTAACAGTATTGTCTGAACCTTAAGTAATGGCTGAATTCTCTTTCGAGATCATTGTTTCCTAAAAATATGTCTTTCAGGAATACAATTAGGTTATCAAACAGTATGGATCCAGATAATGCCTAACATTTTAACATGAACTTGACTCCGGCTGTTGACAAAGTTTATCAGTGCAAAAAAGCTTAAGCAGGTAAATGTTTGATGTTCTTTAAGTTTAATGTATATCCCTAATTCGCTATTTCTCGTCACCTCTCTAAACTTGAATTGTCGTCATAAACTCTTTACTTACTAGTGTCGTCTGCTGATTACCTTTGCAAACAATTTGGACCCAGATCAGGCCCGACAAAACGTCGGGCATGATCTGGATCTAAACTGCTTGGGCACTCTACTGATATTCGCGAAAGATCATTTTAGAAAAAGCAACAACAAGAAACAAACTGATTTTGAAAAAATATCAGCAGACGAGAAAATCATGACAAATTACCTCGTAGGCAAAATGAGTCAATGAATTGAAATGAAAGGTGCTACATGTACATGCATGTTTCATGCTTAAGCCTTATTTTTGCCTGCTTTCAATATGGCACAATCTAGGACCCCTAGAGACTTTTACAATTGCGTGTGTGTGTGTGTCAAAATGATGAGGAGTGAGGTTTGCGGAATAGATTTTCGTTGAATCATCGGATATAGATAGTCCTGTAGGCTAGTACATATCATCATAGCAATGCAAATATTCCCGTGTATCTATTGGGGTACACATAGGTATATTCACAGAGAAAAACAGCTAAGTTATTCTTTTGTACAGGGGACTTGGGCTTCAGTATCAAATAAGGGCGTCTCCCAAAAATAAGTTTTAGTTACGCGGTGTGCATTTAAATCCACATGCTAAGTGCAGCTCTTCTAAGTTCAATTTAAAGCTGTTTAAAAAAAGAAAAACGGGGGTCACTTATAACCTGGAAACACTTTATTATATGAAGATGGAAGCATTTGAATGACTTTAATTTTTATCAAATTAAAGGCAGCTATAGGGAGCGCAGTGTCAGTGGAAGAGTGCTTGACTCGAGACCGAGAGGCCGCGGTTTCGAGCCTCACCGGCGTCACTGCGTTGTGGTCCTTGAGCAAGACACATTTATCCTAGCTTAGTACTGGTTCAACCCAGGAAAACCCTCCCTGTTTAACTGAAAGATTGTTGATGGAACGTAAAGAATCAAATCAAACAAAACAAACAAAAATAGGCAGCGATACACTGATTCCCATTACCACAGTCAGAGGTCCTTTTGAAGCTTAGATCAGTACTTTTAGCTCACCTGAGCCAAAGGCTCATGGGTGAGCTTATAGTATACCAGTTACTCAGGCGTCCGTCAGTCGTCCGTCTGTCAACATTGTCAAACATCTTTTTCCCTGAAACCACTGGGCCAATAAACTCAAATTTCATATGGAGACTCCTTAGAAGCGGGAACGAAAGTTTGTTCAAATGGTCCTGGTCACATGACCAAGATGACCGCCATGCTCATATATGGTAAAAACCCTTTAAAAATCTTCTTCTCCAGAACCAGAAGGCCGATGACATTGTGACTTGGTATGTAGCAATGGGGGCGTTGGGCCTACCAAGTTTGTTCAAATAATGATCCGAGTTTGACCTTGACCTACTTATTGTCAAGGTCAAATTTGCTTCCTAATGCATTTAAATGGGATTTTTTTTGAAAAGTTGTTTTTTTGAATACTGTCAAAGCAAAAGTGATTATTCTTACTTGATATGTTAAACTAATGAGACAATGGCTATAAATAAGTTTCAAAGGTCAAGGTTGACATTTGCCCTTTCAGCCAAGGTCGCTAATAATGTGGTCCCATCAATATATTAAAACATCGTTTTCTCACAAACCATTGGCCCAATTGAACTCAAATTTCATGGGAAGACTCCATATGATAAGTTAGCCAAATTATATACAAAATATTTTAGTCACATGACGAAGATGGCCACCACGCCCATATATGGTAGAAACCCTTTAAAAATCTTCTCCAGAACCAGAAGGCCAGTGACCTTGAGAATTGGTATGTAGCATTGGGGATGTTGGGCCTACCAAGTTTGTTCAAATGATGATCCTAGGTTGACCTTGACCTACTTAACGTCAAGGTCAATTTTTCTTCCTAATGCATTTGAATGGGAAATCTTTTGAAAAGTTGATTTTTGAATACTGTGGAAGCCAGTCATTATTCTCACTTGATATGTTCAATCTAGTGTCTATAAATAAATTTCCAAGGATAAGGTTGACCTTTGACCTTTCAGCCAATGTCGCTCATATTGGAGTCCCATCAAAATATTAAAACAGAGTTTTCTCAGAAACCACTTGGCCAATTGAAACCAAATTTCATATGTTCGCAAAACATTGTGGCCGTGTTCCTTGGCTGTACCAGTACTGGCTGGGTGGGTTTATGCTTTTTGTGGTTCTATGTCCAGGAACTCTCGAAGGCTCAACCGGCAATGGTTCTGGTTTTAAAGTATCTTAGAAGACGGGACAGCGGCTTAAAGTCTCATCCAACAGACTGGGAGATTGGTTCGCAAAAACTTATACAAATTGTTATGGTCACATGACTAACATGGCCGCCTTGCCCATATATGGAAAAAAACTCTTTAAATCTCTTCTCTGGAACCAAAAGGCCATTGGCTTTGGGACTTGGTATGTAGCATTGGTATTACGGGCCCTACCAGGTGTGCACAAATGATGAATCTAGGTTGACCTTGACCTAGTGTTTCCCACAGCCTGAAAAAAGGGCAGGGTTCTAGCCAGAAAAAGGGCACTTTTGATGCGTGAAATTCACCCAAAAGGGCACTTTTGTTAGAACAGACTTTTCAAATGTGAGTTAGATAAAGGATTTATGTCTGTTAAAAGGTTAGAATAGCTTCTAGTAGAGCATAGGATTCATTGGGATAACAAAAAAGTTATTTTATACAGTAAAAATTAAAATATGACTATTTTTTTATTAAAATGAAGATAAGGGCAGGAGGGGGAGCTTTAGGGCATCAGGGGGGAGCTTTAGGGCAGCAGGGTGCTCCCCCTGCTATTCCTCTTTATGGGAAACACTTCTTGACCTACTTAATGGCAAGGTCAAATTTGATTACTAATGCATTTTTATGGAGGAAAAAATCTTAAATTGTTTATTTTACTATAACTGTTAGCCTAATTCATAATAGTTAAACCTATTGAGACAATGGTTTTATATTAAGTACCAAATGTCAAGCTGACCTGTGACCTTTTATCCAAGGCCACTCATTTGGACTGCCACACACCTATCTAAACATCACTGGGCTGTTTGATGGATTATTCATTAGATTGTTTAAGTCACTTAACCAAAATGGCTTCAACCCCCATACATGGTAAAACAAAATTTGTTCCATTATAAGCTGTGGTTGACCTTGACCTATCTTAAAATCATTAAAGAGATCAGAGGAGCGCCTCAGGACCTTCAGGTCCTCTAGTTTATCAACTTTTAGTCCTTGAAAACTGTAGGATAGTCTTTAGAAGTCCTTGAAAAGTCCTTGAATTTTACTAAAACTTGTCTATATGAAGCCTGTTTGACCTGAGACCTTTTTGAACAAACTTTTGTCCCCCCCCCCCTTCCCCCTAAAAAAGATGCTTGAAAGTTGACTTGTAATAGCCCATTGTTTTAATAGGTTTTGAAAGTTTTGACAAAATCTCATTCTAAGCCCCTATTAGCTGCTTTAGGTTCATACTATCCTCCGCTGAAGGCAGAGGGATACATCCTCATGCTGGCAGCACGTAGATCCGTGACATTATAATGTTAAAAAGACATCACCATGTGGCATCTCGGGTATTCAGGATTTTCTGGAAGTTTTTTTTCAATTGTTCCAATATAAATGTCTCCGGTATTAATAAGTGGTGAGCAAGAAAAAGAATCTATTATTCGTGTGAGGATGGGATAGAAAAATCCATCCCACGCGATCACCGATTGTCATCACTCGGCAAGCCTCGTGATGCCAATCAGTGATCCTCGGGACAGATTTTTCTATCTCATCCTCACACTCATGATGGATCCTTATACTCTCTGCCCATCTGCACAGGCTAGAGTTTTAGTTTTCAGGGTTGCACAGGCTTGAAAAGTATTTGAATAATATACAGGACTGTCTTGAAAAGTCCCTTAGAATTAAATTTGCCTTGAAAAGTACTTGAAAAACACTCAAAGTCCTTGAAAAGTCCTTGAATTTTACCATTAACAGTAGGATTCAACAATGTTTTTAGAGACCTAAATCAGTATAAAATTATGGTGCCTTTATTTGGTGCGCCAAATAAAGGTACCACAATTTTATACTTATTTTCTTAAATTAATATCTTTAGTAATGGACTCTAGCATTTTCGGAGTAGAATTTAACATGCAAATCAGATTTTTTTTAAGTGTTCAGTCCTTGGAAACAGTAGGAAAGTCTTTAAGGTCCTTGAAAAGTCCTTGAATTTTACGCAATCTTGCCTGTATGAACCCTGGTTTTCCACCTGAAGAAATATTCGACCCTTGGCTACACATAGAGCACCCATTAAAGACTGTGCGGAGGTGCAGGCTGGTCGGAGTCTTAAATGGGCACACATTCCATCTTGTACCTTTTACTGGTAATTAACTCAAAATAAAACCAGCAAACCAATCTTTATCAAATTTTGTGTTTAGCATTTTTGCAGTTTGGGGTTGATTGGATTAAGTTTTGAGATGGATGTAATTAAAACTGGTAACCATGGTAACAAAATGGTTCCTTAGCCTTAAAATGGTGAAATGTTGTCCTGGGCATATCCCATTCAGTTTTAATTGCAACTTCTTCAATTATACATGCAGTCTGGTCAGAGCCTTTGCTAGCCGCTTGAATATTCTATGACTTAAGCTACTGACTGAACATAATTTAGAGTTTCTAAGCTTAAAAGGAGGCTGCACATGCTCATCTATATCTACACAGGTCAAAATGCCACATTGTTGGAAATCACGTCGCGGCTCATCTATGAAATTCACAGATAATCAGGGGAGGCATTAATAACAAATCAAGACAAAATAATTATAGTATTTTTATTTTTAAAATTTTATACATCTTTGTATAGATTCTATAAATTTAAAAACAAAAATTTACATCAGTTCAAGAACAATGATTTGTAATGAGGTGATTTTTTTTTTAGAAACATACATCATATACGTTTACGTCTGGCCTTGTAGTATTTGCCAACTATAATTTGTATGCATGAGACCAAGTGCATGTTTAATTAATTGGTACATATTTTGTTTGATTGGATTATGTCCCATCAACAATCTTTCAGTTATAAAGGGAAGGGTCTTCCTGGGTTAAACCAGTACTAAGCTAGGATTAATTTGTCTTGCTCAAGGACACAAGGCAGTGAAGTCGGTGAGGCTCGACCGCGCATCCCCTCGGTCTCGAGTCAAGCATTCTACCACTGAGCCACTACGCTCCCTAATTGGTATATGTTATCAGATTGGATGTTGGGGCCAATTTGTAAAGGGGTATACTGGTTATCAATTTGCATATCAGGTTACCTCCCTTATTAACTGCATTGTTACACGTTGCCTGATAAACATTGTGTATCTCACGGCATGTGCCTTTATCAGATCATGATAACGTTGCACTTTTTGAATGACGTTGCTAATGCTGAATCAACACAAAAATCCAATATTACGTCATATTCGCTAGTTTGACAAGTGGAACTATGGGTAAACTGATAAATAGAATACCAGGTTCGTACCAGGCTCAGCTTTGAGAACACATGTTGACCACTCGGCAAGCCTCGCGAAGTCAACACGCATAGCCAAAGCCTTGCCCGATAAACTTGATATCAAAAGACACTCACCTTGTATTCTCTATATAGGGGTACAATTATTCATATTTGCTGATCTGATTCATACAGAGGTACAGTTATAAAATTCATATAGGGGTATGGGTTATCAAATTTATTCATACAGGGGTTCAGGATATCAATATATGTCATCACATTCATATAAGGGGTCAATGCTATCAACAGGTTATCAATATTAATGATCCAATTCATATGGGTTATATGTTATGTTATCAAATTCATGTAAGGGGTATTGGCTATCAATTTTATTTATATAGGGGTACAGTTATCACATTCATATAAGGGGAAAAGGCTATTAAGTTTATTCATATTAGGTACAGCTTTCAATATTGTTGATCCAATTTGTATAGGGTATATGTTATTAAATTGTCAGGTTATCAAATTCATGTAGGGGGTATGACTATCAATTTTATTAAACTTGGAGTACATGTTATCAATTTGATTGGTATAAGGACATGTCATTTTATTCATATCAGGGTAAAGGTTATCAATTTGATTTTTGTAGGGTACAGGTTATCACTATTATCCATATAGGGTACAGGTTATTAATTTTATCCATATAGGGTACAGGTTACCAATTTTATCCATATAGGGTACAGGTTATCAATTTTATCCATCCTAGGGTACAGGTTATCTTTTTTTTTATTGGGAGGGGTACAAGTTATGAATTTTATATATTGAATTAATATAGGGGTACATAAGTCATAAATTTTATATTGAATTCATATAGGGGTACAGATTATCAATTTACATGGTATAAATTTTATTTATATAGGAGTGAAGGTTATCTTTTTTGCTGATCCAATTCATATGGGATGGGGGAGGGGGGATAGGTGGGTAGTTTGTTTGTTTGTTTGTTGCTTTACGTCCCAAGTCAACAGCTATGGTCATTGCGGGACAGTCAGTTCACCTAACCACACTTTTTCCTGGGCGGGCTTGAACAAGCGGTTAACCAGTAATTCGTGCACATACTTTCGCTTGTAACTGACAACAACCCTTCTTGAATGAATCAGCGGAAGGGGGAGAATGACCATAGAAATCATTTCATGATTAATCTCCACGTAAGTATGGGACCGGACCGGGATTGAACTTGCAACCCCTGGATCTGCAGTCAGACACGCATCTGTAGCCAGACACGTTACCGACTGCGCTATGCGGCCCGGCTGGATAGGTGGGTAGGGGGGTTGCAGTGGTACATGCTATCATTTTTTTATCTATGGTTATTTCAGCTTGGTCATGCTAAGCAAATTTTATTTGGCAAATCTGAGGCCAACCACAAAAAGTGAAACAACATTGAAACCAAATAAACATTAAATGAAAATAAATACCACTAATCAAAATAAATATTGCACATACATAACTAACAATGTAAAATAAGAAATTTGTCAAAACAAAACAAATATTGCACAAAGCTAATAAATAGTTAAAGAAATCCTTGCATCTAACTCATTTCCACCAGTCACTACTAAATGCATGCTCTCTCTTCTGCTAATGTTCTTAGCCTATATTGCGAACAATATGAACCCTGCTAAGACTGCTTCTGAAGGAGCAGTGTGATCAGGGTTTATAGTGGTTGCTTCCATGATAAAAAAAAGTCTTTAGTGCTTTTGAATATGCACTGTCACTATAAGAGGCAAGGACAAATTTATTGTCAAAATAAGGGATTATTGCCACTGCCTCTACGAATTTTACCTATCAATGTATAAGAAAATTTGGCCGAATTCAATTTACTACGACTCAATGTATGTGGATGTGACAGTGTAAATCTGTTTGTGCTACAAGATTGTGGCCTTTTAGAGAAGTTGACATGCGAACACAGTTTGCTAAAATTTAAAAACAAGTTATCCCAGAAACAAATGTGGAAAACAGACTTGAGTTTATCCATATGCAATAATATGGCAAAATTTCATCATGCTCTTGAGCTAGGCCTCCCTGACTTACTGTAGTACAGCTCTATAAATGGAACACTGTTTTTCGGCAATAACTTTAAATCTAAAATGCGAATTTTGAATTTAATTGGAAATATATATTTAAACCAAAAAAAAAATCAAAAATACTTTTTTGAAGTTTGCATGCGTTTTCATAAATCCTGTGATAGGATGGCATTTTAACATTCTTAATGTTATAGGCCAAATAATGTTCCCCTCTAGTACCTTGAGCAAATTGGATCAATGACTATCAGTTGAACATTAAGCCATGTATATACTTATATAAGACACTTTCTAACAATGCTTCAATGGTTTTAAATGTAGCTACATATTGGCTTGCGTTGCCGTTTATCAGCCTAGTCAATAATGTTTCAGTTATTTCCAACCGTGTCACAAAAATGGCGACCCAAAAGAAATGCCATTATTCGTCGATGGATTGCATTGTAAGCCGCACAAGGACCTCTGACACTTTGGTAGGGTATCTGCCTATTTTTCAGATGCTTCCCAAAACTTCCCTAAACATTAGATATCACTGGTATCCTTTTGATAGGACGCTTGATGTATAAGAATGAATTAAGGGTATGAATAGACCAGCAGATCCCTACAACAAAACAGGAGACGCTACCAAAGGGGGTAGGGGTTGCAAAATTTGACTTCACCAAAACATTTAGAAATCAATTATTTTCACGTGTCAGGGTATTATATCATCAATTATCGATTACGAATCACAGTGAAAGTATTTTAAAGTCCAAAATCATGAGCATTTTAATGATTATTTTTGTTGTTGTTTTTTCTATCAGATTTGATAAGAAATATTTTGAAGTGCAATTGTAGTCCATATTCAACCTTGATGACAGTGTATTTACCTGGTGCAATATTATGCAGCAATGTACTATAACCATTCATCCATGCGTAAAGTACACCTAGTCAATGGTAATGTAGTCACGTGTATTGGATAGATACAGTAGATGTGCAAAATAATCTACCAACTGAATTTAGTAAAAGGACAATTTTCATAATCTAAAGAAAAATACGCTAAACCATTGTAATATTTCATGACTAATGGGTTATGAAAAGGAAACTTACTTGCACTGATTATTTCATTAAACTGGAAAAAAAAAGATTTTCAAGAGAGCACACCAAAATTCCAAATGCTAATGTTCGGGCTCTCCTAGACGTCACATTTTGGGCTGTGGGATATCATTCTCGTGCCAATCAAGAGCTACAGTGACGTAATATTTTATTTATAATTGTTAATTGAAACATTGACTTGTACACTCCACTTGAGCTAACGTGAATCGATAGACCACTTGTGTATTAATCATATCCTGCAGATAGGATTAATACACAAGTGATCTATCTATTTCGAGTCCTTGATAACATTGTAAACAAACCATGATGTCACTGTCACTCTTGGCAGGCAGGACAGTATCTGCAGGATTTCCAATATCACATCATTGTAAACTTATCACACAATCTAAATACAGAATACACATAAAACAAAACGTAATAAATGTATATGACATTTTGCAACATTTGTATATAGAATGCACTGGGTAATAAATTGTAAAATCATGCACGTTTGTATATATTTATGAGCTTTAAGTTATCCATAAACCAATTCTATAGCCTCAAAACCGCAAAAACTCGAATTGACATTTTGAGCTTTTCGTTTTGAGGCTATGTATGTAATATAAGGACAAACTCAAAGCTTCTGTGCATTTACCTCGGTGCTTTGGACGACCTGTTGCACATCACATTACTACCTGATGACACAGTAACTTTTAATGCTGTGCATGCTGGGTAATTTTTCAGGCATGCATGAGTGAAAGTTTTTAGGATTTATCCTGAACCCAGGGTTTTGAGAATACTTTCCATAGAAAGTCATCCTCAAAATACTGAATTGGGGAGATAATAATATCTTCTCCGATTAATATTCAGATTATCTAAACACAATTAACGTTGTAAACATGTTCAACATAAATGTATTCATTGTTGTAGGTATCCTGTGAGTTTAAAAATTTGAATATCCAAAGTTCAGGATTTTATAAATTTTGAACTTTCACCCATGGGCATGTTTTGTCTGCTGACCTTTTGACCTAGCAAGGAAAGAAATAGGTATGATACCCGCCTTGTAAAATGCCGGAAGTCTATAGAAATACATTTTTAATGTCCAGAAATTACCACTGCAATATTCCAGCATATTCTCCTCTGGTAAACTTGTTTAACTCTTTACTTCCTTCTACTGTCCTGCCAGCCTAGAGTGAGAGGGAATCATGCTTTGTTTACAAAGATATCGGGGACTTATAATCGATAGATCACTCGTGTATTAATCCTATCCTCAGGATAGGATTAATACACAAGTGATCTATCGATTCGCGTTAGCTAAAGTGAAGTTCACACGTTGGTGTTCTGCTTGGAAATTGTAAACAAAGTATTGCGTCACTGTCACTCTTGGTTGGCACGACAGTATGTGGATAGATAAATCTGGGATGGTCCACTGGATCACAGGTTATGATCTATAAATAGCATTGCATTGTTTTTCTGAAGATATATTTCAAACTATCTTTATACCCCCGGTACGAAGTATAGTTTTTGCCTTTTCTGTAATTCTGTTTGTAAACTTTTTTTCTGTCAAAGGTTTCTCAGCAACTACTTGGATTATTTCTGAAATTTGGTACAAAGCTTGATAATGATTAGTTGTATTTATCCTTAATGACAGTTTATAAGAAAAAGATCTCAAATTATAGACTTAATATTTCTCATGAAAACGGAGAAAATAGAGAGTGGCTAAGAAAAAAGGCAAAAGACTTGAAAGCGACAGAAGTTCAAATACAGTTGGCCAACGAGGATACCAAAAGACTCGTGTCTGTGGTGGAAGAGGAGACGGACGGTGAAGACAAGTAAACAACCCTATCCTGCTTGAGGAACATGACAGCCCTTCACAGTGTGCACATGCACATCACAGTGTGCACATGCACATTGACAGTGTGCACATTTTCGTTGAAAAAAAAGATTGAATATTGTCCTTCAGAAATTAAAGTTATCATGTATCAATTTGTCAATCTCATGCAATTAGTTTCAGTGTCATTGTATTTCAAAACATTAGTTAATCTACGTAATTTAAAGGAGGGTGATGAATTTGACATTTCAATTCATTTCAGCATTCAAAAATCGCATGTTCTGTTCTTCATAAATGTACTTCAACATGCAAAACCACATTTATATAGGTTAATAATGCCATGATCCGTGGAAGAGATATTTCTATTAACTGATTTTTTTCAAATTGATGATATTTTTTCCCAACTAAACGAGATGTTTTGTGCGGATCTGAAATATGGACCACATTATCTAAAAATATTGATTGAATATTGTGGATTCGCTGATCCTATGACAACTAGATTTATTGACAAAATAAGCACGCACTTCCAGACAACGTTATTCATGCTTTGGGACACAACTTCAATTCCATTCATAAACTCAAAAACCATTTGAGAAGTTCAAAGCGATTCCAGGAATTCAGTCAATCAATTCAAAAACAAACATGTTGCTTTATATGTCAAGAAATAGTTACTTTTCTGCCTTGTCAGCCATGCTTAGAAAAAGATGCCTTTTTAACCTACATGTTGTGGGAATCCTATACATACTCATTGTATAGATGAATTCAAAAAATTCAAAGATGTGCTTTATGCACTACTGATCTATGTGACAGGCGTCCCGATATTCAAAACCAAAAAAGATTACAAGCATTAAGGTACAATGCATTTGTCAGGTCCTTTTTCTCCACTTTTTCCCATACATAATATCTAGAAAGAAATCAACAGGCACTATACTTCTTATTAGGGTACAAAGCGCGCTTTTCTGCGCACCTTGTACAATATAGAGTGAATAGAGATAATTATATCGAATATATCGGCGAAGACTGTAGGATTTAACAGTTACCGTCTATAATAATTCGAAGTAAGGAATAAGAATTAAAAATAATAATATAATAAGCTCTGGTTAAATAATGGATCAGAAGAGGTCGCGACTTCTGCCGGCACAGACGTCAGTGTGGTGTGTATAGTGAGCTGTGCTTCTATATATTTTGACTTTTTGAATTTTTACCAAGCTTTTTTTGGTATATGGTGACACTGGGCATGATATCATGGTTCCTACAATATCACAATGCGCAAGAACGGCGGGATGCCAGTACAAATACTGATGAAGATAGACCCCATCCCGTTGCATCGGTAAGACCTTTGGCAAGACCCTACGACAGATTGGGCACATCACAACCCCATAGAGTAAAGAGAGTGACCTCCTCAGTGGTATCGTCAACCACTCAGGTTGCACAGGGTTCCGGGCGTGCAAGATTTAGACACTCCCTGAACTCGGATTTAACACCACTCAGAAGGCCACACTCGCAGTCAATCGCACAGGGAGAAGAAGCCCCACAATCTGTCAATTTTAGAGACCCTAGGAGCTGAACACTCCCCATTAAAAATGCCCAATAAAGATAAGTAAGCACCCATTGTCATCATACTTGTATTTGATATTACGGACTAACAAATATTGTTAGTCCAGTTTTTCCGGATTGAAAGCATTTACCTTAGCTGATAGAAAGGCGATTTGAGATATTTTTAAAAAGAACAAAAAAGACAGCTGCTTTCAATAGGAGGTAACACGCACAGGGTTCCGGAAGTCCGTGACCTTCGCCTTTCTACCTTTAACTGGAGAAGGGTTATTTTTTCTCATATAAATTTTTTTTAATCGTTCTCATTCACAAGATTCATCTTTAACAATGTTACCCTTTGAAATACCAACGAATGCCCTATACAAACTTTTCTTCATAACTTCGGTGACTGTCTTGAATGGATTTATCAAATTAACAACCCTCACCCTTCCGACATATTCATCAAGCATTTCCGACCGCACGCTAACCTTCATATACCAATTCCTAGAATCCTTTGCAATCGACACTGATATTGACCTCCTGAACAACAGCCTACCCATCCAAACAACCATTGATATTTCATACCTCATTGAACACCTCTATAGAATCTTAATAGAGGCTAACTATAGTCCAAGGTTTAGAAATACTGAAACCACCCGAACCTTGGAATATAGAGCTGCAATAGCTTTTATGCAGCAAGACATTTTACCCGTCCCCAACAGCAGGATCCTTAATCGAATCCTGTTCCGTGCCCGATATATTGAAGACCTTTCCCGACAACTATGCACCCAGACAAATGAATTTACACAATGGCCAATAACGCCTCAACGACCACGTCGGCCTCAACAGCCCTCGTGGTACCCTATCCCCCATACAGCCCCAAGTGCATAATATATACTAAATATTTATACACCATTCAAGACATGTCCCAAATTAGAATCATTTTTATCATCGACTTTCTCATTGGAAAAACCTTAATCTTCCAATGAGAAATGAATTGTTTCATGTTTTTATCTTTATTATGTCCCCATACGGATTGAAAATAAATAAATAAAAATACGTTACACAACGAAGGCTCCATAGAGAAATTTTAGAATATTGGAACCGACTTTACACAGGAAATCAGTTTCAAATTTCTACCTTGAACCAATCATAATCAGTTAAATTTCGCCTCGAGAGAATAAAGATAAAAAAAATAAATAAATAATAATAATGATTCAACATCACGATTAAAAACATTTAGTAAAACATCAAATTCAAGGCGAAATTCAATTTTATGTAGCCCCTCGTCCGTGTATACGCAATCAAAACCAGACCATGTATTTTAATTTGTTGTCTTATGCTATATGGTGGCAAACGATCTATAAAATCTTAAATGTTGCCAGGACAAACAATTAAAAACTCGAAATTAAGTAAAAAAAAAAAAAAAACACAAAAAAAAACAAACAAAAAAAACCAACAGAACCTTATATAGCCAAAATTCGGGGACGAATTTTATCAGGGTGGGCGTGCGACCGTGTCAGGTCCTTTTTCTCCACTTTTTCCCCATACATAATATCTAGAAAGAAATCAACAGGCACTATGCTTCTTATTAGGGAACAAGGTGCGCAGAAAAGCGCGCTTGCGATCACACATATCTTAACTAGTCCAACATACAGAGGGTCCGACAGCACACACACAGGGACCCAAGTTCAAGACAGATTTCAACACAAGTAACATACATATATCAAGACTGATGGGCCAAATGTCACCCATCTAAACAGATTGCCAGATACGCAGGATTGCAATAGGTCTATTTTATCAGGCCATTGCAAATTATATAAGTTGGAGCAGTACACTTGACATAACACAAGATACTTACTATATGCTTACGAAGGAACCATTCCTATAGTAAAGGTACACTTTGAAAAGGGCCCGTATTGGCCAAACACAAGATAGACCTAGAACAACAGGGACACATACGACGCAGAGTGCGAGGTCGCGACAGACCACCTAGCTCAACAACCTGTAAACATATTGGGGCTCAAAATAATCAAAACCTTCAGACAAACAGAGGGGAAGACACAAGTCGAATAGTAAGGCCATCTTAATAAGCACAGACGATGAACGGTCAGTTAACATTTGTTGGCCACGCAACTGGCCAGAAGATCGGCCAAGCACCATATTTGGAAAACCAATTCCAGGAATCGTACAGTGACAGCCAATATATTCTGAATATCGCCAGGCCGAGTTTATTACGAATAAAAAACTCGGATGGTGATATTTCGGATTACATATTACAGGTAAACCTTTAAAATTAATAATTAATTGCCGTTTTGGATTTTGAAGCAAGAATGCAAGAGGGACAAAACCTATACGCTATTTTTAGCGGCGTTGTGCTGTCAATATGGAGTCACTTCATCGCAACATCACACCAGCATTGGAGTATATTTTTATGCAGTATTAATGGATCGTTTGCCAACAATTAAATATAAATAATTTTACTAAAAAGCGTTACAAGTAAGAAAACCTTGTTAACAGATAAATTCAGCAGAGTTGTAATAAGGTTTAAAACACCCATACGAGCAGTGCCTGATCAATACGACGCATTCGGGGACACTGCTCAGTAAATACTTGTCTGTATTACGAACAGGGTCCCGATTGGTCGCCACAAAATGAGTCAATACTTTACAGAATGAGCGATTGATTATCACATAAACCAATCAATACCTTATGAAATGAGCAGCACATTTTGGCTGGCTTTTCTCCTGTCACCGCTCATATGAACTGCAGAAGTTGTCAAAGATTAAAACATATATGCTTGTTTAGGATAAGATAAAGATGATTACAAATAAAAAACTCGGATGGTGATATTTCGGATTATATATTACAGAGTCCATTCCCCCATAGCCTGTTACGGACGGCGAGAGATCCCCGGTATACCTCTCATCTAAACAGACGGAAGATAACTCCTTTTCAATGGTTTACTGTTGAATGGGAATATTTCCGTGTTGATATATAGTGACGAACGTCAGTCAACGTGGGATATAGGAGACACGAATTACACCCCCACACATTTAGGGATCATTATAAAATTCCCTTTTTTCATCACATTATTTTACCTCAATGAAGTTTAAATAGCTCATTATGAATATTGAATATAAATTGTACATGAATTGGTAAGGTAATCCTACATTTAATGTAGCTTTTGCGAGTAGCGTTTTGGCATATGTTTGTGGAAAGAGAATAAGCGAGAAAATATAAATGACAGTACATATATAACGGATATAGCTGAACAGACCAGGTTTTTGGAAAAAGGGTATTTTCTTCATTTCTTTCCCCACGCTAGAAGGAGATTTGTATATATAAATTTGTAATAAATTATTACAACAATGTTTGTTATAGAAATAAGTATGTGCTTATTATTTGTATTATTTGTAAGTCTGATATATCAAATAATAAACATTTGTTCGAGAACAAAACGTCGACCATCTGTCCATAAGCAACATACACAAATATCATACATTCGTCAGTAGGTATTCAAACAGATATGACCAAATGTCAGTTGAGATTCAGACAGACATCCAACATTTTTCTGTAGAAACGCAGACAGAAGCCATAATCTTTTCTGTCTCATTTAAACACAAACGAACGCACCAAGCTTTTGGATATCAAAGATTTCAACCCAGATATTTAATACACCAACTAAATGGAAATAGACAGGCATCGCTACCAAGAGCAGAGGTCATATTTAACGCATTGTCTGTTCAGGGTGTGGGCAGAGTAACAACCCTTGGGCGAGGCCATGGCCATAGCAATGCCTTAGGCAGAGAAGCCATTGGGCATTTGTCTCCAGGTAATGGAAATTGAAGAAAAGAAAAAAAAGTTAACGAAATACCTTGATATGTCAGATTAATTATTTGAAATGGAGTTCCATTTTTATGATAAGGTGCATGCAAACGTATTGTGTTATAAAGTCAAAATTCATACATTGTATTCACTTTGTCATAAATAACCATCAATAGTGCAAAGTATTCATTAATTATTATACTTCTATGACTATATATACAAATAGTAGTTCTTATACCTTGTCTTCGGGTTGTTATCAGTATAATATGATTGTTGCATCTCAGTTAGTATACAAATCGTGATGGCATTTCCCTGACAACTGTATCATCAGAATACACATAATGCAAAAATCACAAACTACATCCCGTGCACAGAAACAAATAAATTAACTCATTGCACAACAATAAGTTAGACATTTGTAACGATGATTAAGTACAGAAGGTTTTCTTTTACAAGAACAAGTTCATAACAATAAAGAGTACAATATACCTGGCTAGCGTAAGAAAACACGTTTCTCTCTCATGATGTTATTTCATTCATAAATTTTACATTCAGTACTAGTGGAATCCGCCTAACCTATTAAAGAACCAAGTCAACTGTATCAGCAGCCAAAATTGTAGGATAAGTGTATGACTGGAGCTGGTGATCTTTAGTTGTAAAGCTGAAGTCTTTCGTTTCCAGTTATATATTTGTCTCTACTAATTTCAGGTAAGACAATTCTATATTTAATATCTTATGATAATGCATAGTCTAAGAAAGATGATTCCAACAGTAAGTGCAAGATTAATATTAGTTAAAGTTAAGCATATTTAGTGTTTGGTAAAGTTATTATTAGACAAAATATCTTTGAGTTATTAAACAAATGTGTAAGGTAAATTATACGTTATTAAAATAATGTATCGTTAACATCTTTATACAGAGAATGTAGAATTATATCACACTCATTTTATTACATGTTCATTAATTAAATAAAGAGTTGTAAAGCTGAAGTCTTTCGTTTCAAGTTATTTATTTGTCTCTACTAATTTCAGCTTTCATGGGCCATACCTCTCACAAGAATTCTGAGAGCTAAGCATTCCCGAATTTTAGATCCCGATATAACACATGATTTGTAAACATGATCATGATAAGTTTTATCTATTTAATAACTAGTTGTTCATGTAGAGTATAGTCATATAACATAACGGGTAGCACCCAAAACATGATCTGAGATTACTGCTATATCTATTGATATTGTACTGCAATAATAGATGCGAATTCATATGCGATGAATCTTTTGAAGATATATAGAAATAAGCGGAAAAAATATACAGGATAAAGCTGGACAGACCAGGTTTTTGGAAAAAGTTTCTTTTCTTCAATTCTTTCCCCGCGCCAGAAGGAGATTGTTTATATAAATTTGTTATATATTATTACAAAAAAAAATGTTTGATATAGAAATAGGTATGTATTTATTGTTTGTATTATTGGCGAGTATGATATATCAAATAATAATTATTTATTACCGAACAAAACGTCGACCAACTGTTCATAAACAAACACAAACGAACGTTAAACACTCTTCAATAGGAATTCAAACAGATTTGACCAAATTGCCAGTTAAAATTCACACAGACATCCAAAATTTGTCTGTACAAACACAGACAGAGGCCATAAATTTTTCTACCTCACTTAAACGTAAACAAATTAATCAAGTCTTTGGATATCGAACTTTTCAATTCAAACCCGTATACAAATGAACAGGAACCGCTACCCGGAGGCAGAGGTCAAATTCTTCACACATTGTCCATTCGGGGTGTTGGGAGAGGAACAACCCTTGGGCGAGGCTATGCATTTGGCAGAGGTGCCATTGGGCATTTGCCTCCTGGTGGCGGAGACTGAAGAAAAAAATGCCTTGATATGTCAGACGAACTATTTGGAATATATACATTTATATAGTTAGGTGCATGCCAACGTATTATATTATAAGGATTAATTCATCATTTTTTTTACATCTTATTCACCTAGTCATAAATAACCATCGATAGTGCCAGTTATTTATTAATGATTATATTAGTATAATTCTGTATATACCAATAGTAGTACATGTAACTTTGTTTTCGGGCTGTTGTCAGTAAAATATGATTGTGCACTTTAGTTAGCATACACATCGTGATGGCATTTTCCTGACAACTGTATCAATGGAATGCATGTGTTGCAATAATTGCGCAGTTGCATCCCGTGCAGGGACATGTAAATGATTGAAAGGAATCAGATGACATAGGAAAGCCTTCATGACATAAATATTACATAGGAGCCACATTTTCAATGACATTTATCAACGCCAAGCACCATGTTTTCGCAATCATTTTGACACATGTTTTCATGTACATTAAATTAAGTTAATATTGGTAATGAAATGTGATCGCAATAAATTGATTTATATAGTAATACGGTACTAGGTTATTACCAATAATTGATATGATTCTTCATCATTATTGCCAATTCAAACATGCTACTATGATACGAAACTTACTTTTAATCTGTTGAGTATTATTAAAACCACCATAACTAGAATGCAACAATCCCTCACAAAATAAATATGCTTTACAAACAATTCCATTATCATTCACAGTAAGCTTCACATCTGTTGCTAATTCACCTTGAACTCACTTACAAATGCTCATGCATTTCAAGACGGATCATTCTGTGAGATGATAACGGAAGTATCTCATGTTTTATACATTAACTCGTGTCCATTTCTTTGATGAGAGAGATACCTGTTCACCTATGACAAGCATAGCTTAGTACGATTACACATCGCAGTCTAAACACGTTTGCCAGGCAAAATATACATAATACATTTGAAACATGGTTTATTGATTTTTTTGCCACGGGGTCTCGCAATATTTTGGGACCTTGGTATATTTGTAACGATGATAAAGTACAGAAGCCTTTCTTTTACAAGTACAAGTTCATAGCAACAAAGAGTACAATATACCTGGCTAGCGTAAGAAAACACGTTTTTCTTTCATGATGTTATTTCATTCATAAATTTTACATTCAGTACTAGTGGAATCCGCCTAACCTCTTAAAGAACCAAGTCAACTGTATCAGCAGCCGAAATTGTAGGATAAGTGTATGACTGGAGCGGGTATTCTTCAGTTGTTAAGCTGAAGTCTTTCGTTTCCAGTTATATATTTGTCTCTACTAATTTTAGGTAAGACAATTCTTTATTTTATATCTTACGATAATGCATAGTCTTAGAAAGACGATTCCAACAGTAAGTGCAAAATTATTATTAGTTAAAGTTAAGCATATTTAGTGTTTGGTAAAGTAATTATTAGACAAAATATCTTATAGTTATTAAACAAATGTGTAAGGTAAATTATACGTTATTAAAATTATGTATCGTTAACATCTTTATACAGAGAATGTAGAATTATATCACACTCATTTATTACATGTTCATTAATTAAATAAAGAGTTGTAAAGCTGAAGTCTTTCGTTTCGTTTCTATATTTGTCTCTACTAATTTCAGCTTTCATGGGCCATACCTCTCACAAGAACTCTAAGAGCTAAGCATCTCCGATTTTAGATCCCGATACATTATGAAGAAGTCTTTATAAAACCTTGTCTAAATGGTGCTTAATACATAGCTTAACATGTTAATGATTGAAAGAAATCACATGACATAGAAAATGCCTTCACGATATAAATATTAAATAAAAACCACATTTCAAATGACATTAAAAAACGTCAAGCGATAATATTTTAGCAACCATTTTGACCCATGTTTATTCATGTATATTAATAGTGGTAATGAAATGTGACTGCAATTGATCGGATTATATAGTAATATGGTACTATTGTCAGGTCCTTTTTCTTCGCTTTTTCCCGTAAATAATATCTAGAAGGAATCAACAGACACAATGATTGGAACAGACCCCCGCAGATGAATTCAATCTGAGGGACATAACCTCAGATTGGGTTCAAGGCAAAATCAAAAAGTTATCAAAATACTCAATACCCCACTACGTCTCTGATATTCCTACCCACATGTTGTCTGAGCTGTATTGCTTCATTTAGCAATACAGCTCAGTAACAGATTTTATGCAGTGGCATAAGTTGTCCCCACAATTACAAGCAAACCTAGATTTTCTATATCAAGAAGTTATACACACCCTCCAGACCGCTCACTATATAGCCCCTCATGGCTTTCCCCAAATTATAACAAAGCCCTTTTATATCTAGCAATATCTGCACATTCAACATTAGCATGCACCCCTGACCTCTACACTCTAAGCCACTCATTCTATCTGATGAAATTCAGACATGATTATTTTCTAATTTTAAGTGGAAAATAATCATACCCTACATCACTGTCACATCATGTTTTAGTATAAGTCTTTCATATATATTTCATTATATACATATGTTTAATCAGAGTAGGGAGCAATTGACCACAGGCTGTTTGCTCCAAACTCTGACCTACAACTCATGTTTGTTTCATGTTTCTAATCATATTGTATTCCCATACGGATTGAATAAATAAATAAATAAAATACGTTACACAACCAGCTAGGCTCCATGGAGAAATTTTAGAATATTAAAACCGATTTTACACAGAAAATCAGTCTCGGCTCCATGGAGAAATTTTAGAATATTAAAACCGATTTTACACAGAAAATCAGTCTCGAATTTCTACCTTGAACTTACAGCGGGTGTTGTTGAGGAGCATGTTGGGGTAAGACTGCATCAAATGGGGTTGTCTTAAACGCTACCCTATTGAGCAAAGTGATAACAAAATGGCTGCCCAAGGAGACACGTTGGCCTACGAGATAAGACTAAGTATAATGGTAGAGACTAAAGAGAAGGTAACACAAGTGCATACACGCACGCACACACGAACAGTGTCACTAAAAGCAGAATGAGGTTTTAGATGCCAGGTAAAGTAGCGGCATGGTGCTGTCAATATGGCGTCACTTCAGCGCAAAATCACACCAGCAATAGAGTATACTTTTAGGCAGTATTAATTGATCGTTTGCCAATGATTAAATATGAATAATTTTACTAAAAGCGTAATAAGTAAGAACGTTTTGTTAATAGATAAAATAAGCAGAATTACAATAAGGTTTAGAATACCCATACGAGCAGTGTCTGGTAAATACGACGCATTCAGGGACACTGTTCAGTATATACATATCTGTATTATGAACAGGGCCCCGATTGGTCGCCACAAAATCAGTCAATACTTTGCAGAATGAGCGATTGATTGTCACATAAATCAGTCAATACCTTATAGAATGAGCAGCACACTTAGGCTGGCTTTTCTCCTGTTACCGCTCGTATGTACTGCCATAATTACCAAAGATTAAACATATATGCTAGTGTAGAATAAGATAACGATTAGAAATAAAAATCTGGACGGTGAAATATTCTCGGATAACTCCTTTTCAATGGATTTCTGTTGAATGGGAATATTTCCGTGCTGATATATAGTGAGGAACGTCAGTCAACGTGGGATATAGAAGACACGTATTACACCCCACACTATTATGACTAAACGATATAACACTTCATCGTTCTTGCCAATTCCAACATGCTACTAAACTTACTTTTAATCTGTTGAATATTATTAAATCCACTATGGCTAGACTGCAACAATCCGTCACAAAATACGCTTTACAAACAATTCCATTATCATTCACAGTTATTGTTTGTCAAAATTGACCCGAGACATATGAATATTCAATGACCTTTTACTCAGTCTTCGGGAATCTTCGTAAAAAGTGTGCTTTTGATTGTTATACAATTACTAATCTGAATGAAAATTATCACAATTCCCCAATAGCCTAGTGGATAGTCGAGTGTTTTAGCACTCAAAAGATGCAGGTTCGAGTCCAGTAGCATTTAAGTATATTTTTTTTTCATTTTTTTTCGATTTGCTAGTTTCTTGTCTTTATTCTTGATTTTGTGCACAAATAGATACAGTTATTTGAATTTGGCATGTGTTTATGTAACAAATACAGAACCGTGAATAATTTCAATAAGCCTACATTTGATTACATCTTTGCACGCTGATTTTTTTAGACTTTTGTTATCATCTGCTGACTTTAAATCAAAATTAACTTTCAGGAGTGTCAAATGGTCTGTATTCAGATCAGAACCGACGTTCTGTTGGTACTGAACTGGGTAAATATTTGCAAATGTTATCAGCTGACAAGGAAAGAGTGGGGAAAATACAAAAGCGGCAAAATACAAATGAAAGATGTAAAGCTCATCACAAGATGACGTAAAATATACAAACAATATTAACTTAAAATAGAAAGCAATTTGACAATTATATAAAAAAAGGTTCCTTCCAATTTTCGATCCAGGTATGCTTGATTTGTAAGTAGTCAATGAACCACTAGGCTATCAGACCAATTGCATAAACGGATTGACATTATCTTCATATTCTCTGTAAAAGCGTGATCATGGTTGGAGTACTCCACGAAAACGCACGAATATCACGAAGATTTTGGCGAAAATTAATCAGTCTAAGATCAATTTTGGCAGACTATAGCTTCCTATTCGTAGCTAATTTACCTTGAACTCGCTTACAAATGCTCGTACATTTCAAAACAAAGCATTCTGTAAGATGATGACGGTAATAACTCTTGTTTTATACAGGGATCAAGCTAGGGGGCGACTAGGGCGAAATAGTCACCCTAGTGGCCGAAATTTCGCCCTAAATGGGACCAAGGGAGAAGTGGGAGTCTCTCTAAAAAAAAAAAAATTTTTTTTTTTAGGGAGACTCATTTTCATTCTGTCACCACACAAATGCAAGCTGTGGTGACATTATAAGACAATCTACTACCACTGCATCGTGTTTCTCCTTCCATTAAATGGCAATAGTATGTGTAATGGCTAATTTGCTTCTAAATTGACAGAAAATGCTGTAATTTTGCGCTATAACTTCTCCCTATCTGACTGTCACTTCTCCCTAATTTTCCTGCAGGGAGAAGTCACTTCTCCCTAAAATTCTGGGCCAGCTTGGTCCCTGTTTATACATTAACGCGTGTCCATTTCCTTGATGAGAGAGCTACCTGTTGGCCAGCATATAATATCAGTTCACCTGTGTGTAGCATAGCTCAGAACTATTACACATCACAGTCCAAATACGTTTGCCAGGTAAAACATACATAATACATTTGAAACATAGTTTGCTTATTTTTGCCTTGGTTTGTTTTGGACCTTGGTATATTTGTAACGATGACAAAGTACAGAATCCTTTCTTTTACTAGTACAAGTTCATTGAGGAAAAAGCAATAAAGAGTACAATATACCTGGCTGGCGTAAGAAAACCCGTTTCTCTCTCATTATGTTATTTTATTCATATCTTATACATTTCAGTATTAGTAGAATCGGCCTAACCTTTAAAGGAACCAAGTCAACTGTATCAGCAGCCTTAATTGTAGGATAAGTGTATGACTGGAGGCCCGCGATCTTCAATTGTGAAACTGAAGTCTTTCGTTTCGAGTTATATATTTGTCTGCACTAATTTCAGGTAAGATAATTCTATATTTAATATCTTATGAAAATGAGGTCTTAGAAAGATAATTCCAACAGTTAGTATAAGATTAATATTAGTTAAAGTTAAGCACATTTAGTGTTCGGTAAATTTATTATTTGATAAAATATCTTTGAGTTATTAAATAAATGTGTAAAGTAAATTATACGTTAGTAAAATTATGTATCGTTAGTAAAATTATGTATCGTTAACATCTTTATACAGAGAATGTAGAATTAAACCACACTCATTTTATTACATGCTCATTAATTAAATAAAGAGTTGTGAACTGAAGTCTTTCGTTTCGAGTTTTACATTTGCCTCTACTAATTTCAGGCTTTCATGGGCCATACCTCTCACAAGAACTCTGAGAGCTAAGTATCCCTGTACAGTTGTCATGTACAGTTACTGGTTTTCTTATTTTTATGAGTTGCCTCGATTCAGTGTGGCGCAGAAAATGCAATTGTTTAGGTACTATATCTCCAGTACAAATTATATTATATGTCAATTATATTATTTATTGTTAGTCCATTTTATAGATTAAACGCCTTTGATAGTGTCCCACATAGGTAAACATTGTTATTAATGGTGTAAACGAAGCAGGCACTGATCAGTCAGCGCATTTTCACAGTCTTGTTTAGTTTCCATTAATGAGCGGTGGAATATTCTTAATAAGCTGATATTTCATGGGATGGTCAACATTTCAATGTTAATTTCTCCTGGCGTGGTGCATATGCATTCCAAAACTTGTTGGTTGGCATTTTCGATGTACAAAACTATGCTTTGTTTAGACAAAGTATAAAGAACGAAATTTGATTCTGAGGTGACAAGAGCTATTGTTTTTCATTACAGAGTTAACGACACCCAACGCTAACCACAGGCTCAATATAAAATAAGGACCGTGCGATACATTGGCAAAGATAACGGTTTGGTCGAGAATGCTAAGATCAGGCTGATATTCAGTGATGGAAACACAGACACACATGCAAAGCCTGCATCCTCACTTCATGGCAAGTACAAATCCCTGCCTGACAAATAGTCATGGAATATTTTTCTACGTCATACATGTACCAACAGACGCAGTGTAATGTGGCGACATTGTGAATTCAACGTGACATCACATCATCAGAATATCGCTTTGACACAAAGTTGCATTTAATGTCATATTTATGGATCGTCTGCAGATGAGCCAATGATTAAATATGAATGCTTTAACTAAAATTTCAATTTTAATGAAATTGATCTGCATTTAATTGCAATACATCTTAGAATACCTATGTTAGGTCCATTTTTCCATTTTTCTGGTAAACACGTATCTAGACAAAATAGCTTAGAAACCAATGGCTAACCTAAAATTCTTAATAATTATTATGATACAGGGTTTACAGAGAACAGCACTTGCCAACCAACATACGCAACTAAGCAGACACACAGAGGGCTCAGTAACAGATTTCATGCAGTGGCATAAACTATCCCTCCAAATACAAACCGACCTGAATTTTTTGTATGAAGAGGTCAAAAATACCCTCAAGACCGCCCAATATACCCCCTCATGGCTTTCCCCAGATTATAACAAAGCCCTTTTATATCTAGCAATATCTGCACATTCAACATTAGCATGCACCCCTAACCTCTCCACTCTTAGCCACTCATTCTGTCTGATGAAATTCAGACATGATTATTTTCTAATTTTAAGTGGAAAATAATCATACCCTACATCACTGTCAAATGTTTTAGTATAAGTCTTTCATATATATTCCATTATATGCATATGTTTAATCAGAGTAGGGAGCAATTGACCACAGGGTTATGGCATATCTTTGTGGAAGAGAATAAGGGAGAAGATTTTACAATACAAAAAACGGATATAGCAGAACAGACCAGGTTTTTGGAAAAAGGGTACCAACTAAATGGAAATAGAAAGGCACCACTACCTAGAGGCAGAGGTCAATTTTTGAACGCATTGTCCGTTCAGGGTGTGGGCAGAGGAACATCCCTTGGGCGAGGCCATGGCCATAAGATTGCCTTGGGCAGAGGAGGCGTTGGGCACTTGCCTCTGGGTAATGGAAATTGAAGAAAAGAAAAAAAGTAAATGAAATACCTTGATATGTCAGATAAATTATTTATAATGTAGTTCTATTTATATAAGAAGGTGCATGATAACGTAGTGTGTTATAGAGTTCAAATTCATATTTTTTTACATTGAATACATTGGATTGAAAGCCTTTTCTAAAGCTGATTTAAGAAGGTAATTTATATATATCCTTATTTTCTTTTTTATAAAAGCAGCTTTCGATTGGAGGTCACACGCACAGGGTTCCGGAAGCCTGTGACCTCCGCCTTTCTACCTTTAATTGGAAAAGGGTTAGTTTTTCTCATATATTTTTTATAATCGTTCTCATTCATCAAGATTCATCTTTAACAATGTTACCCTTTGAAATACCAGCGAATGCCCTTTACAAACTTTTCTTCATAACTTCGGTGACTGTCTTGAATGGACTTATAAAAATTAACAAACCTCACCCTTCGGACATGTTCATCAAGCATTCCCGACCGCACGCTAACCTTCATATACCAATTCCTAGAATCCTTTGAAATCGACACCAATTTTGACCTCCTGAACAACGGCCTACCCATTCAAACAACCATAGATATTTCATACCTCATCGAACACCTCTATAGAATCTTAATAGAGGCTAACTATATTCCAAGGTTTAGAAATACTGAAACCATCGAACCTTGGAATATAGAGCTGCAATAGCTTTTATGCAGCAAGACATTTTACACGTCCCCAACAGCAGAATCCTTAAGCGAATCCTTTTCCGTGCCCAATATACTGAAGACCTTACCCGACAACTACGAACCAAAACAAACGAATTTTCACAATGGCCAATAACGCCTCAACGACAACATCGACCTCAACAGCCCTCGTGGTACCCTATCCCCCTTACAGCCCCAAGTGCATAATATATACTAAGTATTTAATAGTCACTGCCAATAATAATTCGAATTGAGGATTCAGAATTGAAAATAAAGACAGTAATAAGTTCTGGTTAAATAATGGATCAGAAGAGGTCGTCGTCTTCTGCCGGCACAGACTTCAGTGTGGTGTGTAAAGTGTGCTGTGCTTCTATATATTTGACTTTTTGAATTTTTACCAAGCTATATTTTGGTATATGGTGACACTGGTCATGATATCGTGGTTCCTACAACATTACAATGCGCAAGAACGGCGGGATGCCAGTACAAATACTGATGAAAATAGACCCCGTCCCGTTGCATTGGTAAGACCTTTGGTAAGACCCTACGACAGATTGGGCACATCTCAACCCCATCGAGTAACCAGAGTGACCTCCTCAGTGGTATCGTCAACCGCTCAGGTTGCACAGGGTTCCGGGCGTGCAAGATTTAGACACTCCCTGAACTCGGATTTTACACCACTCAGAAGGCCATACTCGCAGTCAATCGCACAGGGAGAAGAAGCCCCACAATCTGTCAATTTTAGAGACCCTAGGAGCTGAATACTCCCAATTAAAAATGCCCAATAAAGATAAGTAAGCACCCATTGTCATTATACTTGGATTTGATATAACAAACTAACAAATATTGTTAGTCCAGTTTTTCCGGATTGAAAGCATTTACCTTAGCTGATAAAAAGGCGATTTTAGATATTTTATAAAAAAGAGAGCTGCTTTCAATAGGTGGTCACATGCACAGGGTTCCGGAAGCCCTTGACCTCCGCCTTCCTACCTTTAATCGGAGGAAGGTATTTTTTTTTCATACATTTTTTATCACCACATTTCCATTGTATTATCATCTTTCTTTAACATCATACAATTCAGCAACTTGAAGAATGATTACTTTGACCCCCGCCGATGAATTCAATCTGAGGGACATAACCTCAGATTCAAGGGCAAATAAAAAAAATATCAAATTACCCAATACCCCACTACGTCCCAGAAACCCCAACCCACATGTTGTCTGAGCTGTATTGCTTCATTGAGCAATACAGCTCAATGACAGATTTTATGCAGTGGCATATGTTGTCCCAACAATTACAAGCAGACCTAGATTTTCTATATCAAGAAGTTATAAATACCCTCCAGACTGCACAATATACCCCCTCATGGCTTTCCCCAAATTATAGCAAATCCCTTTTATACCTAGCCATATCCACACATTCCGCATTAGCATGCACCCCTGACCTCTACACCCTTAGCCACTCATTCTGTCTGATGCAATTAAGACATGGTTATTTTCTAACTCTAAATGGAAAATAATCATACCCTACATCACCGTCAAATGTTTTAGTACAAGTCTTTCCTATATATTTCATAATATGCATATGTTTAATCAGAGTAGGGAGCAATTCCACAGGATGTTTGCTCCCAACTCTGACCTGCAACTCATGTTTGTTTCATGTTTTTATCTGTATTATGTCCCCATACGGATTGAAAACAAATAAAAAATAAATAAAAATACGTTACACAACGAAGGCTCCATAGAGAAATTTTAGAATATTGGAACCGATTTTACACAGGAAATCAGTTTCAAATTTCTACCTTGAACTTATCCTAAATACAAAAAAAAACCTTGATTTTTTATGTGAAAAGGGTATAAACATAAATGCTTGTGTAGAATAAGATAAAGATTACAATTAAACGTTTGAACAGTGAATACTCTTGATTAATTTGCAGAATCAATTCCCCATAGCCTGCTACGGATGGGGAGAGATCCGCGGTATACCTCTCATCTAAACAAGACTGAAGATAACTCCTTTTCAATGGATTACTGGTGAATGGGAATATTTGCGTGCTGATATATAGTGACGAGCATCAGTCAATGAGGGAAAACGGAATATCCAAATTACAACCCCACAGTTGTAAAAAATATGCTAAGTATAAAGAAGGAAATTAGATTCTGAGGTGACAAGAGCTATTGTTTTTCATTACAGAGTTAACGACACCAATTCTAACCACAGGCTCTATATAAAATAGGGTCCTTGTGATACATTGGCAAAGATCACGGTTTGGTCGAGAATACTAAGATCAGGGTGATATTCAGTGATGGACACACACATGCAAAGCCTGCATCCTCACGTCATGGCAAGGACACATCCCTGCCTGACAAATAGTCATGGAATAATTTTCTACGAGACACATGTACCAACAGACGCAGTATAATTTGGCGACATTGTGAATTCACATGACATCACATCAGCAGGATATCACATCGACATAAAGTCGCATTTTAATGTAGTATTCATGGATCATCTGCAGATCAGCTGATGATTAAATAACTGCGTTTACATTCTAGAAAAGAATGTTGACGCCCAAGCAGTTCCGACTGCACCACCTACGTATGTCGAGACAGCCCGGCAGGTAACCTATATGTAACTTTTTAAGAAAAAAAAGGAAAGAGCGATCAATAAGTATGAAAAGCAAGGGACAAACACTTAAGAATACAAAAGCGAACACACTTTGTTTTCCACTCGCCAATAACGAATTTGAGAAAATAGTTGTTATATGCCTACCAAAGAATTTTTAAGTTTTCTTGTTTTGAACAATATAGATAACAATGGGTTATACTGTTCTTACACATTGTATCGTATTATTCCTGTTGATTTGCATAGTACGTTTGCTATTATATGTTTTTATTGTGTAATGATATGATAGTTCATTGCTACCTGAAACTATGTAAATAGATCATTCCAATTATAATTTGGCCCACTAAAAACATGGAATTACCCATCATCGACGTTACAAAATTATGATGCCTCAGAGGTGGTACAATTACCACACCACCGAAGCCTTATAATTTAAATAAATAAATAAATAAAAAGAAATAAATAAAAGGCAAGACAAAGCCACATCAAGAGGTAAACGTTCATACTTGCTTAATAAGGACACATCAAATCGAGAGGCGGTTGGACAACGCAGCTGTGTGATAACCAACTTTAGGAATATATTACCTTGTCCTCATAAAAATGTTTCGAGTCATTCCCTAGGATAGAGGATACATTAATTATATATATCCGATTAGCGATCATTCCCAATGTGTCCCATCTAAGACTGATCCAGAGGAGCAATCTAGTAAGGGTTCACATTTAAGGTTACGACGCAGCTAAGGTTTTCCTACCACATCTCATCAGGAATTGCAAGTATACGAGTCATTCGGAATATTATGATAATATACATTCATGACCTAAAACTACCTTATATATGAATATCTTTTGTACATAGATATATATATTGTCAATGTATTGCATTGAAATAATTATTATAATGAAATGTATTGTTAATTAACATGTGTTGTGTAAGAAAATGTATTGTGTACGATAAAATATTAAATTTAACATCACCTACAAGAAACATCATTTGCTAAACCACACATCAAAGCCAATTCAACATGAAATAATCGTATATATGTTTGATGTACGGTCTTTGCATTAGCTACGACGCTAGCTAGCAAGGACAGAATATCAACCATCTATCATCAGTGACATTCTAGTATTCAAGTTCACTAATTCTCATGGATTCGCAACAATTTACAAACGAATAATTATAAAAACTCAATGGGACTTTGATGTTCGGTTAAGCCGGTATGCATCCACATATCGGCGCCAGAGCACTTTTGATAATATAGAGTGAATAGATATAATTATATCGAATAAATTGGCGGAGACTGCGGGATTTAACAGTCACCGTCTATAATAATTTGAATTGGGGAATAAGAATTAAAAATAATAATATAATAAGCTCTGGTTAAATAATGGATCAGAAGAGGTCGTCCTCTTCTGCTGGCACAGACGTCAGTGTGGTGTGTAAAGTGTGTTCTGCTTCTATATATTTTGACTTTTTGAATATTTACCAAGCTTTTTTTTTTTAATATATGGTGACACTGGGCATGATATCGTGGTTCCTACAATATCACAATGCGCAAGAACGGCGGGATGCCAGTACAAATACTGATGAAAATTGACCCCGTCCCATTGCATTGGTAAGATCTTTGGTAAGACCCTACGACAGATTGGGCACATCACAACCCCATAGAGTAACGAGAGTGACCTCAGTGGTATCGTCAACCGCTCAGGTTGCACAGGGTTCCGAGCGTGCAAGATTTAGACACTCCCTGAACTCGGATTTAACACCACTCAGAAGGCCACACTCGCAGTCAATCGCACAGGGAGAAGAAGCCCCACAATCTGTCAATTTTAGAGACCCTAGGAGCTGAATACTCCCCATTAAAAATGCCCAATAAAGATAAGTAAGCACCCATTGTCATCATACTTGTATTTAATATAACGGACAGTTTTTCCGGATTGAAAGCATTTACCTTAGCTGATAAAAAGGCGATTTTAGATATTTTATAAAAAAACAGAGAGCTGCTTTCAATCGGAGGTCACACGCACAGGGTTCCGGAAGCCCGTGACCTCTGCCTTCTTACCTTTAATTGGAGGAAGGTTTTTTTTTCATACATTTTTTTATCACCACATTTCCATTGTATATCATCTTTCTTTAACATCATACAATTCATCAACTTGAAGAATGTTTACTTTGACCCCCGCCGATGAATTCAATCTGAGTGACATAACCTCAGATTGGGTTCAAGGGCAAATAAAAAAAATTATCAAATTACCCAATACCCCACTACATCCCAGATATCCTAACCCACATGTTGTCTGAGCTGTATTGCTTCATTGAGCAATACAGCTCAATGACAGATTTTATGCAGTGGCATAAGTTGTCCCAACAATTACAAGCAGACCTAGATTTTTGATATCAAGAAGTTAAAAACACCCTCCAGACCGCACAATATACCCCCTCATGGCTTTCCCCAAATTATAGCAAATCCCTTTTATACCTAGCCATATCCACACATTCGGCATTAGCATGTACCCCTGACCTCTACACCCTTAGCCACTCATTCCGTCTGATGCAATTCAGACATGATTATTTTCTAACTCTAAATGGAAAATAATAATACACTACATCACCGTCAAATGTTTTAGTATAAGTCTTTCCTATATATTTCATGATGAACGGTCAGTTAACATTTGTTGGCCACGAAACTGGCCAGAAGATCGGCCAAGCACCATATTTGGAAAACCAATTCCAGGAATCATATATCGGAAGCCAATATATTCTGGAAATCGCCAGGCCAAGATTATTACGAATAAAAATCTGGACAGTGAAATTTCGGATTATATTACAGAGTCCATTTCCCCATAGCCTGCTACGGATGGCCAGAGATCCCCGGTATACCTCTCATCTAAACAGACGGAAGATAACTCCTTTTCAATGTTTTACTGTTGAATGGGAATATTTCTGTGCTGATATATAGTGATGAACGTCAGTCGACGTGGGATATAGGAGACACGAATTACACCCCCACATTAATATAGAGTGAATCTATATAAATCAAATATATTGGAATAGACCGAGTGATTTAATAGTCACTGCCAATAATAATTCAAATTGAGGATTCAGAATTGAAAATAAAGTAATAAGCTCTGGTTAAATAATGGATCTGAAGAGGTCGTCATTTTCTGACCGCACAGACGTAAGTGTTGTGTGTAATGAGTGCTGTGCTTTCATATATTTTAACTTTTTGGATTTTTACCAAGTTTTTTTTGGTACGTGGTGTGACTGGGCATAAGAGCGATATTCCTACAACATCACAATTTGCCAGAACGGCGGGTTGCAGGTACAAAATTTACCTTAGCTGATAAAAAGGCGATTTTAGAAATTTTATAAAAGATAGACAGCTGCTTTCAATAGGTCACACTTACAGGGTTCCGGAAGCCCGTGACCTCAGCCTTTCTACCTTTAATTGGAAAACGGTTATTTTTTCTCATGTATTTTTTATAATCGTTCTCATTCATCAAGATTCATCTTTAACAATGTTACCCATTGAAATACCAGTGAATGCTCTTTACAAACTTTTCTTCATAACTTCCGTGACTGTCTTGAATGGATTTATCAAATTAACAACCCTCACCCTTCCGACATGTTCATCAAGCATTCCCGACCACACGCTTACCTTCATATACCAATTCTTAGAATCCTTTGAAATCGACACTTATATTGACCTCCTGAACAGTGGCCTACCCATTCAAACAACCATAGATATTTCATACCTCATCGACAATTCTATAGAATCTTAATAGAGGCTGACTATATTCAAAGGTTTAGAAATACTGAAACCACCTGAACCTTGGAATATAGAGATGCAATAGCTTTTATGCAGCAAGACATTTTACATGTCCCCAACAGCAGAATCCTTAAGGGAATCCTTTTCCGTGCCCGATATATTGAAGACCTTACCCGACAACTACAAACCCAGACAAATAAATTTTCACAATGGCCAATAACGCCTCAACGACCACATCGGCCTCAACAGCCCTCGTGGTACCCTATCCCCCATACAACCCAAAGTGCATAATATATACTTAATATTTATACACCATATGAGACATGTCCCAAATTAGAATCATTTTTATCATCGACTTTCTCATTGGAAAAACTTAATCTTCCAATGAGAAATGAATTGTTTCATGTTTTAATCATATTATACTCCCATACGGATTGAAAAAAAAAATAAATAAAAAAACGTTACACATCGAAGGCTTCATCGAGAAATTTCAGAATATTGGAACTGTTAGAGACCACCCAGACTCAGATGTGGCCACACTAGCGATCAATCGCACAGGATGGGAAGATTACAATCTGTCAATTTTAGAATCCCTAGGAGCTGAGTACTCCCCATTCAAAAAATGCCCAATAATTATGAGTAAACACCCATTGTCTCCTTCTTGTATTTGATTGGACAGATTAAAAATATTGTTAGTCCAATTTTTCTGGATGGAAAGCCTTTACCAAAGCTGATTTAAGAAGCTAATTTAGTTATATCCTTAAAAAATTATAAAAGCAGCTTTAACTTGGTCCCATTCACAGGGTACGTGAAGCCCGTGACCTCCGCCTTTCTACCTTTAATTGGAGAAGGATTATTTTTTCTCATATATTTTTTATTGCCATTCTCATTTCATCAAATTTTATCAATCACAATGTTACCTTTTCAAATAGCAGCCAGAGCCCTTTACAAACTATTCTTCATCACTTCGTCGACAGTTTTAAATCGATTAATAAAATTAACAACCCTCGACCTTCCGACATTTTCACCAAACATTCCCAATCGCACGCTAACCTTCCTGTACCAATTACTTGAATCATTTGAAGTTGACACAGACATTGACAAACTAGAAGATATCATGGTTCTAAACAATATGACCCAAATTTCATTAAATTCTGATCAAAAGTATTCGACTTAGAGAGCGGACATTGTTTCAAATAGTAAATTTTAATAAACAAAGGACCATTACTACTGAAGGCATGGTCCGATATGGACCATTATCGAACTTGAAGAAGACATCATGGTACTAAACAATGTGACCAAGTTTCATAAAATCTGATCAAAATATTCTGACTTAAAGAGCGGACATCGTTTCAAATGATGGATTTTCATAAACAAAGGGCCATGACTACTGAAGGCATGGTCCGATATGGACCATTATCGAATTTGAAGAAGACATCATGGTACTAAACAATGTGACATATTTCATAAAATTCTGATCAAAACTATTCGAATTTAGAGAGCGGACATCGTTTCAAATAGTGAATTTTCACAAACAAAGGGCCATAACTACTGAAAGCATTGTGCAATATGGACCATTATCGAACTTGAAGAAGACATCATGGTACTAAACTATGTGACCAAGTTTCATAAAATCTGATCAAAAGTATTCGACTTAGAGAGCCGACGTCGTTGGACAGACGTACGGACAGACGGACAGGGGTAATATTTAATGGCCGGGCCATTGTCATGGCGGGGGCATAAAAATGTTTCCGCTCAATAATTTTAAAACACATGGATAAACTTTCATCAAATGTATACAAGTTTACGACTTGACATTTGCCGGGGCATTAGGTGTTACCCCTGTATGTACGTCTGTCTGTATGTCACACCCAACAACATCCGCTCTTTCGGTTGAATAGTTTTGATCTGAATTTTATGAAACTTGGTCACATTGTTTAGTACCATAATTTAGTTCCGATTATGGCCCTTTTCCGATTTGAAGACTTCCGACTTTTTAAAGCACATATCACGCTTCCCAATGACCCATTACGCCTCAACGACCACGTCTGCCTCGATGGCAATCATGCTCCCCATCCCACATACAGCCCCAAGTGTATAAAAATAATAAATATTCATCCAAAGTTCAAGACATGTCCCAAATTAGCGTCACTGTTTCATCAACTTTCTCATTGGAAAAACTTAAACTCCCAATGAGAAATGAATTATTTCATATTTATATTCATGTTATATTACCCTACGGATTGAAAGAAAAAAAAAGAAAAATATGTTACATAACAAAGACTCCATAGAAAACTTATAGAATATTGGGACCGATTTTATAGAATATCAGTGTAAAATTTTTCCTTAAACATATCATAATCCACTAAGTTTCGCCTTGTGATGATACCAAAGAAAAAAAATAAACATACGATTAAAACACTCAATAAAACATCAAACTCGAGGCAAAATTCAATTTTATGCAGCATTCGTCAATGTAAATGATATCAAAGCCATACCATGTTTTTTTAATATGCTATTTTATGCTATACTGTTGCAAACGATCTGTAAATCCTTAACTATTGCCAGATAATAAAGAATTAGAAACTCTGAATTGCATCACCATATCGGCACCAGTGCACTATTAATAGTCACCGCCAATATAATTCGAATTGAGGATTCAGAATTGAAAATAAAGTAATAAGCTCTGGTTAAATAATGGATCAGAAGTAGTCGTCGTCTTCTGCCGGCACAGGCGTAAGTCTGGTGTGTAAAGAGTGCTGTGCTTTTATATATTTTAACTTTTTGGATTTTTACCAAGTTTTTTTTTGGTAGGTGGTGAGACTGGGCATAAGAGCGATATTCCTACAACATCACAATGTGCCAGAACGGCGGGTTGCAGGTACAAAATTTATCTTAGCTGATAAAAAAGCGATTTTAGATATTTTATAAAAAAGACACCTGCTTTCAATAGGAGATCACACGCACAGGGTTCCGGAAGACTGTGACCTCCGCCTTTCTACCTTTAATTGGAGAAGGGTTATTTTTTCTCATATATTTTTTATAATCGTTCTCATTCATCAAGATTCATCTTTAACAATGTTACCCTTTGAAATACCAGCGAATGCCCTTTACAAACTTTTCTTCATAACTTCGGTGACTGTCTTGAATGGATTTATCAAATTAACAACCCTCACCCTTCGGACATGTTCATCAAGAATTCCAGATGGCACGCTAACCATCATATACCAATTCCTAGAATCCTTTGAAATCGACACCGATATTGACCTCCTGAACAACTGCCTACACATTCAAACAACCATAGATATTTCATACCTCATCGAACACCTCTATAGAATCTTAATAGAGGCTAACTATATTCCAAGGTTTAGAAATACTGAAACCACCCAAACCTTGGAATATAGAGCTGCAATAGCTTTTATGCAGCAATACATTTACCCGTCCCCAACAGCAGAATCCTTAAGGGAATCCTTTTCCATGCCCGATATATTGAAGACCTAACCCGGCAACTACGAACCCAGACAAATAAATTTTCACAATGGCCAATAACGCCTCAACGACCAATTCGGCCTCAACAGCCTTCGTGGTACCCTATCCCCCATACAGCCCCAAGTGCATAATATATACTAAATATTTAATAGTCACTTCCAATAATAATTCGAATTGAGGAATAAGAATTAAAAATAATAATATAATAAGCTCTGGTTAAATAATGGATCAGAAGAGGTCGTCGTCTTCTGCCGGCACAGACGTCAGTGTGCTGTGTAAAGTGTGCTGTGCTTCTATATATTTTGACTTTTTGAATTTTTTTTTTTTACCAAGCTTTTTTTGGTATATGGTGAAACTGGGCATGATATCGTGGTTCCTACAATATCACAATGCGCAAGAACGTTGGGATGCCAGTACAAATACTGATGAAAATAGACTCCGTCCCGTTGCATTGGTAAGACCTTTGGTAAGACCCTACGACAGATTGGGCACATCACAACCCCATAGAGTAACAAGAGTGACTTCCTCAGTGGTATCGTCAACCGCTCAGGTTGCACAGGGTTCCGAGCGTGCAAGATTTAGACACTCCCTGAACTCGGATTTAACACCACTCAGAAGGCCACACTCGCAGTCAATCGCACAGGGAGTAGAAGCCCCACAATCTGTCAATTTTAGAGACCCTAGGTGCTGAATACTCCCCATTAAAAATGCCCAATAAAGATAAGTAAGCACCCATTGTCATCATACTTGTATTTGATATAACGGACTAACAAATATTGTTAGTCCAGTTTTTCCGGATTGAAAGCATTTACCTTAGCTGATAAAAAGGCGATTTTAGATATTTCATAAAAAAAAGAGAGCTGCTTTCAATAGGAGGTCACACGCACAGGGTTCTGGAAGCCCGTGACCTCAGCCTTCCTAACTCTAATTGGAGGAAGGTATTTTTTTTTCATACATTTTTTTTATCACCACATTTCCATTGTATATCAGCTTTCTTTAACTTCATACAATTCATCAACTTGAAGAATGTTTACTTTGACCCCCGCTGATGAATTCAATCTGATGGACATAACCTCAGATTGGGTTCAAGGGCAAATAAAAAAATTATCAAATTACCCAATACCCCACTACGTCCTAGATATCCCAACCCACATGTTGTCTAAGCTGTATACAGCTCAATGACATATTTTATGCAGTGGCATAAGTTGTCCCAACAATTACAAGCAGACCTAGATTTTCTATATCAAGAAGTTATAAACACCCTCCAGACCGCACAATATACCCCTCATGGCTTTCCCAAAATTATAGCAAATCCCTTTTATACCTAGCCATATCCACACATTCGGCATTAGCATGCACCCCTGACCTCTACACCCTTAGCCACTCATTCCGTCTGATGCAATTCAGACATGATTATTTTCTAACTCTAAATGGAAAATAATCATACCCTACATCACCGTCAAATGTTTTAGTGTAAGTCTTTCCTATATATTTCATAATATGCATATGTTTAATCAGAGTAGGCAGCAATTCCACAGGATGTTTGCCCCCAACTCTGACCTGCAACTCATGTTTGTTTAATGTTTTTATCTATATTATGTCCACATACGGATTGAAAAAAAATAAAATAAATAAAAATACGTTACACAACGAAGGCTCCATAGAGAAATTTTAGAATATTGGAACTGATTTTACTCAGGAAATCAGTTTCAAATTTCTACCTTGAACTTATCATAATCAGTTAAATTTCACCTCGGGATGATAAAAATAAAAAAAATAAATAAATAAGAATAATAATTCAACATCATGATTAAAAACATTTAGTAAAACATCAAATTCAAGGCGAAATTCAATTCTATGTGGCCTTCGTCCGCGTATACGCAATCAAAACCACACCATGTATTTTAATTTGCTGTCTTATGCTATACTGTGGCAAACAATCTATAAATCCTTAAATATTGCCAGGACAAAGAATTAGAAACTCGAAATTAATTGAAAAAAAAAAACAACAAAAAAAAAACAAAAAAAAAAAAAAAAACCTAATTGACACTGAGAAGCTAATACAGCCAAAATTCCGGGACGAACTCCTTTTCAATGGATTACTGTTGAATGGGAATATTTCCGTGCTGATATATAGTGACGAACAGCAGTCAATGTAGGAAAACGGAAGTCCAGAATTAAACCCCAATGTTTCTATGTATGGAAACAGAGCTTTGAACAAATAAGAATTAGCGTTATATTTTGCTTGATCACTTAAACTTTAACTATAATCAGAAACAAATACATAAAATGAGTTGATAATTAGGCCTAGACTTGTGATTCGATACTTGAGTTAACTTCCCACTCCTGAGGCCCTCCCAGGGGTTTTGGGGAACAGGGAAAAGGGGTATTTATTTATTTCAGGGGAACAGGGGAACAAAGGTCAAATTTTGAGGGGAACAAGTTGCCTGCTCTTTGCGGGTTTGTGGAATCTGGGGAGTGGATATTTGTGTGCCTGTGGTTTTGTCACTCCTATCACATAATAATCACACTATTAACGAAGAGTCGTATGCTAGAAGAGACCCACAGACAACAAGAAAACGACAAACTTCATTTAAAAAAAACGATCTTATTAGCGGAGATTTTTCAGACTGTCTGGGAAGACAACACTGTACCTGCTCTTTGTGAGTTTATCGAAGTCTGGTGAGTGTAGACTTCTGTGTCTGTGGTTTTGTTACGTAAATTAATTCACTCCTATGACATAATAATCACACCAATAACGAACAGCCTTAGGCAAGAAGAGACTAACAGACAACAAGAAAATGACAAACTCCATTTATAGAAGAAAAAAACTTATTAGACTGTCTTGGGAGACAAGACTGTACCTATTCTTATTGGATTTTTGGAAACCTGATGGATGGAGACTTCTGTGCCTGTGGTTTTGTTACGCGAGTAAATTCACTCCTATCAAATAACAATCACACAACTAACGAAGCGCCGTATGCTAGAAGAAACACACAGACAAGAAAATGACAAACTCCATTTATAGAAGAAGAAAAAAAACTTATAAGACTGTCTTGGGAGACAACACTGTACCTACTCTTATTGGATTTGTGGAAACCTGATGGGTGGAGACTTCTGTGCCTGTGCGTTTAGCTATGTGAAATATTATGACATAATAATCACACCATTAACGAAGCCTTAGGTAAGAAGAGACAAACATACGACTAAGAAAATGACAAAAATCATTAAAAGAATAAACAACACCTAGGTAGCTGAGATTTTTCAGACTGTCTGGGGTGACACCACTGTATCTGCTCTTTGTGGGTTTGTGGAAATATGGTGAGTGGAGACTTATGTGCCTGTGGTTGGATTACGGGGTTAACTCACCCATATAACATAATAATCACATCATTAACGAGGCGCTGTATGCTAGAAGAGACACACAGACAACAAGAAATTGACAAACTTCATTAAAAGAATAAAGAAAAACATTTTTAGCCAAGAATTTCAGTCTGCCTGGGGAGACAACAACTTGCCTGCTCTTTGCGGGTTTGTGGAAATCTGGTTGGATGAAGACTTCTGTGCCTGTGGTTTTGTTACGCGAGTAAATTCACTCCTATCAAATAACAATCACACAACTAACGAAGCGCCGTATGCTATAAGAAACACACAGACAAGAAAATGACAAACTCCATTTATAGAAGAAGAAAAAAACTTATTAGACTGTCTTGGGTGACAACACTGTACCTACTCTTATTGGATTTGTGGAAACCTGATGGATGGAGACTTCTGTGCCTGTGTGTTCAGCTATGTGAAATATTATGACATAATAATCACACCATTAACGAAGCCTTCGGTAAGAAGAGACAAACATACGACTAAGAAAATGAAAAAAAATCATTAAAAGAATAAACACCTAGGTAGCTGAGATTTTTCAGACTGTTGGGGTGACACCACTGTATCTGCTCTTTGTGGGTTTGTGGAAATCTGCTGAGTGGAGACTTATGTGCATGTGGTTGGGTTACGGGAGTTAACTCACCCATATACAATAATAATCACACCTTAGGTTAGAACAGACAAACTGACGACTTCATGACAATGACAAACTTCATTAAAAGAATACACCAAACCTAGTTAGCGTCGATTTTTCACACTGTCTGGGGTGACACCACTGTATCTGCTCTTTGTGGGTTTGTAGAAATCTGGTGACTGGAGACTTATATGCCTGTGGTTGGGTTAGGGAGTTAACTCACCCATATACAATAATAATCACACCTTAGGTTAAAAGAGACAAACCGATGACTTCATGACAATGACAAACTTCATTAAAAAAATAAACGAAACCTAGATAACGGAGATTTTTCAGACTGTCTGGGGTGACACCACTGTATCTGCTCTTTGTTGGTTTGTGGAAATCTGGTGAGCGGAGACTTATGTGCCTGTGGTTTTGCTACGTGAATTAATTCACACCTACGCTATAGCGATATTTTATTGAAAAATGCAGAAACTTCATTTATTCTGCTGTTTAAACTTTTCGGATAATCAGAAATACGGATTTTGATAGGTTGAACCCACATGCTGCAGAACTCATTTTCCTTCAGCCAGTTCTGCCCAATAAAATGCGGCTTTTTCGTACATAATGCGCCTTACGTACACCCAAGGCTTGAGTCGATTAACCAATTGTACCGGACTTCAATTGTTTGGTCAAAAGTCCAGCACTGAACAAACTGAGTAGAAAAACGATCTGCAGAAAAAGAAATGCAATGTGTTTTGGGAAATTATAACCTGTGACACGTCAGCATATAGAATTTAGTACCACCCTGAATTTATTGCATGTAGCTTAGTGGAAACTTCCATTGGTCTCATAAGGGTTAAGTAGAGTAGACTTCTTATAGAGGATCTTACATGAGTGCTCATGTTTTATTGAATTTATTAAACGAGTTGGGGAAAAGAGATAAAATGCGTGGCTTGCCAAGCATTTTATCTCTTTTTCGCAACGAGTTTAATAAATTCAATAATACAAGAGCACGAATGTTAGATTCTATTTATCATATGACATTAAGATTACTCTGCCGTAAAAACGTTATAATTTTGTCATTATGTACGCAACGTTGATATGGACGTCATAACGTTTCCCGAAAATCGATAAACCACTAGTGGTTTACAGATTTTATTGCATGGCGTTATTTCACTGCCAGACGCGACGTCATATGATAAATCTTGTTATTGCAGTATTAACTTACAACCACGTAACTACCAGGTTAATAGCAAAAAAGTGAAGTTCATGACAATGAACTACAATTTATAGCTGTCATGCAAACATAAACAATTTGTGCTATTTAGACAGGTACTTTAATAATGATTGGCAGTTTGATATGCTTAAAAGGGGCAAAGACAATGCACATGATTCTCAGTTAGTGTAAACTTCAAAGATGATTTTCCTCTTCTCAATATATTCTTGGTATACAGTTTGAATTGCCTCAGAGTCAATTCCAATGTGTACATATGTTTTTCAATAAATGAGGTTTTCACCCTAAGCTTTTTCAAACAGATTTCCAACTACTATAATTCAGTGAATTGAGCCTGTAGAAATGAACACATTTACGTTCAGTTCATGTTCACTGTTGACAATAAAATACTGTCCATTTTTATGTTAATGTTTTGACAGCATATCTTTAGATGTTTCGTTTGAATTTATTGTTCATTTGGTGGTAGCGTGGTTGTAAGATGAACCTATTGGACTTAACTTAACACACAGATTACTTCATTGTGTTAACCCTTTACCTCATAGAGACGCCTTTAAGCATTTGCAAACAGAGCAGACCCAGGCCAGGCAGCTCTTGAGCTGCCTGATCAGGGTCTACTCGGATTGCTTATCTAAATATGATTAGATATAGTACTATACTAGTGGACCTAACAAGCAATTTCTTTGTTCTATACACATGTACAAACGGGAAAGTTTATTTATATAATTATTCATAGTGGGTGGAGCTTAGCATGAATATTCATGAAGGAAAGGGTTAAAACAATTCAGCTGTTCATACTCAGAATTTGCAAATAGTGACGTGGAAAAGTCATATTTTGGCAATATTTGCAGAACAACTATCAACAACTATAATTGGGTGTGGACAGGACAAAACCAGTCTTCGGGCTGTTCGGTAAAGTGAGACCCTAACCAGCCCCCTCAGCTTCAAAGACAAGGTAGAAAAAATGATATTTTAGCTCATAGCAAGTCTAGATATATTTTTTTCCAATAAGTGAATAACAAAGTCGCTGATCAGACTGTGCCAACGCACAGTGCTGGTTTGCCCCTTTGTTGTTCGCAAAACCCCAAAGACAGGTTTTCTTGCGCCAAGGGCCACATTTTAGAAGGGTTTAAAGTCGCAACAATGTACATAATCACAGCCAACAAAACTTAAACAAATAAATAACAAATATATCATAGCACATATTCATGAAATGACTGCCGAAAGTATTAAGGAAACGCTATAATAATGTCCAAAGGTATGCATGAAAAGGGGTTTACACATCCGTCTAAGGAATACCTGCACCAGGTAGTGAAAAGTGTCAACTGCTGAATTTCTAAAATGGGATGTATCAAATGATGATATAGTAAACCCCGTCTTAAGCGGCCACTCAAAAAAGATTATAAATTTGTTTTCAAGACCGATAATCGCTTAATGCAGGTCAAAGGTATTGCAGAATGCTCTCTGAGCATTCTGCAATACTTTCGACCTTCATTAAGCTACCATTTGTCGTTAAGACATATGTTTTGTCTATTTTTGAGTGGCCGTTTTAGACAGGTTTTACTGTACCAACTAATATTCCATCCAAGTTTACAACTAACTATTTATTTTCACGTTTAAGCAAGCCAAAAATCCTGATTGAACCTCCCCTAAAATTTAATCTATGAACATGGACAGTACAAATGTATCTAACCATGTTCTCAGATGCTTATATCAAACGCCACAAAATTGCAATTTACAAATTGAACATTAAAATCCAGTAAAGTGTACACACAATTTGAAATATCATGCGCGGATCCAGAGGGGTGTGGCAGGGGCAGGGGGTACGGACATCACCCTGAAAAATCACAAAAATTACAATACTGGTCTGGATACCCTGAAAAATCACAGAGCTACCAAGCCAGCATTCAATGTTGGGCCATAATTGGCACGCAAGCGAAACGCCATTTAAATGGCGTTTCGCTGGTGGGCCAAGGATGTCCCGTTTATAGCGGTATTTGGATCCTCTCTACCCTCATCAACAAACAAAACAAAAAAAGCATCCTAGTTGGATCCCTTTGACAAAACTTTCTGGATCCGCTCATGATTATTGACTTTGGAAAAGTATATAGCGTTTCATTACAAATTCGAGCAGTGAATGATAGACAAATAAGAATAAAATAATGCTTTGCATTTTCAAACCTGAAGCCCTCTTATGATACTTGTAAGCTACCCGCTGGCTGTGACGTCGAAGCATTAGCATAGCAGTGGCGTGTCTCTTCAATTCTGTTGCTTCTTCTCTTGCTAATTTGTAAAAGTCCGTTAGTCCGTTAGCGTCTCTCCATATCTAACTATGAAACTGGTTTCCTCCCGGCTGATGCACAACTTGAGCTAGATAAAGTTAGATCTAATGATATTCAAGAATTTTTCAAGGACTCTCCTTCTGTTTTAAGTACTTAGTTTTTAATTATACTACTTTACAATTAGAGTACATAGTGCGCCTGTATTTAGTTAAATTCAAGCATTTTTCAACGATTTCTAAGGGACTCGCATACAGTTTTTTTGTACTTAAAGTTTTTAATATAATGCCATTTTACACTTATATTTCAGCTTCAAAATGAAAAACCGAGATGATTCTATTAAATTGACCCCTCTAAAATAGTTTAGCATTTATTTGGTGCAGCATAATGAGCATATGCTGCACCAAGTATAGGCAAATTATTTTTTTTAATGATCTTTGCATACATTTAATTGTTCAAATCATAGAAAATAGTAAAATTTAAGTACATTTTAATGCTCAATGGTAATTTTCCAGCACTATTGATTGCAATTTCGATTTTCAAAGGCTTTTCAAGAAATCATTCCGTCTTCCAGAAATGAGGCCCCCTGACTCTAGGTGAAATGTGCCATGAAAGTCCTTTCTCAAAACCTAGCAGGAAATACTCGCTAAACCATAGGCGGGGGTAAAAAAAAATTGTGAGAGTAAAATAATGATAATTTTCTTACCCATTAATTTAACGTGTGCTTTGGTTGCTTGAAAGAACTGTCAAATTGAGACTGTTCTTGGAGTACTCACAACATATGTTATTTGGTTGAGAAATATGAAAATCAATTTTTAATTACGCTCTCTTATCTAGCGGCCAGGTTAAATTGATGTTAAGGGAAATAATTAATATAACTGGGTCAGCGGAGGAAGCTTTAAGGGCTCAAAAATGTGTGTGTATTCAAAGGGGTGCAAAACGTTTCACTTTACCTGTCAACTTCTCTGCTAAGGTGAATTTATTGGCACAGTTGCGTTGCCGGTTACCCACAACAACACACAACATACCCCTCCTAAACAAATAAAATGCTATTCTGTTCTTAAAATCACATACTGTATTTATCATACTTAATGATAAAATGCCAACAATTTTGGCCTCTTACCATTTATTTATTTGTTTGTTTGATTTGATTCTTTACGTCCCATCAACAATCTTTCAGTTATAAAGGGACGGGTCTTCCTGGATTGAACCAGTACTAAGCTAGGATTGATGTTCTTACTCAAGGACACAACGCAGTGACGCCGGTGAGGCTCGAACCCGCGGCCCCTTGGTCTTGAGTCAAACACTCTACCACTGAGCCACTGCGCTCCCTTTACAATTTATGAGCATGATAAATTTCACGCTCAGTCCCCCTGCACCCCCTTGATCCGCGCATGTCCTCAGCTGCATGCATGCTGGCATATCAATTGTGCAGGTCCTGCACAATTGATATGCCAGCATGCATGCAAATTTCCTTTGGCAAAATGAAAGAAAGTTCAGTGAAAATGAAATACATTGCTTTTCTGAACACTTCTGGTGTCAGTAAATACTAAAATAAAGGGCGTCGGCTAATAGGTGAGTGCATATTGGATGGGTGATGCTTCATGCACAATGGGTGTGATGATGGCGAATATGTTAATGTAGGTCACTTGGTGACGAAATGGACATCATTCTATGTCTATGCTTCTTCGTGTACTCGCCTGTGCCACGTGCACATCGCGGCCATCTCGATTCGTTAAGCTTTAATGTGGTTACACTTCCTGTTGGCTCCCCTTGAGTAAATTGAATTGTCACTTGCGTTCAGGATCCTTCGCTCAATTTAACTCAATCACTATTGCCTTGGCAAGGCTGTCAAACTTGAATAATGGACCACTATGTGACCATGGAGACGGACAACTCAATTTTCATTTCATGGATGAATCGTTTCGTTTGATCTTACGTGTATTTCTTTATTCAATGCACACAGTGTATACTCAATTCAAATGGCGCACATTGCGCCATTTGAATGGAATCTACACTGTTGCCAAAGTATCATCTTAGTGGTTTCAGTTTGTTCATCTTGCATGGGCTCTCATTCTGCGCACGCATCCGTTATGGCTCCCTGCTGCTCAATCATTACGGCGTGCTGGTTTCCATTTGGACATTTCGTTCTTGACGCGGTAACCAGCAATATTTCGAGGAGAACATGACCAAACAGTGCATGGCGAATCAGTTGTTTTAACTTGCACATTGCAGACGTCTCACAATTGGCCCTCATAACTATTTCTTACTCTATACCGACCGGAAGGCGTTCGTCTGGTCCTAGGTAAAATGGCGACTCCGTTTCGATCTATAGTCAAACGTCCTCACCCTCAAATTCGTGTCCATTTGCATTCGCAGTGTTCCTAATCTGCTGTGCTTTTCTAGTCCGGTACATGTCCCAGAGACCTGAGACGATTTCAGCTACCACGATATCACTGGAATTTTTACCCACAAGTCTTAGCGTGAATACGCCATCATGGCGGAGATACTCCATGGTAAACCTATTCGCTAATTTCTTGTCCGGACCGGAGCCTATTCGGTCCATAAGTCGCAGAAATTTTCGAATGTATTGCATCCGTGCTGTTGGAAAGACTGTGTGCCAAATCCAGTTGGCAAGACTATAGCATGTCAAAACGGAACAAAAGACAAACCAAAACCACAGAAATATATAGATTTTTTCGTTAAATAAATTGATCGGCAACACGCATTGAACCGTGTATCTTTGCAAATTGTTAAATTGCCTAATTTGGAAATCACAGAGAGTAACCCTTGGAAATCGATGTGATGCTGACCAGTCATTTTTCCCATTTAATAGTTCTTCCATAACTTGAAACCCGAACACGTTGTACTCAATACCTAAGAATTCATTGAGCAAGAATAATTGGCCAATTACATTGATTATATACAGGAATTTGATTGTGAAATACACTCCCACTAGGAAATTACCATATCTTTTCCCACAGAGTATTGACATTTTGGCAGACAGGAAGTGACGTACACTGACACAACACGTGGATCTACTTTCTCTTTGGTTGTCTAGGCACCGGTCTAAATGTCGTACTACGTATTTTATAGTCCGAATCCGGTTCTCCGGACTTTCATATTGTGCGTCTGAAGCCAGTGATACTATCCTATCCACATTTATCCCACTCTGACCATTTAATATTCTCCATATTATACATGGTATGTAGAATAATAGAGCTTGTATCAATAACATCACAGGTACCCATTGATAATAATTCAACTCTCGACCTTCGCGCTCGCTGACGTTGATTGGAATGGGTTTCTCTATCTCAATGTAGTATGTGTTTGCAATCCAGCATATGTTGTTTGCATAGTCTACGTGAGTTCCTGGAAAAAGGAGAGAAAAACTTAGCATTTCATATTATAAAGCCAGTTATGCCAAATGGAATTTCCCATCCATTATCAATTGATAGTTCCTACTCAACCGATAGTTACTTCCCTTTGGAATATAGGTCAGCCATCTTGATGGTCAACAATCAATAAGACAAATAGGCAAAAAATAGATATACCTATTTTTCTAAAAACCTCTGCATCCTTGTGCCGTGACAGTTGCAATGAGTTATGCAAAAAAGGAATTCAAAAATAGACATGTTTGGTTTATCATGAAAAAAATAGTCTTGCTAAGTAAAAAAATAGATTTTTATTTTTTCCACTTTGTGGTCTATTGATTTGGCTGACCATTTTTTAAATGGGGCGTAACTATTGGTTGAGTGGGAACTATGAATTGGACGAATCAATAACGAAATTAAGGGCTGCTGGGTGCCTGTAAGCTTCAATTTCAATTCAAATTCTCAAAGTACATTCTGTAAGTAACATGCAGAGCCTGGTCAGACTTGGCGGTGTCTGTTCTGGTTCTGCATTGTTTGCCGGCGCACCATTAACGTTGGCATAAATGGGTTAACCCTTATAAGCATAGCGTCTTTTTGTGGGACATAGACAAACAGCGCAAACCCGGATCAGACACCGCAGAACGCAGCGTCTGGTCAGGGTCTCCACTGTTTTCTCACAGAATGTTCTATTAGAATTTGAATTAAAATGAAAAATACCACCCAACATTCCTAAAATTTGAAATAGACTCGTCCTATCGATAGAGATAGGAAAGTTCATTCGGCTTAATATGTTAATATCTGGTCTGCAAAGCAGTCCATCCCACTCCAAGCTTTACATAGCCGTTCAACAAAACCACTGTAGTCATACCACTACGGCAAACTTGGGTCTCGTCACCCTCTCCGGTGTTATAGTAAAATTACCTTCAAATAAAGGCTGACAAAAATGAGAACTTTCGAATATGTTTGCTTCGAGATTGCATCCTCTAGTTAACAACCTCTGTGCTGTCTTGCCAAAACGGAGATAAAATCAGATTTTAAATTTGCTTTTTTTACAGTTATATAAAAAAAATTGTCAATTACGGTTTAGTCATAATTGTACGGTTTTGTCATTGGTTAATTGTCCACGATGACGAAACCGTAATTAGTTAATTCATGCCTAGACATCAAACGTTTATGTTTTCATATAATTTTAAAGCTTAAAGATACAATGTGGGTTTGATGAACAAACATCAATCGGAATCCAAGCAATTTGGGGCGTTTATCTGTGATTAAATGAAGAAATTGAACATGATTAGAAAGTTACCTTAACACCGAAATAAGTGACGAGACCCAAATTGCCGTAGTGGTATGACCACAGTGAAAACGGGCGCTCGCTCAATAAAAACTGAATGTCATGGGCCCTGTAATTAGCCAATCAAATGCGTCCAGTTTTTTCTAAAGCAAAGCTAAACACGTTCCATGTTTCCTATTCTGGCCAAGAAAGCAAACAGGCGAGCGATGGCTTTGCTGAACGCACTCTGACCTGCAGACCAGATATTGTGTTAAAAAATAGAATGGTTTGTAAACTGTTCCATTGCTATGTTTAACTATTTAGATACTGCCAAATGGGTATATTTGGTTTGCAAAGGAAAACAATACAATTTTACTTGAAAATTATAACATAACTACCTCTACATGTATAAATATCATGGGCCATCCAAAGTTTATTTATATAAAATCAGAAGGAATATAATCCGTATTATTGTCATCATAAAGAGGGGATGACAATTATAATTGACTAAATTTGCAACCTGTATTGTAGCAAGGCTTGAAAAGTGGTGTAGCATGAGATCACACCGTACAACCGACTGGTTTGACGACAGATTACCGTTTTGACGACAGATGCCCATAAATTTGGAAGGGAAAGGGTAGGTGAAGATTTTTTATCTGCGAAATTCAACAAACGAATCTGTGGGCCCATACTGGTAATGGAGAAGATGCTTACTGTTTTGAGATACTGCAGCAGCAATTTGAGCCTACTTAACGAACAAATAAGCTTTTAATAAGCTCTTCAATATCTGAAATTCAAGAAAATTGCATAAAAAGCAGCTTTTTGCTCTGGCCGAATGTCTAGGAAACAAAATAATTATAATCACTTCATCACACTAAAACTACAGTTATTCACCAGCATTTATGTAAAGTTTGGCCGCAAAGTTCCGTTTAATAACCGACCTACACACCCATGAAGAGACCAGTTGTCTGAAAAATTGATGTCTCAGCCGACAGATCACTTCTTCACCGGATGTAGTCGACGACAGATGAGAGATTTCTAAGGATAACACGTCAGAGGTCAAGGTCACAGTGACCCGAAAATGGTATGTGACACTCCGCCATCCCAAGATGCATATACACACCAAATTTGGAATTCCTACCTCAAAGAATATAAGAGATATGCTCTGGAAACAATAATTATTAAAACTAGGTCAGAGGTCACAGTGACCGGAAAATGGAATGAGACAATTCGCAATTCCAAGATGCATTCACACACCAAATTTAAAATTCCTACCTCAAATAATAACAGAGATATGCTCCAGATATAATTATTCAAGAAACGAGATCAAATGTCAAGTTTAAGGTCACAGTGATCCGTCAGGAGTCTATGTCACAGTGAGCCGAAAATGGTATGTGACACTCCGCCATCCCAAGATGCATATACACAGCAAATTTCGAATTCCTACCTCAAAGAATATAAGAGATATGCTCTAGACACAATAATTATTAAAACTAGGTCAGAGGTCAAGGTCACAGTGACCCAAAAATGGTGTTTGACATTCAGGCATCCAAAGGTGCATTTACCAACCAAATTTGGAATTCCTATCTCAAACAATATAGGACATATGCACCAGACTCAATGCAGTTTCTTGAAATTAGGTCAGAGGTCAAGTTCACAGTGACCCAATTATGGTATGCGACACTTCGTCATTCCAAGATGCATCCACAAACCAAATTTGGGATTCCTATCTCAAATAATATAAAAGATATGCTCCGGACAGGTTATTCTAAAACTGGGTCAGAGGTCAAGGTCACAGAGACCTGAAAATGGTACATAACACACCGCTATCCCAAGATGCATCCACAAACCAAATTTTGGATTCCTACCTCAAAGAATATAAGAGATATGCTCCAGACACAATAATTCTTAAAACTAGGTCAGAGGTCAAGGTCAGAGTGACCCAAACATGCAATGTGACACTCCGTCATCCAAAGATGCATTTACGCACCAAATTTGGAATTCCTATCTCAAAGAATATAGGAGATATGCACCAGATTCAATGCAGTTTCTAGAAACTAGGTCAGAGGTCAGTCCAATGTCACAGTGAACCAATTATGGTTCGCGACACTTTGTCATCCCAAGATGCATCCACACACCAAATCTGGAATTCCTACCTCAAAGAATATAGGAGATATGCACTGGACACGAAACGGGACGGACGGACTGACGGAGGGACGGACAGTGCGATTACTATATGCCTCCCAAAGTTCCTTTGGGGGCATAAAAATATTTATTTACACTTTTTGCCTATGAACTTTTCAAGGTTAAAATAACAAATTGTAAATACCGCCAGAAATACATATATTTGGGTCAAAATACTTTTAAATATTGTAGTCATTGTAGTTCAGGTTCATGAAAAGTTTTCTCTAAAATTCACCCAGCATGTCACAATATTGCAAACGGTATCAAACCAGGAAGTAACTCTAAAAAGACTGATAAGCATGCTGCTGATTGCTAGAATCTAGAAGCAGTATATAAGATGGGCCTGGACGCAAGAAACCCTGTCTTTGCTGTTTCCGACTCAAACCAGTCTCTCAGCTACAGAGACCAGCTAGAGGATTAAAATTACACCTTTAGCAAGTTTAGATATGATACTCTAAAACACGACAACAAAGGCGCTGATCAGTTTTCTTGTGTCAAGGCCCACATAAGTTAATTAAAAACATCTAATTGTTTTTATTTTTACACAGGGGCATGTCCGTTTTTTTTTTCTTTTTCTGTTTAGTGACTAATATTGAGCAAATATATGTATAAACTACGAGTGTGCAGTCGATGGGGCGCCATCGCGAATCCCCACGCTAAAGTTTTTGACTTTTCTCCCAGTCCCATCCCGGGGCATGAACCTGGCAAAAGAATGAAAATTCTGTTCAATATGTTTTCTATCTTTTATTTGTGAGAACACACACAAATTTTGGTTTAAAAATCTTTGAAATTGACATGTTAATGATATTTGACCTTTTGACCTCACCCCAAGGTAACAGGTTTTACCCTTGGATAAAAATGTAACTTGCAATCTGTTCTGCTCGTCATCCACGTCGATTTGATATGCCACATGACCATGTTTAAATTTTTTTATGACCCCCTTGGCACCCAAGTGCCCTTTAGTCCCACTCCTGGGGCATGACCCAGGCGACACAATAAAAATCCTGTTTGATATATTTTTGTAACTTTCATTTGTGAGAACACACACAAATTTTGGTTTAAAAATATTTGAAATCGACATGTTAATGATATTTGACCTCACCCAAAGGTCACCGGTTTGACCCTAGGATGAAAATGTTACTTGTATTCTGTTCTGCTCGTCATCCACGTCGATTTGCTATGCCACATGATCATGTTTAATTTTTTTGACCCCCTTGGCACTCCCATTGCCCTTAAGTCCCACTCCTGGGGCATGACCCAGGCGACAGAATAAAAAATCCCGTCTGATATGTTTTTGAATCCTTCATTTGAGAGAACACAAACAAAGTTTGGCATAAAAATCTTTGAAATTGACATGGTTACCGAAATTTAATGATATTTGACCTTTGATCTCACCCCAAGATCACCAGTTCGACCCTAGGATGAAAATTTTACTTGCAGTCTGTTCTGCTCGTCATCCCCGTCGATTTGATATGCACATGACCATGTTTGAAATTTTTGTTGACCCCTTTTCAAACGGCAATAATAGGCGGACAGCGTTTCGGATTCTTATTGAACGCAAACTAAATGACAGGACTTGTCAATTTTATTTATCACATAATTAGAATATTAATTTTTGACAATAACTTAGCATTTTTATCAGGAAGTGCGTTTCTAAAGTCCTTCAGTATATAACACTATGACGGCCGGTGTTCCTGAAAGAACATTTTTTAAAAATCAGCAGACGTCAAAAAAATAATATGCATATAATTAAAACTTTACTATAATATCATGTATATTTACTCACAGTTTCATGTTTATTTTTCCGTTTTCCCGAGCTAAAATGAAACACGTCGGGTTCGCCAACCTCGCATCCGCACTACGGTGACCCGCACTCCATTGATCAGACATCTGACCATACTGGTACATGTGGGAATTCTTAACGCATGCGCAAAGGTGTTACATATGAGCCGCACCGTGACAGAACCGGCTCACTGAACTGTGCGCTCCAGGCCACCCAGTCTTCGCTTTCCCTCGACAGATTGAAGCGTCGACTGCCTAAGAAAATTTAGCGAGCATTTGTTAAGAATCAGTGGTTAGAATAACAGGCTGGTCTTTATCTTCATAGACCAATCTTAGGCCTCCAGATGAGAGTGCGTACCTGGAAATTGTTTTTCTTATTTCTCAACCAAAACATATGTTTTGGGTACTTAAAAGAACCGTCTCTCGAGACGGTTCTTTTGAGCACCCAAAACACATGTTTAAACTGATGGATAAGAAAATAATCGCAATTTTACGCAAATTATTTTTGCTTAACTGGCCCTATGGACATACCAGTCGTTTTGCTGGTTTTCTCATGTTCTGGTCCGATCTCACGGATCAGTGAAGCTGCTGTTTCAAGTAATTACCTACTTATTTTAAGAGCCAAGGAAAAATGGATCTTCTTGACAAAGACTGCCAGCAAGACCTGAGCATTAGTTTGAATCGCATCTCGCTGATGTGTCTCATGTAATGGCCTCTATAATAGCATCTACCGAAAATATCAGACAGTTTAGGCTCTCCTCGCCCCGCCCCCCCCCCCCCCACCCACAAAAAAAACTTGACATTTGAGCAGAACCCCACAAAATAATACCATTCTGTACCGTGACCTTACAAAAATACCCTAAAAGGCAATTGACTATACACCCCCAAAAAACAATAGATAAATAAAAGTTAGTGGTACCCCCCCCCCCCAAATATCCATAAAACCAATTTACCCTAAAATACTCATTTTTGCTGAAAAATTCGAAAATGTTGAAATCCATAATTTTGAACCCCCCCCCCCCCACCCCGCAAATAAATTAATAGATAGATAAATCAGCCATGTTTAGGGGAGCGCAGTGGCTCAGTGGTAGAGTGCTTGACTCGAGACCGAAGGGTAGCGGGTTCGAGCCTCACCGGCGTCACTGCGTTGTGGTCCTTGAGCAAGACACATTTATCCTAGCTTAGTACTGGTTAAACCCAGGAAGAACCGTCCCTATATAAGTGAAAGATTGTTGAGTGGACGTAAAAGAATCAAATCAAACAAATCAGCCATGTTTATATACATGTATAAAATTTACCTCCCCCCCTCTCTTCCCCCCCCCCCCTTGTGGATCAAACCAGCCTGCTCGACTCTTGACAAGTACATGTAACAAGTACATGTAAACCAGTTAACCCTTAAAGCGCGAATCGCAACAAAAGGCGTCTGCTTTTCTCGTCTGCTGAAATTTTTAAGAAGCCTCTATGACAACAGTCTGATCTGGGTCCACCCTGTTTGCTTCTATACTTAAATTTGTCAGTAATATTAGGCAATTATTTGCAGCAGACGACTTCAGCAGACGTCATTTTTAGATGCAATTTTCTTGGCATTTTAAGGGTTAATATAGCAATGTATCTGACCAGACGGTACCGCGGCAGGACCCGATCCTGTCAGTCCTGCTTATCTTGTTATCAACAGTTTTAGGGACGCTTTCTCGCGATGAGGCGTAAACAGAAGCTGCCAGCACCACGTAACCAAGGAAACGCATCTTTGTTTATACTTGAAACGGTAGTCACTCATTAATGATGATTATCAGCTGCCCCGGTTCCTATCTCTGGACAGCTGTTTGCTGTGAAACAGATTATCACTGACCGACCCTTGCAAACTTGAACACGAAATATCTCGAAATGTAGACCTTGAGCATTGCGAGATAATTGTAAGATAAACAAGAGACAACTCATACGCTAAGTGGATAATCTGAGGTAAAATACATCTAACCATGCATAACTTTAAATTTCCAAAAACAAGTCCAACTTGAACATTCCCTCATAGTTTGATGCAGTCCCCTTATATTTATAATTTCCAAAAAAAAGGTATTTCTTTCTCTGAAGATTGTTTTTATGCTAGCAAATAGTGCAGACCCTGGTGCAATGCCGCATAATGCGGCCGGGAATGCGGCATTCCATCTGGGTCTTCACTGTTTGCCAAAGTACACGTTGGGGGGGGGGGGGGGGGGTCTTCAAAGAGTTTTTGTTTGTTTGTTTGATTTGATTCTTTACGTCCAAGTCAACAGTTTTTCAGTTGTGTCGTGACGGGTCTCCCCGGGTTGAGCCAGTACTGAGCAAGGATTAATGTGTCTTGCTGAAGTTAAACACCAGGTTATGATGAAGGATTTCTATAATAAGTAGCTTATCAGCCAATCTTGCCATTCCAACACAGCTCCGTGGAGGTCTGATATAATCCCATCATCGCCAGATGTAAAAAAAAAGTAACAGACAAATATTTGCATTTCCTAAGCATCCGAGCCCCATTGTGGACCGGAAACCCCATAACGGGTACCTTGGCAAACAGTGAAGATCCGGCCTACTCGGTTTGCTGAGAAATATTCCATTAAAAAAACAGAAATACATTTTTTTTTTGAAAATTATATAACCTGTGACCCCTCTATATATAAAATGGATCATCCTGACTTCATTGCATCTAACTTTATGGAAAATTCCACTGGTCAGAAAAGGGTTAATGAATCTTTAGAATTTTGCAACCGTTCAAATTAATGACCCGGAGCCACAAAATATACTTGATATATGGAAAGTATTGACAATGTAACTAATTTATGTCGAACACATGCGAGGATCCAGAAAGTTTGTCGGGCCCTGACCCTGGGGGTTCAACTTTGACAACGTTGTTTCGCTGACGTGCCGATGATGGCCCAACATTAAATGCTGGCTTGGAAGCTTTGTGATTTTTCAGGAGATCGGACCACTATTGCTAAGAAACCATATATTTTGGTGATTTTTCAGGAAACCATATATTTTGGTGATTTGCCAGAGGGGGGGGGGGGTGTCGGACCCCCTGTCCCCATCTGGATCCGCGCATAAATTAAGTATCCTAAAATATGTATTTAAACAAATATACATATGTATATATATACAGTCTACTCTCGATACCTCGAATTTCAAGGGACTGGGCAAAATATATCGAGTTATCAGTAGTTCGAGATAACCAAATCATGACGTGGGGCGAAATAATTCACGTTCAACTCGTCCATTAATAGATCGTTATACGGAGCTATTTCATTAATAAACTACGGGATGAATTGACCCAAGAATCAATTGACATTTGAAATTGAAACATTAAAAAAGTTTTTCAGGTACCGCTACAGTCCTGACATTATTACTATTTTTTCACTTTCTAAGACAAAATAAAATAAACATAGCGTTTACAGTCGGCAACTGGTCCCGCGGTCGCAGGTTTTACCCTTCCGTAAGTCGTCATATTTTAAGCCCCAACAGTGTACATGCACGTTTCAATTTTCGTCGGCTTGATGTGCATATGCCATCCTAATCTTTTTTTGTCATGAAATGACCAATGTCCGAAAATAGCCTTAAATGCACAAGTCTGTTTTCAAAATAAAAAAATGGCCCGAGAAAAAATTAAATTATACTTTGGCCTTTTTTTTTCGAGCAGTCATCGTAAACTGGTGCCCTGTTATCGTCTCAAATCGACAACAGGTATCCCCTATTCTATCAATGCAATGAGATGACCTGTTACATTTAAAGTTTAGCGTGGGTTGCAAACTGTTGGACAGCTACGATATTTTTTAATTTTAATCACTAAAGCAAAGCGAGTTTTGCGAAAAAAACAAATACACACTGAGATACTGGATTCCTGCCTCAAATTTGGTTGGTTTAATTGTATCTCAAGCTCTCATGAATCATCCGCTCGATCGTCCGCGCCATTTTTACACAGTTCAGAGTTACTTCCCTTAGATCACGCCTATCCCATGATTCTCGTTGACGGTCAGGATTTTGACCGTCTGGATTAGCCTATACCTGACCCTAGATAGGTAGATTAAGGGGAGGGAACCAGACTACAGTCATCGGACAGAGATTGCTCAAATATGACACATTAGCTCATGTAGCCGCTTTGAAGTTGTACCACAATAGATCAATAGAATTCGGCGACCGCGGTCAATTATGTAATTATACATACAACACACTCATTTACAACTGCATGTGTCTCACACGTGGAGCAAGTGATCAAACAATTGGTGGTTTTAATGGGGATAATTAACGTTGAAAGCGGTGGATTAATTGGAGACACATTCAGATACATGTAAAAAGGTATGGAATCGAGTTAGGCGTTGTAAAATACACTCAAATTGATCAGCGGGACCAGTTTTTCGTAACGAGTTAACAGTTTTATTGACTTAGCCGTTGTCGAGATAAACGTTGTGGAATTGCAATAACATATAGGGGAAAATACCGGGACCGGGCCGTCAGGTCGAGATAAGTGATAGTATTGAGTTATGCATAGTTGAGTTAACGAGAGTCGACTGTATATATATATATATATATAATAATAAAACATTGGCATATAAGCAATCCCTCTAAGCTACATTGATGCTAAAATGCTTCTGGACTAAATATCTGTTACATAATTACTTTACATTATTGGCTAATTCAAGTATACGTAGAGACAAAACAGCATAGGCCCAGATCTGGTCATGACCTACGCTGTTTGACAAAGTGGCTATCAAAATTATTGTTTGCAGACGACAATACAGACGATAGTTAACTTTTGGTCTTTTGAGCATAGAATTGTGATTCAGTTTAAACTGTATGCTGAACGAGACGGTTCACACAACATGTGTATAAGAAAATTAAACAAAAATTAAAACTTGCCCTATAATTGCATTTTGTTCCAGAACTGGGCGCGTTTTTTCTCTCTCCTCAATATAATACATTTACCTTATGAATGGTTTATTGCTTTTACATTGAATGTTTTTATGTACGTTTTACATGTACATGTAGTACATTTTATTATAGAGAGATTGTGAAAGAGTCATATTTCGTGGGTACGCTGCAATCTGTGATGAATTAAACATACACAGTAATAGTTTCCATTGGACGGTTGCTCGTGCGTTTCTCTCCAAACATTTCAAGGGAAGCGACCTCAAAGTACAAGACATAAGAAAAGTATAAGAGTATTTTCCCTTTGTATATCAATTGGATGCTCGTGCGCCCGCGATTACTACATTAGGCCAAATAAAAGATAAATGTGTTTCGGGTAACGGGTCTGAACAATTTAGGTAGGCACACATATTTCTTTTATTATTATCCTTTTCTAGAAAATATATTATTTTATGCATTTTAAAAGGCAATTTGCGATAAATATAATTTTATGCATTTTGAAAGACATTTTGCCTTTCAAAATGCATAAAATTATATTTTTCCAAGAAAATCTAAAAACATTATAGGTTTCATCAGTAAATTAAGGTAGGGTCAGGCTACCCAATACACAAAAGTATTCTTTTATTTGGCCCTAGTACACTTTCAAACGACTATCAGATCTATCAACAGGAACTTGTGCGAGGCATTAACCCGTGTTTGGTAATCCAGGAATGTCCGCTCAAACTGAGAATCTGAATTAAAGGATGGGCAATTCAACCTCTCATTCGGTAAAATTGCAGCAAGGATACACATGCGCGGACCCCACCCCCTCGGAGTAGCACACAGCTATAGGTTTCCTTAAAATACTGGTCCGGAACCCCCTGGAAAATCGCAAAGCTACCCAGCCAACATTCAATGTTGGGCCATCTTCGGCCCGCTTTTAGTTGTATTTGGATCATCTCTCTATCTCCCCTCCCTCTCAGCGTAAAATTGTTAATAATTTTTTACCTATCAGTTTTAACATATGTTTTCTGTGCTCAAAAGAACCATCTCATTGAGACAGTTCGCTTGAGTACCCACTACTTGTTTTGGTTGAGAAATAAGAAAATTATTTTTGGTACCGACTCTTAACTAAGGCCTGCAAGTTGTAGCATGCCTATTTTTTTTTTTTTTTTAAAAATCGAGTTGCACACTGGTCCGTCATTACACACAGGTAGCGGAGAAAACGTACAGGCCGTGAGGCTATAAAACTTTTGTCACGCTCAACTGAACTGAGGACGAAATTTTAACTGCTCATAAAAATTAAGATACCGACAAATAAAGACGTTCCTTGATAAGAGTCTCTCATATGTGTATTTATCTTGCTTATAAATGTTAAAATGTCAACAATGGTTGGCATTTTAACATTTATGAGCAGGATAAATTTCGTGCTCAGCTGAGTTGAGCATGAAAATTTTTTATAACCTAGGGGCCAGGTTATGGAAGGTTACGAATAAAATGGAGGAAAACGTTGTGGCAAATCTGTAACTGCACGTTGGCATATTTTAACACTTACTATTTTTTTAGGATACAGCCTGTATATGCACAGCAGGACACCTGTAGGCCTCATAAAAGATATAGTGATGCAAGGGAAATAACGAGAATGTAAAAAAGGGGGTTCTGACGGGTAACTTCCGATTACGTCCCATCGCTGATTGAGTGAAAAAGTTCCAGTGGAATCTTACAGACCCCACAGTTTATGATTATTTTTATTTGGGACATCTAGGAACGTCCCTAATAAGGCACACGATAGACATGCAAGATCTAGTGGGGCCAGTCAGTTGTGATTTCATTGGCTGAAATATGATCTGTCGTTAGAATATCGTCTCTAACGCCTATTCTGAGAACATGCATACACTAGTTTCACTATGCGAACATGGTGCTGTATAAATAACTGTCCATCATATAGGTTTACTCGCGAAACGAAGGATTAAAGATTTATTGCTACAACGATGATGACAACGTTCTCATGACAACGAAGAAACAACAAACTCATTTTTTTTCACTGTAAAAGTGATAAAAATCATTTACACACGCGACGAACAGAACATATTTTCGTAACAAGCAAACCCTTCGTTTTTGGAGTATCTAATAATAAATGGATCAGAGATGCTATGAGCTACATTTGAAATGACCTCTAAACTTCAAGTAGTAATAAAAACTATACAATACAGTAAATAGTAAACAGGCCTGTATGTAGAGATATAGCAGGGATGCAGGGATGCTAGTAACATTTCCCTAGCTGGACAAATTATTTCAAGAGTCATGCCATTTTCACTTCTTATTTTGTCTTAAAAATCAGACTTTTCTAAAGATGCACAAGACTCCACCTTTTCCCTTTGTTTTTTTCGTTTGATTTGATTCTTTAGGTCCCATCATCCCATCAACAATCTTTCAGTTATGTAGGGACGGGTCTTCCTGGGTTGAACCAGTACTAAGCTAGGATAAATGTGTCTTGCTCAAAGACCACAAAGCAGTGATGCCGGTGAGGCTTGAACCCGTGGCCACTTGGTCACGAGTCAAGCACTCTACCACTGAGCCACTGCGCTCCCTATTTCCCTTTGTAGAAGTCTTGCATTTGTTGCCTGTATGGGCCTGGTTGCATGAGTAAAATGTCATTTGCTAGTGACTTATGATAGTAAATACTGAGCTTCGTGTTCTGAATTTGACATATTTCCTTAATACTCTGATTTCTAAAGACAAAATTGCAAGCGAATGCTGCACGGACTTTGAAATAATTAGTCCAGGTAGCACATCAGCGTCCCTACTACATATCTACGTATGGGCCTGTTTACTTTTATAGATTTGAGAATTTTTATTACTACTTGATGTTTAGATGTCATTTCAAATGTAGCTTATACAATCTCTGATCCAACTTTTGATAAATACTCTCAAAACGAAGGGATTGCTTGCTACGAAAATATGTTCTGTTCATTCTGCAACTGGTGATATGCATTTGTTAACGTGCATATTCAAATGACTTTGTTTCACTTTTATTGTGAAAAAAATGTGTTCGTTGTTTTTTCGTTGTCATGAGTACGTTGTCATCAACGTTGTAACAATGAATCAGTAATATCTTCATATTGCCAGTAGATCTTTATACAGTCCTATGTTCGCATACGACAGATCATATTTCGGACTGGCAGGCCTCACGAGATCTTTCATTTCTCCTAGGGAGTTCTAGATATCCCAAATAAAAATAATCATAAAGGTGGGGTCCGTAAGAGAATTGGCACACTTGAAACCTTTAGCATAGCCGTAACAAACATGGGATTATTAAAAATAGCTTACCCGGAAATTCGGCCGGACACCAGCAGCGTATAGGATCACCGACGTACTGTCTGGCGCTGACGACGACGGTGAAGATAATGAGGATGCCGGTCGTGTAAAGATGGTTGAGTCGGTCTATAAGGTCATCGTCGTTGCGAACTTTGACATTGGCAACTCTCCCCACCGACCCAATAATACTGTCCATCCTGAAAGGAGACAACAATCACAGTGTGAACACTTGGATAAAATAACAGTGTGCACGCTTGGATAAAATGGGCATCGTCGCGAGAAAACCTGTCCTCGGGGTTTCCGATATAGCAATACTCAAAGCAGCCTGCTCAGCTCCAGAGACTAGCTAGAAATTTGAAATTTCGCTTGTATCAAGTCTGGATATGATACTTTACAATAAACGAACAACAAAGGCGCTGATCAGACTGCGCGTATGCGCAGGCTGGTCTGCGCCTTTGTTGTTCCCATACCACCGAAGACAGGTTTTCTCACGACGAGGCCCAAATAACAGTGTGAACACTTGGACAAAATAACCGAGTGAACACTTGGATGAAATAACAGTTTGAACACTTGGACAAAGTTACAGTGTGAACACTTGGATGAAATAACAGTGTGAACACTTGGACAAAATAATAGTGTGAACACTTGGACAAAATAACAGTGTGAACACTTGGACAAAATAACAGTGTGAACGCTTGGACAAAATAACAATGTGAACACTTGGATAAAATAACAGTGTGAACACTTGGACAAAATAACAGTGTGAACACTTGGACAAATAACAGTGTGAACACTTGGACAAAATAACAGTGTGAACACTTGGATGAAATAACAGTGTGAACACTTGGATGAAATAACAGTGTGGACACTTGGATAAAATAACAGTGTGAACACTTGGATAAAATTACAATGTGAACACTTGGATAAAATAACAGTGTGAACACCTGGACAAAATAACAGTGTGAACACTTGGAAAAAAGAACAGTGTACGATAATAGCATACATTAAAACACTTATATTTTGAGGATATTTTCATTTGGCACTATTGGCGGTATAAAAACAAAAAATCGCCACAATAGGAGACCGCGAAATACAGTTTCGAATTCAGTTACACAATAAGCAATATATGGACGCTCGGTATCTGTATCGTCAAACCCCAATTTTGTACCACAGAGTAGGTTTCAAAGTAGAAGCCACTTCTTAAAGGGAGCTACTATTAAAGGAAAGAATATGCTCCCCATAGGGAGCATATTCTTTCCTTAAAGAGTAGCCCATGTGAGCACTGAGCATCGAAGAAAACTTTAGAGGGAAATAAATTGAGAACCACCAAAATTAAACTACGCCAATATGTCGGTTTTTAAATCGCCAACTTTTGTTGCCACAAATATTAAGTGGTTTACAGTTACTTTACTAAATTACAGTGTATAGACCGACAAGCAGACAAAATTACAGTGTTTAGTAGGATCACATTGTTAGTAGGACAAGTACATAATATTACAGTATACTAGCACTACTCCTGTAGACTAAATTACAGTGTACAGGGATACACTCATTTTTTCTTGCTACGAAGGCTCGGTCTTAGCATCTGCTTGTAACCCCCTCCCCAACATCATGCATATCAGGCATAACCCCCCCCCCCCCAAAAAAAAAAAAAAAAAAAATAAAAAAAAATGAAATTTTAGCATACCACAAAATATTCCCATTCTGCGCATTTATCTTAAAAAGACCCTCAAATGACTTCAAAAAAAGACCAATTTAGTAGTGACCCCCAAAAATATCTACACAAATATTCAAACCCCAAAGTATTCATTTGTCTGACCCCCTCCCAAATAACGAAATTAAAATTGTGTTCATCACAAAAAGGGCAAAGCCTACGTATACATGTATAAAAGTACTCTGATATTCCAGTGCTATAAAGGATTAGAGAGGACTGAAGATGCTTTTGTACTACAATATATGAATTAAAATGAAATTGGCGTTTGAGACTAACTATCAGACTACGTTCTATCATGCTACCAAAGTGTTGTCTCAATTAGGAGTAGGTCTAAAATACTAATACTGTCTTACGACCCTTTCGGTACACATTACAATGCTTTCTTAAAGTTAAGTAATGCCTTATTTCAACACGATATTTAAAATGTTTTATAAATTGCCATGTGTTCATAAATGCCATTGTGATCTACAAAATACACGAACACTTTTGATTTTGAGAGTTTTAAAACGTTAATTTTCGCGTCCTAAAATGAATTATTTTTATTAAGGTATTTTGTTTGTTTGTTTGTTTGTTTTTGTTGCTTTACGTCCCATGTCAACAGCTATGGTCATTGCGGGACGGTCAGTTCACTTAACCACACTTTTTTCCTGGGCAGGCTTGAGCAAGCGGTTAACCAGTAATTTGTGCACATACTTTCGCTTGTAACTGACAACAACCCTTCTTGAATAAATCAGCGGAAGGGAGGAGAATGACCGTAGAAATTATTTCATGATCAATCTCCACGAAAGTATGGTACCGGGCCGGGATCGAACTTAACTTTAAGGAGGCATTGTACATGTAATTGTTGACACTGGCTACTACTGCCATCACAATAAAATGTCCTTCGGACAAGTCTCACGATCAGCATATGATGATAGATACTGCACAGTCGTACGGACGGACACACACTCGCAAAAATACAAAGGTATTCAGGCAAGCGTTTGACATCTTGACATTTTTCGTTTTGGCGAGCATGCAAGGCTCAGACGAGATTGCCACGTCAGAGTCTCTGCTGACCAAAACACAAAGTATAGAAGTGGATGAAGACCCATACCAGGCCCGAGGCTATTTTTTATGCTCGACTTAGCATGTAATTTATCATGCTCATTATTGTTAAAATGCCAACAATAGTTGGCATTTTAACAAATATTAGCTTAATGAATACAATATATGAGAGTTTGAAAGCAAGAAAAGTCTATTTTTCAGCATTTCTAATTTTAGTAGCAGCCGAAATAACATGCTCAGTTGAGTTTAGCATGAACAAACCTTTAATGACATCAGGGTCAGGCAGCATACCCCACTTAATATTTATGCATGCATGTTTGAAGTGTGACTAAAATACAGTCGTACAAGCCAAAATAATAATCATGTACGCCACTATCCCTTTCCTTGCAAGCTGCGATTTTTGTCGTCTGCTGATACCTTATTTTTGCAAACAGTATGGACCCCGATCCGGACTGACAGAACGTCGGTCCTGATCTGAATCAAACCGTTTGACACTCTGTTAGTGTTCCTGAAAGAATTGTTTGAAAAAGTTAATTTTGAAAAAAGACAGCAGACGACAACCAAAGCATGAAAATTACTAACCAAACAATCATTAAACCATCCATTTTTATAAATATGTAAACTTTAACTCTGTATTCCTTCATGTTTCATACTAATCACTCCGAACTCTTTGATCGGACGATGATTTGTATACGAAGTAGCGCCATGACTCAGCAAAACCAACATTCGCGCATGCGCGGAACCTAAATACAAAGAACGTGAACAGACTGCGCGTGTGACGATTGGTACAGACCACTCGCTTTGCGCCTAGAGGTTTTACAATTCACACGAGTATCACCGAGTATAGATGAGATCACTAAGGCTAATCTGAGTTTGCACTGTTCGTAAATGATAGGATCTTTTTTCTGTGTGCGGACTAATATGTTTTTGCAATGTTATGCAACTGTTGCGCATGTTCTTTAGATCACGCCATACCATCTGTTCTAGATGCAGTGCTACCTGTTGTATACCTGGTATTTGCTTCCTGGACAATAACAATGTAAAAGTTAAAGTGTTCATTCTTTCTTTGGACAGGGTGACTTGATGCACGGTCACTGATAGCCCACGTGTATATGCCCCCACCAGTTTTAGGACCTACGTTTTCGCGTGTATCCTTACATTGTGTGCGGGGTTAAATGACAACTTCAAATAAAAACGCTAGCCAAAGTACTTTATCGGGCTTTAACATACAAATGGCAGCAGAGAGGTTTCCGTTCAGCACTTTCGTGAGCACTTTATGCATGGCAGCTTAGGTTAGAGAATAGGTATATCAAATCACGCCCAGTTATCGAAGTTCAAGAGGTTCAGCCTAGTCGATTTGATAAGCTATAGTTTGTTTGCTGCCGCCATGATGGCGTCAAATTGGGAATAGGGACGTTTGCTAACAAAACATACTGGACTTCTAGACTAGAAAAGCGCAGTTGATGGCGTTGTCGCAAATCATCCCCATGCACGGATAGCTTTTGATCGTTCGTTTTGATTCTTTACGTCGCTGTGATATTTCCTGATCATACTCACTTTTTGGCTACATGCGGAACAGCGGTTTAGAAGATAGCATAATACACGGATGGGTAGAAAGGCGGACGGACGGACGGACGGACGAACGAAGGCGATAATAATATCCACGAACGTTTTGTTAAAAAAGCACGGGGATCAACAAAATCGATCAGTGAAGAACATGATTTACGCATACTATCTAAGGGATGTAGTTGGAACTCTAAAAATATTGACGCACTTCGCAGGTAAACTATTGAATCTTCAAATGCGTCTTTAAGCAAAGTGGAAAATGAGCCGCGAAAGTGGCATTTTAACAAGTGTAGACTCAGCCGAGCCTGTGCAGCCTCCTTCTAAGCTCAGAAGCTTCAAATGGTGTTCAGTCAATAGTTTAACAGTCATAGAGACGTCGCGCACAGTATTGACGTACAAAACGTGGTTTTGCTTTTTTCCTGTTTATAGGAACCGATTTTTAATGTTCTGGTCATATTTTTTGTTTTGAAACTAGGGGTGCACGTTTGCCTTGTTATGAGTTTATTGAATCTTAATTTTTATTTATCAAAACAGTTAGAAGAGAGCTCAAGGACTCAAAATTTGGGGGTAAAACGTCTGTAACTCTGTAACAATACCGCTGTAGTAGGCATGCGCAAATGCGTATTACAACGCCATTATGACGTCAATGTTTACGGAATTTAGTCTACGTCAAAGTTGAAACGTCACCGTTCAACGTCATATCCAGTTTGTTGTTTATTTCTCTACAACGGCGTCTCAGACAGTTATTTTTTGTAAAATAAAATCTGCAACTCGTGACAAAAAAAGCGCGAAAATTACAGACATGGTCTCTTTCGTAAGTGATTTTGTAATCTTGATGGCGTTTTATTGACAAAATATTTGCTTGTTTGAAATGTACTTTTTCCGTTGTGAAAGATAATCGAAAAATATTTGCATTGCCACTTTCCATTTAAAAATGTTCAAGAAAACCCCAAGTCTTAAAATTTGTTACCAAAACACAATATTCATTAAAATAAATACACATACTCTTAAAATTTAAGCACAGCTTTAAGGTCAATGCCCACACCTGGGCGATTTTTTTTTCCAAAAAATAGATTTTTTTCTTTTTTTGATATTCTGTAGTACATCATATTATAAGGAAAATAACGCATTTTAAAGAAAATTTACCGTCCATTTCAAAAGTTACAGCTCTTCATTATATGGCCTATGTTGGCTTTTTACGCAGCTTTTTGGAAACTCATTAAGACATGTAAAATATTCTGTAACTCAATTTTGTATTTGAAAATCGTTATTTCAAACAAGCATGCGAAGCCATTAATAATTAAGAACTTTTTCTCAAACCATTCTTTGGCAGCTATACAAGTATTTTTCTTCATATCACGCTTTCAAACCAGCACTCACCGATATTTATGCATTCGTTTTCAGCAATTACTAACTGATAATTCAATATTTAAACATACTTTAAAAAAATAATTTTTTCTCATTTTTTTCTAGGAAAGTGATCATTATATAAGATGCATTATGACAGAATTTAATAAAAAATTCACCGTCAAATTAGTGAGATATTACCAAATAATTATCCCTACCCCCTAAACTACAAAATAATGAACTAAGCAGGCTTTTCTTATTTCTAAGCATGTTATAACCGTACAAACCAAATACTATTGATTGAAATACCTCACTGTGAACTGCCAAATAAAACTATATGTATTCCAAATACTTTGAACATTTATATGCATATATGAGACGACTTTTCAATACCAAAAACGATACCAAAATACCCCACCCACGGTAAAAAGAAACCTATCTGCATTTTGTCTGAACACCTAGTCGATATATTTTGACCAAATTTGCATAGATACATCATTAGGATAGAGATGTAATGTTTTGGGGACATTTACCGTTTTTCAAGGTCACAGGGTAACTCTGCTTGTCTAATTTAGGTGAAAAATGTGCTGTTTTAGTATGCATCGCTTCAATTGATCGATGCATATACTACATGTACTCATCCAAAAATTTGAAATGTTTTTAAATCTTTGTTGCGGCCTCGGGTGCCATACTAATGTTCGATCGCGAAGCAAGGCCAAACCTTAACACTTGACCAGAGGAGGTTTATTTCTATTAGATCTATATGCCCCTTGACGGACATCTTTCGGTTGAAACATGTCAAATGTAGTAAACTTGGAGATTAGCAAATATGTTAGAGTAATATTGTAAATATTTTATTGCTCATTATTTTTATATTTGCTTTGGGTGCTCAAAAGAACCGTCTCACCGAGTACCTATAACTTACCTATGCTTTGGTTGGACCCGCATTTAAATGAAAAAGGTTCTTTTTATGCCCACACCCTTCCCGCTACTGAAGGGGATATTCATTGGCGCGGAGGGGGAGAGGGTATTATTTTTGGTACGGATCCCGTCGGTGTTGGTCATGAGGGGAATTGGCCACGAGTAGTCTAGAGGGGCTAGACATTTTCTATGTGCATATCACATGAAACAGGTTTGTAGATTGGGTCCGCATTTACATGAATATAAATGCATATATGAGCATCGATGCTACAAAACCTGTCTTCAGGGTTTCCGACAATTTCATACCAAAACCAGCCTTCTCAGCCACAGAGACTAGATAGAATAGTGAAGTCTCGCTTGGAGCAAGTTTAAATACGATACTATTCAATTTGTAAATAGCAAAGGCACTGATCAGACTGCGCGGATGCGCAAGCTGGTCTGTGCCTTTGTTGTCTGCAGACTGCAGACCCCGATGGCAGTATTCCTCGCGTACCCTTAGTAAATTTAGAGTAGGCCTACTATAATTTAGACTCACGACTATACTTGGGTCAACCTTAGCCCAAGATAGCCCTTGTAGCTAAATATTGGAACGCATTTGACATAAGGCAAATTGTTTAGGACGCAAACTAAAGCGAGGGACTCTCAACGTCAACGTCAAGTTCAATACTTGTCGTTTACGCATAATGACGTCATAAGAGCAAGTGACGTCATTAGCGCACATCAGGTTCAAAGTAGACGCTAGAGAACGTGACGAGATAGTCTGTCTTGGTGAAATTTTAATGCAGGTAAAATAAAACCGGAAAATCATATATAGATCTATATACAAGTAGTTATATCATTATTGTTGTTGTGGACTGTCGAAAACCGCGAACAGTCGACTGACATTTCCCTGGTATAATGTGTGTTCCATTACACTGACTGATTTTTTTCTTCTCACAGAGCTGAGCGTCCATCGTTTAGTATCCGTAAAGAATGCCAACTTTTGATGTTCATTATACTTAAAAATTTGTTTGCATTTTTAATGTGATATCAATCACTTTCAGGTTACCAACGTGCAGTGTAACGGGCATTACTGTCTGTAGAAAACACATCATAGTTGCGTAAAATCACACTTTGTCATAATCGAACGCTACCAAGTATTACCTCCCTTGATGATTTAGAGTTACGGTTATTGCTATGGGCAGTGACCTTAAGATTGACAATGAAACTCACTAGAAAATTATATCTCCACAATGTACTTTGCTTGCTTATAAATCCGGTATATGAAGTTTATCCGCCGAAAAATATAGAGAATGTGAACATTTACCCCAGTCTTCAATTTTGTTACCGGCGGAAAAAACGACGTTAAACATAGAGACGTCAAACTAGAAAATTGGGAATAAGCTGCCGTTTTCATTTCTCTTGTGTATGCGTGTATACTAAGTTGGAAATACTTATTCTGACGTTTTATTGATGCTTGAAAGCTAGAAAGCGGTTTTCATATATTTTACCAGCAAATAATAGTCTCTCCAGAAGCAAGGCGTTTAGCTAAATGCAAGTAGAAGAAAAAAGAATTCAGCGTCGCGACGTTACAATTCGACGTTACGTTTTGTATGCCAATACCATGCGCGCCGTCAGAATAGTTCAGCGACAAGCAAAGGCTCTGATCAGACTGCGCGTATGCGCAGGCTGATCAGAGGCTTTGCTTGTCGCACATAGCACATTGTTGGAAATCTCATGTCACGGCTCAAATGTGTTTGACAATAATTTCAAGCGCGGTACTGTGAATTCGAAGTGACAGGAGGAGACCGATTGGGCTCGTGCATGGATGCGTAAGAGGAGACAGCTTGATGCACACCATGCATTTATGCTTTCTATGACATGCATTTTAGTTGGTTTTGCCTTTTCCAATAAAATATTATAATATTTGGAATCAACTGACCCGGTTTTTTGCTCTCAATAGAACTTATTCTGATTGGCTGACTTTGACATTTACAAATGTATCTAAGAACTACATGTAGTTAACAATACCATTGGAAGCTGCCACGACGCGATTTGCTCACGACGATTCGGCATGGAACCAACGTCAACTGAACTCGACAATTATTTATAAATATTATGTAATCTCTATAATGCTAAAATTCAGTTTAGTCTGATAGCTTTTCGACACGCAAAGGGATATAAAAGATGACACCGACTCGTTTTCAATTCGCATGACAATGTTCGATACAAATGAGCCGCGACATGAGAAAACCATCAATGTCGCTGCCAGCCTAAAAATAAAGCGCAATGATTGGCTGATTTCGGACACGTGTCCGCAAGCAGCCAACCCTTGCGCTTTATTTGTGCCCACAAGTAGCCAACCATTCTGCTTTATTTGTGTCCGCAAGCAGCCAATCATTGCGCTTTATTTTGATTCTGAGAATGAACTCCAGTTTTATAACATCGAGGCCAGGACATCAGCTCCGTCTGATCAGAGTCTTGGCTGTCCCCATGAAGAAATCTTGAGTATATTCAGCGCACAGTGAAGACTCTGATCAGACTGGACAGAGTCTTCGCTTTGCGTACACTCATTTGATTGGTTTAGTCATATCACGTAATGGCTCAGTTACAGTCTCATTGGAGTTCTTCATTCATTTACCAGAGATTACGCAGAAATGAGACAAAACAATATAAAATACAACAAAAGGTATAAAATAATACAGTTTGTGCCAAACACTCCCGCTTATTTGCATCATGGGAAATTTGTCTTATAAGACACACGAGTCATGTCACGAGAAGGTTTAAAACAGTTACTTTTTAACCCTTTATGTCCTGTATACGTGACATTGGAGTCTGTCTTCTGATTTGATAAATAAACATGGATGATCCATAGCTGTTGGCTGCATGGGCATCAAACTTTGAGGGGCCACAGGTTATAAATTTCATACAATTTGTACCTCTTTCTTTGAAAATCGTTTTTTTTTGTCTTAGCAACTTATGATACATGTAGTGTAGACCCTGATGGAATGTCGCGTTATGCATCATTTCATCCCGGTCTTCACTGTTTGCCAAAGTTTGCATTTAGGAGTCAGTATAGTATACAAAGTGTTAAAGACTCAAGCCGGCCCACTCAGTATAATCTTTGATATTTGGATGTACATGTACATATACATGTAGCAAGTCGTGATTTGCCGATTAATCGGTATATATCGATACCATTCGTCTTTAAGACTACCCCAATTGTAATTTTTGAGTTGGTTATTGGTATTTGCTTTTGCAAGATCTACAGATAACATGGTTCTTTATATATCCTAAGAGCTTTATCATATACATTTATCTTGTAAACATGACCAATTGATATTTCTCCCATGATGAAAAAGATCACCTTGCCCCAAAAACCAAGCTGGTAAAAGTTCTTTGTTACTTCAGGTTTCTGTACTTTCCAAGACTTAAACACAACCTACAATCAACTACTTCTTTTGCAATGCTATGCTAATAGGTGTTTTCTTTTTGTTTCGGGTTTGTCTTTGTCATACTGTCTTGTCTGTTACTTGAAGCCTTGTGGTCATTTGTTGGGAAAGCGCTGACCTTTTGGCTCTCTGGTATATGATGCTTTCTTATGTTTTGTCACTTTCCCATATGGTGTTTTTTAGGTCAGGTATGGTACTTGATTGTATCGATTCCTGATCTTTGCATTCTTCTCTACTTTATTTGCTAATTGGATACTTTACATCAGTCAACAAACTTTCAGTCACGCCGAGTCGTTTTCCTGTCTTGATGGGTTGAGCCAGTGCTTAGCAGATGTAAAGTGCCTTGATCAAAGGCACAGCACATTGTATGACTGTGTTGCACGCCCAATGACTGCTCGTTTGCATTGTGAGGATTGAGCACGCAAACACCGAGTAAATTTTCATTATCTATCCAAAGTGCACGTTGTCGCGCAACATCAATTTAGTGAAACAGGCAAATGGAGACGGCAGAATAGCATTTCTGCCCCATGCGTCGCCATTAGTTTTGGCATGGTTCTCGTTTTCTAAAGCGCTGTAACGGGAGCGAGGCAGCCGGACGGTCCCGGACATGACGTCACTTACTCAATTTCCTGGCATAAGTACCATTATCTCTCGAAAGGGCACATAAATAGGTCATAATTATCCAAGATTTTCAGGTAACGAGTGTTTTCTTTGAAAGTTTTCCAAACACCTTGTATTGTTTTTTCGTAATCATGCAAAAAGGTCATAGATAAACTGTTACAGAAGCACGATAAACGCCTGGAAGGAAAACAGACAAGTTGCTCTCTGTTTTAACAATCCTTATCACCTTGATAAAGAAGTCTTGGTACTATTTATTTACTCATATGTCGGAACTGCTGTAAAAGATTTTGTGAAGATATGGCGAGAAAAAATAAACCATTCAGCGAGGGATCTTTGTTTAATTGTGTAGCTGCTTTACATCTCAGTCAACAATATTTTAGTCATGTCGAAATGGTTTCCGGTCTTCCTGAATTGAAGCAGTACTAAACGGAGGATAAAGTGCGTTGTTCAAGTACTGTTACAGTACAACTGTACAAGGACACAGCACAGGGTCGCCCGTGAGTATCGAGCTTGCGATTCTTCGACCCAAGTCCCAACACTTCAATTGAGTCACTGAGCTCCAACAGTGATTGATCTAGGGAAGGCTATATATAGGTCGGAACGAACCTTTTAAAACATGTACACCACGATTTACCTTTAGAATAGCATAAAGGGATTCTCCGTTCGACGCATACTAAATTGCTACTTTAGCTATGCTGGCTATAAGCTCACGTCAAGTATTCTGCCACTGGGCCACTTCGCCCCTCATTGTATGCGCCCAACTTTGATAACCCTAATCTTGAACACATTCGTTGGATATCTCCTGTTTGCATCTGTTACGTGTATTTTAAGAAGGTAGAGGGTAGATATCAGATAAGAAAAATAAGCTTTTTATCGATAGCAGCAATGAGTGATGAGTTACTGATAAGTGGTACATGTACATGTATATATACAACAACACGTATCGGCCGAGAGATTATAAAACTTTTTTCATGCTCAACTCAGCTGAGCGTGGAATTCCAATTGCTCATAAATATATATTTCTTGCTTTAAAACTCAGAAGTTGTATTTATCCTGCTCATAGATGTAAATGCTAACAGTTGTTGACATTTTCACATTATGAGCAGAATAAATGACATGCTTAGTTGAGAATGAGCATCAAAAGAGTTTTATAAACTCAGTGCCAACACATGATCCAAATATATGCTCTTGGTTCTCGTCACAGATACATATACATGTACTCTAGACAAGTGGAAAAAGCATTCAAAAACTTCGGCCAGGGACAATACTTCGTATATTGTAAGATACGGCCCGTTTGACCGTATATTGACCGTACACATTTACAGCTATTAGCAAAGTGGACTCAACATTCAGCCAAGCACAATACTTTTTGTACTGTATGTTCAAGCATATTGTTTCGCCATGCACAGTTTTTCGTGTAGTGTGTGCGCTAATTCGCAAGCAGGATGAAAAATGAAAAGTTTGGTCATCTACAGTACCTCGTGTATCGTATTTCTAACCACTTTCAATCGCCTATTGGACCAAAAGTTTGGCCATGAACATTTTTTTGTGTATTGTATGCTCAAGCAAATTCATTTGTCTGTTGAAAAATGACCATGTACAATACTTAGTGAATTGTATGTTTAAGCACGTTTATTACTCTGTTGGATCAAAAGTTTGGCCATGTACAGTATTTCGTGAATTGTACGTTTAAGCACGTTCATTCCTCTGTTGGATCAAAATTTTGGCCATGTACAGTACTTAGTGAATTGTATGTTTAAGCACGTTTATTACTCTGTTGGATCAAAATTTTGGCCATGTACAGTACTTAGTGAATTGTATGTTTAAGCACGTTTATTCCTCTGTTGGATCAAAAGTTTGGCCATGTACAGTATGTCGTGAATTGTATGTTTTAAGCACGTTTATTCCTCTGTTGGATCAAAAGTTTGGCCATGTACAGTATTTCGTGTATGTTGTATGTTTAAGCACGTTTATTCCTCTGTTGGATCAAAAGTCTGGCCATGTACAGTATTTCGTGAATTGTATGTTTAAGCACGTTTATTCCTCTGTTGGATCAAAAGTCTGGCCATGTACAGTATTTCGTGAATTGTATGTTTAAGCACGTTTATTCCTCTGTTGGATCAAAAGTCTGGCCATGTACAGTATTTCGTGAATTGTATGTTTAAGCACGTTTATTCCTCTGTTGGATCAAAAGTCTGGCCATGTAAAGTATTTCGTGAATTGCATATTCTTGTCAGGTTTGGCGAGACGAGTCTCATGAAGAAATTAAAGCAGCGTTTATGCCCACACTTTTATTTCATTTATCCTTTATATAATACAAACGGCTAAGGCTTAGACGAGACCGCGCAGCTTCTGATTCACAGGGCATGGGAGTAGATGAAGACGAGACAAAATTGGTCATGGACGTGTTTGACCCATTTAGGATTAGTGTTCTTTTTATGGGACATAGGCAAACAGTGCAGATCCAGATCAGACACCACATGCTGCGGTGTCTGATCAGGATCTTCACTGTTTGCCTACAGATTTGGAGAAAAATGAAAAAAAAATACCACCCACAATTTTAAATGGGCTCGTCCTGTTGATAAGGGCAGGCAAGTCCTTTTGGCTTAAATTGGTACTCGTGGGCTGGACCAAAATGTTAATAATAAAAAAAATCAACATCTAAGTTCACAACTCTTCTTGTGGTACATTTATGATTATTTCAAGACTGTTGCCAACACACGAGTGTTAAATCAATTAAGCGCACGATAAATACGAATCATTTTACACATGGATGGGATTTATGATGCACAGCAAAACTTAAAATGTAAACTGTGATGAATAACGAAAACTATACATGACTAGTGGTTCTTTTTTGCATTATACCTAGACTCTTGTGGCCAGCAACCCGTTGCCACCGAATGTCGATAATATGTAGCTAGTAGAATTAGAACGTATTAAAACTACGTACCACAATCCCAAGAATTCCCTAAAATGAGGAAATGTGTCACCTAAAAGTTATGCATTATTTTGTCGTTTTAAATTATAGGAATCTATTGGAGCTGTAAAACCAGCGAACCATTGAAAGAGGGAACACAGCATAATAAACCCTTTCAAACCAGTAGGAAAACTCCATTAGTAAATGGAACTTTCCTTCTGATTTGATACAACAAGCTTGGGACAGTCCATTGTATATACATGTATCTAGGGGTGTGCGGTTATAATTTAGAATAATTTAATATTGTATTCTTTTGTCTGAAGATCTTTTTTCATTTAAACAAACAGTGTAGACCCTGATGAAATGCAGCGTTTTGTTGTATTACATCTGGGTTTTCACGGTTTGTAAAATTACAAGTTTAGGGGTTTCCTGAGTTAACACAATTATGAAAGCAAGTTCCAAGTCAGACATTCAGTCATCATGGGAACACGTTATGGCATCAACCTTAGTCGCTTGGGTATGCCAGCATACCCTAGCAACAACGGTTATGGCATACTTCTAGGTGAAGACATAAGCTTATAAAGTTTAACATATTATTTTTCAAACTTATATGTATTGGTAGACTGGCTCCAGTCGTTAAAAAATTAATCAATGTGTCATATCATAAACGCGTAGCCAGTCTAACTGATGGCTCTGTTTTAAAACAGAGCCATCAGAGTTAGACTGGCTACAAGTATATGATATAACACATTGATGAAATTTTTTCAAGGACTGTAGCCAGTCTAATGTATTGGTTGAATCCCCACCGCTTTGTTATATGTATACAATTTTCCCACTTTATATAACACGATCTTAACACTTACATGTTCCCTCTGTGGTGCATGCTGATCAGGTAGTTTCAAAGAGCGTAACATGCTGATCCCAATCCCATCGTATAGGAAAGGACGTTCCCAAAAGAAGGGTCGTTCCAAAGTATTTTGAATTTACACACAGCACTCGAATTTCCCATTTTACGAGTCGTAAATTAAAGAATGAAAATCTGAATCCTCGGGCTAAATAGGAAACTGTATCATATATTCCAATTAAACTGTTTTTGCAGATCACTATTCCCTCATTAAGAGACGACGCCAGTTCCGGTAAGGTCTCATCTACTTGAAGATCCAAACTACAAATAAATACATTACGTCGCAAGTTTTTTTGTCTTTATCACTTAGCTAAGTTATTATATACCCGTTTTTAGAATGAACCGAAGCACAACAACAACAAAAAACCCCAACGACATTGCCTAAAAATGGATAAATAAGATTAAAACGCACCACGTGACACATTCTGTTTTGACCACTAACACCAGTATTATTAAATAAAAACAAGTTAGAATCACACAGCATTATGTGCATATCGTTCCGCGATCGGATTCAGTTTATAACATTCCATCATGAAACAACCGGTACATGCACATATAAACTTGTATCCAACCAAATCAGACTGAATTACCAGTTCCAATTTTCTTACCAGTTCATACCACAAGCACAAGCTTGAAACCCTGTGGAAAACATTTTAAATTACATGAAGCTATTGGTGCTGTAAAACCAACATACACTTGAACGAAAGATTATAGCATTATTAACATGCTTAAAATTATTTTATCTGCATTTAGCAATAGTTGAAAAACAACACAAGTTGTTTAACAGCTTTTCTGGAAGTACTCATAGCTGAAGATGGAGCACGGGTATAAAGTATTACATAAGGTGTATATCAAGTTTCCCTTTCAGGCATGAAAAATGGCGGGAAACATCCAGTATTTCATACATCAAGCCTAAATGGAAGCAAAAATCTGAGTCTACAGTTGGAGCTGTCACTAAAACAGCTCAATGTATAGGGAGCGCAGTGGCTCAGTGGTAGAGTGCTTGACTCGAGACCGAAGGGTAGCGGGTTCGAGCCTCACCGGCGTCACTGCGTTGTGGTCCTTGAGCAAGACACATTTATCCTAGCTTAGTACTGGTTAAACCCAGGAAGAACCGTCCCGCATAACTGAAAGATTGTTGAGTGGACGTAAAGAATCAAATCAAACAAAAAAAAAACAAAAAGCTCAATGTATGACGAAAACTGACAAATTTAAAAACATGAAAACAAGTCTGGCTTTTGTCTTCCAAACAAAATCCTCAAATCCAGATTCTCTTCCCAAAACAAGCCTCATAAGACGAAACAAAACCTCCCAAATCAGAAGTTTTTTCTGCCAAAACAAAGCCCCAAAAGCAGAGATTTATCTTCCTAAATAGACCCCTCCCCAGAATCCGGGGTTTCTTGTCCAAGAACGATTCCAACACCCAGGCGTTTCTCTTCCACATCGACCCCCCCCCAAAAAAAAGACAAAACAAAAACAACCACACAACAACAACAAATAACAACAACAACAAACAAAACAACAACAACCAATTCATGGGATTCTCTAACAAACTCCAAAATCAGGGATAGCACTTCACCAAATCAAGGGTTTCTCTTCAAAAACAATAAAAAACAAGTGTTTTTTTCTGTAAAAGCCTCCAAAATGCAGGGGTTTACACCTTCCAAAGCAATCCCAAAAGTCTCTGACCAGAGACCAGAGACTTTTGGGTTTGCTTTGGTAGGGTAAACCCTATAATCTGCTGTTAAATACGTCCATCCCTAAAAACTAACGATGCTCTATCATAGCATCATTCAAATCATTAAGATTCCGTCAAGAATAAACAAATGCAGGTGCATTAATATCCAACCATAATCCAAATCCTAGCAAAGAATCTCGAATTCTAAAGTAAAAATCCAAGGTTTCCTAGCATTTCTGCAGTTTTAATCTCAAAAAAGTTATTATGGAAACGAATGAAACTTGTGTTTAAGCCGACAGCAAGGAGTATCGTTTTATCGTTTTATCATATATCTGTAATAAGGATCAGCCATAGACTTGGAGAAATCGACATTTTACAACAGCTGTTTTTGATAAAAGAAGAAATGTGGAAAAATTGATGTCATAAAAGAGATGCGCTTTCAATAAAACCAGTTTTCGAATACCGGGCCACACGACGACCTGTTTGGTTCGCACTACAAGATCAGTCGCGGTTATAGCTTATAACGAAGAGCGAAAATTCTGCTTTTTTTAGAGCAAAATGCTTTATGTTTTTTCTTTGTTTACCTATATTGTGAACGTACGTTTTCTTGTGGTTCTAACCAAAAATAGAGCAATAGAGTTCTTGACAACAGAATGGGGAAGTAGCAGGTGTGATCATTCTAAAGGGACCTTATTATTAAATATGACATTGCCCTGCTGAATATGTTTTGTGTATGCCCCAAGTCATTCTAATGGTAAAATATTCACACATTTGAATGGAAGATAGTGCTTATTTCTACAAAAACGCTGTGTCACAGGAGCTAGGATACAACTGGATTTAGACTGGCTCCAGTCCTTAAAACAATTTTTCATCAATGTGTCATATCATATACTTGTGGCCAGTTTTTAAAACAGAGCCATCAGAGTTAGACTGGCTACAAGGATATTGTATGACATATTGATGAAAAATTGTTTTAAGGACTGGAGCCAGTCTAAACTGGATTGAGAATAACAAGCATAGCAAGGGAGGTGCTATGAATAAAAGCAAAATGTGTTACTTTGGTTTCGCAAAACAAAGCTAAAACAACATGCACTCACAGCAGCTGTGTATGACAAGAACATTCATGCAGACATGCGTCTTGCCACGGCAACAGCTGCCGTTGTCACTGCTACTGTTACTACAACTATTACTATTACTGCTACTACTTATACTACTACTTTCACTGTCTTTCAGGCATCTAGATACAAGTGCAATTCTAATAATATTTGTTCTTATTTCTCAACCAAAACATATGTTGTGGGTACTCAAAAGAACCGTCTCACTGAGACGGTTCTTTTGAGCACCCCAAACAAATGTTAAAAATGATGGGTAAGAAAATATTCATAATTTTACGCTTAACATTTTTGCTTGTCTTGACCTTTGGACCTTCGGTTGTTGTGATGAATAGAGATTCAAACCAGCATTCTCAGCTACAATGACTTGCAAGAACTTTGAATTCTGTATATATACTGTGCTACCACCCCTCATGGTGAAAACATACACTCACTTTCCTACTAAAACAGCTTGAGGCAAACATTTTTCCAGTGATAAATGTAAAAACATTTCTACTTGCTATTAGTGTAACGATTTCCCGGACCAATACAATCGAACAGAACATGGCTTTTAAAGCAGTTAAAAGAATACACCAAAATATGGTGCAAAGTTACACTTACTTTTTCTAGTGTATATGGTGAAAATAATGGCTCTGATTTGTGCCTTAGTTTTTCGCATACACATAAACTGTTTTTCGCGAAATGCGGCTCAACTAATGAGGGTATGATAATGTTTTTCATGGGTTCTGTATGCCAAAATATTCTTTCTTATCAACCTATTTACAGTAATTATCTGTCCCTAATGATCATGCAATTTCTTTACAAGACCCATGGGTCGCATCGACTTCAGGGCGTTCACCAGGATTATACCACCCTTACCAACTTAAGCACAAAATATCGTGTGATGTGCAAGGTCTACACTGATGTAGGTGGTATAAAATAGTTATACCATGTTTGTCCTCCTGTACGTAAGATAATGCACTCGCTAAAGCTCGTGGATTATCTCCACGTACATGCGGACAACCCATGGTATAGCTATTACGTAAATTTATTTCAGTAGATACAGATCAGCATATAAAACCTTTGCAAAATTGCACTTTTCTTAAAACATTTTTTGTGCTCTTCTTTCCTTCGTATCGGAATAGATACTTGTCCAGTCGACCAGTATTCTGTCGACAAAAGGTGACTTTTTTCAGGTTTTCTCGTATCAGGTATGGAAAATACGATAATGTCTGACAGAAAAATGCAGGGACATCGTACCAGTGTAAGAACAAGTGGTTGATGAGTGTTAAAACAGACAGAACAGAAGCAATCCGACAGTTTCCGAGAGAAAATATACCTATGCCAGTGAGTTGAAATTCAAAGACTAACGTTATCGACTTCAACTATTTAAGTAGCATTTTCAGACCACAAATAAAACATCTGCAAAGTTAAAAAAAATATCAAAATAAAATTGTAGGAGGAGTTGCGCTCCAACTCCAACTCATTGCATCTGAGATGCTAGATGATGACTAAGTTCACAAGTTAAAAAGAGGGGAAACAAATACATTTAGAGAATTTATGTCCCCGCCACTTAAAGATCCGATGCGCACCTTTCCGGCGTCTGGAAACGGGGAAATTTGTCTGGGTCCTGTCTTTCGACCATTAACGGATTCGGATCAACACAGCTTTCCGCTATTCTTATGTCGTGTCGGTGTTCCGACATTTTCTTGACAAAATAAAGTAACAGAGTGTCCGAAATATCTATTGACATCTTATCAGAACTGATCGTCTCAGCACTTAAGACAGATAAATGTAGCTCAGTCAAAATCAAACGACGTACACAATTACCCTGGCTACGAATACGATAGTGGCCGAGTCTCTACTATTTGTACGGTTATTTAGAGCGCCGCACGACCTGACCTCGTGGCCTAGTGGTTAGCGTGTCTGTCTACGAAGCCAGAGAATCAGGATCGATTCCTGGGTGCGTATATATTTTAAGTGTTTTTTTTTTCTTTCTTTTTTAACATGTTAATGCTAAATTGCTTCATATACTAATAAAATGGCATCATGAAAGCGACCGAAATGGTCATTCCTGGTCTTTTTATATTGAATTACGCATGAAACCTATAGGGGTGTGGTTATATTTGGCCCTCTTGAAAGAGAATTAGTTCGGTGACCCCAGATTTTTCTTCTTTTTTCTGAAAGGTATTATAATTGTCCATGAATTGAAAATATTTTTTTTAAGATTTTCAACATCAGATTTTTTATTACATGATTTATTCTAAAAACAAATATTCCATTTTTCGACGAATTGCCAAAATATATCATGCAGTATCTTGTCACAGCATGTGATAACAAATAAACTTGCGCATTTTCTAAAAGATTGGAGGTCATGGGCAGTAATTTAAGCTAAAAGAAAGAAGCTGGCAAAAGATTACAACCGTTTAAGCTCGATATTTAGGACTAGTGTTATTATTTTATATTTTTAGAAAATTGTCCAAATGCTGAAAACTTCAATATGAGATTCTGAAAAAATAAGCACGGTGACATGTCCTTTTTATTTCATAAATGGATAGCCCATGCATAAAACAAACTGTATGCAAAGTATTGAAAATGTTTCAACATGGGAAGTATTTAGTAGCATATGTCCTTAAAGTATTTCTTTTGATATAACCCAAGAGGTCAGGGGCGTGTAAAGTCAAACTTCCTGCATGCGGTTTGTTCTATAATTCATTCTCTTTAATTTGATATGCAACATGACCACCTTCGGAAAAAAGTGTTTTAGACTTTTGACCTCATTCTAAAAGGCAAAATGTTGGCTAGAATGTTGCTTTACGCTTCATTCTCTTCAACTTGATACGCAACATGTCCATTATCAGGACAAAAACACAACTGTATTGACCTGTGACATTTTGATTCCAGTGTCAAATGTGTGTGTGTAAGGGCAAACTATTTGGCATCTATCTTCATTCCCTTTAATTTGATATGCAACATGACCATATTCTGTAAAAGCTGTATTTTGGCCTAGGCCCACCCCAAAGTCCACACAGAAGATCTGTCACTGGCATTCGAACTAAATTCCGGTTTGATATGTTACATCTTTGATCCAGCCTAATGTTGATGTCCTTGTGCTTATCTACATGCACTGGGCAGTGATGGCTCATAGTGAGAAGGTGCTAGATATAATAGCTTTGGGGAACAGCTAATTTCACAAATAGCCAATATAGCTTTTACACTATTTATGCCTATTCAAACTAAGTCAAGGGCAATAACTCAAGTGGTAAAGAGTCAATTTTGACAAAACTTATAATGATATCGAATGTCCATGGTACTAATCATTTATACCAAGAATGGGTCAAATTTGGCCAAAAGGTATTGGATATGGTTCTGGATGGATAGAAGGATGGAAATGTCCATCTTTAAAGAGCAAGTACCTGTTATAATGGATTTGACATAAACTACTGCTTCACATCATAGTTTTACTATTCACCAAATTTCAATTCAATTGATTTATCCGGAAACGAATCCAGGTAATTAAATTTATAAAAGGGCAGTAACTCTGTTAAATGCAATCGGTGTTATCTCGAAATGATATGCCCTGGTCCACATAGTCGTATGAAAACTGTAGGAGTTATCCGGAAACAAAAGATGGGATGAAGGAAAGTCAAATACTATGTTCCCTCGCGTTTCTTCGAAAAGACCGGAGACAAAAATAGTTTGACGATAATGTCCAAACCACATGATCATATTAAGACCATGAATAAAACATCTGCAAAGTTTCAATAAGATCGGACCAAAACTGTAGGAGAAGTTGTGCTCACAAAGTACCCCATCAAATGAATTGCGTCTGAGGTGCCAAAGATTGACTAAGTTCACAAGTTGAACTAGAATTGTCAGAGAACCTGAATATAGCCCCGCTGTGACGAATTTTTATGCTGTTAAAACCATCAATCAAGGGTCATAAATTTGTAAAAAAAAAACAGGTAACAATCCCAACCTAGAGCTTGCCAATATAAATGCACATACAAAATCTGGTGAAATTCCATCCATTTGTTCTCAAAATATTGAGCGGAATTGAAAATCTAATATCAATCAAGGGCCATAACTCTGTTACAAATTTGCGAAAAATTCCATATAACAATCCCAACCTGGATTGTGTCAATATCAATGTATACTCAGAAAAACATTTGAAGGATATTAAAATTCTTTTGGCTATAAAACATTTGGAAATATAATTTTGAAACAAAGTAAGTTTGTATCTGAGAGAACTATCACTATGCAATTCACCAAAATGCAAAATGAAATTTACGGGTCATTGATTACAATACAGTACCACACCAAATGCACTTACCCTCTCTACTCAAAGTTCACAAGCGATAAATTTAGCGCTTATTTTTTTTTTGCTGCAACCTTAACCAGGTCATTGCTTATGTTCTAATTCCGACCACAGACAACTATTCACACCCACTTTTTTAGTCATTGTCCCTAAAAATTGGACAACTTCTTCAACAAAAATGCACAGATATTACATACCCTGGCAAATTGGACCACAAATTGGCAGTAAAACACTGACAACAGCTACAAAATTAGGTGCCATACTTTCGAGGGAGAGCCAGCAATGATTTTGGAGCCAGGCATTATGGAATACAAACGATAAAAATGGGTTTCAATCATTTTGAACGTGTGTGACTTTTCAGTATAGATGGTTGCACCATTTGGATTTGTACTGTACTTCAACCATAGTAGCGTGACTGAAATAACTTCCATTTTGATTGCATATATCTGGAACTATGAAATGCATGCATATTAAGTTTAGTTTTTACCGTATTGAATGTTAGAGATGGGACTGAATCTAAATATCCCTCATTTGTTTTTCCGAGTATACATGCAAAATATGCTGAAATCTATCAATTAGTTCAAGATGTTGAGAGGAAATACATACTTATCTTTTACAAATTTGCTAAAAATGACAGGTAACAATCCCAACCTAGATCTTGTCAATATCACAGTACATATAGAATTTGGTCCAATTCTATCAATCAGTTCTCATTAAGCAGAAACGAAAATCCATCATCAATCAAGGGCCATAATTCTGTTACAAACTTACGAAAAATGACAGGTAACGATACTAAGATAGATATCGTAAATACCAACGCACATACAAAATTTGGTCAAATTCTATCTATTAGTTCAAGATATTGAGCGGAAACGAAAATCTGCCAACAATCAAGGGCCATAACTGTTTCAAATTTGCGAAAAAATAACAAGTTACAATTCCAAGCTAGATCTTGTCAATATATCAATACACCTATAAAATTTGGTCAAATTCTATACATAAGATCACAAGACATTGAGCGGAAGCGAAAATCTGACATCAATCAATGGCAATAACTCTACAAATTTGCTAAAATGACGGGTAACAATCCCAAGCTAGATCTTTTCAATATCAATGCACATACAAAATTTGGTGAAATATCATCAAATAGTTTACGATATTGAGTGGAAACGAAAATTTGACATCAATCAAGGGCCAAGACGCTGTTAAAATTGACTCAAATTCTATTAATTCAATCAAGATATTGAGTGAGGGAAATTCTGACATAAACCAAGGGCCAATATAACTATTACAAATGTGGAAAAATGATGTGTTACAATACCACATCTAGATCTTGTCAATATCAATGCATATCCAAAATTTGGTTAAATTCTATCAATGTGTTCTCAAGATATTGAGTGGAAACCAAATTATGATGGACGGAATGACAAAATGACGGAATGACAGACAGACGGACAGACGGATGGAATGACGCACAACCCAAATCCAGTATAGTCCCTCCTTTTCCAAACGGGGGTTAAAAAGTGAGGAAAAAATAATTTGACGATAATATCCAAACCACGTACACATCTTCAGACATCTGCAAAGATTCAGAAATATCGAAAGAAAACTGTAGGAGGAATTACGCTCACAAAGTTCCCCCTCATTGCGTCTACGGACGGACAGACGGATGAATGGACGTACTCATGAGGGTGTAGTTTTGAGTTGCACCCCATAAATCAGTCAGTCCATCATGGGCAAGGTCGTATGTCCACCACTTATGAGGTGACTGCACCCTACTAGTGATCTTCGTACATACAAAGGTATGGTTGTCATGGACAACTCTTCCGAACTTGTGTCAAATCAACCCTATCCCCCCTATAAATAGTTTGAAATGCAAATAGTTTTAAAAAGTTTTGGTCAACTTGTATACAAAATGGAAGAATAACCAGTCAAGTGTAATTGCTGTAAGTAACTGACGGAAATGTCATTTTAGCCCAATCATTTGTATTATGCGTCATTGCCCTCTGCACTTTGTCAAATATTGTAGTTGAGGAGAAGAACTCAATAAGCTTTTGCTTCCGCTCTAATCTTAATGCGTGTATGATGGAAAATGGTATGCAGTCTAATTGAAATACAAAACCCAAACTCGACGTCAGTACGTTATCAGGCGGGCAAAATCTTTTCTGGAGATAGTTGCGATAAAAGTTCATCTAAGGGTCCAGCGGGAAGTGCAAATTTTCGATGGGCACGTAAATTATAAAACATGATAGTTTTATTCAAGCTATATATATAGCTGAAGATAGAAAACCGGTTGGCAATAATGAAAATAGTAAAAAATCGTCCATGGGCTTATGTTGTTTAATTTTTTCTTATAATGATTTACTTGTTTTGGGACATTTTAATTAGTTTATATATATATATATATATATATATATATATATATATATATATATACCTTGATCAGAAGCCGTTGCGACAGACTATGGTCTACACGGTTTGCAAAATAAATTGTCCTTGCTAAGGAAGCCATTTTTCCATGGAGGGTTTCCTAGAGTGACAACTTTCTGCTATATTCAAATAATTTACTGTATAGATGAACCACGACCTCTGAGTAATGACCTTTGTGTCTTTTTACTTCAAAAGATTGATGCAGAACGCGTAGAGTGAGCCAGTCGGGCTGAAACATCTGTGTTTGTCAAATATTCTATACTCTATAGTATATACAATTAAATGCCTGTATATACAGTCACGCTTCAAAGCTTATTGTTTATCTATACATATTATCAAGATTTAAGTGTGCATAAATGAATATAATAAATATCGACTTACATATCTTTCTTATGGTTCCGCTGTATCCAAAATCATTTTATTGGCTATTCTAACAAGGCGACGCATAAAAACACAAATAGGCTGAGAACACACAAAATACTAGTTAATCCCCTTTAATTATTCCCATGAATGCATGAATGTATGATGGAAGCTTCTTGTAACCCGCGACATGTAAAAAGGGGCCCTATCAGCAGATGTCAATGCCAATTAGTTGCGAAATATTTGACCCAATTGCACATATACTGATTGGTGCCTTCACTTCCTGCCCTCCAATGTTTAAGAGCAGTCCGCAATAAGTTTACCAAAATTAAGGTCCTGATATGCCTGGGTACAGATGCTTTCCGTGCAGACCGATATTTGCCCGTATTGCCCAACAATACCCTCAGAACTTATATCAGCCCTGTCGCCAGAAAACCTGATTTTGTTGCATTCAAATAACAAAGCCGCTGATTAGCCTGCGCTGATGCGCAGGCTAATCAGCGGCTTTGTTATTCGCTGTACAGAACGGTTAATATAGCTGAAAACGTTCAATATTGTAGCTTGTTTTATAGGCACATTTAAGCAGGCTGGATGGTCGCAAACACCGAGGAGAGGTTTTCTCGCGACTAGGCCCATTAATTGTGTTATACTGGTAAGCCTCTATATACATCATATTTGCATTCATTAATGATTGGCAACGTCTTTTGGCCACTTAGTTAGTAGCAAAAGACTTTCAGATGCTGCTCAAGTCATAACATTCGCCCCCTAATCGTTTCGTACTTGCTCAACTATGGTTCGATACTTGTACCCCCTTTTGTACGGAAACGGTTAATGATTTAAATCTTAAAGCTGGCAATTTTAAAACCAAAACGGATCCTTTCTAAGGACAAATAAAAGCTTGATATTTCGCACTTATTATCCACTGCGGTCTGGAATGCCTTCACCTGCTTATGCGCCTGCAGATCATGTTTGTAAACAGTTTGGGCTAGATCAGGCCTGACAAAACGTCGAATTCGAACTGAATCCAAATTTGGAGAAAAATATTAAAAAAAAATCGAAAGAAAAAATCATCAGACAGCTTGTTGTGCACATTACATGATACTTGTTTACAGCTTTCGGACAAACATTTGGCTAATGTTGCAGGGGCGGATCCAGGAACTCTGGAAAGGGGGTTCATATGTTTAAGGGCGTGGGGGTTCGCTTTGCTGATTTATCTCATTTTCTTAGATATCCCATGCAAATGAAATAATTTGGTCTCACCGAGACCAAATTATTTCATTTTCATGGGCTATTTAAAGGGGGAGGATGCGAAACGCCTGACCCCCCCTCTGGATCCGCCACTGTGTTGTGCTGTTCATAATGGACATTACCTATTGTTTTTGTATAAGATATATTCGTACTCTATTGATTTTCGACACACAAGTTTCGTCTCCGGATTATTATTCATAGCTATGTGTCAAGAATCTCTATATATACGGTAGCGGGAAGACATAAAATGTAAATCCTGGATAACATTAAGCCTAATTGACCACAATTAACACTTCTAGATCGACAAAACTCTGGCAGATTCACGGCTGCTAAATATATATTTTACAAATCTATCATTCTCAGAGATGTAGCTTTAATAATCGCCCTTGTACTTACAGAAGAATGGAAACCGTAGACAGTCAGGCAATAATTTACGGAATTTTCCGTGTAACTTGAAAAAATCTTCAGTTGTAGAAAAGAAAAATAAAAGCAATTGATAAATCTTTAACAATTCTTCCTGTTATTGTTGTAGTTTTTCCGGATAAATACAATTGAACAGGACATAAGTTTTAAAGCAGTTAAAATGTTACACCAAAATCAGTAGCAGTTCAGTTGCCACCAAATTTATTGTAAGGCTACAAGTATTAGTTATACCAAGGGTTGTCCGCCTGAACGTGGAGATAATCCACGAGCTTTAGCGAGTGGATTATCTTACGTACAGGTGGACAAATATGGTATAACTATATTATACCACATATATCAGTGTAGACCTTGCACATCATGAGATATTTCATGGTAAAGTTGGTAAAGGTGGTATTTTTTCTGTATGTGCAATTCCATGCCCTTGGCCAAAATTAACAAGGAACAGGAAGCTCAATCCATCTCGACCAAATGTGTATTTTATCCATTTGTTATCCATTTGGACAATCTCAGTTATCTGAGAAATATCGAACACATTCTATGGTCAGTACGATATTGATATGTAATGCTACCAGAGATATGATCTAGACAATAGATCAGGGGTGTTGATGATACAGAGGTTGCTTTATCAAGCGCGGATCCAGAAAGTTTTGTCAGAGGGGGTCCAAATTTGACGGGTTTTTTTTAGGTTTTTTTTTAGTTTGATGGGGGGAGGAATGATCCAAAAACAACGATTAGTGGACCATCATCGGCCCGCCAGCGAAACGCCATTTAAATGGCGTTTCGCTGGCGTGCCGATGATGGCCCAATATTGACTGCTGGCTTGGTAGCTTTACGGATTAAGGGGATCCGGACCAGTATTGCTAAAACCCCTATATTTTTGTGATTTTGCAGGGGGTGGGGGGGATCCCCACATGTCTATACTAGCGGCTTAGTAGCCAAAAGCTGGAATTTGTCCAAAAGGCGAATAATATCAACGCCGTGTATGTTTCACTAACTCTTTATCTCTTGCTTTCTATCTTACACAACATATGATGAGGCCAATATTGACCAAAATGCATAGTCCAAGAACTTTGCTGGTCAGGAAACGTAAGAGGATTAAATTCGAAGTAACTGAAAACTTATTGGTAACTCTACCAAATCTCGGAACAGACACCAATGTCTCTACAATATTGTGGCGGCCACATGCGCAGATCCAGATGGGGGCAGGGGGTCCGGACCCCCACTGAAAAATCACAAAAAATAGGATTTCTCATCATACTGGTCCGGTTCCCCTTAAAATCACAAAGCAAGCAAACCAGCATTCAATGTTGGGCCATCATTAAACGCCATTTATACGGCGTTTCGCTGGCGGGCCGATGATGACCCGCTTATAGTGGTGTTTGAATCCTCTCTCCCACCATCAACTAAAAATGTTCTCTGATTATCTAAATGACAGGGAAAAAATGTTGTTTTGCCTGGTGCAAGTTCTTCTTGGACTTCAGTAAAGGCTGGAGTTCCACAAGGCTCTATTCTTGGACCTCTACTTTTTTTTATATACCAATGACATTGTTGAAGACATTAACTCCTCTATTAGACTTTTTGCAGACGATACTAGCTTGTATATCATTGTCGATGACCCAATTCAGGCTACGGAACAGTTAATCTTGGACCTGGCTAAAATCCATCACTGGGCAGACAAATGGCTAGTGACTTTTAATCCTGGGAATTCAGAGTCTATCCTTCTCTCTAGGAAACTTAACAAACCATATCACCCTCCAGTTCTGTTGAACCAAAACAAATTGCTGAAGTTAACTCTCACATGCACCTTGGTATCATATTTTCAAATGATTGCACTTGGCATGAACATCTCGAACTAGTCAAATCCAAAGCATGGAAACGAATCAATATAATGCGCAAACTAAAATTTCAACTAGATCGGAAATCCCTTACGACTATTTACTTCTCATTTATACGTCCACTGCTAGAATATGCTGATGTTGTGTGGAATAATTGCACACAATATGAATCAAATGAATTAGACAAAATCCAAAATGAAGCTGCTAGAATAGTTGCTGGTGCCACTAAGTTAGCCTCCATTGACTCTCTCCACACAGAAACAGGTTAGGAAACACTGGTATCAAGAAGTAAAAACCATAAGCTAACCATGTTTTATATAATGAAAAACGGACTTTGCCCTGATTATCTTGTTTCTCTTGTGCCTGCTACTGTAGGAAGTGCGTCAACATACCCTCTACGTAACTCTTCAGATCTACAAACATTACATACGAATTCTCGTCTTTACTATACATCTTTCTTGCCTTCTGCTGTTCGTGATTGGAATGAACTTTCAGAGCAAACTCGGAATTCTCCAAGCCTTAACATCTCCAAAAACAGTCTGAAATCCAACTTGACCACACTACCCCAATACTATAACACAGGTAAAAGACTTGGTCAAATATATCATGCTAGACTAAGAACTGCATGCAGTCCTCCTCGTCAACACCTGCATCAAAAAATGTAGTTGATAATCCCTGTTGTACTTGTGGTGATATAGAAGATACTAATTTCTTATTTGTATGTCATCAGTACAAAGACCTTAGACGAGATCTATTAAACTCAGTGTCAGATATCTGTCAACCTAATCTTAACGTTCTACCCTGTGGTGATATAACACTAACTTTTGTTCAAAATAAGCAGATATTTAAAGCAGTACAAGAATTTATAATTAAGTTAAAACGTTTTGAATATACACTTTAATGCTTCAATAACGCATTGCATTTGTATGGAACATACCTTAATGTTTGCAATACTAGTACTATTTAAAATATGTTTTGTATACACATAGCGATGCTCCAATATCACACTACATTTGCAGAAATCATATCTCAAGGTTCTAACAATAGCACATTATCCACCAAAATACTTGTATGTTCGCAATTGATTGGTTTGACGACTTCTCTGCTAGCTGGGTACATAGAGGCAATGACCATACCCCCCCCCCCCCAGTATTGATCATCTGCAAACCCTGTGGAGACAACAAGGATAACTGTAATTTGTAAAATATTCATTCTCCTTTTCAAAAGTCAAAATTCATACTTTGTATTAAACAGCAGTTTTTGACATTATAGTATATACAGCTAAACCTGGTTAATTCCAATTCGAATTATCGAGTTTTTGCTGTATTGTTTATACATACTAATGTCAATTCAAGTCATACGTTTATTGTATTTCAAAAACTGAATAGCTGGGAAACAGATTTACAAAAGTCAATAGACTTCCTTCTGAATCCCTTTTTTTGTATTTCGAAATGATCTGTATGTGAACTTATTGCATTATATGTACACGTGTTGTTATACAAAAATGAAATAAAAGTTTAAACTAACTAAAAATGTCAAAGTTGGACCCCCTCTGGCTCACAGGATAGAATTAAATTTAACCAACCCCAAAACGGGGACATTTACAAACTATGCGGACGCTGATGAACTGCTGCGCAATGCGGCATTTCACCAGGGTCTGTACTGTTTACCAAGACAAAAGCGATCTTCAGTGAAATAAATACAATTGTTTTTTTTATTTTATTTTTAACCTCAATATATGCAATGGACAACCAATCAAAACGTATGGAAAATTCGATTAGTCTAAAAGGTTAACTGAGAGTTACCATACCCATCAATGACTGTAAATGAATATAATCCCTGGATATCGTTTCAACGAGAATGTTTTCTGAACTTCATAGGATTGAGGTTATTCAAGTATATTTTTTATCAATCGATAAAAAATGTCTCCAAAATATCTTGATTGATTCTGTACATACGCGTTGCTCATGCCAGCTGCTTCATTGTCGAATGAGGTAACAGAAATTAAAATATACGTCTTGATCAATATACCTTTATTGAAATTGAAACATATTGTTTTTGTTTTTATTTGGTCGCCATGCGCGGATCCAGAGGGGGAACCCCCTGGAAAATGACAAAAATATAGGGTTTCTTAGCAATACTGGTCCAGATCCCCTAAAAAATCAATTTTGACCTGTTATCTCGTAATTTCGACGTGTCAGCTCGCAATTTTGACTGGTCAACTCTCAATAACGACTGGTCATCTTATTTTCGACTGGTCATCTCTCAATAACGACTGGTCATCTCGTACTTTCGACTGGTCATCTCGTACTTTCGACTGGTCATCTCGTACTTTCGACTGGTCATCTCGTACTTTCGACTGGTCATCTCGCAATTTCAACTGGTAATCTCGCAATTTCGGCTTATCAGCTCCTAACTTCGACTAGTCAGCTCGCAATTTCGACTTATCATCTCACAATTTAGACTAATCACTTGTCATCTCGTAATTTCGACTTGTTTTCCAACATTATTGACTGGTCATCTCACAATTTAGACTGGTCGTTCCGTTATGTCGACTTGACATCTCGCTTTTGCTTGTTTGGTTTGATTCTTAACATCCCAGTCAACAATTTTTCAGTTATGTCGGTGCGGGTCTTCCTGGTTTGAACCAGTATTAAGCAAGGATTATTGTGTCTTGCTTATGGACACAATGCGGTGACGCCGGTGAGGCTCGAACCCGCAACTCCTCGGTCTCGAGTAAAGCACTCTACCACTAAGCCACTTCGCTCCCTTTGTCATCTCGTAATTTCGACTTATTGTCCCACAATTTCGACTGGTTCTCGCAATTTGAACTGGTTTTCCCACAATTGAGACTTGTCATCTTACAATTTCGACTGGTCATCTAACAACTTGTCATCTCAATATTTCCACTTATTATCTCGCAATTATTATAATTGTCAGAAACAGAAATATATCAAAATTGGGAATTTTCGACCTTAAGATACGCAATCGACAAATCCATGATTATGGTATCAATATCATGGGAAAATCCATCAGAATGAAATGTGTTAAACATACATAATAACCTGTAATATGTGAGAAAAGAATATCCACTGGATCCAGATTTAAAGTCTTCAGTACCACTATATTGGCGTCAACATGGAACTTTCTGGAGAACTTTATATAAATTATTGTTTTATATGTTCCTTAAACTAGTACACTTACGCACGGCGCTGCTAGGCAATCCGTTGTGCTGTTTCTATGAAAACAGTTTTTATCAGGTCCTTAATGTAACTTAAATGCACGAACGGGTGCCAGTCAATATTCTGTGCGACAAACTGATATGTACGTGCGTCTGTATCTACAAACTGAGATATGTTTAAAGTAAACTGCCATTGCTTCTATTTTAGTAAAACCAATCCTCAATTTTATAGATGGCCACTACATCCATAATGCCCATATTTGGTAAAAAAAAAAGAATCAAAAGTCTTTTCTGGAACAAAATGCTTTATGTTTTGGACATTGTTATTTAACATTAGGGATGTAGGTTAACCTTCATGGTAGTAGGTTGACATTGGCCAATTTGAGACCAAAACACAATAGATGTTTAACCCTTTTTCCATGTTTTTGAACAAATGGAATTACTCAAAGTATGAGTCAGGGTGGTCCATTGTATGCATTGAGGGGTTGCATGTAATAATGTCACAAATATTATATGGTTGATTTTGTTTTAATATAAAGTGCAGAGCTTTTATGAAATGCGGTATATCATCTTGGTATACACTGTTTGCCAAAGTACCCATTTTGGGTGTCTGGTCTTCAAAGGGTTAACCTAATGAGACAATGATTTGAGCCGTGACATGTGATTTGCAACAATGTGACATTTTGACAAGTGTAGACTCAGACGAGCCTGCGCCGCCTCCTTTCAAGCTTAGAAACTCCATATGAAATTCGTCAGTAGCTTAACACTCATAGAATACTTAAGCGACAAGCAAAGGCTCCGATCAGTCTGTGCGTATGCGCAGGCTGGTCTGAGCCTTTGCTGGTCGCACATACCACATTGTTGGAAATCTCCTGTCGCGGCTCAATTTTATTTTCGATATGTGCCTAAGGTCAAAGTAAGAAAGGGTGCAAAGATCAGGAATCGATACAATCAAGTACCACACCTGACCCAGGATACCAATGGGAAAGTCACAATCTCACAATAAGACATCACAAAGGAGAGCCAAGAGGTCAACTCTTTCCCAGCAGGAGACCACAAGGCACGAATAAAGAGACGCACACAAAGGCGTAACAAATACAGGCCAGAAAAAAACATAAATGATCCACAAAAGAAGTACCGCCTTGGAACGGTATGAATTAAGTATGAATTAAGACTTTTAAGCCTAGGTCGCTAATATCGAAAAATATATGTTTGTATGCGCTTAAAATGAAATAAAATGTATGTAAACCAAATCATGGTACCTGAACTTAAATTAAGAAAATCTGATTATTTCAAATGCATTCTGCACTAAGTGCATTGTCTAAGATATTGAACTGTCAATCAAAATGTAGGCTTATTGCATCAATACCTGTCAAATGTGCTAGAACGTCTAAACATACCTGTCAAACGTATTGTAGTGCCTCAATATACTTGTCAAATGTGTTATGGTGTCTAGCAATACCTGTCAAATGTGTTAAAGTTTCTAAATGTACTTTTCAAATGTTTTATAGTTTCTAAATGTACTTGTCAAATGTGTTATAGTTTCTAAATGTACTTGTCAAATGTGTTATGATGTCTAACTATATCTTTCAAATGAATTATTATGTCTAACTATAGCTGTCAAATGAATTATTATGTCTAACTATATCTGTCAAGTGAGGTATGGTGGTTGCATTATGGTGTCTAAATGTTTCTGGTTTCAGGTTTTCTACGTATAAAGAGGGAACTGGAAATATTCATGTTAACATAGTACCGTTTAAGTGATCCAGAAACTGCATATATACAATGTAAGTAAGCTAACAGCATACATTTATATGGGATATCAGGGATCAAATTTAGCACTTGCTAACTTGCTTAATGCTAGTAGTTTTCTCCAAAAAGAATGTTGAAATTGCCATCACTTGCTATTTTTAACAAGTGGATACAAGTCACTCTCATATCAACCAAATCATCCAACACAGCATAACTTGTGTGGCAAACGGTGTAGATCCTGATCAGCCAGCTTCTGAAGAAGCTGGCTGATCTTGATCCACACTGTTTGCAAGTAAACCTGAATATAGGTTTCAGAAAGCTGAAAATGTTAAATTGATTTTGTCTATCAATCAATGCTGTGTACGTATGTTAAAATTTGTTAAATTTTCAAATTTGCAATTTTACTAACAAAAAAACATGCATTTCTAACATTTTCAGTGAACATGATGAAAAAGCAAGTTGATCAGCCTATTTAGCAAGTGAGAAAATAGCAACTCGCTATTTTAGCAAGTGGTTAAAAGTCTAAAACTTGATCTCTGTATATATAACCTAAACACGTGCATACTTTTTAAAATGTAAGTACAGGTAACCTCGGACCCAGTAAACCAGTTACCCAGGTGCATGTACATTTATACCATGTAAGTAAAATAGAAACCACATGTAAATATAGAAACCTGCACATTTCTAGAAACCACGTGTTTTCTGGCATTGTTACACTAACATAATGAATACCTGTATACATGTACACGAAGCTTTGTTATTTTCTTGACTTTATTAATTTTAGCTCGAAACTTTGACAAAAAGCGCTTTAAATCACAAAACAATAAGAAAATATACAATTCACTTACAATTTGTACAATCATAGAATATCCGTATCTTAGAACGTATTGATTGTTATAGTCAAATATAACTCTCACTTATAATATACATAAACGGCTGGCTCCAGGAGCAAACTGGACAAACTCGGGTGAAAACCAACTGTTGCCCACGCTAGTGAACAACCATGATTACACAATTTTTCTGTTCACCTGCTCAGTCTATATTTCATTTACTGTTTGTAATATGGGGGAAGAGTGATGACACGGGCCAGCCTGCACAGATGTGCAGGCTGGCCCGTGTCATCACTGTTTCTTGTGGACACAAGTAATTTTCCCGTTATACGCAACATTAATACAGCATTGCCTCATATCTTCAGTGAGTAACAACATATGGGATTAATGAATGGCAGGATCGGTAAGAAAGACTACAGGAGGGCGGGGCTGAGAAAAACGCATCGATTTCATACGCGAGAATACAGGACACGGATACCTCAGTGACCAAGAAAGCAACCGCAGGTTTCGTATTTCGGTTCTATTCAGTTCAAATAACGAGCGTCTGCGAATTACGTCGGTCATGACCCGTGAGGCTGGTGCTCGTTTCATCAATGTTGCCACGTGGTGAAATGTACCGTTTCAGGCGCACATGTTCACAGTTGCTCATTAAAGAATAGCATCATAACAGATGCAGGGGGTTATTTTGGTTTATCGTTAGCATGCATATTATTTCGCTTTACTCGTGAACGTTCGGTAATTTACGTTGAGAGGTAGAATATAATGGAATAGAAGTATTGAAATGACCAGTGACCCACGCTATTCGTTACTCATCTCGACAGAGGAAATGAGACCAGCAAATCAACTTTTATTTCTGGAGCTCTTACTCATCTTCTGCATAAACACTTGCATGACGTAATTCTTGTTTAAAGATAATAATCAGTTTGGCTTTATCGGGTACCATCATCTACTGAAAACGAATGTTACACAGAAAATGATGCTGTCTGCATTCCCCAAACATATATAGATTAGCGAGTTGAAAAACACCGTATTCTGATGTATTCTAAACTTAAGAAATGAATTTTCTGGGTGTGGGTTGGGCTGGGCTCTGTTCAAGTAGATCTGGATGATCGGTAAATTGATTTTGCGCAATTTGGTACCAGCTTATGAACAAATGAGCCTGGCTAAACAGTATTTATATTTGTCTCATACTGAAGGAGCAGTCAAATAACAAGTATAAGCTTTTCAAAAAGCTCACCAACTAAAGTGGGTTGTTGTTTACTGCCTGAAAGCACAGTAGCCATTTGAAAGCCAAACTTCAGTAGCTGCTTCAAACAAAAGTGGTGATCTATTAAAGAGACTAAGTCTGCAACTATGAACATTTTTCGAAAATTTCTTTTTTCTTTTTAAATCATTTATAAAAGTAGAATTAAGTTATGTTTTCACAATAAATCTGCTCACTATCGCTGAAAACTGCACGGAAAAGTGAATTATCTTGTAAAAACAGGTGTGTGTTTTCTCTTGTTGGTAATTATTTGCGTCCCTCCAATAATTATAGACAGTTAATTTTAACATAAATGCTGTTGTTTTGATACTGATAATTTGTTAAGATTTACGAAATTGGTAAAATGTATACCTGAATTTTAGTTTTTTTTACTGCATTCTTGAAAAATAGAAACATTATTTCCAAGATTAAAAGATCAAAAGTTACAGATTATGCAGCTTTAAATGACGCACCAACTTCAAGGCCATCTCCGCTCGCGGAGATGGCCATGAGCTGGTTGTGTCATCTTAATGTCGTGACACCATGAGGCAAAACATACAGGTATTTTTTTACAGAAAGGGCTAGCTCATTCTACACCACTTAGCTCCCATCTGAATCCGCCCATGCCATTCCAACACGTTAGTTTACAAACCTCATCAGATAGGTCATCAAATGTTCTTGGGATAAATATGGGAGGTAATTAAATGTCTGAATATTTAGGGTAGATACGGTAGATTGTACATGCATAAATTTAGCATAGTTTCAAGAGGCAAATTGTACCCCTTTTTATTCGACATGTACAGAGCAAACAGCTGCTCTACGTTTCATTGGAATTGGAAATGATCCATGTGACATCAGGAATGTTATTATTAAAAGTACAATCTAATTTTCGGACGCATCCATAGTTTCCCCGGGCCGCCGATGGTCTATTAAATGGTGGGATGGCGTTTTCAACTTAGCATCTAATATACCCATTTTCGATACAAGTCACTATTTCACTGTCAACTAAAGAACCATAACCAGATAACCTTAGTTACTTTCATCATATTTGAGATATGTTTAACATATTTAATTGAAAAAATGGCACTATTTATAAAGTGTGTATGCAGAATATGCATTTTTCGTATAAATCATTAGATCTTCGTGCATACCTATGCCAGAAATAAATGAGGCAGTGCATGAGATTTCCAACAATGTGGTATGTGTGACCAGCAAAACCTCAGATCAGCCTGCGCATACGCGCAGTCTGATCAGAGCCTTTGGTAGTCGCTTGAGTGTTCTATGATTGTTAAGCTACTGACTGAACACAATTTGGAGTTTCTAAGCGTAAAAGGAGGCTGCACAGGCTCGTCTCAGTCTATGCATGTCAAAATGCCACATTGTTGGAAATCTCATGTACTCTGGTTTATTGACATTCTGAAATAAAAGCGTCAAAAGAACTGACGTTGCATTATTTTTCCTTATGGCAAAGCTTGCTATTTATAAACTCACCCTTCAATATTTAGCGCAATAAAGAAGCTTAAAAATTTTAGCTATTTCAAGCAACTTTACTCATTCTTTATTTTTTTTCTTCAAATACTCTATTATTGAGGATGAATATCTGTGCTTCCAAATCATTTGTGTTTCTGTGTATTTTGTACCTTTGTATTAGTATAATGCAATATGAATATGTCGATGATCAGCATTATAGCCTATTATTTGAGGTACTGGATGGAGGCCCAGGCACGTTTGGTCATGACTCGTCAGGTCTCAGAACAATTATTTAACAGCAAAAAGACATAAACATTAGCGTGGAGAATTATTATAATTATTTGTTTAATCAAACACAACTTAATCTCCCACGACAGTGCTATAATTTTCCGTAATTTTCCCTCAGTTGTTGTTCGCTACTCGGCAATTACTGATTGATCTGGCATTTTTCACACAAGTATTGGCTTCAACAAAAAGCCTGGTTAAGCAAATCACTGATGCCAACAAATATTGAAATCAAAAGTCGAGCCATTTCATTAGATTTGAGTACTTATCACAGATGTGAGCAGTGTAGGCTCTGGCGCGCCCGTACACCCGCCCAGTTCCACCAAAGCATTCATTGTTTGCAAAACAAAGTAGGGGCGTAAATGAAAGGCTCAGACCCAAACTAATAACCCCACCAGATAGCAAAGCATGTATACGGTGGGTTTACGCATAAACATACTCAGAAAAAAATAAACAAACAACTGATAGATATATATACTGTTCACAAAAAGTAGGGGATATTCGATTAGCAAAAGTTATAACATTTACCAAACGAATGTCATAAACCTGAAACAGCTAGTATTAATAAGCAAATTCATCTCACGGCCAATGTGAATAAAATTTTCAAGGATTAATTTGGTCGCGTGTTTCTGAGACAACCATATTTAGACCAGGGGTAGCCTTTCAATTTTCACACGTGAATATCACGGTGACGGATTATGCAATTGCTATGCTTTTTAAAAAGAAAATATCCGTCATTCGATAGTTTTTATGTTCAATTTTTTTCCCTCATTTTTTTCTCAATTTCTGGAATGTGAGGCTAAAATCTGTAAATTTTTAGTAAATTTTGTCATTTTTTACATTTTTGTCACCGCTCTATCTCCTAGAAATAAAAATTTTGGTACGCGAGAAAAATCTTAAAAAGCAAAGATGTCCATAATGCATCTTTAGCATGCTTTATCGAAAGCGTTCCAAAAAATTTGATACTTTTTTGTGAAATTTGGGTCTTGACCCCTAGTTTCTTCTGTACACCCTTAAGGTCACATTACCCAATTTTCAGCCCTTAAATTAAGCAAGAAAACAGGCTTACACATTGCTTTATGAAAATACAATGGTTTGTAGTCGACCTCTAACAGTAAATACAATGTAAACTTATCTAAATATGTATGCATGTCATAGTTCAAGACATCTGCAATCTGAAAGCTGGTTTAACTTAAGTCATGCTTCAATGGTTAAAATACAGTAATGTTCCAAATGGTTTGACCCTCTACACTGAAAATTTACACGCATTAAAAAGTGTTCCAAACCCTTTCTTATTGTTTTAATTCCATAATGACTGACATCAAAATCATCGCTGGCTCTCATTCAAATTTATGACACCTTTTTATAGTCGTTTTCAGTGCTTTGTTGCAAATTTGTTGCCATGCCGTATCTGTGCAGATTTATAGCAGTCATTTTACACGTTGTAATGTGGATATGAAAACCAGTTTGTGGCTGGAATTAGAAACTTAGCAGGGACAGGTCACATTTTCAGCAAAGGTTATCAACGCAAAATCTTTTGCTTGTGACTTTTGGGTAAAGGGGGTTATAACATTTGGCGTGGTACTGAACCGTAACCACTGACCCGCAAACTTCATTTTGCATTCTGCTGCATTGCATATTGTTTGTTCTATCAGGTACAAACATACATGTTTTCCCAAATGTAATAAAATAAAAAAAAACTTAAAAATATATCCTTTAATTGTTTTTTCCTGAGTATAGTAAGTTCCAAAATATCATGGATTGGCTTAATCGATGGTGAAATGGTAAAGGGTATAGTCCGATTTTGAAGTTAGATGGATCAAATGTAAGACAAGTCCATTGTGTAGCGCGTGAAATGAAAATCTGGATGATGTTGGGGCTTTATAAGTACCGTCAATGCTGCTTAAAACTGGTCAAAATAAGTTAAGCCCCATGGCATTTTTTTCCACAACCATAATGTTAAATCACCAAACTTTAATTGTTTATTTCAAAAGTATCTAAGGTAGTTGAAAAATCTAACTCCAAACAAGTTGGACAACAATATCTTAGGTGTAATCACACAACGTTTCAGTTAAAATACCGACTTTCCTTGGGTGCTAAATTTTCCAAGAGTATCCACATTTTTGTCAATTTTACCGTCGGAAATGATTTGATGTCATTATTTACGTCACATTTCTTTGGATGACGTGCGGCTTTATGAGGCTTACAACGCTCCAATTTGAGACAAATTTGCAGAAGTGCACTAGAATGGGGATAACCATATTCAAAATTTTCATTTGGGGAGGTATATCGTCGGATATACCTTAGGAAATCACGTTTTACGGTTCCGACCATATATTCGTCGACCGTACATCCGACAATATACCTCTCCAAATCAAAATTTTGAATACAGTTATTCCCCTAAGTGGTTTATCTATTTTAATGCATGATGTTATCACTCCCAGACGCGACGTCATATGATAAAGAAACATATTGCTCGATCTATTGTATGTTGAACCTCGCTGCTGAGTACTTTAAATATTTAACCCTGGAATATGTCCCAAAATGACTGAAAAATATTGACTGGGACGTAAAGCACCAACTCAAATAGACTAAAACTGCATGTAGAATCTTGATTAGACTGGTTCCAGTCCTTAAAACAATTTTTCATCAATGTGTCATATCATATACTTGAAGCCAGTTTAACTCTGATGGCTCTGTTTTAGAGCCATCAGAGTTAGACTGGCTACAAGTATATGATATGACGCATTGATGAAAAATTGATTTAAGGACTGGAGCCAGTCTAAATCTTGATCAGCAGCTTGTCTAACTGAAAAAAATGAAGTGATTTTTTCTCGAACAAATAATGCTACCTATATTTGTTGTAAAACTGGAAAACGAAGGCGTAGATTTACTGGCAATGCAAGGTCTTGTTTCAAGGCCTCGCTGTACCATAAGGCCAGAATTTTTTATTTGTTGATTTACGAACCCTCCTACTGTAATTTTCCAGAAAGTAGGAAAAAAATAAAATTTATTTTCTAAAAAAATTATTTTATTTTATCCGCTGACTCTAAATATTATTTGTTTGGCTAAAAAAATGATTTTTTTTGAGGTTCTGTCTGTGTATTTTTGAGAATGACACTGTTAAAAGTGATTGCCCTGTCCATTTTATTTAAAGATTTAACACAGACTGTTGGTTTACCTATTATCTGCAGATAGTAAAAAAAAAAAAAAAAAAAAAAGCTCTGAAAATTAAAAAAAAAAAAAAAAAAAAGCTCTGAAAATGACCAATTAACTGGTCATTTTCAGAGTTTTTTTATTTATTTTTTTTCGTCCCCACGACCCTAAATCTGAAAAAAAATTCCCGTAAATCAAATAATAAAAAAATTCTGGCCTTAATATAACCTGTCGCTGCAAATATGACAGCATTTGACAAGATATCTTAAGAAATTTTCTCGAACAAATAAGACTACCTATATTGGTTGTAGAAGTGGAAAACGAAGGCGTAGATTTACTGGCAATGCAAGGTCTTGTTTCAAGGCCTCGCTGTACCATAAGGCCAGAATTTTTTTATTTGTTGATTTACGAACCCTCCTACTGTAATTTTCCAGAAAGTAGAAAAAAATAAAATTTATTTTCTAAAAAAATTATTTTATTTTATCCGCCGACTCTAAATATTATTTGTTTGGCTAAAAAAATGATTTTTTTTAGGTTCTGTCTGTGTATTTTTGAGAATGACACTGTTAAAAGTGATTGCCCTGTCCATTTTATTTAAAGATTTAACACAGACTGTTGGTTTACCTATTATCTGGAGATATTAAAAAAAAAAAAAAAAAAAAAGCTCTGAAAATTAAAAAAAAAAAAAAAAGCTCTGAAAATGACCAGTTAACTGGTCATTTTCAGAGTTTTTTTATTTTTTTTTTTTCGTCCCCACGACCCTAAATCTGAAAAAAAAATCCCGTAAATCAACTAATAAAAAAATTCTGGCCTAAATATAACCTGTCGCTGCAAATATGACAGCATTTGACAAGATATCTTAAGAAATTTTCTCGAACAAATAAGACTACCTTTATTGGTTGTAAAAGTGGAAAACGAAGGCGTAGATTTATTGGCAACGCAAGGTCTTGTTTCAAGGCCTCGCTGTACCATAAATATAACCTGTCGCTGCAAATATGACAGCATTTGACAAGATAGCTTAAGCTCTAAAAAGGCTAAATCGACACAGCATGATGTAGCAATTTCACATTAATAGCGTAGAATATTTCCCCGTAATTGTTTTGTCAGGAGACGTGGAGGCATGAAAGAAAACCTGAGCTTGGAGAAACCATATTTTACAATGTTCCATGCTCTATGTATCTCCGAACTTGAAACAGCGAACAGTATAAATTCAAACACAAGATATTATGCCAGTTCTGCTTATCAGTAGTAGTAATGGATTGTTTTGGCTATAGTTGTTCCAGTTGTTCCAAGATGGCGGCCCCCATGAAAACGATTGCACAACATTTCATAATGTCCAAAATGGCGGACCATATTACTTCCGGTTCCTGTAATTACACAACATCCGGAAATGATAAAACAGTTACTACGGGATTTCACCATAGTTTGGTAATCGGGCCGGGTTTTCCCAATTATTATGAGCAATGACGCAATATATATTAACTGCTTATCCATTTCACGTTTTACCCTTGATTTCATGACATTATTAAGTGCTATGATGTTTATAAAATTCCTTTGTGTTGTTTGCAATTCTTAAAACATCTAAACCCTATGAATAAAAGGGAGTGAGCCGCTGCATTTGCTTTATTTCACAATGTATCCTTTTCCTGATTGCACCTCTATTGCTGTCAGTGGTGCCACCTGTAGTGGCAAGACATTTTGGTTATATCGATTACTCCGTCATAAAAATGAGATGTTTGAAAACCCACCCCAAAAAGTGTTGTATTGCTACGGAATATATCAACCATTCTACGAAAAAATGGAGAAAGAATTGCCATTTATCACCTTTCAACAAGGATTACCGTCAACAGTAGATTTAGAAGCCCTGGCTGATGAGAAAATGTGTAACCTGCTTTGCCTGGATGATCTTATGGAATCTGTGACCACATCTTCGGAGATGGAGAATTTATTCGTGAAAGGCATGCATCATCGTCATTTGAGCGTAATATTTTTAAATCAGAACATGTACTCTCAAGGCAAGCATTCACGCACCATCAATTTGAATACTCATATCCTGGTGCTAATGAAAAATCCGCGTGATTTGTCTCAAATTCAGTGTTTAGCTCGTCAAGCATTTGTGGGCAAAAGTAAATTTCTGCTCGAAGCTTTCAAAGATGCTACTTCCCAGCCCTATGGGTATTTGATCTTGGATTTCTCACCCATGGGACATGAAGCCTATCGAGTGAGAACACGTGTATTTCCAGAAGAAGATACCATCATATATCAACCAGTATAAATTAAACTAGAATTTAACAGATACTTCATTTTATATTTTGACATTGAAGACAACGGGTATGTTCCTTGATAAACAGTTGAAATATAACAGTGACGATGCGTAAAATGATTTTAATTCCGTATGATAAATACGAAAGACTCCTTTCAGGACAAGTAAGTCAGCCTAAACTAGTGAACACAACAGATTCAGACGCAGAACAAGACACAACAGATAGTCTTCAACGCGATAACCGCCAGTTAATTGCTCAGGACAGCACAACAGATGACTTATTGCCCTCATTGCCATTACCTCTAAGATCAAGAGGCAAAACTATAGTCAATCATTTAAAGAAACACGCAGATTTTCGGTGGAACGACAAAGAAGAAATCATCGTTGATGGTCAATTGGTAAAGGGATCGAACATTATTGACTTGATCAAAATTCAGTTAAAAGACTACAAATCATTTCATCCCATTGGTGCGGAAGTTTTCAGTCAACTTGTTCGAGAAAGCAACATACCACAGAGTGTGTTGTCACCAACCAGACGCTTTCAAATTGGCACTGGAAAAATACCACCTCCGCCTGGAAAACCAGTTCGTAGCAAGCCAATGACTAGAGTATTCAGGCACAAGTGGATAAGCATTTAAACGATGCCCTATCAAGACTATTTAAAAAGTATATATTATGACCCAAACCATCCCGCAGCTTATGGTGGGGTTGAAAAGTTGTACAGAGCTGTCAGAAAAGATGGAAAGTTTGTCTTGAGCAGAAATAGAATTGAAAAGTGGCTCATGAAGCAAGAAGATTATGCCGTTCACAAAGAAGAGAAAACAAAATTCTTACGTAGGCGTGTGGTTGCTCCATTTGTGGATTATCAGTGGGATGTAGATACAGCTGACATGCGTCGCTATGAAGATCAAAAGTACAAATACTTTCTTTTAGCCGTGGACATTATGTCTAAATACGTTTGGACTGTGCCCTTACGGACTAAAACTGCTGTAGAAATTGTGAAAGCATTTAAGACCATTTTCAAGGATGGAAGGAAACCAACACGTATACGTACTGACAAAGGAAGCGAGTACGTCAATAAAGATGTCAGAAAGTATTTAAAAGAACAACACACTATTCATTTTGTGACTCAAAATGTAGTCAAAGCCTCCCTCGCAGAAAGGGCTATAAAAACCATCAAATCTAGAATAGCATGCTTCATGACGCACAAACAATCCCACCAGTGGGTTGAAGCTCTTCCAAAACTGACGACCAGTTATAACAAAACTTATCATCGTAGTATCAAACGAACACCTGCTAGTGTAAAACCTTCAGACCACGTTGAACTATGGAAGGAACTGTATGAGTCAAAACTTCAAACGCATAAGCCCAGTACCCAATCATTCAAGTTCAAGGTGGGAGACATTGTCAGAGTGAGCTTCCTACGGAGACAATTTCAGCGACAGTAGGATGAGCGCTGGTCACGTGATCTATTTGTAGTGACAGAACGTTTCATGAAAGAAGGGATACCTCAGTATAAACTCAAAGATTATGATGGAGAAATTATTACTGGAACATTTTATCAGAAGCAGTTAAGTAGGGCTTATGAGCAAGAGATGTACTTGATAGAGAGAATGCTTAAATCTAGAAAGAAAGCTGGACAGAAAGAATACTTGGTTAGATGGAAAGGGTGGGGGCCTAAATATGACAGCTGGTTATCAGAAACTGACGTTAAAAGTATAAATAAGACTGCATGGTCTCAGTCTCAGTCATAGCTTTCAAGATGAGCGTACGAATGGTACTGAAGTCCTCAGACAGTCCTCTTTTTCATCCGAATAACCAGCCCTACAATTTCAGGGTACACCTGCCTAAACCCCTAATTCTAAATGGAGTGTGGACTTATTCTTTGCTAGAATTTTCACTGGATCCAGGACAAACAAAACAACGAGGACTCCCAGAAGTATTTCTTTGCTCTAATATCTGCGAGGACACTATTGTAGGTGATAAAGAATTGCCGTTAATCAGAAGAGTTTATCTGGAGAAAGAGAATATCATATATCAATGCCCGTATGAAGTACCTATTAAACTGGGACAGTTTCAAGACGTTCATATGTATATAAGAGATGCCAAAGGTTCACCCGCCTCATTTCTCTTTGGGGAAGTGACAGTGACATTGCTCTTGAGAAAACTTCCATTCTTTTAACGATGTTAGGTTCAATGTACGTATCTGATCCAACTGTGTGGCGTTCATTTTATGAAAATATGATCGAAGGAAAGTTCAATCCGGGACAGTATCGAGGCAGGCAGAGAGGGGGAGGTGGCATCGCTGGAATGTATGCTAATAAACCTTATATGATCCCTGTAAATCCCCATGCTACTCAAGAACCCGAAGAAAAAGTGATTGTGGGTAAACAAGTGAGTCCTGTGACAGCAGTAGAAGAGAGGGCCAAATCTGACCTAAAAGATGCCATCCAAGATAATAAACCTCACATTCCTATTTCTATAAAAGGAACAAACACTATCAAAACAGTCAGTGTTAATCCTGCTACTTCTAAAGCCGCATCGACACAGAAGAAGCGTAAAAGAAAATATCAGGAGGACGAATTCACTATATTTAATAAGAAGTCACGCAAGTTAAATCATGGCCTATCTTAGTGATCAGAATACCACATTGGGACAGCCAGCTGAATTATCTATATTTACTCTTCCTGCCAATCAAGTTGCTATACAGAAGATATACTACTCTGAATGTCGACCAGTTTCCTCTTTTCAGTCTGATGAAGCGCCTATTGAGATAACAGTGCCTGGACAAGGAAACGAATATATAGATTTGCGTAGAAGTCCAATGTACGTGAAATGCAAAATTGTCAAGGCTGATGGATCACCACTGGCAGCCAATGAAAAGACAGGAATAATAAATTTACCGCTTCAAAGTTTGTGGTCTCAAATTGATACGTTCATGAATGGAAAACTGGTGTCCCTTAACACGAGTTACTACCCTTGGAAGGCTTACTTAAAACTGCTTCTGTCGAATGGGAATGATGGTGCCGCCTCTCAGCTCCAATCACAGTTATTTTATCTCGATGACTTTGATTTGGATGACGTAGATGCCGCAGCTGGCAGTAATGGTGGATTGGCACAACGATTCCAATACACAAAAGAAAGCAGAATATTTGACATGGAAGGACCACTTTACGAAGACATTTTTTTGATGGACAAATACCTCGTCAATGGTGTTGACATACATCTAAAACTTTTCAGAAATAGAGCACCGTTCTGTATTGTAAGCGATGAAACAACGCCAAATTACAAACTTGAGATTCTTGATGTAGCATTCAAAGCCTGCATGATCAAAGTGGACAGCGGTGTACTCATAAACCATGCAGAAATTATGAAGAAAACAACTGCAAAATATCCACTCCACAGAACCGAGTTGAAAATGAATACATGTCCCAGTGGTTCGGGATCTTTTATATGGCAGAATATATGGTCAAATAATTTACCCACAAAAGCATTTTTCGCTTTCGTCAAGCAAACTGCTGTTAACGGAGATTATTCAAAAAATCCATTCAATATGCTAAATATAGCTAATGAAATAGCTCTCTATGTGAATGGAGAAAGTATTCCAGCTCGACCAATGAAAATGGATGTAGGAACCAACAGGAATTATGTCACACCATTTGTCAACTTATTTGAAGCTGCTGAGAAATGGAATAAAGATGCCGGTCTACAAATAACCCGAAGCAGGTTTGAGCAGGGCTATGCAATATATGCATTCAATTTAGCTCCTAGTGACCTTGGAGAAGAGTATATAAACCTAGTGCAGCAAGGATCAGTACGTTTAGAAGTCAGATTCTCCACTAACACTACGGAAACGCTTAACTGTATAGCCTATGCAGAATTCCCAGCATTGATAGAGGTGGACCTTTCAAGGGAAGTCAGATACACGAGAGCATGAATACAAATCAACTTCTTTGTGCCATTCGAGAGAGTATTTGTCTCTCATCATTGACTGAGACTGTTTACTCTACAGATACATTACCAAATACTGTGACTTCATATCCTTCCGCTTTTGTATGTAATACAGATCCCCAGCATCTTCCGGGAAAACATTGGATTGTGTTTTGGTTTCAAGATTCTTATCATTCAGAATGCTATGACAGTTTAGGACACCTGCCAGGAGCCTATGATTGTAATTTTGATTATTTTTTACAGAGGAACACCGTAAAGTGTGTCTATAATAACGAACCTTTACAGAAAGAAGGAGCAGACACTTGTGGATACCACGTGTTGTTTTACTTATTAATGAAATGTAGATCCCTCCCTTTGATCAACATAGTTGAACAGTTGAAAAAGAGTGATTCATCGGACAAGTTTGTGGTTGACTACGTCACCCAACACTTTAAGTGCCTATAAATAAGAGGGTAATATTCATTCTGAATCAGTCGTATCAAGATGAGTCGGGCTGTTCAGATACAGGTGCCTTTTTTGGAATTATTACAGGCTACATCAGTAAAGCAACGCAAGGCTTTATTAAACACACTTACTAAAGACCAGTTCCATGCTTTATGCGAAGTCATAATAAATGTCTATAAAGGCAATGTTCCAGTGAGTAACTACTATGTGAAGAAGCTGTTTCCCTTCAAAAGGAGTATTCAGATGGTAGCAGATAAACATGTCAGCACAAAGCGCAAGAAAAAGATACTCGCAGTAAAACATGCTATCATCCCTTGGGTGCTCAAGCCTGTGCTTTCCATGTTGAAAGAGGAACCAGCCCATATTGCTATTGACTCTGACCGGGAAGAGTAAATCAAATGACTAATAGGTCTTGAGAAACATTCTTTTACTAAAAGATACAAATTTCTTGACTTGTTTATGCATACAATGTTGTGATGTTTTGGTTGAGATATAATGTGTTCTTTAATTATATGCTTTTGTGTTCATATATGTTGTTTTCCATGTGCTGTCTTGTAAAAACATAGCTTTGTGTAAATGCTTTTGTGTATATTTCATGTAAATAAAAAGTGTAGAAAAAAGTACATGTCTTTTTCATTCATATCCTTTCCGAGATTTGAAATTGAGTTCTATGACCCTGTATACATGAGGGTTAACACTAATGACAAGATATGCGGAATGCAGTGGCTGAGCTGGTAGAGCATTAGACCTCGATTCAAAGAGTTGTTATGTTTGTTTGTTGGTATGCAGTGTGTAATTGCTGTATTTCCTGATCACTTACTTGTTTGAAGAAGAAAGATAACTGAAAAATTGTTGCTCTGAACGTAAACCATTGGAACAAACACATATTACGAGATGTGATGGAAGATACAAGGTGTAAAAAACGATATTTTATTGCATGCAAATATATCAATATACACACATATTTCAAATAGGCATACATTATGACACATATGATCCATAGCTAAGCAAAAATAAAATATAAAACCACACTGCTATTCACACTTCTCCTTTTGAAAAAAATAAGAAAAATTTAATCTGTTTTTTTTGAAAAAAAAATCTTTTTTAAAAAACATATTGTTCAATTATGGGAGAAACTATTTTCATTTGTAAAAAACTAATTTTTATTTGTGAAAAAACTAATTTTTATTTGTAAAAAAGAATTTTCATTTGTGAAAAAACTAATTTTTATTTTTAAAAAAGTATTTTCATTTGTAAAAAAGAATTTTCATTTGTGAAAAAACTAATTTTTATTTGTAAAAAAAGTATTTTCATTTGTGAAAAAGCTATTTCAATTGTAAAAAATAAGTTTTTTCATTTGTGAAAAACTTATTTCATTTGTGAAAAAACTTATTTTTAATTGTGAAAAAAGTATTTTCATTTGTGAAAAACTAATTTTTATTTGTAAAAAAAGTTTTTTCATTTGTGAAAAAACTAATATCATTTGTGAAAAATTTATTTTTTATTTGTGAAAAAAGTATTTTCATTTGTGAAAAACTAATTTTTATTTGTAAAAAAAAGTATTTTCATTTGTGAAAAAAAGAAGTTCTGTATTTGTGACAAAAATCAAGAGAAACCTGATTAATTTTCAATTCATATTAAGCATAGTTAAGTATTACAATATCAAACATACGTTAGACAATCAAATATCATTCGACTACACACTTCATGTGAAGAACAGCAAATCTATCATAATTTAATTGTCTTCATTATCACTTTCAAAATTTGTAGCCAGTAAATGAATGAGATAGGCATCGTCCACCTCTTGCTCTGTCTGTTGTTTTCTGACGGGACAAAGTTCTAGGTCTAAGGGAACGGTGTCTATCCCATTCTAAAGCACCTTTCTTTTACAATACAGATATGAAAAGCCACAGCATTCCTGTTCATAGGTAAAAATACCATTTTTATGTGCCCTGAAGCCAATATTTGTTGCTGAACCTGGCTTTTGTGAATTCAGCACATGCCTAAATGTCGTGAGAGGAGCTTTGACCCTTCGTTTACTGATGCCCTTAGAACTAAATTTTGTTTTCATACATGTTCTCTGTCGTCTGCTCAGCCTTTTAAGCTTAAGATGTTTTGCCCGTCTTAAGATCTGATATGCAGCAATCTGAGTAGCTGAAGTTTTTACAACTTTGGATTGCGATACAATGTATGTTTTTGAGCACAGGCCGATCATGGTGTCACCCTGCCACTCTAGTTTAAAGAGACCTACGGTTCTTTTGTCATATTTAGCATGAGTAGTACAACAGGTGCGGGGAAACCAGTGGAGGTCATCGTCAGCTTCGGCCTGGCGGTCACATGAATGGAAGCCCTCTAAACCAATCAAGTATTTCTGCTTCATCTCTGGTTTTATGACAGACTCAAGGGATGGACCAGCTAGTGCCATATATGCGCTGTCTGTGTCCATTTCACAGTATTCGAAGTCGTCACGGTTGACAAACTTCAGCATGAAATCATAATAAAGTTGGAGCATGCGCAATTTAGCATACTGTAAATATAAAATATCCAATTTGAATGGGAAGATTCATTCTAAGAGATTTCTTATCTTTTTCAATTTCGTAATATTCTTCTTCCTCTAACAAAGGTGTAAGTTTCTTAAATTGAGGAAGATTTGCCTCCATCATGGCTTCCCCTTCCCCTTGCACATATTTCACTGACTGAAACTTTTCCTGATCCATTATTGTTGAGCCATATGCAGCATTGCCCTCTAATTTGCGGGTGTCTGCTAAAATGGCTTTACTTGGATCAGAATCCCCAAGTCGTCTAGCATCGCTGACATCTTGTACAAACTGACGGAAGCACCTTTGAGGTTTAAATTCTATAACCTGATAAATTTTGGTGACCTCAAGCCCGTGATTTAAATACCATTTGAGAAGAGGAGTAGCCAATAAGATTTGTCTAGCTTTCATTCCACCTACCAATAACCGACGAGGTTTCTGTGAGAGGCCAAACTTTTTGATATGAGCCTGCATGTGAGAACCAATCACGTCAAAGGGGACGTCTGTGGTACAAAACAAGGGGGACATTTCTTGAAAATACTGGTAGGGTGTCATGGTGGGATGAGAAAATTGATCAGTCCATTGATCTGGGACACTAATATCCACCTCGACCATTCCAAAAAGACTACCAGATAGCACACCATCGAGTATTTCGCTTTCATTAACAGCCCGTTGTGGTGTTACTGGCAATCGGCTATCAATGAAAGTTTTCAACATGGTGTCAGAACGCATTTGTGAACGAAAATCGCATTCCCACTTCTCAATCACAGTAAATCCTTGAGACTGTAAATAACGGGTCGTTTCTAAAGTTTTCTCAAACTTTTGCTGACGATTTTTATGCCATTTCTCATCTTTGACAGACTTGGTAAGCCAGCACTGATGTCCGTGCCAATAGCAGCCATGAAACTGCATAATGGAATTATTTTCTCTTATAAACCCATCTACTGGATAGGGCCCCACCTTTTTCTCTTTTCCCGTGTTCATCTTGTGTTCAATTTTGACATCCTTGATTTTGGCCATATAATCCATCCAATCGAACATAAGACAGTACTTGTCTCTTTTTTCTGGTTTGAAATCATTTTCTACCTTGCGACGCACAAAAGGACCAGAGGGCATGTCTTGACCAATAGACCAAAGGTAAAGAGCATTCGCGTCAAACCCGACAATGGTTTGACACTGTTTGTCTGGATTTCCACGAATGAAGGTTTCACCAGTCTTGTGATATCTATTGAAAATGATAGAAGGCCCACCTATGATATTCTGTTTTACAGTGTAATATAAATCTTTGTTGGACTCATCGAAAAGGGCAAATGAGGCGCCGGCCTGTCTACCACATTCAAACAACATTTGTCGAGCTAAGCCCGGAAGAGAAATACTGACTTTAAACATATCGATGTTTCTGTCAAAATAATATTTCTGCAACTTTTCTACTGCTTCTACAAAAGGTCCGCAATCTAAATTATTATAATAGACAAGGTACTCCTTAAATGTTGTCATGCCCTCGTCTGTCCATGCCTGCTGCACCGCAGCATAATTCTCTTCTGGGGTTTTCAGACCATCATTCAAAACACTGTCATTTTTTAACAACGAAAACCAAGCAGGGCCAAAGGGAGGTAACTCTGTGTGATCTAATTTATCTAGAGAAGTGAACCACTCGTACGGGAAAAACCCTTTTGATTCTTTGACATTGAAAGCTTTGAGAAAGCTGGCATAATTGACACCAGGGGCCAGGTATTGGGTGATATCCAGAAATTTAAATGTCTCATTGCTCAGGCAAGCGTATTGATTATTTCTCTTGACAGTGAATATGGTTTTACTGTCGTGCATTTTTAGATGAACAGCTAAATATTTCTTGATGAGGTTTATGTCATATTTAGACCCATTGAAACTTATACACGGAATTTGATGACAATATGAGTCCAATTCGTCTCTGAGCTTTTTACATTGCTTCATATGCATTTCCTCTTGCTTCTGCCACTCATTACTATCTGCGACAAGCTCTTCTAAAAATGACTCATCGTCATCAGGATCTTTAGTTAAAGGAAACTCAGACCAAATCACGCGATCCAGCTTTGCAAAGGCCTCGGAAAATTTCGCTTTTGCCAACTCATAACTTTTGTCAGAAATTTGTGACATATATTGCACCATCTGAGCCCCCAACTCATTGGTGTTAGGCTCAATTATGCAATGGGGTGTTTTAAATCCCTCAACATTACTGCAGACGCTAACTGAAATAGGTACGTGTTCCGCAGTCCAAGTGAGTTTTTCTGAGTTTTGTTCCTGAACAGAGGACAACATGGCTTCAAAATCAAAAACTAAAAACCAAGGGAAGATACGTTCTTCTGCTGGAACCACAATGCCATATTCTTCCAGCTTGTCAAATATGGTTTTGGGGGAAGAATAAAAGCCACCAGGGAATCGATGCTTGGTTCTCCCCTGACAATTTCGACTGTGTTTTCTCATATTGTGTACATACCGAAAATGCATTTGACAGCTAGGACATTGATACTTTTGCGTATAAGCATTTAAATTTGAAATATAAGACAAGTGTTTATCAAACAAATTCAAATGCATTGTGTCTTTAAAACGGCACTGGGATTTGTAGACTGGCAAGGCAGACTGATCGTCCTGTAGACGAAAGATATTGATATTAATTTCAAAACATTTTTCAAAATACACGAGTTGTGACAATTCAACACCTTTGAATGTTTTCGGGTCTAAACTAATATTGTTCTCCGGACATTTATGTTGCATGTACTCAACCCACTTGGCGAATAACGATTTAGTATGCATTTCCAGTCTTTCATATTGATGGCCTTGATATGTGGCGAGGCAGCGAAAAGCACATAAGTGGTCTTTATACAACTTCCCCCCTGTTGTTTTATCAAGAGCAATGATCGATCTGCTGTTTTTCACATGATCAGGTAATTGAATAGAAGCAGTGCCTAGTGGATAATCTAAGGAATACAATGTGAATCTAACGTTAGTGACTATAACTGGTTTCCATTTAGTATTGGGTCTCTGGCGTAAAATAAAATCTGTGATATTGAGACCCTGCAATCTGAGTCTCAGCCTATGGAGATCCTGTCGCCGCGATACATAGATAGGACGGTCAAATAACGATTCATTAGAGTAAGGAGTAAAATATCTATATTCTCCACTGTCAGTATTTACTAGGATTAATCCAAATTCCAAATTAACACGAAAAGCACTTTGCTGTCTGTCGTAAACCTCATTAGCATGGGTCATTATGTCATCCACACTAAAGTTGTTCGAAATAGGAAAATTGTAAATAGTCTCGATGCCACTTTCCTGGTTGTTAGCCAGTATTAAAGGTCGGTTGGCATCATAAACCTCAAGGAGGGGTTGATTATCTACAAATGGAGGTGACAGGCTACCCCAAGGCGGTGGTTGTAGTGGAGAGCCAGATCCAGTTTGGATATGCTGTTTCATCCTGTGGAGATAGTGCTCATGGCGGTTGGGAAACATTTCAGCGCACACTCTACAACGCACTTCAGTTCTTCGTTGCTTCGATCTAGTAGACTCAATAGCTGTTGATGTCTCGAATTTTCGCTTTGCACTTTGGACCTGAGGTTCATTCGTTGTTTGGGGTGAATCATGATTTTTGTTAGCTGGACAATTATTCTTCTCATGTCTTGTTTTAGCACTAACATACATAAAGGGCTTATGACAGTAAATACACAGATGTTTTTCATTCAGATGTTGTGCCCTAATATGTCTCTGTAGTGACTTGCTAGTTGTGAAATGAGCTCCGCATGTTTGGCATATAAACTCCATTCTGTGCCTGAAAATGAAATGAAAAAAAAAAACACTTTAAGATGGAAGAAGCAATAATATATACACTGACGTCAGTTTCAAATGACTCACCCATAATTAATGTTTTCTTAGCAATGCTAAGATGTACTCAATTTATAAGACGTTACAACGCATAGAAGTTCAGATATTTGGTCTGTTCCGACTAAGATATATTTATGTTGATTTTGCTTGATTTGATTCTTTACGTCCCATCAACAATCTTTCAGTTAAACCAGTACTAAGCTAGGATAAATGTGTCTTGCTCAAGGACCACAACGCACTGGCGCCATCGACCAATGCAACCTATAACACTTAATGCCTGAAAACATCATGCTAGAGGGATAATCGTGTCCTACTTTAATCGTGGGGCCGTTAAAATGGACCAAAGGCCCCTGAAGAATTTATTTATGAGTGAAAACCAACAGCAAAAATCAAAAACAAAAACGAACACTATATGTAAACTAGTACTAATTATTTGTGAATTATCAGTTTAGTGCAATGTCTATCGACGGGCCTGTTCTTATTTCTTTTTGTATTAATTTAACAGATAACAATATTATAATCAATATCAGTATTTCAGTACTATTAACCCTTTTCATGTCATTTTTTATCCTGAAAATGTCGCCTGTTTATTAGGTCAGTTGTGCATATTCATAGGGTTTCCTAGTTTTATCACTGAACTTTTGAGCATTCTGGTCCGAATCCATTCAGCTTTCTATTTATGCTAGCCCATTAGAAATTAACCCAACTGATATAGTATTATATAGCCAAATTTACCTACACCACCGTTACAAGTCGTATAATTTCTGCTTAAAGTAAATGTTTTGTTGTAAGTGGGTTGAGGCAGTGAATATCAAAATCTAGGTATAAACATGCATATGTTCCGTAGAAAGACTCAAGTCAGCCTACAGTATTGAGAATCAAAGCCGTTGCTTGATATGGTTTAAACAGAAAAGACCATTAAATGTCTAAATAAACAGCGAAATATATACAGGCCTGCTGTAGTGACCGATTATTCGGTCAATGCGACTCACATAGGTTAAGCGAGGTCATTTTCACTCAAGCTGAGTGTCTTCAATTGTAGTGAATTATATCAGCTGTTTAACAATGAACAGGTATGAGATCGCCAATAGATTTCAAATCAAATACCATAGTAATACTTTAACAATAAAAATAAAACGCTTGAATTAGTATGTTAACCACACACACACACACACACACACAATGTGAGATGTAACGCTTACCTAAAATACTGATTTCTTCTAGCTTGTAGTAAATTTGATTAGTTCCACCTTTTTATCTGTTGCTGAAATCAAATAATCTGAGTGGTCAGCGCAATTTATGATTGGCATTTTTTATAGACCGCAGAAACGCTTAGGATTAAAAAAAATTCAATTTGATATGCTACAAAGCTTGAATTTTTGTTGGTCTTCTTTCAACATGCTTGGATTTGTGCCCTGTCATCAAAATTAAATGAGCTATCAAATCAAAATGTGGACCAAGGAAACCTGCTGCAAAAATAGTGCTACAGTAATACTTCTGACCTAATTAAATAATGAGGGACAAAAGACCGCTCTCCATTTATTTACATGTAAAAATCAGATTTGTGAGCAGCATAACTAATCTACTATTGTGACACTTCTCATTTTTGAATTGTCGTTTAAGTACATGCCTTTATTTAGGGAAGCTCATCTCTTAGCTGTTTGACTTCTGGATGCATTTTATATTAATTTAGCAAATGGCGATATAATTCAATAAAAGCGTCTCTGTACTATTTAATTTTTAACCCTTTATCTGTCAATATTTGCGATCATGAAAATGTCGTTTGCTAAGCATATATTCACATGTACTCCAGACTAATTTTATCACGGAAACAAACACAATGAACCCTGATCAGACTGCTCCCTTAGAAGCAGTCTGATTAGGGTCTGAATTCGAGCGCAGAAGAGAGAGCAGACGATATTTTACAGGAACAGCGGGTAAAAGGTTAAGAAGAAACTACAGAACTTTTTAGTCAAAGTAATGACTTGCTGTACAAAATAATTATTTAACTGTTAGCAGTCATCTCATCTGTGTACTTCTTATCTCATAATAAAGTTTCCTCTCTGGCTTTTTTTTCTGGTAAGTGAGAATCTAATGGACACATCAGAACTTTAAAAATTAAACGCAAATAAAACAGTTTTTTTTATTTCTATTAAACAAGCTTATCTAGTCCACTTGACTGAATATCGATATAGATCGCCAATTTGAATAAAATACCATAGTAATACTTTAACAATAAAATGACACGCCTAAATTTAGTATGATACCAATCGACTAGACAGTATTAAGAAAAGAAGAAATTTATCGTCTTACCTGTCAGCTGTTAAACTATTAACTCCGCTTTTTCACTGTACTTTAATACAAGTTTAACGTTTAACATTCAAGCGCCAGAGCTGTTATGCGGTTCATTAGGGTCTCTACGTATATATAAATTATAGCATTGCACAACGATGGTGAAATACCAGCAAACGTAAGTACAACGACAGAAAATGGGAAAACCTGTCACTAAATATTGCGTCATCTCCCGTAATAGCCGTTGCATCATTTCCAGATGTTGTGCAATCGTTTCATGGGGGCCGCCATCTTGGAACAACTGGAACAACTATAGCCAAAACAATCCATTACTACTACTCTTATCTGTAAGTATTAAAAAATCTGAATTAAAATGGCCATAAACATTCAGAAATTCAGACCCTCAAGGCAGCTAACTCCATAGTCATTAGTGAGATCAGATCGAGATATGAACTAATCCAAGCTGTTACACATGCCCTTGTTACCTACAATAATGAAGATGATCAAATCAAAAATGAAGGTGCTAAAGTAGCTCAACATTTAAGTCTATGGTGATTATTCCAGACGCTCAAGGGCCACCAACTCCACAGTCCAAAATGAGAATTGGTGAAATTCACTCATCCAAGCTTTTATGGTTGTCCTCACTACCTGCAAGAATGAAGAAGATGCAATCAAGTGAAATTGTTGGAGTGGTCACAACTTTAAACATCGATTTTCAGATGCTCTTTGGCAACGTACTCTGTAGTCTGTGGTGGGCTGGGGTCGAATATCAAACTCATCCAAGCTTTAACGGTTGTCCTTGTTACCTGCAAGAATGAGAAATCTAAAATGAAAGCACGAGAGTCGTCAAAACATTTATCCGACTTATATAGTCTTTGGGGATATTTCAAGACGCTCAGTTGCAGATAACTCCGCAGTCCTAAGTCGGATCTAGCTGAAATTCAAAGGAATTCAATATTTTATGGTTGACCTCATCACATGCAAAGATGAAAATGATTCAATAAAAATGAAGGCGCTAGAGTGCTCACAACATTATACATTGTTTCAGACGCTCAGTGGCAGCTCATTCAGTAGTGGGTGATGGGATCTGGCAGAATTTATTTATAGTTGTCCTTGTTACCTGTAAGAATGTTGAAGATCAATCCAGAAATGAAGGCACTAGAGTATTCACAACATTTCTCCCATTATAAGTCTATAGGAATTTTTCCAGACGTTCAAGGGCAGCTAACTCCGTAGACCCTGGTCCGATCTAGTCGAATTTCGAACCCATTCAAGAGCTTAGCTGTTCTTGCTACCTGTAAGAATGACGATGATCCAATCAACAATGAAGGTGGCTAGGGCGCTCACAGCATTATACTTTGATTTTCCAGACAGCCAAGGGCAGCTTTCTTGGTAGATGGTGATGGGATATGGCAGAAATTCAAACTCATACAAGCCTTTATGGTTGTCATTGTATGAATATCCATCCAAAAATGAAGACACTAGAGTGCTCACAACATTTCTCCCATTATAAGTCTATGGGGATTTTCCAAACGCTCAAGGGCAGCTAACTCCACAGTCCCTTGTTGGATCTTGCTGAATTTTGAACCTGTTTGAGATTTTATTGTGTAAAAATAGTAAGTGAGTATGTAAGAATGAAAATCCAATAAAAAATGGAGGAGCTAGAGGGCTCATAAGATTTTCCCAATTTCGACCCTATGGGAGCTATCTGTTGCCATGGAAACCAGGGTTCTGATCCGATCTGGCCGAAAACCTCATGCAATTTTTTCCCCACCCAAATGTTGCTCCAGATGAAATTTGATTTGAATAGGCCTGCTGGTCTCAGAGATATTTATGTTTGAAAGTGTGAACGGACGGACGCACGGACGCCGGCTCGAGTCTCGTCCTATAATCCCCCTGGAGTCTTCTGCTCAGGTGAGCTGATAAACATGTCCCGATAGTAAGAAATCTAAACAGGGTGCACATATGTCCAATTTAAAGAAGTGTTAATTAAGGCACATTTTAAGTTAACACCCTACAGTCACTGTTTATAGACACCGGGTATAAAAAAGCATAGGTTTAGACATTGAGAGCATATGCCGTTCACTTTGTTTAGATATGGAATGCACATGGTGCCATTTGATGCACACATTGAATCTATGTTTAGACATGGAGTGCACATGGTGTCTTATCTAGTACATATGATATCTACTACATTTCGACACTGAATGCACATGGTGCATGCTTTTTATCGTCTGTTAATTTGTTTTTTAAAATCTACTTAAAAATCTTCCATCAGTTAATGGTATTTTAAAGTACCCAACAAGGGTCCATTCGTGAGTACGGACGGACGGACGGGACGGACGGACGGACAGACAAGAACTCTCGTTGGGGAGCATAAAAATATCATCACTATATCGATGTACAGGGGCACTTTTCAGATTGACAATATTGGCAATCTTAAACACTTCTGCTTATACATCTACCACGATCTCTAAGTAATGACCCTCATTTACCGTTACAGCCACGCCTCAAAGCGTTTTGAGGAAGTATAGAATTATTGATCGTCGTTAGTCGATTTCCATTGTCGCATATGATATATGGTGTGAAAATCCTTTCAACAGGGTGTGTGTGTTGTAGCTAGTGTGTTATAGAGCAAAAAGGAGTATAAAGCACACAATTTTGTTTGTTTGTCTGTTTTGTTGCTTTACATCCCAAGACAACAGCTATGGTCATGACGGTACGGTCAGTTCACCTAACCACACTTTTTCCTTGGTAAGCTTGAACAAGCTTCGTGCACATACATTCACTTGTGACTGACAACAACCCTTCTAGAATGATTCAGCGGAAGGAGGACAACAAGCACAAAATGATAAAAAATAAATATAACTCACCATATCATAACATGTGTATATGATGACTTCTTTTATCACAGAATATGTCACTTCTACAAGTTATCTCCAGTTCCTTTGGAAACTAATCTCCGGGATTATCACCAGGAAAACATTCATACGTGTAACAATAAGGTGAATCACCTCTTTAAATTACCATAGTCTGTAGCAAAGCTTACTCTGTAAATTGCACAACTCAAGGTAGTATTTTTAAAGAGACTAAGCCTGTAACTATGAACATTTTTCGAAAAAAAATTTTTTTTAATCATTTTTAAAAAAATAGAATTAATGTAGGTTTTCACAATAAATATGTTCAGTACAGCTGAAAACTGCATGGAAAAGTGAATTATCTTATAAAAACAGTGTTTTTTTTTCTCTTTTTGGTAATTATTTACGTCCCTCCAATAATTCTAATAAGTTGATTTTTAACATAAATGCTGTTGTTTTGATAGTGATAATTTGTTAAGATTTACGAAAATGGTAAAATGTTTACCTGAATTTGAGTATTTTTACTGTGTTCTTGAAAAATAGAAACATTATTTCTAAAATTAGAGTATCAAAAGTTACTGACTATGCAGCTTTAATTTTTACAAAAGTCGCCACTAGCAAGGAAATGCTGATAACCTTTGCAAACAGTTAGGACCCAGATCAGGACCGACAGAAAGTCGGTCCTGATCTGGATCCAAACCGTTTGATACTCTGATGATATTCTTGAAATAATTTTTGAAAAAAAAGTTACAGAAGAATATTGTTCTTAATGAAATTATTAGCTGTTATGTCTATTTGAGTCCCAAAATATTCAACCGTATTCGGTCTAATAGGCCCGTTGTGTACATAACTTATTGAAATACCATGCACATTTTTGAGACAGCGTATATCCAAATCAGCTGATTTCTGGCCAATCCGACCGTTCAAGACAGAAGCGGATCTGGTCAAGGTTAAAACGTTTTTCGTCCACACGATGATCCCATATGAGTTTCCCCCGAGGCGATACTCGGGACTGTGGAAAGGCATACTAAATCTTCAACAAATCATTTACTGATAAAAAAATGGACTAGCAACTGAAGGATTTAGTTTTTAAAAATTCTCATCACTTAAAAGAGTCAATGATGAAATTCCACTACTGGACTGGTTGTTAGCCTGAAAATCAGGCCTCGAGGTTATAAACTGTTTCCATGCTCACCTCAGCTGAGCACGAAATTTCAACTGCTTATAAAATCTGAACTTCCGACAAATTTAGAAGTTTATTGCTTAAAGTCTCTCAGATGTTGAATTTATCCTGCTCATAAATGTTAAAATGCCAACAATTATTTCGTGCTCAGTTGAGTTGAGCTTATAACATCGGGGCCAGATATGGGATTCAAAACTCAATAAGAGCCCATTACACGCTAGTAAGAGTATGTACGCTTATAAAGTAGAATACGGTATATAGCAATATGTGAGATGCAACAACCGTGCTGCTTCCCAGCAACCACAAAACCTTAAAGCAACGTTGCATCGACATTGATGCGACGTCGTGACATCGCATCGACGTCGATACGATGTTGTTTTGACGTCATGTGCCTGTTAGAATTTGTCCTCTTATCTAGTGCTAACAGTTTTTTCCCATAAAATACGATATTTCTCAGTTTCTTTGTGAAGATAGTATTTATGTTGCTCATACATAGGAATCAATGAGACGTTTCCAATGGTCACAGTAACAACCGTTTCACAAATACGTAAAAATCCGTTTAGTACAAACTCTGAGAGTACAAACTTCCAAGTCACATGGATAACACTACCGGTTTTCAACACTAATGTGAATGACAGCTGGCAACTTGATGATGCTTCAGAGGATTATTGTAAAACCGCGTGAAAACCATGGCAACGTATGCATCATAAGTAGCATGCCACGCGCTCTGATATGCAATATTTATCGCTCCTTGAGATAATCTCCCACTAGAATTTTTACTCAATTACAATATTCATGTGGCAGAGTGTAAGTAAATATTTTGGTTATTGGTATTTTCTTTTCCAATCAGCACCTGAAGCCTACCAATTGACTTAATTCTAGGGAAAATGGCGATGACACGCTGTAACAAGGTAAGAAAGAGGGCAAAGATCAGGAATCGATATAATCAAGCACCACACCTGACCCAGGATACCAATGGGAAAGTGACAACGTCACAATTAGACATCACAAACGAGAGCCAAAAGGTCAGCCCTTTTCCAGCAGGTGACCACAAGTCATCAACAGACGTGCATGAAAGCATAACAAAACAAGTCAGAAACAGTTTGCAACAAGATCATAGATGCAACAGGTATGTTGTCCGAATGTCCGTCTGTCCGAAGTCACTAGAGTTGACAATTATTGTACAGTTTTTTCTCGTGGCATGGGCCATATATATATTTTGGTTAGTTAGAATTTACCATGTAATGTACTAATATGAAATAGGCACACCTAATGGGCAACCAACCACTATTTGATCTGAGAGGATAGCACAGTCAACGGTATTTCTTGTGAGTCGGTACTCGTGTTAGTATAAATAGTAAGGAAAAGGCAAATGTCAGGAATCGATACAATGAGTACCACACCTGACCCAGAACACCTTATGGGAAAGTGACCAAAGAACAAGAAAACGTCACATACAGTTCTAAGCGCCTTGAGGTCAGCTCAGACTCAGGGCCGTCACTGTGTATATCAAAGTGGTCCGACGAAGGAAACCATCGAGTGGCGAAGGCACGAAAGGGTGGAGAGCACGAATGGGTAATCATTCCACCCTATCGTTAGGGGTCTCTCCCGATATTTTTTTTTAATTTTGAGAATTTCTATGGTCGTTTTAATGGGTTTTAATGCGTTTGGGACTAGATTGCAGTCGCTTTGGATCATGTTTTTTGCCAGAAAAGATTTTCCATGTGGAGTAAGAAACCGAATGCAGGACAAAATCCTTTTTAGACAGTTACGATTTTCACTTTTTTCGTCAGCACGTTACTTTGACATATGTCTCCGCAGGCTTTTGTCAGAGGACTTTTAGCACTGATCCTTGGGTCGTGGTTTTGAAAATATATACACTATAGCCACACCAGGTAGGCGGCAATCGAAAACGCTATCAACAATCGACGAACGCGGATCAAAAATCGATAGAAACAGTAATTTCGATTGCCATTTTGTCGACAGTGTGGTGTCAAATGGCAATTGAAAACTATGTTTCTAACGATATTTGATCTACGTTCCTCGATAGTATTGGCGTTTTCGATTGCCGCCCACCCGGTGTGATAGCGTCTTTTCAAGTAGGCTTCATCTAGATTTTGTCTGAGCATCTTTCCTTGACGACTTCCCTTGTTGGTGACAAGACGTGAGATCTTTGGCTTCATCGTAATGAAGCCAGGCCCTAATGTCGAACCAGGACGGCAAAACACTTCTCTGTACACATGGTCCAGGTCCGGGGTCCAGGCTTCTTTACGGCAAATGACCGTTGATGGAACCGAAAACTCTTGGGCTAAATTGGAACAGGCAGTACTTGTGTATATCCTTAACGGAATAGACATGGGCTCACGATCCTATATTATATGAATTCGCAACGTTTTAAACTTTAGAATAATAAGAAGAAAAAAAGCAAAACAAAACTGGATCACAGAAATTACCATGGCTTTGATGAATGAGGATCAACATGAGAAAGCCTGTCTTCGGGGTTTTCGACCATGCAAGCCTTAAACCAACCTGCTCAGTTACAGAGATTAGCTAGAATGCTGAAATTTGTGTGTATAGCAAGTTTATCAATTATACTTTCCAGACAAGGAACAACAAAGTCGCTGATCAGACTGCGCGTCCGCACAGGCTGGTCTGCGCCTTTGTTGCTGAAATGCAACTACATTAGGTTTTCTCGCGACGCGACCCATAACCCATATTTCTGTGATTGTTTTAACGCCTTGGCAAGGTCTAATTATGACATGCGCAACGTTTGGTATTGTCGCATCAGGGGTACGCTCAAAGAAAAATAAGCCAAAAGGAGAAAAAGGGACACGGCTTGACAAGTGTAGACTCAGACGAGCCTGTGCAGCCTCCTAAATGATGTTCAGTCAATAGCATAACACGCATAGAGAATTCAAGCGACTAGCAAAGGCTCTGATCAGACTGCGTGTATGCGCAGGGTGATCTTAGTCTTTGCTGGTCGCACAAACCACATTGTTGGAAATCTCATGTCGCTGCCTCTTTCAAAGGCGCGACGATGCACGTGTCAGTTGGCGTTACGTCGTGACGTAACGTTAGAAGTATTGTGACGTCACGTCATGGGGATCACACAGCCGCTTGCTTGAAAGAGCTATCGTTAACGTTCAAGCTCCTGGTGATCGAAAAAAAATCCCTAAGTCTTTGAGCTAAAATACAACTTAAATATCAACAATACTAGCATCTTCGGGATTCACTTTTACTTTTTGTATTTTTTCAATGTTCATGATGATTACGGCACATTTTTCAACGGTAGAATAAGGTTTTTAGTTCGATCGAATCGACTCCGTATAGATACTAGATTGGTTCCCCACGTTGATAAAGCTCCACTTCCGCTACGCATATTACGTTTGGTAACTAGTAATTTTTTACCAGTAGAGAATCCCACTCATCCGACTGCGCATGCTCCAGAAAGAGCATCTGTTTACATCCTGGGTCAATTTCGCACATCAAAATGAGAAATGAACATGTACTGAAAACTGAGAAGATTTGCCGCACTTTCTTTTCGATACGAATCCTTTCAAATATTGCTGTTATTGGTAATTTCGATTTTAATAATTTTTTCAATGTACTTAGATTTTGATGTAATCAAGGGGCGATACCTGTCCAAATAGCGCAAGTGGTAGCGCTTTAGCTTAACGAGGTAAGGGTCTAGAGATCGAATCCCACACACCTGATTTTTTTTCTTCCGCATATGGTATTTTTTCAAGTAGAGAACCTGCGCATGCTCCAGAAAGAGCGTCGGTGTTGAAAAAGTTCATAAATAGGCCAGGTATTATATGAATCCAGTGTGAACCAAATTCAATTAAATTTTTTACTATATAAAAGGCACAGAAAGTGGACTGGGTGGGCCAGCTCATACTCACTTACTATCCAATGATGCAAACCATGTTTCAAGGTCACCAGTCTTGTGGTTCATGTAAAGAAGGTTTAAAGGGTATTCACTACCTAAAAAGAGTATGTGAGCATGATCAGGAAATACCACAATCACAAACAGCAGACAACCCCATGGCACTGCAAGGAAGAGACACACAACCATCAAGAGACACCAGGAAGACAAACTAATACATCCGTGGATCATCGTGGCTACAGCATGGGATAGAAATGTATAGAACTCCCGTAAAACAAAAATCTGCACCCTGCAGAGCGTGTCTGCATGGTCTGTGGAAAGAGCGCACAAGAGGTCCGAAGGATCGAATCCACAAAAAGATCAGACATCAACGCCAAAGCATTGCTCGCGAAATATGGGGGCATTAATGTAGAGAGTGGCGTTAGGCTTAAATGAAATATATGTGTGGTTCCTGTTGCCTACCTACCCTAATTTTTTTAACCCTATATACCCTAAACAATAAAATGGTCTTTGGAGAAAAAATGGGCACTTTTTCAATTTCTGTCACTATTTTCTTTGTTAAATGTTATAACAAAATTTAATAATTTCCCTACCTACCTACCCTGAATTTTCTTGGCATGAAACAGGAACCACACATATATTTCATTTAGGCCTTATGTGTAGAAACTGTTACTCGAAATTACAGAACCTCGATCAAAGATGTAGACTTTTTATGAGGGGTGCCAACGAAATGCAAGGATAGTGATGCGTGCTAATTACTAAAAGAATGATGCGCTCCTCTCCTCTCTCTGGACCACAAAAGAGAATTAACTTCTCAAAAACACCAACAAAGACACGCAAAACACAACGCAAAACACAATTGTTTAAAGAGAGTGCCACCCCTGAAAGTACCACACCCGAGGAAATTGGCCTTAAAGTGGATTTTGTTACTGGTAGGATGTGTTTCCAGGTTTTAAGTGACCCCCGTTTTTCTTTTTTAAACAGCTTTAAAATGATCTTAGAAGAATGCACACCGCGTAACTAAAACCTATGGATCCCCGGAGCCCCCCCCCCTTCCTAAAAATCACAAGTTATTGTGATAGCAATTAGCATTTGGATCCCCCCTTGGATGGACCTCCCCTGAAAATGTTGGACCCCCTCTGGATCCTTGGGAAAGTATAGTTTTCTCTGCAATAAAACCATTGCCCCCCCCCCTCTGTAAAATAAGCTGAGGACTAAAAAACGTCTCAATCTGGACCCCCCCCCCCTGTCAAAAATTCCTGGATCCGCGCATGATATTATACATGCTTTAAAGTCATATTACGGGGGTCGCGCACATGCGTTCCTTTTTCGCCACGCTCCCTAACTGTGAATGATGACCATCCCGCCCCCTCCCCTAAAATATCCACAATTTTATCATAGATCCCATAAAATATTTATTCAATCTGAACCCCCTAAAATTATTGAAATTAAAAGTTAGACCCCCTCCTTAAAAAAGGTCCCAGTCCACATAGGCTACGAAATATCAGAGTAACCCCCATCCGATCGGAAATCCCCGACGCAGGCATGCACGGACCCAGAAAGTGTTGTAAGAGGGAGTCCAATTTATCTTTAACAACTTTTTTATGGTGAGAATCCAAATACCTTTCAAGGTGTATCATCATCGGCCAATTTCAATGGCTTTTCGCTAGCGGCCGAATTAATGGCCCAACATTGAATTCTGGCTTGCCTTTGAGATTTTCAAGTGGATCCAGACGAGTATTGCTAAATAAATCCTATAGCTTTGTGATTTTGCTGGGCCCGGAGCCCCGGCCCCCTCTGGATCCGCGCATGGATAGTTTTCCTCGTAACCTGGCTTATTTAATGAACATGAGACAGAGGGGCCGCGGGTTCGAGCCTCGCAGGCGTCACTGCGTTGTGTCCTTGAGCAAGACACATTAATCATAGCTTAGTACCGGTTCAACCCAGGAAGACCCGTCCCTACATAACTGAAAGATTGTTGATGGGACGTAAGAATCAAATCAAACAAATCTCCTTCGCAATGCTGGCCCAATGTCATGTGCTCCGGAAACATAAACTTCTTTTAACACCAAACACGTTATTCAGAATACAGGCACAGAGGATTTTGTAATAATATAGTGGTGTTTAATAATGAGAGAATGGTCGACATTGTTGCGTCGGTTCGATGTTGGTACAAGGTTGGTATGCGGCGACGCCCACATTTCCACCAACTACCAACGTGGGCCCAACGTATCTTTGCTATCTGTGTAGTGACCCCAAACACAAAATATGACGTCCGCTGATATTGTTCACGAATTCCAAGCATACTCGCACCTGGGTGAGAAAGGGGGGGGGGGTACTCTGATATTTTCAAACATACGTAGGCCCGGACCATTTTTGGGGTTAACTTTTTGGTATTTTGTGATGACCCCAAAAGATATCCACAAAATCTTCATACCCCCAAAAATTTTCATTTTTCTGAAAACCCTCAAAGGTATTGAAATTCAAAATTTTGAACCACAAAATGGTGCGAGCCTACGTTTGAATGAAAATATTATAGTACCCCCCCCCCCCCTTTCACCCTCCACCCTCTCCTCGCAGATAGAAACAGGGGCCGGGGGCGTCCAGACTCAAATAACAGAAAAAAAACTCTGATAAGGGTGTTTATTGTTGGTTTTTTTGCAACTATATTATATTTTTTTACGGTTCAAAAGGGTCGAAACATTTATCGGGGGGGGGGGGGGGGGGGGGGGGTGCAACTTTTTATTATTATTATTATTTTTTTTTTTTTTGGGGGGGGGGGGGGGGTACAAATCCTTATTTCTATAGAAACCTATATAACTTGTGATTTTTCGGGGGGGGGGGGGGTCCGGACCACCTATCCCTCTCTGGATTCGCGCATGGGTAAGAAATAAGTAATTGCCCACTTCCCTGTCACGGATTGAGTTTTCTGAAAGTCTCAGAAGGTTTACCGGCCGGCGCAGTCGGTAACATGTGTTTTTTTTTCGGGGATGGGGGAGGGGGGGGGGGGGGGCAAATGCTTATTTCCAACGAAACTTAAAAAACTTGTGGTTATTATTTATTTTTATTTATTTATTTTTTTTTTTTTTTTTTGGGGGGGTGTCCGGACCACCTATCCCCCTCTGGATCCGCACATCGGTTAGAAATAAGTAATTGCCCACTTCCCCGTCACGGATTGAGTTTTGTAGGTGCAAACTGAAAGTCTCATAAGTGTTTCCCCTGTGAACATTTGAAATTCCAGAAAATAGTTGTACCGGGCCGCGTTGCGTCTGACTAGATGCGGGGTAACTGTATTTTTGTTTATTTTCGGGTGGCGGGGAATGCTTATTTCTATAGAAACCCATAGAACATGTGATTTTTTAGGGGGATGGGGGGGGGGTAGGGTGCGGACCACCTAACCCCCTCTGGATCCACGCATCCAGTGTTGGGTTGGGGATGCTTATTTCTATAGGAACCTATAGAACTTGTAATTTTTCAGTTGCCATATTCCTGATAATAGAACAAAATAAACTTTATAAAAAATCCAATCCGCACGTACAATTGGGCCACTTTCGGCCCGCCAACGAACCGCCATCCGCAGGTGACGGTTCGTCGGCGGGTCGATAGTGGCTCGTGATGGGATGCTAGCTGGGAGCAAATGCACTTTTTATTCAATACCGCAGATGGACTCAAGACGTCCCAGGTATTTTCCAATACTACGTATTTTTCCATTACTACGTCAATGTATATGCTATAAATAGACGCAATGGCGTTTAGTAGTTACCTGTCTTAATATGCTGAAAAGCTATTAAAGGGAGAGAACCAGTCTATATAGATACCGGAACTCTCGGTTGACAGAACGGAAATCAGGCCTTCATATAGCAGATGAATAGAACAGAACAGAGCCTCTAATCGTAAGAGCAACCAACCCTCGTTGTTGCCGCTTCGCGGCAACAACTCGTTGGTTGGTTGCTATTAAAGAAGCCGAAGACACTACTGATCAATACAAGCATGTTGATATTAATTAAATATAAGATTGTATCGATGAATTAATTACGAGTATAAGAACAGAACAGAACAGACAAGGTATGACAACATGAGCTGATGAGTCTAATTTTGGCTGCTGCATAATTTACTACTGTCGTGCCAACCAAGAGTGACAGTGACGTATTACTTTGTTTACATTTGCCAAGTTAAACATTAACTTTAACACTCAACTTCAGCTTACGCTAATCGATAGATCACTTGTGTATTAATCCTATCCTGGGAATAGGATTAATACACAAGTGATCTATCGATTATACGTCCTTGATAAATAAGTAAACAAATATGACGTCACTGTCACTCTTGGCTGGCTAGACAGTTCATGTAACACAACAGTTGCTTTTCTAGCTGTACACAAGCGCTATGGACCCTGATCAGACCACTCCCATTTTTCAGAAATCGAGAGGCATGCGCGGATCCAGAAAGTTTTGTCAATGGGGGTCAATGGGGGTCCAACTCAACTCTGACAACGTTATTTTTTTATTTGATGAGGGGATAGAAAGGATCAAATTTTCACTAAAAGCGGGCTATCATCGGCCCGCCAGCGAAACGCCATTAAATGGCATTTCGCTGGCGGGCCGATGATCACCAAACATTGAACAGTTGAATGTTGGCTTGATATCTTAGTGATTTTCCACTGTTTTAGGGGATCCGGGGATCCGGACCCGTCACCGCTCGTTTCCTAAGGGACCATTTTGGCTTCGTGATTTTCAAGGGGGGGGGGGGGTGGTTAAGACCCCTTGCCCCCCCCCCCCCCCCTGGATCCGCGCATGGGATGGGCGGACTGAGGGTAACTCATGTTACTTACAATATGCATCAGAAATCTTCTGCACTAAAACTACAATAAAACTGTTCTTCTTTGTGCATCAAATGCTCCATTTCTGTCGGCTTTCAAATGAATAACTGCACATGCATGCGTAAATCTGAGATAATCTATATAATCACTCAGGCATAAAGTCATGAAGAAAGCATGCTATCCCACACATTACGTAATAGTATACTGCACTATTTAAGAAATGCTTTTATTCCCTTATCAATAAATAGCCGGCAAATAAACCATACAAAAAATGAGGGTCTGGATGTTTTTTTTGTGTGGTTTGATTCTTCACGTCCCAAAAATTTTTCAATTATGTCTGGACGGGTCTTCCTGTGTTGAACCAGTACTAAGCAAGGATTACAGGTAATGTGTCTTGTTCAAGGACACCACACAGTGGCACCGTTGAGGCTCGAACCCGCAACCCCTCGGTCTCGACTCAAGCACGATTTCACTAACCCACTGCGCTTCCAAGGGTCTGGATGGATGGGTGGATGGTGGTGGTGGTGGTGGTGGTGGTGTGTGTGTGTGTGTGTGTGTGTGTGGGGGGGGGGGGGTCTGGTATCCTCTTATCATTAAAATTTAGTCACAGCAACAATAAACGGGTTGGGTCTGCAAAAATGATCCCGAGTCCATCACATGAGTCTAGTATTTCCTTTAATTAACAACAGCCATGCAGTTGCTGATTGTGCGGGCTGCTTTCGATATTTTACTGGCCAAATGGTCGCCCTAGATCCTGTTGTTTCCAAAGTACATAAAATATAAATTATTTAAGATAATGGCTCATTAACAACAGCCACAGATTTATAACTCCAAAGAGAAGTGATAAATTTCATTATGTGACGGATAATAACCCCTTTTACGTCCCACAAAATACGCCATTTCATCAAGTTCTACCCTATTTGCCAACTTAAACCCAAACACCTATCGCCCTATTAGGGGGGGGGGGGGGCCTAGGCAAACAGTGCAGATCCAAATCAGACGCCGCAAAAGTTGAAAACGCGGCGTCAGAACAGGGTCTCCACAGTTTGTTTACAGGATGTTCTATTACAAGTTGAATAAAAATGAAAACTACCAACTAACAACCCTTAACACGACAATGGACTGGTTCAATTGATAAGAATGGGAAATTCCATTCGGTTTTAATGTCGTCCAGCGACCTTAAAAGCCTTCGAACATCATTAGAACAACTGTGTAATGGAACAAAGGTGCTAAAATAACAATGAAATGAGTTCTGCAATAAAAGCCGATTCTTCAAAGCGTTGTTGGCTAACTTCTGGCAGTGTTTGCCAATTATTTCATATCTCGAACTTTTCTTGCTGGAATTATTTTCATTCGACTTCTCTCCCTTAGAACATAAAAAACACTTACTCTATATTATTATTCAGCTATTAGGTCAGTGTCTGGCCATGTCCCAACTGGCTCCTATCTCCGGACCGGGGCAGTGCATACCACGTGACGATACAGTGACCGAATAGCAGAATATTTTTTAACCATTTACCTCATAGAGACGCCTTCGAACGCTTGCTCCAAGTACCAACATGAAAATTTATTTCTATACTTATTCATAGTGGGTGGGGCCTAGCATGAATATTCATGAAGGAAAGGATTAATACCAGAAAATTCCACGATCACAGATTACAAAACAATTCTTGGCACCTCAAAGAATAGAAATTAAAACACAGAAAAACAAAGGCGCGCACACACAAGAGCAAAACCAGTAGCGGATTCAGAGGTGTGTGTGTGTGTGTGTGTGGGGGGGGGGGGGCAGGGTATCCAGACCGCCCCGAAAAATCAAATCACAAAGCTATAGAGTTTATCAACAATACTGGTTCCGATCCCCTAAAAAACAAATCTACCAAACCATTAGTCAAAGTTTGGCCATCATCGGTCCGCCAGCAAAACGTTACATAAATGGCGCTTCGCTGGAGGACCGATTTTGACCCACTTTTTAGTACTATTTGGATCCTCTCTCCCTCATCAAAACACTCACAAAAGACTTGCAAAAGGCTACCAACAACAAAAGAAAAAGCAAACAAACAAATCTACCAAACCATTAGTCAAAGTTTGGCCATCATCGGTCCGCCAGCAAAACGCCACATAAAAGGCGTTTCGCTGGAGGGCCGATAATGGCCCGCTTTTTAGTACTATTCGGATCCTCTCTCCCTCATCAAAACTCCCACAAAAGACCACCACCAACACGAAACAAAGTCAGAGTTGGACCCCCTCTGATACAGCTTTCTAGATCCGCGCTTGCAAAAGCAAAATACAATTAAAATAGAGCAACCAACTCTCTTTTCCTCAGCGAGAGCATTGAAAAACTAGAAAGTACACGATGAGCTATATCTCAAATAAGGACCAACCCAGTAAACATATTAAAGCCTGCCACCATCGGCCAGCCAGCGAAACGCCATTCAAATGGCGTTTCGCTGGCGGACCGTTGGTGGCACGTCACTGCATGCTGACTGGGAAACAGAAACCCCACGTGCACAACTGGAACAATGCCAAAAATCTCGCTGGCGAAACGTTGGTGGCACGACACTGTATACTGACTGGGAAACAGAAACCCCACGTGCACAACTGGAACAATGCCAAAAACTACACTTGCACCACATAATCACCGCCACAGAACGGACATCAGCTGCTTGAAAATTGCATTCCAGCAGTCAATGGCCGTCTTGTTGTTTTGTTGTTGATATTTCGGCAAATAGGATTATTGTCGTGCCAACCAAGAGTGACAGTGACGTAATATTTTGTTTTAATTGCTAAATCAAACAGTGACTTGTATTGTACTTTCAAAGATAGATGAGAATCGATGTAAACAAACATTGGCAAGTTTACCTTGATTTTGGGCGTGCAGGTAGTCTCAGTTTACAGTTATATTGAACCTACCACAGATTATTGCATATGCGCTTAGCAGTGAAAAGTCATGCTTTACCTGTTTATAAGAAAAATAGAATAGCCTCATTACTATGCATCTTTGAAAGTATAATACACACCACTTGAGCTAGCGCGGATCGATAGATCAATCGTGTATTTATCCTATCCTGTGGATAGAAGTAATATACAAGTGATTTATCGATTACAAGTCCCTGATAACTTTGTAAACAAAACATGTCGACACTGTCATTCTTGGCTGGCAGGGCAGTAATAGGATTAGTTCAACCTATTTCCTTAAGTGTTTGTAACAGATGACAGTAATGGTTTATTTAAGATGGTCGAAACTCAACAATTTTGTCACCGGCTATTTCCGGTATTCTATACATGGGTATTAATTAGGATTAACGCTGATTTTTGGACACGTTCAGACTACCATTCTCCGTAGAAAGTAATTTCCGCCGACCTCACGGTGCCTACTTATTAAAACCCGGTGAAATTGTTGCCAGCCAAACAACAACTAATTAGGATTTTGATCAGAAAGATCTAGACTGAGCCTCGTTTTTATAACCATCTTTGATTGACATCCGGATGGAGCCAAACACCGATACCAGTCTGACATATTGAGGGCAGTTTTCAACACCACGAATTGATGTGAAGCGATTCTTCTTTCTTGTTTAATACATATAGACCCTCGTTGCTATAAAACCTCAACAAGCAATAGACTGGCTCCAGTCCTTAATACAATTTTTCATCAATGTGTCATATCATATACTTGTAGCCAGTCTTACTACGATGGCTCTGTTTTAAAACAGAGCCATCAGAGTAAGACTGGCTACAAGTATTTGATATGACACATTGATAAAAAAATTGTTTTAAGGACTGGAGCCAGTCTAAGCAAGCAAAATAATACTTATAAAACAGAACAAGATAGTTGCGGGGTGGTGCAGGCTGATCTGCGCCTTTGATGTTCGCATGAATCAAAATCGCGTTTTTTCTCGCGACAAAGGCCAATATATTATGACAAGTAAAGCACTTGTGTACCTGGGCAGCGAAAATAATGGCGCTAAACAGATTGTACGGTTACTAAGGATGTTTTTTTTTTCTTTTTTTTTTTTTGGGGGGGGGGGGGGTACCTTTATTGTTTGCTGATGACATTTATACTTTTGTTTCCATCCTTGCTCATTAGCCCGATTCCAGCCTTTGAAAACTTAGTTTAAAGTTTACTATGTTCTTACTCGAGGTTCTTACAAGAAACAATATGTTTTTGTGAAACAACACTGATAGGCCACTGGCTGGATATGGTTTACCTCCCCCCCAGGGGGAATTTTGTAGACCATATTTTTCTTGAAGCCCAATGTCTTGCGAGGATTTTGCAACATGTTAGCCCTCTGACAATGGCAGCGTTAAGCTGAAACAGCCTGTTACATACGTTACCCTACAAAATATTTGATAATTAAAATTCTTTTTAAGACTTCAGAAAAGAGAAACAGATAAGGTAAGATTTCCAAATTGGTTATATTTTCTAAATAAGCTATTACTGGGCTACAGATAATGACATTTGAAAACAAATATAGTCACCCCAGACGTAGTGTATGTTACATTTTTTCATTGAACCCCCTTTTAAATGATAAATGCATCTAATATAGTTTGTCTTAAATTTTATTGAAACCAGTTTATGTTCATTAAGTTGGTATTACACTAAAGATGTTTTATTTACCTTTTCAAAACTGCAAGCATTACGTTTCTATCTTATATACTTTTTGAGTTATTAGATGATGAACATGGTACCCCCCATATCACACAAAAATGTAAAATGTAATTCTCCAGGCCTCGCGCTGGCTATAGACCCCTCTTCCCCCAAGGGGGAATTTCGTACGCTATGATTTCCAGATACTACATTATATAAGCCACAAAATGAAATATGTTAGCCCTCTGAGAGTGGCAGCGTTAGCGGTTAACATTATGTTACGTACGTTACCCGCAAAATAACATTAAATTTTCCTGATAATGTCTCCAACATGACATAATCACACTTTTTTGAAGTCTGGCACAGGTTTAAGAACTTTTCATAGCACAGTTACATAATTTTAGCATTTGTTTTATAAATGTCTTGAGATTTGACGGTTGTGTATGTTACTTAGTGTTTTGTATGTTATTTACGAGTATCAGTATGGAAGTTATTGACTATACATGTATTACATCCCTCAGTGAATATAGTAAATCTGTAAGGCTGCTATTCAAATGAAATAAAGTTCCTTATTATGGTGTCTTACACTATTTCACAGCCAAGGTTACATACGTTACTCTCTGAATACCATTAAACATTCAAGATATGGTCTCCAACACGACCTGCTTGTACTTATTTGCATGCTGGCACAGGTCCATGTACTTATTTCTACTCTGACTCTTTTGCTGGGGAAGTAACTCAATACATAAACTACCATAACCCCTCTTTTCTTTTATAGAGACATCAGATATATAGTTATCATAATACTCTTAGAAAGTTTGTAACATTCAGTGCAATGTGCGAGTAACAACTTTAAAGATCAAAGAAAACCCATCAGGTAGAAGTTCTAGAGCAAATCTTCATATATTATCCAAGAGTTTTAAAGATTTTTCCTATACAACTTATTACTCCTCTATCAGATTTATCTTGCAAGGATTTTGCAATATGCTAGCACTCTGGTAATGGCACCATTACCCTGTAACAGCCAATTATATATATTACCCATCAACATCTTTGATAATTTTAGTAAATGACATGACTTCTGAAAAGTGCAAACTATAAGGTCAGATTTCCAAATTGGCTATATCATCCAAGTAAGCTATTTTTGCCTCACAGATATGGACCTTTGAAAACAGTTATGCAACCCTAAGTGTTACGTATGTTACTTTTTTCATTATTCCTATATAAATGATTTATGAAACTAATATAGTTTGATATTTTTCTAAATGTGAATGTGCTTACTAACTCATTTTGTATCAAAGAATGTTTATGTACCTTTTGAAAACTGCAAATATTATGTTTCTATCTTTTATAAGGTTTGAGTTGTTGAGTTTTGAACATTGTAACCCCATATCACACAAAATGTGAAATATAATTCTGTGGCTCATTTGTTAGGGTACAATCAAGTTTTCTTTCACCCAGAGGTACTCGATTTCCTTCCAATTTATTTTCCACACATTTTGTCCATATCTGGAAAGCCTCACTTGTTTTCATGGGAGAGACTTGATGGTTTAATCTTTGTATGTACATCTTAAGGACAGAAAAGCAGATTGGAGGTATGCTTATGTTCATGCCACTTGAAATAGTCAGTATATGTGTATGGCTTTGGTACTTTTTTCAGAAACATGTCATACTGCAGCTTATTCACAATTACATAAATAGCATATGTTATGGCTTCATATCACTGATGAGTGCCTAGAGCAATTCTTTATTTGTTTTCCTACCCTACTTAGAATGTTGATGAACTAGTGGGGGAGGGGTTCTCTATCAGTTTGATAGGAATAACCTTTCCGTGGTACTAACACATCGGCACATTGGTAGTGTCACAATCTGTTAAACAGTGTATTAATGTAGATCTATTTCCCCATATTCTGGCCAATGCTGTTGACATTCAGAAGGTGAACCTTTTGTTGCATACACCATTGTTGAACAAAACACCCAGGTTATCCTCTGCGAGAACGTTTGTTAGACTTTATAAACTGCTGCTTATACATTGTATATATGTATCAGTGACAAAACCAACACGCCCTGCCTTTAGTGCCTGGTTGAATACTGGTGCCATCAGATCCACGAAGGTGACAGGAAAAGCTATTATGCTCTGTAGTAGTACTAGTTACGGCATTAACATCAACGTTATGTGCAGCACTACATGGCCAATCTAATGTTGGTTCAATGTGTGATTGCAAGCCATGCTGAAGTTTGGACTTGTCAGTATTGGTGGAAATTCTATCAGGTGTTGACAGTGACCATGGTACAGGTCCCAGAAGGAACGGCAGTGTCAACTCAAGGTCAACATTATGCCCAATAGAAAGAAGGCCATGCTTGCCAAGGACACTCCTTTAAGCTCTCATCTGGCTGTTTACGATTTGTAAATTGGGCAATTTCTTCTTGCTTGACCTCGCAAGCATCAAAACTTTATTAGCTTGTAGCATTTGGGGGGGGGGGGGGGGGGGTGGGGGGTGTGAAAGACAGATTTTTTTAACTAAAAGTGAGTCAATGAAGTCTGCAACAGCCTTCCTGCCAATGTCATCAGCCTCAATAAGATCCTTAGCTATGCCTGGCTTAAGAGGCACACCGGAAGACAAAAGTACAGTTCATTGTCTTCAAAACTAGAACTAAAAGGATTGGTGAAGCCTGAAACTGCCTCTAGTACTCATTCTACTTTGCATCTGAGCAGATTGAATATTTCATTTCAGTGCATTGAAGAGTTGTTTCAATATATTGAGCTCTGATGTGATGAGTAATACACCATATGAATCATATCCATACACCTTGCCCAGAACTGAGCTGTATCACAGTGACTGTCTTTCCGAACTTCAGATTTGAATGCATGGTATCTATACTGTTTATGTGAGCAAACAGCGAAGGTGGATAGATCACATTATATTATTAGTTTAAGTCACCATAAATTAATAAGGAACTTCAATTTATTTCAGCCTGATAAATTTTCTAAATTCTCTGACAGCGTTTATACATGTATAGTCAACAACTTCTATACAGATACTCAGAATAACTTATGTATCATTTGGTAACACACATAACAGTTAAAGCTCAAGGCATTTATTAAATGAATACTTAAAATAGGTAAACCTTGTTAAAAGAAGTACATAAACCTGTGCAAGCATGCAAATAAGTATAAACAGGGCTTGTTAGAGACATTAGCTTATATGTTTAATGCTATTTTGAAGGTAAAATACATAACATGGACCTGAAAAATAGTGTAAGCGACCATAATAAAGAACTTTAAATCATTAAAGTAGCAGCCTTATAGATTTACTATATTCTGTGACAGATTAATACACGTATAGTCAATAAATACCATACTGATACTCGGAAATAACGCAGGAAACACTAAGTAACGTATACAACGGTAATTACTCAAGACATTTATAAAATTAATACAAAAATATGTAACTGTGTAATAAGAAGTTCATAAACCTGTGTCAGCATGCAAATATGTACGAACATGTCATGGTTGAGACATTATCAGGGACGTTTAATGCTATTTTGGGGGGGTAACGTATATAACGTGCTGTTACACGTTAACGCTGCCACTCTCAGAGGACTAACATCTTTTATTTTGTGTCTTATATAATGTAGTTTCAGAAAATCATAGTGTACAAAATTCCCCCTGGGGGGGGGGAGGGGGGTCTAGGGCCAGCTCAAGGCCTATGAATCCTTGGGAATGAATGCAAGTCATGGTACAGCTTTATGAATTGTGAACAATTTAATAACAAAAGAAGATTAAAGGCCAAGTCATACATTTTGGTATATTTCAAAAGGTGTTACAATATGATATACCCAAGTATAATCCAGTTGTTAAAAAATAAAGACCGACGTTAAAGTTTGTTGAAAGAATGCATAGGAACCGATAACAATATCATGGGTGAAAGTTCAAAATTTCAAAAATCCTAAACTTTCAAAATTGAAATCTTAAAACTTGCCGTATGCCTACAAAGTGTTAACACTGTGAAGTTTAAGTGGACAATTGCCCAAAGATAAACTGAAATCATAGCAGCTATTTAAATATACCTAATTCAGCATTTTGAGGCTGACTTTCTAGGCTGACTTTCCATAGAAAGTCAGCCTCAAAATCCTGAATTTAGGAATAATCCTGAAAACTTTCATCCATGCTATATGACTCCAACTTCGATACCAGGTGCATATCAAGCGACAACGAAACAGCTCCAAACTGAAACCCATGCGCAGATCCAGAAAGTTTTGTCAGAGGGGTCCAACTTTGACCGCGTTTTTTTGGTTGATGAGGGGAGGGAGGAAAGGTGGGCCATACTCGGCCCGCCAGCGAAACGCCATTAAATGGCGTTTCGCTGGCGTGCCAATAATGGACCACCATTGAATGCTGGCTTGCTAACTTTGTGATTTTAGGGGTGGGCCATCATCGGCCCGTCAGCTAAACTCCATTTAGGCGTTTCGCTGGCGTGCCGATAATGGCCCACCATTGAATGCTGGCTTGCTACCTTTGTGATTTTAGGGGTTCCGGATCAATATTGCTAGGAAACCCTATATTTTTGTAATTTTTCAGGGGTGGGGGGGTCCGGAACCCCTGTTCCCCCTCTGGTTCCGCGCATGAAACCTGTCTCTTAGAACCAGTCTACTTGAAGAGAACACATCAAGAGTCTAGAAGTTCTCTACGACTGTTATTGACTATCAAATCAAGTTGATTGACAGAAGCATGCAGCAACGAGACCATTTGATCTAACAATTTCTCGATCTGACTGACAGCTGACTGTACCAGTTAATGAGCGACGTGAAACTCTGAAAGATGGAGATCAAGAAAAGATTCCGACAGTGTCAGAAAATTAATCAATTTACTAGCCACAGTCGGGCAAAAATACGACTATAGTTAGACAGGCTCCGTTATTGTGTGCATTTTTGCTAAATCATCAAAAGCATTCTTTCAAATCCTCAGATAGTACTGAATGTTTTATTTTAAATCTTTGTATTCTGAGAGATCAGATTATATTATATGTCAGCTAAAAGAGGAAAACGTGTTAGAGAGGACAGGACAGGGCAAATCATATACCAGCTACCTTTGTAGCAGGTATACACAGGGGGGTGGGGGGGGGGGGGGTGGAATGAAACACATTTTCAATTCATTGTAAGTCCAAAACTTTTCAACCGTAAAATGTTTTACATACCAGTTTTTAGGTACAACAGTGGATATCAAGCTTTAATGCTTTCTTAGATTTTGATTGCATCATTACTGAAGGCACCCTGTTTTCATGTTCCCTCAGAAATTGTATCATGGATGATATAAGTACAATTGAATAGAGTGGCATTTTATCTCATTTATTTATATCAAAATGTGTCACCAATCCTTATTAAAATAAATAAATAAATGAAAAAAAACTGATTTGCAGCCTTACTGGGGAATACTTGGCAAATTGTTGGAATTTTATAAAATGTTTGAGCAGTATTAAATTCATGGTCAGTTGCATTGATTCATTTCAATCACGAAGCAAGGGTAAGTTATATAATCTAGTATGCACAGTTACTTAGCTCCGCCCACTGACTGACTCACTCAAACAGACAGCTTATCCTCCGCAGGCATCCAGGAATATGCATACTGAGTTACGGTATCTAATGTGGACAATTTTATTAACGTTTGGTCAACATCCATACATTATGTATGCGAAAAACGAAGGCTCTGGTGAGGGTGCACAGGATCGCTTGAATCTTGGGTGCTCTCATGTGCTGATTAACCTTTAGATTAACATAAAACTGGCAAAATTGGTTCATATTGAAAATAATATAAAAAAGCAAGCGAGAATGATCAGGAAATACCACAATCACGCACTGCAGACCTGCCCATGGCATCGTGAGGAACAGCCACACAACATTTACAGTCACATAACACCGAGAAGACAACCAAAGCAAAACAACAAGCTCTCTCTTCCCCGTCAAGATGATTGGAAAACTAGAAAGGACACTAAGTAATGCATAGCAAAATAAATGCATAACAAACATAATAAAATTAGCCACACAAATTTGTTCAAGTACATGCTTTTTCTTGTCTGTCTGGATGTCAACACAAGTAACGATTAGAATAACAATTTCGGCCATGTCTCATCTGTAAAATCACATATTGTATATTTGGGGATCATTGCTGTGATAAAATCGACAGACCCATTTTAGAATGATTCTATTCATTATAACTTGATAGTAATTAGGAAAAACGCTTTACTATTAATAGGGTAGCAGATTAGAATACATACTCTTTAACCCTTAAAGCGCCAAGAAAAAAAGCATCTGAAAATGTCGTCTGCTGAAGTCGTCTGCTGCAAATAATTGCCTTACATTACTGACGAATTAAGTATAGAAGCAAACAGCGTGGACCCAGAACAGACTGCTCCTATAGGAGCAGTCTGATCTGGGTCCACACTGTTTGCCATAGAGGCTTCTGAAACATTTCAGCAGACGAAAAAGCAGACGACTTTTGTTGCGATTGGCGCATTAAGGTTTAAGACTTCTAATCAGCAATTCATTAGGGAAAGATAGGATGGAAAATATAAAGGAATGTTGGTTATTATCACTGAAAATTCTCCAGAGAACCTCAAAGACAAATCATAATTACTAACCGGAACCAGTCAGAAAATAGGTCATTCAATGTCACTCGCTCAGCTGTGATAGACTAACTATACTGCATTACTTCGCATTACTTCCCTTGATACATAGGATACAAGTATACAACGCTACTAACTTTTGTACACTTTTTAGCGGCAAAAAAATGGGCACGAAGACTTCGAATTAACGAGATTCGAGTTTTCATTGTTTGCTGAATCAGTCATTATAAACATAGTTAAATCACACTCTTGATATACTGTGAGCAATTTGTCAAACTATCGGAACATACAGTATTTTCTCATTTGTCGCTGGCAAAAATAGAAGGTGAGTATGATCAGGAACTACCACAATCACACACCGCAAACCAATCCACGGCACCGACAGGAAGAGCCACAGGACATGTATAGTAACAATACATCTGTAAGACAATAATAGTAAAGCAACCGACTTTATCTTCTTCTTCAAGATGATTGCAAAACTAGAATGGACACAAACTAATGCATAACAAAACAAATACAAACACAGAACTCCCACAAACAATGGAAAGTACATTAAACAATAGATAAACAACAATAGAACCACCACCACCTTAGATCAGACAGCTGCCTAAGTTAGCGGGGGGGGGGGGGGGGATTAAATCTATTTGACTGGTGCCAAATCTTCGCCCTATATTCTGGTGTTGTTAAAGCACAGAATTGTTTAGCTAGTATGGGGGCTTCCTAACTAATGCTATACTATACTATACTATACTTTTATTTCAGCATTAAGCAAACATATCTATGTTTATAGCCTACAATAACATATATAGAGTAGTGAGGACAACACATACAGTTATCAAGGAGCTTTACGGATAAACAGCCTGGTGTAACAAATGATTTCAATGCAATATATCATCACAGAGAAACAATCAAATCAAATTAACACACTATAATGACACAAAGAAAAGGGCTCATGACTCACAGATAGTCAGAGCTAAAGAGAACCTAAAATTGAGCTAAGATGGGCCCAGTCAAAAGACTTCGAATTAACGAGATTCGACTTTTCATTGTTCGCTGAATCAGCCATTTTAAATATATAAAAACCACACCCTTGGTAAGCAACTTTTTCCATTTTCCTTGTATTTAGGATATAGGCTAATTGATGGGTATAACACTTTAAGTCTATAGTACATCTTACCGCAACATATCACTCGGCCTATCTAAAACGCACATTTCTTCGGCTAAGCACCTTTTCTCTGGAAATTTGCAGAGAGCTTTGCGAATTTCCGTTTAATTAAGAAGTTTTTGCACTCACCAAAGAGATAGTTTGGTTCGAAATAGAGTTGACACTGATATCGAAGAGCAGTGGCAGACCAAGACGGGGTTCAGGGGGTTCGCTTGAACCACACCCCCCCCCCGTTTTTAAATATCCTATGAAAATAAAATAATTTGGTTTCAGTGAGACCAAATTATTTCATCTTCATGCGATATTTAAAGAAAATGAAATAAAATCAGTAAAACGAACCCCATACTTTTATACATACGAACCCAGCTTCCAGAAATCCTGGATCCGCCCCTGAAGAGTTTGTGTCCAAATCAAGAAAAAGTTAAAAAAAAGAGAAAAACATGACTGTACACTTTGTTTAAGGGACAAGGTGAACTGCAGTGAAAAACTCGCGACAAGGTGCACATATATGTCACGTGATGATGACGCGCGCGTTCCCACTCTCTTTTATGTACTTTCAAGAATGATCCATATATCGCCCATGCTCGCTGAAACTCTCTCTGATAGCCTTGATAAATATCTCGCAGGTGGCTGATCGCTAATCGATGGATGGACTGACTTATGACGTTGCAGTACTTCAATGGCATAAATGGTAGTGTATAGGAATGTTAGACGAGAGAAAGATAGCCAGTATGTGCTAGCAATGATTATTTGAATGAGCCAGTCATGAGCCTAGCACACTACTTATTTCATGATAACATTGGCGATTTTCGGGAAAGCAAATAACCAAGAGAAAAAACTAGAAAAGCTTTCATTGAGCATTGAACGAATATTGAAGAAGAAAAAAACAACAACAACAAAAAAAACAACAGACGGCTTATCCTTATAATTTGTATACTATACTCAAAGGTATACACTGTATGTCTCTGTAACTGTAGACATTTAAATATAGTTGTGTCTGATCTTTGCACCCTTACCTACTTTTATTTAAATATAGTTGAGTTGCCCACACCGGTTTTCATGCAGAATATAAAACATGGTGTCAGATGGGCACATTGTTTGTACTCTATGAATGTACAATAAACGTGACATCATAAACAGTAATGCCTCCACAATATATAGTATTTCGAACATTTATGAAAATAGTGATTACAGATTACCATATACATTCATAATACGATACAGAATAAAAAATGGGGCAATATTTCAAGAATTATAGAGAGGACATGTCAGGTTTGCCCATACATACATCTGGAAACAATGCCGGCATCTGATTTATTACTGACAGCCATTAGGGGGACATAATGACGGCCAATATCAGCGTTATAATAAGCCCTTTTTGTACTGAATGCGAACAGCTAATGGGCTGATCAGTCTGCGCACATGCGCAGACTGATCTGCACAATTGCTGTTCTAAGTCTGATCTTGAACATATTATTGTTATGTTATCTCAAACCAAAGTTTAAGTATTTTAGCCAGATTCTATAGCTGTGCAGACTGATCTTAGTCGTTCTTGGCCGAAGATGTTTTTCTTATGCCATGGTTCAAATTTCAGATTAATGTCAAGGAATAAATGTCGCTTCCCAGTATTCCCATAACGATATATCGAAAGTACAAACGACAGAGAATAATAGTTATGGAGACTATTCAAGTAATCGTCAAAAACGAGGACGCTTTCAATTAATGGACAAAAGTGCAAGGTGCTTGTCAATGGATGTATATACTATGTCCATTTAAGTACAATTATGATACTTTGTCATTAACTAAAATTGGGTATTTTCAATACAAAAACTACCAATTTAAGACGAATGTATTGCTCTGGAAGGATCTGTACTTAGTATTCCAGTGTCGAACATTGACCTTGAAATTCCGAGCGATCTGCAGGGTTATCTATGACTTAATGAGCATGGTTAGTGGGTTGGATCTGGATATAAAATGAGCCATGACATGTGATTTCCAACAATGTGGCATTTTGACATGTGTAGACTCGGACGAGCCTCCGCAGCCTTCTTTTAAGCTTAGAAACTCCAAATGGTGTTCAGTAGCTCAACAATCATAGAATACTCAAGCGACTAGCAAAGGCTCTAATCAGACTGCGCGCTGTCTGATATGAGGCTTTGCTGGTCGCACATACCACATTGTTGGAAATCTCATGCACTGGAGAAAGCCACTGTTTAGCTTTAAGGAGAAACCTCTTTCAATACAAAAAACGTGATTCCCGACACTGGCATTTTGAAGCTTGTATAATTATGTTGGTAATTGCTATGTCAAACATATGCCAGCAATGTCACAGCATGCCAGGAAATCATAATCTTATACTTTAAAAAGTTAGGTTCTGGTATCATTTTTTTACAAGAATGAAGAGGCATGTATAGGGGGGTACAAAGTATCCCATATCCCTTGAAGTAAACAGGCAAGTATCCCTTATAAACAGGCAAATATCCCCATACTTAATATTCCTAAATATTCAATTTCTCTGAAATTGACCAAAATATTGAACACAATATCCTATATCCCTGGAAGTAAAATGGAAAGTATCCTATATCCCTGGAAGTAGAATGGCAAATATCCTGTATCCCTTAAACCCCTATACGAGTATCACTTAAGACATGTAATATGAATGGTCTTCCCTTACATTTTCAGTAAGACAAGCCCCTTTCCAATTTTAGGGGCACAGGGTGGTATCTATTTTAGCAAATTTTTATAGAACATTCTGTTGGCAAACAGTTAATGTTTCAGACACACATTGTGTTAAAAAGCTATTTCTTTGTTAATCTATGCAGAGTTAAAATTTGCCAATGGTCTTCAAAACTGATAAATCACCTTTCGTAGTTACGCTTGCTAATACTTGAAAAAGATATTGCAATATTTTATCTAGTCATGCAGCTCGGCAGGCTGGCTTGAGCCATAACTTCGCAAACCCCAAAGACAGGTTTTCTCGCGAAGAGATCGAAGTATAGCCATGACTGGTGATAGTTCATTTCCGGCTAGTATGCTGGTCATGTCGAGGGGCTTACAGAAAACTAAATGCTGGAAATAACTGGCGTGGAAATTAATATTTTGTCCTCCTGTAAGCTCTGAGATTTATTCTAGTCACACACCAGCTTCACTCAATCGTAGAGACACTATCATTGATAAGAAATATATCCTAGTAGGGCGAATTGTGTCATGGGAAAACGATGCTACACACAATCAATACACTGTTTTCAACCTTACGAAGCACTCTTAACTCTTTTCATTCTTGATACCGAGTAAACAAATACTTTGACAAACATTGAAGACCATTGTCTGCACTGTTTGCCAAGATAAAACAACCTTCGTGGACAACACTCCGTCATTTTATAGAATTTTGATTGGTAAGTTGGCAACCCCTTAAAATACAAAATGGACATTCCATACTTTTGTATGGGATAATCCATCAGAATGAAAATAATTAATAGAGTTGATTCTGTCATTTCAGCTTTTCAACAAATATAATGTGTCTGATTCATGCAGGATAATATCCAACCTGTTTTGTATGTTTCTTTGACATGAGTCTGCGCAGGTGCTATTAACGCATCTCTGGACGCCATGGATTAACAAGGTATAGTGTTTGCAAAGGAGGACATCAGTTGCTCTGTAGGACTGATGGGCATTGGATATTGCAATCGAGGTAATTGCAGTAGCAGTCCAAGAAAATGGTATGTGCTGTAAAAACGCCACATTAAGATGTCCATTAAGATGCTATACTATGTAAATCTGATAAAATCTGACCAATGTATTCTCCCTGTTATAGGGGAAATAACAAGAATTTCGAATTAAGGGGTCCTAACAGATAACTTCTCAGATAACGCCCCTTTGCTGATTGAAGGACGTTTCTGCAGTTGTATCTCACCTAAATGATTAAGAAATTGAAGAGCTCTAGCCCTGTTGGAGATCTCTAGCCCTGCTTGATAAATTAGCATGGTAATGTTCAGGTGACCCATGTGTATATGCGATAATTACTCAAATCTCGTGTGCTGGCCTATATGCGTAAAATTCCTTTGATAGTTCTACCTTGCTCTCATAAACGCAGAAACTATGCAAAAAGTATGAAACCTGTGCAAAAGATGCATAATTTATCATAGTTTATCCATTTCACGCGGTTGTGCATTTGGAAAAAACTAATTGTAGCTTTGAAAACACTCGCAAGACTAACGTTACAATAGGTTTGCACATGATTTATAGTTTGTTCATTACACGCGCTTACACATTTTGAGGAAATGCGGTAGCTTAGAAAACACGTGATAGGCTAAAATAAATTTGCACATGTTTCGTAGTCTGTCCTTTAATGCGGTTGTACATGTACCTTTAAGTAAATACGGTAGTTAAGAAAACACGTGCACGACTAAAATAGATTTGCACCTCGACATTGTCTTTGCACCAGAAGAACCAATTACAAAACATCAGCTGAAGTGAAAAGGAGAGAAAGTCTCGTTCAATGAAAACTCCAGCAATTTCTTTGAAAGCATCGATTTCATGATCCTCTAATCATGGTTGCTTTATTATTGTCAATTAGTCGCAAAACAGAAACAGATTGTTATTTTACAAGCGTCTTCAAAGAAACCGATTTTAAAGATTACATTATGCAATTAATCATTAAACTGCTGAGTGGGGAAATATAGGAGTTGGAAAACATGGCTGGTTTCTAGAGAAGACTGTCGCTTCTAAAGAAGCCGATTCGTGGTGCTTCGCGTACTTTCTAGCTTGAGAAATTGTCTAATTGCTGGTCTCTTTACTCATCCTACTCTCAATATATTTTCAACACAACCAATTTAACTAATCAGTTCAACTGAAATGACATCAAGACATACGCAAAAAGGAATAATTGTGACAACAATTTCACATCATAGTTGGACCATAGTACTGGGCCCAAGGTTATACAACTTTTTTCAATGCTCAACTCAACTGAGCACGAAATTTCAACTGCTCATAAAAATAAAATACTGACAAATGAAGAAGTTTCGTGCTTTAAGTCTCTTAGATATTGTATTTACCATGCTTATAAATGTTAAAATGCCAACAATTGTTGGCATTTTAACATTTATGAGCAGGGTAAATTTCATGCTCAGCTGAATTGAGCATGGAAATAGTTTTATAACCTAAGGGTCAGGCCTATTTTTAAAGGTATACAACTGCGTGAAATGCACAATATATGAAACCTGTGTATCATATATTGTACATTCCACACGTGCTTAACATTAACAGCATAAGTTAAAAAGATATTTTATTTCGCTTTTTCAAATTGACATGCAAAACATATATACATATAGTTATAATTTATTGGATTGGGATGGAAGCTTAGAGCTTCTTTATTTCCTTTCTAAATGTGGAATTTAGATTAGAATATCGTAAAATTATTGATTTAAATGAGGTAGACATAAGGATTTATCTGCCCTTAAAAGTGATATTCAGCAAAGCCTTGCGGCCTCGGTGAATATCATAATTAAGTGTTGATAAATCCTAATGTCTACCTCATTGAAGTCAATAACTGTTTTGTTATTGTAATGAAAATTTTCTACTTTTACTTTTGTTGTTGAAGTCATTTTCAACCTAAGGACCTTCTTACAAGTTTTAAAAATACTTTTATGTAGTATATTGCATTTTGAAATGTATATAAATTCTCTGAATGTGGAATGTAAAATTTTAAACTTGAAAAACTTTTTTTTTAATTTGTTTATTCAAACAAACAATAATGAGCAAACAAAACAAACAAAAATGTTGTTAGAATAAAATAAAGTCTTTAATTTTCCTGTTTGGAGGTGAAACTGCAAATCGTGTCCATGCTAGTTTCATATCATGCTATTTTGCTCTCTAGAAGTTAATATTGACGAAGTGTCAAAATATCAACTTCTGGAAAATAGTTTCCTATATACACCTCTAGGTCAGTTTAGACCAGTTTGTTGGTTGGCATTAAGATTTATGAAGACAATTCGGCCAATCAGGCGACAGGATTTTCTCTAGTCATATAACAAACGATATTATAAGGTCATGGACTAATGTGTTTCCAGGTTTTAAGTGACCCCCGTTTTTCTTTTTTTATACAGCTTTTTATTGAACTTAGAAGAACGGCACTTAGCATGTGGATTTAAATACACACCGCGTAACTAAAACTTATTTTTGGGAGACGCCCTTATTTGTAAATGAAGCCCAAATCCCCTGTACAAAAGAATAACTTAGTTGTTTTTCCCTGTGAATATACCCATGTGAACCCCTATAGATACACGTGGTATATTTGCATTGCTATGATGAACGAAAATCGGGCCAGTTAAGCAGTTTTAGCGTGAAGTAGCGATTGTCTTCATCAGTTCAAACACGTGTTTTGGATGCTCAAAAGAACCCTATCATCGAGACGGTTGTTTTGAGTACGCACAGCATATTTTTTTGGTTGAGAAATAGGAAAAATAATTTTCTCTTACGCACTCTTATCTGTAGGACTGATGAATTACCTCCACTGACCCGTATAAGCCATGTTTTATTTATATCGTTAGGTTCACTTGGGGACTAATTCAAAGAGGAGCGACAAAAACACTCCAAAATTACATCTAATCCAAGCCTATACAAAAACTCACATTTATGTGGAAAAAATTAATTCAGTTACGCGGTCTATATCTAAATTCATTTCTCTAATTAATTTTTCAATTAAACTCACCATTAAAGAATAATTAGCAAAAAACGGGGGTCACTTAAGTTCTGGAAACACTATAATTTCAGCTATTGCAAGTTGTCCTTACAATATTGTTTTAGCACCTTTACAATTTCCTGGAACAGCGAATTTGAACTATCATATTTATACCAAAACGTTTATTTTTAAAACATTGTTTCAGACCATTCTTGAAAATACTGATATCATTATGTTCAGGCTATATAACTTTATAGTTTGAAAGGGCGGACATTTACTTTTTATCTTCCAGAAAACCGTTCATCTGTAAACATGTACACATCTCTAAACACATTCATCTCTAAACCGCGTTAATCTCTAAAATAGGTACTTTTGCTAATTATTTGGAAATTGGTGACATATTACAAAACGTTCTTTGCATTTGTAAGTCTTAATCACGAAAGCGCCTTAGAAAATTAGCAGAATACGGCATTTTCAAATTTTATTCTGTCATTTTTGAAACTTGTGGAAGTTCAGGTTCTTTCTTAGACACAATTGTAGAGACACATATAATAGAACTTTTTGCTCTCTGTAAAGGCGGTAACTTTAATATTCATATCTGGGCGTGGTTCGGCTATTTCATCTGCTAAACAAGTAGAATCGGGTTCTATTTATAATTTGGTGAAGAATTAATATCTTGTTAAGTGCATGTATTTCATGAAAATACTAACCGTATACACACTGAACTCATAATTTATTAACCCTTAAAGCGCATAATCACAAAATGTATGTTTTTTGTCGTCCACTAAAATATTTGAAGCCTATAGACAAACAGTGTGGACCCAGATCAGACTGCTCCTACAGGAGCAGTCAGATCTGGGTCCACAATGTTTGCCACATTGCTTATGTTAAATAGATGCAGTTATTTTGCTGGTGTTTTAAGGACTAAATAACGTGTTTTGCGTCTATACTGAGGTAATGGCGCAGGATGATACAGTATCTTTTGAATAATTCAGCTTTAACCTATGTCTAAGGTTGACCAGTCCAAATTACGCATTCATGAGGTGCCGCCTTTACAGTAACCAAAAAGTCAAGTAATAAAGTTTAATCTCGTATGCACCAAGCGATTTGGTACGTATGTACGCAGTAATTTCGCATTGAGTACCAAGCTTATACAGTAACAATGGTTACGAAAATGTCTTGTAAAAACAAACGGTACCGCGGTTCTCAACACATCTATTTTAAACAATACGGGTATCAATCACTGGATTTCTTGCGAATGTAGCTGCAAATTAGACCCATCACATACATTCTAAGCTATATAATTTTTAATTTGTTAGTTCAAGACATTGTGATTGTGGGTTTTCTTGGTCACATACGCATCCATTCTGTAATCACTGTTTGCAGAACTACCTATTTCCGAGAAAACCCAATTTAAGCATGACGTCGTTTTAAAGGCCTATGTTTAAGCTTATGAGGGTTCATTAGCGAATTAACTTATAAGGGACATATGACATAATGTTTAAGTGTATTTCTATATCTCATCAGACTAAGGGTGCTCCAAGAGGGGATTTATCTATATCTCTAGTCAGCAGGTTCACCAAATTATATCAATATTTTATCAGAAAATCCTTCAAGGGACCTCTTTATTATCCCATGCAGGGAGTTCACAATCCCCTCATTAGGCCAGAATTTTTTCATTTGTTGATTTACAAACCCTCAGACTGTAATTTTCCGGAAAGTAGGAAAAAAATAAAATTAATTTCTAATATTATTTTATTATTTTATCCGCCGACTCTAATTATTATTTGTTTTGTTGAGAAAAATAATATATTTTTGAGGTTCTGTCTGTGTATTTTTGAGAATGACACTGTAAAAAGTGATTGTTTTGTCCAGATTTTTAGGAAAATGATAAAATATTTAAAGATTTATACAGACTGTTCGTTTACCTTACTAGTTTTACTTTTTTTCTGGAGATATTTAAAAGAAAAGCTCTGAAAATGACCAGTCGAACTGACTATATTTAAGGTCTAAATATTAAGGTCTTTAAGGGGACACATGTTAACAATGCTGACCCAGATCAGGGTCACCCCAGTTTGCTGACAGATTATCCGATTAAGATTTGAATAAAAACTAGACATACCTTCCACCAACCCTGAATTTGGAAATGGAATTGCCGAACTGACTATACTGAAGGTCTAAATATTTATGTCTTTAAGGGGACACATGTTAATAATGCAGATCCAGATCAGGGTCTCCCCTGTTTGCTGACAGATTATCCGATTAAGATTTGAATAAAAACTAGACATACCTTCCACCAACCCTGAATTTGGAAATGGAATTGCCGAACTGACTATACTGAAGGTCTAAATATTTATGTCTGTAAGGGGACACATGTTAATAATGCTGACCCAGATCAGGGTCTCCCCTGTTTGCTGACAGATTATCCGATTAAGATTTGAATAAAAACTAAACATAACTCCCACCAACCGTGATTTTTGAAATGGAATTGTCGAACTGACTATACTGAAGGTTTAAATATTTAGGTCTTTAAGGGGACACATGTTAAAAATGCAGATCCAGATCAGGGTCTTCCGTGTTTGCTGAAAGATTATCCGATTAAGATTTAAATAAAAACTAGACATACCTACCACCAACCGTGAATTTGGAAATGGATTGGTCGAACTGATAAATATAAGTAAGTCTATTTATGTATTAGGCTTGAATGGGCTTATGATGCATTGATAAGTTAGGGGTCTTTCATGCAAACCAAATATCTATGTGTCTTGATCCACATCTGTATTAAGGGTGAGGTCAGCGCCGTTAAACGGTTTAAGCCCTCCAGTAAAATATTTTACTGACCGTTCCAAGGCGTTACTTCTTTTGTGGATCTTTTATGTTTTTTATTGTCTTGTGTGTGCTATGCCTGTGAGCGTCTTTTAATAATATGTGCCTTGTGGTCACCTGCTGGGAAAGGGCTGACCTCTTGGCTCTCGTTTGTGGTGTCCAACTGTGAGTTTGTCACTTTCCCATTGGTATTTTGGGTCAGGTGTGGTGCCTGATTGTATCGATTTCTGATCTTTGCCCTCTTTCTTATGGGCTTAATGTTGTGTATGAAACCGTGGACGGTCTCTATTGAATTCATCTTTCGCAAGCAAACTCTAACGAAGTGGACTTAATACCCTTGGCTAGCGAAAGATGAACTGGATTTTGCCTGAAGCTGTTGTAGCATTTAATCCCCAATTACTTGACACATAACGACTCCTGTGTATACATGTTTCATTGAATTATGTCTAGCGTCTGTCTGCTGATATTTCACGAATATCAGTTATTAAGAAAATTGAAGCATAGGATGACCAAAATTGATGAAAAACGGTCAAAGCAATTAAATTACTTTGTTCAGTAAGATTGGTTTCCAGCAAAAATCGAATTATCCCTCAGTTTTATGGTAAACGAAGTTTTGTGCTACCAAACTATACACAATGGATGGAAATTGAAGCGTCTAGGGCGAGTTAGCGTCAGTGTCCATAACAAGCCACTGATTACCCTTATCAGCAATTAATTTGTAGCTTGGGGCCTATGTTAGATAAACCCACAACTCTCTCCATTGACAATTCTGATACGAAGATTTAAGCATTGTACATTTGTCTACATACGATCATTTTCTGGTACAAGCTTTCTTTCGGCATTGTTGTTTATAAAGACAACAAAAAAGCAATCAAACAAAACACAACAATAACAATAACAAAAACAAGAAAAAAACAAACAACAACAAAATTAGAAAAAATAGTAATGAAAAACTGAGATTGTTGCCAACATTAAGCCACTTATGCTAAACATTGCATCCTCATGGGGTTTATAGACTTTTAGACTTTCTAATTAACCAACCTATCTTTATTTTGTACGAGACTTTGTGGCTTTCGTGTTTGACTAAACTAATTGCTCAAGGCATTTATATGTTTCTCTTAAAGAGCTCCAACTTGGGACTAATTAGGTATTTAATGGCAGCATAGTTGACCACAACAACCGCCACTTTGCCTTAATAAGGTTTCTCACAGAAAATCTTGATAATTTTACTGCAAATTCTGTATTCCGAAAAATAAACCGTTCAATAGCCGTTTTTTTATACAACTATCCTTGAATGTGGGTGCGTACATGGGCATTGTGAAAAACACGCAATGGAATGTAATTGATCCATTCCATTCCATTCTATTTTATTCCATTCCATGCCATTCCATTCCATCCCGATAAATCCATTCCATTTCACGTTTTACACAATGCCATGACAGAGCTGGATGTGACGCTTAACCATTGTCCTGTTGAATTTAGAGTTATACCTTTTTGGAAACACTGTAGGTCCATATGATCAGGATCCACTCTGCTTGAAAAACAAAACAAAACAGGATTACTTTTGGATCTGGAAAGCTGATCATTTCCAGCGGTTGTGTATCTTTAAATGCAAAGGCATAGCTGAGTCTCTGAGTGATGAGAAGTCAATCGGTTAGACCAATACTTCACTCTCAGGTCCTAAACGTCTCTTACCAGATGAAATAAATCCCGCCGTGACAGATTTCACGTCTCAACTTGTCTGCTAGGAAACAGCGCACTGATCTTTAGGTGACAACTGGTTTAGTGCAAAAAAATATTAAAAATTAATGCCAGTGTTACGTAACCAATTCACTAAAGAAAAATGTTAACATATAGAAATGTAGAAGACACTTGGTAAAACAAATTGCCCATAACAATGACCTGAAGAAAATGATATTTATTCCGTGGAAAGGTAGTTGGTTCAGCCCTTGAATTATCCGCAAAAAAGCTTTTAACGTTGGGCAAGTAATTATTAAAAATTATGGTTTGAAAATTCTATTTCTACTACTCAACATATAGGAAATAGAGGAAAAAGGGGTTTTTAAGTGCTTTCTCCCCATTGATCAAGCTAATCTTTTTGCATACAGCTGTAGTTTTACATTACACACATCATATAAAAATGCTATGCTTGATCAATGGGGAAAGGCTGTCAAAAGAATCAAAAACATATTATCTTAAAAGGTCATTAAATTAACTAAGTTTGTACAAACCTGTAGCTTAATATCCATTTAAAATGGCATGTATACCGTATATAGTTATGCTACACATCTATGAACGGGTAGGTCAGAGTGATTGAACGATTACTATTATACTTATTTACCGAAAACATGGAAATATTCTAGACCTGAAATTTATGCGAAAGCCACACTTTCATCTCAATTTTTATGCTGCAAACATTATATTTCCATGTAATTAGATAAATACCTGACAAAAGAAATAATCACAATAATACCCCACCTAATGTAAGGTCCTGGAATTTATATGCAATATTTTCTAAATATATTTATTTTGTTATGTGCACTGAATCTGAGGTTGTTATTGCACTTTTTGAAACAACATCTCACTGCTTTTGTTGGTTAAGTTTACTGGTGTGGCTTGAAAAGGACTTTGCATTTTGGTATTTATTTTCAATGAAATTTTCCTCACATGAAGGGTGCCCATCTTCAGGGGCCAAAAAGTGGTAAACATGGCGCCACCAAGGTATCTCATTCTTGTTTATTGATTGAACTAGGTCCAATCTGTAGTTATATGACAGCCTCATTGCGATTGAGGACACCACAGCTTACTGAAAAGCTATAATGGAGGTCTATGGAAATGTATTTACAGGTCTGGGCTTTTAGCACGTTTATAGCAATAATTATAGACGTAGCTTTTGTTAAGAAAAATAAACAGATAGCCAATAAACATAAGTGAACATCAAGTGCTTTGGTATAGTAACGTAAAGTGACCCCAAAAACTGATAGCAACGATAAGACAATTCTGATAACTAACCCATTTATGACAAACGGAATTTCCCACTGGTATCAATTGGACCAGTCCATTTCCGTTTTAAGGGTTGTTGGGTGGCAGTTTTTATTTTTAATTCAAATTTGGTAGAACATTCTGTAAGCAAACAGTGGAGACCCTTCAGTTCTGCAGCGTCTGGTAAGTTTCTGCACTGTTCGCCTATGTCCCTACGAAAAAATGCTGAATAGTTATTTCACTACTCTCGCTGTATTCTATGTCATTTTGCAAGAAATTTAATGTTTTCGACAACGGATACTGCTGAATTATTAGATCAATTATAGTGATTTTCTGAATATTTTCTGGCAAATATTATATTTCTAATGAGTTTTATAGGACAAACAATTCATTTACATATAAGCAGGAAACTAGTCATTAGATATATTTAATTACTTGTAAAACTCCTCATCATCTTTTGAAAAAAAGAAGCTAACTATAGTCATTTCCTGATAGCTTCCTGGCAATTATTGTACTTGGTTATTGCTGATAGAATGGCTGATGCATTCACAAATAAACATTATTTAAAGCTGCATACTCTGTAACTTTTGATATTCTAATTTTAGAACTAAAGTTTCTATTTTTCAAGAATACAGTAAAAATACTCAAATTCAGGTAAACATTTTACCATTTTCATAAATTTTATCAAATTATATCGATCAAAACAACAGCATTTATGTTAAAATTAACTATCTATAATTATTGGAGGGACGTAAATAATTACCAACAAGAGAAAACACACCTGTTTTTATAAGACAATTCCCTTTTCCGTGCAGTTTTCAGCTATAGTAAACAGATTTATTGTGAAAACATAACTTAATTCTACTTTTACAAATGATTTAAAAAGAAAATAAAAAAAATCGAAAAATGTTCATAGTTGCAGACTTAGTCTCGTTAAGCTAGTTTCAATGCAGAATACCTCTCATCACGACAAATCCATCATTAGAACTAGTTGATCATTTTTCAAAGCTAATGTTGTTTTATTGGTCGAAAGGAAAACATATTCATTGACTTTATTCCACATGAAATTGTGAAAAAAAAACAAAGTTCCAAACACTAGTACTCCTCGAATTAGTACAAATAGGTTATGTCTGGCTATTTCCGGGCAAAACAATGAGCCACATTGTAAGAAAGAATATGTTGCAATCAAATTAAATATACTATCCCCAGTGATTATCTTAATGCCTTTTATCAGCAAATACAAAATATTATTTTATCAAACTCACAAAACAGTCTCTTTCAAAGAAATTTGTTAATGGGCCCGAATAAGTTCATATCTGAAAAAGTAAAAATATGCTCATTGTTTCATTTTAATATGTTATACCTTAAGGATGGACTCAACCATTTTGATTATAAAGTAAACCCTGTGTAAAACGGCCACTCTCAAAAAGACAGAACATTGGTTTTCAAGACCAATTATCGCTAAATGCAGGTCAAAAGTATAACAGAATGCTCCAAGAGAGCATTCAGTAATACTTCGACCTTCATTAAGCTACCTTTGTCATAAGATCTATGTTTTGTCTATTTTTGAGTGGCTGATTTACTTAGGTTTTACTGCAAGTGTAGTTGAATCCAAGCATTGCTCTATGTTTTTTGTTTGGTTTGAAAACGTCATCAAAATATGCCAAAATGTCATTTTCTTTTTTGCCAAATTTGATATCTCTTTGGTCTTCGTCGCTACATTTTTTTTGCATAATAAAAGTAAACTCTATAGCAGCATTTACCGCTATATCTTTAATGTCGTAAGCTTTGAATGATTTATTTACATACTGTTAATTGAATAAAAAACAATCCTAGAAATGTGTGCCTTTTTGATAATTTTGGTTTACGTCATGCTGGGTTTGTTTATTATTCAGATATAGCATGCAACTGTTGAAAAGTCCTTTGCATTTGGTGTTTTTTGGTCATATGAACATTGTACAAGAAATTTTAGCTGAATATGAAAACATTCCTGCCCAACTATTATCGCTCTTTTCCCCATGCTGCTATGATTTCTATTGACATCATCAATTTCTTCAAACATAGAGGCTATCGCATAGAAAACGTTGCTATTAACTCCAACAAAAAATAATAATGATACAGTAAAACCTGTCCTAAGCGGCCACTCCAAAATAGACAAAACAAAGATCTAAATGGCAAATGGTAGCTTAAGGAAGGTCAAAAGTATTGCCTTGGAGCATTTGGCAATACTTTTGACCTGCATTAAGCTATACTTTGACTTGAAAACCAATTTTTGCTTTTTTTTGAAAGTGGCCATTTTGCAGGTTTTGCTGTAATAATAATAATAATAATAATAATAATAATAATAATAATAATAATAATAATAACAACGTTGTAATATGAATAATGCTACAACCTGTAGAAGCGAAGATTCAGTATTCCGAAAGCATGATAATCAAAAATGTAAGAAAAAAGCAGCACAATAGAAATGCCTGCCATATACAGAACAAACTACCAGTCTATAAGAAATGACAGACGGACATCAGTGACAGTTCTAAAGAAGAAGTGTCCAGACACTATAGATGGGGAGTAACTATTAATAGAACTGATTGATAGGTGTCGCCAGACAGGTTAATTTGGCACTATCGGTACTGAAGCAGTTTGGGTATCCCCTAGATTGGTTACCCTCATACATAAAGCTCTACTTCCGTTACGCATATTACGATAGGTAACGTGTATTTAATTACAAGTAGAGAATCCTACTCATGCGACTGCACATGCTCCAGAAAAGTTTTTATAACACAAACTTCAGTATTTTTCAGTTGTTATAATTTGATAATTAAGTAAAAGAAAAAAAAACTATATAAACTCCCAGAACAAAATAAACTTAATAAAACGGCTTGTTTAAAAATTGCACTATATGCCACAGGGGTATTTTCCAATACCACGTCACTCATGACGTCAGTGTGTATGCTATACGTAGGCGCAATGGCGAATACACTTTACCTGTCTTAATATGCTGACAAGCTATTAAAGGGAGAGAACCAGTCTAGGTATCTTCGGTAATTATTCTAAAGATTACTATACTTATAGGTATACTTAGAGACAAGCATGCACTGCATCGATAAGTTAGCGATCTTTCATGCAATCTAAACATCCATGTGCCTTGATACACATCAAAATTAAGGTGTGAGGTTGGCGCCGTTAAAGATGTTAAAGCCTTCCAGTGATTTTTTTACTGAACGTTCCATGGCGGTGTTTGAGTTTGTGGATCCTTTTTGCTATTTATGTTTCACGTTTGACTTTATTGTACTGTCTTGTCTGTTGGATGCAGCTTTTGTGACCACCTGACTTCTTGGCTCTCTTGTGTGTGATGTTTCCTTGTGTTTTTGTCACTTTTCCATATGGTGTCTCAGCTCAGGTGTGGTACTTGATTGCATCGATTCCTGATCTTTGCCTTCTTCTTTACTTTTAAGATGCTGTGGCCTGCAGCAGAGTTCGGGTTGGAATCATTAGCGGTCAGATTAGTCTGACGCTGTCAAATTATCATTCACTGACCAGACAAGTTGATAATAAAGTATAAAAGAGCCGCGACACGAGATTTCCAACAGTGTGGTATGAGCGACCATCAAAGGCTCAGATCAGCCTGGGCATACGCCCAGTCTGATCAGAGCCTCTGCTAGTCGCTTGAGTATTCTATGATTGTTAAGCTACTGACTGAACACCATTTTGGGGTTCTAAGCTTAAAAGGAGGCTGCAGAGGCTCTTTCGAGTCTACACATGTCAAAATGCCACATTTTTGGAAATCTCATGCACTGGCTCGTATATAATAGACTGCAAGATTGATCAAGTAAAGAGGGTGACTCTGAACTGAGCCGACAATACTCCCAAATAGCTACAAATCACAAAGCCGACGCAATTGACTTCATAAGTATATTTCTTCTATTTCCAATGACTTAACTGTCATGGCGTCTTCACAAGCGAAGGTTTCGTCGTTAGTAAATCGCGACCCATGGAAGGACAAGATGATGTCAAGGTTGTCCACTTTGGTCGGAAACAAGTACATGTATACCATCTCGCTGATGAAGAGAAATCTATGTGTATTGTTGATGTTGATTGTGTCTCTCTTTCTCTTTGTATCATCAGTGGGTCCTGGAGCTGCAAGTGTGTCATTTCCTGATCATATAATAGAATTTTAGCAAATTTCAGCAGTTGTATTTCAGTAACTAAACAGTCGCTTGAAAATAGTTATGACCAGAAATGTTCACACTATCCACTACATGTATCTTGGATCAGAATGTGATGTCATTGTGACCCAATTTCTTCTTGGACACCAGATTAATGTCACGTTAGCACAAAAACTACTTTTAAAAGTCCTGTATTTTTGCATGAAAATCCTTTTTTGGTGATCATCGCTTGTACCTTCATGCCAAAAAATGAAACTTAAGATCCCTTGTAGATAGAATGACCAATACAAAACAATTGCTAAATATATTTTTATGGTATATATTTTGCTAATCGTTATTAAGTTTTACCTTAGTTCATTCCTTTAAATTAAATTACATTTCATATTATCCTGTTTGTAATTTTTGTTCATTATGGACATTTGAATACCCCTGATAGGAAGTATGACTGAACATACATGTAACTGAGTTACCTAAAATTGGAAGAAAGGATTGATGTCCCTTAGCCTACAGGGAAAACGTAACATTCTCCATATTGTCTACTGATACTTCTATTAGTTTTATGTAGATTATAAAATATATCATGAGTGTGAGGGTGGGATAGAAAAAATTATCCCGAGGGTCATCGATCGACATTACGAGGCTTGCCAAGTGATGACAAACAGTAATCATGGGCAACATATATATCTATCAAATCCTCACACGATTATTGGAATCTTTTTCTTGCTCACCATTTGATACTACTGTAGTTTCATGTTTAATATTTTTTCCAGAATTTCCTGAATACATTTAAACATAACTTAACATTACGTCACTTTAACATAACAATGACGTCACTATCTTTCCCATGGTCTGGTACAGGGTATGTGAGATTGAATTATCTCACATGGTTATAACATCTGGTGTGCAAAAAGAAGTTGAGTCACACTGACATCACATTCCGATCCAAGATACATGTAGCATGTGATTATTGTCCAGAATATTACTTTAGTCACGAACTATCGATTGCCACCAATTACAAACCACCATAATGGAGGAAAATCGGCAAAACTATTCAATTACCCCTTCTTGTAAGATTGGTTTGCATAGGAAATCGAATTATCTTCCACTTAATGTCAAGGAAAAACATAACCCGAATATTTGAACAACTCTATACTAAAATTACCAGATGCTTTGGTGTTAAAGCCATTTTGGACTAAATACAGGATGCAAATTCAGTTTGATTTGTGGTCAGACCATTTTCAACCACAGAAAGTTCTCTTCACAACAATGTCCCTAAGTGTGTATCCTAATATGTTCTTAAAAGGGTATCCTTTGGAAGCAAAGACTGCACCAAAGAACTGAGGCTAAAGTGTGCATATTTCCTGGACCAGACTAGCTAGTTTCTGCCATTTAGGCGTCATCAGTGACCCTCTAATAGTTTCAAAGTTCCACAATGAAACCCATGATCCCAAAGGACAAGAAAATAAAATCTACACTATAGTGAAGGGCAGGGAGACGTTCTACCGCCGCCACACAGTCCCAGTCACAAGCTGTAGTGAAGTCAAATATGTTCTTAAAAGGTTATCCTTTGGAAGCAAAGACTGATGTTTAAATATCACATGTCTTCATGATCTGAACATGGATTTGGTCTCATTTGACAACGCCTTAAACAGATATGCGCATACACTGTAGGTATTTATGCAAGTATGAAAAATAGCCAACATTAAGGATGCAATGTTTTGTTTGGAAAAGGGAATAGGAGGAGAGGGTACTTGAATTGCATAACACATTGAAAAGATAAGAGCCAGTGGATGTGATTTCCAACAATGTGGTATTTTGACAAGTGTACACTCAGACAAGCCTGTGTAGACTCCTTTTAAGCTTAGAAACTCAAAATGATGTTCAGTCAGTAGCTTCACAATCATAGAATACTCAAGCGACTAGCAAAAAGGCTCTGATCAGACTGCGCGTATGCGCAGGCTGATCTGAGGCTTTGCTGGTCGCACATACCACATTGTTGGAAATCTCATGCGCTGGCTCAAATTCAGTTTGATTTGTGGTCAGACCATTTTAAACCACAGAAAGTTTTCACAACAGTGTCCCTAAGTGTGTATCCTAAACCCGATGTTCAAACAGCAGGCGTTTTCATGATTTGAACATGGATTTGGTCTCATTTGACAACGTCTTAAACAGATATGCGCATACACTGTAGGTATTTATGCAAGTATGAAAAATAGCCAACATTAAGGATGCAATGTTTTGTTTGGAAAAGGGAATAGAAGGAGAGGATACTTGAATGGCATAACACATTGAAAAAGATTATAAGTATCGTTCATGATTATGAGGGGGGGATAGAAAAATCCGTCTCGAGGATCACCGATTGGCATCACGACGCTTGCCTAGTGATGACAAACCGTGATCACGAGGGACGGATTTTTCTATCCCACCCTAACACGAATAATGGATTTTTTTCTCGCTCACCACTAAATACCTCATTTTATATTGAAAAAACGTAAAAAAGACTTCCAGAACATCTTGAATACGCTGAAACGCGGCATGATGACGTCATTTTAACATTACAATGACGTCACGGAACGACGTGCGGCAAGCGTGCGGCCGACGTGCGGCTGTTCGTTTTTTTAATTTTTCCCTAGGGCTGATACGGGTAAATATCTCACATGGGTAAAAACAACGGAAATCACGATCTGGTGTGCGAGATAACTGAATATGCATCTTGGAATCTGAGTCTAGCATCTGTGCAAAGTTTGGATGAAATAGACGTTTCTATTTCCCTGAGGATATTTTATGTGGGAAACGATTTGTCATATATTGTTAAATTAGCTCTTACATTACACAGATCATTGCAATATGCTCTCTCACTTAGAATAAAAATGGCCAATACTTTTTAAGGTATGATACTGGAAAATATATCTACGACATGAATACTATTCATTATAATTTGACCTTAGGCTACCAAATATACCTGTATCATAATGCATATCTTAAGAGAGAGAGAGAGAGAGAGAGAGAGAGAGAGAGAGAGAGAGAGAGAGAGAGAGAGAATTAGAAAGAGAATGAGAGAGAGAGAGATGGTCGCTTTGCTAATTTTGGTGTTGCTTAAACCCATTTAAGGATTGAAATGCAGATTTTTGGCTTGCACTGGATGTTGCAAAACATTAGGCTTTTTAATGTCTGTGAAGCCCGAAGGGCTTCTCGGAGACATTAAAACGCTACTGTTTTGCATCATCCAGTGCAAGCTAAAAATCTGAATTTCAATCCTTATATTTACATTTTATATTATTAATCAAACATACTTAATTATCTTCCACCCAAATTCGCTGGTAATCCTTGAAAAATGAAATATTTTAATTGTAACGGAGGTGTTGGAACAGCCAGCGAACAAAAGTCCTGTACATAACGTCGTGGCGATACGTGAATGACGTCACGCAAATGTTGATAAACAAAGAAAGCTATTGGTTGACGTTGACGTTACTCCACCTAGAGGCGCGACCTAGACCACGTGACTGCTCCATGTTTTGCATCGAGAAATGCAAGCAGCTAGGAATTATGGTTTCATCTAAGGCAGCTACATTGAGAATGTAAATATTAAAGATTAGCGTCCTTTTATGTGATTTAGGCAAATAATGCAGAACTTGATCAGACGTCACAGAACAGGGCATCTGGTCAGGTTATGTGCTGTTTTCTTACAGAATGTACTGTTTAAATTTGACTGAAATTGAAACTTACTATCCAACAACCTTAAATTTCAAAAGAATTCGTCCAGTTGCTAAGGGTTGGAAATTCCATTAGGGATAAGCATAAATGGGTTAATTGAAAACTCAACTAGATTCTTTTAATTTAAACGAAGCCTTCATGCTGACATTATAACGATTGCGCCCCCTACACCCTAGAACCCAGTAAGGTGTCCCTTATATCCTGGTACTAAGGAACGCGTCTTGGCAAAATATATCAGCCATGGCTAAACATAATTTTCTTTCTAAATCATCATTCCTACCTCAAGTATATTGTACATATAGCAAGATTATTGTGAAACTATGGTGCGATAGAAACTACTAAGTATTACTTACTCAAATGTGTTAGTTTTATATTATCTGTGACAAAATAGCGGGAACAAGTGGAATAAGCAACATATAACACTCTAACTAGCCTAACCTTATAAGCAGGACGAGCCCAATTACAATTTTATGGGTGTTGGATTGTATTGTATTTTTTCCAAATTTTAATAGAACATGACATTTTAAGCGAACAGGGAATATCTGATCCTGTTGTATATGTCTCATCAAAAGGAAGCTAGACTTATATGTTATAAGCGCTAATATGCAATACAAATCAAATCGTTTAATTCTAAACTGAATTTTCAAAACGTTTGCTTGCAAAATAAAAATCCATTTCTCGATTGCTAAAATGATTCATTTGCTTCATGTTATGCAATGTAAGGAACAGAGAGCAAAGCAAATCTATTGCATATTAAATAACATGTAAATCAGTCAAACTACACTGTAAACAGCAACTTGCATTACCAGATAACACGTATATCTATCAATATCGAGCACAAGAATCTATGTTTATATCAACCACATTCATACTGTCAACAATTGTATCAATGAAGTAAATGGCCCATCACCAACTTTTTCTCTTGAATGGGCTTGTTGCATTTATGATACAAAACAACACCAATAGATTTTAACGTACAAAAGCCACACATCCTTATCTATTTTAGTGTTGTTATTGCTTTTAGTATGTGTCTTTTAGTATGTTATATTTTCTCTGGACCCAGACATGAAAGCATGGGAAATATAATAGTCTATATAAAACAGATTCGCTGGACAAATTGTTGCCAACAGAAATGTGTCCCTTGGGAGTCATAAGAGACTTATGAATTATGATATCATATTGTCTTATTTGTCGATAACGTCACTGTTGTCTGGTTCACCATTACCTCTTGTTAAATATACAGAAAAACCTGTCTTAAACGGTCACTCAAAAATAGACAAAACAAAGGTCTTAAAGACGGTCGAAAGACGGACGAACGCTTAATGAAGGTCGAAAGTATTGCAGAATGCTCTTCTGGAGCATTCTGCAATACTTTTGACCTGCATTAAGCGATTATCGGTCTTGAGTACCAATATTTGGTCTTCAATTTGAGTTGCCGCTTAAGACAGGTTTTACTGTATAAAATATAAATACAGTCGAATCTCGTAAATTCAAAGTCATAGCGACTAGAGATTTTATTTCGAAGTATCGAAAGTTCGAATAATAGGAAGGTAGACATAATAATATATACCCCCCAAATTCCTATCCTTCAGCATTAACGTAAAATGCATTTAAGCCACAAGTGGCTTAGGTTGCTGTCCGTGCTAAAGCGTTGGTTCTATTGTTTCATGTACGTCTTTGTTTTGTTATGCATTACTTTGTGACCATTCTAGTTTTGCAATCATCTTGAAGAGGAAAAGAAAGCTTTTATTGTCTTACAGACGTATTGTCGCTATAAATGTTATGTGGCTCTTCCTCAAGGTGCCGTGGGTTGGTCTACAGTGCGTGACTGTGGAATTTCGTGATCATACTCTCTAACTTTTTGTTATATCGAAAAGAACCAAACACAGTCCCCTAGACAAGAAAGCATGATTAAAATTATTTTTCTCATTTCTTAAAGAGACTAGGTCTGTAACTATGAACATTTTTTGATTTTTCTTTCTTTTTAAATCATTTGAAAAAATAGAATTAAGTTATGTTTTCACAATAAATATGTTCAGTGCAGCTGAAAACTGCAAGGAAAAGTGAATTATCTTATGAAAATAGGTGTTTTTCTCTTAATGGTAATTATTTACACCCCTCCAATAAGGCCTAAATGAAATATATGTGTGGTTCCTGTTGCATACCAACAAAATTTAGGGTAGGTAGGGAAATTATTAAATTTTGTAATAATATTTAACAAAGAAAATAGTGAAAAAAATCTGAAAAAGTGCCCAATTTAGGAATTTTTTTCGTCAAAGATCGTTTTAATGTTTAGGGTAGTGTTAAAAAAATTAGGGTAGGTAGGCAACAGGAACCACACATACATTTCATTTAAGCCTACTTCTAGACAGTTAATTTTTAACATAAATGCTGTTGTTTTGATAGTGATAATGTGTTAAGATTTACGAAAATGGTAAAATGTTTACCTGAATTTTGGTATTTTTACTGTATTCTTGAAAAATAGAAACTTTATTTCTAAAATTAAAAGATCAAAAGTTACAGACTATGCAGCTTTAACTAAAACCTGTACTGTTGGTCAGATAAGACAAGTCAAATCTTGATTTTAGACATAGTCTAGTGGCAAATCTAGAACTTGTATTATTGACTGGTAAGACATGTTGCGGAATAGTAGAATAGAGATGAGAAAAATATGCAAAGGAAATCTTAATTAATTTCCAACGACTGAAGTTCCTAGCATTTGAAGGCTCTGCATGAAAAAAGCAATCAAAATGCTTTCAAATCGAGAGAATTAACAGCACACTCAAAAGTTTGATAAATCATATGGGATTGTGTGATTAATTAAAAATATCATACTTGAACTGAACCCTAGTCCCACTGCACCCAACAGTTGTCTACGCTTGTTATCTAATGAGATAGGCTAATAATAAACCAAACTTTGCGAAAATAAGATTTTTATTGTTGTCATATGGACCTTTGTTATGGAAATGCGCATCGTTGAAAAAATAAGATTTTTTTCCCCTTATTTTAGCATACAAAAAACAAAGGCAGAGGAAAGCATGCGTATCAGTTCAGTCTAATCAGTACGTTTGTTATTCATACGCAGATCGAGAGGGGGGGGGGGCAGGGGGTCCGGACCTCCCCTCCTTAAATATAACAAAAATTTAGGGTTTTAAGCAATCCTGGGCAGGATCCCCTGAAAAATTACAAAGCTACCAAGCCAGCATTCAATGTTGGACCATCATCAACACACCAGCGAAACGCCATTTAAATTCTGTTTGACTGGCGGGCCGATAATGGTCCGCTTTCAGTTGTTGGTTGGTTGGTTGGTTTTGTTGCTTTACGTCCCAAGTCAACAGCTATGGTCATTGCGGGACGGTCAGTTCACCTAACCACACTTTTTCCTGGGCAGGCTTGAACAAGCGGTTAACCAGTAATTTGCGCACATACTTTCGCTTGTAACTGACAACAACCCTTCTTGAATGAATCAGCGGAAGGGAGGAGAATGACCGTAGAAAGTTGTCATAGTTGGACCCCCTCTGACAAAACTTTCTGGACCCACGCATGCAGTACATATCTATTTGCTCTCTAGAAAATAATTAAGCCATGACACAATGGGTGTGCTCAGATCAGCCTAGGCTTACATCAGGTATCCTATCGAAGACATAGCGGTATAGGGGAAATAACAAGAATGTCAAAAAGGGTTTTTTACAGGTTACTTTTCAGATGACATCCCTTTGCTGATTGAAAGACTTTTATGCTGTTGAGCTTCGTGTGAATGGGGCTTTATAGATAAGTAGGCCTTAAGATAAGAGAGCGTAATTGAAAATGAGTTTCTTATTTCTCAACCCAAACATATGTAGTGGGCACTCAAAGGAACCGTCTCATTGAACTGGTTCTTTTGAGCACCCAAAACAAATGTCAAAAACGACGAACAAGAAAATATTCAGAATTTTACGCTTAAAGGTTATGTTTATCTTGACCTATGTTAAAGCCTCGTGTGTCTAGTTGGGGCTTCAGTGATAAGGTTCTTGAATATATCCCCATGACGGTTAGACCAAGTTCACTGTGAAACATTAGTGTTGATTTAAAGCAAATTTGGTGGCAGCTGAACTGCCTCTGATCTTGGTGTTCATGTTCAACTGCTTTATTTTTGTCGTGTTAGAAGCATAACTGCGGTAAGAACAGGTAGAAATATTTAACTTTTAACACTTTCCTTGATGTACTCTTTAGTGCCATATTCAGATATCATTTATAGATTTCTCGGATTTCCGTTTTCTATCAGACATATTTCTTGTCTCAAGGGAAAACTTAACAGAGCCGACTAATGTCTAATAAATCTCCTTAACACGTATCAAACTTATCACCTTAATCATAAATGACTTATATTCTATTTCTGAAAGGATTTTTCATGGAATTTGCAATGTATAAACCCCATTACACTGGTGGTACTGCAGCAATATTATCGCCACTGTGATAAATTCTGTTGGTACATGTAACCTATCTTCGCCTAGTATACAATTGGATACAGCGACGCAGGTGTCATTATGCTATCGTTTCCAAGAAACTTGATACTGGCTTTAAAACGTATCAAACTTATCACCTTAATCATAAATGACTTATATTCTATTTCTGAAAGGGTTGTTTATGGAATTTGCATTGTATAAACCCCATTAAGCTGGGAGTACTGCAGCAATACAATTGCCACTGTGATTGATTCTTTTGGACATCGCCTAGTATACAGCTGGATACAGCGACGAAGTGTCATTATGCAACCATTTCCAAGAAACTTGATACTGGCTTTAACATGTATCAAACTTCTCACTTTAATCATAAATGACTTATATTCTATTTCTAAAAGAATTGTTCATGGAATTTGCAATGTATAAACCCCATTAAGCTGGGAGTACTGCAGCAATACACTCGCCACTGTGATAGATTCTGTTGGACTTCGCCTAGTATACAGTTGGATACAGCGACGAAGTGTCATTATGCTATCGTTTCCAAGTAACATGATACTGGCTTTAACACGTATCAAACTTATCACCTTAATAATAAAGGACTTATATTCTATTATTGAAAGGATTCTTTATGGAATTTGGAATGTACAAACCCAGAGGCGGATGATACTACCTAGGTAGTATCATCCGCCTCTGACAAACCCCATTAGCTGGGAGTACTGCAGCAATATAATCGCCATTGCGATAAATTCTGTTGGTCTTCAAAAACTTATCTTCGTTGGATACAGCGACGAAGTGTCATTATGCTATCGTTTCCAAGAAATTTGATACTGGTTTTAGCGTTTATTTGATGACAAAGATACACACAGGTGTTTTCTCAGATAAATGATAATTACTTTAGCAGCATTTAATAATCTCTGCTAGAAAATGTACTGTTGCTGTGTTTGTCATCTCGGATTGTTAAAATTCTAAAATATTTCAAATATTTATCAAATCCATTATATGTTAGCGTTTTATCATTTAGGTTGTAAAATGCATATGTAATCCTAGCTCATGTCAAAGATAAACTTCTTTTGTAATCAAGGAATATAAGCATACAAAGGTGACTGTGTTCGCATGTTTGAAGACTGCAATTACGCAATAACGATATGTACCGAATTCTCATGAACTGGGACGTAAAGAATCCACAACATTTACATTTTCGAAGCAATCCTTTAATGAATCTTTAGATTTTGCAACCGTTCATAGCCCCATGACTTACACAAATCTGATTGACAGCTGTCAAGCTCACTTGCCCGTGCAATACGCTTCGAAAATCGAACTCATTTGCCAGAAGTGATACTGGTGTTGTGATTGACAGCGAGCCACACCTTATAAGCACGTGCAAAACAAACCTCTTGTTAGCTCCATTGGCTGTCCGTGCTCAAGCTGGCTGTTCCGCTTTTCCATTTTACACTCCGACTAAACCGTTAATACGATTATATTTTAAATGCAAAAATGTTTCAATTAATAAATTAAAAATATTTTCTTATTTTAGATATTTATCATAAAACGTAAATATGAGCAATAAATTCAATTTTTGGAATGTTCACGGAATCATGAATACTTCGGGTCTCTTGCAAAAGACCCGAAGTATTCATGATTCCATGATCATTCCAAATATTGAATTCATTTCTTAACATATTCAGACAACAAACCTGAACTGGACCAAATTGTTGAGACTCAATGTTTCAAACTTGAGCCAGACAAGCTCAAATTGTTATATGTTGCCGTTGGAAACCAACAAAGTAAGAATTGAAACCTGAACTTGTTAACAGGACATTTTGTAACCATTAATTTTGTATACCGTCGCTATAGCAACAATGCACACTGAGCTGTTGTTTTACGACAATTTGCAATATGCTGTATCTGCGAACAATTGACATCTAAATAGAAAATCCATGTAAAGGTTATATACTGACCCACACTTCCAAAGCAAAAAGTTTCAGGTATGTAACTTTAATTAATATATGAGGTCTTGTCGTAATCATTGTACCGTTCAGGGGATATGGCAGACTTTCACCTATTCAGGTTATGCTTAAAGCTGCATAGTCTGTAACTTTTGATATTCTAATTTTGGAAATAAAGTTTCTATTTTTCAAGAATACAGTAAAAATACTCAAATTCAGGTAAACATTTTACCATTTTCATAAATTTTAACAAATTATATCTATCGAAATAACAACATTTATGTAAAAATTCAACTGTCTAGAATTATTGGATGGACGTAAAAAAAATCTAACAAGAAAAAAATCACCTGTTTTTATTAGATAATTCACTGTTCCGTGCAGCTTTCAGCTGTACTGAACATATTATTGTGAAAATATAACTTAATTCTATTTTTACAAATCATTTAAAAAGAAAATATTTTTTTTCGAAACATGTTCATAGTTTCAGATCTAGTCTCTTTAAAAGGGAGTAATTGACTGATGAAGTTCTACCTTCATTTTCATAAATAAGTGTTTGAATTTTTGATAAAATTGCATTACAATGGATGAACCAACATATATGTAATATTCAAGGTTCAGTTTGATTTGCGTTAGAAGTGTGGTTCAGTATATATAAGCCATCACTATTGCCCATTTAAAAAAAAGCGTTGTGCATTGTGTCCACTTTCGTTCTAGGTTGTGCTTTTTTGGTGATTATGTAACCGCTGCACCCCTTGCTCGCTGGGATAAAATCAATAAACCTCCAACGGCTATGTATAATGGGCGTGGGTTCCTTCACAAGTAAAGACAAGCCTGCAACAAATATATATAAATAATATATTTAATGACTATTATCCAATATTAAATTTACAATGAAAGTACAATGATGTTTATTGTGCAATACAATAATAAGAATGTGAGTTGTGGTGCTACAGTACTAGCATAAAGGTAAATACCTACAGTTACCTGCCTAAATAGGGTAACTCACAACTAACATTACAATACGGGTCAATATTGGATATGGGTATGGGACGTTATATGGGGTTTATAGGAATGTACAAAGTAGCCTATGACATATTTCCCCCCTTTAGGAAATGGCGTCCCGTCATTTATAAATTAGAACGGTATGTAATTTAACAAGCATATACAAGTAAATTTCAGTCTCAGCTTCAGGCCATAACATAAGGAAAACAAATAATGTCAATAATAATTTGACAATACAGAACATCAGCAGCCTAAAGAAAAAAACAACATCAATATCTGAATATATGCTAAGTGTAAACAATATATCCTAGTTTCTTCCTGGCTGTCAACTCCCATGTTCTGTCAAAGAAAAATTGTTTTCATTAAATAAAGTTATAACCTGAAATGGCTGAAATAATTCTAAAACATCAATAAATGAATGTTAAATGAGTTTGTACAAACATAAAACACATAAATATAATACAGAATCTTCCCCTATAATAATTACTCTGTCACTGAATTTACTCATGACATGATGATTCTTGCGCGAAAATCTGGAACATACTGTATGTGTCTGAAATTGACCAAAACAAAACCAATTAGTATGTAAAGATACATATTTTTTTCTCTGAAATATGAAGTATGCCCAAGAGAATATGTCATGAGTGTTTATCATTCTTCAATCCTGGTCTTAGCAATTATCATTCCAAAAATCCACTGAAAATTCTGTAAAATAGAAAATATGTAGAAGGACAAATTCTTTGATGATAACTGCTTAACTGAATATTGCTCCACGAGCTGCATCTGGAAAAAAAATGTCAAAATGTGTCTATTAAAGTTAACAATGAGAATAGTATACACTATTTCCATTATCAATTTCAGAATGAACTATATTCAGTCATGTAAATAGTATTCAGTCATATGAAAAGGATTCATCCAATATAAAATATCTAACTAAACACTATTAGCAGTAATAAAGTTAACGTGACCATTATATGTATGACCAAAAATATCATGGTAACAAATCTAATTCCATTTCCAAGACGCATCAAACTTTTGATGTCCAGAAATGGAGGTATGATAAAAGTGGTCTCATAATAACCACAATGATAACTACATCCTTCTGCTGTAATAATAAAACAAAGTAAACGGGGAAATGAAATTTAAAAAGTGATTAGGATGAAAATCACAACATATATACAAATCTTAAACAAAACTGTCACTGACCAGTACCAACTGTCTATAGAGTTTCAGCGTGAGGACAACTAGCCCAGAACCCAATCATTAGACCGCATCCAGTTAGGTTTCCTCCTAGCTCTAACTGGGTGCAAGTTTCTGTTTTCTTCACTTGAAGAAGAACAGGTCACTGATTGGGTATCTGAGACGCTGTTTGACTTTACGGTGCGAGGCAGAACACCTGATTCTCCCGGCTTTTGCCGCATCGGAATCTTATACCTCCTGACCTTCTCAGGTGAAGAGCAATGACTGTTGTCCGAAATACCTCCATCATAGGCTGCCTCCGAGTCTGGATCTGATAACAAATCCAAATTGGCATTGATGGATCGTATTTCGTCCAACTCATTAACTTCTTCAACTGACTCCTCATAAGTCGGAAGACCAATGAAGGGCAGCAGGAAGTTCCTGTGGAGAACCCTGGTTTTCGACCTCGCACCCTCAGGCTTAACTCTATAAACTGGGATGTCATCATTTGGCTGGTCGATGACTATATAGGGGCTCTTCTCCCACCGATCCGCAAGCTTACATCTGCCCCTAATGCCAGCATTCTTGACAAGCACTCGGTCCCCAATCCTCAGAACTGAACTTCTGGCTCGTAAGTCATAATTCAGTTTGTGCCTAGAACCAGCTTTCTTGGACACCTCTCGGGCCTTCTGGTAAGCAAAACTGAGGCGGTCCCTTAGTTTTCTTATGTACTCGGTATGAGAGGTTGAATTCAATGAATCTGAATTCAGACCAAGGAAGGCATCAATGGCCAACCTAGGGTGGCGCCCAAACATAAGAAAATAAGGTGAGAACCCAGTGCTGTCATGAAATGTGGCATTGTAGGCATGGACCAAAGTAGGGACATGTGCCTTCCAGTCACTTTTCTGGTTTTCCTGAAGAGTCCCAAGCATTTGGAGTAGGGTTTGGTTAAACCTTTCCACCTGTCCATTTCCCATAGGATGATAAGGTGTTGTTCGTGATTTCTCAACCCCTGCAATCTTGCACAGCTCTTTGATCAGGTTTGATTCAAAGTTGGCACCTTGATCGCTATGAATGCGGGCTGGGAAACCATAATGAACAATGTAGTTGTCGAACAACACCCTCGCTGTAGTTTTAGCGGTTTCATTCCTAGTGGGAATAGCTTGGGCATACCTAGAAAAGTGATCTGTGGATACCAAGATTTTTTCAAATCCCCCTTTAGATCTTTCAAGGGTAAGGTAATCAAGACACACAATCTCCATAGGTGTAGTAGAAGTAATGTTGATAAGCTTACTTCTTTCTGGACCAGCTTTCCTTCTGATGCAGCGCTCACATGATGCAACCTTGTTCTTGATATAGGTATCCATGCCAGGCCAGAAAAATCTCTGCTTTATAAGTGACATGGTCCTATCTCTGCCTTGGTGCCCAAGGTCATCATGTAGCGCTTCAAAAACATCCTCTCGAAAAGCTGGTGGGAGGACAAGCTGCAGAAAGTTCTGTCCATTCAATGTGACCTTTCTGTGAAGGACTCCATTGGAGAGAAGCATTTTATCCCACTCCTTGATGTATTTGGCATCAACCGCTTGATCAAGGCGTAGCCTTGATGGCGCAGGTAAACCTGCTTCAAGACACTTGATAACAAAATTCAAGGATAGGTCTTGTAGCTGAGCTTTTCTCCAGTCCTTCGCAGTCAGGCCATGCGTCTGAAGCAATTGTTCTGAAATGTCTTCAGTAAAGGGTGGAGTTGAATCTGAAGCTTCAGAAACATAGATGCTGTCAATGAATGGACATTCCGTTGCAGTCACTGACATTGAGACAGCCTTAATCACGTCTGGGAAAACTGTGCATTCTCCTGTATTGCCTTCCTGGCGACGTGATAATCCATCGGCATCTGCATTTTTCTTACCACTCCTGTATTTGATTGTGAAGTTATAATCACTCAGAGAAGCTACCCAGCGTTGTCCCGTGGCATCAAGCTTTGCTGTGGTGAGAATGTACGTAAGAGGATTATTATCAGTAATAACCTCAAACGAACTACCATAGAGATAGTCGTGAAATTTCTCAGTCACAGACCACTTCAATGCCAGAAACTCTAGCTTATGCGCAGGATAGTTTTTCTCTGAGGGTTTCAAACTTCGACTAGCATATGCAATGACTCTATCAACCCCCTCTTGAGTTTGATAAAGGACAGCACCTAAACCATTCAGAGAAGCATCCGTATGGACCTTGAATGGCAGGCTGTAGTCTGCATATGCTAGGACAGGAGGATTGGTAAGTTTGTCAATAACTGCCTCCAAACTACTTTGCTGCTCTGTACCCCATTTAAATGGAACCCGCTTCCGCACTGACTTCTTCTTGGCCTTTTGATTTGTTACATGACCCACAAGGAGGTCATTAAGGGGTCTTGCAATTGCAGCAAATCCCTGGATGAATTTCCTGTAATAGCCAGTGAAGCCGAGGAAGCGGCGGACATCCTTAATACTTTTGGGCACCGGCCATGATTTGACTGCTTCAATCTTGGCGGGATCAGTTTGGATGCCCTTATCAGAAACTACATGCCCCAGGTAGGACACTCGGCCCTTAAAGAGTTCACACTTGGAAGGCTTAAGTTTAAGATTGTGTTCCTGTAGGCGCTCAAATACTGCCTGCAGTCGCTCCATGTGCTCATCAAAGGTTGATGATAATATAATAATATCATCAAGGTATATGAGACAATCCCGAAGATTTAAGTCCCCCATACACCTCTCCATCAACCTCTGAAATGTAGCAGGAGCATTACACAATCCAAACGGCATCCGGTTACACTCATAGAAGCCAAGTGACCCAACCTGGAATGCTGTCTTAGCCTTATCAGCCTCCTTCATCTCCACTTGCCAGTAACCACTTTTTAGATCTAATGTAGAAAAGTATTTGGCTCCAGCAAGTAAGTGAAGGGTATCATCAATACGTGGGATGGCATGGGCATCTTTGACTGTTCTCTGATTCAGCTTTCTGTAATCAATACAGAACCGAATTGTGCCATCTTTTTTCCGAACAATCACCACGTTTGAGCTGAAAGGGCTTTTTGAGTTTCTGATAGCGCCAATCTCAAGCATTTCCTTGAGATGCTCTCTAACATCCTAAATTAGAGATGGCGGGACACGGCGGTAAGGTTCCTTAAATGGAGCCTCATCTTCTAATTTAATTTCATGTTCCACAAGATTTGTGCAACCAAGATCGGTAGGAGATTGGGAGAAAACATTCTGCCAGTTACTTAAGAACTGTTCTACTTTCACCTTCTCCTCAGATGATTTTCCTGAATATATAGTCACCCTGCTTGAATATATATTCCCCTTATCATTTGTTCTTGCACCAAACTAGATGCAACCTCTTTTGGTGTAAACTTACACTTAATAACCTAATTAAACAACTTGAGGCTGGCATTTTTCCAGTGATTAATGTTTAAACATTTCTACTTGTCATTGTTGTAGTTATTCTCAGGATCAATACAATAGATTAGAACATATTTTTGAAACAGTTGAAATGTTACATCAATGCAGTGGCAGTTCAACTTCCACCTAGTTTGATGTTAACTAACACTTATGTTTTACAGTGAATCGATGTATATTATAATTGTAATATGTCTTAGCCTGTTTTTTTAAACATTACGTTCGCACAACATACGTTTTGAATAAAAATGGGTTCAGCTAAACCGTAAAAAACACGGTACCAACTGAACACCCAACCAACCTATCCATTCTTAGACCTATATAAAACAATTGAGGAACCGTCTATATACAGTAAAACATGTGTAAAACAGCCACCCTCAACCAGACAAAAATTGGTTTTCAAGACCAATTATTGCTTAATGCAAGTCAAAAGTTTTGCAGAATGCTGCAAGGGGAGCATTCTGCAATACTTTTGGCTTTCATTAAGCTACCATTTGTCATTTAGATCTTTGTTTTGTCTAATTTGAGTGGCCGTTTCACACAGGTTCTACTGTATACAAAAATATATATAGGGAGAATGTGGTGTGGGCTAGTCTAGTGTTTATGGTTTGTTTAAAACCAAGAACCATACAGTTTTAGCACTACCTGTCAAACAAATGGTGTTAATTGCAAGGTGAATGATGATTAGATTTACAGAAAACAATTCAGGTACTCTGTAAACATTGGACTGGACATATATTTGGATTGGATTCAACCCAAGCCTCGGTTTGAATGGAATGGGGTGAAATGCAAGGGAAATTTTTGTCTGAAAGTATGCCCCTGTAAATTATTAGATAAGAAAAATAAAACATAACACAAGCATTAACATTCTATGAGTTTTCTACAATTAAAAACTTGCAAAGAAGGAAAACAACACTCTGTCTAGTCTGAAACCTTTGTCTGACTTTTCTCTTTGTTTTCTCTAAATATAAAAGCAGGATCCGATTGCTATGTTATCAGTTAACGCTTAGAAACAAATTTCTTTCGATGAGCCTATATATTTTTTTTAAAATGCTTTACACACACCACTGCATTTCTTCGGTTGTTACTTTAGAACAAATACTTAAATGTAAAAGATTGGTATTTATTTGATTTTTTTATCCCAGGCAGATAATATTCATCGAAATAGGCTTAAATATCAAAATGACCATTTTGGAATAACTTTGAGACATTTGACACACAACCCGTTAATTTTGTTTTGTATTTGACTGTGTTGATATCCATTCCATAAAAATTGTCTTCTAAAGTTTACAATTTGCTCTAAATTCAACACTTCACTATTTCAGCCAATATCGACAGCCACTTACTGATATCTAAGTTCAAAATTCATGTTTTTCTAAAGTGTGTAATGGGTGCAACTATAAGCGAAGGGAAACATTATGATACAAAGACTACTTGTTCTATCTCTTATTTCAAACAGACATTTTTTTCTGAAGTGTAAAACAGGTACAACAACAACAACAACAACAACAACAACAACAACAACAACAACAACAACAACAACAACAAAACGGCCGAATACTGGGTACATATTTCATCTCGAAGTACAAAAACATTTTTTCTCATTTAAACCGAATGCATGTTGTAATTATTTATTCGTATATACCAGACCTGTTGTTAAGAGTGCGTAACAGAAAATAATTTCTTATTTCAAATCCAAAACATAATATGTTGTAGTTGCTCAAAAGAACCGTCTCGTTGAGACGGTTCTTTTGAGACGGTTCTTTTGAGCACCTAAAACATATGCTAAAAGTTATGCGTAAGAAAATATCTACAATTTTACGCTCACACAATTTCTTTGTCTACACCTATGCATGTACATTCCCTTTGTAGTGTTTATTGCCAACCTGCAGATTTAATTATGTTACTTAGTGCTAAGACATTAAGATCAAATGTTTGGCATCTGTAACTTACCAGGTGTAACTTCTGATTCAATTTTATGTCAGGTACGAATGCGCAACAGATTTCATTATTTCGTTAGGCAAGTGTGTATGACCAAAAATGCCACATCCACAGACCGCAGACCAGCCTACGGTACCGTGAGGAAGAGATACAAAACAGAGACATCCACAACACACAGGAACGTAGCCAGAGGCTTCATCATGTTGAAGCCCGACCCCCCCCCCCCTAGAATGAGAATAAAGAGATATCTGATCTAGTTTTATTTACTTTTTAGATGGCGAATAATAAAGGCGCAGATCAGGCTGCGCTAATGCGCAGGCTGGTTTGCGCCTTTATTATTCGCGAGCATTAAAGTTAAGATTTGTCGCTCGAAGGCCATTTGATGTTGAAGTCCAGGCTTCCTGGTCCCCGACAAGCTATGCGTCTGTGTCACAATTACCATTTAAGTAAAGAAACCAGCAGCAAGATGATTGGTACCAATACCCACACCACAAGACAGGGGACCATATCAAATGGATTCAACAACTAACAAAAAACAAAAACAAAAAAACCCAGCAGAATCACCACCTTAGAATAGACATTTAGCCCTTTACACACAGACATTTTGAGCCACGGTAGGCCAAGCCAATGACAATCATCAGGCAACAACATACCGATAAAACCTTGGTCAGGGTCGCCATGGAGTATGAGGCCTCGTGCGTGCTCGTGTGTGTGTGTGTGTGTGTGTGTGTGTGTGAGAGAGAGAGAGAGAGAGAGAGAGAGAGTGTGTGTGTGTGTGTGTGTGTGTGTGTGTGTGTGTGTGTGTGTGAGTGTGTGTTCTGTTTATAATCGCTGGAAATCAGCTTGAAAATGTTTCTAATTCTTATTTCTCTACCAATTTAATTACAAAACGTATGCCAATCAACATGTCTAAAGTTTAAAAGTTCAATTTGTGTTCAGTCACATCGAAGACAGATACTACAGCCAGTTTTAAATTGCAAACTGGAGCTAAAGAAAATTGACAGCTAATTTTTTGTCTTCTATAGAAGTTAAAAATAAACACTGTAACGCAAAAAGGTGCGAGATCTTAATGATGGTAATGAATTATTCAAACCACTTTTTCGCACTGAGATATTTACATCGACACACATTTGTTCTTCTAAAAAAACAGTTTTATCACGTCTCAAGTTCTTCGAGAGAAACATCAGCAGACTGCGCGAATGTTAAGAATAATATGGTACGTATGACCATCCACTGTAGAAAAGTCCATGCATATATATTATACCATATAGTTCAAAACTCTAAGATAGACACAATTTTTAACGTTAACTTGTTTTTAGGGGAAATTTGTGAATATATCTTTATACCCATCAGTTTTGAAAATATGTTTTGGGTGCTGAAAAGAACCGTCTTGTTGAGACGGTTGTTTTGAGTACCCACAACATATGTTTTGGTTGAGAAATAAGATTTTTTTTGGTACACTCTCATAATAAAATGCCTGATATTTGTATGTCAGGGACATCGTATTCCAGCCTCCTGCTAAGAATGTGTAATTAAAGAAATAATTTTATTATTTCTCAACACAAACATACGTTGTGGGTTCTCAAAAGTACCGCCTCAATAAGACAGCTTTTTGGAGCACCTATAGCAGATGTTTAAACAGAAGGATTCATATAAATCAAAATTTAAGCTAAAATGCTTACTTGAACCTAAGTTATATTTTTGCTGAACCCTCAAGTCTATACTGTGGACCATTTGTCCCTGATAAGCCATGATCGAATGAACAAACTAATCAGGGCATTAGTCGTAAAATAAATAAACCGATCCCCATGAGGAACAGAGCCCTACTGCTCACAACAACGTGAAATTAGCAATTGGAGCATTGATTAATACATGTGCGGTTCCAGAAAGCTTTGTCAGACTGGCAACGGATCGTTTTGCTTTTGTTTTTAGTTGATAAGGGGAGAGAGGATCGAAATACAACTAAAAGCGGGCCATCTTCGACCCGCTTTAAATGGCGTTTCAATGGCGGGCCAATGGTGGCCAAAAATTGAATGCTGGCTTGGTTGCTTCATGATTTTCAGGGTATCCGGACGAGTATTGCTAGGATACCCTATAGCTTTTGTGATTGTTAAGGGTAATCAGGACCCCATGTCCCCTCTGGATCCGCGCATTGATTAGAACAAACACAAACTATCCAGCAAATGTACATGTGTTTTGGGTTCCTTTCGCATTGACGAGTCACGATGGTTCGCCATTTTCACTTGACATAGACACACAGTGCAGAACGCGGCGTCCGATCAGAGTCTTCAGTAGTACATACACAATGTTCAATTAATATTTGAACAACAACAACAAAAGAAAAACCATTAGGCGGACTCGTACGATCGGTCAGAAATAATTTTCTTATTTCTCAACACAAACATAATTATGTTGTGGGTTCTAAAGAGCCGTATCAGAGAGACAGAGACTTTCTATTTCTATTCTGTGGACATTTAATAGACAAAACCAGGTGATAGCATACAATACATGCACATGCGTTCATACGCAAAAAAAAAAATCCCCGAGGAGCGCAGTCACTCATTTGGTAGTGTGTTAGACTTAGGGTCGAATGGTCGCTAGTTCGAGACTCCCCAGGCCTTCCAGAGGCACTGTGGTGTGTCCTTGGGCAAAAAACACTTTATCCTCTGCTTTGTATTGGTCAACCCAGGCGGGCAGGAAAACGTCCCGACAGCACTGAAAACTTGTTTCCTTGGACATAAAGCATCAACCACTGTCAACGCAAATAAATCTCTCTTTCCGCAGACTTTACCAATATCAGCATCACAATCCAAGCCAGCGTCCAATCCTGGGCCACTAGGGGCCCAGTCGGATGGCGTTTCGTTGGCGGGCCAATAGTGGCCCGATTATACGTGCTTCTTAGGAAATGAACCAACATGTGAGAAACTAGCCACAAAATACTATAATAACCACCCATGCTGGCGCAGCACTGCTACATTTTGGTCTCAGTTTTCTCTTTTTTATAATAGCAGCGAAGACCCTGGTTAGTCTCTGCAAATGCGCAGACTTCTCTTAGCCTTCATTGCTCAACAATCATCGCGGCGATATGTACATAAATCCCATGTGCTTCCTCATATAATCAATCTTCTCAGGAAAAACAAATCCCTCCAGAAAGTCAATTTGTTTTCATTCAGATTACAGCATAGTTTTTCTTAATTATCGTAATCAAGTTTGTTCAGATGCAATAAAAGGGGCTCGTGAATTAAATCGAGCAAATTCGAAGCATAAAGTGTTCGCAGGAATTACCATGGGAACAGATAAGTAATCCGTTTGACCGCGAGACTGGCATTGTATTTTTGGACCCTGATCTTGTCAACTGTATTTATTCCCAAGGAAGACCTCCGAGTACTGGCATACATGTATTTGCGGTCGTCAGTTCGATTTCTGGTCTCTTCACATACTTCCGTAGAAATTATTCTCGAAGGCAAATTCAAGTAGGCTAGTTGTAAGGGTCTGGATGGGGTAGAATGATAAGTGAATAATGGCCATTTTTATAATGAATAGTGAATAATGAGCCCCCAAAAAATGAATAGTGAATAATGAGGGCCTAAAAATAAATGAATAATCCTATTTTTAATGATTGAAGAAAAAATAATGAATAGTGAATAATCAGATTTCCTTGACACCTTTCTTACTTTTAATGAATAATTGGTCTTATAAATAATCCAAAATGTTAATGAGAAGAATAATATGAGTAGTGAATATCAGACCCCCATCCAGACCCTCAGTTGTCTTCATCTACTGACGAAAGTATAAAAAACAGGTAAATCGTTCACCAAAGCCTGCCCCGGAACAGTTTTAAGAATCATCTGGTTGGGGTTGTGAAGATCGGGTAGAACTTTTCTTAGCTTGCATTGTGTGTCTTGGCTGGTTTACCTATGTTTTGTTTCTCTTCCTCTGTGTTGTTATGTGGTGTTTGTTTGGTAGTGGTAGCTCAAAGTGACAGATACACAGTTGTATGGACTCGACAATGCCAGCCAAACCAAACATTCAAGAAAGAGAACTCACGATCTAACAGAATAGCTGCAACAGGAGTTAGTCTATTACAAGTGTAAGCTTTCATAAAAAGCGTGGTTTACGCTTAGCATATATAATTTTTATTTCTGAACAAATTAAATAGATGTGATATATACTTTATAGATAATTAGATCTCTTTCAAAACATGCCTTTCCAAAGCCCCCCCCCCCCCCCCACACCCCAGCACACACACCAACAGTGGCTTTGGCCACTGCCGTTCTAAGGTGGTAGTTCTGCTGTTGTTTATTATTGCTGTCCCCAATAATTATTTGTGTTATTGTTTTGTGTAAGGTCCTTGTTTTGTTTTGCGGTTTTTGTATCCTTTCGAGTTTTGCAATCATCTCGTTGGGGAAGAGAGAGCTGGTTGCTTTACTTTTGTTGTGCTCTAAATGCCATGTTGCTATTATCGTTCTTTGATTTTTCCTCAACGGCGTCATGAGTTGGTCTTCAGTATGTGATTGTGGCATTTACTGGTCATTCTCACTTACTTTTTCCATCACGGTTCTTCGAATGGTCAACTCCAATGGCGTAGCTAGAACCGCGGCTTAAAAAGTTACGCACATCAAAGGGAGACTACTGGATCAAGCAGTGATTCGCTTCAATTGCCTCATTTTTCAAAATGGGAACGTCTCTTAAAGGAAAGGAAAGAATTTGCTCCTAGAGGGAGCGAATTCTTTTCTTAAAGAGCAGTTCCTTATGGTATGGAAAATCATTTTTACCACATTAGGTGACCTCCCTTGAATGTTACTATTTTTACTACGGACGTGTGTAACTGCGTATAGGGAGCTACGCCAATGAATTATTTGACTGCCGGTGAAGACTTAAGTGGATAAAACTGATTGATACTCTGATGGTATTCCTGAACAAACTTTTAAAAAACATAAAAAATAAGCAGCATGCAAAGAGTTAATGATCATGGTACTGTATGATTGTAGAGGTTCTCAGGTTATAATTGGGCAAAACAGATAAATACGAGATAGATTAAAGAGAGAAGGTTTTCTAATTAGCGGTTCTAGGAAAGCCGTAAAAATATAATTGCCTCCGCTGAAAGACAACGTCAAAAAGTCTTTTACTAACTCTTCGGCTGCTAACCGTCTAGTGTGTGTTTTAAAGCGTCTCTGTAGTTAGCAGTCATGAGTGTGTAGCCAGATACTGCTTGCCTATATGCTGAAATTAATCTGTGATGCTAGCAACTAGATGCATCAGCCCAGCAGGCACACACCGTTATTTCGAAAATACGTGTCTGCTGGTTTCTTGATGACCTTGGAAAACGACACTTTTATATGCAGGTGTGGTACTTGATTGTATCGATTCCTGATCTTTGCAACCTTACTTACTTTCGTAGCAGGCGAAGGGCTAATATAATACACGAGGGAAATCCTATAGATTGTACTAGTGACACTAGTAGTATGCATGCTTCAATCATTTTCCCATATATGTTTATTACATTTGTAATTCAACTGATTTTCGTCTATATTTTAGGGGCAACTTATACTTTGACTGCACTTTTAGGTCTAAGAAGGTTAGTCTATATTATGCAAAATCGACTCTAGTTGGCCTGCAGTGTGTGATTATGGTATTTCCTGACCATACTCATTTACTTTTTTATTGTCTTGCATTTTGCCTGCTGTGATTTTGAGGTAAGTGCACTATAATCTTTTAATTGGACGTGGGTTTGAATCTAGGGAGAAGATTAAGGCCAATTAAATATAAGCCATCGATAATCCGTGCTACATTGTATGTATCCGTTACCAAAACAACAGTTTTATAGATGTCAATAGGCCAGTATGGCAAATGATTCGAACATAGAATCATGTTTCTTTTCTTATCCATCAATCGAAATGTATGTTTTGGGTTCTCTAAGCACCCAAAATATGTTTTGGTTTAGAAATAAGAAAATTATTTTCCCTCTTATCACGAGTCCCAGTATATACTCAGAAAAACAATTGCAGGATATTTAGACTCAATTCCATCTCTAACATTTAATAAAATAAAGACTAAACTAATTATGCATGGCATTTCGTAGTTCCAGATATCTGCAATCAAAATGAATGTTTGATTTAAGTCACGCTTCAATGATAAAAGTAAGAAAGAGGGCAAAGATCAGGAATCCACACAATCAAGCACCACACCCGACCCAGTATACCAATGGGAAAGTGACAACTTCACAACTAAACATCACAAACGAGAGCCAAGGGGTCAGCGCCTTCGCAGCAGGTGACCACAAGGCATCAATAAACAGATGCGCACAAAAGCATAACAAAAAAAAATACAGAAATAACATAAACGATCCGGTCAGTAAAAATATTTCACTGGATTACATGTTCAAATGGTGCAACACTCTATACTGAAAAGTCATAAACATTCAAAAATGAATGAAACTCATTTTTATCATTTGTATTCGATAACGTCTGGCTCCAAAATCATTGCTGGCTCTCAACCAAAGGTTTGACACCTAATTTTGTAGTTTTTGTTAGCGTTTTCATTCTAATGTGTTGTCATATTGGCTGGGGTATGCAATATCTGTGACTTTTTGTTGAAGAAGTTGTCACGTTATTAGGTGCATTTACTGATAAATGGGTTTGATCACTTTTCTGTGGTCAGAATTAGAACATAAGTAATGACCAGGTAAAGGTTGCAGCAAAAATATAAAAGCTAACTATTTTGCTTCTTAACTTTGGGTAAAGAGGGGGTAGGTACATTTCGTGTGGTACTGTATCGTAAACAATGACCATACATTTTTTGCATTCTTGGTATTTCTATCAGATACGAAAATGCCTTGTATGGAATGTTATATAGTCAAAATAATTTTAATATCGTTTTTCTGAGTATATATACAGTATATCAAGTAGCGGATAAGGACGACATCAAACGATTTAGTCAGAAGCACACATCTTGTAGGGTCCTTGAAAAATGATGTTCCTCACTTGCTTAACTCCTGTCTGATATCTAATTTGTGTCTGACAGCTTCAGTGATACATGAAATATGGATATATAATCATGATGGCTGGTATGTAGTTATTTATGTCTTGTTCGTTGGGACAGAATTTTCTATCCGCCCCTCACACTGATGAAATATTCTTACATTATGACCTCTCTCATCTACAGTTCTCATATAAGTCAAATATCGTAAATTCGAAGTCCTCGGAACTTGAATTTTTCTTTCGAATTAACATTAGTTCGAATTATAGAGAGGAAGACATAAATTATATAACCACATAAAATGATTATAATCAGTTTTTTTCTATCCAACATAAGTTTTGGACATGTAAAAGAAACGTCTCAAGAAGACGTTTCTTTTACGCACCAAAACATATGTTATTATAGATACATAATGTAGTTATTGAATAGATCATGATATATGTCATTGTCTCTGAATCTAGTGTGTCCCAAATTCATTTTGAATAACCGAGTTCGAATTTACGAGGTTTTACTGTATCACAAAATGATTTAGTCTTGTAGGGTCCACGTTTTCCTTGACAAATGATGTTGCTAACTTGCTTAACTCCTGTCTGATATCTAATTTGTGTCTGACAATCTCAGTGATAACATGAAATATGGATATATAATCATGATGGCTGGTGTGTAGTTATTTAAATCTTGTTCGTTGGGACAAACTTTCTATCCGCCCTTCACACTCATGATATATTTTTACATTATAACCTCTCTCATCTACAGTCCCAATATAAGTCAAATATCGTAAATTCGAAGTCTTTGGAACTTAAGATTTTCTTTCGAATTAACATTAGTTCGAATTATAGAGAGGAAGACATAAAATATATAACCACCTAAAATGATTATAATTAGTTGTTTTTTTTTCTATCAAACATAAGTTTTGGACATGTAAAAGAAACGTCTCAAGGAGACGTTTCTTTTACGCACCCAAAACATCATCTTGTCCTACCAAGGGTTGCGATTGTCTAATCTAACCCTTGGCCTCACAGCTTTGATTTTCTCCGATTGAATACGTCATAAGCCGAAAATAGTAACTATTAATATGATCAATCACAAAGTGGTGCAAAAAATCGATAAACACCACGCCTCCAGATAAGACGGCATGATTAATTTACATTCTGTTTTCTTATTTAACAACTAAAATGTACGTTTAATGTGCTCAAAAGAACTGTCACATTAAGATGGTTATTTTGAGCACCCATAACATAATGTTGAAATTAATTATAGAAGAAAAATAAATAATTTTACGACCAAAATCTTTGCTTATCTGGACTTATGGAGACTTAGCTTAGATGCCGATAAACTGCTACATTTAATCTGATTGGCAGGAAGGGATTATCGAAAAAATCCTTCCTGGCGTTTTCATTGGTCGATTAGTCTGCGCTAATAATAAATTTTGAGGGTCGTGGGGCGAAGGGTTTGTCGAAAGGTAGATACGACGAAACCTTCGCTGGTGAAGATGCCAAAACATATGTTATTATAAAGCATAATGTATTTATTGAAATATATCATGATTATGTCATTGTCTCTGAATCTAGTGTGTCCCAAATTTATTTCATATAACCGAGTTCGAATTTTCGAGGTTTTACTGTATCACAAAATGATTTAGTCTTGTAGAGTCCACGTTTTCCTTTACAAATGATGTTGCTCACTTGCTTAATTCCTGTCTGATATCTAATTTGTGTCTGACAGCTTCAGTGATACATGAAATATGGATATATAATCATGATGGCTTGCGTGGAGTTATTTATATCTTGTCTGAAATCGGGGAAACACAAGTTTTCCATTGAATTCATTGAGAATCTAGATATGTCTATCGGTTAGAGTGCGACCTATCAGCCATGATTGATATACATTTGTCCTACATAAAGTCAGAAAAAATATTACGAGACAGAACTTCCTCTTGAAAGAACTATGAAAGAAAAATAGTGAGTATGATCAGGAAATACGACAATCACAAACCGCAGACAACCCCGTGGCACCGCGAAGAAGAGCCGCTCAACCATCACGAGACACCAGGAGGACAAATTAAGCAAAGCAACCAGTTCTCTCTTCCCCATCAAGATGATTGCAATACTAGAATGGTCATAAAGTAATGTACAACAAAACATAGAACAATTACAGACTCCCACAATGAGAGTAAGAATTAACAAGAAGTCAACAACAACAGAACCACCGCCTTAGAACGGACAGCAGCCTAAGCCAACGGGCGGGGGGGGGGGGGAGGGGGGCTTAAATGCATTTTACTGGTACCAAACCGTTTATCATATGACGTCGTTTCTGGGAGTGAAATAACGCCATGCAATAAAATCGTCAAACCACTAATTTACAGATTTACGGGAAACGTTATGACGTTTATAAAAGCGTTGTGTACAAAATGATGCAATTATAACGTTTTTACGTCTGAATTGAGATATTAAAGTAATCTTATTATAATATGATAAATAGAATCTAGCATTCGTGCTCCTGTATTGTTTAATTTATTAAACTCGTTGCGAAAAAGTGATTAAATGCTTGGCTAGCCTCGCATTTTATCTCTTTTCCCCAACTCGTTGAATTCAATAAAACATGAGCATTCATGTAAGATCCTTTATATGGAAACCTCATAATCATAGACCACAGACCAATCCAGAAGGTACACAGATAAGACCTCAAGCAAAGCTAAAGGTAAAGAATAAAACAACAACAGATGTCCTTATGAGCAATATATAGTAATAAATATCCGTTATATAATGTGAGGAAATAAACCCTCGGTTCTAGTTATCAAATGGCTTTTACTTTTTAAGCTCCAGGAGTTACATTGCTGAATAATTAACTAAATAATAATAATCTGATTAATAAAACCCTTGTTTCAAGTTATCAAATGGCTTTTACTTTTAATCCTCAGGAGTTACATTGCTGTATAATTAACTAAATAATAATAATAATGATAATGATTTAACAAAAACAAAAACAAAATGAGCATACAGCAACAACAAAAACAAGTAATATTTTTTCATGTGCTTGTCTTTGTTTTGTTGTTGTTGTTGAAATCTGTCTTTTATGCCATTTCCCGGCCATTGTGACATTACCTTGTCACTTGATAGCTGTTATTTTGACATAACCTTGTCACTTGAAATCTGTCGTTGTGACATTTCCTTGTCACTTGATATCTGTCATTGTGACATTACCTTGTCACTTGAAATCTGTCGTTGTGACATTTAATGTGGTCAGGACATGCCACAATGGCAGATTACAGTCAACCTATGACATCAAGCAGAAGAGACTCAATATTCCACTTAATCTGCATGTCTCGCCAAAATCCTTATCGATGACTACAAACGGATATAAAGTGATATTTGATTAGCAGATATTCTTAGAAAATCGACTGCCAGAGATATATTTGTTTATTGAGGCAACTTATAGACAGCTAAATTGATTGTAAACATTCGTGTATTACACATGTTTGCATACATTATACAGTACTACACACTGTACAGAAAAACTTCCACGGGATGGATGTAAACAAACCATCTTATCAGCTCCATGAGTTCCACCAGTTCAAAGTGGGGTGAGATAAGTTCTGCTTGTTTATTCAAAAGGGAGTATATTAGTGGAGAGTCTATCAAATTACATTTACAGCAGCAGTTGAATTTATTGAACAGAAAAGAGCCTTTGTTTAAGTGTGAGTTAAAGACAATAAAGTTATTGTCATAACTATGATAGAAGCAAAAGTTTGGCGAGTGAGCAGGTTGCAAATCCAACAGACTTGTACTAGTTCAAGATGCATTTTTCATCAAACCATTTTTCTAATGAAACTAAGTCCTCTAAAAACTATGAAACATAACTCACATTGCAAAGGGTAGACACTGATCAGGCCAAAGGAGTCATAGTCCAACTGCTAGTTAGTCCACTGTTAAACTGTAGTACTTATGATTAGCTCAGTTCAAATTAAACTCAATCGAATGTTCTTTGTTTGTTTGTTTTGTTGCTTTACGTCCCAAGTCAACAGCTACGGTCATTGCGGGACGGTCAGTTCACCTAACCACACTTTTTTTCTGGGCAGGCTTGAACAAGCGGTTAACCAGTAATTTGTGCACATACTTTCGCTTGTAACTGACAACAACCCTTCTTGAATGACACAGCGGAAGGGAGGAGAATGTTCTATCTATTAACACTTTCTTTACAGATAGAATCTTCCACCCAACTAAATACAACTATTGTTTGGTGGTCAAATGCATATATTTAGAGGCCATCGGTCGCAAACAATTTATAAATCACATATTATATTTGTGGCAGGTGGCCGTTTTATTCAGCAAAAAGTGTAGTTCCTGATGATTTGTTTTCATCCTGGGTCAGTACTATTTGCCAAGTCAACGCCTTAAAAGGCGTTAAACTTTACTTCACCGCACCGGGGCCCATATTCGTTTATTGAACAAAAGTACAAGCAAGCAAACATTTTTTTCGGAGGGAGGGGGGAGGGAAAGGGAGGGGGTGCAATTAGTTCTAAGAAGGTTTCCCCCAACCCCAACTCAACTTCACCCCGCTAGATTTTGCAGTTATATCCATATAGACACAGGGCAGTTCCACTCATATAACATTATAAAACCAATTGTAGTAATACATTTAGCTATAATTATCATATGACGTCGCGTTTGGGAGTGAAATAACGCCCTGCAATAAATACACATTATCATAATAGTAACTTGATCTGGCGTACAGTATCACGTCTCGTGGATGAGGTCATATCATCGGATCACCCGAGACGCGTAGCGTCGAGGTCATATCATCGGATCACCCGAGACGCGTAGCGTCAAGGGTGACCCAATGGTATGGCCTCATCTACGAGACGTGATACTGTACGCCAGATCAAGTTACTATTATGATAATATGTTTATTATATGCCTTTTTTCTGACATTCTTTTTGATTTTAAAACTTGTTTTGGTCTTTAATCCCGAAAAATTGCGGGAACGTTTGCCATAACGTTACGTTTCTTGACGCCACGTCAACATTTTTTCCGCCTCTGGTTCCATGCTTGCAATTTACTTTACGTAACGTCGCCGCAAAAGCAGGTAACCGACGTAAGCCTCGTTTTAAAGGATAGTGATATGGATTCAGAAAACCTCAGTACGTGGATCCGGCTTTCTGTATCAGATGGTCAGAAAACAGACAGTTCTAAAGTCGTATCAGTTGTAGGTATATAATAAAATCTGTAAACCACTGGTGGTTTATCGATTTTCGGGAAAAGTTATGACGTCCATAACAACGTTGCGTACATTATGACAAAATTATAACGTTTTTGTGCGAGAAATGAAATTTCAAAGTAATCTCAATGTCATATGATAAATAGAATCTAGCATTCGTGCTTTTGTATTATTGAATATACAGTGAAGCCCATATCAGCATGTGATATAAAAAATGCACACTTTCTTCAATCAGGAATTCCTGAACAATTCTCAAACTTTTTTATCATTGTAAAATGTGCCATGTTATCTACATGTACTTACTGGAATTAAAGACATATGTGATTAATTTCCATGCACGCCTTTCCTGCCTCTGGAAACGGGGAAAGTTGGTCTGGTCCTGTCTTTTGACCATTTATGTATTCGGATCAATATAAATTTCAGATACACTTATTTCAGATCGATGTTCCGACGTTATCTTGACAAAATAAAGTAACTAAAATGTGTCGGCCTTGATCTCAGCACCAAATATAGATAAATAGATCAGGCAAAAACAAACGATGTACACAATTTTCATGTTTTAGCCCTGGTTACAAATTCGATATTGGCTGAGACTCGGATTGTCTGTCTCGTCTATATGTACGGGTATTTTGAGCTGCGCACGACCTGATATCGTGACCTAGTGGTTAGCGTGTCGGCCTACGAAACCAGAGGCCCCCTGTCGCTTCCCAGGATGGGCACATATTTTCAGTGTGTGTTTTTTTCTTCTTCCCTTTTTAGCATTTTAATGCTGAATTGCTTCATAGAAAAGGGGCATCGTCGAATGGTCAACATTTGACTTTTTAGCTCACCTGAGCCGAAGGCTCATGGTTGAGCTAATAGTATACCTGTCACTCCGGCGTCCGTCCCTCGTCCGTCGTCCGGCCACAATTTCAAACATCTTCTCTGAAACCACTGGGCAAATTAAATTCAAATTTCATATGGAGACTCCTTAGGACGCAGGAACAAAAGTTGGTTCAAATGGTCCTGGTCACATGACCGAATTGGCCGCCACCCCCATATATGGTAAAAACCCTTTACAAATCTTCTTCTCCCAAACCAGAAGACGGATGACCTTGGAACTTGGTATGTAGTATTTACCAAGTTTGTTCAAATGATGATTCTATGTTGACCTTGAGCTACTTAACGTCAAGGTCAAATCTGCTTCCTTATGCTTTTAAATGGGAAATTTTCTGAAAAGTTGATTTATTTTAAAACTGTGGAAGCCCAAGTCGTTATTCTCACCTAATGAGACAATGGCTATAAATAAGTTCCAAAGGTCAAGGTTGACCTTTGGCCTTTCAGCTTAGGTCGCTCATATTGGAGTCCCATAAATTTATTAAAACATAGTTTTCTCACAAACCATTGGTCCAATGTTGAACTCAAATTTCATGTGAAGACTACTTATGATAAGTTAGCCAAAATGTACGCAAAATATCTTGGTCACATGGCCAAGATGGCCCATGTATGGTAAAAAACATTTAAAAATCTTCTTCTCCGGAAACCTACGGACTTGGTATGTAGCATTGGGGATGTGGGGCCTACTAAGTTTGTTTAATAGGGCCCCGCCAAGCGAGCAGTGAGTGCGCAGTTAGACTGGCATCAGTCCATACATCAATGTATATAATCACATTTATAATTATATTTAACTATGAAAAAATATCTTATAAAACTTCTATCCTCTCTGATAGTCAAATTTAGTCTGATGTCCAAGCCGAAAACTACTCCAAGTAAAGTTTTAAAATTGCTAGTGAGCTGTGAGCAATGGCAATGCATATAAACCAATACTTGCAAACAAATAAAATTTAAAAAAAAAGAATCTTACAAAAACTTTGCTTAACATTATATAACTTTCCTCAGAAATGTTTATATTTAGTATTATGCGATTATGCACCTTTAAATCTTTGCATATGCTTATTTTCTGAAAACTTCTTTCTAGAATACCACCAGAGTGTCGAACAGTTTTGATCTAGATTAGACCCAGTTTTTTTTGTAGGACCTGATCTGGATCCAAACTACTTGCAAATGTTTTCAACAGAAGAAACAAACAGGTAAATGCCAGAAAATCTTTCAGCGGTTTGGTCAGTGTACACTTGCAATGAATTGAAAGTGGCTATCCATTCACTGGTAATATAAACATCAAGAGATATTTATCAGAGTTGTAAAAATAATTTGATGTGAAACACAGATTTATTGCCTTCCACAGGTCCAGAATCCATTGGTTTGGCCAATATTTACAGTGCGCAGTGTAAAGTACTGTATAACGGATGCTCTAAAACTAAAGCTATAGTATTGGGGGCAGAAATGGTCCTGATATTTTTCTATTTCTTTAAAAATGTTTTGTCAAATTTAGTTAATTGTATTTTTATCAAAGAAAAAATGCACTGTTCAATGATTCTATATCGAATAAACACGTGTGCCCAGGCCTTGAATTTATAAGGTATTTTTAAAAATGCTTAACTTGACTAAAATTTAAACTAAAACCTTAAATGCTGATTTTCTTACTTTGAAACACTCCGATGCTGTATTAACCCTGTTTATAAATGTTAAATTGCCAACAATTTGAAGTTTGATCTCTTTACCTATTATGTTTAACAATTGTTAAACACTTTTATGCACAAGTTAAAAATTTCCTGCTTTTTTGAGTCGAGCATGAAAAAAGTTTTAAAACCACGAGCATATGTGCCAAAAGCATAGACAACACAGACCAGTTCAGGTAGCAAAGACACACATTTATACACCAGCGCGTCAGCGCTGGTGATATACGTTAGTAAACTTCCATTGGGCGCGTGTTCGATTCGGGCCGGTTCCATTAGCAAGTTGCGGAAATGGATCAGGTGTTAACTCCCCAACAGCAGTGTTTTTATAGTTCTTTCTCAGACTCCCCGTCGACCAAGTAACTTCTGAAATTCAATCATTGCGTGAGCGATGTCGATATACTTTGGATACTGGATTGCTTCTAAAAGCGAAAAGGCCTATTAGAGATCTTACCACTGAGCGAGAATCCCAATCAAACATGGACCCTTCGGATATTCTAGACTAAATGTGACGAAATATTTAGATGTAGATGTGTCAGTTTCAATATGCCCCCTAGGCATTATGTGCATTGACTTCGATTGAGGAATACGGTTGAATGACCTAATACATACTGCTGGGAAGGGGTTAACTCTACAATTATTCAGTGAGTTCATGAGCAGAGTCTTACTGGAATATGCATATTTCCTGTCTCTTATTTGCTTCCAATGGATCACCTATGTACAAATCGTTATCTAAAACAAAAAAAAAATACTCAGAGCTTGAAGCTCTTGAAATACTGAAAAGAGTGGCCTCAGCAAATGCAATAATAAAACACTATAAAAGTCCTTCTTTATTAACTGTAAAATGCCATGCGATGGTTCTAAGCTTTTTTTAGAAGCTAACCTTGTATATTTAAATCATTAAAATAGAGATCACCTTTTTGAGTGCATTCTGCTATTGCTTGATATTCAAGCACAATCTATTGAGGCGTCAAATGGTTATTGATCCATCTAGATAGGTAAATATAGGTATAACAATTACGCCACTGCAATTGTTCTTGCAGATTATATAGAGAATTTTAGGTGAGTTATTTTAAATCAAGTTTACCAGACGATGAATTGAGCCGAGCAATTCAACATGCGTTCTCAAAACTGAACCTGGTTAACTTGATATCAAACGGCGCAAACTTGGTAATCTATTTATCAGTTTTCTAAGATGATTCCACTGTTCAAATTAGCGATTATGATGTCATTATAAAATTCCCGTGTCGATTCGACGTGAAGTTTTTTTACGGTATGGTATCACTCTCCACATGGTATCACTTTTTTCCAATTTTCTTTACTAGAGTATATACTACCACATTACCTTTGTAATATTAATTGCCATGCATGTTATACGGTATATCAACACATTAGGAGATTCTCTAAATAAGTTTAAGCTTTCCTTCAAATCCTATTTACAGTGCTTTTGCATGTATATATTTGAATAGATATGTGTAAATCAACCTAATTTGGTCAGCATTTTACCAATGGTACATAAGAGTTTACGGAGAGGGGGAGGGGATGAATACTTTTGCAAACAAACAGTGAAACACAAGATGAAATGCCGCTTACACGGCATTTCATCAGTGTCTACTCTGTTTGCTTAGGCAAAAGCGATCTTCAGAGAAAGAAATACAACTCTTATTTGGAAAGTATAAACTGTGACCCCTCGATATGTACAATGGAATATTCCAAATGTATTTGATCAAACCAGAAGGAAGAAGCCATTAATGCATTTAGTGTTCGAAGAAAACTTACCAATAAGGCGCATGACTCCACTGAAGCATCTTGCATTCACACAGTTAGAAAGAATATCCGTACAACTCTAGATAAATACTTCTTCAATAAAACGCCACTTATATTCGCAATTATGAAATATATTTCTTAAGTTTATCTATTTTAACTAAGTTTACCAATATGGTGCATGTCCTTGCGTTCGCAAACTTAGAATTTATGTCCGTATCTAGGAAAATGTTTCTTCAATATTGTCACTTATATTAACATTTAATAAATACTTAAAATTCATTTTATGTTAAACTATGTTCACACAGCTTAAAATATTTTTCCTTTCTGGGCACCCACATCGTTAGATTGGTGTTAATAAGCTTGTTTTGAAAAATGACGTACTTTAATTAAGTATTAACATGTATATATGCCAATGTCGACTTCCTGGACGTTAGGTACTATTATGGACAAACATGGATTTTCTGAGTAACTATTTCCCAATTTCAGGACCATTTGTCTTACACTTGGAACTAGTTGAATGTAACACTATCGGTGGTACTTTGCATTTGATTATTTTGATATTTATTTTCCTAACTTTTATTCCTTCAGTCTAACACTTTTTCACATATCATTTATCCACACTCCACAATAAAGTAACTAACCTGTTACAATTGTTTTAAAAATGCAATGCACACTTAGCACTTTATTATAGCAAATGAATGACCCTATTTGCTTTTTGTCACTACATACAAAAAAGCGACAAAATATGATCAATGACTTGGAATTAAAGTCGTTAAAACGGATTTCTGATTTTGTTTTGACTGATTTTTTTCTTCTAATTGATGACCAGTTTTACACTTTAACGATGTTCAATGCAATTTTTCTTAATAATCAGTGACGAATAAAATAATTAGAAATACCGTTTGTTACATTTAAGAAAAAAATAAAACATATATTTATAGCTTGACAAGGATAGCCAATAATGTAACGGTTTTCCAATCCCTTTAATAGAAGAAAATAATACCACAATGGTTCCAATGTAAGAGTGCTATCCTCTGGAACAGAAGCTGCTTGCGGATCACACAGCTTATGCAAAATGAGACACACATTAAATAATTTTCTTCTTTGGAAATTTTAATCAATAACTGCATCATTTGACATTTTGCCTACAAAAGATTTTACTAATGACATTCAGGATATTTAGATTGTTAAAGAAAGTATCGGAATTTTAGAAAATAATCTCTCAGGGAAAGTATAGAAAATAATATCTGAGAGAAAGTCACCGAACGTCACAAAAGATTGGTTTACAACTGAACTTTAATCAGTGCCGCCAGTGGTAAGTGTTGTACAGTACCTGTGTATGTCTAGTGACCTCATTAAAACAAACTATTATTACCTAAATTTAAGAAAATAATCACTCTGAGAATGTCACTGAATGTAAAAGTGATGTGTCCAAGACTGAATTCCAGCATATAATTTATATAACTAAGCATCGGTTGCTCTAACGACTAAATGCTAACAGACACGACGTATCTTCGTAACATTCCCAAATGCCAGAAAATTACTGATGAAAAATGAAACGTTTTAACAAGTACACTTAAGAATCAATGGGAACAACGCTATAAAAGTCTGTTGATCTGTGAAAATGTCATTTACTCGCTATTACATATGACACTTGTGGCTGGAAAACAGTGATAGTTTTATTGAGGCCTTGGAATGTACATCTCACTTTGAAAGACACTTTTAACAGATGGTAATTTTGTAGGTCTTGCCATACACTTTGCGAGTAAGTACTATTACAATATATGAAAAAAGTGAACATGAAAATATGACTCAGCAAACATAAACACCAAAATAGTGAGTATGATCAGGAAATACCACAATCTCAAACTGCAGACAAACCCGTAGCATCGGGAGGAAGAGCCACATAGCAATCACGAGAACCAGGCAAACAGAGCAAAGAAACCAGCTCTCTCTTCCCCACTGAGATGATTGCAAAACTAGAATGGACAAAAAGTAACGCACAGCAAAAAGTGGAACAATTACAGAATCCCACAATGGGAGTAACAATCAACAACGAATAAACAACGACAGAACCACCGCCTTAGAACGGACAACAGCCCAAACCACTGGGGGGGGGGGGGGGGGGCTTAAATGCACTTTACCAAATCGCCCTAGATTCTGCTGTTGTTGAAGCACAAAATGTTAAGCTCGCATGGAGGATTCCTAACAATTGTCATGTATCATCATAGAAAGACAATATAATCAAGTTAACGCACTTTGATGAAACCAAGACCAACCTTATGGCCAATTTGAAGAGACAATAATATTAAGCATTATAAAAGAATGGGATATAGTGTCTGTTAGGCCTTGAGCTGGCTATAGACCCCCCTCCCCCCCCCAGGGGGAATTTTGTACACTATGATTTTCTGAAACTACATCATATAAGACACGAAATAAAAGATGTTAGCCCTCTGAGAGTGGCAGCGTTAACGTGTAACAGCACGTTATATACGTTACCCCCCAAAATAGCATTAAATGTCCCTGATACTCTCAACCATGACATGTTCGTACATATTTGCATGCTGACACAGGTTTATGAACTTCTTATAACACAGTTACATATTTTTTAGTATTAATTTTATAAATGTCTTGAGTAATTATCGTTGTATACGTTACTTAGTGTTTCCTGCGTTATTTCCGAGTATCAGTATGGTATTTATTGACTATACGTGTATTAATCTGTCACAGAATATAGTAAATCTAAAAGGCTGCTACTTTAATGATTTAAAGTTCTTTATTATGGTCGCTTACACTATTTTTCAGGTCCATGTTATGTATGTTACCTTCAAAATAGCATCAAACATATAAGTTAATGTCTCTAACAAGCCCTGTTTATACTTATTCGCATGCTTGCACAGGTTTATGTACTTCTTTTAACAAGGTTTACCTATTTTAAGTATTCATTTAATAAATGCCTTGAGCTTTAACTGTTATGTGTGTTACCAAATGATACATAAGTTATTCTGAGTATCTGTATAGAAGTTGTTGACTATACATGTATAAACTCTGTCAGAGAATTTAGAAAATTTATAAGGCTGAAATAAAATGAAGTTCCTTATTTATCTATGGTGACTTAAACTAATAATATAATGTGATCTATCAACCTTCGCTGTTTGCTCACATAAACAGTATAGATACCATGCATTCAAATCTGAAGTTCTGAAAGTCAGTCACTGTGAAACAGCTCAGTTCTGGGCAAGGTATATGGATATGATTCAGATGGTGTTGACACTGATTAGGGCTACAAGGAAAACAACTTTGAATTGCATGTCATCTCTATCTGTATGCCTTGTTCCCAATGTCCATTGCAAACAATCACAACAACCACGCACAATATGTACCTGTGTAATAGATTACACTCATAAAGTTGATACACATCGCAGATGCAAAGAACTTCTCGAACAAAATGGGTTTAGTGTGTCACAACCATTGGTTCTTTGCTTGAGAAATGCTTTTGACATAACTACCAGGCAAACAATATAGAGGTATTATAGGCTTCAGCAACTAGAACTAAGCTTCGTACTACAGATGGAATTGTGTTTTACTCATCACATCAGAGCTCAATATATTGAAACAACTCTTCAATGCACTGAAATGAAATATTCAATCTGCTCAGATGCAAAGTAGAATGAGTACTAGAGGCAGTTTCAGGCTTCACCAATCCTTTTAGTTCTAGTTTTGAAGACAATGAACTGTACTTTTGTCTTTCGGTGTGCCTGCTAAGCCTGACATAGCTAAGGTTCTTATTGAGGCTGATGACATTGGCAGGAAGGCTGTTGCAGACTTCATTGACTCATTTTTAGTTAAAAAAATCTGTCTTTCACCCCCCCCCCCAAATGCTACCAGCTAATAAAGTTTTGATGCTTGCGAGGTCAAGCAAGAAAAATTGCCCAATTTACAAATGGTAAACAGCCAGATGAGAGCTTAAAGGAGCGTCCTTGGTAAGCATGGCCTTCTTTCTATTGGGCATAATGTTGACCTTGAGTTGACACTGCCGTTCCTTCTGGGACCAGTACCATGGTCACTGTCAACACCTGATAGAATTTCCACCAATACTGACAAGTCCAAACTTCAGCATGGCTTGCAATCACACATTAAACCAACATTAGATTGGCCATGTAGTGCTGCACATAACTTTGATGTTAATGCCGTAACTACAGAGCATAATAGCTTTTCCTGTCACCTTCATTGATCTGATGGCACCAGTATTCAACCAGGCACTAAAGGCAGGGTGTGTTGGTTTTGTCACTGATACATATATACAATGTATAAGCAGCAGTTTATAAAGTCTAACAAACATTCTCGCAGAGGATAACCTGGGTGTTTTGTTCAACAATGGTGTATGCAACAAAAAGTTCACCTTCTGAATGTTAACAGCATTGGCCAGAATTTGGGGAAAGAGATCTACATTAATACACTGTTTAACAGATTGTGAGACTACCAATGTGCCGATGTGTTAGTACCACGGAAAGGTTATTCCTATCAAACTGATAGAGAACCCCTCCCCCACTAGTTCATCAACATTCTAAGTAGGGTAGGAAAACAAATAAAGAATTGCTCTAGGCACTGATCAGTGATATGAAGCCATAGCATGTGCTATTTATGTAATTGTGAATAAGCTGCAGTACGACATGTTTCTGAAAAAAGTACCAAAGCCATACACATATACTGACTATTTCAAATGGCATGAACATGAGCTTACCTCCAATCTGCTTTTCTGTCCTTAAGATGTACATACAAAGATTAAACCATCAAGCCTTTCCCATGAAAACAGTGAGGCTTTCCAGATATGGACAAAATGTGTGGAAAATAAATGGGAAGGAAATCGAGTACCTCTGGGTGAAAGAAAACTTGATTGTACCCTAACAAATGAGCCACAGAATTATATTTCACATTTTGTGTGATATGGGGTTACAATGTTCAAAACTCAACAACTCAAACCTTATAAAAGATAGAAACATAATATTTGCAGTTTCCAAAAGGTACATAAACATTCTTTGATACAAAATGAGTTAGTAAGCACATTCACATTTAAAAAATATCAAACTATATTAGTTTCATAAATCATTTTTATAGGAATAATGACAAAAGTAACATACGTAACACTTTGGGGTGCATAACTGTTTTCAAAGGTCCATATCTGTGAGGCAAAAATAGCTTACTTGGATGATATAGCCAATTTGGAAATCTGACCTTATAGTTTGCACTTGTCAGAAGTCATGTCATTTACTAAAATTATCAAAGATGTTGATGGGTATTATATATGATTGGCTGTTACAGGGTAATAGTGCCATTACCAGAGTGCTAGCATATTGCTTAATCCTTGCAAGATAAATCTGATAGAGGAGTAATAAGTAGTATAGGAAAATTCTTTAAAACTCTTGGATAATATACTAAGATTTGCTCTAGAACTTCTACCTGATGGGTTTTCTTTGATCTTTAAAGTTGTTACTCGCACATTGCACTGAATGTTACGAACTTTCCAAGAGTATTATGATAACTATATATTTGATGTCTCTATAAAAGAAAAGAGGGTTTATGGTAGTTTATGTATTGAGTTACTTCCTCAGCAAATGAGTCAGAGTAAAAATAAGTACATGGACCTGTGCCAGCATGCAAATACGTACAAGCTGGTCGTGTTGGAGACCATATCTTGAATGTTTAATGGTATTCAGAGAGTAACGTATGTAACCTGGGCTGTAAAATAGTGTAAGACACCATAATAAGGAACTTTAATTCATTTGAATAGCAGCCTTACAGATTTACTATACTCAGAAAAACAATTGAAGGATATTTAGATTTAGTTCCATCGCTAACATTCATTACAATAAAAACTTAACTAAATATGCATACATTTCATAGTTCCAGATATCTGCAATAAAAATGAATGTTTGATTTAAGCCACGCTTCAATGATTAAAGTACTGTACATGTCTAAATGGTGCAACCCTCTATACTGAAAAGTCACAAACATTCAAAAATGATCAAAATCCATTTTTATCGTTTGTAAACCATAATGACTGGCTCCAAAATCATTGCTGGCTCTCAGTCAAAAGTATGACACCTAATTGTGTAGCCTCTGTCAGCGTTTTACTTCCAATTTGTTGTCATATTGGCTTGGGTATGCCATAACTGTGATTTTTTTGTTGAAGAAGTTGTCACGTATTTAGATGCAATTACTGACAAATGGGTGTGAACACTTGTCTGTGGTCGGAATTAGAACATAATCAATGACCAGGTAAAGGTTGCAGCAAAAAACATAAACGCTAAATTTTTTGCTTGAGAATTTGGGGTAAAGAGGGTTGGTGCATTTGTTGTGGTACTGTATTGTAACCAATGACCCGTAAATTTTATTTTGCATTTTGCTGAATTGGATATTGGTAGTTCTATCAGATACGAAAATACTTTGTTTGGAAAATATTTTCTCAAATGTTATATAGTCAAAAGAATTTTAATATCCTTCAATTGTTTTTCTGAGTATATATTCACTGACGGATGTAATACATGTAGGGTCAATAACTTCCATACTGATACTTGGAAATAACATACAAAACACTAAGTAACATATACAACCGCAAAATCTCAAGACATTTATAAAACAAATGCTAAAATTATGTAACTGTGCTATGAGAAGTTCTTAAACCTGTGCCAGACTTCAAAAAAAGTGTGAATATGTTATGTTGGAGACATTATCAGGAAAATTTAATGTTATTTTGCGGGTAACGTACGTAACATGATGTTACCCGCTAACGCTGCCACTCTCAGAGGGCTAACATATTTCATTTTGTGGCTTATATAATGTAGTATCTGGAAATCATAGTGTACGAAATTCCCCCTTGGGGGAAGAGGGGTCTATAGCAAGCGCGAGGCCTGGAGAATTACATTTTACATTTTTGTGTGATATAGGGGGTACCATGTTCATCATCTAATAACTCAAAAAGTATATAAGATAGAAACGTAATGCTTGCAGTTTTGAAAAGGTAAATAAACAATCTTTAATGTAATACCAACTTAATGAACATAAACTGGTTTCAAAAAAATTTAAGACAAACTATATTAGATGCATTTATCATTTAAACGGGGGTTCAATGAAAAAATGTAACATATACTACATCGGGGGTGACTATATTTGTTTTCAAATGTCATTATCTGTAGCCCAGTAATAGCTTATTTTGAAAATGTAACCAATTTGGAAATCTTACCTTATCTTTTTCACTTTTCTGAAGTCTTAAAAAGAATTTTAATTATCAAATATTTTGTAGGGTAACGTATGTAACAGGCTGTTACAGCTTAACGCTGCCATTGTCAGAGGGCTAACATGTTGCAAAATCCTCGCAAGACATTGGGCTTTAAGAAAAATATGGTCTACAAAATTCCCCCTGGGGGGGGAGGTAAACCATATCCAGCCAGTGGCCTATGTCTGCATGCCTGGTTATAAACCCAATCATGGTTTATAGCTATTGACCATATCTGCATTAGTTGCTATTTCCTGGTATACAGGTGGTCAGTAATGGAAAAAACAGGTACCTAGTAGCCCTCCTCTTCCCAAAACAACAACAACAAAAAACAACAACACAAAGACACCTGGTATGGGCGGATGGTCATTAAAAAATCATTAATTGCTGTAAATACAGATAGCCAGTGCCTTTAATTTTAATTGCAGGAAATTTGGTCAGTCATCAGACTCCATGACGACCCTGGCATACAATTTTAATCAGTGGGTCAGTGGCTGATGTTTGTCTTTGGCTGGACCCACAGTGGCTCTATTAGGGTGTTTCTTTAGCTCTGGGTGAATTGAGAGCCCTTTTCTTTGTTTCATCACAGTATGTTCATTTATTTGATAATTTCCCTGTGGAAAAGTCGGGAATAAGGGTGTCGATTTGGCCAGTAAAATTAACTTAAGTCCACAGTGGATATAGCTGCTGTCCGTTCTAAGATGGTGGTTTAGTTTTTGTCGAGTCATTGTTTATTGCTGCTCCTTCTGCTTTTTTTGTGTATGTCCGTGTTTCATTTTGCAGTACTTGGTGTCGTTTTTTGTTTTGTCAATCATCTCGCTGGGGGAGAGAGAGCTGGTTGCTTTTATTTTATCTCCTATTGATGGTATGTGACTGTTAGTTTTCTGTGGCTCTTCCTCACGGTACCATGGGCTTGGCTGCAGTGTGTGATCGCGGCATTTCCTGGTCATACTCATTTTTGGACAAAATTCTAATGCATTTGCTTTTGTAACGTGGCGTCTATTAGATAACGTCAAACAGTTACCACAGTAAACCCTGCGATATTCTGTTGGAAGTAGTTTGACGGTACTTCTTTTGTGGATCACTTGTGTTGTTTATGTCTTGTGTTTGTCTTGCTTTTGCGTCAGTTCATTGCTGCCTTGTGGTCACCTGCTGGGAAAGGGTTGACCTCTTGGCTCTCATTTGTGATGTTTTATTGTGGTTTTGTCACTTTCCCATGTGTTATCCTTGGTCAGGTGTGGTACTTGATTGTATCGATTCCTGATCATGGCCTAATTTCTTACGTTCATTATTTTCGACACATGTCGTTAGATGACATTCGGCTTAATGTTCTTGCATCGCTCCGATTAAAGACAAAACGAAGATATTTACGGTAAACGGGCATAGACGTGCATTAGGGGATACTTATATTCAAAATACTCAATTGGGGAGGTAGTGTCGGAAATCACGTTTTAAAATATCGGACAAATATCGCATCTGAAATCTAGCTATTGCACATTATCGCTCCGAGTAACAATCCTCCGTGAGAAAGAAATGGAAATCATTGTATAGAAATTTAAAATTCTCTAATGGAAACCTTTTGATACTTTATAGCTGTTTGGAAGCCTATAAAATCTCCAAGGACAGATGAAAAGAGCCTGTTCATGAGATTCTTGTACTTATCGCATAAGCAAAAATTCATACTTTTAAACCCCATATAGAGCTATTCAGTGGGCTAAGATGCCTAAACTATGGTACGCGTCTCCAGCGTAGTCCATGCATTGTGTGCACGAGCAGCGAAGGCTCTAGCGAGACTGCGCAAATGTGCAGTCTCGCTAGAGCCTTTGCTGCTCCAAATTAGATAAATGTAAACATCTCATGTGCTGGCTCAAACATAAAGCTTTGAAAGCATTTAGAAGGAACAAGCATTTAGAATACGATGCACTATCTGACATAACAACAATTATTCGTGTAAAATAACGAATACACATGGGTGTAGCGTTCATTATGAGCATACTGCACGTGCTTTATATGAACTTTTAAATCATGATTGTAAAATCACTAGGTTTGAATTGAAATTGAAAACGTAACTCTTTGCCTTCGTTTGGTGCTTTGTAGGAGTAATTCGGGTGCAATTGCTGTAGTTTAGACTTTTTCCAATGGTTGTTAAAATATGTATATGTATGCCAAAACATTTTGGTTATTTAGTGCCTCTTTAATTAAAGCTAACGTATATTTTCAATGGACCAATATTAACATTTAACCAACTGAGAATTATATCGCTTATTTCGTTAAGGACTGAAAAATGATAATAGGCATTACAACGTTTATAGCTCTTTCACAATTCTCCGTGTTGAAAAAACTAAGCGAGTATGACCAGGCACAAATGCAGACCAACCTACGGCATCGCGAGGAAGAAACGCAGAACACTAACAGTCACAAGACATCAGGAAGACAATTAAAGTAAAGCAGCCCATTCTCTGTTCCTCATCAAGACGTCTGCAAAACTAGAAAGAACTCTAAGTATTGCCTAACAAAACAAGGCCTAAACACAAAACCATACAAACAATGGTTAAGCAGCAATAAACAATGATTCAACAACAGCATATCCACCGATTTAGAGCGGACAGCAGCCTAAGCCACTGGGAGATTAAATGCATTTTAATTGCGCCAACGCTTGCCGCGACCTTGAAACTTAAATTCTCGGATCAAAAATGTTTAACGTCATCTGAAATCAGCCTTCAAATGTATCTTAAATCTTCTGAAGTTCAAAATCAAAGTTAGCCTTAGATGCGCCTAGGGGCACTAAAGTCAATAAAATTTACATTCTTTTGAATTCAACAGAATTAAATTTAAGCTTCGCTTATTGATCTTTCAAAGATAAGCCTTTGTAAAACAGAGGAAGCAAAATAGCTAGCAAGCGATACGAGATATTGTGGCTTGTCCTAAATGCGAACAGCGAATGCTCATGCGAGCTTGCGCATACGCGTAGGCTCGTCAGAACCTTTGCTGCTCGCACACGTCATGTGTGGAAGTATATGAAGATTCATACCAAACAATAGCTTTTCTATCCTTACTGGTTAACAAGTTGTACATGAACGTTTGAACATTGACTTAATGCATGTGATATGAGAACCATTATCAAGCGAACTGGTGCCTTTTATTCGGTAGAATGTAGTTATATGGCAAAATGTAGCATAATTTTAATTCGTATTTTAACATTTCTGTCGTGATTTGAGTGTCTGTTTAATACTACGAGGGTCAGTCAAAAATAACTGAGAGTTGATTCATATCTTTTACGTAGGCTAACGTACACTAATGAAATTGGCACATGCATGCAATGAACTGTCCTGCGTCAGAATATGCAATAAACAAGACCATACAAAGTACAGATTGTTGTTGCTTAGCAACCGAAGAATGTGAAATAACGACATGCGTTCACACTGGAATATAGCGTTGCAATGGAAACACTTTACAGATTTAAGTTACATCAACTTGTGCAATGGTTGCAAATAAATTATGTGAATGTATTTCGTGAATGCAAGAACTGAGATTGAGGCGTTGGAATTTTATTTCATAAATTAGGGGAAAATTAACTAAATTTTCTGAAAATTTCACCCCAAAATACACCCCACCCACCAGTAACGGTTCATTTTAGAGCAACATTATCAGCTAAGTATCGTATCATACCATATGACCGTTTCATTGTATTTAGTAATTGATTTTGACATCTGAATGCATATCTTGAATATTCCCAGGAATAAACGCTTGCCATAGCAAGAAAATATGTTTTTTTTAGTTAAAATTGGAATTTCCATCGATTTTGGTTGCTAGGCAACGAACATTGCATGTATTGTATTTACTATCTATTACCTTCTTCAAAACATTGCTTACACATTGTTTGATACATATGAAGCGATAAAAGGTCCTACGTTATTATACTGTTTTAGCTTTGAAATGATTTTAATTACATGGCTGCTTAGTCAGTAGTGTCGTCAGCGCGAACGCTCATCGCTGAGAGTTGGTCTTCGGTTGCCTAGCAACAGCACATTGAAGATGATAAGACGTCAGCTTCTATATGTAATGAAGCATGAAGGTTCATTCTCGATGTGTATTGAGTTTTAGCCAAAACTGCTGATCCAGTAAAAAGATATTAACCAACTCTCAGTTACTTTTGATTGACCCTCGTAAAACGCCCCTTCCCGCACCCCAACCCCCAAAATACAGCAAAGACACCTTCAAAACAACAACAACAGTAACAACGAACACTAACCATCAAACAAACCCCAAACAAGTGAAAAGTATCAAGAATTACCTTAGTGATAGATAAAATACTAGCCTATGCCACCAAGAGGAAAACATTTTTGTTTTTGTAACCCTAATATTTATGTATATGCATTTAGTAAACCATTGGATTTTCGAACCATTTCATATGTAAATATTGTCATTATTAGGGCCATTAACTCGTGTTAGAAACAAAAAGTGTAAGAAGCAACATTTGATCGACAGTTTGACATAGTAATGGATCAGAATAGCTTTGGCCCAATTTAGAAATAAAGTTTTCAAGTTATTGACTCATTTCCTACAGTTTTCCCATATAAAACAATGACAAAATAATGATCAGTGACAGTAATTCTTGCTGAATATGTAGATAGATTAATGATATATAATTTTAGCTGACGTGCTGAGTCGATTTACCACAGTATGTTTCAGGTAACAAATAACATAATATATCCTAACAAATATTCAAGTTATAAAGCAAAATGTGTTTAGTCATGATTACTGGTGTCAGAAGTGACCTTAAATGGGTAAAAGGTGACGTCAGATTTGTATAGGTTATAGATCATACATTACAATTATAAAGTAATTAAGAGGGAACAAGCGCAGCGAGTGAACCACTAAATTTCTTTATAAAATTTTAATATATGATCTGTGACCTACTTATATTTTTCTCCTCCCCTAACATTGAAAATAGCTGCTTTGACCACTTCACGGATTTACTTCATGATTTTTCTTAATAGATATTACACATAATGACAAAATACGTGATTAAGTTTGCCAAGAATTTAAATTTCTGTGCAACCGATTTGCTGTGAAGCAAAGGAAGGGGCGGAGTAAACTATAGGCTGTTTGAAAGGGCAGATTGTCTACAGAATTTCCTGTTTTATTCCAAGTTATTAGATGGAAACTGTAAAGTTTGCAATCATACAACTATACTTAAATATGCTGTCGACGTTTTCATCAGAAGAAAAGAAAACGTCAATAGATTTCTGATTGTGTTCCAAGTGTGCTTATGGAAACAGTTTAACATTAATGAGCCGAATGCTGTGATTACCTTAGGTATTCATTCAGCTGTTTAAAAGTTGATGAAAAAATGTTTATGTGCCAAATACACAGGTAATGCAATTTGAAGTAAAAACTTGTGCGCGTGCCAATCGCAGATAGTTGTTATGTTACATTGTATATTGCTGAAAATAAACAGGTTGGCGTGTAGGGTATTATGGTTTTGTATTGTTTTTTCATGAGTCTACCTGATAGAATTGCCAGCATGAGAATTGTTTAATGTGACCTAATGTAAGATATGGAAACATTTATTGGATGTTGCTTAGCTTTCTAGCATAGTGTATAAGAATAATCATTGAAATATAAGTGAAGCCAAGAAAACTGCAGACTGCAGTTTTTCTGGGCTTCACTTATTTTCAGAAAGTATAAAGGGTACCGTACTGGCATCATGCATTAGGTCATATATGCACTCGATAAAAACATTATTTATTTGGAAAAATCTAAGTCTTCTGAAATAATCCTTATCTCCCAGAAATAATGTCTAGCCCCATCAAAATGTTTTATGTTCTACATACCTTATATTTGTCTTTGTTTGTCTCAAAAGCTTACCTTCGTTCTCTGGGTCCCATGAACTAGATGCTATTTATCCACTGTTTCCCCAAACCCCTGAGGGGGCCTCAATAATTGCAAGAAAATAAAAAAGAAACATAAACATGTTTGGATAAGAATTATTACTCATTATGCTCTAATGTTATAAATCTTTTTTTTTTCTGACTTCATTTAAGTATTTGACGATGCATTGATAAGTTAGGGGTCTTTCATGCATACCAAACATCTATGTGTCTTGATCCACATCTGAACTAAGGGTGAGGTTAGTGCACCGTTTAACCGGGTTTAAGCCCTCCAGTAAAATATTTTACTGACCGTTCCAAGGCATTATTTCTTTTGTGGATCTTTTATGTTTTTCTGTCTTGTGTTTGCTATGCCTTTGTGTGCGTCTGTTTATATGTGCTTTGTGGTCACCTGCTGGGAAAGGACTGACCAATTGGCTCTCGTTTGTGGTGTTCAACTGTGAGTTTGTCACTTTCCCATTGGTATCCTGGGTCAGGTGTCGATTCCTGAACTTTGCACCCTTACTTACTTTCAGAGGTCAGAGAGTAGCATTCCAGAGATCGACTGAACAAGAAAAAGGCAAAAAAGAAGAAAAAGACATCAATGTTAATTGCAGGATTTTATTAAAATATTTTCTACTGAGTTCCAGAATACACTGTTCGCTCATGAACAGCAGAGATTTGAATTAAATCCAATCAACTGTCAGATCTTGAAAGACTTTTATAGTTTCAAAAGTTTAAAAAATCAGAACGTCTGAAGTTACTTAAGTATAGAACATTCCCTATGCAATGTCAGGTGATGCTTTGTTAAGACACGGTAGATATTCAATTTGGTATAAATAACAGCCCCCTCTCCCCTTACTGTTTCAAGGTCTGGAGACTGCATTGCATAGTACATCGTCTGTTTTGTTTGATGTAACGACCTGTTAAAATAGACAGAGCTTTCAATCAAAGTCAAAAGTTTTGAAACCTATAACAAACTTTAAAGGTCCGAATGCAGTGAATCATAAAACTTACCCCATGTAGCTTCAGGTATCGACCTGTATAAACAGATTATTTTTTTAACTGTTTGATTTCAATTAGAGTGGTATGCAATCGTTTATAATGTTGAGTCCTTGTCTTTCTTTTATCTCCTTTTTATATATCTTGATTTATATGTACTATAACTAGGAGATGATTCATGGGTAAGTTAGGGATTTTTTATGCGAAACAAACAACTATGCGTCTTGATCCACATCAGAATTAAGGGTGAGGTTGGTACCTTGAAACATGTTTAAGCCCTCCATTAATTTTATTACTGACCGTTCCAAGGCGGTGCTTCGTTTGTGGATCCATTGTGTTTTTTGTGTTTTCTGGTTGTCTTAGCCATACTGTCTTGTCTGTTTCTTGTAGCCTTTTGGTCACCTGCTGGGTAAGGGCTGACCTCTTGGCTCTCTTGTATGTGATGTTTTCTTTGTGTTTTGTCATTTCCATACGGTGTCCTGTGTCAGGTGTGGTACTTGATTGTATCGATTCCTGATCTTTGCCTTCTTCCTTACTTTCAATCATAGTAAAAAAAATGAAATTAATAAAAACTGTTTAAAGGTTTAAAGTCCGTCTAGATGAAGCACATCATCTGTGCAATTTGAGGCAACGATCTGTTAAGAACAGACAATGCTTTCAATCAACTAACACACCACCATATGTAAGGACTTCAACTTAAGTGTTTATCATTTCACTTAAACACATCTTAAAATGCTTCAACTAGCTGTAAATATTTATATCTTGATTATTAAAAGAATATAATAATTGAGCTATTACACACCAAGGAATACTTTAGAACACACCTCCTGAGATTATCATACTTAGTCTTGCTGTATTTTTTTTTGCTGTTTGAAAACACTGTATATGCATAGTTTGGCATGTCGACTTCGAAAGTTACTTGTCTACCGTCTATTTGACATGATGTCATTCATGATAAGAACGAACATTTTACGGGCTGGTCCAACTGATGCTTCTCTTCACAGTGTTGTCCAGAAATTTAAGATTGAACACTAAACAACAGCAAATCCCCAAATAAACGAGTGGGTATGATCAGGAGATGTCACTGATCGCAGATAAACTCAATGAGTAGTGAGTCAGATACATCATATCATAGAAAAACAAATATTATTGAACTTGTCATGTCATTACCCTAAATTCTGCTGCTTTAAAACAAAAATATGATCATTTCGCAATTAGGTATCCTAATTACATGTATAATTAGGATCTATAATCACAATTATCGCATTTCAACAATTATTAGCAGGATAAAAACATCTGGATAATTAAAGCGATACAAATCAACGTATTTCAGCAATATATAAGCAATTTCATTGGACAAGTAATACGCCAATGGTTTAAAAATTGTTTTATGCTCAGGTGTATACATCTTCAAGAAAAATAATTTGGTCAGATTAAATGGAAGTGGATTTCATAATATGTCTATAGGTGAAGAGCTGATTGTATGTTTCATATATATGACTAGCAAAAAATATCGATGGCGTATAGACATATGTTGGTGTGCACATTTTTCTAGGTAGGGTTTTGAAAGTGTTTGTAAACTTTGTTGACCATCTGGCCGCACTGAACTACGGTACGGTATCGACAAATAAAGCGGTCGCTTAAGAATGCCAAAACGTCCATGGCCCGTTGCCGAATTTTCTGAGCACCATAGAATTAGTCTACATTGTTTATCTGTCAATTATTCTTTTTTGTAACATTGTCATCATGTTAAAGGGTTCTTGGTAACTTACAAAATATATTTTTTTATACCCCCCGCAAACTTTGTTTGTAGGGGGTATACTGTTTTCACGTTGTCCGTCCGTCCGTGCGTCCGTCTGTCCGTCCGTCCGTCCGTAACGCTTTGTTTCCTTAATATATTGAAGAGTCATAAGTGGATTTTCATTAAACCTTGCAAACATGTTCATATATGCAAGACAAATCTTTTAGACAAAAAAGTAAGGGCTAGGGGCCAATTCTATCAGAGTTATTTCCCTTTGTAGTTCTAAATGGCTTTTAATATAGGGTTTTATGCTTATGCTATTATAGGCCATACATGGGCCCATCAACTCCTACCACAGCTTTTGATGGAACAATTTGATACTTTTCCTATACAATGTAAGCACATTGAACATATGCATGAAGGAGTTTGGTTCAGAAAAAATAATTTTTGACAAAATGACAGCTGTGAGAACTTAGACAATATTTCCCTAATAGGGCTTTTGTATATGCATAGATGGTGCCTTTATGGGCCGATCAACTCCTACCACAGCTTTTGATGGAGCAATTTGATACTTTTCCTATACAATGTAGACACATTGAACATATGCATGTAGGAGTTTGGTTTAGAAAAAATAAATTTTGACAAAATGACAGCTGTGAGAACTTAGACAATATTACCCTAATAAGGTTTTTGTATATGCATAGATGGTGCCTTTATGGGCCGATCAACTCCTACCACAGCTTTTGATGGAGCAATTTGATACTTTGCTGATACAATGAAAGCACATTGAACATATGCATGAAGGAGTTTGGTTCAGAAAAAATAATTTTTGACAAAATGACAGCTGTGAGAACTTAGACAATTTTTCCCTAATATGGCTTTTGTATATGCATAGATGGTGCCTTAATAGGCCAATCAACTTCTAACACAGCTTTTAATGGAGCAATTTGATACTTTGCCGATACAATGTAGACACATTGAACATATGCATGAAGGAGTGTTATAATTTTTGTTTGCACATATTATACTGAAATCTTCTTTTCAAAACTAAAGTCTGCTTGTTTAACTATAACTTGACAAGTTTTTTCTCTGACTCTTACTGTGCGGGGGTATCTAATAAGCATTGCTTATTGACTTTTTTCTTTTTAAATCAAATGCTGGGTGCTTTTCATGAGAAAAATTGCATGTAAAAGTCCTCAGAAGTCTCAACTTTCAGATCCTAAAGACTTTTTTTATAATGCAAGTATATTTATTCAAATAACAAATAAGCATTTGAATATGACAAATTATTTGTCCATTGAAATTCTGTAGTGTGTCATATGCCTTGATCTACTTCTTTATCGCGCCTATGGCGACTATCTCCAACAAAAATATAGCGTCTGAGTCATGGTGGGCGCATATATACTCTTTTTGACTGTGTCATTCGCTGGCTATTTTTCTGTAAAAAGTTATGTTAAACAGAGGATCTAACATGAAGGCTCATGTATTATTGAATTTATCAAACCAAGATTTGGCCAGTAAAGTATATTTTAAGCTTGGCTGCTGTCCTTTCTAAGGTGGTAATTCTATCGCTGTCGGTTTATTGGTAATTGTTACTTCCATTGTGTGTGTGTGTGGGGGGGGAGTCTTGGGTACTTGTTTTGTAAAGTGCGTATTGTCCTTTCTAGTTTTGTTATCATCTTGCAGAAGTAGAGGGAGCTGGCTGCTTTACGTTAATGGTGTTGTGGGGCTATCTGTGTTCCGTGTCACTTCCTCATGGTGCCGAGGGTTCGTCTGTCATATGTGAATGTGGTATTTACTGATCATACGCACTTGGTTTTGAGGAAAATAGATAACTGCGAACACACTCACTAACTATTTCTGTAATTAGAATAACACACGATTATAAAGGATTGCAAAACAAAAGTCAGTCTGATACGAAACTAAGATATTAAGAATATGGTAAACTGAAAACGATTATGCGGAAATTACAAATTAAGGTATATTAACAGTAATGAGTTTTGTTTCTGTGTGGTCTACAGAAGCATCAATTTGAAAACTACACACATTATGTTTTCGGTTGTAGAGTTAGTTTCTATCTATCTATCTATCTATCTATCTATCTATCTATCTATCTATCTATCTATCTATCTATCTATCTATCTATCTATCTATCTATCTATCTATCTATCTATCTATCTATCTATCTATCCATCCATCCATCCATCCATCCATCCATCCATCCATCCATCCATCCATCTATCTATCTATCTATCTATCTATCTATCTATCTATCTATCTATCTATCTATCTATCTATCTATCCTACAGTATCCGTTTATATGTTTATGACGTTCCATGCTCGAAGGGTTAAACACACGTATAATAATCGATCCCATGCCTTTTTTACGTTTATTTACGTAATCGACATGTGCAAAATGATTGAATGAAAAGCATGTTTCGTTACTTGAGAATCTAATTCTGTATCAAAGTATATGTTATATTCCAAGAATAGTAGTGGGTAATAAATAACATATATGACAGATATTCATTAACTTTCTTAACCATAATTCTGCTTAACGCAGATCCATCTTTCATTTGAAAAATCAATCTGCTGTCAAGTACACTATTTGTCTTACAATACTTCTGATGAGGTATATTTATCAAGAAAAAGTCAAACCATAAATTATGTTCATTTCTAAATGCTCATTGCACTGAAACAAAACAGTTTTGGTAAAATTATTTATTGAAAATACATTTGTTGAAGGTAACTGCACAGACTGATACTTTTTAAAGTTTATTTCAGTTTAACATAAATCATGATTAACGGTATTTATTCTTTCACTGTCAAGTTTCTAAAATGGAATATTATGGTTGATGATCTCGAATAATCCAATATAAATAACACAATTGATTACCCAGTAAACCGCTAAAAGCGGGCCATCATCGGCCTGCCAGGGAAACGCCATTTAAAATGGCGTAACCCTGGCAGGCCGATGATTGCACAACGCTATATGCTGGCTGGGTATCTGCTGAAGAAATTAGTCATAGATAGATAGCTTTATTTACAAGTCCAAAAGTCATATAATTGGTACTATTTTGTCTCATTATGCTTTTTACGTCCGATTTATTCGACTCTGATGCCCAAAGAGTTAACTAAAGAGTATGTTGTTTTAGATTCCTTATTAGCTATAAGATTTTACACAGTTCTTTTCCTTCCATTCATTAATCGTTGAAATATTAAATGCTTTGAGTGTATTATGGTTGCTCACAAAGCTCATTAAATCAACCAATCGATACATTACAGAGATTGCCTTTTAAAATAACCACCTCATTTTGTTGAGTGGCCATGTTTAAAAAACAAACTAGATACGGGTCGAGTACAAGAGAAAGATGGAGATATCGGAACATATGTGTACCATGGCAAACAGTGAAGACCCAAAAGTGACAACTAACCATAACGTACACTACTCTGTCTGTTTTATACACCTACAAAACGTGCAATAAGCCCCAACAAAAACAACACACTTTAACATGAGTGCTTTATTTCTGTTCATAACATTAATTTATACTTCCAACCACAAGCTACAATTTCAGCTCTGGGTAGCTCTAGGAAAGATGAAATAACAACTTATATATTTACAAAAATTCTAAATGCAGATTAAAACTTTTTAGTTAATGATAATTGCGCTGTGTTCCTTCTTTCAAAGTGGTGTAATTGAAACTAATACATAAACTTACTAGAAAGGTTCCATGCGTTCTAAGATATAGCGAATTATTGAGCTTGATGTGTATAATACTTAGAAATAGTAAATAAAATTGATACCAAAAATATACCTGTCTATGAGGATGGTACTTAAGTTAAAACACGGGATATATCGATATCATGCTAACAAAGTATGCGTTATTGAAGAATAGAAGAAGGAATGGTCAAGCCTAAAGCACTATGCACCCGCAATCATTTCAAAGTATCCAAATCGATTGGAGTTTAGCTGGCAGGCCAATAGTGGCACGAGACTGTATGTTGGCTGGGTAATGAGATTAACACATACATATTATTGTCACACATGGGATAGGATAGATTTGCAAGACTGAAATGCTATGGATGCTACTTACCAGTAATGGCCGTGACTCCAAAGCATTCTCTAACGTCACAACTTGGTAGCATCCATGTTAACAGTACGAGAAAATCCCTTGTTTTAATAGCAGCAAATAAACCGACCGAAAATCAACACGATTTGATGTAGGTATCAAAGTTTTGCACGTGATCAATTAAATAAAGTCCTTAGTGTGCGCAGCAACACTGGCGCTGTGTGTGCTTTTCAGTTTATTATTATTTTTCTGCATCATTAAAATCAAACACTGTACCTCGTAATTGAGGTAAACCCATTTTAGAATGGTGTTAAATAATACATTGTCAAACTGAATCAGATGAGTAGAATCTGATCAGACTGCTTTACACAGGTACTACCTGGAACTATTTTAGTGCACATTAATCTCCTTTCTGCGTAATTCGGCTTCCGCTCTGAAACAGCTTAACTCTTTGAATGCTGCACTTCTAAAATGATGATCCAGACTAATCCAATCCAGTTAACAACAAATAATGTGCTGAAGAAAACAAATAAGGAGCAGTTTGATCCGGAACTATTTATTTCCGCACATGTTTTTCCTGTTTGAATTATTCGATTCCCGTGCTATAAAATTTAAACCAACTAATCCAGAGTTGCAGCACGTATCAGCTCTGTACCACAGTCAATAACAAATACTATGCCGAAGAAAAATGAAGGCTGATCCGGAACTATATATTTTCGCACATGCTTTTTCGGTTCCCGCGCTATACGATTTTAAGCCAATTAATTGGGAGTTGCAGTACGTATCAACGCCCTTTGTAGGTGTACCACGGCTGCCTGTTCTACTACAAAAACATCGATTTCCTGAAATTTACATCCTTCAACTCATTGAGTGTCACTTGACTGAGGGAAAATGGATACGAGATGTTGTTATATTGTTATCAGATCAACTTGAGCCTCTCCATAAACTCGCCACATATCTGATTTCAAGACATGGACAGACTACATGGAATATCTGTTTTTGTCCTATAGCATGCAGTTGCAGAATTCAGAAGCGGATACTATGAAGTATTTCGTAATCGTAGGTTTGATTCTACTGCTCCAGGCCTCGTTTGCTGCATAAAACATCTCCCCATTGTTTCACTTGTTAGAGTGAGCATAATTTGGCTTAACTCTTAAATCTGGTAATGGCAGAAAAGTTTCAAGCCAACATTGCTTTTTAGAAATCAACTCTGAGAGTTTGCGGTAGAATTTAGAAAATCCTTTAATAGTTCTTAATATCGATAGCATAGCAGTCAAAAATTGTTTTTTAGTGCTTGAGCCACCAACATTAGAACATATTGTTGCAAAACGGATAAGCTGTGACATATAAACATCACATGAAGGTGAGCGAGGAACATTTCCATCCGGAAATGGGAAATTAACTATAACATGTATAAAATTAAGATCATCTCGTTTATCATAAATTTAGATGAAAGTATGTCATTTGTGATGGACACGTATATGTCCAAAAATGAGGCTACACTATCACAGGTATAATTTACTGATTTTTTGCATGCGCGGATACAGAAAGAGGGGGGGGGGGCAGGGGGTCCGGACCCCCGTGAAAATCAAAAAATTATAGGTTTCAAAGCAATATTGGTCTGGATTTCCTAAAATCTTAAAAGTAACCAAACCAGCATTCAACTTTGGGCCATCATTGGCACGCCAGCGAAACGCCATGTAAATGGCGTTTCGCTGGCGGGCCGATGATGACCCGCTTATAGTGGTAATTGGAACCTTCCTCCCCCTCAGCAACTGAAAAATAAAAACGTTGTTTAAGTTGGACCCCCTCTGACAAAACTTTATAGATACGCGCATGTTCTGTGGGATATATCTGACTTATCATTTGTTAAAAATATGGATTATCAATATTCAGTGAGCCATCTATATATATTTGAAGTAGAGTGGAACGCTCCAGTAACATCAACCTAATTAGTGTCAGAATTTTAAAGACAACATAAAGTTTTGCTCATGACACAGCAAAAACAAATCTGCAACATGCAAGAGGAGTACATTTAATACCCATTGGAATACCTACAATTTACCTAAACAATTTAGGGACAAATCTGACAGATAATGGAGAACATTGATGAATTGATAGGTTAGGGGTCTTTAATGCAAACCAAACATCTTTGTGTCTTGATCCACAGCTGAACTAAGGGTGAGGTTGGCGCCGTGAAACCGATTGAAGCCCTCCTGTAAAATATTTTTAAGGACCGTTCCAAGGCGGTACTTCTTTTGTGGATCAGTTGCTTTTTTGTGTCTTGTGTTTCGCATGCTTTTGCGTCTGTTCATTGTGGTCACCTGCTTGGAAAGGGCTGACTCCTTGGCTCTTATTGGTGATGTTTATTGTATTTTTGTTACTTTCCCATGTAGTATCCTGCGTTTCTCATTGTACGCCAAATAAAAGTAAGTAAGAGTGCAAAGATCAGGAATCGATACAATTAAGTACCACACCTGACCCAGGATACCAATGGGAAAGTGACAAGCCCACAGTTAGACACCACAAACGAGAGCCAAGAGGTCAGCCTTTTCCCAGCAGGTAACCACAAGGCACAAATAAAAAGACGCGCACAAAGGCATAACAAACACAAGACAGAAAAAACATAAAAGATCCACGAAAGAAGTACCGCCTTGGAACAGTCAGTAAAATATTTTACTGGAGGGCTTAAACCGGTTTCTCAGCGCCAACCTTAATTCAGATGTGGATCAAGACACATAAATATTTGGTTTGCATGAAAGACCCCTAACTTATCAATGCATCATCTCCCACAACATATAAATCAAGATATAAAAAAGGAGATAAAGCAAAGATAAGGACTCAACAGTAAATAAAACTGAATACTGGAGCAATTGAAACCCAACAGGTAAACTCCGGTGGGCTCAACAAACAGCCAAAGCAACAGACCCCTACCATCTTATCAATAGATAAGTCTTTAAGTCGGAACCGTCATAGAGTCTGAAGTCTGACCCACTGGCGTACAAACCTTCTAACATGACCACAAATTATAATTTGTTTGTTGTTTTGAAGTGAAACAATCGCGTTTCTAATTGTAAACCAAATAAAACGAGCACTCTGTATCATTACTTAATTCAGTAAGATTGTCTTTGAAAAGAAGTTTAAAGAGTAGTGAAAACATACGTAGACACACCAGATGCTAGAAAACATTTAGCATTTAGTTTATTAAAACACCTCGCCTGAATTTTTGATAGACCAAAAAAGATTTATACCATTCCTTTCAGAAGCTGGAAATTAAATTGTGCCCAAATAATTTAAACAAATTATTGAGTGAAATTCCCAGCTGCCTGACAAATTATCTGTTGCACTGATGCACATAACTGACCCTTTAGGCCTCATATAAAAGGAGACGTCGATGTGATCGCAAAGTTAAAGTGATTTACCATGATATTGGAAAAAAATAATACAAATTACTTAATAATGTAGCAGATGAAATTAAAAGATTAAAATTAATTTTGTTGGTGCAGTTTAGTTGATGGAAATGAGGAATAAATATTCTGTACTATTTAATTTCAATGAAAAAAAAAACGACTGTAATAACTGTTGCAAACTATCATCCAGGTATCGGTGAAGCAATTCATCATGTGGCAAGCAGCACGTGAAAAACGTACCAATATAACGTACAAGCGGATGATAGTGGCAAGAGAGACACCATATATTAACCCACATAAATCAGTCATGATTTTAAGGTTCGATAAAAGTTGCATATTAGACATATATTTTCTTCGAAGTGAATATTTAGATCAGTATGCGTTCGTTTTAGCGATCCACAAAATGCCATTTCTATATAACGTGGTTCAGCTTTAATCCTGCTTTCAGCGCTACGAAGATAAATTTTAAATGAGAAATAATTCATTGAAGATTATGAACAAGAAGAAAATTCGATAAGACAAAATTGATGATGACAGTTAATGACTTAATAAGCTTCTCAAGGTTCAGATTTATCCTAGTTTTCTAATTCAGTATTGAAACAGAAAAAATCACACAAAACAAGCAAAACACGAAACATTACTACATAGGATTGGCCCAAGCCTTTTCTGTTAACCCTAAATATCAGGTTTATCAGACATACCCACAAAAATACTTGATATTTAGCTCACCCTCAAACAAATTTTCCATTCTTTACCTGGCCCTTATAAGAAGAAACTAAAAATAGAAACGACCCTATAAAATTGTCAAATTTAGTGGTGACCAAAAAAATATATCCACAATATTTTCACGCCTATTTTTGATTTTATGATTTTTTTTTCTAAATTTTGAACCCCCCAAATAGACCGAGGCTATGTATGTATGAAAACCCTACGACATATGTTTGGATTTTGAATGAGAAAACCAATCTAGTGATAGGTGCACTACCCTTTTTGCTTCAGTCACGTTCTTAAGGTATTCTAAGGTTGATCCATAGCGCGTTTATTTATTTCAAATAGGATATTCTGGTTTAACCCATTACCTCATAGAGACACCTTTTAACGCTTTTGCAAACATAGCAGACCCAGACCAGGCATCTCTTAAAAGAGCTGTCTGAATAGAGTTTACTCTGTTGGCTATTGAATTATGATAGATCTGATCCTGCGCAACACATGATAAATAATCGCTTTGTTTTATGTACCAACATGAAAGTTTATTTATATAAGTATCCATCGTGGGTGGAGCCTAGCATGAATATTCGTGAAGGAAATGGTTAAAATGCTATTCTATGGGGAGTGATAGAATTGTACAATTTGTATTTTAAGGAGTTGTCATTCAAAATGTCTATAAAATACTGTATTTCTGTTCCTGAAAATGTTTTATTTATCTCAGCTAACCACTAGCGTATACTCTGATGAAATACCGCATTAAGATACATTCCATTTGTGTCTTCACTTTTTGCCAATAAATGTATATATGAGTCACTAGTATACAAAATTAAACAAAATAGATAACATACATGTACGTGTACTACATTATTTGTGTTATCCAGCGCTATCATTATATTGAGAAGTTTTGCTCACAGTTTGTGAAATATAATTACTGTGAATTTCCCTTCATACCTTGGCACATTGCCTTGGGCTTTATATGCTAAGCATACCTTTACATATTTTGACATATTTACTAAACAGTAAGCATACTTAGTTCGAACTCACTTCTATTTTGATCTCCACTCATATAAGCTAACAAAACGTAAATAGGCAGGATTGAATCTCCTCTTCAGACTAACCAGTTCATAAGAATTTGGTTCTTCTCGAATATGCACGAATTCATTCTTTATACATGCAAAGCGTCAATTGTGGCCCAGCCTTTATCCACGACCTTTGTTTATGTGTGTATCATCTGGAAGGCTCCAGAGAGGCTGTGCAATAGAGTTAAGTACCAAAAGCTTATGACCTTGCTCAATTGGAAAAATGAAGAGGAGTCAAATTTTAAAAGAAGAAAATGAATTATTTTCTCTTTTAGAATAGCCAACAGCTCAAAGTTACCATTTAAGTTGAATTTAATTTTACAAACATATAGTTCGTATTACAGGGCATTTTCTTTAAACGGGATAGCTTTAGCCATCTGTCAGGCGAGTCTTGGCCTATGGATAGACTCACCCGAGCCGTGGCTGCTCGCTGATGCGATAACAACCGAATTTGTTTGTACTGATCCTTATTTGTAGGCTTGTTGTATGGTTATTATTTGTAGTTCATTCTTTGAATACGGGCTTATTTATTTTGAGAGAAACCATGTCGCTCGTGATAACACAAAAACATAATCATTTCCTGGAATAGTATAATATTTCCCTAACTACAGCAATTTCAGGAAACGAAATAATATGGTACGAGTCTGTAATGACAGATAGTTATATAATAACATCCGAGAACCCGACTGAAGCCGTGATCCGATTGTTTTTCTCTCATTGAATTTATGTAATTCTGAGGTTTCAAATAGCCGCAATGTACCAGTAATTTGCAACCACACCTCTGCCTAGGGCTTGGGAATAGTGGGGATATTAACTTAACATTTTGCAAAGCGTTGGTTTATGCCATATACTGTGGGGACATTCTTTAAGTCATATACCGACCACCTGTAGAGCATATCAAGGCGTGCCGAGGAGTACATATTTTTAGTGGGATTCAAAAGACTGGTGTATCCACGGCTTGCCGGGGCATCCCTAAGGTACAAAACATCATAATAAGTACTTAAGTCGCGCTCTGCCCCTTTACCACATGCATCAGTTGGGCCATGGTTGCAAGTATCTGGTGCATAATGTATACTATCTATTAAACAGGTAACCATATAAGGAATGAAAACCAACATACATACATACATGTACAGATAGATTTATTGATAGTCTAGTATATTCAGCGTTTCACCTTCCTTTAAGTCTGTACTTTCTAATTGCATCCTTTCTTGGAACATATTGATGGCCATAGCCCTTTTTTCATTTCAAAGACATTCTACATGGCAGTTCGACTATTACAAATTCACCGCTCAAGATAACAAATATATTCAGTAACACGAAATACACAAAATATGAAACCTGCGCAATTTGCATAGGTTTCATATTTTTTGCACACTTCCTGTACGTGTAGCAGCATAAAAACTATCACACGTGCTTTTAAAAGTTCAACATGTTTGGTCTCATTCTTGAAAGTGTGTACAGTATGTGTAGATTTCAATTGCAAAATTGTAACGAATAATAAACGCCGCGCTGTAGGCTCATTCGAGAACGTATCAGCACAGTAAAAATAGTAAGTGAGTATGATCAGGAAATACCACATCCACAAACAATAGACAACCTCGTGGCACCACGAAGAAGAGCCGCTCAACCATCACGAGACACCAGAAAGACAAATTAAGCAAAGCAACCAGCTTTCGCTATCCCATCAAGGTGAATGGACATAAAGTACCGTACAACAAAACATAGAACAATTACAGACTCTGTTTAAGCGGCAACTCAAAAAGAATACAAAAATTTGGTTTCCAAGACCGATATTCGCTAAATGCAGGTCAAACGTAGAGAGCATTCTGCAATACTTTTGACCTTTATTAAGCTACCATTTGCCTTTAATACCTTTGATTTATCTACTTTTGAGTGACCTCTTAAGACAGGTTTTACTGTTCCACTACGTATATTACATCTTGGTACAAATTGCATAATTATAATAATTAATTATTGAAGGACATATCAACCAATAAAATGGATGCAAGCGATCTTGCAAAATTGATTTATTTGTATTGTTTTGTAGATAAACCGTAATTTTGACCCACGCTGATTGAATCTCTTCTTATCATCATTTTATAGCTTTACATATTAGAAGAACAGCTTTACAAACTCTTAATTATTTTATCTCCTTTCCATAACGAATTAATTTGATTTTCTGAGAGGAGCGATATAATTACATTGTATATCTATATAATTGAATAAATTAAAAAGGCACTAATGCCTGGTAGGCCGTTAAACATGACTACCATAACAGCCTTTTTTCTGTTCAATGTTAGCAAATATTATACTTGATTCACTTAAGCAATTGATAGCGTGATTTTCTGTCGTTTTAATAGAATGGCAAGTGTTCCAATGCGTTTATGATGTACAGGGGGCCTTTGAGATGATATTAAATATAATTCTACTATAATGAAAAAGAAAACCATTAGGTCTGGTTCTATCTGACCATCATCTTTTAGTGGTCTGTATAGGGAAATAGATTCAAACAAGGCCTTGACTTATTATTGTATCCCTTTCAAATGTATGTATTGTGTATATGATTTGTTTGTATTTTGATGTACTTATGTTTGAATAGAATATTGTTTATACCAAAATGGTTTGTTCAATTAGTTTAGATGATTGAAGAGGACTAATACATCCAAGGCGAAGACAGAAAAAATGATAAGAAGAAGAATACACACACAGAACGAAGGATGGTCATTCAGACCGATACCCAAAGGGGGTACAGAAAAAAAATTGATATAACATTGATAATGATTAGTCAGGTCACGTTGGTTGTACACGCAGTATGTAATACATTTGGGCTAAAAACTCTTCTGCAACAAGGCATATCAGAACCTATATTTTATGGTGATTTAGTTTAAAAATTCAAACGAAATGTTGAAAAACCTTATTTTAGTGATCAATTCAAAAAGATTGTAAAACGTTATATAAGGGTTGGTGCCTGATGCTTATCTGTAGCTTGACCCACCGTGGCTCAACTTGAGGTTTTCTTTAGCTCTGACTATTTGTAAGTCATGAGCCCTTTTCTTTGTTTCATCATGATGTGTAAATTTAATTAGAATGTTTCTCCATGATGTTACATTGCATTAGTTAGATGGCCTCCATGCGAGCTGAACATTTCTTGTACTTCAACAACAGCAGAATCTAGGGCGAAGATTTGGTACCAGTAAAATGCATTTAAGCCCCCGGTGGCTTTGGCTGCTGTCCGTTCTAAGGCGGTGGTTCTGTTGTTGTTGACTTTTTGTTTATTGTTACTCCCATTGTGGGAGTCTGTATTTGTTCTATGTTTTGTTGTACGTTGCTTTGTGACCGTTCTAGTATTGCAATCATCTCGATGGGGAAGAGAGAGCTGGTTGCTTTGCTTAATTTGTCTTCCTGGTGTCTCGTGATGGTTGAGCGGCTCTTCCTTGCGGTGCCACAGGGTTGTCTGCGGTTTGTAATTGTGGTATTTCCTGATCATTCTCACTTACTATTTTTGTATATAACTTGGATGTCATGCGGCAGTCTGCATGCCTGGTTTTAAGTCCAATCACGGTTCATGGCTATGGTTTCCTCTTTAATTGCACGACGGTGTGTCAGGTCGAAGACTCTATGACGGCTCTGGCGTAAAGCTTTAATGGGTGGGTGGGTGCCTAATGCTTATCTGTAGCTAGACCCATCGTGGCTCAACTTGAGGTTTTCTTTAGCTTTGACTATCTGTTAGTTGTGAGCCCTTTTCTTTGTTTCATCATGGTGTGTTAAATTGATTGAGTGTTTCTCCATGATGACACATTGTATTAGTTAGAAGGCCTCCATGCAAGCTGAACATTTCTTGCACTTCAACATCAGCAGAATCTATGGCGAAGATTTGGTACCAGTAAAATGCATTTAAGCCCCCCCCCCCCCCCCCAGGTTGCTTAGGCTGTTGTCCTTTCTAAGGCAGTGGTTCTGTTGTTTTTGACTTTGGCTCTTCTTCGCGGTGCCATGTGGTTGTCTGCGGTTTGTGATTGTGGTATTTTCTGATCATACTCACTTACTATTCAAAAGGAGGACAGGGACAATTGATAGAACATGACGTAAGTAATATCAAAGAAAGGACAGCGAAAACTGAACTTATAACGTGAAGAAATATCACACTGGTTGAGAAATGAAGATTGCACACCCAAAAGAAGGACACAGAAAATTGATTGAGCATAAGGAAAGAAAATATCATAAAGGAAGAAAGAACACATTTATTAAGCATGAAGAATTAAAGAAAATTGTTGCATTTATTGAACATGACGAATATGCATCCAAAGAGAAAACAGAGAATATTGATAGATCATGAAGATTATACACACGAAGAGATACAGGGAATATTGAATAAAACTGACAAATGAACAGTCAAAGGACAAAGTATAACATTGGTTGAATAATGTTCATCCAAAAGGAGGACAGAATGAAGAGTAAAGAAAGAGCCTTTAGAATAAAGAGAGATCATTTAGTTGAATTCAAAATGGAAGATGAACATTCAAAGGACAAAAGATTCGGTTGAACATGAATAATATACATCCAAAAGGAGGTCAGAATTAAGACTAAAGAAATAACCTTCAAAATATAGAGAGATCATTTTGATTGAACATAGAGAAAAGGCATCCAAATGGAAGAATGATCACTTTGATTAAACATGAAGAATGTACATTCAAAGAAAATTGATAGACTATAAAGAGTATACATTCAATAAGAGGACAGAGGAAGTTGACATTGATCTGACATCAAAACGTGCATCCAAAGGGAAGAAAGGTCATTCAATTTTTTTTTAACACAAGGCTAGATTTTTTTATAAGTTGATTTACAAACCCTCCAACTGTAATTTTCCGTCAAGCAGAAAATAATTTTTTTTTTTAAATATTTTTTTATTTTATCCACAAACTCTAAATATTATCGGCTTTGTTGAAAAAAAAAAGAATATATTTTTGAGGTTTTGTATTTTTGAGAGTTACACTATTAAAAGTGGTTGTCCCGTCCAGACTTTTAGAAATGATAAAATATTAAAAGGTTTAATACAGACTGTTGGTTTACCTGACTACTTTTACTGTTTTTTACTGGAGATATTAAAAAAGTTCTGAAAATGACCAGTCAACTAGTCCTTTTCGGGGCTTTTTTTTATCTTTTTTTCGTCCCCCGACCTAAATCTGAAAAAAGTCCCGTAAATCAACTAATACAAAATCTGGCCTAGGGAATGAACATCCAAAGAGAGGATAGAGACAAATACGCGAACTTATAGGAAGCCATATTAAAGTGAAGAAAAAGTACATCAATAGACTGTGAAGAGTAAGCGACCAAAGTGAAGTATAAACATTGATTGTACATGAAGAATGGATATTCAGCAACAAGACAGAGTACAGCAATAGAACAAACAAGAAAATACATAAAAACGTGTAGATATAGCACATTGATTGATTATGCAATTTTGAAATTCAAAGTGAAAACAGCCAACATTAATAGAATAATTGAGCCGTGGAATGAGACTTCCAACAATGTGGTATGTGAAACCAACAAAGCCTCATATCAGCCTGCGCATACGCGCAGTCTGATCAGAGCCTTTGCTAGTCGCTTGAATATTCTAGAAGTGTTAAGCTACTGACTGAACACTAATTGGAGTCTCTAAGCTTAAAAGGGGGTTGCACAGGCTCGTCTGAGTCTACACTTGTTAAAATGCAAAATTGGTGGAAATCACATATCGTAGCTAATTGATAGAATATGAAGAATAGACATCCACAACGACGAATGGACATTCAAATGCAACGGTATTTAATAAAATGTAAATGAGCCATGGCATGTGATAACCAACAATGTGGCATTTTGACAAGTGTAGACTCAGACGAGCCCGTGCAGCCTCCTTATGAGCTTAGAAACTCCAAATGCTTTTCGGACAGTAGTTTAACCGTCATAGAATATTCAAGCGACTAGCAAAGGCTCTGATCAGACTGCGCGTATGCGCAGGCTGGTCTGAGCCTTTGCTGGTCACACATATCTTATTGTTGTAAATCTCATGTCGCGGCTCAAATGTGTTCACAAAGCAAAGTACAACATGTGAATAGAAAATAAACATGATTGCATTGAATAGTGAAAATATTGAAAGATGATAAAGAAGGGATTAAAAAGTGGAAATAATTAACACTCATATATGTATTATGCTATAACAAGGATGTCTGTTTACAACTATTTAGGCCGAATGGCATTTCCCACTCTAATCAATTTGACAAATCTATTTCAGTTTTAAGGGTTGTCGGGTGATATTTTTCATTTTTATCATTTTTTTTTTATTAAAACAAACTGTAAGCACACAGTGCAGAACCTTATCAGATGCCGCATTATGCGAATGAAGATTTTCTCATTTGGAGCCGGCAAGAAGACCATAATATGGTAGCATATCAACCAACCTTAGAGAGCAAGGAAAGCTCAAATGTAAACTTAACATTACGATTGGTAGATTGTGAAACTTCCAAATGTACTTCATAACTGATATGATATGTCTAACCACATATGTTAGCTTTACAAGAGACAAGGACATTGCAAATTACGAGGTGATCCAGTGGCCTAATAGTTGGATAATACGAAGATGTATTTTTCTGTGAGTGAGAAATAATCCATATACAGTCAAATCTGGTAAATTTGAAGTCATTGGAACTAGAGACTTCATTTCGAACAATTAGTAGTTCAAGTTATAGGGAGGTTGACATAAGAATCTATCATGACTGTGAGAAAAAACCGTCCCGAGGATCACCGTTTGGCATCATGAGGCTTGCCGAATGATGACAAATGGTGATCCTGGGAGACGGATTTTTCTATCCTACCCTCACACGAATAATGGATTCTTTTTCTTGCTCACCACTGTTTTCATATTTTAAAATAAGCTTCCAGAAGTCTCTGAATACGCTAAGATGCAATTTCACATGATGACGTCGCTTTAACATAACAATGACGTCACTTGACGAATATAGGCGTGAGTTCCAATATAACCAATGTATGTAGCAGTCACGTGACAGCCTGGGTAAGGTAGCATGGGTAAGATAAGATTTTCTATCTTAGGGTAAAATATCAGATGTTCAAATCCAGGGTTAAAGAAAAAGAAAATGATTATTATCAGTTTTTTTTTTCTATCAAACATAAGCCTCTAGCAGACTATGTTTTATGTATCCAAAACATATGTTATTATCGACAGTTAATAGAATAGATAATAAGCCATATTCTCTGAATCGAGTGTTTCGCGAAGGCGGTACTTACAACTGTGCCCGCGCATGGATTTTTTTAAACTTTGCATATTAATAGCTCATTATATACAAATTATGAAAATGTAGTTATCGAATTAAATAGTTAAGAATAAGGCTTTGGAAGCAACCCTGGCATACTCCACCTTTGAGGTGGTACCTGTCTCTAAATTTCTATGTCCTAAATATATTGTTTTGTTTATTTCTATGATTTGTCATCTAGCTTGAATCCAAAATACCATAGGCATTATATTAATACCACGAAACCATTTGGATAAATTATGGTATACGTTTTCTGAATAAGTGAGTATAAAATTTCAATATTTTTTCAAATATTTACAAAACATTCAACATTCAATTCCAAAGATAGATATCTTCTAGTCTTAGTCAAGATATCATATTATCGCAAAAATATACCATATCTATTCTGCTGACCTGAGCCAAATTTCCTGAAAATTCAAAACCCATAACTTTGTCATTTCCTACCTCTTATGGGTGTAGGTCAGTTTTAGCAAAATTAATTATTTAGTCGAAATGAATCAATAACTCGACAGAAGGAGGTTGTTTTTTTCAATCTACGTCCACTTTTCTTTAAGAAAGACATGTTTAGACAATTTAAAATGATTCAATGGTCATAAAAATGCCGAAAGTCATGGCCCCATGTCATTGCACTATGGGGCCAAGACAATGGGTATCACTTCCACAAGTCCTGCATGATATTGTTTAAGAAACATAATATCCTAACAATAAACGTGTGAAAACAGGAATACCAAATATTTCCTTTACATCCCAACTGAACTAGAGTAACCATATTTTGGTGCCGTGACCAGGATAAAGTGTAATAGAGACTTATCAAAGGTATCATAGAAGAGTGTACAACATGAATAAGCGAGGTCCAGAAACGAAACGGTATGCCTAGAATATACAGCCAGCTAAAGTATAAATGTTGCTATTTGAAGGAAATAAGCAACAGTTTTACAAAACAGAATGAACAGAGAAGATTTAAGCATTAAATTAGCAATACCTTTAGGGCCAACAATTATCTGTAACAAAAATGGTCAATTTTAACCAATAGGTTTGACAGGGGGGTTACCGTCTTGTGAACGTTGTTAATCAATGAGGCTTACAATTACAAAATCATAGATATAAGGTTCTTCTACTGTATGAACTGACTTGTCATAAGGTTTCTCTTCTGTATGAATTAATTCTTAATAATGTTATATATTAGGTTTAACATTGGTTAGAAGTAGTTTTAACGTTAGAACTAGATGTGGTAAGTACAGGTGTCACCATATTGTATCATTTTGGGTAATATTATTGTGTAAGCACTTCATTAAATAAGAATCATGGCACTTAGTATCAAAGAAAATTGTTTTTTTCCTTTTCCAATCCATAATAGGGAAAACACTGATCATATAAACTTCTGAAATAAACGTACTAGCATGGTGATTCAAACTAAGCAAGTATTCAAGTATGTTTTATACTGAAACATAATTATTGTATTTTTTACATTTCGATGAATTAGGGCCACATGTTTACATCAAGTTGTAAAATACGTTATAAGTCCTTGAGTTTCATGAAATTTGGTCTACATATTCTTAATATATATGTATAGTTTATAGGTCGAAATGGTATCTTACCAAAGACCGCACCGTGTAAATTTTGATTCCAAATTTGACTGAATACAAAATATACAGTTGAAAATTGAGGTACCATGTCATAACAATGCCCACCCACTATCCTAATATATACAAAGCCATTTATAGTATCAACGAACTTATCAATGATATAGTTATTTGATAAAACATTCCTGCGCCTGTTACATGATATATCAATTACTTTAGAAATGATTATAACCAGTAACCTTAAGGTATTGTAGTGATATCATACATGTTGTCATAAATTAGCAATGGAATTGCATAAAAATTCAAGTGCACCATTAATATAAAAGTCATACCCCAGACAATTAATAAACATAATATTATCAAATTCCAATCGTGGGCAGACTCCCATGTTAATTTCCCATACCATGTAAGAGCCCCTTTATTTCGAATAAGCGAGTGTTTTGAGATTCTTAAGATTGTACTGTGTAGATTGATTCGATAACATGAACATCGAATGGTTACACACTCTTATGCATAACAGTTTTGTATCTCGGTGAGTCTGCTGTAGATGACATCTTTGCCATATAACATGTAACATAATGTCTCCAACTTAATATGTCCAATTATTCGCTTGATACAATTGAGACGTTTGATGATATCTTAAGCTACAATTTAAGTACTTTAACAAAAATCAAGGAATCCTGCATTAATGAGAATCTGAACGCATTGACTTTAAGACAAACCCTACGGCAACACGCAATTTAGCTTTCCAAACTCTGTGATCTTGTCGCGAAGGATAAAATTAGCCAGTGATTATGACATTCTGCATATTACAAAAGGTAAAATGGTACACCTTTCTTTATCAGAAAAAATGATGATGTCTCAATATTACATCGATTCTCAGTGAGCTGATTAATAACCCTGTTGCTGCTAAAGCGCAAACGACCATGCTTATGAACAAGGAAAGATATGACAAGGAGTGCCATAAAAATGAACTTGATTGTAAGGAATGAAGTAAGACATTGCAATGGTCAACACGTTTTTGGTTTGGTTGTCTTAAATTAAGATCTAACATTAGGCTGCTATAGTCAGTTTTTTTTCTACATATTTGTTAACAAAACAAATAACATATAAATCCCCTACATATATACATCTTAATAAAAATCAACATGGTACATCTATGTTAAATGACCAAACATGCTTTTCCTTAATATAAATTTAACCTCGAACATAGATGAAATTGGATTATACGATTAAAGGTGCTGTTTCCTAACACCATTCCGACCACAATGCTGAATGAAGAAAGACATCATATGGCGCATGCATATTTACATGTACAAATGTAAAGACTGCGAAAGCGACCAGTATGGTTCTCCACCGGGATAGTTTAAATCTTGATCTTGATTCCAGGCAGTTAGAGCGCCCACCCCGGTATTCCGAGGGCTGTGAGCTAGAGCAGCGAAATACATCTCTCTGTCGCCCATCTATCAAAAACCTACGTTCCCTCTGTTTTAAACCCAGCTAGCAATCTATATGGGACCCATATGGCACCTATATGGGCACCCATATAGGACCCATATGGGGAGTGCAGCCTGGTTCATATGGGTCCCATATGGGCTGGCCCATGTAAATAAAATAAAATAGATAGTAGAAGCAGGGTCGGAACCAGGATTTCTTGATAGGGGGTTCAAATTTACAAAAGGGGGTTCGATTTGAAAATGGTATCTGATTATTTGATATTTTATGCTGATTTTTCTGGAAATTTCTCATGAAAATGGAATAATTTTGTCTCAAAGGGAGTTTCAAGCGAACAACATTAATCCCCTCTGTATCCACCACTGTAGAAGCTAGTCATGCATTATAAACAAGGAAATAAGCTTAAATAGATATGTTGATATCATTTCTTTTTTCTTTACAAGGCTGTTATGTGGGACCCATATGGGACCCATCTGGGCAACCCACATATGGAATAACCCATATAGGTATCACTGTACGATTAGGCACTGTGAGTGTGGGTGCAATAAGATTTATGAGCTTTAGAAACAAGTACGGGCGTACTTTGGTCAACCCCAATTTTTGCTCTGCTGATACCTGGTCATGATTTATTTTACATACTAGAAGCTTTCCTTTAGCCAGACAGCTCCTGTAAGTTTCAGTTAATTCTGTATTGTTTCCACTTTTGGGGAAAGCATTTTTCCAGATCAGTGTATTCTTGGGCTGGAGCGGCAGGAAATTTGAAAAAAAGTACGGTCTCCACAAACTTTAAGATATTTTAGAAAATCAATCTGGCAAAACCTGGGCTTTCACTGTTTATTTTGTTTCTCTTGAGTTTTGGAACAGGAATAAGTGTTGATTAATGATCAAGGAGATATCCTGTAGAAATAACGTGTGCATTTTGATCATTAAACTATATAGGAAAATGCAATAGTACTGTGAGACATATAGGACCCATGCGGAACCCGGTTGCACTCCCAATATGGGACCCATATATGCATGTTTGCTGGGAAACATGACTTGTTCAGAATAACAATTTTATATACAAAGTGTTTTTTGCGTGAAAGATAATACTTGCTATTGAAATATAAAAAGTTCAGCTGAGTACTGCTGTTGCAGTTATACTTGTAAGTCATGGGCTCTATCTCTTGAATAGTACAACTACTGTCCTGCCAGCCAAGAGTGACAGTGACGTCATGTTTTGTTTACAAAAATGTCAGGGACTTATACTCGATAGATCACTTGTGTATTAATCCTATCCGCAGGAGCGTGCAAGTAAATGTTTAACTAAACAATTGTAAACAAAGTATTACGTCATTGTCACTTTTGGTTGGCACGACAGTAACACTGTCAAGTCTATAATATATTATACATGTCAACTGACGTAGGAACTTACAGAAACTGGTCAAACAGAATCTTAATTGAGGTAAGTTATTTTCGTGCGCCATATTTATAAGTAGCTAGGCTAAGCGTGACTGAATGCATGGCATTGTTCTAATGAAGACGGTTTATTAGCTTGCACAAAAAAGTCGTTAAACATTTTCTGTGCTCGATTTGTCGATATTATTATATAAAGATGTCGCATATTAGATGTTGCAATGTAACTGATCGCAATAAACGCTTTCTGCACAGACCAATTTAATTTCTTAGAAGTATTAAATTTATGAGCTGTATTTTAAATCATTAGAGTCACAAGAACTGGGCTGGCATTAAAGCGATCAAGTGGCAGGCCTCCGGATAAGAGCGCATCATTAAGAACCACCTTCATCATTTCTTAACCAAAACATATGTTGTGGGATCTCGAAAGAGCCAGTGAGTATAAGATCAGAAATACCACAATCACACACTGCAGACCAACCCACGCCATCGTGAGGAAGAGCCACAGAACACTAAGAATCACAAGACATCGGGAAGACAATTTAAACGAAGCAACCAGCTCTCTCTCCTCGAAAACTTGGAACGGGCAGCAGCCGTCGCCACTGGATTGGGGTGGGATGGGGCTTAAATGCTTTTTACGAAAGAGCCAGTGAGTATAAGATCAGAAATACCACAATCACACACTGCAGACCAACCCACGCCATCGTGAGGAAGAGCCACAGAACACTAAGAATCACAAGACATCGGGAAGACAATTTAAACGAAGCAACCAGCTCTCTCTCCTCGAAAACTTGGAACGGGCAGCAGCCGTCGCCACTGGATTGGGGTGGGATGGGGCTTAAATGCTTTTTTAAAGCACAAAAATGTTTAGCTCTCATGGATGCTTCCTAACTAATGAAATGCGTGGTCCAATTGCTTCTCTAGAGTTGTTCTGTACCAGAATTTCTAAGGGAACATATAACAATTTTTGATTCTCCAGGAGGGGTCTGGCCCCTCCCCCCTCTGGGCCCGCCCATGTGATGCTTGTCTTTAGCTGGGCCTACCTTGGGTCAACATAAAATTTCTGTGACTGTAAATTATATTGATGCTTCACTGTGCAAATCGATTTGCCTATAAACATTGACACTGTAAATCTTTTATCTATTGGAGGCTAGGGTAAAGTCGGGTCAATCCGGACATCAGGTAAATTCGGACACACATTTGCAAACAGTAGAAATCCAGATGAGACGGTTATGAGCCGTCTCATCAGGATTTTCACTGTGCTTAGTTAATTTATTTTTCATTCCCATAATTGAACTATGAAACAAACAAGGTGGCTGTCCGAATTTAGCTGTCTGTCCGAATATACCCGACTTTACGCTACCAATAACACTGGAGTATGTTAAGGTATCTGGTGACAAATGGGAATCAACTCGGGAAAACCAGCATGCGCGGATCCAGAGGGGGGACAGGGGGTCCGGACCCTCCCCCCCTGGAAAATCACAAAAATATAGGGTTTCTTAGCAATACTGGTCTGAATCCCCTTAAAAATCACAAAGCTACCAAGCCAGCATTCAATGTAGGGCCACCATCGGCACGCCAGCGAAACGCCATATTACCGATGATGGTCCACAAATAGTGGTATTTTGATCCTTCCTCCCCTCATCAAACATCTGTTGCTCATCTACAGAGACTAGCTAGAATACAGAATAGAATACATTTATTTATAGTCAGATACGCATTAGTTATGTATACCTATTAAGCGACACAATGTTAAAAATTGTATGAAGCAAGTTTCAATATCGTGCTTTGCAAGACGCGAATGGCAAAGGTGCTGGACAATCTGTGCTTATACACAGGCTGGTCTGCGCCTCTGTTGTTCGTATGCAATAAAGTAATATTTTTCTGTGTCTAGGCCAGAATAATGCTGGATTTCCGGTTCATGTGGCGGATTAATATGAACTAATTGATAAAGTTAATAGACTCACCGATACTGTTAATATTCTACCATAAACTAATTGATACATACTGTCGTGCCAACAAAGAGTGACAGAGACGTAATATTTGCTTACAATTGTTAAGTAAAACATAACTTGTATACTCCACTTGAGCTAACGCGAATCGATAGATCACAAGTGTATTAATCCTATCCTGCGGATAGGATTAATACACAAGTGATCTATCGATTCTAAGTCCCTGATAACTTTGTAAACAAAACATGACGTCACAGTCACTCTTGGTTGGCAGGACAGTAGAATCGACTTACCAATAGTGCCCGTGGCTCCACAACATCGTAATCAACTAACAGCAGAGCAGATTAAAACACAATGCAGAGAACAAATCATAAATTGTGCATTTGTTGGTCTTGGAGATTTTGCGGTATAGATCACAGAGTTAGCCGTAAAGGCACAGAAAGGCGATCACAATGCACGATATATATGGTCATGTGCACACAACAATGCAGTATTTGAACGCCGTCACACAAATCCTGTCTCCTAGATTATAGAGTAATTCTTTCAGGCACAGACAGACGGTCACAACGCTTGAGTGGTATGTACATACACCAAGGCAGTATTTAAGCGATGTCACAAAATTCCTGTCGTACAGGCACAGAAAAACGGCCACATGTACAAATGTACGAACACGTGCACCAAGAAAGTATTAGAAAAATGTCACAGATAATATGCACTTGAGCTGTGTGCTGTGTTAGAATAAAACTAGGCTCGAAAGCTACAGTTTAGTCAAGACTAAAGGTTACACCCTCTGTGCACAAATGCACATTGTATTTGTATTGTTTGTCAGTACTGTGCACCTCAAGTGCTGTACACGTGCACACATGTGTAAACAGGAGTCCAGGCTTAACAGTATATTGACCAGCCAAACAATGAAAGACAGGGGTGCTAATCAGACTGCACAGAAGCACAGGATGATAGGCTCCCTTGTTGTACGCATAAACAAGTAATACGGCATGAACTTATGATGAACTAGATCATCTGTGTATTCGGACTTTTGAATTCGTCACTTTAACCCTTTGTCTGCCAGTGTCATCCGCTAATAACATATGCAAACAGTTTGTACCCAGATCAGGCCCGACAGAATGTCGGGCCTGATCTGGATCCAAACTGTTTGACACTCTAAATGTATTCCAGAAAGGAAAAAAAAATCCTGAAATATTTCTTTCTAAAACGTTAACTTTGAAAGCAAAAATTATGTCAAAAATCTCAGCATACTAATGCACAGAGTTAAGATGCAAGTATTTCGATATTTTGTGACTCACGCACATACACTTCAAACAGTTTTTCGCAAAGCATTACATTTTCTCTAGCAATAACAGAATCCAGTGGCACGCATGACAGAACACAAAGTGGTATTATTTGGCTTCTAAAACAAATGTCTATTTCGCTACTGGTACATGTCTCAAAATCACCAACACATGACTGGAACATAGAAAGTATCTCACAGAGTCTCAGAATCGTCAATTTGCCTGTTAAACATCGATTTTCTGAATCTGTCGCTTTCCAATGCTTAGGTGTCACTTGAGAGGCGAAAAAACGAAACAAGTTGATTTACTTCAATTAGATCAAATTGATCGTCTTAAGAACATTGCCTTTCTTAAGCACATGATACTTCTTCGTCTAGCGCAGGAAAATCTGCCGTATGGGACAGGATAACAGCCAATAACCTTACCAGTCTGCTTAATCGAATTTTGTCATTTGAAGCGTTTATCTTATTTGATTTTATTAAGTGTTTTATGGTCTTTTACACGTCATTCATGTGCGGATCCAGAAAGTTTTGTCAGAGGGGGTCCAAATTTGATAACGTTTTTGTGTGTTTATTTTAGTTGATGAGGGGATAGAGGATCGAAATACCGCTATAAATGGGCCATCATCGGCCCACCAGCGAAACGCCATTTAAATGGCGTTTCGCAGGCGGGCCGATGATAGCCCAACATTGAATGCTGGGTTGGTAGCTGCGATTTTTCAGGGGATCAGGACCTGTATTACCAGAAAACCCTGTATTTTTGTGATTTATCAGGGGGGGTCCGGACCCCCTGTCCCCCCCTCTGGATCCGCACATGTCATTGTTAGGATATGCTGATCGTAACTTCCTGATGGTGTAGCAATTTGAACATTATTTTATGGAATCGTCCATATATTGGTCGTTGGTTGATTATGGTGTAGGCAGAATTGGCCGGAAAAAAAGAAGTTTGTATCATTTTGACAAACCGTTTTAATTTCATGATAAAAAAATTGATGCCCCTTATATAGTTCTACCTATAATTCAACAGTTTCACTTATTGTGTCATGTACTGTTTGGTATCACATAGTTTGTTTTTGGCTCAGGAGAAATGATTTGAAGATTTTTACTATAAATTACTTACCAGATGCTAAATAACTAAACCAATATACTCCATATATTGTAAAGGGCGAAACGTGATCAATTTGGATGTGGTGTTTTGGATGCTCCAAAAATATGGTGTTAGACTATTGATATAGACCTCGTATAACTCATTCAATATTTTCTACTTTTACTAGAAATTAGCTATTCCAGGATTCATTTATAGGACTTGGGGACAAACACCTCTATTTGGCTCTATAAGTTATAGAATTTGGGCTGTGAAGTCACCTTTCCTAAACAACATGGATTCATCCAAAAATGTTTTGCATTTTTCTTGTTTATACGTTACAGGTCAGTGTTACACAGTTGTGTATATGCGTATGCAAGGCTTTACCACTGGCGATCCCGACCTTAAACTGACAGGAACTTGAGCTAGTTCTGTATGGTGAAAGTTGAGCTTGGGATTTTGCAGTATCGAATGAATAGTATGACTCCTATTGCAACCTAATCAGAGAGAAGACACTTGGCTAGTATTGTCGTCTCAATTACTTTTGTAATGTGTTGATTAACAGCTGCTCCACGTCTAATTAAATATGTAACTCTGTATTACTTGACTTTTCGCTTACTGTAAAGGCTGCAACTTTAATATTCATATCTGGGTGTGGTTCGGCTATTTCATCTGCTAAGGAAGGGAACTCAGGTTTTATTTATAATTTGTTAAAGAGAAATAAGCTTTTTGAGCCGCGCAAACGTGCATGCATTTCATGAAAATCCTAACCGTATACACACTGAACTCACATTTATTAACCCTTAAAGCGCATAATCAGAAAATGCATGTTTTTGTCGTCCACTAAACTATTTGGAGCCTCATAGATAAACAGTGTGAATCCAGATCAGACTGCTCCCGTAGGAGCAGTCACAGGAGCAGTCTGATCTGGGTCCACAATGTTTGCCTCCCTGCTTATGTTAAATATAAAATTTTCAGATGCTTTTTTTTGCTGGCGTTCAAAGGACTAAATAATGACTGAGGTTGTGGCACGAGATGATAGTTACTTTTGAATAAAACCACGCCTCCTTATCAGCTTTTACCTATGCCTAAGGTTGACTAGTCCTATTTACGCATTCATGAGGCTCCGCCTTTACAGTAAGCAAAAAGTCAAGTAATATTCTCTCTATTTCTTAGAATCGTCCTTGCCTTTCTGGTCACATACATGGAATATGCCTATTACTTTCGAACACAATATTAAAATGCACCTTTAAAATTATTTGAAAATACCTCTTACAAGAAGTCAGACGGTAAGAGTGCAGTGACGTAGTCTGTCACGTTGTGCTGCTTTATTCAGTTGATTGGACAATAGACTGAGTTACGTTCCCTGATATATATACTCAACTACAAAAGAAACCCATCAGTCACTTCTCAGTGCAATTATGGAAATCAAAACTAAGAAATGAAAATATATTTATACCATGTTCCGTAGCAATCAGTTCTGCATCATACCATTGAATAATGTAACAGTTTCACTTAAATCTGTTCATGCTATTTGCCAGTGTTTAGACAAGGGGTCATTTTCAAAAGTGACAAGTTTTTCACTTGAGAATAAATATCTCGTTCTCGTCTAAATCAGTTCAATTGAATTAAATTCGTCCAAAAACAGACATGACCCTCTCCTGGAGCAATAGCTGCCTCATAACGAGGTCGAACCAAAAGCATGTGACGCCGCACAGCGTTCTTGGGAATCCACGCCCATTCTTTATGGAGAGCAACATGAAGTTGTCGAAGATTCCGAGGTTGCACTGAAGGATCCCAGATGCGTCGCCAGAGCTCATCCAACAACTGCTCTATCGTAATGTGATCCAGGCTTACTAAATTTACGGGGTTTGTTTTGGCTTCTGCACACACTTGATTGCCTCGTCAGAGAGGGACATACCGGTTTTTGGATGAAGTGAACTGATTAAGACTAGAACTCGAGTAAAAACCAAATGTCTGAAACTTGTCATTTTTAGAATTGACCCCTTGTCTATACACTGGCGTACAGCATAAATGGGTTTAAGTAAAACTGTTACATTATTCAATAGTTTGATGCATAATTGATTGTTAAAGAATAAGGTAAAACATATATTTTGATTTCTGAATTATTTTTACCATAATTGCCCTAAGAAGTGGATGATGGGTTTCTTTTGTAGTTGAGTATATCTTGATAGTGGACTGTGTAAGAGTTCTTTGTGCGCGTCTGTTTATATGACAGTGCTTTGTGGTCACCTGCTGGGAAAGGGCTGACCTCTTGGCTCTCGTTTGTGGTGTCTAACTGTGAGTTTGTCACTTTCCCATTGGTATCCTGGGTCGGGTGTGGTACTTGATTGTATCGACTCCTGATCTTTGCACCCTTACTTACTTTTAATCGGACAAAAGCAGGATCTGTGTCGTAAATAAACTCTTACCAAATGTTGAGTATATTTACTAATATCCCTATAACTCTTTTGTATATTTTGAATATTAGCGATATGTTTTACGTGTACATATACTTATGTTCCCATAACGCAATATTTGTATAATGGGTGTGTACATATACAAGCCAAAAGTTCTAACTGGCCACCTGCATTTTATTAATTTTCTTCAACATGTGAAATGCTATGACTAGTCTTTTTGCATGTCGAAATAGCCGACGTGTCATGTATCATAGAAAGTAAAGATATTGACGAAATGTTAAACAGTACATGCAGGATATCAATTTGAATAGTGGTGCCCCATTTTCAAAATGCGCATTTTGGCACAATTTGCGAGTCGTGACGTTTTGTAATAACCCCCTTTTACACGCAAAACGTTTTCATTTCAAAAGCCAAACTCATATTGAACACTACAATGTTGAAATGAACACTCCATCTGCATGAGACTCGTTGCTATTGGCGAATATGTCAAAATTACCCCACCATCCAATGCAAATTCTTGTGAATTTTGAAATTGAGGGTACGTGAATTCGGTAAAACCTCCCGGATACAATTTAATGAATTTTGCTTAGCCGTTTTCTGGTATCTTTACTGATAGGCTGACCTATTTGATGCTGCAAAGGAAATTGATATCGTGCTTACAACTTTTCAAAAAAAAACACACGTGACCGGTTAGAACTTTTGACTTGTATATAGTATACCTATCAATATATATTTTCATGCCTTTACAAGCGACACTTTGCCCATTAACTCAGTTTACAAAATTGATACAATGACGTGTAAGACTTAATTTAGGCAAATCAAGAAAATTCGTGGAAAGAAGACCCTTTTGTGTACTGGAAACCACTATACGGGTATTTTTGCAAACACTGAAGACCCTGGTGAAATGCAGCATACCACTGCCTTACATCAAGGTCTGCACTGTTTGCTTAGATTATAACATCCAGGGAGAACTACATCATACTTTAGAAAATTCAACCGATGACCCATTCAAGTACGCCAATAAAGTATGCAATCCATCAGAATATACAGGGTTAAAATGATGGTCAAATATTGACAGCCAGTGTTGCTGAGTATAGTAAGTAAGGGTGCAAAGATCAGGAATCGATACAATCGATTGCCACACCTGACGCAGGACACCAATGGGAAAGTGACAAAAGCACAGTTAGACACCACAAACGAGTGCCAAGAGGTCTCACCCACACTGGGCCCACTCAAAGACATAACATTAAGCACGATAATCTTTTATCGCCATTCATTCTGTCCATTTGACCTATGATAACCATCTTATAGCTTTGCTTTACCACTGCCATAAGATTTTAATTGACTCTTATCAATCATTTATTACTTAGAAACAGAACAGAAGCATCATTTTATTGTATTTATATTCAGCAACTACTGTCCTGCCAGCCAAGAGTGAGAGTGACGTCATGTTTTTACAAAGTTATCAGGTACTTAGAATCGATAGATCACTTGTGTATTAATCCTATCCGCAGGATAGGATTAATTCACATGTGATCTATCGATTCGCGTAGCTCATGTGGAGTGTAAAAGTTACTGTTTTAATTAACAATCGTAAACAAAACACGACGTCACTGTCACTCTTGGCTGGCACTACAATAGATTGTTTTCATAGTCTGGTGGGAGTTAAGCTGTTCAATGAATACACCTGTTACTAAACTGGCAATCATAGCAATATAAATGAATGAAGAAACTGCTGTCATTTAATATCAGTCAGATGGCCTATGGCACTGGCCAATGAGCCGCTTGATGTAATGTACAAACAGTATACAATTGTATATTTCAAATAAATATCTTTTCACTTCTTAGATAGCATTCTTATAAATGCAAACAAATAAAATAATTATTTTGATTGTATTCAGAATTAAATCACTAAATTACTGACAAAGTTGACGAAAAGATGGTCGCCATATCGGCACAAACTTTTTTTTTGCTTATCTATATCTTTCTAGCAAATTCATTTGATTTTCTATGAGAAGCAATTTGTTCACATTGTATATTTCGTTTTAACGTAAATTTTCCATTAACTTTCGGTGACAGTTTTCTTGGAGTCTGCTGATTGATTTGATGATTTCAAGCTTAGATTCCAATATTTGTGGTAATGCTTCCTGTTCAAGGTTTGCTCTGAACCAGACCAAACATTAATCAGACAAATTGTTAAATGACTCCTGAGAATAAAATGATGTTTGAAATTATTATTGACTTTGAATCTGGAGCCTACACTATGTTTGGTTTAACAGTCTGGTGTAGTTTTATCGCGAGGAAAACGAGCAAGGTAGAAACTGCATGTAAAAGTTGAGACCCCTTCGCGAGCTAAATGATGTGTGTATTTTGAAACGACATAAACTTGGGTTTTAAATTTGGCTAATAAGATATGAGCCCTCAAATGACAAAACAAACAAAGTGGCAAATGTACCTAGTTAAGACACAGGCCAGCATGGCCATTTGTCAAGACTGACCAGAGGCTTTGCTGCGTACAAAATGAGTAATAAAGGGAACATATTTTAATTATTTGGACATATATATTTCCTTTACTAAACTCTATAAAAAGTCATGTTTAAAGTGACTGAATCATAATGGGAAAATCCTATTTTCATGCACAAACCCAGGTCTTATATTGATAAAATCATAATGGTAGAAAATCAGTTTCAATAACATTCATAGGGAGAATAAAAATCTACTTTCTCTAAAGATAAATCAATTAAAGGCTGTGAAGTTAAGTGCTCGAGGAATAATATTGTTATTTCTTTGAAACAGTTGAGGTGTTGACGCTATAAGCGTAACGAGTGATTGATCAGAGAAATGTTGTGATCGATTGAAATAACATTATACACTCGGTCAGAAAATTACTCATGCACACATCTGTCCGTGAGAGTTATTAAATCTCATTGTTAATCGTGTCATATGGATGTGCTTGTGACTGGTGTTCAAATGATAACCAAAGGACCTCTGACACTTTGATAGTTATCTGCTTTTTTCAGATGCTTTTCAAAACTTCCCTATGCATAAGATGTCATTGGTTTCCTTTTGAATAAAACATTTGGTGTTTTAGGAACGAATAAATTTATGATTAGACAGGCCCCTATTACAAAAAGGAGACGATACCAAGGGGGGTAAAGGTGAGAATTTGACTTTACCAAAACATTAAGGAATCAATTGTTTTCACGTGTAAGGGTATTATATCATCAATGTTCGATTACAAACCAGATTGAAAATATTTTAAAGTCCAAAATCATGAACATTTGAATGATTTTTTTTTAAATCTGATTTGTTAAGAAACAACTCCAAATAAGTTCAAAACCATGAGCATTTTAATGATTTTTTTATCTGATTTGTTAAGAAATATTTTGAAGTGCAACTATAGTCTATTCTGTCTTGATGACAATATATTTACCCGGTGCAATATTATGCAACACTGTACTTTAACTATTCATCCATGTGTAAAATACACATATTCAGGGACCATGTAGCTTAAAAATATGTGTAGTGGATAAATACGGTATATGTTCAATTAATCTATCAACAGAATTTAGTAAAAGAACAATTTTCATAACCCAAGGAAAGATAAGCTAAAAGCGTTGTAATATTTTACGACTATGGGGTTATGAAAAGGTAACTTACTTGTACTAATTATATCATTATATTTGGGACAAAAAGATTTTCAATGAAACACACAAAAATCCAAATACTAATGTTCTGACTCGCCCAGATTTCACAGTTGTGGCTGTGAGGTATCATTCCCCAAGTCTCAACACGCTATTCACATATATTACATATTTATGTATATTATGAGTACGCATTTACCTACAAAAGAATTAGTTGGGACTTGGGGGGAATAATGTTCATTTTTTTTCAATTTTCGTATATGTTTAAAACAAAAATTACCATTTTAGCCCCAAAATATAGCCAAACATTCATGGTCCTTGGCTGTTCTCCTTATTTATATGAATTATGCTGTTAGAATTTTCAATGAAAAATAGCCTTTGTAGCTGATAGATATGTTGAATGCAAACGATGACATTAAATGTACAAACTATGAAAGCATAGAAGAAGGTGAAGATCAGGAATCAATACAATCAAGTACCACACCTTACAGGAGACAACATATAGCAAATTTACACAAGCACAAGGAAACATCACACAAAAGAGAGCTAAGAGGTCAGCCCTTTCCGAGCAGGTGACCACAAGACTGCAAGGAACAGACAATACAGTATAATAAAGACAAGGATGAAACATTAATAACAAAAAAGGATCCACCAAAGAAGCCCCGCCTATGAACAGTCAATAAAATTTCACCCCCCCCCCCCCCCAAAAAAAAACAACAAAAAAAAAAACACAAAAAACTGTGCAAAATTGCTTTTCATTCATATTTTATACATGTCCTGTAAATGCTACAGTTAAACATAACTAAATATTTCACATGCATTGTAAGCCGTTTATTTATCTAGATATGAGCCGCGACATGAGATTTCCAACAATGCGGTATATGCGCCCAGCAGCCTGCGCATACGCGCAGTTTAATCAGAGCCTTAGCTAGTCGCTTGTATATTCTATGGCTGTTAAGCTACTAACCGAACATTATTTGGAGTTTCCAAGCTGAAAATGCTGCTGCACAGGCTCGTCTGAGTCTACACTTGTCAAAATGCTATTACATGTGGCGACTCATATGTTGACAGCTCATTCTGGTTAAGTTAGACAGTGTGAAGGTCTGTTTGTTCCTTGATTTAGTATTTAGTGCCTTTCTAGGTTTACAATTATCTGACTTAAAGAAGAGAGCACAGGTTACTTAACTTTAATTTTCATCTTGCTGTCATGTGGCTATTAGTGTCTTATGTCTCTTCACCACTGTGCTTTTCCTTCATTTTACAGTACGAACCAGAAGTGTATGGATATCCTTGGTTCCTGCTGGAGCCAATTATTAGGTGATAAGTTCATTCTTAGAAAATATCTCTAACGATAAACCAGAATAATTTAAACTGGATAGCAAAATATTCTGCGTTGTAAAGGGGTACTTTCATCTGTGCCCACGCATGGATTTTCTTTAAACTTTGCATAATAATAACTCATTATATACGAACTATGAAAATGTATTTATCGAATTAGATAAATAAGAATACGGCTTAGGAAGCAACCCTGACGTACTCCACCATTGAGGTGGTACCTGTCTCAAAATGTCCATGTCCTAAATCTATAGTTTTGTTTATTTCTATGATTTGTCATCTAGATTGAATCCAAAATACCATAGACATTATATAAATACCACGAAACCATTTGGATAACTTATGGTTTTCGTTTTCAGAAGAAGTGATTATAAAATTTCAATATTTTTTTTTCAAAAATTTACAAAACATTCAACATTCGATTCAAAAGATAGATATGCTCTAGCCTTTGTCAAGATATCATATTATCACAAAAACAAACCATATATATCCTGCTGATGTGAGCCAAATATCATGAAAATCCAAAACCTGTTACTTTGTCATTTCCTAACTCTTATGGGTATAGGTCAGTTTTAGTGAAATTAATTATTTAGTTGAAATGAATCAATAACTCGACTTAAGGAGGTTGTTTTTGAATCTACTTCCACTTTTTTTAAAGAAAGACATGTTTAGACAATTTAAAATGATTCAATGGTCAAAAATGCTGAAGGTCATAGCCCTATGTCATGGCACTATTGGACCAAGACAATGTGTATAACTTGCTCAAGTCCGGCATGATATTGTTTAAGAAACATGATGTCCTAACAATAAAGGTGTGGAAACAAGAAGACAAAAAATTTCCTTTACATCCCAACTGAACTAGAGGAACCACATTTTGGTGCCGTGACCAGGATAAAGTGTAACAGAGTCTTATCAAAGGTATCATAGAACACGGTTCTACATGAATAAGTGAGGTCCAGAAACGAAACTGTATGCCTAGAATATACAGCAAGTCAAAGTATAAATGTTGCTATTTGATGAAAATCAGCATCGGTTTCACAAAACAGAATGAACAGAGAAGATTTAAGCATTAATTTAGCAATACCTTTGAAGCAAAGAGTTCTCTGTGACAAAAATGGTTATTCTTTACCAATAGGTTTGACAGGGGGTTGATTTTGTGAACAAGGTTTATTAATGAGGCTTACAATTATAAATTCATAGATATAAGGTTAGTCTCCTGTATGAACTGACTTGTCATAAGGTTTCTCTTCAGTATGAATTAAAACTCTTAATAATGTTACATATTAAGTGTAGCATTGGTAAGATGTAGTTTTAACGTTAGAAACTAGATATGGTAAGTACAGGTGTACCCATATTGTTTGTTTGTTTGTTTGTTTGTTTTGTTGCTTTTAGTCCCAAGTCAACAGCTATGGTCATTGCGGGACGGTCAGTTAATCTAACCACACTTTTTCCTGGGCAGGCTTGAACAAGCGGTTAACCAGTAATTTGTGCACATACTTTCGCTTGTAACTGACATTTTGGCTAATATTATTGTGTAAGCACTTCATTAAATAGGAATCGTGGCACTTAATATAAAAGAATATTGTTTTTTCTTTTTCCAATCCATAATGGGGAACAACACTGAACATATCAACTTCTACCAATAAACGTACTAGCATGGTGATCAAAACTAAGCAAGTATTCAAGTATATTTTTACACTGAAACATAATTATTGTATTTTTTTCATTTTGATGAATTAGGGCCAAGTGTTTACATCAAGTTGAAAACATATGTAACCGGTCTTTGAATTTCATGAAATTTGGTCTACATATTCTTAGCATGTATGGATAGTTTATATGTTGAAATGGTATCTTGACAAAGACCCAAATGTGTAAAAATGTTAATTCCAAATTTCACTGAATACAAAATATACAGTTGAAAATTGGGGTACTATGCCATAAAAATGAATGCCCACCCAAAATCCTAATACATACAAAGCCATTTTTAGTAACAACGAACTTATCAATGATATAGTTATTTAATAAAACATTTCTGCGTCCGTTACATGATATGTCAATTACTTTAGAAATGATTATACCTGGGTATCCAAGGTATTATAGTGATATCATTCATGATGTCATAAATTAGCAATGGAATTTCATAAAAACTCAAATGCACCATAAATATAAAAGTCATACCCCTGACAATTAAATAACATAGTATTATCAAATTCCAAGCGTGGGCAGACTCCCATGTTAATTTCCCATACCATGCAAGAGCCCCTTCAGTCGAATCTCGTAAATTCGAAGTCCTCAGGACTGGAAGTTTTATTTTGAATTATCAGTAGGTTGAATTATATCATAGGGAGATAGACATAAAATATTTAACCGCCAAAATGATTAAACATGTATCAGCTTTTATCAAGCATAAGTCACACATACGTTTTTAGTGAGTAAAAGAAACATCTCAAAGAGACGTCTCTTTTACGCACCCAAAACATGTGCTGTAAAACCAAAGTTTACCATGCTATCAGAGTGTAGGCTCCAGATTCAAAGTCAATAATAATTTCAAACATCATTTTATTCTCAGGGGTCATTTAACAATTTGTCTGATTAATGTTTGGTCTGGTTCAGAGCAATCTTTGAACAGGAAGCATTACCACAAATATTGGAATCTAAGTTTAGAATCATCAAATCAATCAGCAAACATACTAAAAGAAAACTGTCACCGATGATGAACGGAAATTTTACAATAGAAATATACTACATGTATGTGAACTTAGTGCATCTCATAGTAAAGCAAATAAATTTACTAGTTAAATAGATAAACAAATAAAGAGTTTGTGTTAATATGGAGACTACTGTTTCGTCAAACTGCTAATTATTTTAATGATTTACTCTTTTGCTCTGGTATTCAGTTTTATTTACTGTTGAGTCCTTACCTTTGCTTTATCTCCTTGTTATATCTTCATTTGTATGTTTTAAGAGATAATGCATTGATAAGTTAGGGGCTTTCATGCAAACCAAATATCTATGTGTCTTGATCCACATCTGAATTAAGGGTGAGGATGGCGCCGTTAAACCGGTTTAAGCCCTCCAGTAAAATATTTTACTGACCGTTCCAAGGCGGTACTTCTTTTGTGGATCTTTTATGTTTTTTTTCTGTCTTGTGTTTGCTTTGCCTTGGTGTGCGTCTGTTTATATGTGCTTTGTGATCACCTGCTGGGAAAGGGCTGACCTCTTTGCTCTCGTTTATGGTATCTTTCTGTGAGTTTGCCACTTTCCATTGGTATCCTGTGTCAGTGGTGTTGCTTGATTGTATCGATTCCTGATCTTTGCACCCTCACTTACTTTAAAAACAATTAAAAAAAGTTAAATAGTTTGCGAAAATAGGACTGTCATCAAATAAAAGTGCATTCACGTATCTCATGAAATGAAAATATGTATAATTGAAACATACATTCATTGGCTCAATAAAAGGTATATCCATGACACCACGTGACTCCATTCATTGGCTCAATAAAAGGTATATCCATGACACCACGTGACTCAAAAGACAGTGTTATGGGCCACTTGTTTGACAATGAATTATGGCATATTCCATATTTATGTATGTTGCTTTGATTTCCTATTTGGTAACAGGTATAATCAAGATACATATTTTCTCCAAACAGACTATGAAAACAATCCTATTGCTGATATAAACACCATAAAAAACTGCTTCTGTCATGTAATTAAGTAATAAATGATTGATAAGTGTCAATTAAAATCTTAAATCTTATGGCTATGGTAAAACACAGCTACAGCGCACTGTGCAGAAAACAGGATGGTTATCATAGGTCAAATCGGTAGAATATATGGCAATTCAAGATTATCGTGCTTAATGTTTTTGTCCATATGTAAGACAGTGCTATGGGTCACTTGATTGACATTAAATTATAACATTTTCTTCATTCATGTATGTTGCTATGTTTGGTAACAGGTGTATTCAGTGAACATTCATTCTCCAGACAGACTGTGAAAACACTCCAGCTGCTGATATAAACATCATAAAATGCTGCTTCTGTTCTGTTTCTTAGTAATAAATGATTGATAAGTGTCAATTAAAAATTTATGGTTTTGGTAAAACACAGCTTCAGCTCAGTGTGTAGAAAACAGGTTGTTAATAATACTTATCCATATATTGAGTGCTAGATTCCCCCAAAACCTGTCTGGCACCCCTGAGAAAATATCTGAGCATCCTTCAGGACTCAACAATATATGCTCGTATTTAAATTTTTAAAGTAGAGAGTAGGGCAACGAACAAGAATCGATACATTCAAGTACCATATTTTACCTGGAACACCTTATGGGAAAGTAAAATAACCCCAAGAAATCACAACAAACAAGAGAGCCAAGAGGCAAGCCCATTCCCAACAGGTGATCACATAGCTGCAAGGAACAGACAAGACAGCATAACAAAGATAAGCATGAAACATAAAGGATTCACAATAGAAGCACCGCCCTGGAAGGGTCAGCAAAATCACTGAAGTGCTTAAACATGTTTAACGGTGCAAACCTCACCCTTATTTCTGACGTAGATACATCTAACGAACTGTATTTAATTCAAAGGCGCTTTGTACAAAGCATTTTGGCTTAAGGGCAATTTTGGGTATTGTCCACGCGCATCATTCATGCGGCGGGGAACGGGGAAAGTTGTTTGGGTCCCGTCTTTCGACCATTTTCAGATTCGCATCAATACAGGTTTCAGTTTCGTTTGCGTCTGGTGGATGTTTCCGCATTTCTGGACAAAAAAGTAACTAAAATGTGTCTGAAATATCTATTGACCCGTTAATATATATGATCGTCTCAGTACCAAACACTGATAAAAATAGACCTGGCGAATTCATTACGGTATACAATATTATCAAGTGTATACCGTGTACGCAAATACGAAAATGGCCGGTACTCGAATTGTGTGTCCAATATTAACGTTTAATTTCGGCGGCGCACGATCTGCCCTTGTAGCCTAGTTGTTAGCGCGTCGGACTTTTAAACCAGCGGACCAGGGTCGATTCCTGGGAGGGAACCTATTAAACTTTTTTTTTTCTTCTTCTTCTTTTTCAGCTTAATAATAATGAATTACTTTCTATCCGTAATACAAGCTGATATAAATGACAAAAAGTACACTCCAAAACGTTTTATATTGAATTATCCTCAAAATATGCGGGGGGTAGGGGTAACTTTTGCTCTCCTGAGCGGAAATTAGTCTGGTGACCCCCATTTTTTATTCTTTTTTCTAAAAGGTTATATAAAAGTCTATGGAATAAAAACAAAAATTTGAGATTGTTAATGCCAGATTTTTAAAAGAAAACTCCATTACGTTTTATATTGAATATCCTCAAAATATGTTGGGGTAGGGGTAAATTTTGCTCTGCTTAACGAAAATTAGTCTGGTGACCCACATTTTTATTCGTGTTTCTAAAAGGTTATATCAAAGTCTATGGAATAAAAAACTTTGAGATTGTTAATGCCAGTTTTTCAAAAGTACACTCCATAGCGTTTTATATTGAATTATCCTCAAAACATGTGGGGGTAGGGGTAAAATTTTGCTCGCCTAAGCGAAAATTAGTCTGGTGACCCCAATTTTTGTATTTTTTTCTAAAAGGTTATATAAAAGTCTATGGAATATAAAAACAAAAGTTTGAGATTGTTAATGCCAGATTTTTTTAAAAGTACAATCCATAGCGTTTTATATTGAATTATCCTCAAAACATGTGGGGGTAGGGGTAAAATTTTGGTCTCCTGAAAGAAAATTAGTCTGGTGACCCCCAATTTTTATTCTTTTTTATAAAAGGTTATATCAAAGTCTATGAAATAAAAACAAAACTTTGAGATTGTTAATGCCAGATTTTTTAATATACAATTTAATCTAAAAGTCGTATTCCTATTTTGGGGGAATTACCAAAATATATCATTCAGTATCTTGTCACGGCTTGGGAAAACAATTTTTTTTCACTTTTCCCATAAAGCTTGATGTCGTGAGTAATAATTAAAAGTCAAATAAAGAAGCTGGTTGGCGATTACAACTATTTTAACTTAATATTAAGGACTTGGGTTTTTTTCAGTAAATTGGTAAAATGCTGAAAACTTCAACGTCAGATTTTGAAAAATCGAGCGCGGTGACGTATCCTTTTTATTTCATAAATCGACAGTCCATGCATAAAACAAACTGTATACAAAAAATTAAAAAGATCTTAATGCGGGAAGTATTTCTCGCAATTGCCCTTAAGTTTCGTGTGGTTCTACCTTTATGAAATATCTGATAAAAAAGGATTTTTTATGAAAAAATTGAGCAGTTCCAGCCAAAGCAACACATTATTTTCATAATAAAACTAGACGACATTTAATTTAGTTAGGAAATTCAAATAATCTTCTTATTAATGGCAATCTAATCATTGCGATAAATTATTAACTCTATTTTGATAATGAATCAAAGGAGGACCCTTGATTTATACTGTGTAACCCTTAATGTAAGGACATAAGAATCCCAGGAATCCCAGGGATTCTTTAAATTCATTGCTTTGGACAAACCCTGGTAGAATATATGAGCGATTGAAGACTATCATACTTAATGTTTTGTCTTTGAGCTGGTCCAGTGTGGTTTGACCAAGAACGCTTGCTGTCAATTGAACACAATTATTATTTCTGTCTTTTTCCTCATATTTTATAGATTTTTTTTTAAAAAATATGCATTAACCCTGCAACAGACGACACATTTTGCGACGCCCTTCCTTATTTTCGAAAACATATGGAATGATATTTAATGACAATCGTCTGTCAGAAGACAATTCTCATAAATATTATGCCCCATCGGTTACTTTGGAAAACAAACACAGCAACATTTGAAATTGTCGTCAGCTGCAAATTAAAGGAGGCGCTTTATGGTTTAAACGCCAATGTATCAATTGAATCAATTGTATTGGGCAAACTATAGCTTTAAAAGGCATAACTACGTGCATCAATAGGTATATTATATGAACACGTTTGAAAGCACATCCCTAATATTCAAAATTTATATACAATGACGAAATGAGGTTATTAGTAAATAATGTAACTACTGTAAGAGTTATAAAAATTAAAGGTGTACTTTTTGAAATTTGTGTCCAAAGGACGAGATTTTTGTGCAGCGGCTCCCCACAAAACCCTAGCGTTTATGACCAGGACATTCAACATTCACATATTAAAGAACAACCAATGTACCAATGGGAATGAGATACTAAAAGACACAGCAACAAAAACAAGGACACAATAGGCACACAACAAACAGCTCTCTCTCTCTCCTTAGCTAGATGATTGACTAACGAGCAGCAGACTATGACCACGAAACGCTACAATCACGCCATCCACTGTAGGGGAGTACATACTCAATCATAGGAACAAAACAAGGACACAATAAGCACACAACAACCAGCCATCTATCCTTAGCTAGATCCTTGCCTAACAAGAAAGGAAACACAAGGCAAGTGAGTATGATCAGGAAATGCTACAATCACAGATTACAGACCTATCCATGGCACCACGAGGAAGAGGCACAGTACACTAACAACCACTCGACAGCAAGAACAAAATAAAAGTAAGACAACCAGCAATCTTTTTCTCAGCGAAATAATTGGAACACTCGACAGGACATTTATATCTGTATAACAAAACAAGAACCAAACACAAATACGCCCCCCCATTAACAACGGGAGCACCAACAAACACCGAATAAACAACAACAGAACCACTGCATTAGAACGGACATTATCCAGAGCGCGGGGTCGGGGGATTGGGGAGGGCTACATTAAATACCTAAATTACTTCAACATGAACCTTAGTCCCACACCATAACAGCGAATTAACAATAATATAATAACTATCTTAAACAGACACTATCAAATAGGATTAATAGACACGTGATCTATTGATTCTTAGGCCCTGATAACTTTGTAAACCAAACATGACGTCACTGCCACTCTTAGCTGGTAGGACAGTACCAAACTACAAATATTGGACTAAATACACAATACAAAAACATAACAAACATATAAAATCATGACTTTGACAAGGTTTACATTGAGATTAATTTGCTAGAAATGGAAACTCGCAATTTTAACTGGTCAAACTAAAAAAGTGTCATAAAAATATAGGCTAGATAATACTAATATGATTGAGTTTGAATAATATCATTCAACTGTATATATTCCACTTTGTTTGTTAAACTGTAAACAAATTATAAGATCGTTCGCTAGTCTAACGTTGTTTCACTGGGTTATACCTGATTCTGATCTAAATGTCTAATTATTGATGTCATAATATTAAATGCTGATTTTTAATGAAATTACAATTATCTGGACATTATAATTTAATTATACAGTATAACACCCCACTTAAATTTGTTTAAAAGTTTAGTTTGTTTTAGTTTATGATGTTAGACTTTATTGTAATAGTGTATGTCATAGTATTAAATAAGGAAAGAATGTGTGTAAGGAAAGAAGAAAAAAGAAGAAAAAATATTTTTACACAAACTGCAAGACAAACACATTATTTCTTTAGTTGTTTAGTTAAAAATCAATTTTGTAAACCAAATAGTACATGGTTTATAAGACGATGTGATCTTCTTCTACACTGCTTGCTAGCTTTTCATTGGCATTAAATTGACTGAGATGATCTGACTGGAATATTAATGGCACTAAAGTTAATAAAAACCGGCGTGGTAGATGAAAATTTTTAAGTCAATGGTATAAGTTTATTATGCAAGTGCTTATTACTTCAAATTGATACCAGTGTGATTTATGTAGAGCGTGTAATTACCAGTAGTACATTTTAATTAACCATTTACCATCGTTTGCTGATAGTCTTAATTTGCAAACAATTTGGACCACTGGGTTCCAAATTGTTTGACACTTGATTAGAATTATTCGAAAACGTCACTTCAGAATAAATCTACAGACGACAAACTGATGATAACGTTTTCCCAGCATGCAAAGAGTTATACCTAAATCAGTGACACTCAGTACGCAATTGACGAGGAATATTCTGCACACATAAAATCCACTGTCAGCGCCTATCGCAACAAAAGTCGTCTGCTTTTCTCGTCTGCTGAAATGTTTAAGAAGCCTCTATGGCAAACTGTGTGGACCCAGACCTGACTGCTCCTATGGGAGCATTCTGTTCTAGGTCCATGCTGTTTGCTTCTATACTTAATTCGTCAGTAATGCAAGGCAATTATTTGCAGCAGACGACATTTTCAGATGCATTTTTTTTCCTTTGCGCTTAAAGGGTTAATTCCTAAATTTATTCACCAATACAATTCCATCACACTAAATTCATTTTATTCGTTATAACCAATATGCGAGCCACTTGTCAGCTTATTCACCATTACAATTCCATGACACTTAATTCATTTTTATTCGTTATAACCAACATGCGAGCCACTTGTTGTTAAAATAACTATATTCCACAGATAACCTGAGTCTGACTTCGAGCTTAAAGTGAATTAATAGTTTTTTCAAGTGCCTATATTCCATTTCTCTATACAAGCCATAATTTACCCTCCAACAGACTGAATGCAAACAGCAGAAAAGGATGAGCTACAGAACATGACTTCTGAGTTTGTTTACATGTATAATTACGCGCTGCGGCAGGTCAGAAAATTTCACCTGTTCCATTTGCCTTTATCCCTTAAAGCGCCAATCGCAACAAAAGTCGATTGTTTTTCTTGTCTGCTGAAATGTTTAAGAAGTCTCTATGATAAACAGTGTGGACCCAGATCAGACTGCTCCTATAGGAACAGTCTAATCTTGGTCCACACTGTTGTCTTCTATACTTAAATCAGCCAGTAATGGTAGGCAGTATTTGCAGCAGACGACTACAGCAGACGTCATTTTTCAGATGCATCTTTTTCTTTGCGCATTAAGGGTTAACTATTAACTGGGTATTTTTACATGATTTTTGTCGTCTGCTGTTTTTTTTTCAAAATCAACTTTTTCGAAAGCTTCTTTCAGGAATACAATCAGAGTGTTAAATAGTTTGGATCTAGATCAGGCCCGAGGTTTCGTCGGGCACTGTTCCATGTGCCTTTAACTATCTACTTACTGGGCAATTTTGCATGCTTTTTGTCGTCTGCTGTTCTTTTTCTTCAAAATCAACTTTTTCGAAAGCTTCTTTCAGGTATACCATCAGAGTGTCAAATAGTTTGGATCCAGATCAGGCCCGACGCTTCGTCGGGCCTGATCTGGGTCTAAACTGTTTGAAAATGTTATCAGCAGACGACACTTGTAGGTAAAGAGTTAACTCTTCCCCTGTTTGTGACGAGTTTTATCGTTAGCTGGTATTCATTCTGATATTCTTGCAAACAGTTTGGACCGAGAGCATGCCCAATTAAACGTCATGAAAACTGATGGTATTCCTGATAGATGTTTTTTTGAAAAAGTTAATTGTGAAAAAGATATCAGTAGACGACAGAAAAGCATGCAAAATTACCCACTATGCGAAGAATTAAACCATCTGCTGCCAGGTGTAAAATATAGCTTGTTAATATCATTAATATTTTGATCTGTTAAAACATGTTTAATACATGAACATGTTGCATGCTAGAAGGTCCATGATGCTATTTACTGAGCAAAAATAGAACATTTACACTTTTTAAGAAGAAATTTAACCAATTTAACGCAAATAGTATGTGCAAATAAAGGCCACACGCCTGACAAGACAACCATTAAAAAATTTCAACTTGATCAGGCGTTCATGAATAACGTTGAAAAAAGCGTCAAACAGCATTTTTAAGTCTGGAGGATTATCATTACGATATTTTGAATATGTAAACACACTTTAAGAGAGTCTTTTGAGTCATCAACAAATAACGTCCGCAAAGTATACTAATGCTACGTGTACGTCAAAATGAGCGTAAGAAGACTTTTGGCAGGTCGATGGCGTACCTAGAGTAATTCGCGCGGCAAAGATGTTTGGTTGCTCTCGCATTGTTGCTCACAGCCTCGAGAGACGGTTTGAGCAGACATGAATATCTGTCGATGCACAGGATCGACGCGACGTATGAAAACAACGCCAAGTTTACACTCACGCATTGACGTAAGCGGTTCTAGCCAGTAACTGTAGATACAACACACCTCAACGTTCATAGCAGATAATAAAAACTAGAATTCGAACAAATGAATTTTGATGAGTGATATTTTATTTTGACCCCTTACTCTTTCCAAACGCTACCAGTTAAACACGCAATGATGCAGCTGTGTTTCAATTACACAGATCTAGTGAGAACTAAACACCCATTAATTTCATAGGATTTGTTTTACATAGGATAGGTATTGGCGGAGATATTACTATTTAAAAAGTGTAAAGTTTCTAGATTTGTTCAGTATAGTTAAAGAAACACTACACATTGCAACCAAATATCGCCATGTAAATGCACTCATAAAAGATTAACAAACTTTTGTTTTGCGATTTGTTTGGTGACCCATCAAGGATGAGGAATGTTGTTAAGAATGCAGTGATGTCGCCCCATAAGTATCCGTGGAACGTTTTATGTACAAATGACAATTTGCTTAAAATACCCCCTTTTTCCAAATCACATGTTAAGAGTAAAACTTTAATCAAATACTTGAGAAGCATTGTTTCTGTATATTTCATTATCATTTTGTGTCACAGGAATACAGTAAAACCTGTCTTAAGCGGCCACGCAAAAATAGACAAAACAAAGGTCTCAAAGACAAATGGTAGCTTAATGAAGGTCGAAAGTATTGCAGAATGCTCTCTTGGAGCATTCTGCAATACTTTTGATCTGCATAATGCGATAATCGGTCTTGAAACCAATTTTGGTCTTCTTTTTGAGTGGCCGCTTAAGACAGGTTTTACTGTAATAAGTTACCATTATAAACAATTCCCTAAAATTCCGCGGACTTAAAAAAAAAAGCTGTCATTTTGAAGAGAATCAAAAATTACAAAATTTGAGCCATAAATTAAACTTGGCTAGCGATAGTTATTTCCCAAACTTTATTTGATTCAATAATTTCGTGCTACTGAAAAACATAACAAAATACTGAACTTCAGTCGCATTGTTCAGTGACCTTTGGATATAGCATTATAGAGGTATGGAGCATTTTCTTGGATTAGCACACTGCTGAAATATCCGAATAATCTTCCGAGATTCACACCTAAATATGTTGAATTTCATGTTTCCTCTAGTATACTGTATAGCAACATTCCCTCGATTAGCAGTTTTGCAATTGTGCATATACGTAAGATGAAATCAGTACGATTCTAAATGAAAACTACAATTATGTGTCTCCAGCAAGTCCCTAGCTTATTATGCAGCCAAGTAAGACACATGCACAAGCTTGGTAATCTCCGAACAAACTAATTCTACTCTAATCAGACTTCGTAGATGCTCAGGCGACTCAGCTTCATTACAGTTTTCAAGTGGTATGAACTGAGAGTTTGAAAATCTTGTCGCAACGCAATCGCATTAGAGTCGCTAAGCAACCACTGACACCATTTCATGACATGTTAAGTTATTTGTGGCTAAATATGACCGGGCGATTTCTAGGCCCGCAATTCATCCTCTTCCCGATTCACTTGGAGTGTCATTCTACAGTAAAACCTGTGTAAAACAGCCACTCAGAAACAGACAAAACAAAGGTCTTAATGACAAATGGTAGCTTAATGAAGGTCGAAAGTCCACTTGGAGCATTCTGCATTTTTTGACCCGCATTTAGCGATACTAGTTTTCGGTCTTTTTGAGAGTGGCCGTTTAAGACAGGTTTTACTGTAGTTGCAAACGGGATGGAAAGTAATCTTTGGTTTAAGATAATGTTTGTGGCTGCCTCAATTATTGAACACAAGATGCCTATTTTTAGTTTGAGGAAACGTTTAATTTGTTTTCCTTTTAGAAGTAGTTCGCTGGATGACCTGCATTAAGCGATACTAATTTTCGGTCTTTTGAGAGTGGCCGTTTTAGACAGATTTTACTGTAGTCGCAAACGGGATGGAAAACAATCTTTGGTTTAAAAAATGTTTGTGGCTGCCTCAATTATTGAACACAATATGCCTTTTTTAGTTTGGGGAAACGTTTATTTTGTTTTCCATTTAGAAGTAGTTCGCTGGATGAATATGATTGACTTATTGTATTGTTACACTGCTTCAACTATATGTATGCCAACAGTAAGAAAACTATTCAGAAACAAGCAATGTTAAAAGAGTGCATTATGTTTTGGCAACGGTGTAGTTTTAGTACCAGTAAAGCAACGGGATTCCTCATGCATGGGATTCGATGTTTGCGAAAATAATTAACAGTTGGTTGCCTCCTAGTATTCCTTTACAAAATAAGCCGCGTCTTGTGAAACCCTTTCTTCTGCGCACTTACTCAGAGACGAGGAAAAATCTTGGAAATTTTGATAAATCAAACCGGACTACAAGTACTTACAATTACAGGTACTCAAAGTACAAATCTAATTTGTGCATCGTGTCAAGCAATATTAAAAACACAGAACTGATCAGACTGTGCATATGCACATGCTGATCTGTTCTTTGCTGTTGGCGAACAGGCATGTTAGCTGGTTTTTTGATGTTTTAGAAACACCTTTAGAAATCATCCCTTTCTAGTTATTGTGACAGGTTAAGACTCAAGATTGCATGCGGATTCGCACATTTGTTTGGTAACAACCTTTAGAAATGGTCCATTATTTCGAATTTGCATTTGGGTAAGACAACAGAAATGCTCAGCTACAAAGACAAACTAGCATGTCTGGATGTGTGAATTACTTTTGTAAATGATCTCGGTGGTTGTTAAGTTGTCAGTAACGTTAAAATCGACATAAATAATATGAATAAAACGTACGTTTAATCATGTTATTGCGCAATGTGCTTGTAAGTTCCCACTTTTGTGATGGGGAAATTACGAAGCAGATATGTGTAAAACTTAGCTACCGACACGCAGGTGTTGGTTGTCACAATTATAAGGCATTTTCATCGATATAGTTAAGATACAATATGATGAAAATAGGTTCATGGTGTGAAAATGCTTGTATTACCTAAAGCGAGTAGCTACAAGATAGATAGATAGATAGATAGATAGATAGATAGATAGATAGATAGATAGATAGATAGATAGATAGATAGTAAAACCTGTCTTAAGCGGCCACTCAAAAGAAGACCAAAATTGTTTTCAAGACCGATTATCGCTTAATGCATGTCAAAAGTATTGCAGAATGCTCCAAGGGGAGCATTCTCCAATACTTTCGACCTTCATTCAGTTACCATTTGTCAGTAAGATCTTTATTTTGTCTATTTTTGTGTGGCCGCTTAAGACATGTTTTACTGTAGATAGATAGATAGATAGATAGATAGATAGATAGATAGATAGTAAAACCTGTCTCAAGCGGCCTCTCGAAAAGAATATCAAAAATTGTTTTTAAGACCGATTATCGCTTAATTCAGGTCAAAAGTATTGCAAAATGGTCCCCTTGGCTCCAAGGGGACCATTCTGCAACACTTTCGACCTTCATTAAGCTACCATTTGTAAGTTAGATCTTTGTTTTGTCTATTTTTGAGTGGCCGCTTTAGACAGGCTTTACTGTAGATAGATAGATAGATAGATAGATAGATAGATAGATAGATAGATAGATATGTCATTCTTGCGAAGTGAGCAACTGGCAGCTACAAGATGTATAATGCATTATGATTATTTTTCTAAAATTGCTTACAGACTTCACATATAGAACCACAAATTAACTATTTCCTGCAGCTTCGTTCATCGACGGGCCAATTGAATAAGCCGGTGACCATAAACTTTTAGCCGACTCAGACCAAGACTGGTTCACCACTAGACTGGCTCCAGTTCGTAAAAACAATTTTTCATCAAATATATGTCATAGCATATACTTGTAGCTAGTCTAATTCTGATGGCTCTGTTTTAAGCTTAACACAGAGCCATCAGAGTTAGTCTCACTACATATCACTATATGATATGACATATTGATGAAAAACTGTTTTAAGGACTGAAGCCAGTCTGGTTCACCACCAGCTACAGCAATCTGCCCCAGTTACATGTACTATTAAACAAGGAGATTCTGACTGTGACGTCATATGTATTGTGGTACTAAATTTAAATTATCTGTAGATCTTAGAGTTATTGAGAAAGTGATATCGATTTTAGTAATTTTACGTCACTATCGTAGATATTTCTGGGATAGTATGTGTGACATAAGTACATGTACACAGTCCCAACACGAGGCAACACTACTAACGGACTATTATCATGATTATATTCAACATAAATGGTTTAAACGTAAAGCGTTTAAACCATTTATGTTGAATATAATCTCCATTGTGCACATAGCCCCCAATATTCGTGATATTTTGGCTACTCATTCAAAGGAGTATATGTCTTCCAGCCTTATATAGTAAAACCTGTCTTGAGCGGTCACTCAAAAATAGACACAACATAGGTATTAAAGACAGATGGCAGCTTAATGCAGGTAAAGAGTATTGCAGAATAATATTGACCTGCATAAGCAATGATAGGTCTTGAAAACCAATTTTTTGTCTTTTTGAGTGCCCACTTAAGACAGGTTTTACAGTGTATTATGTTTTTCAAACTTTGATCTCAAACGTGGAATCTATTTCCACTCATACCTAACATATAACAAGATTTTCTGAAGATAAAAAAGTAATGAAAAGTTAGATTAAATGATAATTCCACGTTCCTGGCATGATTGTGCTAATGCTTTTTCCCTGCGAGGCCCAGTATCAAGTTCTATATATAGACTTAGGCTCATAAAATACATTATAAGATATATTAAGAAAATCCAATAATTATAGGTGTTGAATTTGTATGGAGATATTTTCATAGGGACGATCAGTATTTCGGTACTCGACTAGCTTGTGAGTGAGTTGAGTCCGCCAAAATAGTGAGTCCCCACAAAATTTTTCTCCTTCCAAATCCGATAACCTTATCATTATATACCTTTAAAAATACCCATTTAAATTTTACCATCTGATCGCTATTAAAGTATTATTTCATTTACATCATCAAATAAGCGCCATCAACATTTCATTTTAAGATATTCAGTTTGGAAATCAAGTCGTGCAAAGATTTAATCTGGCTGACTTACATACATGTAACAGCCAGTAATAAATCGTTGTGCCCGTTTTTTTTTTAGAAATTTGTAAAACATCTGAATAAAAGCAACTACATTTTGTCAAGACTTTAGTGTTGTTCTGTTTATTGTACATTTAATGTTTTCCCAGTAAACATATTAGACCTGCAGGCCTCGAGGTTATAAAACTTGAGATCATTCTCAGACTCAAAGTAAAGCGCAATGATTGGCTGCTTGCGGACACGTGCCGCAAGCAGCCAATCATTGCGCTTTATTTTGAGTCTGAGAATGTACTCAAGTTTTATAACCTCGAGGCCTGGCCACCGACGGTCCACCAGCGAAACACCTTTGAATGGTGTTTTGCTGGCAAGCCGATGATGGCCCGTGATTGCATGTTGACTGGGTTGGTTGAGTGAGTCGACAAGAAGCCCCCCCCTGGAAAATCACAACTTATATAAGTTTCTATAGAAATTAGCATTTGGACCCCCACCCCTGGAAAATTGGACTCTTGGAAAATGTTGGACCCGTTCTGAAACCTTAAAAAAGTATAGTTTTCCTTAAAATAAACCATTGGACCCCCTCTGTAAAACTGTAAAATAAGTTGAGGACTGAAAAAAAAAACACACACAAAAATAAAACAAAACATAAAAACGTTGTCAGTGTTTTTTCTGTCAGTTGAGCCCAGACCCCCCCCCCCACTGACGAAAATTCATGGATCCGCGCATGAGCGTTGTGAGACCTGTATGGAACAACATAAAACTCGATCATTCACATACTACTGCTTAAAGTGATGCCCTGTTATCATCCCACGTTAACAACAGGTAAACCCAAATGTATCGCTGGCTGTGGTAGGTTTATTGACCGACCAATGAGATGGCCTGTAAAATTTCACATTTAGCGTGGGTTTATACCGATATTCACGATATTTGTTTACAGTCAATGCCCTTTCTCGAAATTCCTTCTCAAATTTGAGAATGTAAACAAATGCCTTATCAGCTGGATTTGGAGAAGGTTTACAACACCCTAACCGCAGAGCAATAATGATGCTGACAGCTGATACAGAGCTTGTTTATATTACAATAACTAGAGCCATTAGCATGGATTTTGGCCATTGCAGAAGTTTCACCCGTTTATATTATACCTAGAAATATGGAAACAATTCATTCAGGTGAGTTTATGTTTAGTATTTTCTATCACACTTTTATTAATCATGCAGTATATTATCCCATAATGGTCCTGTAAGTGCATCTGAGAATATCGTCTGCTAAAGTACATTGTAGTCTGTGCTGTTTATACTTGCTAGCTTAAACCCTTAATGCGCCAATCGCAACAAAAGTCGTCTGCTTTTCTCGTCTGCTGAAATAATTAAGAAGCCTCTATGGCTAACAGTGCGGACCCAGATCAGACTGCTCCTATATGAGCAGTCTGTTCTGGGTCCACGCTGTTTGCTTCTATACTTAATTTGTCAGTAATGTTAGGCGATTATTTGTAGCAGACGACTTCAGCAGACGACATTTTGAGATGCATTTTTTTTCTTGGCGCTTTAATGACTAATGTAAGTAAACAGTGTGGACCTGTGATGAAACAATTTAACCAATTATAATAATATACTATGCACAATAAGTTTAGCAATTTCTTATGTTTTGCATCTTTTTTGTGCTCATCTTTGTGCAGTGCCGATAAATTACAATCACAATGACGAGAACAGGATCTTAGGCAAATGAAACTACGAAATTTCAGACTACATCCTTTTAATAGGCATTTTGGAAATGCACGAATTGCAGAAGGGGTCAGTAGGCAAAAGTCACACCCGTTGTAAGTAATGCAAAAATGATAAGCTTGTGTTTTTTCGTTTGGTGGTCTTACATCTTCCACATGCATCATACGCCTATAAAAACTATTTTTATGTGACAGATGTGATAGAGATTTAGTGCTGAAAAAGATCAGCTGCCATCAATGACGTCAAAACGTAGTCATCATTTGATTAAACTTCTAATGTTAATTGGCGTATCAATTCAACAGAGAATCAGTTTACAAAGATATCACAGGCTTACAATGTAACTCATCTTATGGTTTATTAGAACCTTAAGTTACTGAAAAATGGTGCGACGCATTTGCTAGATAACGGTGACGTTAGCTTTTATCTTTCGGCTCGTGCACTGTAGAAGTGAAGATGTTTCATTATACAGTATTTGTCTGAATGTGTTGGAAGGCATTAAGCAGTTTTACTTGTTAATGTGGTTCAAGAAAACCCGACTAGAAACACCGTTAAAAGGCGATAACGTATAAGCATTAGTAAAAACGTCAACTTGTGAAAACTTTGTCCTTTATTGCTCTGAGAAAATTCAGAAAATGGCAGAATTTGCTATGCTTTTTTAGTTTTCAGTGCCTAAACAATCGTTTGAAAATAATTTCGGCTTCCCCAAATGATCAGAAATACCCACATTACCCGCTAGTCTTAAAATTGAACGTCGCTTTAGCACGGCCGCTGCGTTTGGTAATTCTGTATTTTTTTAAATGGAAAATCTTGTCAGATGATCTGCGCTGGTATCTTCATCACAACAAATGAAACTCGAGATCTGATGTGGATGGGCTCACCCATACAAAACAATTGCTAAATTTATTGTGCGTAGTATAAATTGAGCAGTGCCATGACAAAAATGGTACTTGCGGGTTGTGCTATCTGGTCATGGTAGCTGAGGGTACAAACGTAAGTCAGTAAGTGACCAGGAAAGGCACAGCGTAGAGGGGTAGTGTAGGGCCAGACGGTATTCAGAATTGTCAATAAGCAAACTACACATCCTCTGACAAGACTGTGGGTATGAGCATGAAAAGTTTGCAGAGTTTCGAAGATCCTTTTTGTCAAAGTACAGCCCATATATATCATTAAGCTATTGGGTCACTGTAAAGGCGGGACCTCACGAATGCGTACTTAGGATTGAGGTAAAAGCTGAAAATGAGGCTTGGTTTTATTGAAAGTAACTATCATCTTGCACCATTAACCCTTAAAATGCCAGCTAAATAATTACTTTTATTGGTTAAAATATAAGTATAAAAGTAAGAAAGGCAACACAGATCAGGAATCAATACAATCAAGTACCGCACCTGACCCAGGATACCACAAAGGAAAATGACAAAAATACAATTAAACATCACAAACAAGAGCCAAGAGGTCAGCCCTTTCCCAGCAGGTGACCACAAGGCAGCAATGAACAGGCTCGAAAGCATGAAAAACACAAGATATAAATAACACAAATGATCCACAAAAGAAAAGTAAAAGGGCTTAAACCGGTTTCACGTGGCCCACCTAACCCTTAGATCAGATGTGGATCAAGACACAAAAATATTTCAGCGGACGACAAAAGCATACAACTTTTTTGTGATATACGCTTTAAGCGAAACCTGATTTCACTTCTTGAGCAGATGAAATAGCTAAGCCGTGCCAAGGTATGAATATTGAAGTAACCACCCTTACAGTGACCCAAAAGCTCTATTATACATATGGCTAGGATGATGGCACAGTAAGAAAGCGAGATTTTGTGGAAGTTTTATCAGCATGTACAATATCAATTTTAAGTGAGAATATGCTTCACAATTCAAGTGTTTTTAGCATGGAACTAATTTATAAAATCGTAATTTTGTGCAATATTACTAAGTTCTTTACTGTCCCATCACATCTTGTCATTTTAATGTCCAAAACAAGAACTGTGGGTACTCATTGGAACTACCTGGTGGAGTACAGAAAGTCATGCTATTTGTTAAAGCTCACCTGAGCCAAAGGCTCAAGGTGAGCTACTGTGATCGGTCTTTGTCCATCGTCCGTTGTGCGTCCGTCCGTAAACGTTTTCTTTAAACAACATCTCCTGAACCACTGGTCAAAATTTCATATAACTTCACATGAATGTTCCTCATGTTGCCCTCTTTCAAAATTGCATAAATGGTTCCGCTCCATCGAACAGGAGGGCTGCCAGAGCTCCAGATAGGAAATATTTTTAACAACATCTCCTGAACCACTGACCCAAATTCCAAATATTTTCACAGAATTGCGCCTCATAATACCCTCTAACAAAGTTGCACTAATGGTTATGCTCCCCTGAACAAAAGGGCTGCCGGAGCTCCAGATAAGAAATACCTTTAAACGGCATTTATTCCTCAACCACTGATCCAAATTCAAAATAATTTCACGGAATTTTTTTCTCATAATGCCTTCAGCCAAAATTGCACAAATGGTTCCAGTCCGCTGAACAAAGGGGCTACCAGAGCTTAAACGACATATCTTCCTGAACCACTGGACCAAATTTCATATAATTTCACATGTGTGTTCCCCATGATGCCCTCTTTCAAAATTGCATAAATGGTTCCGCTCCAGGTGAGCTAAAAAACGGTACATAATTTCCACACCAACGTTGGTCTACCGTCTCTAGGTCTGTCCATTTAGCTACAGGTGCATCTGTCTATCACATTTCTTCGAACACAGCATCTTCAAACTTTGCAGGTCCATATGTCACATGATATAGAGTACTCAGGGGTTTGGGTAGGAATGGGTACTCTAATTGCACAACGTTTTAGTCATATACTTCATGCTCCAGTGGTTGTGTTTATAGATTTTATCATTCTTGAATATCATACCTTAAGATTATACATGTATTAAGTTTGACCAGATTTGATTTCAAATATATATCACTGTGACCTATGTGTTTACTTTGTGAGAATATTTTTTAAGATTGGTTAGGCACACTGCGGTGCGCTAGTCTATCCTGTAATGACTCCTATTATACCAACATGAAGCTGCACATACATACGTAATTATTCATTTTGATTTCTTTCAGGATAGAAAGCAGTCTTCAGAAATGTTGACCCTTCCATCCTTAATATCGCTGCAGTTTGTCACACTTGAGGAAAACGAAGGTTTATGGACCCAGTTTGACTTGTTCTATGACTTACTAGCTGAGAAGTTAATGTCAGATGATAAGTGGGACAGATCATCATTGAAGAAAGGAAATGTTTCTAGAGTGATAAATGGTTATAAACATGGAAATGTACAAGTCAACAAGAAACTTTATGTGAGCTTTTCATCTATTCTTAGATTTTCATATCACAATAAAGATTTGCTGAGATTTTGTGACCGGTTAGTTACTGAAGCTGAATCTAGAATACTTTGTCTGGAATCTAGCGAGGAGAAACCTTTTCCAAGGAATATTAAAGAAATATATGAGCACATATCACAATTCAATTTTAAGCATGAAGAACTGGAACAATATTTTTTCGATGGATTAATCAATGAAGATGAAATACCAGGACTATATAAGGATTACAAGGTTGACTTTTCTAGTGCACACTGGAACAAAATAATCTTCTTTGAATACCACTGGAGTAAGAAAATTCAGAGTAATTTGAGTGAAAATTATAACGATGTGTTGGAATCCAAGTGGTCTTTTTTCCTTCAAATAAAGGATTTGCTGAAGTTTCAGAATAGGATCAGAAAGGAGACAGCAAGTTATATGACAGAAATAAGCTGCAGACGAAAATCTGCCGATCTTCTTCATGGATATGTTATTGAATCTGCCTTCACTCATGTTCCTGTAAAAATTGATTCTGATGTCCTTATTTCACTTGAATATGTTCTTGGGATTTCTGAGGTATTTTGTGTACAATGCGAAGAAACCTGTGATCATGAAAAGGGAATACATGTATATATTGAAACCAATGAACATTTCGCAGGAAACCATGATGACGTTGATGTACTGGTTTCACAGGCCTTGCTTAACCATAATGAGTTGTGTCAAGGAATTGTCTTTTTCAAAAATGGATTATTTGAAAAATACAGGAAAGAAAATGTGTTTCAAAGGCTCCATTTTAGAGATGCCTTGCAATTAGGTTTGCTCAAAAATGAAATTACATTTCAGGTAAAGAAAAATTTATGCGAGCCAGAAGAGAGATACCTGAGTAATTCAAAATGTGATGTGTGTTTTGCAGAGGTTCATTCTGACCCTGCTCACTGGAGGGACTTGGACATAAGGAGGGAATGGGCTCTGTATTTGCCACTTCAAACACAGGCTATCTTAGAAGCATTTGTAAACCAAGACTATTTACAAAGGAATCAACAAGCATTTGAACTTTCTCCATATATCAAAAGGAAAATTGTAACTTTGTACTGTGCATATGACTGTTTGCTAAATGTCAGCAATATGAAATACTCAGGTATTCTTCAAGAAATGAACACTTTTGAACTTGCTTTTATTCATCATAATATTGGTGCCATGTTTAACATTACATCACAAAGTGGCGCATCTCAGAGCTTCAAAACTGCTGAAAAGCGATTAAAGGCAGCTTCAGAAAAGGAAAATTGTTATTTCAAAACATATATTAAGAAATATCCGATAGAATATGAAACAATGGCTGGTAATGTGCAGAACAAAATCAACTTGAGACAGTGCTACAACATCCTTGGTATGGACAATCTCGTGAGGCTTACCACAAAACGTGACCCTCTACCTGATGAGGGACGTACAAATCAAGTTTGCACTCTACCACTTACAATTAAAGGGCTGCCAAAAGACCATGCAATAACGGAAGCTTGGCATGATCCATTCACATGTGACCTGGATATTGAAAACTGTGTTTGTAAAAAGGACTCCATTCTTACTAAGGATGATGCAGAGAGATGCATATTTGCACTAACCCAAGCTGAACAAGATGTTTGTCGACGTTTCAGAAGATTTGCTACATTTGGCTGGGCTGACATTTGGTGTCAAAAGGAAATGGTTGATTCCCTGCGAGAGCAACTTATGCTAGATAAACCTTTAGCTGACAATGAAACAGCCTACTTAAATGAGTCGTTCGAATCAATTAAGATTGCTTCTGAAACTAGACAGCTTAAAGACTCAGCTGAAGGACTATCTACTGATGTTAGCGATGAATCAAGTGGCTCTGAATCAAGTGAAAATGACACTATCATAGAAAGTAATGCATTGATAGATGATTTGAGTGAAATACAGCTGTCAGATATTGATGAAGCTGTGTCTGATGAACACACATTAACCCTCTCCGAAGACCAGCTTCAACTGCAGCAGAGCAGTGATGATGAACAAGGATTCTTTGAAGATGAAGATTTGATCAATGTTTTGAAACATATAGATGACAAAGACATGACATTTGAAAACAAATCCATTTCCTTGAGTTCAGGGCAAGACAATATGACAGAAAATAAGAATATGGAAACTTCTGACACAGAGTCAATATTTGGATTTACTATTTTTAAGTCACCTCCTCTACTGTGCAGACATCCACCCCCGGCAGTGGGGCGTGATGATGACATTTATAAACTTAAAGAGGTACTTGATGACGTTTTGGTAAGAACAGGCAACACAAAGGACAAAATCCTTATAGCAGCAGATCACAAAATTGCTTCAAATTTATTCAAGCTCATTGAAGAAGATAAGAAGTATGCAGTGTTTCTCAAAGAGTTTCCTCTTTTGCACTTACGAAAATCAAAGATTGTTAACATTTGTAGTGGTTACAAAGATGCTGGGATAGTTCCAATGTTGATGTACTTGCATGATGATGACGAGTCTGACTGGATGAAACTTGTTAATATTCAGAATATTGAAATAGCAACAAGGAATATCAAACGTCTGTCAGCGACTTTGCACATCAGTTTTCTGATTACATTTATGAAACACTTACCAAAAGATAAGCGATTCCACTTTCTGAATGACATTAAAACTCCATCTTCAGATACAACTATAGCGTGGGAAGCAGCATATCTTGAATTCATGAATGAAACAGCAGAAAAGAATGCAACGTTTGCACTTCACAAGGACATCATGTCTCATTTGGATGAAGTACTTGCACTGGCCATTGCTGAAAGGATTGGTGGCCCTGAAGGTTATGATCTATTGCTAGGTACAGTCAAAGAGGCGTTGCCTTTTTCATTTGTGAATGGAGCTTCCTCATATGGAGCATTTTGTATCCAGCTTTTGACTGAGCATTACAAAAGTGGTATTTTCTATCAGAACTTAAAGAAACACTTATTTACTGGTCCCCATAAATGTAGTTTAAGAAACTTCGCATTGGATGCTCAGCGGGAGATGGAACACAAGGATGCACTTAAAGGCTTTAGGCCTAGAGCCACCACTGATAATGTTGTGCCACGCATGTCTGTGATTGATGAATTCATGGAAATCCAGACGAAACGCCAACAGCTTTTGGATGAAGAGGAACAGGAAGACAGTGAAAGTCCACAGATTGACATAGGATGTAGTGTAACAAAAAGGGACATGCTGCATATCCTACCCACTGTTTCAATGATCTTAAGAAATAACGTGCTAGAAACTACCAAGGAAGAAATCCCTGTAAATGCATACAAGCCAGAACGTCCCAAAATATCCAAAGCTGTTCTTGATAAACACTCACTGTCAGCAGCAAAATTTCTAATTGAAAAACACCTTGCAGCTAAAGAGCTATTTGAATTCTCCAAAACGGAAATAAAATTGCAAGAGGAAGGCATTCCTATTGAACTGAAAAATAAAGTTAAAAGAACATCAGGCACAACTGTAAGACGCTCCGTTTGTAAAGTCAAAGAGACAATTGATGGAAGACAATCAAAAGAAGTTAAAAGGAAGAAAAAGGTTAAGCAGAAACAAAAGGAGTTTGACTGTTTGTCAAGTGAAATGAATGCTTGTCAAGCAATACTTAAGCCAGACTGTACAAAGGGAAGTGTAAATAAATCTTTAGGAATGAGAACTGCTTTAATGTCAGTACTACAGAAATGCGTGGTAAATACAGAGTATGTTGATAAGGAGGATTTTTCAGAAGTGTTAAAGAAGCAAAATCTCCATTATAAATGCTGCTCTTCTATGCCTGATGAAATTGCTAAAACAGCGTCGGTGGCTGTTTTTGAATTTGCTGGAGTAAAATTCAAAACCAAAGCAATGTCAGGATTACAGTACTTAAAATATGTTCAAAATACAGTCCTTGGAAAGATCAGAAAAATGATGCCTCACATTGTCAAGTTGATAGTATGTGAAGAGAAGTATCAGTTTACGCCTGATGATCTGAAGGCTTACACTAGAGAGTCAAGGAAAGGAACTCAAAAGCAGAAAGAAACCATACAACACCTCAAACAATCAGATGAAATGTTGAATACTGATAAGTTCAACAAGAAGGCCATTTTAACAACATCTACCGGGAAAAGTGCTGTAGGCAAGTATCTTGCAGAAAATCTGGCATCACTAAAACTGAAAAATGTAACTTTGGATGTTGACAGCGAACTTTATGTTGAGAACTGTGAAGGTTGCTTAAATACAGACAGCTGTGAGTGCAAGCCTTTCTGCATTCCAGTTAGAGCAGTGTATGGTCCATTTGGATTCGAAGGACAGGAGCCCATAGATAAGAAGCAAAGAAAAGGAGAAGCTGAGATGAGTCAGTCCGACTGGTTGGTAACCAATTATGGACAGCTTAATGCTGAGGAATCAATAGTATCTGTTGTCACATCTGGGGATATCGATGCTGTAGCTATACATCTCTTTTCAGTGTCTTTGCTTTTGCCCAGGAATGAGAAAGGTGAATTCAACAATAAAGTTTATGTCATGCTTCAAAAGCAATATGGGCTCTTTGACATTTACAACATTACTGATATTGTTCTTTTGTTAGAGAAGACATATGGACTGAATGCCCCGATGAAAACAGCTATTGCATTATGTATGGGTGGAAATGACTTTGTTCCAAAATTTCATGGAATTTCTCATCAGAATATCATGAGTACTCTCTTTGATGGATTCTTGAACAACTTGCTCAATCTGAAACATGACAACTCCGGAAAACTCATTGGTGCAGAAATAAATCAAGAAAGTTACATTAATTTAATGAAGGTACTATACTGTCCGAAAAGGCTGTTGCATGCAGTATGTGATCTCACTTTTGAAGAAATTAGACAAATATCGATAAAAGATCCAAAGAAAACAGAGTATAAACATGTTCAAAAATGGCTGCCACCAAGAAGTGTTCTACTGAAATTTGTCAAACTCATCGACTGCCAGATTGACTATTTGTTCACACTTGGCCATCATGAAGCCACATTACCAGATTTTGTTGCAAAGGGTTGCTTGCTTCGAGACAATTTTGGAAATATTTACTATGACTTTGGAGGAGAAGCAAAATTTTCAAATAAAGAAGATCTTCTAGTGTTAAATGAGAGAGAGCTGTCCCAGAAACTAAATATGCTAATGCAATCTGAAAAAAAGAAGACAACAACAAAAAGGTCACTTCAGTACACACCCCAAAAAGGAAAGCGAATGAAGGAAAGACGAAGAATCACGAACCCCTTGACTTCGACGCCAAGGTAAAAGTTTCTTAATGTCATTTGCTTAACATTCCATTCAACAGATATGGTCGTGTCTGGAAGGAAAGTTGCCCCATCTCATGTAGTTCAAATAAGGCATAATGGTCTTCTAGTAGTGTATGCTTAACTCATTTTATACGGCATATAAGTAAAAAAGTACATTGCTAAACAATAAAGACCCAAAGTTGTTGGTAACATAGTAACTGCACTATTTACCTTTAAAGTAATGTTTGAAGAGAATGACGCACATTTTCTGTGAAAATCTCTTTTTCAGAAATTACAATTACGTTACTGAACACGTGAATAATAATAATAATAATAATAATAATAATAATAATAATAACAATAATGATAATAAATATAATTTACATGTCTGTGCTCTGAACATGTCATCTACATCTACAAAAATGCATATTTAGTATATTTCGCCTGTTAAAAGTAATACTGTTAAAAGATATACATGGATTCCAATCCTGACATAACTGGAAAAATGTTGAATGGAAAGTAAAAATCAAATTATAAAAATAATTCTCCTTTCTGTCTATTGTCTTCTGCTGATGAACTCTGCAAACAATATAGACATAGATGAGGTCCTACAAGACATTGTGCCAGATCTAGATCAAATTTGTTCAATACTCTGATGATATTTTTTTGAAAAAGCTAATTTTGATATCAGCAGACAACAAAAAATCTTTCAAAATTAACAAGTAGGAAAGAATTTGATTAAAAATGATTTTTTTTTTATACTTGTAAAAATAATCGATTATTTAGGCTGAATTTTGCATATCCGTAAATCACGAATTTTCATAATTGAACAAAAATTGCACCCAATAATTCACATTATAAATATTCATGTAGTAATACAACACCCCATATAGGTACACAAAATATTTATAAAACATAAAACTGACGGCAATAACAGCCTACAAAGGGGACTTTAAATCCCCTTACACTTAATATGGTGTTAGAGTAGGGCTCGAAGGGTTACTGGTTCGAGCCTCACTGCTTGCAGTCACTGTGCTGTGTCCTATAAGAGCAATTCTCCATATCAGCTGCTTAGTACTGGTTCAACCCAGGAAGATACGTCTGACATGACTGAACAATTGGGATGCAAAGAAACAAACCAAACAAAACTATAAACAGTCTCCAGCAAAGATGGATCATTTGAGTATTAGCTGGACACATCTAAACATTCTATTGTGAGAGGGGTATTGTGTTTCTAGAAAATATGTATGTGATATTTTCAAAAGAAATTGAACTTGTCACTTGAATCTGATGCTTTCCTGTATTGTAAAAATGTCTTAACTTTGACTCCTAGTGTCTTTTGTTGATAACCTTTGCGACCGTTTGGACACAGATCAGGGCCAAAAAATATTGGTCCTGATCTGGATCTAATCTATTTGACACTCAGATGGTTTTCCTGAAAGAACTTTTTCGAAGCCGATTTTGAGAAAAGCAGACGACAAAAAATATGAAAATTTCCCATGGGGTCAAAGAGTAAAAAAAAATGTCAGCAAATATTTCTATTTAGAAGTATATATTAGCCAGATTAACCCATTTATGGCTAACAGAATTTCCCACCTTTCAATCAATGGGACAAATCCATTTCGAATTTAAGGGTTGTTGTTTAATAAATTTCTAATTTCATTCATATTTCAAAAGTGCAGTCTGTAAGCAAACATTGGAGAATCTGATCAGATGCCACATTCTGTGGCGTTTGATCTGGTTCTGCACTATTTACACACATCCCTTAATTGGTAAAGTGGATTGTTCGAGGATCTTCCAAAAATTAATTGTTTTCTCATAATTTAAACATGTGTTTTTGGGTGCTCAAAAGAACCGTCTCATTGAGACCATTTTTTGAGTACCCACAACATATGTTTTAGATGAGAAATAAAGAAAATAGTTTTCCAATATGCACTCTTATCTGGAGCCCTGTTACTTAGGCAGAGGATTCACGTGATGAGTTGACCTGAGGATCTCCGAAATACACCACCTTGGCTTGAACCTGCAACCCCTCGGTTTCAAGTAAAGCAGTGGTAGAGTGCTTGACTCGAGACAGAGGGATTGTGGGTTCGATCCTCAGCGGTATCACTGCATGCATGTCCTCATTTTCCTTGCTGAGTACTAGACCCGTCCTATTGTTGAATGGGACATAAAGAATCAAATCAAATATTTTAATATCTGCTGATTTTTTTTCTTTTACAGGCCAAGCACATCTGGAAACAACTGAAATATGACCTATCAGTGGGAGTGATTTACTGTTTTATCAGTTGTGGAAAAATGTGTTAGATAAACATTTACTGCAGAGAAGGAGTAAAATTGTAATACTTCTGAAAGACTCAAACATTTGTACTTAATTTCGGGGTCAACAGATTTGTTTATGTCTGTGGTTATTCTTATGACTGTTTAGTCAATTCTAATCGCTAAAGCAAAGTGAGTTTTGTGAAAAAATGGTTTATCCTACGTTTTAACAGGATTATGGAATCGAAATGTGTTGATTTTTATGGTATCTAAAGATCTCATGAATCATAATCCGCATCATTTTCTCACAATGTAGAGTTCCTTCCCCTTGAATCACGCCTATTCTGAGATTCTCGCAAAATCTCAAGGCCATGATATTGGCCGCCTGGATTAGCCTAAACGTGACCCTAGGTAGGTAGATCTAGGGGAGGGAACCAGACTAACTACCAGTAGTATGATAAACTCTATGACTAAATGTTCTTTTACATTGTCCACATAAAACTGAACAAAAATGACTTCTTGTTTTAATGCGACAGTGCACATGTAAAAAATTGCTTACTGCTCTCTGCGAAGAAATGTATAAAGAAAGTCAAGGCTCTCTGCTTGAGTTTCAAACAGTAGCTGTTGCTTAGTTATTACACAATGAGGGGACAGATATCTCTCTAGGTGAGCCTAACGGATCAAAGACGAGTCTTGGGAAGTTTAATATATTGAACTTGAGCTGTTGACTTAAAATTAAACGGCTAACCGTCGAGCGCAAAAATACTTTGAGAATTATTTCAACAATTTATACAGAAAAGATTATAACAAAGAATTGATTTTAGCTAAGCTCATAACGAAGCTTGACATTATCTGTCTGCAATTTAACAGACAAAATAACAGATAAGCAGTCCGCCTACTTTCAAGTTTTCTTAGACCAAGACAAAGCTCTTGAATACTTTAAAATGGACCCCATTTGAAATAAGCTATATGACTATATAAGTTTAAAGATCACAAATATTTTTAGTATCTGTGATATATGGGTGTGGGGGCTGTCATTTTTCACAGATTTGGGGTCTGTCATTTTTTTAATAACATTAAATGTGCTTTTTAAGCTAGTCTTACAAATTTGTTTGACCATAATTAGTTCTCATCATATTAATTCATTGAATATATTACTGTTTTAATTCTCATGTCATGTTTTAATATTTATATATGTATGTTGATCTTAATACCTAAATAAATCTGAATGTTAATACTAGAAATTCATAAAATGGAAACCATATTCCTTAAACGTGTTTTACCTTTAAAATATGAAAATGTAGTCGCCCTTGTTTAGATGTCCAAATTCAGATATTACAATCACGCGATTGACGTGGAGGTTTCGCTGGTGAGAGACTCATGGGGGGCAGTATGTTGTTTCCAAAGCATACGTCCTGACATGACTTTATAATTGTTGACTGGGACCAAAAAAACAAAACCCCTAAAACAACCCATCGACAACTGTGCAAGTTTATTAGTTTTTAGGAAATGAAAACTATTATGAACATTTTAATAAAGTCTCATGCCAAGCAGATTTCTGTAACTATATGGATACTTGTGTTTATCACATTTGATTTCATTAACTACATATTTGCTAACATGACACTTGCACAGCTGTACGATTAGGCATGTTTTTTTTTTATTTTTTATTTAAGAGTAACATTTCTCGAATATACTTATGATGGTATATTTCTGTTATAGAGGAAGTTAATTAGTTCAAGAAAAAAGTTGTCAAATGACTATGTGCTTGGTATATATATTTTTCGTATCGACTGTATGCGAAAATCGGAGAACAGAACGTTTTGTCTGCAAATTGATTGAATTCCCTACATCCTTGTACTTATTGAAATTAAGCAGATACTTTGAGAATAGAAAGTTCTGCCAATTGCTTGAGGTTGAACATGAAACAAATATAGATATAGATAACCTACATTATGCAGGTAAAGAATAGTTCTCTTGAAATGCGACTGTAAAGTAGCAATAATAAGGGCGTTAAGCAAAACATGTTGAGAAGCAGTCTATTAGAGCAAGATAGTGTATCGGATTAAACAGTGTTTAGAAATTTGTTATGCCATTACAAGAAAACTTACTGCGAAACCAATAAACACAGGCATTAACCTTTCTCATATTCAATATGTTTTTGGCCATTTTCATGCTGAGAATGAAATATAAAATAAAATGCTTTTGTGAAATCGGCGTGGCTGAAAATTCGAAACTAATCTCACTCAACTTCCACATAAATTTGATGAACCATTTTTACTGTTTATCATTCCAGGTATACATTGTTTGCACCTAATTATCTTAGGTATAGTTAAAACGAAACCGATATAACGTTGAAATATGAAAACAATTATGTGTCCAATGTCATCAAGTGAATAATACACTAGAAAAATAACGTGAACAACGACGTAACCCTCTTACGACCAGATGAACATGCACAAACTAATGGGCATCACATTTATTTTTTCAATGAGGTAAATATATAACAAGAAATATCTTTAAAAAGATATATGTAGAAGATTAATTTATATTTCCTTGGAGAACCGCCTGTTGTTATCTTCTTAATTTGATAACAACATGTTGTTCTGGAATTTGGTACAAAGCTTGATAGTGATAAGTTGTATTATGTAACAAAAACAGCCATATATTGTTTAACAGTCCCTTTATTTGTGCATTTTTCTTTCTCTCCAATGAAAATTTCTGTCGCAGATTTCTCAGCTCCTAATGGAGCCAGTGTTTTCAAATTTTGTGTACACCTTCAGGTACACCTTCAGGTAGGCAAAGTGTATTTTGTAAATGAAATTTAAGATGCTTATCCTCATTTTGCCGTCTTTTTCGATTTTTCAATTTTTCCTTCTGTTACTCTTATATAATACATACAGACATTTTCTGTCAAAGATTTCTCAGCAACTAATTGACTTGGGATTCTGAAATTTGATACAAAGCTTGATAGTGATGAGTCGTATTGTGCAGCAAAAAAATCCACATATTGCACATCAGTCCCTTTATCTGTTAATTTTTCTTTCTCTCCAAAATTTCTGTCGAAGATTTCTCCGCTCCTATTGGAGTCTGTGTTTTTAAATTTTGTGTACACCTTCAGGGAGGCTAAGTGTATTGTGTAGATGAAAATAAAGATGCTTAAGCTCATTTTGCCTTCTTTTTCAATTTTTTCTCCTGTCACACTAATGGACTTTTTTCGTCAGAATTTGCTCAGCTACTACTTGATTTAGGAATGTGAAATTTTGTGTATACCTTCAGGTAGGCAAAGTGTATTGTGTAAATGAAAATTAAGATGCTTATCCCCATTTTGTCTATTTTTTTTCAATTTTTCAATTTTTCCTATAATACATATGCATATTTTTCATCAAAGTTTTCTCAGAAACTACTTGATTTAGGATTATGAAATCTTTATAAACTTGAGTTCATTCTCAAACTCCAAATAAAGCACAATGATTGGCTGCTTGCGGACACGCCAGCCCAGACAAAACTTCAGAGAGCAAGTGAGTATAACCAGGAAATGTCACAATTACAAACCACAGACCAACACACGGCGCCATAAGGAAGAGACAAATAAAGTGAGTAAGGGTGCAAAGATCAGGAATCGATACAATCAAGTACCACACCTGACCCAGGATACCAATGGGAAAGAGACAAACTCACAGTTAGGCACCACAAACGAGAGCCAAGAGGTCAGCCCTTTCCCAGCAGGTGACCACAAGTCACAAATAAACAGACGCGCACAAAGGCATAACAAACACAAGACCGAAAAAACATAAAAGATCCACAAATGAAGTACCGCCTTTGAACAATCAGTAAAAAATTTTGATGGAGGGCTTAAACCGGTTTCACGGCGCCAACCTCACCCTTAAGTCGGATGTGGATCCAGACACATAGATATTTGGCTGCATGAAAGACCTCTAACTTATCAATTTGATAGTGATGAGTTGTATTGTATTGTGAACACTTTGAGTCATATGGCACCAAGAACACAAATAAAGTAAAGCAACCCGGCCTCTCTTCCTCAGCCAGATGATTACAAACCTAGAAAGGACAGTAAGGCCTGGTCTAAATCCAAACTCTTTGATGCTCTATATGGTGTTCATGAAATAATCCATTGATAATGTTACTTTTAGAAAGACGAAATAAATACAAAGAAACAAAAACATGTAAAATTACCTTGCATGCAAATACTTAAAGCTCAGATGTAAGTAGAGTCAATAAAGATAAAATGAAATATATGCAGAAATCAAATTTGCAAAAGATATGACAAGGTGGATCTTATTTGAATATAACCTGAGGAACACAATCATAAAAAAGAGCGTTACCTTAAGATTTCCACAAACATGCTTCTTCATTCAGAAGTGGGTCTGTAAATCTTATCAACAAAACTCCGACAAAGTTCATGAAATTAACAAAACAACAATGCACACACGTCTGGAAACCTATTTTGATTTTTTTGGCTGAATGTTAAAAAACACAGAAAGATAAAACCAGATCTTACAGTTAAGCTTACACAATAAACCTCACAGAATGTTTGGCCCATCCAATGTTATAAACAGTAAGAAGCAATTACAAATAGGAATATTTTCTAATAGGAACCAAATGCCTTCTTTTATATGATATCATTCATAAAATAGACATATAAATACAGGTAATACAGAAAAGTGACTATTAACAGCAGGGATTGTCAAATCACAGACTATTAAAAAACTAGTTAAACTTGTGTCGGTAACACTTTATGTACATTTGCATTATTATTTATGACTCCAAAATTATTGGAACATGCGTAATATGAATACTGCAGACACAAATGATGCCAATAAGACTGCGTGGAAACGCAGGATGATTTGCTCTTTTGCTTGTCGCATGCAGTAATATAGTTAGTTTTGGCGTGGGTCTTGCTGTGCTTTCTAGTTTTGCAATCATTTCGCAGAGGAAGACAGAGTTGGTTGCTTTACTTTAATTGTGTTCTTGCTGTTATGCTCTGCGTCTTGTCCCCAGGTGCTATGGTTGGTCAGTTGTTTTAGAATGTCTTTGCCATACTCACATGCTTCTTTGGGCCTGGCCGCGAGAAAACTGGTCTTCGGGGTTTCCAACAAAGCGAGTTTCAAACCAGTCTCCTATGCTACAGAGACTGGCTAGAAACTTGTAATTTTACCTGTAGCAAGTTCACATATGATACTTTCCAAAAAGCGCATAACAGAGACGCTGATCAGACTGCGCGGATGCGCAGGCTGGTTTATCTGCCTGTGTTAGTCGCAAACCCCCGAAGATAGGTTTTCTCGCGTCGAGGCCCATATTTTGATTTAGTTTCTCCAATAGTTTTCCTAAATGCCAATGTCTAAACTTTGTACAAATACCTAACACCAATCACATATTCACCTACTGTGCATCTGCAAGCTATTGTACTTAATCATGGTATTAGTTTGTCAAGCGATTACAATGACGTCATTTAAATTCAAGAGACCAAAAGCTATGGTCTTAAAGAAGACAAACATATCAGGATTAAAAACAATTGTAGATAAGAAATAATAAATCGTTGGAATTGCGAATGCCGCTAGGAAAAATGATGTGTGTCTGATCTGACGACAAATATCATCACGGTGAGCAGATGAGCATGTTCACTGAAAAAGGTGAGATGAAAGTTTCGATAGTTACTGAATTATGCATTCATATAAAGAATGAAGACATTAACCATATGCCATTAATGTAGGCATTTGTTGTGGTCTTGTCCTCTTGCAAGATTCAATGTACATGCGAGTCTCAATTTGGACATGTTCAGAACTCTAGAGAAGATGGGAGAATACAAAATTTGGGTTCTTTTGGTGCTTCTTTTGTTGATCCTTTTTGTTATTTATGTTTCATGTCTGTCTTTTTATGCTTTCTTGTCAGTTCCTTGCGGCCTTGTGATCACCTGCTGGTAGAGGACTGACCTCTTGGTTCTCTTGTGTGTGATATTCTATTGTGTTAATGTCACTTTCTCATATGGTGTTCCTGATCAGTTGTGATGTTTGATTGTATCGATTCATGATCGTTGCTTTCTTTTTTTACTTTCTTATTTCTTAACCAAAACAGGAGTTGGGGTTGATTAAATGCTTAGTGAGAACCCACAATGAATGTTATGCATTATAAGCGGATAAGTAAGTGTAATAAGCTCAAAAGAGTTTTATTATGACCAATGATTGATATTTTATATTGTTTATTACAAATTTTGGAGAAAATGACAATTTTATATATGTTTATACAATGTATAATGAATTTCTAAAATGTAGAAAATTAGGATGGTTTACCAGAATGAAGTGTCTAGAGCCTATATATAGCTTCGATAAAGGTTGTCGACATACATAAACTAAAACGCTTGCGGAAAAGATAACATCGCACCAGTACAATCATGCACTCAGATCTTTGCATATGGATGTCTTGTCTAACGAACACTGTATAATGAGTTATTGAATCTGATGCCGATTATCTTAACATTAATGATTTAATTTTATCCGATTATTCATGTATTACTGAACAAGAGATTAAATGCTGATAGAACAAAAATGGTAATCTATAATGCCACCAGATACATTGTAAGAGCGCTTTATCAAAAATTAATTTTCATATTTCTCAACAAAAACATATACTGTTATGGGTACTCAAAAAGTACCGTCTCAATGAGAAGGTTATTTTTAGCACCCAAAACAAATGTTTGAACTCATGGGGAAGAAAAAGAAATGACAACTTACCACTCCAATGTTTTGTTTATTTGGAGGCCTAACGTCACTCTATGATATCGTGTTTCCTTTACTAGAAATTGTTGTAATAATGGAAGCTTATTTTCTAAAAAAATGTGGAAACATAGTGAAACCCATTCTTGGGTATAAATGGTGCAATAAGTATTGTTTGCCAATACACGTCATTTGAAAGACAGAAACTTATCCAGTAATTTTATTTACTGGCAGAATATAAACGAGACGTGAGTCTTCTTTAGAATCTCTATACAGATATGTTTCATCACATTCCTAGGTAAACAGGGTAAAACGAGCAAATTCAGAGAATTTATGTCCCCCACCACAAATATTTGTCTTTATATATATGAGCTATATGCGCACACAATATATCAAGTATCTATTCACTTTGGCGTGAAAAAATGACAGTTTATTTTGTGGATAAGTGACCAAAAAGAATTATATTCAAACAATTTGCACATCTTCAGACCATGGCCTTAACACTTGTAAAGTTTCAAAGGAATCGGCATAAAACTGTGTGAGGAATTGCATATACAGGATACCTAGTATTTATTCGCTTTGGCCAGAAAAAAAGGCTAAGTTCATTTTGTGAAAAAAGTGACAAAAACTAATCTGAGAATTATATCCAAACATTTTTTTCAGACCATGACCTTAACACCTGTAAAGTTTTTAAAGACTCAGCACAAAAATGTAGGAGTAATTGCATGCAAATGATACCTAGTATCTATTCACTTCTGTTGGAAAAAATGACTACTAAGTTCATTTTGTGAAAAAAGTGACAAACATAATTTGAGGAGTATACCTAAACAATATGCACATCTTCAGACCATGGCCTGTAAAGTTTCACATCTGTAGGAGGAGTTGCATACACAAGGTACCTACGACTTGAAGGGGGTTGGAAGGGCGGAAGCATGGATGGGCAGAATGATGGAAGGATCGCGAGCCAAAAGCTATGTCCCCTCAGTTTTCTTCAAAAGGGCGGGGGACAACAAAGCAAATGTGGAACTGACGCCCATTTCTAACCAGGCTGTCTCTACATAAAAGCATCACGAGTTAGAAACATGGACTGGTACTAAGATATTTCCAGATATATCTGAACATAATTTGTCATTTACTTTACTCTTATTAACTTAATTTCAATTTTAAATTTAGATGATGCTATATAGCATGAGTCATGTGTGTCTAACAATCATTTAACAAGCGAAATTTCGACTTTATGTTTCATGTTTTGTCTTTGTTATATTGCATAATCTGTTCCTTGCAACCTTGTGATCACTTACTTAGAAGGAAGGGGCTGACATCTTGGCACTCTTGTATGTTGTGTTTTCTTTTTTTTGTCAATTTCCCATATGGTGTCCTGGGTCTGGTGTGATGCTTGATTGTATTGATTCCTGATATAAATGTTGTCAATGAATGCTTAAGGAGAAATTGAAACACTTCAAATATGATTATTACTTGGTTTCTAGAGCTCATTATCAATTAAGAAAAGCAACAGTTATGTTCTATATCAATATCTACACAAGGAGTCCCTAATTTACACCATTTTAAATTTTTAGGTGCACTCTTTTTTAAGTATTTATATTTTGTGGTCGTTTGACAAGCAGATAGTTTCTATGATGTAAACCATACTTACACATACATTTTGAATGTTTATGTTACTTTCTATTAAGCAGGTACAAGCCAATAATATAGAATGCAACTGAGTGCATATATACAAACCATAGGTTTGACGCTATACCAGGCGTTTAGTTAAGAGTGCGTTACAAAAAATCTTATTTCTCAACCGAAACATATTTGGCGGGTACTTTGAACACCCAAAACATATGTCAAGACTGATGGGTGAGACAAACTTTACAAGTGTACTCTCAGAAATTGTGTTTATCTTAACCTGTGATCTTGCAATGTGAATGTCTTCAAAATACCAACATCGTATAACAAAACTAGATTTTGGCTCAAAAACTTACGATTAGATTTACTTCGTTGATAAATGTCGCTGTGATATGGCTGCCTACCTTTATATTCTAAAACCCATACTCTAATCTAAAAAACTATTGAAATAATAAACATGATAAAATAGGCGTTAAATAAGGACGGTTTACTTATTTGGGTTGAAGTAGGAGCGTGCTTTTTCAATAAGAATTAAGCTTTTTGTTGTCATGTCAGATAATTTTTGAAACACTAACTTATCTTATAATCAATGATTCTATTAGATTCGGTTCGAAGCTGTTTAGACAACATGTTAGTTTTTGTTTCTCGCAGTACATCAATTACACCAATGTGAACCTTTTTCAGATACCATGATCATGATGATGTTTAGTTATTTTTACATAATGTTTCTGGAAAAGCTTCTCACGACTACGCCTATGTCCAGTACTTGGTCTATATAGTTGCCATTTCGAAAAAAGCTGCCCTTTTTAAATCAGCGTAGAGAAAATCTCTCAGACCAAACAAGCCCCGCTAAGGCAGTTTAAAAATCGACTGGTACATGTAGGTATTCCAATCGATTTTAATTGCGCTCCTCTTGTTAAAAATTTGCTTTTGTTCTATCATGACACAGACTTTTGAAAATAATCAGGCTCAGTCTAGTGTAAATGAAGTGATCAACTACACCTACGAGTACATCATCTCTACATCAAGATCTATAGAGATGACGTAGCCTACTGTAGATATACAATCCATGGTTGGAACAAACGGTAAGTGTTGATTTGCATCTGGACTTCAGTTGAATAGGGCAAACACTTTTTATATCGAAGCAGCCTCTTGAAAAAACAAAAAAACAAATGACATATAGTTATGATCAAAAGATATTTCGGATGAAACGATTCATATTCCTTAGCTGAATGAATGACGGACGACACACGGCGGACGACAGACATTCAACGATCACAAAAGCTCACCTTAAGCTTTTGCCACAGGTGAGCTGATAATTCCAATATTTTTACTGTCCATAGATAACTAGCATGTGGCATTATCTTTTTACGGGAGTTAGTTAGCCTGGTTAATGAGTTCAGACAACGAGTATGTGTGGAAAAGATCTATACCAAACATAAACTCCCCATAAAACCAACAAACAAAATTCGTGATTTACCGTTCACAGCTGCCCACGTATTTTCAATTATAACAATTATATTTATACAACTACAGGAATGAACCTAAATAAATTAATTAAACACAGTGAAACAGAGAGCGAAACAGGTACATATATAACCCTTTACCTCATAGAGACACCTTTTAAAGGCAGGAATCCTGGACCTCCGTCAGTATGACTCAATGCGTGGGCGGAGCTTAGCTTCTTTATTATAAGGGGGATAGCTGATATTCCTAAATGCAGTTATTAATTTATTCAGATTAACTCTTACCCCTAAACGGGCACATTGGTAAACAATGAAGACCCAGATGAAATGCAGCATATTATGCTGCATTTCATCAGGGTCTGCATTGTTTTCTGATGTTAAAGCAACCTTCAGGCACAAAAATACAAAGAAATTTAGAATATTCTACATGTACCTGGGCCCCTTCAAGTACACAATGGCCAGTCCCATACTTATTGAATGAATCAATATGAATGGAAGATTCCATCAAAATACAAAGGGTTAATGTTCTCTTCAATATATGACTCAGTACAAGGCAATACTAGCAAATTAATCTGTGTGTCGAGCGAAGACTCCGATCAGCCTGGGCATCCAAAGAGGCCTACTTAGTCTGATCACCTAAAGATAGCGATGAACCTTAAGATCCATAGAGCTCACAGCGACCGCACCAGGGTGCTTATCACATCAACGAGCAGCGAAGGTTCAGGTAAGTCTGCGCAAACGCGCAGATTCGCCAAATGTTTCGCTGCTCGCATACACAAAGTATGGGTTTAATTTATACCAACTATTGGATGCTTTGCACTAAGGGAGTAAATGAAAAAAGAAGTTTCTACAAACTCATAGACAAGTTATAGTTCCTGAAAATAAATCACAGGTAAGACATGCTTTGATAAAGAAATAGACCATGGGATTGTGGTACTTATCGCACATGTGAAAATACATCCGTTAAAAGTCCATGCTGTCGCACCAAGCGGGACCAAGCGGGACCAGAGCTATTAATTTTGGCTCAATTCGTCATCTACGTTTGTACTTTGTTTATGCGAGCAGTAAATGCTCTGGCGAGATTGGTCATTCGCACAGGCTTGTCTGGGCATTAGGTGCTCTACAATGCGATAAGTACCGAAGAACCACAGCGCTGGCTCAAATAGCGTTTCATTAGTATCAACATCTCAATAAATGGCGCATCTGTATAAAAATCCCCAGATAAGCAAGTGCTCAAGCGCAAAATTGCGACTATTATTTCATCAATTAGTTTAAAATGTATTTGTTTTGTTTGTTTGATTTGCTTCTTTACGTCCCATCAACAATCTTTCAGCTAAACAGGGCCGGGTCTTCCTGGGTTGAACCAGTTCTTAGCTAGGATAAATATGTCTTGCTCAAGGACCACAACGCAGTGACGCCGGTGAGGCTCGAACCCGCGGCCTCTCGGTCTCGAGTCAAGCACTCTACCACTGAGCCACTGCGCTCCCATTAAACGTGTTTGGGTGCTCAAAAGATTCGCCTCATTTAGATGGTTCTTTTGAATACCCACAACATGTGTTTCGGCTGAGAACTTTGTAAAACCCCAAACAAATACGCACTCTTATCTGGAGGCTTGCAAAAAGGGTGTACACTGTACTCCTACCTTTACCATAACGATCCCATAAACATGTCCTTGATTCTTTTTTTGTGCTCAACTCAAATGAGCACGAAATTTCACTGTACTGATCATAAAACTGAACTGCAGGAAAATAAACACTTTTCATACATGTTGTATTTATTATGCTAATAAATGTTAAAATGCCAACAACTGTTGGCATTTTAACATGTATGAGCATGATAATTTTCATGCTCAGTTGAGTTGAGTACGAAAAAATATAACTTCGGGCCCTGGTGTACTCACAATTGCGAGCCTTCTCCTCCTCCTCCTTCGTGAGCCGACGGTGTGGACGAGTGTGACGTTAATTGTATTGTATGTTGTAAACTATCTCCCGTCTCAGACCCACGTCTTATCGTGCTACGTCGCCGACCTAGGTGTCCTGCCGTTAATCCTGACGGCAATCCCGACGGTAATCCTGAAGAAATTCCTCCAAGGCTATCACCGAAAAATCTGACCATTGGCGGCATGACGAATCATGCACATTGGTCGACGTCAGCGTATAACATTAATATCCAATATGTATCCTACCTTAATTGGTGTATAATAGTCCAATTTTAGGTCACGTAAATTACATTACAAATTCAATAATATTTCTCTTTGCTGGTCACGTAAGTAGCGGATACTTGAAAATTGCAAACGTACTGTCAGCGTAAAACATTAAATCTCAATATGTATCCCTTTTACTAGTTGTATAATGTTCCTCTGTTCAGGTCACGTAAACCACTTACATGCAAATATATCCTTCATTACAAATTGAATAATATTTATCTCAGTTGGTCACGTAAGTTACAGATACTTGAAAAAAGTAATCACAATTTTACAACATATAGCTTCTGTTTTCATGACGTCATTTTCATAAAAAAATTAGTTATACTAGATTTAGTGTACAAAAATTATCTAAATATGATTTGGTACGTTGTATAAATAACAACACGTTTGAATTAAATTCGATAGCGTGTTTTATATAATTCGATTCCTTTCATTTGAAAATAAAGATGCATTGGTCTGCGTCATCGTATTACGTTCAAATCAATTGTATGGCCTATGTTACTAATCCTATATCCTCCCTATACGAGTTACGTAAGTTACAGACACATTAGCTTTCAACAACATATAGCTTTTATTTTCACGACGCCATATTCATAGTAAGGTATGCTTAATTTCTTTCTCACTGCATGAGAACTCCTTAAATATGGTTTGGTACGTACATATATATTACCAGAGATACTGCAGTTTTTGGAATTCCAGTTACGGAAAATCAATTTAACAATTTAAAATAATGTGAAGACTATAAGCATGATAAGGTAGGGGTCGCTCTGTCTCATTAGTCATCATTCATAAGTTAATACAGGCATTATGCTTTCCTTGTAAAAATGATAGATAAGCAGGCGATCTTTAAGTTCCTAACTACAGACGAACATCTTGCACTATTTCGTTTTATTGGTGCTGTTCATCCAAGTCATCAATTTTTCAGTCATAGCGGGACGTTGCCTGGATTGCATTAGTACTAATAAGAAGATAAATTGTCTTGCCCAAGGACATAACAGGGTACCTCAGGTGAGTCTCGAGCCAGCGACCCTTCCAATTTATGACTTGCCCTGTACTGTTGAACAACGGTTCTCATTTTGCAATATGAGTAGACAGGTTCCTGTCCTTATTTTTTCTCATATTTCATTTCAACGTTTACTACATGCTCCTGGTTTTAAACGTTTTAGCCAATTTTGAGGCTACCGTTTTATCTGCTCTAAGACACACAAACAATGTATTCGTGTTGACAACATTACATAAAGCAAAAAAAAAACAAAAAAAATCCCAACTGCCCTGCAAAGTTGCGAGGCTCCAATGGGGTGTTCACGAATGAAGCATATCCTTATTATGTTTGTCCAAAATGACCTTATCTAGCTGAGAATTAATATAATTGACCGAAATGTACATCGCTAAGCCCCGTTTTTTTATTTGGATTGATTAATTAATCTGCCAATGTCTAGTTTACTTGGCAAAGCTTCGTACATGCAGCAAATAAGTACATTTTCTTCAACACTTTAACTACTTAGCTGCCAGATTCATAGTTAGACAAGAAAAACGTTATAGTTCTACATGTAGATCAGGCAAATATTGCAAACTAAGACTATATGTTTGCTTCAACAGCCGATAAGAGTCTCAAATGTATATCATATATGGCGACTCACTCACTCACTCACTCGATTACTCACTCACTCACTCACTCACTCACTCACTCGATTACTCACTCACACACTCACTCACTCACACACTCACTCACTCACTCACTCACTCACTCACTCACTCACTCACTCACTCCCTCACTCACTCACTCACACACTTAATCACTCACTCACTCGCGGGTTCGAGCCTCACCGGCGTCACTGCGTTGTGTCCTTGAGCAAGAACATTAATCCTAGCTTCGTACTGGTTCAACCCAGTAAGACCCGTCCCTTTATAACTGAAAGATTGTTGATGGGACGTAAAGAATCAAATCAAACAAACAAACAAAAAAACTCACTCACTACGTAGCTCACACACGCAACCACCCACCCACCCACCCTTCCACTCACTCACTCACTCACTCACTCACTCACTCACTCACTCACTCACTCACTCACTCACTCACTCACTCACTCACTCACTCAGTCACTCACTCACTTACTCACCCACCTACCCACACACTCACTCACTCTCTCAATCACTCACTACGTAGCTCACACACGCAATAAATAAGACTTTGACGATAGAAAGAAGTATAAATCATTATGCATTGATCAAACTAATTTCCCCCAACCTCACCTGACTGTTTGTTTTCAAGTTCTTGAATAGATAATACAATTATCATATTCCAGATAGTAACGACAATTGGATAACGCAAAATGTTTTATCATATGACGTCGCGTCTGGGAGTGAAATAACGCCATGCAATACAATTGATAAACCACTAGTGGTTTATAGATTTACGGGAAACGTTATGACGTCCATAACAACGTTGCGTACATAATGACAAAATTATAACGTTTTTACACCAGAAATCAGATTTCAAAGTATTTGTCATATGATAAATAGAATCTAACATTCGTGCTCTTGTATTATTGAATTTATTAAACTCGTTGCGAAAAAGAGATAAAATGCTCGGCAAGCCTTGCATTTTATCTCTTTTCCCCAACTCGTTTAATAAATTCAATAAAACATGAGCACTCATGTAAGATCCTCTATGTAATGAATTTTCTTTCGCTGTTATTCTCGATATCGATCATCATGTGACAATGCTGGAGTTTGCCATATATCTTTGCTTGAAATGCCAAATAAAACACGTCCATTTACAAAAAATGTGGAAAGTTTTTATCATCATAGCAAAATATTACAACTACTAGTAATAATAGAATTTATTACAAAATGAGTTTTTTTTAAATTTTAATGATGACATGTCCCTTTGTTGACTCTACCATTTTTCATGATGTACACAACATTCTAGCACTGGTTTTCATACCATGTCTAAACATACTCATGTTTTATTTCTTTTACATTATTGTTTTCTTTTTGTTCTAATGTTAAGCACTTTACCATACGTGTTAAATACCTTAATTACCCTATGTAAATGTAATTATTCTTACACTGCACAGATATGCTGATTCCAAAATCTAGCAATTAGACTGTTAGAATCCATCATCAGTCTGAATCAGTCCCAAGGATCACTGTTTGGCATCAGGACATGAGGTCTTTTTACAGCAATGTGAGATGTGAGTATATGCTACCTTTAGGTCTATTAACTTCAGGTAAAGTCACATGAATGGGGAATCAAGTGCCATTGGCGGCATACACTTTTCATTGAGACATTCATTAAGGACTAATATTATAGGTCAAAAATGGCTGTATAACCCCAACACCCACTAATAGTTTGAGGTTCTTTGCTAAAACAAAAACAAAATTGTCAAAACCAAATTGTTTTGTCAAGCCAGGTAATCATAATTGTGCTGTTTTGCTTTCACGTATTTTAGATGTACACTGTAGACCAGCTACGCTACAGAAGGGAAATATTGACTTTTGATATGAGATCAAGATCAGGCCTGACTCCTTGATGTATTGTCTTGTCTGATCTAGGTCAAAAATACATACAAGCGACATCTGCAGACGCCAAAAAACTTCATAAGCAGGTAAAGAGTTAACGCCCCTTAGATTCCTGGGCAATAACTGATAATGGCGAGTAAAGTTTCTGTAAAGCTGCAACTAGCGAGATACCTGTAGAGAAGATTTCTTGAAAGTTTCTACTGATTAGTGGGATTATATCACGATTAGACAGATGCTGCTTACTTGCTGATAAGCCAAGCATATGAGATTTTGGAACTTATCACATATGCGCATAAGCCTCTTTTAAACCGCCATGGTGACGTATCTAGAGGCTTGAGATCTGTGCTTTCGCCCGAGTCTTCATCTACATCCATATGATGTGTATGCGAGCATCGAAGACTTTGGCTAGTCTGCGCATATGCGCAGACTAGCCAAAGTCTTCAATGCTGGACAATGCGAAAGTACCAAAATTGTATGGGCTGGCGCAAATGTTATCATATTTTCTCAATTAGTGAAGGTAACCTAAACAATCCACGAATGAAGGTAAATAATGACCCTGAAACATAAATTCTACGGATCACTAGTAATAATAAATAAAGGCCAATTGGTCAGTGATCGATTAAAACATTGTTCCCGAAATGTGAGCATAGAAATATGCCGGGCCAGATGAAAACTAACCTTATAAATTCCTTTAAGACGAGATTATCCATAAATACTATACCTAGTGATTTGATTTGTGCTCAGAGAATCTGGACATGAATACATGATTGATGTCAAAGTATTACTATTAATAGATATTTTAGTCAGTAGGAATGGCTATTAATTGACAGATTAATCAATTAATCTGGCTTGGATAAGATGTCCAAACCTTAAAACTATAAAAGTATTAATCAAGTGATTTTGTATTGGCCCATTTATAGGTCTGAGGTCAGATGTATTGCCTCGAGGATCTAGGATTAGTAGCTGGGATGAAAAAGAAATCACTTGATTAATGATATTTTATTAACTAGCTACTAAATATAGCACTATTTACAGGCAAATGTGTCTGTTTTTACTGGTGCCACAATATATTTACAAAGTGCAAAATAAATGAAATACACCAAGAAATACCGAAGTAAGAAAGAGGGCAAAGATCAGGAATCGATACAATCAAGCACCACACCTGACCCAGGATACCAATGGGAAAGCGACAACGTTCAAACAAACCTATGGTAAATGTACCAATGAAAAAGAAACAAGAACATGGGGCATCAGAAGATAAGTTTCCTCTATGTACAAAATGAAGCTAAGCAAAGTACGTTTCAGATTCCTTTTTCTAGATAGGAATAGAAAATAGAGATTTTTATGCTTCGTTAAGAGTACGTTACTATCTGAAAATAATTGCTGAAGGTTTAACAATTATGACAGGATATAAAAACGCTATATTTTATTGCACTTTGTATTTACCATCAAGTCTGATATAAGTCCTTTATAAGAAGGGCAATAGAAAACAGCAAGTGTCTGTAAGTTTATATAAAAAAATCCAAAGCATATTACAAAAAATATACACTGACAGCAATTATACATACCAGAATAAATTAAATTTGAGCCAGTGCTTGAGATTCCCAACAATTTGGTATGTGCGACCAGCAAAGCCTCGGATCAGCCTGCGCATATGCGCAGTCTGATTAGAGCCTTTGCTTGTCACTTGAGTATTCTATGATTTTTGTTAAGCTACTGAATGAACACCATTTGGAGTCTCTAAGCTTAAAAGGAGGATACAGAGGCTCGTCTACACTTTTCAAAATGCCACATTGTTGGAAATCTCATGCACTTGCTCAAATACAAATGTAGATCATGGAGAAACATATTTATTTTCAATATAAAGCAAGGGGTCTGGCCACAAGTTTTCCAACATTAGTTACGGCCCTTCCCCTACAACAAACATACATACATACCAAAAGAAGAAGTAAGCAAAAGAAGAAGTAATAAAATACCATAAGTGTAGCATATACTGGATTAGAAAATGTAAATAGAATAGGTCATATAATTCATGGCCTAGATATCAGGCAGCAGCAACATCAATGTGTGTCAAATCACCCAGAAATTTGCATAAAATCAGTACTGGCTTTTTACACAGATGTTTAACTACAGCAAAGCGATACATTAGGACCTACAAAGTAAGTAAGGGTGCAAAGATCAGGAATCGATACAATCAAGTACCACACCTGACCCAGGATACCAATGGGAAAGTGACAAACTCACAGTAGACACCACAGACGAGAGCCAAGGGGTCAGCCCTTTCCCGGCAGGTGTCCACAAAGCACATATAAACAGACGCGCACAAAGACATAGCAAACACAAGACAGAACAAAAACATAAAAGATCCACAAAAGAAGTACCGCCTTGGAACGGTCAGAAAAATATTTTACTGGAGGGCTTAAACCGGTTTAACGGCGCCAACCTCACCCTTAATTCAGATGTGGATCAAGACACATAGAAAGTCAAAAGTATTGCAGAATGCTACCCTTAAAGCATTCTGCAATACTTAAAACCTCCACTAACGATAATTTGTCTGGAAAACCAATTTTTGGTCAGCTTGTGTGGCCCCTTAAGACAGGTTTACAAAGACATAGCAAACACAAGACAGAACAAAAACATAAAAGATCCACAAAAGAAGAACCGCCTTGGAACGGTCAGTAAAATATTTTACTGGAGGGCTTAAACCGGTTTAACGCCGCCAACCTCACCCTTAATTCAGATGTGGATAAAAAACGACACTGTTTCATGTAGTCCATTAATGCAATTGTATATTACAATTGTAACGACACCTACACCCCCAGCACCACCAGAAGCAGTATTCTACTATCTGCACACTTCCAATGGCCTCAATCTTTAATCTGATGTGAGATCTATTCAGTGCACCAAAATGAGCTGACTCTCCCGGCCAAATACATACAGCACACACTGCTGGAGAAACGAGGGCATGTACACTCGCTTTAAATATACAAAACGGGAAACCTTTGAAAGAAATTCAAGTGCATTGCAAGCAGTTTGTTACCAACTTATTCTTTAACTTTTTACCTCATAAAGACGCCTGTTAACACTTTTGTAAACAGAGCAGACACATATCAGGCAGCTCTTGTAAGAACTGGCTGATCAGGGTCTCCTCTGTTTGCTTACGGAAATATGATTATATATTATATTACACTAGTGGGCCTGACTCGTAATTTCTTTGTTCTCTGTACAAACGTGAATGTTTAATTGTCTAATGATTCATAGTGTGATGAGATTAGCATAAATAATCATGAAGGAAATGGTATAAAAATAGCATAAAGGGGCAGATCAACCCCTGTAAGGGATACTCGTTATAAGGTTCTTTTAAATAATGATGTTATTGAATTGTCATGATTGTAGTTCGTGGTTAATCTTCGCAGTAATAATTATTAGCTAATTGTTGCCATATTATCACTGGTGAACCCTCAATTTATTCACGTAATTATTTTTATATTTATTTGATATTCTGAAAATTGATGGAATTACATTGTTAATTTTAAGTGTATACTATATATTTCATAATTTCACTAGTGAAAATATAAAACAAGTATTACTAAGTGAGTTTGATCAGAAAATACCGCAATCACACACTGCAGGCCAACCCGCGACACCATGAAGATGAGCCACAGAACACTAACAGTCACATTACAACAGAAAATCATTAATTGAAGCAATCAGCTCTCTCTTCCCTATCAAGATGATTGAAAAACTAGAAAGGATACTAGGTACTGTATAACACAATAAGGACCAAAAACACTGAACACCAACAAACAATGGGAACATCAATAAACAATAAACCAACAATAACGGAACCACATCCTTACTGTCCTGCCAGCAAAGAGTGACAGTGACGTCAAGTTTTGTTTACAAAGCTATCAGGGACTTATGCTCGATAGATTACTCGTGTATTGATCCTATCCGCAGGATAGGATCAATATACAAGTGATCTTTTGATTCGTGTTAGCTCAGGTGGGGTGTACAAGTTAATATTTGACCTAACAATTGTAAACAAAAGATTATGTCACTGTCACTCTTGGTTGACAGGACAGTAGAAAGAAAAGCAGCTTAAGCCACTGGAGAGGGGGAGGGCTTAAATGTACTGTACTGGTACCAAATATTCGCCATAGATTATGTTGTTGCTATACCACTAAAATTGTTTAGCTCCCATGGAGGCTTCCTAACGTATGCAATGTATCATCACAGAGACGCAATCTGATACAATTAACACGCTGCGATCAAACAAAGAAAAGGGCTCAGAGCTAAAGAAAACCCGAAGTTGAGCCACGGTGGGCTCAGTCAAAGGCAAGCATCAGTCACCAACCCACGGATTATAGCTTTATGTCAGGACCGTCATTGAGTCTGAGGTCTGACCCACAATCGAGCAATTAAAGAGGAAACAATAGCTATAACCCGTGAATGGGTTGACAAACACAAATGCAGACTACCGTATGATTTCCAGGTTATATACAACGTCTTTTTATAACGTTTGATTATCTTTTTGATTAGGCTTTTCAGCATTGTTTTGAATTTTAAAACTAAATCGTCATAAAATACAAGCTCCAATAGAGTGAATTTTATTAGATTACTTCTGACTTTGGTGGACTTAAAACTTTCAACGCCTATTACGTCCTTATTTGCGACCAAAAGCATCAAGCATGGGTATGCATTTTGAATTTTCTGATTAAGAAAAAGCATGCAAAAATTACCCAGCATACAAAGAGTAAACAAAACAACCGGATAGGACAATGCACTGTGTATTCTGTAAGCTATCAGTCATGCTCATTAAGTCTAGATTCTGGCATAGGTGTTGATATGTAAATAATAAGGCTGAGAACATGGAACATGGATTATAAAGAATGTTAATTACGTAACAGATGAAAGAAAACTTGTTGAAGGTTTTTTATGTGCATTATCGCGTGAAAACCTGTCGTTTTGAGTTTACAACCCTATCTCCGCAGCTACAGATAATAGCTAGAACAAGAAATATCTTTAAAAAAGATATTCAGCGGCATTCAAAGGAGAACATACATTTAAAGTCCTGTTGTAATTGTAAGATATTTTATGCACAATAGATTGGTGTTAGATGTTGATTGATTGGATGAGATGAAAATTGAAGGTTGCCAACGTGAAAGTTTGACTCAAAGTATGTAAACGATGTGAATGTAGGACAAAACATCCCCGGACAAAACATCCCATGCCATTTTTTGCCACCCCGGACAAAACATCCCCCATCAATTTGCCACCCTGGACAAAACATCCCATGCAGTTTTTGTCACCCCGGACAAAACATCCCGTGCCATTTTTGCCGCCCCGGACAAAACATCCCATGCTACTTCTGCCACACCGGACAAAACATCCCACACTCTGTTTAAAGCCTATGAAAGTGCATAAACATCCCATTTAGTTAATTGTCACTACTATTATGGATATTCCTAATGTACCATACCTATTGAAATGATTGGAGATCAAAGGTAGATAGATAATTAGACTAATTAGACATATGTTTCTCAATTATAATAGTTTGTTTGACCCAAACTGTAAATGATTTCTTTTAAGATGTAATTGGCTTCTTAACACACAAATTTAGTTGTTTGTAACAAGAAGATATAATTATCTTTATTTAAATTCTATTTACATTGTGAAACTGCCTTTCAATCAATTTAAGATCTAGTTTATATCATTTGGACAGTCATACTAGGGCATTCACTGCTAGTACATGTGATAGTAGATGAAGGTCACAAATGAGACTTACCCTGAAGAAGCAGTCTGAGTATGGGATGTTTTGTCCGCGGTGGCAAAAATGGCATGGGATGTTATGTCCGGGGTGAAAAAAATGGCATGGGATGTTATGTCCGGGGTGACAAAAACAGCGTGGGATGTTTTGTCCGGGGTGGCAAATCTTTGTGGGGTGTTTTGTCCAGGGTGTAAAAAAATGGCATGGGATGTTTTGTCCTGGGATGTTTTGTCCGGCTCCCGAACGATGTCTTTTGCAGATCAAAGGGACACAGTGTATTGTAAGCCTGTTGTAGGGACACGGTGAAAATTTGTAATTAGTCTGGAAAGTCAGTTGGTGGAGGAGTTGCATTGTAAAAGAGAAGTGCAAGTTTAAGCATTGATCTGGCTGCGTAGGTTTCAAAGCCCCATGTTACATTATTGCAGTATTATAAGTAGTTCATAACTAAGAATGTTTGGAGTTATGGTATATTTTGCATATTTCATGTTTAATATTAAATATAGGGATTAAAAGTAGAATGTGAAGTGGGAAAAACTTTTAATACAAATGGTAACTGGAAGTCACTAACTATGAAAGCACCTGATATGTTTAACAAATACAACATTACTTGAGATCATTGTCTAAATAAGTAAATTGTATACACTTGAAATTAATACAGTTTTAGTCTCATTAATAATGATATTAATCTGGCATAGATCGTTGTATTTATCTACATGCGTAGGCTATTTATAGTTACTTCAAATAAACTTGGTGGCAGAACATACTGAAATATACCGGAAAGTACGTTTTTTTGAGACAGCTCGTCGACAGATTTTGAGCCAATTCGGCCACACTTTATGAGACAACGCGACGACACCTTTATTCTTAGTGAGGCACTGGAAGGGTTTTTAAGGATACAGATATATTGGCCAAAGCCTTAAAGGGATATAAAGAACATCACATACCTATAATCAATAGGTTAAAAAAGTGAACATTCGGTAAATTTGGTAGGTTCGGCCAAATTCGGTTCGGTTACAGCTTTTAGACACAACCAAGTGAAATGGGCAACCAGGGCTGAGCCAGATACTACAAAACAAATAGCCCCAACATCTTTCAAACAAAAGGTGATTATGTTGAACAGGCAGTTCCAGACAGACTGCAATTCTTTTAAACAGGACCCAAAGAGAACTGCTGCGATTTTCCTGAAATGTGACGCCGGTGAGGTTCGACCCGCGGCCCTTCGGTCTCGAGTCAAGCACTCTACCACAGAGCCACTGCGCTCCCCTTCCTTAATTATTTTCTAGAAAGAAGTTTGTGAACTTCAATAAGGCGACATTACTTTGTGTTACTCAGAATCCTATCAAACCTATATGCACAGTCTCGTCATAGCATCTACTGCTGGTTTATACAAGATGATAAAATACTAAATACATCGCTCATCTAATGAAACTAGCTAGAATATTGTTATATTACAAGATAGATAACGTTCGTACATCATAAATTTGTTCACAGTGAAGGCTCCTCAGACGAGTTCTCGCATCTTACACGAATCCAGAAAGTTTTGCCAGAGGGGGTCCGCCGACTTTGACAACGTTTTTTTCTTAGTTGACGAGGGGAGAGACGATCCAGATACCACCATGAGCGGACTTACATCGGCCCGCCAGCAAACGCCATTAAAATGGAGTTTCACTGTCGTACCGTTGATGGCCCAACATTGAATGCTGGCTTTGTAACCTTGTGATTTTTCCGGGGATCCTGGCCAGTATTGCTATAACCCTATAGTGTTGTGATTTTTCAGGGGGGGGGGTCCGAACCCCCTGTCCCCCCTCTGGATCCACCCATGCGAATATGCGCAGTCTCGCCAGAGCCTTTACTGCTTGTTTATTGAAGAGTTAGAAAATTAAGCACACCTTCCTCTAATCTAAGATGTAAATTGTATCCTCGCGAGCTATATAGCCTACAGGAGTTCGAATAAAACTCAGTTCTGTTCAATGATCATGCATGTACATCATAAGTCAGATCTCAGTGAAGGCTCAGACGAGTTTGCACATTTTGCGCGGATCCAGAAAGTTTTGCCAGAGGGGGTCCGACTTTGACAACGTTTTTTTTTGTTGTTTTTTCTTAGTTGATAAAGGGAGAGACTGTCGTACCAATGATGGCCCAACATTTAATGCTGGCTTGGTAACCTTGTGATTTTTTCAGGAGATCCATACCAGTATTGCTTGAAAACCCTATAGTTTTGTGATTTTTCAGGGGCGGGGGGTGGGGATCCAGACCCCATGTCCCCTCTCTGAATCCGCCCATGCGCATACGCACAGTCTGGGTCCAGACCCCATGTCCCCTCTCTGAATCCGCCCATGCGCATACGCACAGTCTCGCCAGAGCCTTTATACTGCTTGTTTACTGAAGGTAGTGGATATGCAAGTTAGAAAATTAAGCACGCCTTCTTCGAAAGATGTAGATTGTATTCCTTGCGAGCTCTATAGCCTACAGGATTTCGAATAAAACTCAGTTCTGTTCAATGGTCATACATGTACATGTACATCATTAGGCAGTTCACAGTTAAGACTCAGACGAGCTTGCACATATGCGCAGTCTCGCTAGAGCCTTTACAGTATATTGTTTGTATACAATATAACATGGTTTCTATCACATCACAAGGCATGAAGGGTACATAGGACTCAGAAAAAATAGAGTTCGGTTCAATAATAAAAAAAAATCCTGTATTTGTGCAGGTAATCGTCTTGTTTGCTGGCATCAATGACATCGTACATGGATGGACTATAAACACAGTAATATTTCCCAAAGCATATAATAGGCTGTGGGAATGCCACTGCACTATGGATGACGCACCCTCAAATCATAAAATAAATTTATTTTCAAAGTTTTAGTTTTGTTCTAAATTTCGGGAAAGGCGTCATTTCCATTGATTAAATGCTCTCGCATTCAGTAAACAAGCAGTAAAAGCCCTGGCGAGACTGTGCGTATGCGCAAACTCGTCTGAGCCTTCACTGTGAACAAATTTATGATAAACGAACGTTATCTATCTTGTAATATAACCATATTCTAGCTAGTTTCATTAGATGAGCGACGTGGTTAATGTATAAAGTTTATCATCTTGTATAAACAAGCAGTAGAGGCTATGGCGAGACTGTGCATATGCACAGACTCGTCTTGGCTAACACTGTGAATCATATGACGAACGTTGCTAATGTTGTGGGTGTTTGCAAAACAACAAAGGCGCAGACCAGCCGACGCATCGGCGCATTATCTATTCTTAAATAAATAAATAAATAAATAAATAAATAAATAAATAAATAAATAAATACTAGATTCTGAGTAACACAAATTAATGTTGAGCTCATTGAAGTTCACAAACTTCTTGTTCCAAATTCTTTCGGCACTAATTGATCAGATAAGATTCTTGAATGAGCTTGTTCGGTTCTATTATTGATCAAAGTCAATAATATTATTCATTTAATGATGGTCCCTTGATTATATTATGATGCAAGCGGACCGTGAACAAGTTTAACTGACCAGTTAATTGTCCAGCTGTAACAACGCATGAAAAAGGGTCAATTTAGTGTATGCGTTATTATTATTAATATATTCCATTGCATGCCTAAAACACCCACTAAGAATCATCCGTGCCATGGATTCTAGTAAAAATGCAGCCAGGACAAATGTTCCAGTAATCGACTGTTAAAAAGTATGGTAAACTGCCACTAACGCAAGTGGCAAGGCACGGCACGGCAGGGGCTTTCCTACCCCTGACACATGTCAAATTGCCATTAAAATTATTTTTTCGGTAAAAAATAATGTATTTTTGTATTGGCAATTATTAATAATACTATTTGCAGATGACAGAGCGAAAATAATACGGAATTACACCTCTTAGTGCTTCGTGAAAGAAAAAATATATTTCTTGGCGCGGCTGATTTCGACGCGGCAGCGCGGCACGGTCTTGGCTTTTATACCCAACAAATTATAGTCCATTTCAATGATCATAGATAGCAGACTTGCAGATGTAAGATTGTTTCGGATTGGTGGATAATTTAGATAGTCCGTTTCAATGAGCATAGATAGCAGACTTGCAGATGTAAGATTGTTTCTGATTGGTGGATAATTTAGAGTAAAGTCGATTATAGACAGCTCCCGCTGAAAAAATGAAATTTAATCTGTTACAAGTTAAGTTAAGTTATGATACTTAGCAATAAGCGAATAACAAAGGCGTTGGTCTGACAGCGTGGACGCGCAGGCTGGTCTGCGCAGTTGCTGTTTTCTAGCGTCGAGTTCCATATGTGCAACGTCGCCTGAAAACCATGATGTCTATGTTATAGAAGTGCAATGGAATTAGCGATATTTATCCTGGCTTCTATTTTACGCGCGCTACACAATAGACTCGTCTAATGATTGATCCTTCGGACATGTCAGAGGTCAAAACCTGATTATACTACGTCGTTTTATTTTACATTCCAAACGTCAATATGCGATGCTCACTAAGTCACGGGGTTAAAGGATATCAACATAAATAAAAGTCGAACTTTGCAAGTCTGAGTTTGCCTATGCTCGATCGCATTTCTCATAACAATGTCATTTTCTTTTCATTTGACTGCCCATGTAGGGTTTAAATAAGGATGCAATGCAAGTAATTACATTTTTGATGGAAAAGTAAGAACATTTCTGGGCCACATCGCGGGGAACCCTGGTTTTAATGCATGTCTATACAACACAGACGCAGGTTGATCAGCATATCTAAGCCAGTGCATGAGATTTCATCAATGTGGTATGTGCGACCAGCAAAGCCTCAGATCAGCCTGCGCATACGCGCTGTCTGATCAGAGCCTTTGCTAGTCGCTTGAATATTCTATGATTGTTAAGCTAGTCGCTGAACACCATTTGGAGTTTCAAAGCTTTAAAGGAAGCTGCAGAGACTCGTCCGAGTTTACACATGTCATAATACCACATTGTTGGGAATCTCATGCACTGTCTTAATTTTATTATTTGTTCTCTGGAAAGGTAGATGCATGTAACTTAGTCGTTACATTCCAATATCCAATATTCTAACTGTTCTCTGAAGCTTAGCAGGCAATATTTGAGTCTTACCAAGTCGCGCACTTTCGAGAAAGAGGGACATGGCTAAAAGCACACACTACGCGATCAGAATTGTTTGAATGGTACAATAGTGAAACAAGGCTGCAGAATCATTTTACATGTATATAGAATAACTAATCTTTTAGAAATATAAATTACCTTCAACATTTGAAAACAGCAGGCATGGGTTCTGGAAACCAATAAATATAAAACTTGTACTTTCATAGAAACCGGAAGAGTTCATAAAAGTGTGAATTATTTGCAATTTATTCGGAAAATTTTAAATGTAACATGTGACCCTAAAAATATCTGTTGTACATATAAAATGCTTTTCCTGTTCTATCTTTTGCGAGAAAAGGACTATTTGTTTTGGCAAGGCCAGTATATAAACTTTTCCAATACAATGATTTTTATATTGCTGTAACCTGTTAACGAGGATTATCAAATCAAACTTTCAAAAGCCCATTAGTATCTAGGACATTTGGGCAGGTGCCTTTGGTTCATTTTAATTTAGGCCAGCAATATTCCAGTTAGTGGTTTTCTGCTTTCAAACTAACGCCAGGCCCCATTTACCCCAAACGACCAGAATTTTAAACAATTTCAAAACCAAAATTCGATGTACGGGGTTCACCAATTCTATCAGTCACAATGAAAGCGGGTGCTTCCTCTAACCCAACAGAAACGCAACCTTACTGAAAACAACGTTGTGTCAACGTCGATGCGACGTCATAACGTCGTATCGACGTTGATACATCGTTGTTTCGACGACATGTGCACGTTGCGGAATACGCCGAAGAAGATCCTTTTTAGAACAGAGAGCACTGATTTGATTAATAAGTCATTATTCTGCATCTCGCTGCATACAAATGGTATAAGAACAGTCTAAGTAACGCGCGCGATGTAGGTCTTCCTATCTGCTTTACTTTTCTGCAGCGGGTAATTTATCTACACATGTCATAATACCACATTGTTGGGAATCTCATGCACTGTCTCAATTTTATTATTTGTTTTCTGGAAAGGTAGATGCATGTAACTTAGTCGTTACATTCCAATATCCAATATTCTAATTGTTCTCTGAAGCTTAGCAGGCAATATTTGAGTCTTACCAAGTCGCGCACTTTCGAGACAGAGGGACATGGCTAAAAGCACACACTACGCGATCAGAATTGTTTGAATGGTACAATAGTGAAACAAGGCTGCAGAATCATTTTACATGTATATAGAATAACTAATCTTTTAGAAATATAAATTACCTTCAACATTTGAAAACAGCAGGCATGGGTTCTGGAAACCAATAAATATAAAACTTGTACTTTCATAGAAACCGGAAGAGTTCATAAAAGTGTGAATTATTTGCAATTTATTCGGAAAATTTTAAATGTAACATGTGACCCTAAAAATATCTGTTGTACATATAAAATGCTTTTCCTGTTCTATCTTTTGCGAGAAAAGGACTATTTGTTTTGGCAAGGCCAGTATATAAACTTTTCCAAAACATTGATTTTTATATTGCTGTAACCTGTTAACGAGGATTCTCAAATCAAACTTTCAAAACGCCCATTAGTGTCTAGGACATCTAGGGCCTGTGCATTTGGTTTATTTTAATTTAGGCCAGCAATATTCCAGTTAGCGGTTTTCTGCTTTCAAACTAATGCCACGACCCAATTATCTAAAACGACCAGATTTTACAACGATTCCAAAGCCAAAATTCAATGTACGGGGTTTTACCAATTCTATCCGTCACAATGAAAGCGGGTGCTTCCTCTAACCCAGCAAACTCACAACCTTAAAACAACGTTGTGTCATTGCATACAAATGGTATAAGAACATTCTAAGTTACGCGATGTAGGTCTTCCTATCTGTTTACTTTTTTTGCAGCAGGTAATTTATCTAGGAAATAATCTTTTGTTTGACATACACATCCTGAAAATGAGTTCCTCAATATTCTGCCATACATCACAGCGGGCGAGGCGCATGTTGCCTGCCGCAAAACATAGAGCTACCTCCATCAATCTAACCAAATTGTGCACAACCACGTGAAATACAAAACAATACGAATTCAATGTAAAAGAAAGTGATTATGATCAGGAAATACCACATTCACAAACTGCAGACCAACACATGGCACCGTTAGGAAGAGTTACATGACGTTTACAGTAACACGATATCAAAAATAGAATAAAAGCAAATCAACTAGCTCTCTATTCCTCATCAAGATGATTGTAAAACTAGAAATGACATAAAGTAAAGCATACCAAAATAAAGACCAACACAGAACCCCACAAACAATGGGAGGTACATAAAACAACAAATCAACACAACGAAACCACCGACTTAGAAGGGAGCGCAATGGCTCAGTGGTAGAGTGCTTGACTCGAGACCGAGGGGTCGCGGGTTCGAGCCTCACATGCGTCATTGCTTTGTGTCCTTGAGCAAGACACATTAATTCTAGCTTAGTACTGGTTCAACCCTGGAAGACCCGTTATTTTTTAACTGAAAGATTGCTGATGGGGCGTAAAGAATCAAACCAAACAAAATAAAAAAACGACTTTGAACGGACAGCAGCCTAAGCTACTGGGGGCTTAAATGCATTTTACTGGCGCCAAATCTTCTTTTGTTGTTAATATACAAAACGTGTTAAGCTCGCATGGAGCTTCCTAACTAACGCAATGCATCATCGCAGAGAAACAATTTAATCAAATTAACACGCTGTGATGAAACAAAGAAACACTTTTTTGGTTCTTATTTTGGTCAATTTACTGCGATAGCGAGAACAAAAGCAAATTGTTTTTAATCATACTGTCAGATCATTCTTGAAAGAAGTTTTATATATATTCCAAGGCGGTACTTCTTTTGTGGATCTTTTATGTTTTTGTTCTGTCTTGTGTTTACTATGTTTTGTGCGCGTCTGTTTATATGTGCTTTGTGGTCACCTGCTGGGAAAGGGCTGACCTCTTGGCTCTCGTTTGTGGTGTCTTCTGTGAGTTTGTCACTTTCCCATTGGTATCCTGGGTCAGGTGTGGTACTTGATTGTATCGATTCCTGATCTTTGCACCATTATTTACTTTTAAAGGGCATTTGGTTTCTACTATCCAATTGTATTGATGAGCCGGGACAAGAGATTTCCAACAACGTGGTATGTGCCACCGGCAGAGGCATAGGCGCAGTCTGACCAGAGCCTCTGCTAGTCGCTTAAATATTCTATGACTGTTAAGCTACTGAATGAACACCATTTGGAGTTTCTAAGCTGAAAAGGAAGCTGTACAGGCTCGTCTGAGTCTACACTTGTTAAAATGCCACTTTTTTGGAAATCACTTCTCGCGACTCAATTGGGTTAAACTACCAATAAAGCGGATACCTCCAGTAACGGCAATTTTGAAGCATTGTTTCTCATTACAGTAAAATTGCAAAAACAAGTGAGTATGGCCAGGAAATGCCACAGTAACAGACCACAGACCAACCCACGTCGGTAATTTGGTTCCAGCAGCTCGCAGTTGTCCCATGCATGCTGTGCTTATGCAACCCAACAGCATAACTAAGAGAGCAAGTTTTGGGACTTTTGGGTTGCATAAGTAAGATAGCAAGCTTTTGGACTTTCGGGTTGCGTAAGTAAGATCTTTTGGGTTGCATAACTAAGAGAGCAAGTTTTTTGACTTTTGGGTCGCATAACTAAGAGTGCAAGCTTTTGGACTTATGGGTTGCATCACTAAGATATAAAACTTTTGGACTTTTGGTTGCATAAGATGGATATAAAACTTTTAGACTTTTTGGTTGCATAGTTAAGAGAGCAAGCGTTGGACTTTTGGGTTGCATAACTAAGAGAGCATGCTTTTGGACTGGCTAACATTGTTAAGAGAACACAGTAAAAGGGTATCAAATTCAAAATGGCAAGCACAATATTTAAGGTAAGTTTTGCAATAATGTGTTCAAGCATTTAAGCACAGTATAGAGCTGACCAGCAAGCATCCCCCGGAGATATGTGATTATGGTGTTATCTAGTTATTATTTATATTCATTTGTTTTGTTGTTTCACTTGGTATATCATTTTTGCTATAAGTGACATACTTTAAGGAAAAATATAAGTTTTGACAGAATATGATAGATGATGCTGTTTTACGTGCCAAATAATATATAGTTTGACCTTAGAAAAAAGTTTCTCAAGTTAATGATTATATTGTTGTACAGCAATTATTTGCATCTATTATAGTCTTTTCTTATTGTTTATTTACTTGATTATCTATCTATCTATCTATCTATCTATCTATCTATCTATCTATCTATCTATCTATGCTTTAAACAACATAAAACCATAGGTGTATGCGCATAATATGGAATGTTGATGCATAGTCAACGATAATTAATCAGCTACGCTTTGTAGGAAAGTAAACATAATATTTCAGCACCTTACAAAAAGTTGAAACTATATGACATAACATATTCCTAACTACCTGACAAAACATATACTTAATTATCTCTTTTTGTCTCTTTTTCTTGAATCCTTAGCGTGTGTTACATTGTTTATCATGCACAGGTAGGATGCCTTACACATAAAACAAAAGCGTTTGTCAAACATGTTTGGGAGTACCACCATCAAAAGGCTTTGGTAAATCTCTTATGTGCCTTCTTGTGCAAATCTAAAGGTCCATCAACATACAGCGTTCCATGTTTTTTGCTGCCTTGGTGTAAAAATATAATCCTATATATTTTGATGTACCTTTTCTATCACTTTGTTTCAACTAACCCCCTCAGCACTTGGTATTCCGGAATACCTGTCTGACGTCCCCCTCGGGGGTTAAGACGTATTGGAAGATAGATAGATGTATTCATAGTTCACGCAACGCACACGGGCAAGAAAGTATCGTTTATTATGACTCGTACTTGTTGATTATTTTGACTTCGCGAGCAGAGCAACACCATTTGCAAATCCTAGCAAAAAAGTTCACACGAAAAATACAGGATCGAAAAACCAGTTTTCTATTAGAGGTCACTGGCCACGCAGAGATGATCTTATATGATTGCTTATGTATCATTGGCCCATTGGGGGAAAGAAGTTTAGGGTTAACATAGAGTTAATGTGTCTTTGGTGTGCATAGCTCACGATTTTGCCATATATGCGCAATGTTGGTATGACCGTCATTAAATAATGTTACTAAATATGAAAACAACTAAGGGGATAACTGTATTCAAAATATTCATTTCGGTAGGATACGGTCGGAAATTTATTTTATCCGACGCTATTCCACCCTAAATGAAAATTTTGAATATGGTTATCCCCCTTCAAATGCACTTCTGCAGCTTCCACTCAAATTGAAGCGTTGCAAGCCGCATAAAGCCGCACGTCATCCAACGGTATGTAAAGTAATTAATGACGTCAAACTAATTCAGACCGTATATCGCAGATATACTGTCGCAAATTTATGACGTTATCCAATCGGACGTCGCATTCCATTTGCAAATGCATTAGAGTAGTGTTTTATCGATATTGAACCATGGCATTATATCACTCCCAGGCGCGACGGCATGTGATAAATTCCTATAAATAAAGGTCTTCCTTCTATTTGCAGCAACCATTGATGTAAAGATACGAGAACCAAGCCAAATGATACACAATAAATATAGTTATTTTCTGACAAATATGTTAACCAGTTTTATATGACTTTCCCTTCTTTTCAGTGACAGTTTCTTGGAATTGCTCTAGCTGTTTTATTGCCGGAAATATGTTTTTGTTGTTTTCTACACGTTTTATGCTGTCTACGTAGTGTTCAGTTCTCTTAATCACTAACTATATCTTATCATGTTTGGCATGAAGTCATACCAGTTTTTTGTCTACCCATTTACCATACCACCATTTAACCCTTAGTTGCTCGATGGATTCTTTTATCCGCTTTATAAATATAGTAAAAACTGGATGTTCAATCCCTTTTTTTAGGCGTCAAAGAATTCAATATCGGAAACTTAACATTGTTGCTGAATTCTGCCGATGTTGTAAATGTAAAGCCTATATAGACAGTGTACAAGAATGTCGTAGGCTTATACGCTCGATGCATTAAGTGATGGATTAAGAGATTTGATCAACGTGACAAATCAGTACTTATTGCTATTTGCTTTTATTTGAATGTACACGACCAAAACACATTATTTGAGCGAAGAATTTGGTGTATTTGGTTTCCATACCTCCAGGGATAAAACAAATAGCCGACCTTACCGGATTTTCAAGTCATGATGGTATTTTCCCATTCATTTGACAGTATCAGAAGTATGACTACGTTACCGTCTATTTGTCTATAACAAAATATGCCCGTACATGTAAGTTTAATGAATGTTTCCTGTTCATTTGACTGTAACAGGAATATTCATGACCGCCCCGTTCATTTGATTGTAACAGACGCGCTCTTGAGTGACATGACTCTTTAATACGTGCCAAGACTTTTCCCGTTTATTTGACAATAGCCATGATAGCAAAAGTACTCCTGGGTGTCATGCTGGTTTCCCGTTCATTTGGCGGTAACAGAAATACTTGTAAACACTTTATACACCTCTTTGTTAAATAATTACTTACGTGTCTCAGTTTAGTCACACCTACAAACCAGGCCCCTAGAAAATAGTACCTAATTAAAAATAGTATTCTTAATGCTCAACCAAAACCTATGTTGTGAGTACTCAAAAGAACCGCCTTAATGAGACGGTTCTTTTAGCCACTCAAAACAAAGGTCAAAATTGTTGGATAAGAAAATATTCACAAGATTACGCTCAAAAAACGTGTTAATCTAGACCTGTGTAAATAATGAGACGAGTTCCGATTTAGCTCGCTGATAGGTAGATAGTAATTACAGGTGGAAATTTTCAAATCTGCAAATTGCCTGTAAATTGATGTGACGACGTTAGTAAACGTCTTTCCTAGTCTGCAGCGTTTGGCACAGACATAACTATTCTGGCGAATCCATAACATCCAAATGTCATTTTGAGCGAAATCAAAAGAAAATGACCCTTTAGAGCACAACAGTTCGACCAATACTCATTATTGAACAAGTACATTCGATTTTAGTACTTAAATCGCATTGGATCACGAGTGTTAGATTCTATCTATATCATATGACATTAGACTTATTTGCAAATTGTGATTTGGGTGAAAACATCAAGGTTGCGAAATTATTTACGCAATGTTGTTATGAACGTCATAACATAACTCAATATGAAAACCTCTAGAATTTTACTAGTTTTAATACATAAAGTTTTTTTATTTAATCCGATTAGTAATGCATTAGCTGTTCCAATGATGTTATAATGTAATTTGTGACGTCAAAGGAGCATCTAAACGTATTGTAGTTGTTTTAAATTGTGCATGTATACTCACGTCAAGTAAAAACGCCTCATCTTAAAGTAAACGTGGATATCTCTTAGACTGATCAGACTAAAGTTATGGATTTTAGTGCATTATAACATCTTATCAGTCAAGCGTATCTCATGAAAACAAAATTGCTGAAAGAATATTTGAGGCTGAGAAAACGACCTCGGTTTGAGACAGGGGTCACAATTCCGTGCGACACAAGATTTTAGCCACTTTGCTTTGTTTCCAGACACAATCCGTTGACAGGAAAAACGTGTTTACCATTAAAAAAATAGTCTCTATTTTACCAAAAATGCGTTTGTAATGTTCAGACCATGTTTGTATGCGTCTGTGGAACGAAACAACTTACCCCATCCACCTTTTCGCCATGCATTTCAGCAAAGCGTAAATGTCATGACTCTACAAAGTGGGTGAAAATACTGTTACAAATCCTTTGCAAAAGTCTTAATTTAAGTCTTTAACCAGCGACGATTGGCGAGGAAACGCAATCTGGCACGTGATCCAGACGGCCGTTTTGGATGACGTTAACGTAGACCAACGACTGGCCATTGGGCGTTACAACTCATCTTAAATAACGTAATTTTATGTAGGCATATTCTGTGTACATTATCTAATGTACCCCCTTATCATTTTTTCCATTACTTAAAGCAAACCGAGAATGTTGGCAAGTTTCGTAAACGGACCTTACATTTTGTCTTTAATATGACGTCATAATTTCATTAACTTATTACTCGCAAGCACAACTGTTTGTTCATTGTTTAGCAAAACATTAACGGCACAAACTGGGTGCAAATTCAAATTAAAATCATAAGCGATCGATGCACAATGCCGTCATGTGTACGTTGAGCCTGTATGACGTCATCGGAATAACGCGTTACCTGCATACCAAATTAAAGTAATTTTCCAACATCGCCCAACCTCTACATAAAGAAGCAGTACGTGACTGTTCATTTTTATATATAATCGCTAAACAATCAGTGATAATGAATGAGGCGTTTTAGTTGACGTCAGTATATATTATAAAATCAATATCTCTTTTTTCTTGATTATGCATTATCATCTCATCAAAATCTTGGGCCACTAGCGTTCAAGAGATGTATCTCCCAAGAGGAGATAAATCTGTAAGATAAACACAAAATTACAGATTTTATAAATAGAGGATCTTACATGAGTTGTCATGTTTCATTGGTAAACTTGCTACAGGTGGAATTTCATTATTCTAGCTAGTCTCTGTAGTTGAGGAGACCGGTTTGAAACTCGCTTTGTTGGAAACCCCAAAGACAGGATTTGTCACGTCGAGGCCTAGAAAACACCTCAGAGAAAGTATCTAGGAGAATCTATCTTCGCCAGAACAATGTTAATTTCCACCAAGCTGTATAATGTCGCTATCAGCAGAGAAGCATATTGTTTACTCTTCTGATTTGATGTCTATCATATTTGCTATGATTGATTACAGCAATAATTGTGAAGGATGCCAGGGCTGATATGCAAATGGAAATTGTTTAAACTAATACTGTAGAACAAAAACCGTTTCTTCATGTAATGAATTCAGTTGTTCATGTTTTAAATCTCCAAAAAATTTCAATCCAATGAAATGGGATATTATTGCATATTCATAACAGCGTTTTCCTACTGTTGGAAGCTAATTGATTTCTACATAGTCAAATGGGCTATCCTCACAAGTTTGGCGTTTCTTTATGCATTTAAGCCTAAATATATACTTGCTTACCGTTTCAAAAAAATGAGCCAATTTCCGATGTTAGGGGTCTTTGATAGTATTTATAAATCTTTGTTTCAATATTTTTATAGAACGTTCTATAAGCAAAAAGTAAAGAGACTGTTCAGACGCCGCGTTTTGGATCTGTACTGTTTGATTATGTCCCACGAAAAGGACACGAGGCTTATACCATTTATTGTTGATATTTACGTAATTGCTTCAGTCGTTTATATATTACAGTGTAATTGACTTCAACCTTGAAAAAAGCCCTCCAGTAAAATATTTTTACTGGCCGTTCCAAGACGGTACTTCTTTTGTGGATCTTTTATGCTATTCCTGTCTTGTTTTGTTATGCTTTCATGCACGTCTGTTTGTTGATGCCTTGTGGTCCCCTGCTGGGAAGGGGCTGACCTCTTGGCTCTCGTTTGTGATGTCTAATTGTCACTTTCCTATTGGTATCCTGGGTCAGGTGTGGTGCTTGATTGTATCGATTCCTGATCATTGCCCTCTTTCTTACTTTGATTTTTGTAATGTTGGATATTAACACACTTATTTTTGATGCGTATCCATTACGATCCAGTTTTGTGTAACATGTGAAAATGGGATATTTTAACATGTTAGGCATTTATTGGTTGTGCTCCTTAATGTTCGGCATATATGTACTGATTTCAGATGACTTTGAATTAAAATCAAGTTTATTTCAATCTTAGACAACGGGCTGTTATCACAGATTTGATGTGGTTTGTATTCCTTAATATTGAACATTTATGTAATGTTTGATCTGCTTATGCAATCCAAATAAAAGCCATCTAAAACAATGAACTGCTATCACATGTCCCGCCTGGTTTGTTGTATTCCCTATAGGGCATATAAGTAAAGATTTGAGCTGCTAATGTATTGACGTAAGAAAGGCGACAAAGATCAGGAATCGATAAAATCAAGTACCACACCTGACCCAGGATACCAAATGGGAAAGTGACATATAACACAATTAAACATCACAAATTAGAGCCAAAAGGTCAGCCCTTTCCCAGAAGGTGACCACAAAGCAGCAATGAACAGACGCGAAAGCATAAAAACACTAGACATAATAAAATCAAGTTTAGTTTAATCTAAGACAACGGGCTATTATCGCATGTTTAACGTTGTTTGTGCTCCTAAATTTTGGCTTTTACGAACCGATTTCAATTGCTTTTGTGTTAAAATCCAATTGCCATCGACTTAAGTCACATATCTGACGCTGTTTGTTGTATTCATCAATATTTAAACTTCTATAACTGCTTATTACCTTTATGTGGTTAGAATTGCCATTCTGTACATCAGTGCGGTGGAGATCCAAATGTAATTTATCTACTTTTTTAGAAATTTTCTGAATTTAAACGATACTCAAATGAACATATACGTGATACGTTTATTTGGCTAAGGAAATGTGAAAATGAAAAGGTAAGCTGTGTTTTACATGCACGATCTTGATATTTTTTTTTTATTTCTAGCGGTTTTATATCTTTTAGAGGGAAATTGTAATACATTAAAAAATCATAAATCATACATTGATTAACCAGCACAATTGTCGAGTTTGAAGCCTGTAAAAACACTTCTGAATTGTTTTTTTGTTTTAATTATAAATTTCTAGCCATATACATTCAATATTCAGTTGATAAAAATCGTTCCTCATCCTTGAAAAGGTAATATTAAGTATGTAGACACTTATTCCACCTCGATGATCAGATAACCTGTCCCGCCCAAAATATTAGAAGTTCTCAAGAACCTCAGACAGTCTAATTGAAGGATTGCCCGTAAAAATGGAGAGAAAAAAGTTACCAAAAATGATATTTTTCCATGCTAAAGACATTAGGTTCAGCCCTCGAATTATCCGCAAAAGGGTTTTTCTCATGCGACAAGTTATGATTAATAAATATTGGTTGAAAACTCTGTTTTGCTATTCAGCATATAGGAAAAAGAAAAAAAAAGTTATTTTGAAATGCTTTGCCCCCTTGACCAAAATAATCCTTTTGCAAACAATTGGTCTCATAGTACACACATCAAATAAAATGGCATGCTTGGTCACAGGAAAGAAAGGCTGTCAAAATTATCATAAACTAAAAAAAGGGGGCAAAGATCAGGAATTGATACCGAACTGGACTAAAAACTCATTAGTCGCTAATATTGTACAAATCGCGTAGCTGAATATCAATTTACAATGGCATGTATACAGTTTGTAGTTATGATACACTTGAGTGAACAGGTCACACTGATTGAAATTGAAACTGAACAGCTATAATATGTGTGTAAATCATTTACAGATAAAAGTCAAAAGTCATTGACAGCTACAAAAAACAACAACAAAAAAACAACGAAATCTTCTAGTCCCCATTTCTATGCAAATAAATCAAGTTATATGCTACAAACATTATATTTTCATGTAATTAAATGAAAACCTGACGAAACTTTGGCTTTTTGCGGGGAAAAAAATGGTCACCAAAAATACCCCTGGCCTAAACCCTAATACGCAATATTTTAGAAATATTTTTCCCAGGTGCAATAAAAGTCAGGTTTGATTTAAGCACAAATACAGTCTTCAATTATACACTATCCTAGCTGCAAACTCCAAAATTTGTAAAAATTTAATAGGAGACTGTCGGAGGTCCTTTGTGTACCTTTATCAGAGTTGCTGGACCGAGTAGCGCAGTGGGTAACGTGTCTGACTGCAAATCCAATTATCGCAAGTTCAATCCCTGCCTCATCCCATACTTTCACAGAGATTGATCATGAAATATTTTCTACGGCCATTCTCCTCCTATCCACTGATTCAAGCAGGTTGTTGTCAATTACATGTACAAGCAAAATATGTGCACGAAGTACTGATTAACCGCTTTGTCAAGCTCGCCCAGCAAAAGAGTGGTTAGATAACCTGACTGTTCTGACATGACCATAGCTTTTGACTGGGACGTAAATCATCAAACTGAACAAACTAACTATACCTCTATCAGATGTTATTACAAATAAATGGCACCAAATAAAAAAATCCCAATACTATGAACATTATTCATAAAGCATTTGAAGACAAGAAATCCCTAATGCTTATTTGACAAACAGTGACGACACAGACGAAATGCCACATTATCAGGCGTTTTAACAGGGTCTGCATTGTTTGCTTAAACAAACCTATCTTCAGTGAGAGAAAAACAACCTTAGAAAAATAAAATATAAATTGTGACCCCTCAATTTAAACAATGGCCACCCTGACTTAGCTGTATCAAACTTTATGAGAAAATTCATTGGTCTTAAATTGGCTGAGTACAATGGAAACTATCTATAACAATTTGAGCCACCAAAAGATGCAAACGATGTGCCAGGATTTGGCTCAATACCCCCTTTTGAAAGCAGTGACAAGATTATTACAAGTTCAACATATTTAAGATTAGCTAAACCCTGAATATGTAAGTGAATATGATCAGAGAATACCGCTATCACACACTGCAGACCAATATGTTCTTGAAAGGGTATCCGGCACTGTGAGGAATATATACAGACAATAACAATCACAATACATCAGGAAGACAATAAAATTAAAACAACCAGCCCTCTCTTCCTCATCAAGATGATTGCAAAGCTGGAAAGGACACAAAGCATAGCATACCAAAACAATAAACAAACACAGAACCAATATTCTACATAGATTCTGTTGTTTTTAGAACACAAACATTATTTAGCTCGCATGGAGGCTTGCTAAACAATGCATTGAATCATCACAAAGAAACAAGCAACACACCATGATGAAACAAAGAAAGGAACTGTTAGGATAGTCAGAGCTAAAGAAAACCTTAATTTGAGCCACGGAGGGCCCAACCAAAGATAAGCTTCATGCACTAACCAACGGATGAAAGCTTTACATCAGGACCATCACTGTGTTTGAGGCCTGACTTACACTCGTACAAATAAAGAGAAAACTATAGCTATAAACCATGACTGGGTTTACAACCAGACATAAGACTGCCGCATGGTATTCATGTAACGTGTAAATCAAATGTTTTTCATAACGTTTGATTATCTTTCTGAATCGATGACTAAGGCTTTCAAACAATTCTGTTGAATTTATAAACTAAATCACGATAAAATATCGCCTTTTATATGCCCTGTTGCAGATTTTATTAAAGCCAACATTGTATTTAACAATCAACTTTGAGTGTATATGGTAGAATTTAGAACATGCTTTACATACTCACTTACTATATTTTACGAATTTTATGATATCATTACCCTTGTTTTAATAACTTAGCAGTCAAAAATTTGATTTCTTATGTTAAATCACTAACATTAGAACATACTCTCGCAAAAGGAATAAGCTGTTAAATATACTATATATATTCATGTACCATAGTTAGGGAAGCGAGGAACATCGCGATCCAGAAGTAAGAAGTTAACTATTTCAAAACTAATATCATCCCGTTTATCATATGTTCTAGATGAAACTATGCCATTTGTTATGTACAAGTACAAGTCCAAAAAGGGGCTTCAATATCGAAGTGATTTGCTTTCTTTAATTGAAGTTTAGTGGCCAGGGGATATATCTGACTTACCATGTGCTACAAAATAAGGATTTCAAAACTAAGCACGCTATCTAGATATCTTAAGGTAGAGTTAAATGCACCTACAACATAAGCATGATGGTTGCCGAAAAAGAGACATCATGGAAGTAAGAGAGGGCAAAGATCAGGAATCGATAGAATCAAGCACCACACCTGACCCAGGATACCAATGGGAAAATTGACAACTTCACAATGCGACATCACAAACGAGAGACAATATGGCAGCCCTTTCCCAGCGGGTGACAACAAGGCATAAATAAACAGTTGCGCACGAAGGCATAACAAAAACAAGACAGAAATAACATAAATGATCCACAAAAGAAGCCGCCTCGGAACGATCAGTAAAATATTTTACTGGGGGCTTTAACCGGTTTCACGGCGCGCAAACCTCATCCTTAGTTCAGATGTGGATCAATACACATAGATGTTTGGTTTACATGAAAGACCACTTGCATGAAGTCTCTTTCATAGCAAAGTAAGGGTGCAAAAATCAGGACTCGATACAATCAAGTACCACACCTGACTCAGGATACCAAGCCATAAACTAATCTGCAACAAGACGAGTTCAATTAGTACCCATTTGGGATACCTACGATTTGTCAATATAATTTTGAGTCAAATCTTATAAATTTGTCATCCAGAAGATAAGGGAGAGCATCACAATCTTTCTGACATGACCACAAATGAATAATTTAGATTTTCAGCAGTATAACTTTGGTATGATGAAAATAATGCCAACCATGAAATCTTATCAATTAAAGAAATTCAATGAAGAACCTTCCTGGAAACGTATTTAAGATATACCTTTATATATTGTAGTTTTAATAAATTCCACTAAAATTTCTGAGTCAATCAATGCCCTCTTTAAACTTTCATGTTTTTGACCTTAAGCTCTTATTTAATCAAATGCATGTCCAGCGATTAACTCCAATTAGATATTCTAATATGCCTTTGGTTTCAAATTTCAGGTTGATTAGGGCATTATTTGTTTTCCGTGAGGATGACACTAGCCCGATATCTGAGCTTACTCTCCTAAAGTCAATACTATGTTTGCAGTCTGTCTTCATAAACTGGAATAATTTATTCTTTACTTGAGATTTATTATTGATCCTAATTACTCCGCTTGCAGGTAACGGCTAAGGCCATTGACTTAATGGATACCATGTCAGTAAATGTTGATGAAAAAATAAATCCTACCAAGCTACATGTGTTGTATTTGGTTTGAAACGTATACCAACAGGCCTAGGTTTGTAGTCGTAACACGTAACTCAGGTTCAAATTGTCATACGCTACAGATAAATCAAAAGCTTTGAAGAGTGACTGTATTTATAAGATTGATATGCTGTTCTTAAAAGGATTTCAGGCATTTATTTACATTTACTATAATCACTTTGACAAACACAGTTGTTCCATCCCGACTGGCTCATTTTACACATTCTGCATCAATCTTTTGATAAAGAAATACCCAAAGGTCATTAATCAGAGGTCGTGGTATATCTATACAAGTTTATACATTTGTTTTATATATGATGCAGACTAGCCCCACAGGAAAACAAATGATAGTCCAACCACATCCAGTGTTTTAAAGTATACGACCTGGTTTTCAAGGATTTACCCATATAGGTTAATGTTTCGCCTATCAATTGTTTAAATGCTTTCTGAGTAGCAATCAGGTCACCCGAAGCAATCATAGTGTCTGTCATCAAAAACTGAAACGATTCATTTTAGAATTCCAGAGTACAATATCCATTTGGCAGACCACATATCCCAGCCAGCACACAATCCCTGACCATTATCAAGCGCAATTTTAATGACGTTTCGCTGGTGGACCGATGATGGCCCGCTTTTACATTTATTTGGGTTATATACCTATTTATGTTGTTTGACTCGTTTTACCGATTTCTATCAGTTTATTCATGCCTACTGATAAATAGTCACACATCGTCATGTTACCAGGATCTGACAAAGCGTCTGCTAGCGGAGTCCTGTGAGAACTTAGATTAAATCAAACATATACCATGGTGGGCCAAAAAATAGTACTCACCATAGGCGCTCACACGCACGCACACACGTCCGCACGCACGCACAATTCCTCCAGGTGACAACGAAGACCCCTCATTTTGTATAATCAACCCACACCAAATTGATAATTTATGACCCAGCAAAAACATTGAGTGAGCAAAAATAGAACCACATTTACAGTAAATTGGCGGTGTCAATGGATTTCTATCATTTGGAGGTGGCTGACTAAAAGCGTCAAATTTCAGTGAAATGTCTCAAAAGAAATGTCTCCCTAAATCATGAAAAGATATACATGAAGACTTATGCCTATTCAGCTACCAGGATCTAGTAAAACAGTGCAATTACACACCCCCATTTTCATAGCCAACATGGTACACACGTATATATTTTGTCCTTAAAGACGAATTATCTAATTGTGCTATTAAACTGACTTGCTGTAAACACGCTTAATTTATGCGTTATTAAGACGTTACTGTAGGGATTAATATTTATGAAATATATACAGATTATGTCGTGTCGCCATATACATACCATTTTTTAGAATATAAAGATCACCTGCTTATCTATCAACGTCTATTGAATAATTCCACATTGACGACCCTTTGACTATTTCCAGTAAAATTAAAAAGGCCTCGATGCGAGAAAACCTGTGGTTTACGAACAACAACGGTGCAGACCAGCCTGGGCATCCGCGCAGACTGATCAGCGCCTTTGTTGTTCGCTTTTTGGAAATAATCATATCTAAACTTGCTACAAGCAAAATTTCAATTTTCTAGCTAGTCTCTGTAGCTGAGGAGACACTGGTTTGAGTTTCGCCTTGTCGGAAATCCTGAAGACAGGTTTTCTTGCGACGAGGTCGAAAGACTGCAAGCTCAGAAGCCCGTGATTATAAATTGTAATTATAACTTCCGGTGAATGTATATAGATATTCCAAGTATGAGTTTATGCACTATATAACGTAACATATAAAATAGTATGAATATGCATGATTCTACATCCAAGCCACCATACATTCTAAAGACACCTTTATATGCTTACTTGAATAAAAGGCCCATTTGCTATTCTCAGTAAAAATAAAAGTGAATCATAAGGAGCCTACGCATTCACTAATATGAAATATATTTGTTAATCCAATTACGTATAGTAGGAGGCGTCCAGCAACTGTTCTCAGTAAATGATATAGCAACGTAACAATAAAACACAACGTATACTCCCATGTGAAGGATTTTTAATAAAAAAAAATAGTACATGTAAATGCACCATACTTTCTCTAAATACCCCTGACCTCAAGTCATAGAATATGGTATCATGTACAAAAATGCACGCTGAATATCCATTTACTTTTTCCACTTTTCTTATGCACACTGCTTAAATGTGAAAGAATGAATCCAAGCACCTTACCTCGTAAAATATATATAGAATGGTTTATTAGAAATTAATGCTGAAAATCCATTAATTATTCCCAGTATTTTTTGTTATAGAACATCAGTAGCCTACGATGTGCTCGAGTGAACATCAGTAGCCTACGATGTGCTAATCAATCTAATATAAATCTTTGCATCATAACAGAACGTGAAACCTTATCTGATTGAAAAAGAAACTGAACGCACGTCCGAACAGGTAAAATAATTTTGTATTGGTCGTGTGTCCGTAACTGGTGATACTTGTCTCATTGGAGACCGGAAATACACCAAAGAACAGATGCACAAATTTTGCAACCCTACGTGTCTGTACGTGTTTACTGCGACGCAGTTTACCTTAACCAAAGGCCCAGCTATGGAATACTTCTCATATGCCACCTGCGTGTGGCCTGGGCTTAACTACAAAATAAAAAAGTTTTGTTCTGTTCTGTTCTCTGAGTCATACTTTGGACATATCGTATCCATCGGTTGTAACTTTTGTTTTGGGTTCTCAAAAGAACTGTCTCGATGAGACGGTTCTTTTGATTAACCACAACATACGTCTTGGTTGAGAAATTAGAAATTTAAGCTTTGCCTATGAGTTCTTATCTAGAGGCGTGCAGGTTATTTTTGTGCTTCTTCAAGAATATGATAATAAAGTATATCAACCACTGTTAACGTTCGTTTAATTCACCACTTAAAACCAAATCGTAATTTGTTCAAATTTTGCTTAACGAGGATAGCCCCCCGTTTTCATATTACAAAGAGATACCAACGCATCAGGATAATCGCTCACTCGTTGTATAATGATTATTTCATCAATAAATCACGAACATCTAACAAATGCTTATCGTTCTGAAGGAATGTCATTAAGTTTAAGCCTTCCTCTTCAAGAATCAACTTCAACTTATATCCTGATAACTTGCTAACTCACTCAGAATCTGCAAAAAAGCAGCCTTGATGCAAAATAGAATACAAGACAAAAACACGATTCCTTGTTTCGGAATACAACAGGTAGAAATGAGTATTAGCGTAAACATTAAACAAACATGACACGCTTAACCGCGAAATGGGACCTTGATATTTGCAAAAACTAGCAAAAAGTAATTGCCTCGAACAGACTGTGCATGCGCGTGTTCGAGCATGCGCAGTCTTGTCGGTACGTTCTAAATAGCAAAAGCAAATTGATCTGAATCAGTATTATTTGCTATTCATGGTGATTATTTGAGAAATAGCTAAAAATGTGGGTTATCAATTTGCGCCTACTTGCCAAGGCTAAGACTCTTTCGGGCTTGGAATGCACTTATTTCATGTAAGCATTATTTGGCAGCTCTCTATTAATGCAGTCTCATTGTGACTATTAGAGCGTTTAAACTGAAATTAACGGGAGGGTCTTGGAAAATCAATCAAACTTTTCTATTTTCTGTGAAATCGCTCTAAATAAGAGTGCTCGCCACCAGACTTGTACAGGTAATTCGTTTTCCCTAACCTGCTAACGGTTGATCAAAGTTAAGTCAGGAGTTAAAGAATGTTAAAGACTATGATCATGATATTGTAGATGCCTGAACTCAACAGAATATGGAGAAAAAACAGCAGCAACATAAATAAATAAATAGATAAATAAATAAATGTTAAATTCTGTTGTCCAGTTTTTATAATGTAATTGAGTATGACCACAAAATGTCACAATCATGGATTGCAGACCAACCAATGGCACCATGAGGAAGAGCCATCGAACAAAGATTGCCATAGCACAATTAAAGTAAAGCAACCAAGCTTTCCTTCCTCAGCTAGATGATTGTAGACTGGCCGTCGAGCTAAATATGTCACCCTCTTGAAATATTGTTTATCATATGACGTCGCGTCTGGGAGTGAAATAACGCTATGCAATAAAATCTGTAAACCACTAGTGGTTTATAGATTTACGGGAAACGTTATGACGTCCATAACAACGTTGCGTACATAATAACCAAATTATAACGTTTTTACGCCAGAAATCAGATTTCAAAGTATTTGTCATATGATAAATAGAATCTAACATTCGTGCTCTTGTATTATTGAATTTATTAAACTCGTTGCGAAAAAGAGATAAAATTCTCGGCAAGCCTCGCATTTTATCTCTTTCCCCCCACTCGTTTAATAAATTCAATAAAACATGATCACTCATGTAAGATCCTCTATATAATTAAAATGAATAATAAATAAATTGCTGAACTAAGCTGGGCATCAAGAACCACATCACAAAACAAGAACCCAACACAAAAACCCTCACACACAGTGGAAGCATAACAAAAATCCCAACACAAACAGAATCACTGCATTAGAACGTACAGTAGCCTAGGCCACTTGACCTTTAAAGTCGAGGTTTTAATTATGTACGTACATGCATAATTATAACATGTATAAGAGTTATTTTCAACAGAAATCAGATGGGTCTAAGGATGGTAGGATGTTTTATGTTGCTAGGAACAAATGGCTCAAGGAGGACGAAGATGTAACTCGAACATACAATGCATATGATCAGGAAACTTCACTTCCACAGGTTAAAGACCAACTTATGCACTGAGAGAAATGGTAATTAGATCACAAAGACAAAAACAAGAATACAATTAGGCAAGCAACCAGCTCTCTCAACCTTAGGAAGATGGTTGACAAATAGAACGAAGATATAAACACAATCAATTATTTAAGGATATGAAAACATGTTCTTATCAAGCATTAGAAATAATACGTAAGAATAACTGGATGCAGAAATTAAATAGATCCCTAAGCACCGCAAAACTAATTTTTGAAATACAAATTTTACAAAACTTTTGAGTGTTTTCCTTCATAATTTTGAATGACACAGTGGATATAATTGTGTAACAGATGACACTGGCTAAATCAATATGTCTCTCAGGAACACGATGATACATGATATACATGTAGAATTAAGAGGGCCTTTGTGCCAGGAGTCGCTCGCCTGAGAATGACTGTTTATAAGGATAATAGCAAATCATAGCCCCTCCAAAACCCAAGATATGATGTTTTATAGATCAGCAGTTTTATTATAAAGCTCTACATGGAAAAGTGTCCATCAATTATGATGGAAAAAATAACAGAATGTTGACACTCTATGCTGGGCCATTTTTTGCCCCATGGTCATATTGTGAACGAACATGGTAGAGGTCCACTAGCTGATGCAGCATGCCAAATATCAAGGTACTAGATCAAGTGATTTCAGACAAGAAGTATTTCTCCTTTGCTAGGCCTTGCAATTTCAGATGAAAAAATAAGTTTCACCAATATTGGCATAGAAAAATGGGCCACGCCACCTGGTGGTCATATTTTTACACCAATCAAAATAATTTGAACAATTTTGGAAGAGGGTGTCCAAAAGGACCATTGGTACCAAATTACTTTTAAATGTGACCAGAAGTTCTTGACAAGATTTTAGACTGTTTTCTTTTTGTTGCCATGACAACCAGATTTCTGTATAAAGTGGACATTTGAACAACTCTGAACGGGGAACGATCAAACATGTGAAGATTGGTGAAATTCCGCCCAGTGGCTTAGGAGGAAGTTATTGTTGACTGAAGACAGAAGGATGGATCTGTGGCTGCCAGGACAGACTGACGGACCACGGGTAGCCTATGATCACAATGTGAGCTAAAAACGGATCCACCATGCAAAGATATATAAAATCTGAACAGATTCAGTTTTTCTGATGTAGCAAGAAAGTTATTTACTGGAAGTGGTGTATCTTGTATCATGCTATATTAATATGCCATTAATATCTAAAAATGTTTAACACTAATTCATAAAAAATACCAATGTCCTTGAAATGACGTCAAAAACTGAAGCTATCGTTGTGTGCAACTTAGGATGATGTCAGAGCATAGTGCTAAACAATATCCATGAACACATATTTATTTTAAACTTCCAAAAAAGTTGCAAATAAAACATTTATTCATCCTATAACATATCTCACTACATGTTACTGTTTTCCTAATGCCTGATTACAATGCCTTGGTTATAAAACTCATTAAAGGTTTTCCTAGAAATGGCTCGTTATGATATAAGTATTCAGCAACATATACACAAATGTAAACTGTTGGTATTTATGAAGTACAGTCCACAAAATAGTTATCCTAGAGAAAACACGCTCTATATGCATTTGCAAGGTCAGGTGAACGCTCAGAACATTCACTGACACAATCGAGTAATTTTTAGTCACTTGTTTTATATTCAATACAAGTGTGCATTTTTGTTTCTTTCGGCAAACACTTCTTATGCTTTAATGTTAAAGCTGGTTGCGAAAAACTACGCTTAGCTCAAGTAAACGCTTCTTTTCCTGTAAAGCCAATTAATTATAAAACTAAAGCACCTTAACCAATTAGCCTACTGTTAAAAACTCAGCATACCTTAGTCCGCCTATGCCCCCTATTAATTCAATTAATACATGTAGCATAGAAAATCCGGAGGGATCCATTTCAAAAGTCCGATGTGCTTCTAATCCAATCAGAGATTCAAATTCAACAGATCGCGTTTGACAGCCTAAGGCCAGAATTTTTTTATTAGTTGATTTACAAACCCTCCTACTGTAATTTTCCGGAAATTATAAAAAAATTAAATTTAATTTCTAAAAAAAAAATTATTTTATCGACCTACTCTAAATATTATTTGTTTCGTTGAAAAAAAATTTTTTTGAGGTTCTGTCTGTGTTTTTTTGAGAGTGACACTGTTAAAAATGATTGTCCTGTCCAGATTTTTAGGAAAATGACGAAATATTTAAAGATTACGTTACTAGTTTTACTGTTTTTCTGGAGATATTCAAGAGAAAAAAGAAAAAAAAAGCTCTGAAAAAAAAAAAAAAAAAGCTCCAGTCAACTGGTCATTTTCAGAGCTTTTTTATTTATTTTTTTTTCGTCCCCCCGACCCTAAGTCTGAAAAAAAAAATTCCCGTAAATCAACTAATAAAAAAAATCTTGCCTAACACCTTAGACACATTTCGCACACTGTTCTAGACGCAGCGTCATTGGCATCGTGTATTTAAGATGAGTTTATGCCAAAAAATGAGAAAACTGGTAATCGATGAAACAAAACATGAGATCTTCCAAGAATTTCCCAGGGCGGCCGTGAAAAAAATGAAGAATTCGAAATGAGTCTTGAGAAAAGGGAACTTACACCGAGCAGAAAATCTGCCCCATCAATAGTCACATATACGACTTATCGCATATGCGACTTTTGATTGGGCAGATTCGCTGCTTGCTAACACAATTAATGACGCAGATAAGACTATGGCCAAAATCTGCTCTTCCTCACCGTGCCACAGGGTTGTCTGCGGTTTGTGATTGTGGTATTACCGATCATACTCACTATTTTTGCTGTCTTTACTAGGAAGCTATTTGCATATGTTTAAAACGTGACTAAAAGTATAAGCATACGTCCATATATTTTAAGAACTTTACTGTGTCTGGACAATCACATGCAATACGTAGACTGTGCCCATTGTGTGTTTAATCATTCTAAGAAGCTTAGTACTGGCTACTTCGATGACTTTCGATTACTTTGATATCTGCTGAGTGCGAAGTAAAACCGACATACATTAAATGCAAATTAATAGCCATTTTTCGACGCACCGAATCTAATAATTAAGAGAAAAAGTATAGAATACAGGTAAATTGTTCTTAGTTTTCATAATAGAGCACCAACTCCGTATTTCCGTTGAAACGACAGTCTAAACGTTTGACTACTTACAACAATCTGGCAAAAGGCATAAATTTAAGCAAATGGAAATGGGACCAGAATTAAGATATAGCCTGGAATATAAATTCTTATCTTACCCATGTTATCGTTCTATGGATGTGATATTGGTTTTAGAGAAACTCACGCTTGTGGACATCAAATGACGCAATTGTTATGCCAAAGTGACGTTATCATGCAATATTGCATCTTAACCTATTCAGAAACTTCTAGGATTTTGTTTTGAAATAAAAATGCGGAATGGAAGTTTCAGCCAGAAAAATAGTCCATCATTTGAAAAATAGTGGGATAGAAAAAACATCCCTGGGGATCACCATATGTCATCACTTTGCAAAGTAAAGAAGAAGGCAAATATCAGGAACCGATACAAAAAATATTGGATGAAAGCACTGTTCCTCCTATAACTATTTGGAAACAGTTTATTGTAAGGTTTTCAATAATCAATTAACAGCTTGATTTAACGTTAGTCTGTAAGTCGGACATAAGAAAATAGTGCAGTTTTATAGAAATCAGAACATACCTTTATTAAATGATTTTTATTTCCTATATATTTAATGCAAAAATTTTAAATCTCTAACAAGTTATCTAGTTTTTTTTTATTTGCATAAGAAAATGAAAAGAGACTCTGTCATTTATTCTTTCGTGCTCACCACACTCGTATTAATGACTTGTACAACACTGTACGAGTGTTAAAACTTCCAATGAGTTGTAGACTTTTAGCAATGTTTAAAATACATAATAATTGCGTAGAAGCTCATACAATGCATATGTACAAATGTTTTCATTAACCATTTTCGTTGAAGGTTACCTAGTAACCGTTTCTGCCAAATTGATATCAATTCTGACCATTGGTTTCAGAGGAATGGACTTTTTATTTTTTGTTACAATGATAAGCCACGCCCCCTGGTGGCCATGTTTTGGTAGAGACATAACAGTAATATCAATATGACAACAAGAAGACAATTCAAGTTAAACGACCAGGTCTCTCTTCCTCAGCAATATGATTGCAAAACTAGAAAGGACACTGAGCATGGCAAAAGCACAAAAACCCTGATTCTGCTGTTCGTCGCTTCAGAGCTATAGTGTTCTAAGTGACATTTTTGTCAAAAATAAGTTATGCATACCGTTGGAAAGGGGATCAAATGTTCTATCTACTGGTGAAGGTTTCATTTGCCTATCTCCTCCCAGTAAGCTTTAAATCGCTGTATGTTTTGTTCTATCTACAAAAAGACAATTTCGTTCAGTGCTATAGTGTTCTAAGTAATTTTCATCCAATGGCCAATGATGATTATGTCACGTGACTTGGTGAGTTCAGTGTCATAGTGTTTATCAAAGTCACTTCCCTGTGAGAAATTGCTAAAAATTGCAGTAACATCCCTTACATAAATTTAAATTTCTTAAATTGTAGTGGTTTGTCGGTCTCATGACGAACTAATGGCTATATCAGCTACTTTTAGGTCCAAATAATCTGCTCAGTCAAAAATATAATGCAAATTGATCCATGGACATAATAATAAGCTGAAGAAACAGATTACCTCCCTTACACATAATTAAACTGCTTTAATTGATGAAATGTGTCGATGTAATTACAAATCAATGGTTAAATCTGCTCCTTTTAGGTCCAAATAATCAGCTCAGTCTAAAATATTATACAGATTGACCGCATTGACAGAAAAAAAAACTATATCAACAGATTACCTCCCTTACATACATTTTAATGGCATGATCCATGCGGTTTGGTACTGATATGCCAAATAAATGACTAAATCTGCTACTTTTATATACAAATAATCATTCTGTTCATACTAGTATATGAATTGACTCCATAAACAGAATAATAAGCTGTAGAAAAATATAGAACACTATAGCACTGAACGCAGAAGGCGATTTTAAGGGCATAATGTTCTATCTGCAAACGGTAAAATGCCCGTAAATTCCATATTTCTGTACAATTTTTTTTCAAATCAAGGTCATTTACACTGTATGTATATATTTTAACCCTCTGGTATGATGCAAAGGTCTGTGATAAATAAGGCATAAAAAATCAGGATGCTAAAATTTTCAAACTCAACTCAAATTTGTGCAATGGTAGATATAACACTATAGCACTGAAGCGACATGTTGTTATAAATGTTTAGCTCGGAGACTTCTTAACTAATACAATGCATCATCACAGAGAAACAATTTAATCAAATTAACTTCACCATTTTGATGAAACAAGTAAAAGGGCGTATGACTCATAGACAGTCTGAAGTTGAGCTATGGTGAGGCCAGCGAATAAAAAGCTATTAACTAACTATAGTCGAGGGACGTAGCTCGTTTGGATACCAGGAATCAAAATGCAAATGTGTATGACCAGGAAATACCACAAACACGCATTGCCGACCAAGCCATGGAACTGTGATGAGCAGTCACAAGACATCAGGAAAACTATAAAAGCAAAAGAACCTTCTCTCTCTCTTCCTCGTCAGGAAGATTGCAAAACTAGAAAGGTCATTAAGTAATGCATAACAAAACTAGGAACAAACCCAGAACCTCTACAAAAATGGGAGGTGCATAAAACAAAATCAACAATACTCGCTTATGCATGTATCATGCACGGTGTATCAATGAACTCTGGATCATTTGTAAGAATTCTTGGTAACAGGTGTGTATTGAATGCTTCGCATTCACATCAACTTTTTATAGAACCAATCTAACCACCAAATGTCAAACTATACAAAGAAAAATGAGCCAGTTCATCCAAAATTATCAGTGCACCCAGCAAAGGACAGAGATCGACATGTATGTCGCTAAAGACTGATGATAGTAATCGCTGTTTTTCAAGGAAGATGTTGGCCGATAGTTTCTCACCGACTACATTGCATATACTCTTTTTGACCGCATAATTCTTGTTTTGGTTTTGTCACGAATTGGCTCAGAGATAATCAGTCGGACAATTTAACGTTTGAGTGGAGATGAAGCTGCTCATAAGTCACAGGATCATTCAGCCTTTTATAAATAGAATATTTCACACCACATCAATCGTCAACGTTCCAATCGTCTTCTGTACCCTATACCTAATAAAGTTTTACAATGAAAACCTATCGAATAGAACAAAAAGTGTTATTAAGAAGGGGATAAACAAAAAAGAAATCAGTGCCAGTATTGGGATTTGCTCTGTTCTGCAATACATTGCTAAGGCAACATAAGGTCCTGGAACTTTCAACTGACATTGGGTCACAAGATCTCCTTGATAGTTTTAACTAAGTCAAGGTCAACCTGAAATCATTATTTGAAAAAGAACGTTGTATGGCCTATACCCCAATGATACATTCTAATACCCAAGGATATTGGCCTTTTTCTTCCACAGAGGACAATTATTTTGGAGTTGTTTGCCTAACATGTGCATGGGGCCATGTTGGTCATATGTAATAGACCAAACAGTCTTATATTTAAGCTATATAGTAAATAAAAAGCATCTAGGCTCTACTTGGGATTTTCTTGAGCTCTGAGTAACTTTGAGTCCAGAGCCATAACGGTAAATTAGTTTGTTTTGATCTCCCTGTGATTATAAGGACCTCTGACACTTTGATAGGGTATCTGCCTATTTTTCAGATGCTTCCTAAATTTTCCCTATGCATAAGATATCGCTGGTATTCTTTTGAATAGGACGCTTGATGTATTAGGAACGAATTAAGGTTATAATTAGACAGGTGGATCCCTACGACAAAACAGGAGACGCTGCCAAAGGGGGTAGGGGTTGCAAAATTTGACTCTACGAAAACATTAAGAAATCAATTATTTTCATGTGTAAGGGTATTATATTATCAATCCTTGATTACAAATCACAGTGAAAGTATTTTAAAGTCCAAAATCATGAGCATTTTAATGATTATTTTTGTTGTTGTTTTTTCTATCTGATTTGTTAAGAAATATTTTGAAGTGCAACTGTAGCCCATATTCAACCTTGATGACAATGTATTTACCTGGTGCAATATTATGCAGCAATGTACTATAACCATTCATCCATGCATAAAGTACACCTAGTCAATAGCCATGTAGTTTATGTGTATTGGATAGATACAGTATATGTGCAAAATAATCTACCAACTGAATTTAGTACAGGACAATTTTCATAATCTAAAGAAAAATATGCTAAAATGTTGTAATACTTCATGACTAATGGGTTATGAAAAGGAAGCTTACTTGTACTTATTATTTCATTATACTGGAAAAAAAAGATTTTCAAGAGAGCACACCAATCATCCAAATGCTAATGATCGGGCTCGCCCAGACGTCACATTTTGGGCTGTGGGATATCATTCCCCCCCAAGTCCCAGCTAGCTTTTCACTTATATTATGTAAAATATGAGAACACACTTACATGCAAAAGGATTAGTTGGGACTCGGGGGGGGGGAATGATGCTTTAAAAATATTTTTCTATTTCCTATATGTATAATACAAAAAGTCACCATTTTGGCCCCAAAATAAAGCCATACATTTATGGAAATAGGAAATCAAATGCAAAATCATAAAATAGAGACCAACAGCGAGCTTATATATGAAGATGAAAGCATTTGATTGACTTTAATTTTTATCAAAATAATAGGCAGCGATACACTGTGATTCCCATTACCACCGTCAGAGGTCCTTTAGATAACATCTCCTTGCAAGCTGAGCAATATTCGTGTTCTAAAAACAGCAGACTTGGCTGGTAAAATATATGCTTGCACATTGGATAAAGACATCTGAGATTTTAACCTGGGCTAGAAAATCTTATCTTACCCATGTTAGCTTACACAGGCTGTCACGTGAAGGCTGTACATTGGTTGTATTGTAACTCACACACAGTGACGTCATTGTTGTGTTAAAGTAACGTCACCATATCATGTCGCATCTCAGCGTAATCAGCAACTTCTAGGAGCTTTTTTTAAAATATAAAATGTGGTTTTCAATGGCGAGCGAGAATAAGAATCCATTAGTCGTGTGAGGGTGGCAAGCTTCTTTATGCCAAACGGTGATCCTCGGGGCTGACATTTCTATCCCTCTCAGACACTCATGATATATTCTTATATTCAAGCACCAGTGGCCTCGTCTGCTGTTTGTTCTATTGTTTTGTTTGTTTGATTTGATTCTTAACGTCCCATCACAATATTTCAGTTATAAAGGGACGGGTCTTCCTGGGTTGAACCAGTACTAAGTTAGGTTTAATGTTCTTGCTCAAGGACACAACGCAGTGACGCTGGTGAGGCTCTAACGCGGGGCCCCTTGGTCTTGAGTCAAGCACTCTACCACTGAGCCACTGTACTCCCTTGTTTAAACTATGGCAGCGGTTTTATTGTTGTTGGCAGCAAGAACTCTGGCATATTCTGAGCAAACAGCAACGTCAATGAAGACAGCTAGGTTATTTACGTCACTGTTGAAGAGTTACGTCATCAATACAACATCTACACGAACAACGAAGGGTTTCAGAGCAGTTTGACAGCGTCAAAACGAGCTTCTTAAATTTACGTTTTTATTGCGGATATTTTGGCAGTATTTGTGAAGGTTACTGCTTTCGAATACCTCTAGATGTTGGCAGGGCCCAAATCTAAATGCTCTTCAATAAGCCCAGCAAGCAATATTTGCCCCCCAAAAAAGTATATTTCACAATAAATGTTATTGCTCATACTCACAAATTTTCTCCATTGAACTCGATTTTCTTAACCATTGTGTTGTACAACAAAGATTTGAACTGACATAACTTTAAAGATGGCTGGCCCTTCTTCTATGGACAGCCGTTTCAAATCACCTTCCGCAGACTTATATTGTTGAAATCATAAAGAATGAATTGGTTTTTTTCTTATTGAAATTACTCACAAACTTTACATAAAACCCTTTGGATCTTTCGTGTTTTCTCAGTTTGTGAGTGATTCGATGGAGTTTACACATCAATAAAATGAATTCCTATAAGACTTGGTTCATGAGTAACTCATATAAATGCACTAGGAATTGAGTTTGACATTTTCGTAAAGTAGGACAAGGTCAAAGTAAGAAAGACAGCAAGGATCAGGAATCGATTCAATCAAGTACCACACCTGTCCCAGGATACCAAATGGGAATGTATCAAAATCGCAATAAACACCACAAACAGCCAAGAGGTCAGCCATTTCCCTTCAGGTGACCATAAGGAAGCAATGAGCAGACGCAAAGGCATAACAAACACAAGAAATAAATAACACAAGTGATCCACAAAACAGCCAAAGTATCACAATTGAAAATAAAAGCTAGTATAGCCTAAATCCCCAATGCTGAATACCAAGGCTCAAGGTCATTCACCATTTTTGGCGCACAGGTTGAAGTTTGCAGAGGTTTGTCCATATATTGGCATGGATGTCATTTTGGTCGGGTGACATAGACAAGATAGTCATTTTATGTTGGATGGTCCATATGAAATTTATTTTCACTTGAGGTTGGCACCCAGCGATGGAGGGAAATATCATTGACAATAGGAGGTACCAATGTCAATTTCCTTAGCGTCTACTGTTACATTAAAACAAATCCACAAGTCTGTGAAATGTTGTCTCAAACTTAGCAGAAATTATTTGTCAAAATAGATATGATTTATCTATCTTCTTAAGCTATTGATCTATCACAGTCTTTAACTTCACATATCTAACACCCATCATTTTACGCCCATCACTGCCCTCTCCCTGTGAATTGAACATGCACTAAGAAGATAGTACAACTACCACAACCACCACCGTGGAATCGCAATCTTACTGTATCTGCATGTTTTTTTTTATTTAAAAACCCGATTGACGTAAAATTTAGCAGGTTAAATACAAACGGTATACTATTTTACAGATTTAGACTGTTTATACGTGCAGCACTACGAGAAAAGGTACTTACATATACATGTAAGATGTATAATTCATTTACCAAAGGATCAGAAACCTAATTGTCTCGTTGAGGAATAGAGAACATGTTATTAAACTTTCATGGTCTTTTTGCTGTCAAATGATTCTACCTCACGGCGCAATGAGTTGGCATGCAGTGTGTGATTGTGGCATTTCCTGGTCAGACTCACTTACTTTTCACTGCCTGGCTTTCTATGAAAATGCACTTGCTTATGAAACAGTTTGATAACTTACACACAAACTAGGCAGCCAGGCCCATCGCTGCTCGCATATACAACGCATTGACTCTGATGAAGGCTCTGATCAAAGGTCTTGTTATCCTAATAGATATCTGCGCATGCATGTTTGGTGAGTGACTTTAGGCATACGCGATCAGTACCATTATATAATGGACTGGTTCTTTGCACTTTCGCAGCATGTTGTTGATACAGATGTGCCAACTTGCGTGAAGCAATTTTAGAAATCAAGCGGAAAGGAAAGAACAGACGCTTCTTTGATAGATCAAACTTGATGAAATCACTGCTGGTGAAATATCAATATTAAACAGCCGTCTATCTTTATGGTATATCGTAAATTGAACGTTACGTAATAGGTCTCCCAGAAAAGTTTTTTTCTCATTGGTTAACCAAGACATATGTTGTGTGTCCTCAAAAGAACCGTCTTAGTGAGACGATTTTTTGACCACCCAAATTCACTTCATCACATATATTGATGCCAAAGTCACTGGAGCCTTAATTGTAAGTAATTGAGTATACTAAGCTTGAAGAGTATGTCGTGGGCAATTACTCTCGTAGATATCATTGCTGCAGAGAAAGTAACTTTATGACAGATATCATCCGTTTTAAACGTGTTACTCATATATGGTCGGGTTAACATGAGTTTCAAACCCCCAGCAAAATTTAAACCGAGGAGTGTGTACTATGGCTGTGTCAATTCATTTATCTGCTTGTAGTCTATGACATCGCATGGGATTTGGACAGTGGCATTAACCGCTGACCGAGTCCCCTGCTCTTTATTTTTTCAAGTTTCTGGCTTGTACCATGAAACATCTTTAATGCTGCCAGTAATGTTCTTATTGACCGGTGCAAGGCGATGCTTCTTAAGTGGATCTGTTTTTGTTATTTGTGTTTGTCTTTGCCATACTGTCTTGTCTATTTCTTACAGCTTTGTGGTCACCTGCTGGGAAAAGGCTGACCTCTTGGCTCTCTTGTATATGATGTTTTCTTGTGTTTTTGTCACTTTTCCATACGGTGTCTCGGGTCAGGTGTGGTACTTCATTGTATTGATTCCTGATCTTTGCTTTCTTCTTTACTTTGTTCCGTAATTCTAAAGCATAACGATTAGTAAAATATTACCCAATAGTTGTGCCTACACTTTTAAGACGCAATTCACAATCAGATGGTTCGTTACTCGATCGGTTCAAAGAAATATGATTGATTCAGCAGAAATTTAGCGCGTGGATATCGTAGATTACAGATCTGGCATATAAGAATTCATTGATATATTTTTTTGATATATAAATAATCTTGCGCATCTGAACCTAAGTGCAAGTGTGATCTACTTACGATTTCACACTATTGAATTGTGAGCCACACTCTTTGGGGCGAAGCTTTGAACGGTAAAATATGAACACCACCACATAGGTACCTGGGGCGAATATCCATTCAGTGGTGACACTCCCATTACATATTGTATTTTGGTCCTAGTTTAGTTGTACTATTCTTTTAGTCCTTTCTAGTTTGTCAGTCGTCTCGCAGAGGACGAGAGAGCTAGTTGCCTTATAAACCCTAACGTCATACGTTAAAAACACTTTTGCAAACAGAGCAGGTCCAGATCAAGCAGCTCTTTTAAGAGCTGCTTGATCAGGGTCTACTCTGTTTGCTTATGAACATATGATTTGATATGATCCTACACTGGCGGATCTTACTAGTAATTTCTTTGTTCTATGTACAAACATGATAGTTTATCTATATAATTATTCATAGTGGATGGAGCTGAGCATGAATTTTCATAAAGCAAGGGTTATGTTTTATGTGTTTCCATTGTCTCTTCCTCTGGTTGCTATGTCGTAGCATTTCCTGGTTATATGATCAACTCATACGTTTATTGAAGAAGTTCCAATTAAAACTGAACGGGTTATGTTCCATAAAATGTCTTGCCTCTTTTGGGGATTTGCAATGTTCGTCTATGTCCAAAATATAGGTTGCCAGGTTTATATGGATTAGAAAATGAGTATGTATGTAATGATAATATTGTGTAATATCAGTTAGCTGTTAGTACCAAGTACATCTGCCAATAATACTCGAAAGAGAGTCTGGCAGTATAGAGAGAAAGAAAGTATAGAAGCGTATGCCATAAGGAAGTGATATAATACTTACTACATCCATAGATATTCTCCTTATACATATTTTCTTTTTGTTGAAATATTTCTCATATGTAATGATATCACATAACCCTATGCCAAACGCAGCATATCTTGTACAATTTGTTGCTAAAATGCAGCTTCCCTTCTTATCATTGACATGTAACACTATATGTGTAAACCAAATACTACAATCAAAGACCAAAAAAGTAAGAAAGTATGATCACGAAATACCAAAATCAAACACTGCAGACTAATCAATGACACCGTGAGGAATAGCCACAGAACACTAACAGTCACAATACATCAGAAAGACAATTATAGTAAAGCAGCCAGCTCTCATATCAAGATGATTGTAAAACTAGGAGGTTAACTAAGTACTGCATTACAAAACAAGGACCAACACAGAATCCCTAAAACCTGTAATTATCAAAAAAATGTAATATCAAAGAAAATTTTTGAACAAGTTTTATTTACAGCAAAGATGTCAAAGTAATCGACCACAAATCACACCAACACAGTTAAAACTTGAATAAACAAGGCAGGATAAACAAAACAGTACCAAGCGGAATGAAATACACGTATAACAGATAACTAAGGGAGACAGCACATAAAAAGAACTTGTCAACCCCTACTAAAACGACAAAAAACAACAAAAACAATCAGTATCAAGTAATAATACAACCCCATTTTTTGATAAATCACTTGCCTTTTTAGATTTGAAGAATCTTACTTTCAGCTAAACGAAAAACTACTTTAACCAATATAATGAAATGTCCTACCCTTAAAAGTAGGAAGAGGCCATTTAACCTTTTTGATGTGTTATGTGGTAATTTCTTCCAAATTTTAATAAAAAAATATTGTAAGCAAATAATGAGATCCTGATCAGATGCTGATGCGTCTGATTTAGATCTGCACTGTTGAATATGTCTTAAAAATGACTCTAGCCTTATTTGGGTCAATGAACTATCAAATATTTCAAGGTTAAACTTTGCAATTTACATTATATTTCTGTCCCTGAAAACTTCTAGTTCTTACCAAACACCCTCCCTACCCACACCACCCTGAGGAGATGATGCGATCTGTTTTATGTCACATGTGTCTTAAATCAGTCGTCATCATAACCCTCTAAAATGTTTGGACTCCCAGCAACATATTCAATCAAACCTAGCCTGCTGTTTTTCAATTTTATAGTTTTTCTCTATTTACATGTACAAATGTACGTATGATCTGTATTACAGACTATGTGAACCAATTCTGCTAGATAAACCCAAAGCTTAGTACAAATGGTTAAGGTATCACTTTAGCTCAGAGGTTGCTTTGCTCGATTCATCATACAAGCTCATCAAATGTCAATTTATTATTAATATCAATACCTTAAGCCACCAGAAGATATATTTTATGACACTATAACTGTTATTTGGCAGTTAAGAGCTCATTTTATAAATTCCAAAGGTTTCATAGATTATAGCATTGATCTGATCTTACTTTTAATGATATATTACTTGTATTGCATGCTGTGCTCGTTTAAACTCCTTGCAGGCTGGGTAATATGTGTTATGCTTTTAGTTGTCTGCTATGTTTTCAATTATTAATGAGTTCAAAAATATTTTAGGAGAACCATCGACACAGCGTCCAACGGAATGCCCAAAAACCAGTTTTCCGGCATTTTGGCTAGAGGCCGTGACCAGAGCGTCAAAAAGCCTGCAAAGGTTATCAGCAAACAACACCAGCAGGCAAACAGTAAAAGGCATACCACTGCTGAAATAAACAAAATATGAAAACTTGTATTAAAAATGAAAATGTTTTGCAGAGGAAAATGGGATATTTCAGAAAATCATGTCCCACAAGTTGTGACAACGAGCTGAATTTTGTGACTTAAAAATGGGATTGCCATTCGTTAAGGGGGCGTCCTGCATTTTATGTGGAGCGTTTTGTCAAGCTAGTTACTGATTTAGGTGAATGGCATGTCTGCCTATCTGTGGACGTAAATTGAATTGTCTGATTAATTTAGATTTTGAAGAAATCAAATTCAGTCAGTGAGTATGATCAGGTAATACATACCACAATCACAATCAGCAGACCAACTCACGGCTCTGTTAGTGCGAGCCACAGAACACTGACTGTCACAAGACATCAGGAAGACAGTTAAAGTAAAGCAACCAGCTCTCTCTTTCCAATCAAGATGATTGCAAAACTAGATGGACACAAAGTATTGAATAACAAAACAAGGACCAAACACAGAGTCCTTACAAACAATGGGAGCAACATTAAACAATTAATCAATAACATCAGAAACACACCTTAGCCACTGGGAACCTAAATACATTTACTGATACAAAATTTTCACCCTAGATTCTGTTGTTGTTAAAACACATTATTTAGCTCGCATGTACAATGTAAGTGGACATTTGTTTTATATTGCCCAAATTTAGAAATTGTCGCGAGGGTTTATATTCGCTAAATGTTGCGGATGCAGAGTTTCGCAAAAATAAAGTAAGAAAGGGGACAAAGATCAGAAATCAGTACAATCGAGTGCCACACCTGACCCAGGATACTACAAGTGAAAGTGACAAAAGTACAAGTAAACATCACAAACTAGAGCCAAGATGTCAGCCCTTTACCAGCAGGTGACCACAAGGCAGCAATGAACAGACGCGAAAGCATGACAAACACACAACATAAATAACACAAATGATAAAAAGGAGAAATCACTCTTCCTTTTACTGACGTACATTGTAGGTAAAGCATGCTCCAGTCGCTAATGTTTAACATCACATACATGTCTTTTAACATTATTTGCGAAAATAAAACCCTAGCAAAAATTTCTGAAGGAGTTGCCCTGTTAAGGCGTGAAATCTCCCTAAAAGTCATTTGTGAAAAAGTCAAATATTCAAACAGTGCTTTTTATAATAATAACATGACTATGAATGGACATACATCTAGATTATTCAAAAACATATTTTATGATGTTCAAACCGTGGGCAAAGAGGAGATAAATACGGCTTAATATAACAACTAAAAATTGTATTTTGATACTCTATCAATTCAATGGCAAAAAAGTAAGTTATTTTATTAATTCTACCACTGTGCTTTACCATCAAAGAATGTTAAATAGATTTATCTAGCAATATCTGATTCGATCAGACTGGTCAGAATGCTTGTGGACTTTTTAAGCGTGCAAAATGAAGTAATAACTCCAGTTGTAAATACATGTAGACAAATGAGAACGCTTATTTTTTTCATATAAAAGTATGTTCCCCACCTTGGCCCAGCAAATCCTTTAAAAAGGTAAACGCATATAATGAATTTACACATTACATGTTAATAAGCAGCTGGGTCAAGGTAGGGAACATACTCTCCTATGAAAAACATTGAAAAAATCCCATGTGTCTATTTACAATCGGATGTAGTATCAGCATTTTGCACGCTTAAATAGTGCGCATGCATACTAAACTGACAGATCGAATCATATATTGTAAGAAAAATCAATTTTACATTCTTTTAAGGTATTACACGGTTGCCACATTTATCATAAATCCTACTTTTTAGCCCCTCAACCGATATAGCAACAAATATACAATTTTAGAGTAGTTATGTTAAGCCATAGTTATATCCCCTTTGCTCTATTAAGTATATATGTATGTTTAGGGAGATTTGACGTCTTACTGCAATCATATTGATGGTTAAGAGAGAACTGGTTGCTTTGCTTAGTTTATCTTCCTGGTGTCTCGTGATTGATGTATGGCTCTTCCTCGTGGTGCCATAGGTTTGTCTGCAGTTTGTGATTGTGGTATTTCCTGATCATACTGATTTACTATTTTAACAAAACAGTTCCTTTACAGTATCTACATTGTATATCAATAATTGATTTGGAAAAAATCACGGACTCTTGCAAAACCAGGCATACCAGTAATGAGAAAAACCAGGTTCTGATTGCAGATTCTGAAAATAAATTTCAAATCTGTATGATAACAATCTAACAGATTTGTCTTCTGTCTAAGAATTTCATAGACCACACATGCATTGTTAAAGATTTCCATGGAAAAAACAATTAGATATATAGAAGGTTATGAATTTATGAAAGAGTGACACAGATATGAGGACATGTCGGTCATTTTAAGAAATAGATTTCAAACGCGGAATGGATTATCAGCATAAATGTTATGTTCTTTTTTTCTGAAACCATAACATACATTTAGTACAATGCACCTTATTCATGGGACAACATGCACTATTGATTATAATATTTGCCAGAGCTGATGTTTTATGGGACGTAAAGGTAAAGGTGTCAAACTTTAAGGTTAGCTATTCACTGTTATTGGGTTTAACTCAAATCACAATCTCAATAAAAACCAAATAAAGTGCACCCCTTCTGTTGAAAGTTATTCAACTAATTCAATTAGTTTTTGTTTATTAGATTATGAGGCAATGCAGTATAGATAGTAGAGAAATCATATGTAAACAAACTTGATGTCATTGTAATTTATTAATAATCTCACCTAAATTTATAATAGATCAAACTGGATAATTCCTCTCATAAACTGTTTCACAATATTCAATAACATGTTTATACTCGCAGTGAAACAAGAAATCAAAAGTATAGATAACTCAGTCATAGAAATGAACTAGAATTAACGACAAAACGGAACGTATAGGGTCTTAGTATAACGTAGTAAGCTTGCTTTAATCCTCATTAACAAACACAGCCATAGAGCACCAATGCCTGTCATCATTATACTCATTTTTAGAAGTGCTGAGCTCTTGCTTTTTGATGTTGATGTAGTACATTTTAAAACAAACTTGACTTTCTATGGAATTCCTGGACCCCTTTCTTCAAATTTCTGATAATGAATTAAGGTGGTGGCTTAAGACGATCTAAATTATTGCAGTAAAAAGAAATTATATTATCAATAATATTAAAACATTTAATTTCCAAGTATTCAAAGCATTAGATTCAACATGCTCTTGTTTGCACCATCGATGACAAATTCGTGTAAGGAACCAGCAATTTCTTCAGTTTATCAGCTAAAGAAACCTGTATTAAGGTCTTTGCAGATAATAAATGGAATAATCGAAACAGTAATAATATTCAAATCCCTGGTACAATCTCAAGAAACAGGAATAGAAGTTTCAATATCAAGTTCAATTACTTATTTGTTATAGTTTAATATAGTACTACGAACAAGTTTATTATAACAAATAATTGGTGATTAATAGTTTTTTTCAAAATTAGTAGGACTAGAAGAGATAACAGATTTATTTTATAAATAAATTTGGTAAGTTAATAAAATCAATATTTTCTTTAACAAATTGAAATTTTATAAAACGCCGAATATGATAAATTCCAGAGTCAAATTCCTTTGCATTAGTCCGCAACCATGCAAGCACTCTGTTAAACAAACGTTTTGATATGTTGAAAACAAAGATGCTTAACTGAAATTAAAAAGAAAGAAAAAACATTAAAATGTTAAATTTTGATCGCATTGTTCCACAGAATGGAACATTACAGAATACTTAGTAAGCAAGATTGAGTTGTAATGTGTGTTCTTAATGTATCGTGATAACTTTTACTTTTCTTTTATAATGACTTTTTTACAGTTTTAAGGTATTTACGCCCAATACTTATTTACTTAGTGTATATCTACCGATGTCTCACTATGACTTGCAGCCGGTGCAAAAGGACAACAATGGAAATAAGAGAAATCAGTTTCGTTTTTTTCGTGTTATCTTTGGTATTGGCTGGCCAGCCATAGAACATTGCAATTTGTGTGTTTTAGAATGTATATTCTATGTGTATAATTAACATCACTTTGCGCCATTTTATTTAAATGCTCATCTGTTTTACAAAATTAAAAAAAAAATCACCGTATCTAATCACCTACAAAAGCAGCCTCGATTCAGCTCAACAAGGGAAAGCAACTTTCGCCCCCTTCATTTCATTCAAAACCTCGAAAATGACATTTTCATTCTCGCCTTATGCATATATACTATTCAGAATATCCCTGATAAGGTCGAAACAGGTGCCCCAAATTTCTATCAAAGACTTGTTAAAATGATGTTGTACGTGTAACGTATGATCGACAGGTGGCGATTCGGGAGTGCGTTGAAGACATATGCCTTTAGAACACTGCTGTAAATAACGATTTTTACTGCGTGGCTCATAAATGGTAGACCAGAAAACAGTATAGAACCAGATAAGAAAACTGACATCTAATTTGGATATTCAAAAAAACATGTAGTTATTACATTAAGCATATTTGGACCATCATATGCCATTTTGACACTTATAATATATATGCAAAGTCTCCTTTAAAATGCCATGCTGAAGTATCCGGTAAGATTAGAAGTCTTATGTGTTTGTATTTGTCTTCAATTACTTCCACTCTCACATACAAGCGAAAGATTTTAGCATATGACGAACAACGTGTTCCATGGGCATGGCTTGTGCTCATTTGCTCATCTGCACCGTGCTATTAATCGAAAGTTACTCTGCTTCATTCTTAAGTATCCCCTGTATCATAGATAAAGCAAGACCCTTGGGTCAGTTTCACCAACTTAAAACTTCTTTGCGCTAATGATTTCCTAAGTTCGCTCTTAAGCTGAATTTGAGTTTCACAAACGCCATCGACTTACAAAATTCTTTTTAATTTTTTAAGATTTCCTTAATATTGTCAGAACTTTACGACAATGGGAGTCTATATTACATGTATCTCAAAAACGTTTAGTGAAACGGCGCCCAGGTTCGCAATTCGGACACATGTTCGGGGTCATACACATTTGGTTTCGTTTTATAAGCAAAGATAGCCAGCTACGTGCGTAACGCAACTGAACTGAACATTAAACTTAACATGCTCTTAAATGCTAAAATGTCAACAATAGTTGTTATTTTAGTATTTATAAGCAGGCAAAATACAACATTTGAGAGTTTGAAAGCAAAAAAGTGTTAACTTTTTGACATTTCATTTTATGAGAGCAAAGAAAAAACCCTCAAAATTCACCCAAAAAGAAGCACAAAACTGCAAGTAGCTTTTCTGGGCATTATTATTATGTATGCATCAGTCATCTGTGATAATTATTTAATATGAATGCTGGCCATAATTAAAATAATAAACTAGTAAGTTAGTCTGATCAGGAAATATCACAATCACAAACTGCAGACAACCCCGTGGCACCGCGAGGAAGAGCCGCTCAACCATCACGAGACACCAGGAAGACAAATTAAGCAAAGCAACCAGCTCTCTCTTCCCCATTAAGATGATTGCAATACTAGAATGGACATAAAGTAACGTACAACAAAACATAGAGCAATTCCAGACTCCCACAATGGGAGTAACAATAAACAAAAAGTCAACAACAACAGAACCACCGCCTTAGAAAGGACAGCAGCCTAAGCCACCGGGGGGCTTAAATGCATTTTACTGGTACCAAATCTTCGCCCTAGATTCTGCTGTTGTTGAAGTACAAGAAATGATCAGCTCGCATAGCGCCATTTAACTTATGCAATGTATCATCATGGAAAACACTCTAATCAAATTAACACTCCATGATGAAACAAAGAAAAGGGCTCATGACTCACAGATAGTCAGAGCTAAAGAAAACCTCAAGTTGAGCCACGGTGGGTCCAGCTACAGATAAGCATCAGGCACCAACCCACCGATTAAAGCTTTACGTCAGAGCCGTCATAGAGTCTGAGGCCTGACCCACAGTCGTGCAATTAAAGAGGAAACCATAGCTATAAACCGTGATTGGGTTTAAAACTAGGCATGCAGACCGTCGCATGATATCCAAATTATATCCAACCCTTATATAACGTTTTACTCTGATAATTTTTCAAACAATTTATTACCATCACTTTAAGCTGAACTACAGCTTTTTTCTGTTTTAGTTTATATACTGTATTCTGTGAAAACATATTAAGGGGAGAGGGCGACCATTCTATTTTTCATTAGGGGATAACGGGTCTGGAATTTTCAGTTGCAAACTACCTTTGTCACAAAATATGTTTTAATATTCTACCTGCCATGTATATAAAATAAAATAAAATTCGCTACAATGATATGATATGCGTTTAAAGGTTAACACTTCAAGTATCAAGGATATTCATCCCTCCAATTAAAACAAAACTTATTTTAACGATCCGTTGCCTTGGCGATGAAGAAACTAAATTAGCCTCTAAATCCTGCAAATAGCTATGGTTTAGATGCGTTCAAGTATTTTGATAGTGCGCCAAAACAGTGCATGCGTTTTAACAAGCAAATTTTTATTTATGTTCCTTTTTATTCAGTGTGAGAGATAATTAGCTACATACAGGTTGAAGACATCAGATTTCAATGCCAGTCATGCTGCAATTAGCAGTATGTATGCTAAGCCCAGATTTTTTATGAGTTGATTTACGAACCCTCCTTCTGTAATTTTCCAGAAAGTAGAAAAAAAAAATAATTTCTATTTTTTTCTATTTTATCCACCGACTCTAAATATTATTTGTTTTGTTGAAAAAATTATTTGTGAGGTTCTGATTGTGTATATTTGAGAGTGACACTGTTAAAAGTGATTGTCCTATGCAGGAGGTAAAGATTTAATACAAACTGTTGTTTTACTTTACTAGTTTAATTGTTTGTTCTGGAGATATTAAAAAAGGCTCTCAAAAAAGCTCTGAAATGACCAGCTGGTCATTTTTCAGACCTTTTTCTTCTTTTTTCCGTCCCCAAGACCTTAAATCTGAAAAAATATCCCGTAAATCAAATAATAAAACATCTGACCGAAGCAGAAGTTATTGTATGGTTTGTGCGACAGTACGAGGAGATAATCCACGACGTTTTGGCATAAAATGGTGGAATATCAATGAAAGGTGCTATATGAAAACTTCAAAGTTGATCCTTGGCAGAAACACGTACTGAACTGTGTGTTTGTGTTTTTGTGGTTTTATGTGCTGGAGCACAAAGTCTCAACTGGCAGTAGTTCTGGTTTAACAAGTCTCAGAAGATGGGGGCATGTATTAAAGTGTCGTCTGGCATGGGGTTGTTTAGATGGCATGATTTAGTCAGCCTGACTTTGTCATGCATTACAAATCATCCAGTGTAAATACTGCTTTAAACCTTTATTACAGAATCATGTACAAGTATGATTCCAAAAGACAGGATGATAAGTCATTGGGAATAGGACATGTTCTATTTGCCATTACAAAGTCATGTCGAATAAGCTAATCAGCATGTAGATCACTGAGGTATAGTAATGAAACGATGTAGAGCTTGATGGGGAAGCACCAGGTGATGAGCCAGTTTTCATCGCTGTTGAAAGAAATCACACATGACATGTAATGCCGTCTAAACAGAAAAAATGCATTATAAAATCATGTACATGTATGAACAAAATTATTTTGTCAGGATGACTAAACCATGCGGTCTAAACACCCCGATACTGAGCTAATAATATTTAAAGGACACTTTATGGACGGTCATTCAATATGAAATCTATAAAATGACCTTTAAACAAGTTTTATATATTAAAAACAAAAAGGTCAAGACCCTTAATCACCCACATGAGATATGTAGGCACATAGGGAAAACTGGCCTCACCCCTGGCGATCTTGTTTTTTTGACGGATCAAATTAATTCTAGCTACCTTGGAGGCTATTCAGTGATCATTTTAACCAATTTCGTTTTAAATTCTTACCACCGATTTCACAGAAGAAGATATTTAGAAACAATAAGCCAGGCTCCCTGGCAGGCCATCTTTTTTATACAGTCTCTGAGATCAAACAGTGTTTAGAGTGTCCCCTTATATCCATTCCTGCAAAATCATTTTCAATTCTGAGCACTGGTTTCAGAGAAGATGTTTAAAGTTTCTAACATAGGCACATAAGCGAAATTGGCTATGCCGCCTTGCGGCCATATTTTAGACTGATCAAATTCTTTTAAGCTACATTTGTAGAGGCTCACCTAATAACCATTTCTGCCAAATCATTTTCAATTCTGACCACTGGTTTCAGAGACGATTTTTAAGGTTTCTTACATAGGTACATAAGGGGAACTGGCATCACCCCTTGGTAGCCATCTTTTTGATGGATCTAATTTGTTTAAGCTGTTATGTCGCAGGTGATCTAGTGATGGTTTCTACCAAACTATTTTGAATTCAGACCAGCGGATTTAGAGGAGAGGATGTTTAAAGTTTATCTTACCCACAATTAGCCACGCCCCTGGTGACCATGTTTTTTGTTGGATTAAATTTCTTTTAGATGATTTTTCGATTCAGACCACTTGTTTTGGGGGAGAAGATTTTTTAAAGTTTCTTACATAGGTACATAAGAGAAACTGACTGCGCTCCATATGCTTTAATGGATCAAATACGTTTTAGCTTTTTTTTTGTAGAAGGTCAACCAGTGATATTTCTACCAAATTATTTTGCATTCTGACCACCGTCTACAGAGGAGAAGATTTTTAAAGTTTGCCTTAACTCAATAGATCGCGATAACCCATACCCCAGGCGGCCATGTTTTACGAAGGATCAAATTTTCTTTAGCTTTTCTGTAGATGGTTACCTAAGGATCATTCCTGAGAGGGTTTATTATAATTGGTCCAGAGGTATAGCAGGAGTTGTAATTTTAAAGCAAAGTGTTGACACACACGACGACAGACGCCGGGCATTGTCTCTTTGAGCACTTCATATTCATGTGAGCTAAAGAGTAGATACACCATGATGAAGCCTAATGGCGAGATATTGGTGTAATGAATAAAAATATAATTAGAGGAGCTTACACGGTGACCATTTAATATCAAATTTATTGAACGAGCCTTTGGCGAGTTTAATAAATTTGATATGAAATGATCACGAGTGTAAGATTCTGTTTATCATATGACCATTTATATACGATTTTATCGCCTTCAAAATTGTTTATTTCAATGAAAATTTGCACTGTTGTAACGGACGTCACGTCGTCATGACGTTGCTTGTTCCCGCCGAAAGTGTTGTTTAACGTGTGGTCTTAACATTATTTATGACACGACGTTATCCACCGAATAACAGTAACGTCATATGATAAAATTTATGAAAGTATTATTTCATAGTGGTGTTGTATTAATACAAACGTAAATGAAGATTAACACATTAAAGCACTAACTGAATTAAAGAAAAGCTTTCTGAGCGAGATGCTTGAAAAATAGTAAGGACTCACAGAACTATATCACAAACCAGGGAAAACAACAACAACAACAAAAAACAACAATTGAGCCGCGGCATGAGATTTCCAACAATGTGGCATTTTGACATGTGTAGACTCGGACGAGCCTCTGCAGCCTCATTTTAAGCTTAAAAAACTCCAAATGATGTTCAGTCAGTAGCTTAACAATCATAGAATACTCAAGCGACTAGCAAAGGCTCTGATCAGACTGCGCGTATGCGCAGGCTGATCTGAGGCTTTGCTGGTCGCACAAACCACATTGTTGGAAATCTCATGCACTGGCTCAATTAATAACGTAACGGTGTCACGTTCGATGCTTTTGCGCTAAATTAACGCGAAAAAAGAGTTATTGACCCTGATACTGTGATCATATCAATATTTTGTAAAATGGCATTTTCCAATGAATACAAAAACAGAATCTCATTTCAGAAAACCTATATATAACAATACATAACCCTTCATTTACACAAAGAATAAGCGACGTCATACGGCAAATACCCTGGAAAATCCTTCAGAACATTGATAGAACCTATCTAATTTTGAAAACTACACTCGATAGCCTATTTCCAGAATCCAGTCTTTACACTTGAATCAGAGACGTCATAAATAAATAGTCTGGAAAATCCTTCAGAACTAGAGAGAACCCACCAAATTTGAAAACTACGCTCGGTACCCTATCCCCTTAACCCATCATTTACACTTGTATCAGCGACGCCATACGATTAATATTCTGGAAAATCCTGCAGAACTAGAGAGAACCTACCAAATATGAAAACTACACTCTGTAGCCCATCCTTTACACTAGAATCAGCGACGTCATACGATAAATATTCTGGACAATTCCTCAGAACTAGAGAGAAACTACTAAATTTGAAAACAGCACAGTCACCTGGGTATCAATGGGTCTGTTCATAAGAATTAGTGGGAAATATCAACAACTCTCACGCCCCATCAACGTATTTATTATTAATTGTGTCAAACGATCAAATTTCCATACAAGACAATCAGAGTTTCTCTCGTCGCTTCCCAAGTATCGCTGCAAATGCATACCCAGCTAACACAAAAACCTTTTGAAAATGTTTTAATAACGTTATAGATAACGTAACATATCATTTTAGGGGACGTCTGAATGACGTTAAAATGGCAAGTTTTTTGTACGGCCTAATAACGTTTTATAAAGACATTATATGTTCTTATAACCTTATTGTTTTGTCTTTTGAAAACATTATTGGAACATTTTCCAAGACATTCTGAGGATGTTTTATATTTAAATACGCATGTAGAACCTGCAGAGTCTGCTTATGAAGCTAACATTGAAAACAAAATACATTCAACATGTTAGCGAAAGATTAACATCTTTAAAGCATTTCCAATTTCTTTATGTAAAGGAAAACACTCCTAATTATCAAGGTCAGTCTTTATTCTCAAAACCATGTGCTTAAATTGGTGGGAAAGAGCAATGGGCATTCGGATTACAAAAATATGATAAATTGGGATAAACTGATTGTGTGTACAAAACGTATTTATCACAATAGCAAATTAAATCAGAATACGAATAATGAATAAGGTTTTGTTACTTAAAAACACATTTGAAAAATGCGAAACTCAGAAATGGTTAGTCAAGAACGTCTTTTGGACTTCAATATGACGTGTTTTTTTTTTTGTTTTCTTGATAAGACACTATTTATGATCCCTTCCGTTTAGATAAACTCGTTCCTAGAATTAAATGATTTTATACCTTTTTAATATATCAGGACATTGTTCTAATCATTGTCTAACCTGATGCAGGCTACAACATCATTTTGAGCAAGTACACATTAATGACGTGATAATAATGTTATTAAAACGTTGCAATCGAATGACAAAATCTGACATTTGAGAAACATTTATATAAACAGTTTAAAAGGTATTTCAAACGGCGCGTAAACGCTTTTTATCAGACACTTCAATTTCTTAAATTACTACAAACGATTTTTTCTATTATTTAATTAGGGAGCGCAGTGGCCCAGTGGTAGAGCGCTTGCCTCGAGACCGAAGGACCGCGGGTTCGAGCCTCATCAGCGTCACTGCGTTGTGGTCCTTGAACAAGACACATTTATCCTAGCTTAGTACTGGTTCAACCCAGGAAGACCCATCCCTATATAACTGAAAGATTGTTGATGGGACGTAAAGAATCAAATCAAACAAATATTTTATTTAAGCACGATTTAAATTTGTCTAAATAGCATTAGAAGACGAGTAATCAGAGTAACGTCTTCAAAACGTTATCAAAACGTTGATCCGACCTAACCATTTTGGGACTTTTTGCAAACGTTACATTAACATTATGTGTTAGCTGGGTAACGCCCAGGGTCATCAAAGAACTTATTTCTATTTACTTTTTTTTCAAATTTAATTTATACAATGCTTAGTTGCACTTTTCGTTTACTTTCAGGAACAAAAAAAGACCACCAAACCAAGGCTGTTATTTTCAAATTATAAGGCTTTCCCTATTACATGTATCAATATTGTTAGGTGTTATTTGCGTATTAAAATGACATGCTTAAACCAGAAGGTGGTTTGGGAGGAAAGTCTGTCAAAATTCTCAAAAAAATAATCATTATAAAAACTAATAAAGTCACTTATTGTGTACAAACCTGTAGCTTAATTTTCATTTACAATGGCATGTATACAGTATGTAGTTATGATGCACCTCACTGTACAGGTCAGAAACAGAACAGGTGTAATATGTGTGTAAGACATTAACAGGTAATAGTCAAACCTTATGGACAATATACTTATTTACCAAAAAGCAATAAAATATTCTAGACCCTTTAAAGCAAACGCAACACTTTCGTCTCAAGTTTTATGCTGCAAACTGTGTAAAGGTGAATACCTGACAAAACATTGGCTTACTGCAAACAAAACATACCGTGCTTAAATTTGTATTCAATATTTTCTAAATATATTTATTCTATTAGGTACACTGAATGACACAAAACTACAGTTGCCGATTATACACAATCCTAGCCAAAGACTTAATATTTGGGCAGATTGAATAGCAGACTTGCGAGGCCCTTCTAAAAAGGAAGTAAGGCTTTAAAATAAAACTATAAGTATTAAAGAAATAATACTGGATCCAGAGACTCTACGTTTGAGCTTGTACATGTATGTAAATGTGTATTTTTGAAATAGGACTGTCGTATCTTAAGGGAATAGTCACTATAATTATCCGATAAGGATCAAAATACTTTTCATTTTATAAGGGTATTCTTTAATGACACATCCACCATTTGTAATAATTTCAAATTATAACCCCACTAAAAATGAAGATCTAAAACTTTGTCCCCATGTCTGAAAGTATCATTTTTTAAAATTTAAGCACATAATGACAGACAGGTTAATTTTAATGTACAAACATAAACACTATGACTACTGGTCGGCAATTATATGAAATTAAATGATGTTTTAGTCTTGTTAGTTGATAAGTCATAGATTAAGGGAAGACCTATCTAATCATATCAATTTTGGCAACGAAATCATCAAGTTTAATGCATAAGCACGAACGTAAGATTCTATTCATCATAGGGCATTAAAATTACGTTAAAATCGTGTTTTAGCATGATAGTCAAGATATTGCCATACATACCCGAAGTTATATGGCCGTCATTAAATGACGTTACTATAGGAATGAAATTTTATTTTTTGTTTTTTTATCGATGTGTAAACTCCGATGAATCACTCGCAAATTGAAAAAAAGCCCAAAGGGCTTTATGTTAAATTTGTGAGTGATTCGCCGCAGTTTACACATCGATAAAAACCAAAAAAAAATAAATTTCATTCCTTATAATTCCAACTTTGGAACTAATCAGCACATTTATAAAGGGTTGTTGACAACATTTCAAATTTAAAAGCCCACTGAAGGAAAATAGTTCGTTACCGCTGTCAATGAAAGATGGGGCAGCCAAATTGAAAATAATGTCAGTTCAAAACAGTTACTTTGTTATGCTAAATAATGATCAAAATGCACTCTATTTGGAGCGAGTATATGAGTATGAGCTAAAAACAACTCCATTTAGTTTGGAATTGTTTTCTTTATCTTGCTGGGCTCATTGAAGAGCATTTAGATTAAGACCCTTCCATGGAATGACCGGTTTAAAAAGCACAAGTTTACCTTCACAAGTACCTGTCTAAAATCCCAACATTAGTAGGCCCTATGCGTTAACCTAAAAAATTCGTTTTGACGCTGTCAAACTGTATTGAAACATTTCGTTGTTGATGTAGCCATTGTTTTGATGCCGATTCTCTTCGATGACGTGACTGTTTGTGCTAAGTCACTTCACATAACCACGTCACCGGGTTCATTTCCTAGAGTTCCTCCTGTTGCTTTGAAGATACACCCTTATACGGTGTAAGGGTTTCTAAACGAGCTTTCAACATGTTTTTAACTGGTGACTGTTTTATCTCTGACACAACAATATGGTACCCTACTTGTCACTTGTGTTCGAAGTTTTATGTACAGTTCGTTATTAGCAGGCAGATATCAAATATTCATACGCACGGGTTTTTATTGAAGTGTAAAAACCATTTAATTTTACCAACGGACCAATCAAAATCGCCAAAAAAACGATAAAAAACATTGAGTTGCCTTATTAGATATGTTAACCAAACTTGTTATTTCCTAATTCATCCTCAGTCTACCATTCCACCACCGGAAAACAATTGTAGCATCTATATTGATGAGTTTGAAGAGAGAGAGAGAGAGAGAGAGAGAGAGAGAGAGAGAGAGAGAGAGAGAGAGAGATCAAAAATAAATATCCTCCATCCCTTACTGATCAATAATGACCATTCCTGAATCAGCCAATACATTTGAAAGTTGAAATAGCGCATCATGACTTCATTCTAAAGGGTAACTATTTAAAAATATATTCTAAGTATTCTTTGGTGGAATATCCTCCCCTTGTCTAATTAAGTTGCAATATATACCTGTGTGTGGCAAAGAACCAAGTGCTGTATTACACTTAGTATTTGCGGCATCAAAATTCGGCGATTTTTAATTAAAAGACTGACATATAAGCGTAGTTTTATTTAAGTGGCTTCTTAATTTATTGTCATTTAAGCTTATTCGCATAGGGACACTTTGAAAGGAAAGAATATGCTCCCTCCCTCTGGGATACATAATTATTCTTTCCTTTAATAGTAGTCTCATTTAAGTGGTTTCTTCTACAAACACTCTCTACCGTTCAAATATTGTTTCTGACGACACAGATACCAATGTACTAAGAATGTGTGTCCATTTATTGCTTATTGTCGAACTCAATTCGAAATTTAATTTCGCAGTCTCATATTTTGGCGACTTTTGTTTTTAACGCCTCTATATAGCGCCAAATAAAGTACAGACCAAATAAAAGTGTTTAAATACAGAGTTAAAGCAAGTGTGGGGATAGAATCAGGGGTTCTAATTCTACAAAACCTAACTTAACACTTTGGTTCCTAGTTTCTCTAAATATATTACAACACGTTTAACATTGGGCAATGATTGAGAGTAACATATTTGTTCGAAGGCTCAATAAAGCTAGCCTAGCTACAGTGACTATCTAAGCTTTAAATATTCAATTAATAGATTATTGTGTATTTGTTAATCGTTTAAAATCATGAACAGCAATTGCGATAATAATAATATCTGGACGAATAAACACAATGTTTCATTGGTTTTCGCAAATGTCATGCATGGAGCACTATGGCTCAGTGGCGTAGAGTGCTTGACTCCGAATCATGGGGTTGATGTTTGGAGCCTCGCTGTTGTCACTGCGTTGTGCATTTGAGCAATACGCTTATTCTCTGCTTAATACTGGTTTAACCCAGGTAGACTTGTCCCGACATAACTGAAATATTTGTTGACTAAGACGTTAAGAATCAACTCAAGCAAACAAATGACATGCACAGATTGTCTTGTCAACAGGATAGAGTTATTGGTTTATCCTTGTATAAACGAAATTACAAGCACTTAAGTAAAAGGTAAATAATTTCTACAAAATGGATTCAGAAGAAAATCTATAGACCTAAGTGAACTGTATCCCTTTAGACGCATATGCGCTAAATTATAGCTGTGCTTATTATGTAACTGCAAAAACAAACCAATTAGAACTATGCCATAAAACTTAAGAACAAGTTAAACCATGAAACAAATGGATAAAGATAAGTTTGGCGCTTGCCCTCACCATAAACACGATGAGTGTCAGATAAGAACAAATGACATTCACTGTAATAAAACAACACAAACATAATAATACATTATTATACCAACCCACAGGGGTAACAGAGATGATGCTGTAAATGGTCAGACTTTGTTGAAGAATACATAAATTTAAGAATGTGTCTATGACAGGCGACCAGAAAAGAATGAGATTATTATGTAGATCGATCCAACTAGGTTATTACGCTTAGAATTGGTAATGACATTGTGAACAGTGATAATTATATTGGGATTTTGTTCTTCAGAAGATCTTCATTTCCATGTAGCAAATTTTTTAGAGTGGGGTTGCAAATGTCAGATACACGGGTAAGCATGTCCTTTCGAATGAGATTGTATTGCTTAAACTAAAAAGTAAGTAGAAAGAGTCTTCAATTTCACGACAGTTAAACGAGGGATTTTCAAACAGCATTATGTTTCTTAATAGAGATGGGGACGTAAAGTGCTGCAGCCTGTTCTCAATATTGTATCATAAATTTTTGCGAGACGATTTCCTTGAAAGTATACTTTTTTGGGTATGCTGATATCAGACCTGATACCAAGCATTTATGAGTCTTGATCCACATCTGGGCTAAGGGTGAGGTTGACGTGCAGTGATACCGGCTTAAGCCCTCCAGTATTTTTTTTTCTGACCGTTTCAAGGCGGTACTTCTTTTGTGGATCATTTGTGTTATTTATGTCTTGTGTTTGCCATGCTTTCGCGTATGTTCATTTCTGCCTTGTGGTAACCTGAAGGGGAAGTGCTGACCTCTTTGCTCTTTGTGATGTTTATTGTGATTTTGTTACTTTCCCATTTGGTATCCTAAGACAGGTGTAGTACTTGATTGTATCGATTCCAGATCCGTGCTGTCTTTTTACTTTGAATTGATTGGTAAAGGATACCATGGAGTTAGAATCTCTTGCACCTTCAGAAAGGACATTCCATTCTCTTCTCCAATAACGGGTGGAAGGAAGGAATTGAAGTTAAGCTGTGAATTAGCATGTAAAGTTTGGGAGTAATTACTTGCATACCAAAACAAAACAAATCCCAGATTAACTTAAAAAACTGGAGACCTATTTCACTATTGAATGTAATATACAAACTTGCATCAGCTGTCATATCAAACAGATTAAAGAAGGTTTTAGATAATATTATAAATGAAAATCAAAAAGGTTTCATTGCAGGTAGATTTTTAGGAGAAAATGTAAGGCTTATTTACGATGTACAGTTCGAGTCTAAGAAACAAAATTTACCAGGTTTATTATTATATATAGATTTTGAAAAGGCTTTTGATACCGTTTCATGGAAATTTATTATGAAAGTCTTAGATTATTTCAACTTTGGGAACTCAATAAAATCGTGGGTGGGTTTATTTCAAAAAGGTTCCGAAACCTGTATTTTACAAAATGGTTTTATGTCCAACTTTTTTAGTATAAGACGAGGATGCAGACAAGGGGATCCAATATCCCCATATTTATTTATTTTATGTGCAGAGATTTTAGGAAAAATGGTTAGAAAAAAAAAAGAAATTAAAGGTATATCAATTAATGGAAAAGAATATAAGCTATCACAATACGCCGATGATACTCAATTGATTCTGGATGGTACAGAAAAATCTTTAAAAGCAGCTTTGAATTTACTTAAACAATTTTACATAATGTCTGGATTGAAAATAAATGTTGACAAAACAAGGGCATTATGGATTGGCTCGTCGTGTGGCTCTCTTGAAACTCTATGTGAAGAATTTGCATTAGATTGGTCCCAGGACCCATTGAAAATTTTAGGAGTCACTTTTTCCCCTCTCGTTTTCAACATATGGGACTTAAATTCCCAAGAAATACTTTTAAAAATTAAAAATTTACTAAATCATTGGTCGAAAAGAAAACTAACTCTATTAGGAAGAATAGCCATTATCAAATCCCTTGCAGTCTCAAAGTTTGTTCACCTTTTTATTTCATTGCCAGCCCCGCCAAATGGACTGATATCCGAATTAGAAAAAACTATTTTATAAATTTTTATGGAATTCCGGTCCAGACAGAATAAAAAGAAGAATTATAATAAAGAATATAGCTTGTACAGGTCTCAGGATGGTAGAACTTAGGTCATTTATTAAAGCCCTTAAGGTCTCGTGGCTTCGAAGAATACTTCATCAAACAAAACCAAATGAATGGACATGCTTATCTTTAATCAATTTTCATACTCTTTTCTCCATTGGTGGTTCGTACGCGTTTAAATTAAGCAGTGAATAACAAAACCCCTTTTGGAAAGATTTAATGCATATTTGGGCGGAATTCTGTAAAATTTTACCTGTTGAAAATATTGGCCAAATCCTTGACTCCCCTTTACGGCATAACGAAAACATAGGACGTGGAAAAATACTTTTTAAAAATTGGCATGATTAAGGCATCAGAGTAGTTTTTGATTTTATTGGTCAAAATGGCGAATTTTACACGTTTGAACAGTTAAAAACAATGTATAATATCAATGGTACTTTTTTAGATTATCAGTACCTTTTAAACAAAATACCCCGGTCATGGATAACCCAAATGAATGATAACCGCGTTTTTATCTTTGAAAACAAAATAAATGTGACATGTAATGTCTTTGTTAAAAAGCTTATGAAGGCCAAAAAAGGTAGTAGAGTATTCTATGATACTTTTGTAAATGTGAATGATTATATACCGCAGAACAAATGGCAAGCTGAAATAGGTGACATAACTGAAAATGAATGGAAATCTTACTTTCTAAGTACCAAAAAATGTCAAAAAGTTAAACTTCAAGATTTCCAATATAAGATAAATAATAATATTTTAGTTACAAATTCCTTCTTGGCTAAAATTAATAAAATTGATAGTGGAGTATGTTCTTACTGTAAGGAACAACCAGAAAAATACACCATTTGTTTTTGTCATGTCCAAAGGTAAAAAACTTCTGGAGAGAATTAAGAGAATGGCTCAACACAAATGTCAACATTGAATTATCTCTAGAAGACAGGGAAATACTATTTTCATATACTGGTAACAATGAATTAGTAAATTACATATATGCTCTTGCAAAGCTTTTTATTTACCAAAATAAATTTATCTCCAGAAATATTAATATCCAAGGCTTCATTTGCCTCCTAAAGAAAAAAATGTTAAGTGAGAAATATATTTCCTTCCTTAACAGCAAGATCAATAAGTTCTTTAAAAAATGGTCTCCAGTGTATAACTATTTCTTCCCAACTGTGACAGAAGAGTGAGATTCTCGCTATCCCTGTTGGTTTTTGATGCTGGCTTTTTGCTATTGGTCGTTATGTTTTTTATATTATATGTTTTACATTCTTCCAGCCATTTATCATGAGCGGCAAACTTGTTTTAGAATAGAGGCTAGGCAAGAGCTCAGGCTCGTGCTAGTCCTTTGTTCACATCTATAAAATATATCCAATTACTTATATGATCTATAGTACTCTACAATCACGCATGTTAATTAACTTTGAATACAGGCTCTCTGTCTGCCTCTCTATTATCCTCCCCTCTTCTCTCTAATAGTGTAAAATTAGTGCTAACTGTTCGAATGATCTCCATATTTATATGTTCACATAGCATTGTATATGAACTTGTGTATATTTGTATTTTGAACAATGTTTATTACAAATAAAAAAAAAGTTTGCGAGTTTTGAAAAATTTCTAGGGTTGTACCTATCTTAACTGGTCGTCTCGACAAGACTAAAGCTGTTGACTGGAGTTTTAAACCACAAAGTACAAGAGGAACAACCATGAAAATATTCCAGGTATTCCGTCTGTATGATTACCTTTCCTTAGCGGTGTTACCTGTAAAATTTAGATAAGCAAAAACTTTCGACCAGAACACAAATTATAATGTGTTGTGGGCATGAAATTGAAACAAGTGTTTGTGCTAAATTTCGACCTACGTGTAGCTTTATAGGTCCGTCAGGGGGTGTATAGACAATATGCGCACACAGAGGGCTGCAATGGACACTAGGGATCTAAATGGACATCATTCGAAAAGAAATTGGATCCTAAGGATCCATATATACACAGGATGGTGTTTGCTAATTTAGTGCCCTCATGTCAAAATCACTTAATGATATCAAGTTCTGTATACATATTACTTACATCCAAGATTATTTGTGCTGGTTTTGATGCTTAACGTCCCCATCAACAGTTCTTCGCTCATGTCGTGAGGACGTGCTGAACACAAGGCGGTGGTTCTGTTGTTGTTGATCTTTTGTTTAATGAACTTGCCGTTGTTTGTTGGAGTTCTGTGTTTTTCTTGGTTTTGTCATGCATTACTTTGTTTCCATTCTAGTTTTGCAAGCATCTTGAAGAGGAATAGAAAGCCGTTTGCTTTTCTATTATTGTCTTACAGATGCTTTGTTACAATAAATATTCTGTAGCTCTTCCTCATTTTTCCGTCAGTTGGTCTGCAGTAAGTGATTGTGGTATTTCCCGATCATACTCACCTACTTTTAACCATGCAAACCAATGGATACAGATAAGTTTTGTTGTGAGAACCACTACCGGGGAGTTCCGGAGAGTACCAGGGAGTTCACGAGAGTCCGGGAGATATATAGGGAATACAGTGAGATTCGCTCACGGATCTACTACCACGGTCTCCATGATCTAATGTTCCCGCCAATAATGACGTCATGGAGTCCGCCCTGGAGTATCACACTGGTCAACGTAAACGCACCGGTGGTTGCTACAACGAACTGGTGGTTGCATTTTTCAGCACAGGTGGTGGCGTAAAAGGTAAAAAAACTATATCGGTTGACTATATGATTTATTTATAAACTTGCATTTATTTTATTTGTGATGACACCTGGCTCTGCCAAGCAATTGGTGATTTAATTCATGGTTTGGACTGCAAATCCAACAAAGTTCTGTAGTTTTGCCGTGACAGGTGCTTTTTTCTAAATGAGGGAAATCTGCATGTCTACGCGCAGCTGTTGTCATATTCCCGTGAAATAACATCAACAAAAAGATTACTACTTTGTTTGTTTTTCTTGGTAAACTAGCAAATGTTTTATTGAGGAATTTTATCACATCGCACTGGGAGCATTTTTAAAGCATTGATACAACGCACTGATGGTTGCACAGAAGTCCTGTGGTTGCTGGTGCAGACTCACCACATCATTCGCTGTTCACATAAACGTTACAAAAATCGCAATTTCAACCAGCACATGATATTTCGATACTGTGAAGAAAGCTCAGGCGAGCCTGTGCAAACGTGCAGACTCCCAAGAGCCTTTGCTGCCAGCACAAGATATCTTGATATTTATTACATTGTCCAGTGACTGCCTGCGCAAATGAGCAGACTCACCAGAGTATTCGCCGCTGGCGTGAATAGCACACAAATCGCCATTTAAGGCAGCACAAGAGATTTTGTACAGTGACGAAGGCTAAGGTAAGCCTGTGCAAATGTGCAGACTAGCCAGATCCTTAGCTGCTCGCACAAAATGGCATTCGATCGCCATTTGAGTGACAACATGAAAATTTTTAACTGTGACGAAGGCTCAGACTAGACCAAGCAAATGTGTAGACTCGCCAAATCCATCGCTGTTCGCATGAATGGCACCCCAAAAAAGTAAGTGAGTATCACAATCACAAACTGCAAACAAACCCATGGCACTGAGAGGAATAGCCACACAACAATCACATGACACCAGGAAGACAAACTAAGCAAAGCAACCTGCTCTCTCTCTTCCCCATCAAGATGAACGCAAAACAAGAATGGACATAAAGTAACAAAATATAGAACAAATAAAGAATCCTGTAATGGTACTAACAATCAACAACGAATCAACAACAACAGAATCACCGCCTTAGAACAGACAGCAGCCTATACTGCCATTTTACTGGTACCAAATCTTCGCCCTAGATTCTGCTGTTGTTGAAGCACAAAAGTTTTAAGCTCGCTTGGAGGCTTCTTAACTATTGTAATGTATCATAACGGACAAACAAGCTCATTAAATTAAAAGTTTTGGGGCCAATCTGAAAAATAGGCGGAAACACTCTCAAAGTGCGAAAAGGGCTAGATCTTGAGCGTCTCTGGTGAGGCTACACATTTGCAGAGTCACGCTTGAGCCTTCATCAGTGTACAAATACCACAAAATCTATGCCTATTGACTTATGATTTCTTTATAAGCTTGCATTTATTTTACTTTTGATGACCCAATGCGTACAAACCGTCAGTAACATTGCAGTTTATGGCTCTGTCATGCAATTGGCGTTTTAATTCATGGTTTGACCGACAAATACGACACAGTTGTGGAGTTTGACTGTGACAGCTGCTTTTTTTCTATTGTGACTGCCTAACTTCAGGAACATTCTGCATGTCAAAGCACAGCTGCAGCTATGTTATCATATTCCCATGAAATAACATCCAAAAACGATTACTAATCTCTATTTTTTCTATGCAGAGTAGGCTCTGGCGAGTCTGTACATTTGCACAGGCTCACCTGAGTCTTCGTCCTGGTACTGAAATATCATTTGCTGGCTCAAATAACGATTTATGTACCGTTTATAAGAACAGTGAATGCTGTGGTGAGTTGCACCAGCAACGATGGTACATCTAGGCAACCATCACTGCGTTGTATCAATGCGTCAAAAAATGCTCCCAGTCCGTTGTAATAAAATTCCTCAATAAAACGTTAGCTAGTTTACCAAGAAAAAAGATACAAAGTGGCAATCGTTTTTGGATGTTATTACATGTAAATATGATAACAGCTGTGTTTAGACATGCATTCCCCTCAATTTAGGCAGTTACACTAGTAAAAAGCACCTGTCACGGCAAAACTCCAGAACTTTGTTGGATTTGCAGTCTAAACCATGAATTAAATCACCAATTGCTTGGCAGAGCCATAAACTGCAATGTTACCGGTTGTCTATGCGCCAGGTGTTTATAAATAAATCATGAAGTCAACAGGTATAGATATTTTTACCTTTTACGCCACCACCTATGCTAAAAAAAGCAACAACCAGCTCTTTGTAGCAACCACCGGTGCGTTTTCATTGACCAGTGTGAGTATGGTTATCAGTTACCTTCCAGCAGTCTTCAAGACCAGTTGAGATTCATCTCCTATATTGAGGACTAAAGGTAAGTGTATCTCACACACCCACTAGGCCATTCGCAACAGTTATACGCTTAACCTAAACAAACACACGATGAATGTCAGAATAAAACATGTGGCATTCATTGTACTCATTGTGGTCAACAAAACAACAACAAAAACAAAATAATAAATAATGTATAATACCAATTCCCACGGGATACGGAGATGTTACTGTCAATGATAAGACTTTGCTGAATTATATATACACTTAAGAATATGTCTTAGTCAACGACTAAAGGACAACGGGCAGTAAAAGAATGAGATTAGAATGTAGATTGTTCATGCTTGGTTAAAGCGCTCAGATTTAGTAATGACATTGCGAACAGACTTAATATGAGGTTTTGTTCTTCAGAACTATATTCATTCACATGTAGCAAATTGTTTAGAATAGGGTTGCATCCTTACTTACTTTGCAAATGACAGATACACAGGTAAGCATGTATCTTCAAATGAGAGTGCATTGGCTACACTCAAAATTGAATGGGAAAGGGTCTTGAATTTCACCACAGTTTCACAAGGGATTTTCAATGATTTGCAGACGTAAAGTCCTGCCGCCTGTTCTTAATCTTGTATGATAGATTTCCTTGAAAGTAGCTTCAGAAAGAGCATTCCATTCTCTGATAACGGATGTAATAAAGATGGCAATTTGCATGTACAGTTTGCGATTTTGAACATTTCTAAGGTTGTACCTAGATTAACTGACGTCTCGACAAGACCATAGCTGTTGACTGGGATGTTAAACCACATACCATAAACAAAACACATTTCGTATAGCTTTGCTGTACAAGAGAAACAACCAAGAAATATTTCAGGTAATCCGACTGTATGATTACCATTCCTTAGCACTGTTACCTGTAAAATTGGAATAAGCAGACACACTGAACCAGAACGCAAATTATAATGTGTTGTGGGCATGATATTGAAACAAGATTTTGCGCTAAATTTCGATACTAGGGGTCTAAATGGACATCATTCGAAAAGAAATTGGACCCTAAGGGTCCAACTCCATAATATGCACAGGATGGTGCTTGTTTGTTTAGTACCCCCACGTAAAATTCACTTGATGATATTAAGTTCAGTAACTTTTGCATGCTACGCATAAGTCTGTATAAATACTTATACTTAAGCCATTTTCTTATCAGTCACTTTTCAAACTCATTATTTCTGACACTATAAAATTGAAATAAACTTTTTCCTATATACGTGCATTTTAATGGGAAAACGTTTAGCGGAGGTTTTGAACAGTTTCCTTTTACTTCAAAGTTTTTGGGGTTAAAAATGCACAAATCAGTTTTTTAAGAAAAAAAAATGGTTTTGAGAGTAGTAGAGAGGGTAATTGACGTTCAGGTGGCTACAAACTGAAAAACACCAAACAATTCAAATTTTGCTTATGGTAGATTTTTTGCGCATTTTTAAAAATGTTGCATTTTTTTTTTTTCGAGATTTTTGAAATTCACCAGTAGCTCCTGGTAAAATTGTTAAATGCACCTAATTTTATTTGAACACTGTAGGCCAAGCACAGTATAACTTGATTAATCCATTTTTTGGCGATTAAAGTTTTACAACTACTGTACACTTCCGGTTTCAATGTGATAGTTTACAAATCGATTTGGTAGCATTATGTTCTTGTTTTTTCAATTCTCACGTCTGGTGATAATGAATAATCACTGAAAGTTTCAATGCCCTGTCGCTGATAATAAAGCGTACAGAGCAGTGCACATTATATATGTAAATTGCAAGCTTAAAACTAAATGATAAGTTTCATAACTAAACATATGTGTCGTGGTAGTCTATAGGTACATAAAGCACTATGTCTAGGTATATGAGACAGTTTTTACGGGGTCTAACGAACATACACAGGCCCCTATAGTCAAGCTAAATGATCGGTTATTTTCAGGTCTCCTTCTGTATATTCCAAACCGCTACCGTTCAAATTATTATAAGACAGAAATGATTGATTTTATCTCGATGGCAAGGGCAAAGCCAGAATAGAGTGTCAGACCACAATCGGCCCGCCAGCGAAAAGCCATTAGAACGGATAGTGGTCCAGTTTTAGATGTTTACTGGGGAGGGGAGGTAGCTCTGTGGGGAGAGTAATAGGGAAAACGCATGGCGTTCATCCTGAAGGGAGAATAATAATGGTTAACTTTTTCTTACATATAATTGAAGTAAGATCACAGGTATAGATAAACAAACTTTTTCAGCGTATAATTGTAAATATTTTCTAACCCATAAAATCTAGCATATGTTTTGGGTGCTTAAAAGAATCGTCTCATTGAGACGGTTCTTTTGAGTACCCACAACATATGTTTTGATTGAGAAATAAGAAACTTATTTTTTCTGTTACGCACTCTTAACTTAAGTCATGTAAGTTAAGCAAACTACGAGAGCATGGATGCGAATTGATTGAAAATGCAAATATGGGCCTCAACGTGAGAAAACCTGTCTTCGGGGTTTTGAGAACAACACAGGCGCAGATCAGCCTGCGCATCCGCGCAGACTGATCAGCGCCTTTGTTATTCGCTTTTTGGAAAGTATCATATGTAAACTTGCTACGTGTGAAATTTCAATTTTCTAGCTAACCTCTGTAGCTGATGAGAATGGTTTGAAACTGGCTTTGTCAGAAACCCCGAAGACAGGTTTTCTCGCGACGAGGCAAATATAATAAATTTCTTGATCCTTTATTCAACAGTTTACATGATCAAGCATTTACAATCAATGATATTAATTGAGAGCTGTAATAGCAAAACACATGTTACATTTCTTTAGCCTATGAGGTATAGTAATCTATACAATATGTATACATTTGTAGAACTTATGAAATGTGTCATATTGGATAGGGACCTGGTCCCGTGAAAACTTGTCTTCGGGGTGTCTGGTCAGGTTATACTGACATTAGTCTGCGCATCTACACATATTAGCCAGATCCTGAACGACTGGTGAAAAACGTTAAGCGAAAAAGGTGACAAACAAAGGTGCAGATTAGACTGCGCTAATACACAGGCTGGTCTGTGCATTCGTTGTTCGAATACAACAAAACAGTTTATTTCTGAATTCGTGGCTCACCTTCACTCAGACGTCTGCAAATTTCACTGGATAATCTAGCTACTGTCAATTTAGCCGACTCATGAAACTTTGGTACCTTCCAAAAAGCGACAGCTACACAACAAGGCCACCTAGTGGCTCTCACTGAACAAGGAAAGCAATTCTCGTCTAATGCATTCCATTCAAACGACAAAAATTACATTATATCGAGTATACCTATATGTAGGTGACTGCACGCTCAATTTTAAGTATGTGCATTTTTTGGTCCAATCAATCACAAAGCGACACGGAAGCACTGATCGATTTTGGCAATGCATGTATACATTTTTATACTAAATAGTGAACTCAAAAAAGTAAGTGAGTATGATCAGGAAATACTAAAATCACACACTGCAGCCGTGAGGGTGAGTCCACAGAACAGTAACAGGACATCAGGTTGACAAATAAAGCAAAGCAACAAGCTATCTAAGATGATTGCAAAGCTAGAAAAGACACAGAGTAATGCTTAACAAGACAAAGCCTATACACAGAGCCCCCTAAACAATGGGAGGTAAATGTACATAAAGAAATGGATCAACATTCACAGATCCACCACCTTAGAACGGACAGCAGTCTAAGCAAACCCGGGCTAAAAGACATTTTAATGGCATCACATCTTTGCCATAAATACTGTTGTTGCTTAAACACAAACATCGTTTAGCCCGCATATCTGAAGACATTACGTATAGGATCATAGTGAAAATAAAAGTGATGGTTTCTTCACTCACATGTACACGATTCAAAAGTTCACTGCACATCGTCCGAACTTAGAATATATGTCTTCTGCAATTGAACACATGGCATGCATCCTCGCATGAACGAATTCATTTCTTTAAAACATATTCACTGGTAACTCTTATTACAAGGCTGTGTTTCTTATATTAAAGTTACTTCCCTTAAGCCAACGAGAGAGAGAGAGAGAGAGAGAGAGAGAGAGAGAGAGAGAATATAAAAACACACCCACATTCACTGACCTATATTACTGACTTTATCTATTTTTGGGGATCCAGAGTGGGGAACAGGTGGTCCAGACCCCCCTGGAAAACCACAAGTGGCTAAAGCTTTGCTTGCATGCACGTCTGTTTATTGATGCCTTGTGGTCACCTGCTGGGGAAAGGGCTGACCTCTTGACTCTCGTTTGTGATGTCTAAATGTAAAGTTGTCACTTTCACATTGGTATCCTGGGTCAGTTGTGGTGCTTGATAGTATCGATTCCTGATCTTTGCCCATTTCTTACTTAGGAAGTATGGCTGCTTGTCGAGGGAGGTCCGTATGGCCCTATGTGAAATACGTTGATGGCTAAAAAGTTGTCAGGACCCCCCTCCCCCAAGCCGTCGGATTTTTTCTGGATGCACGAATGGAATCTAAGGGCTACATTTTTTTGATGTGAGACCCACTTCCAGGGTAAAAAATGTCATTCAATATATATAAGATGCCCATATGAGTTGTGAGTTATTAAGATACACCTCGAAAAACTACATAGCTACTAAGCCTAGCAAACATGAAGATTGATATTTTAGATCATGTGTGACTGCCAAGCTTGTTTTTTTCACTTATCTCGACGTTTTTCGTACATATTGTGATAAAAACCCATTTCCGAGCAATTGGGCATAATAATGCAGAAATTAAGGTTATCAATGCATCAATAGTCTTTCATCTTTGAGTTGCCATGCAATCCAGCGTCGGCTGTAACTTATACGAACATGTATATAACAAACTTCTACCCAGTCACAGATGAACGAATGAAATCTCCTTGGTTTTATAATAAGCAGTGAATTCAATACGTACCAATTGTGAATATAAATACATGTAAGTATTGATATTTTCTACAGTGAAAAAATATTGTATCAATTAACTTGTGTGTGATACGATTTATATCATTTTCCTGTAACCAAACAAGGCTTTTTGACGATTATGGGCCTGGGACATTTTCCAAATGGTTTTAAGTGAAGGATATTTTTCAGAAATAACAACTCAACACATGCTGTGACGTCAATGACGTCACCGTTTTGCCTACTGTGGCGCTAGTTTGCCTGCGACGTCTGTTTAAAGGCATAATTGAGCGACTTTCTTTTAATGCTGTTTTTATATGTTTCATTCGTTAAAATGTTATTCTGAGCCATTTTTCTAGGTGCAAAATATGCTTACCCAATAAACACACTGAAAAGGTTGAATTGGACGACACACGACCAAGAAACAAGATACGTTTGCGTTCTGTAATCCTCCTTAGAGTATAAAACAAAAAAAATAGAATTTATTTTTTGTTTTCGGTAAATACCTAATATATTTCATCTCGTGAGGTGAAAATATAAATTTTCACTCGTGCTATAGTATTGTACACGCTCGTGAAAAATACTGATTTTTCGCCACGTTTACCGCACTCGATGAAATATATGTGGTAATCATCTAAAAAGTAAATATCCTCTATTTACTTATAGGGGTTCAAGTGTATCATACTAGTTACTACTGGACTATACGTACATGAACAGTAAATTCCATTGGTAGTTAAGTCAAAGTTTTTAGGGTGACATCAGAGGATAAGTTGGAACAAATATTCACAGATAACATAAGCAACAAACATATGCGATACAATCAAACGCGATGACTGATAAAACTAGATAGTCAGGGACAAAATAATTAAGCATAATATATTCACGTCATAATGTGATTAAACCCTATAGATTAAGCAAACCTTTTAGATTAAGCAAAACAACAACAACAACAACAACAACACCGCTTTATAACATAGATCAAATGTCACTGAAGAACATACATATTTTCTTAGGAAATTCTATGTCCAAGCTGTCACGTACGACAATTAATCATTTTGCAACAACGAACCCCAATGTAATGTAAGTTTCAATTCAAAGGCTACGACCAAACTCGCACAGCTGCATAGATTTTGTTATTCTATAAGCTTTGAGATAGAATAGTAATAAATGAAACACACATACAAAACACTTTTCCTGGTTATACATTAATTGCAGACCGTTGATTGTGATGATTTACTTAGAAAAATCTACAACAAAGAGCACGTCTGCTCTTAATGTATGCAACGATGGCTTTGTCACAAAATGTGTTTTATACCCTTCATAGTATACATGAAAACTATTACCCCTGCTATTACCCGGGATAATAGTTTTGACAATACCACAAACACGCATAGCTTTGATGATAGTTTTGATTATACTGAAAAACAAGGATGTTTTAACTGGAAACACAAGGATGTTCTAACTGGAAACTCAACTGTGCTATTATAGTCGCAAAAAAGGTATAGTAATACCAGCATATCTGTCGCCCCAATTTTGAATATGCTCAAACCTACCCGAAAGTCTAGCTCTACAAATATGAGAAATCACTTTCCAGCCAAAAATGTATTACTTCCTTATAACGTAGCTCCAACCACAGGAGCTTGAAGTTCTGTCCTTAAATTACCCCTATAGCCTCATAACCAAAAGCTCACAATGTCATTACGTAGTAATGACCAGGAGTGAAACTAAATTTCAGGCACCTTTGAATCGCCGTTACCAGGACGTTTTTGGCGAAAAATGAACATCTAACCATAAAAACTATGTCAACAGGTCATGCGAGGCATGGATAACTTTTTCTGACATATCATTGAGTTAAAATAATGAGCGTTTGAAAATTAGAAAAATATTACGGTAGCCATTCCGGCTCCAGTATCCGGTTGTGACGCAGCGAAAACGAGCCGTTGTCACACTTGGAGAAATTAAATGTAGAAAAACTATAAAATGAGTTACCGTTGGCCAAAAAATAAGACGACCAGTTAAAAGTCTTCAGAACATTAAATGAACTCAATACGGACCCATATCGGATATCCATACCTTTGCTTATCAGGAAAAAATTGTTTTATCATAAAGAAATTCAAGGCACAAACGTCTGTTGTTTTCAAAAATACCCGCGGTGTGACGTTATGTTTGCATACGCACCGGTTGATTGTAAATCGATTTCAAGCTATGAGGCGACCAACGGGGTTTAGATCTACCAAGGATTATTCTTACGTCGCCCTGGATGTCGATGTGTGGTGCCCCGATGTCGTGGTGGTGGTGATGTGTGTGTGTGTGTGTGTGTGTGTGTGTGTGTGTGTGTGTGTGTGGGGTGCTCTTGTTAGGGGGGGGGGGAGGTAAGTCGAGACGCATTTTAGCTTCAATTAGCATGGGTGGCCCGAATCTGAAATCGTAGTGTAACATGTATGAAATAATTATGGGTGGCGAGTTTGATCCCGGGCCGGTCCCATACTTTCGAGGAGATTGATCATGAACTCATTTTTACAGTCATTTTCCTCCCCTCCGCTGATTCATTCAATAAAGACTGTTGTCATCTGCTCTTAAAGTATAAACGCTTTTTCAAGCCTTGCCCGGGAAAAGTGTAGTGCTTTGGGGCAGAGCATTTCATTAGAGTTCTCATGAATAGGCTCTATAAAACCGAGTCTGCAGTTTCTAATATTGTAGGTTCTAGGATCCGTTTTTCAATAGTAACTTTTTTCGAGATTACTTGTACGGAGACATTTCTGTGAAATAATATTTGGGCAGCTCTCCGTAATGTCATCGGACTCGTCGCAACACAATCTGTCATCGGGTTTTGTAACCAAGTTATGCTCAAACTAGTCTGATCAGCTACAAGGACTAGCTAAAATATTGAAAGCATGACTTAAACTACTGACTTATCCAAAGAGCGATTTTTAAATGCATGGATCAGAGGCTATGCGGATTAAAGCAACAAAATCTGGGTTTCCAGATAAATTTGCTAAACTCTGTGCGAAGTGATTTTAATAAGGTTGTTGTTGATGTTATTTAGATTCAAAACTCATGTTAGACCTTTCCCAGCCAGCATATAGTGTCGGACCAACATCGTCCCGCCAGTGAGCCGATGGTGGCCCGCTTTTAGATTTTTACTGGGGACTTACCTGAGTTGCGCGTTCGCTCGCTCTCCAGCTGCGAAAATGCGCAGTCTGCTCGCAGGTAGCCGACTTGATTGGTGCAAACGCGCACGGAGAAAGCAAACTGGATTATTGTCTTAGATTCTCGGAGATCTTATACTTTTCCATTCTTTGCAATACATATATTTCATAATCTGATAGCACGAGATGCCTTTGGTTAACTGCAATACCAATGCTGGTACTTTTTCTGCCGACGTTAAAATAGCTCTGTCTGTCTGTGCGTCCGTCCGTAGCCTATGAGTGGGAACTTTGTAGGCGCAACTTTCCGACCCTTTTCTTTACCTTTCAGATGCTGAAAATGCGCATGTGGCGTGGAGATATCGTCAGTGTCTCTTTATTTTTTTTTTCACAACAACAACAGAAACACCGCCTTGATACGGACAGTAGCCAAAGCCACCGGTTAAATGCATTTTATTGGTACCAAATCTTCGCCCCTATAGATTCTGCCGTTGTTGAAGCACAAAAAAAATGTTAAACTCGCATGGAGGATTCCTAACTATTGCAATGTATCATTATAGAGAAACAATATAATCAACGCACTATGATGATACAGAGAAAAGGGCTCACGACTCACAGATGGTCAGAGCTAAAGAAAACCTCTTTAGTTGAGCCACAGTGGGCCCAGCTACAGATAAGCATCAGGCACCAACCTACCGATTGATTTAAGCTTTACGCCAGAGCCGTCATTGAGTCTGAGGCCTGACCCACCGTCGTGCAATTAAAGAGGCAACCATAGCTGTAAACCGTGATTGGGTTTACAACCAGACATGATATCCAAGTTATATCCAACATTTTTATAACGTTTGATAATCTTTTTGAATTGATCACTAAGTTAAATTCAGGTGAGCTAAAATGGGATACATGGTTGGAGTCTGATAAAAGGCTCGTTTTTACACTTGTTTAGCACCATTCTATCAAAACAACATTTTGGATGCCTAAAAACCGTTTTGATGAAACAAAATGAGCATTGACGTTTCTTTGAAACACACAGAATACATGTTTCGACACGAAATACTGAAAGTAATCATTATTGAGGTTCTCCCATTTTTAGCTCACCTGAGTCGGGGAACGGACAAAAGCCCACTGGAACAAAAGCCCACTAGGACAAAGGCCCACTGGACAATATCCCACTGGACAAAAACCCACTGCTTAATTTGGCAGGGTGGACAAAAGCCAACTTCTTTGAAAAATTGGTTTAAGTCTTTTATAAAACTGTTAACCCTGATCAGACTGCTCCTTCAGGGTATATCACACCTGTAGTGTGTTTTCACTGACATTATTATTTCTCCTGTATGTTGTGACAAACAACTTAATTTGGGTGTTGTTCTACACTCCACCTGAGTCAGTGTGTTCGTTGCATCATCAACAGTTATTTCAAAGGACATCTCCTAAACTACTGGATGGTATGGGTGTTTACCAAACTTGGCAGAAATGGTCCTTATATGGCCCTCTTTATTTTTTTTTCAAATAGTCTCGGTCCATTGCATATCTAAGTCACACAGGCTAAAATAGATTCTCAAGATGAAAACTTTTTTAAAAAAAATGTCTGAAACGACAGAGCCTATCTAGAGCCTTGATATTTTGTACCTGTATCTAGCATCAAGTGGACCTCTACCAAGTTTGTTCAAATCATACCCATGGGGCCAAAAATAGGTCTGCCCTGGGGGTCTCATATTTTACATAGGCTTGTAAAGGGAAAACATTTAAAAAATCTTCTTGACTGAAACCGCAAGGCATATATGCTTAATATTTGGTGTGTCGCATCACCTACCAAGTTTAAAATGATGATCCTTGGGTTGATGGAGGGGTGGGGGATTAAGACTTAAAGTACGATGTGGAGACGGTATATTTTGGTGTGTTGATCTTCTTCCTTCATATCTTTAAATATCTGCTGAAATACGAAAAATACGGCTTTCCGACCATCACTTATGTTTAAAACATGATTTCTTTATGATTGATGAGCACCAGAATTGTATCCCCATTTTTGTGTGTATACATGCATGGGAGCCTAAGCAAATGTTTGCAAACAGAAGACTTAGACCAGACGGGTTGTGGACGGGATAGGTGCCGTGATATATTCAAAAGTTTGTATAAGAATAAACGAGAGAATGTTTGGGCGACGGGGTGGGTGGAGGAGATTATGGCGTGTCCCGGGGTTTTCGGGACTAAAACAACACAGAAGAGTACATTCTTCAAGCTAGATGAGTGTCTCTTTGAGTAGACCACGCTGGAAGAGAGATATTATACGGATAAGTAACCGATGGAGGAGAACTGGAAAACAACGGGTACTATATAACTAAGATTATAACCCGGGTCCTCGCCACTGTCTTATTACATCTCACTGATTTCCTTTAGCAGTAGAACAGAATTTGATCTCGGGGGGGGGGGGGGGGGGGGGTGAGTAACTACCTATATATGACATAGTGCGGATGTGCGGCGCGAATAGCCCCCTTTTTCAGCCCTTCCAGGTATACGTTAAGCCCCTTTTTCTAAGAAAAAGTATATGGTATGTTACAAGAAACTGGCCCGCACACCAGTACCAAAATCACCTTCAAACTACCCCCCCCCTCCCCCTCCCCGATTTTTATAATTCTGTTCTATTTTACAATATTCCCCCCGTTGGAGGCCCCAATAAATTTATCGACCTGTACACGTCACATTATGACGTCACATGTTTTCAAGGAAATGAACTTGACTTGACAATCACATGTGCAAACATGGTAGAAATGACAAAACAGTTTCAAAATAACTTGTTTGGAATATTTTTGTGTTCTTTATGACTGTTGGAAGCAGCTTATTGGAAAATACGTCTAGTTCAGAGCCCCTCCAAACTACGTTGTTGCTTAGTATGAAACGTGAAGGTAGGAATCTTGCATGATAAAGGTTTTGTTTATATTTCCTTGAGATAGTTTCTGTTCTGGGTTTAAGCTTCTGTTTGCAAAGCAAATCCTGTTCAGCAAGCGTATAGCCAGGGAGGGTAGCCGTACACAGTAGTTTATATCAATCGTTTTGATTGTAATACAAGAGGACCCGGATAAAATACAAGATGCTCATGGATTGCTGAAATCGATAGGATTACAAACTCGATATACGGCCAATTGGAGTAAAAAATGCATTCACTTTTGGTTTTTTCCTTAACAAAATATGTTTCCCGGTACCACCTTGGCCAGAATGAACAAATTATGGTTGTTCATTGCAATAGACATTGTCCTGTTGTTTTTTTTTCAAACGTCGCCATCTTGGTCAGCGTAACGTCGAACATTTTACGTTGCCGTCACAACATTCACTGCTGAAAGCCGGATGCTGGAGCCGGAATGGCTGTCGAGAGCTTAGTTTCACTCCTGGTCATTACTACGTAATGACATTATGAGATTTTCGGTTTTAGGGCTTAGAAGCGATTTAAGGATAGAACTTCAAGCTCCTGTGCTCCAACATGTATTTGCATCTTACCCTTGAGAAAAAGTCATTCTCATATAGGGAGATCGTGTATTCGTGTATGTATTCCAAGGAGGCTATACTCATATGTATTATGTTAAATGCCTAATAAAATTATATTGTGTTATGTTATGTAATAGCTGATCAATTTTACATTCAAATTTCAATTGACATAATAATACAAAATCTACTGTAATAGATGAGTAATTTAACATTCAAATATAAATTGCAATTATAATGATTACTTTACTCTATTGGATAACAAATACACTTTCAAATGTCAATTGACATCAGAATGGGAACTCTATTGCAATAGCTGATAAATATAACATTCAAATATCAATTGACATAAGAATGCCAACTATATTGTAATAAACGAGCAATTAAACTTTCAAATATAAATTGCCATTAGAATGATTACTCTACTGAAATAGATAATGAATTAACTTTAAAATGTAATTTGACATGAAAATGACGACTCAACTGTAATAGATGGCCAGTTAAAATTTCAAATGTAAATTGACATCAGATTTGCTACTCTACTGTAATAGTTGGACATTTCAACTGCAAACGTGCATTGACATCAGAATGGCACCTCTACTGTAATTATTGAATAATTAAACGTTCAAATGTAAATTGACATCAGAATGACATCTCTACTATAATAGATGACCAAATAAATAACTAGACATAATCTGATATTAGAATGGCAACTCTACTGTAATAGATGATTAATTAAACTGTAAATGTAAAGTGACATAAGAATGGCACTCCTTCTATAATAAATGGCCGAATAAGCATTCAAATATAAATTGACATCATAAATTCAACTCTAATGTAATATATGATTAAGATAACTTAAATGCCATTGACATCTCTTTTGTAATAGTTTATCAATAAAACTTTCAACTATAAATTGGCATCAGAATGCCATATCCACTGTAATAATGGTCAGAATACACATTAAAATATAAATTAACATCAGAAAATCAATTCTAATGTTTGTTTTGTTTGTTTTAATGCTTTACGTCCAGAGTCAACCGCTATGGTTATGGTTGAATGGTCAGTTCACCTAACCACACTTTTTTCCTGGGCAAGCTTGAACAAGCATTTAACCGGTAGTTCATTCACATATTTAAGCTTGTAACTGACAACAGCCCTTTATGAATGATTCAGTGGAGGGGAGGAGAATGACCATAGAAGTTATTTCATGATCAATCTCCACGAAAGTATGGGACAGGGCGGAGATCAAACTCGCCACTTCTGGATCTGCAGTACGATTTGCATCTGTAACCAGACAAGTTACCGACTGCGCTATGCAACCCAGTCAACTGTAAAAATGATTAATAGAACTTATAAATATCAATTATTTATTAAAATCGGAATGGCATCTCTAATGTAATAGCTGATCAATCAAACTTTCAAACATAAATTGACATCAGAATGACAACTATACTGTAATAAGTTTTCAATTAAACTTCCAACTATTAATTGACATCAGAATGACATATACTCTGTAATAGTTGACAATTATACGTTCAAATTAAAATTTACATTAGAGTGACAGCTTGACTGTAGAGAAGATAACCCTTTTGAATTAGACCTTAAAATATAATTTAATATCAAGGTGGCAACAATATTTGCAAAAATAATGAAAAAAAGCCACGGCATGTGAAATCTTGCTTAATGTCATCTGCGAACAACAAAGGTGCAGATCAGCCTGCGCATCCGCACAGTCTTATCAGTACCTTCTTTTCGCTGCCTAAATAGCAGGTTTCTACTCATGATAAAAACCAGAATTTTAATGTTGTAGCTTATTTCTGTAGCTGTGGCTTACTTGGTCTGAAATTACAAAGACACATTTCGCATGGCGTGGCTCAAATGTATATTAAAAATACTTTTACAGGTTAACTGGATGAATCTTCCGAATCGTAACAAAACCTTAAGAATCATATAAAATTAACATAAAGCATATTGTTGCTTTGATTTTCTATACAATAAAAATGTTCCATTATATAAAAGGGTTTATTAACATTTGTCAGATACTATTATTATATATATTTCAAGTAAGTGAGAATAAAGACCTACCTTTATCTTGAGATCTTTAGATAATAAATCCACAGAAAAAAATATATAATATCAAATCCTATTCAATAAAATCATATTATGTGTTTTTGTCTATTTTAAAGCACTGATGCAACAGATTGCAGTAATTTTTGTGTAATTCCTTTTATTAAATGATTGAAATGCAGCAATATGCATATATTCTTGTTTCTTGTGGGTTTACAAACACACCCTGGCGTATGTTGCAACTCATTAGATAAGCCAGATGATGCATGCATTCTCAATATAAAGGTATGATTGTTATTACTTGACTTTTCGCTTTCTGTAAAGGCGGCACCTCATGAATGCGTAATTAGGACTGGTCAACTTTAGACAAAGGTGAAAGCTGAAAATGAGGCGTGGTTTTATTCAAAAGTAACTGTATCATCTTGCGCCATTACCTCAATATAGACACAAAATACATTATTTAGTCCTTTAAGCGCCAGCAAAATAGCTGCATCTGAAAATGTCTATGTAACATAGGCAAAGAGGCAAACATTGTGGACCCAGATCAGACTGCTCCTACAGGAGCAGTCTTATCTGGGTCCACACTGTTTGTCTATGAGGCTTCAAATATTTTAGTGGACGACAAAAACATACATTTTGTGATTATGCGCTTTAAGGGTTAATAAATGTGAGTTCAGTGTGTATACGGTTAGGATTTTCATGAAATGCACATACGTTTGCTCGGCACAAAAAGCTTATTAACTCTTTACCACATTACAAATAAAACCTGATTTCCCTTACTTAGCAGATGAAATAGACGAACGATGCCCAGATATGAATATTCAAGTTGCCGCCTTTACAGTAAGCGAAAAGTCAAGTAATACTTCGTGTTTGATGTAAAAGTACACGGTTGGAAGATAAAGTCTGTAACACTTGGTAATGTTGCGTGAAACAAACAATGGCTATTTGATAACTTGCCATTTGTAGAGAATTACAGGTGTACTGACGTGCATGCATTTGAAGGCTCTGTCAAAATTAATATTTTCATCCGAAACAAAATTAATAAAGATGATCTTACAGTCCTACGAAAGAATTACGAATGAAAATTTTGAATATGGTTATCCCCATTCTAATGCACTTCTACAGGTTCGTCTTAAATTGGAGCGTTGCAAGCCTCATACAGCCTCACGTCATAAAAGACAATGTTACGTAATTAATGACGTCAAACTCGCAGGATATACTGTCGCAAATTTTTGACGTTATCCAATCAGACGTCGCGTTACAAAAGCAACTGCATTAGAATAGTGGTTGATGGATTTAATGCATGGCGTTATTTCACGCCCAGACGCGACATCATATAAGGCTCTATGATAACGTAAGTTTTCCTCTTTATTGTATTGTTATCGTTTAGTTTTGTATTGCTTTTTGAAATATTCACAAAGATGGTTTCTATGATCAATTTTGCTATCAATAGAAAGATTAAAGTAAAGTGCATTCTTCATATACAGCACAATAAAACTGTAAAAAACCCAAATACATTTCATCTTTCATGCATTTCATTTAAATATTTTCAATAACCAAATTTATTTAAAAATACATTTTCTCTAATTTTGGACTTAACCCTTTATCTCATATAGACGCCTTTTAATACTTTTACAAACAAAGCAAGCACCGGTTCAGACATCTCTAGTAAGAGCTGCCTGATCTGGGTTTGCTCTATTTGTTTATGGAAATATGATTAGAAGTAAATATGTCAAACAATTTCTGTTTTTTTTGTACACTTATGAAAGTTTATTTATAAAATTATTCATTGTGGGTGGAGTCTAGCATGATTATTCATAAAGGAAATGGAAAAACATATATGCAGAGCCAACTGGTGAGACTAGATGTCAACATTTTGGACTGAATCTTTATAGATGATCTTATATGAGTGCTAATGCTTTACTGATTTTATTAAACGAGTTGGGGAAAATATATAAAATGCGAGGCTTTTATAGAATTTTATCTTTTCTTTCGCAACGAGTTTAATAAATTCAATAGTACAAGAGCACGAATTTTAGATTCTTTTTATCATATGACATTAAGATAACTTTGAAATCTCATTTCTGGCGTAAAATTGTTATAATTTTGTGATTATGGACGCGGCATTGTTATGGTCGTCATTACCTTTTCCAATTTATAAACCATTACATAGAGATTTTATTGCATGGCGTTATTTTATCCCTAGACGCAACGTCATATGTTAAAAGTATCTATGCTGTATTTGGGAGCAGGGACAGCTCTGATGAGACTGCAACTTTCAATATAGGCACTCATGTCTGAGCCTTCCTGCTCATACGTGCAATAAAAACAAACATCTTATGATTTGGCTCGTGTACTGAGGATAATAAAATATTTGGCACTTGCACTTTTCTGTTACAACCTAACATCATTTGTAATCGAAGAGAGCGTGATGACTTTAAACAATATGTAGAAACTATTTCTAGAAACAAAGTCTTATCTCTTCAAATCTAATTGCTAATTACCTGTGCATGCAAAGCATTTAACCAGAATTCTGTCGAAGACAGCTACAGCTAAGCATTTTGGCCAAACTTGTATTTATTACATGCAACGGGTACGTGTATCAATGATAATGGATAGCCGACAACATAAATATTATAGAAATAATCATGAAATCAAACGCGGACTTGTTTTCCAGATTATTTTGTGATTTGTTATGATAAAATCATTATCTAACTGTGTAATGACACACAATTAAAATGCACCTGCGCCTTCAGTACCGTAAGCCATTAAATTGCTCAATTTAACATCAACAGAGCTTACATAAAGTTAACTATATCTATTATTTTGCAGTAATTGACTCTGTAAATAAAATAATCATTTTATTCTTAGCAGTGAATTCAGTACATACCACAAGCTACATGCACTATAGTAACGCTGTTTGTTTGTTTGTTTGTTTGTTTGTTTGGTTCTTAACGACGCATCAACCCTTGTGGGTCATTAGCGTCAGACGGTATTAAACTAAACATGATGAAGATGGAAAAAGTAAAAATTTATAAGATAAAATAAAAGGAATGATGTTGATGAGATTGTATAATGATAATTAGTTGAAATACGATTGTTGACAGGAGAGACCACGTACAATATCTGACAGTTTCAAAGAGCTATTCAGATAACTGTACATGTTCTCTAACTGAACAGAATACAACATTAAAAAAATTGTATTATGGTCTGATACAAATGTAAAACAAAACATGATTTTAAAAATAGCAATTAGATTTTGTTAAAACGATTTATTTGTCTTAAAAATGTCATAATACTATCAATATGTATATCTTGAAATAATTCTTTCATGTTATCAACATGGAAGCAATTATTTCTTACTTGTGCAAAATCGCCACACTCCAAAAGGAAGTGACGTACAGTGAATGGTGCGTCGCAACCAACACATTGTGGCAGCTCTTCACCTTGTAGTAAGTATGAATGAGTGATTCTTGTATGACCTAAGCGGAGTCGAGCTAAAACTACTTCTTCTCTTCTAATGTTTCAAACAACTGATTGATATTCACCAATAGCTGGTTTGATGTCAAGAAGTTTATTACCAATGCTGTTATTCCATGAAGTTTGCCATTCTTCCAAGATATATTTATTGATAGATGGCTTAAAATTGGAAAATGGAATTTGAAAAGAAGTTGGTTCTAATGAAACGCTGTGACTTCTGGGTATTGACCTGTAATTTCAATAGCAATCACGCCCTAAAGCTTTTCAACAAGGTGTACAGTGAAACTCTTCATTCTTTATTTTCTAGGTTAAGCATAGCATTAACAACAAGAGATTCAGTTTTACATATACATATATATCTGACATCATGGTGAGCCAAATAAATAAAAAATTCATAATCAAGCATATAAAACTATTAATCGTATCATATGCTTTTTCAATACTCATAACTTTCCTATGAGCCTCTAAACAAATTGTAATGCTTTTACGAGAATGACCAGTTACACACGGTCTGTAATGGTTTAGGTGAACTACAAAATAAGTGCAAGGAAAGGTTCACGTAATGCCAAAAGTGTCCCGGTTTGGGAAATGAGTAACTAAATTACTTACCTAGCCTACTGGACACCGTAGGAAACATGTGTATAGCTGTTTTCCTGAAAAAAAAGAGAAAAAATATACGTTAGAAAAATGAAGGCTGAGCCTTTCTTCGTCTATTCTAGGTCTACCCCAGCGAGCTATTGTATGTAGACCTGGTACCTACCAGGATACGATCAACCGGTAGGATAGTCGTGGCGCCGCCGACGTACCTTCATTTTGATTCACAAGCTATGGCAAAACCTTTGCAACCTGCTTGCAATTATAAGAATACCAAGTGTAGGTTCCTTATACCATACTAGTATAATTTCGATACAGAATCACATTCATATCTTTAATATTATGCAATTCCTTTGTAAAACTCTGGCAAAATAAATTTTATTTGTAAATGAACGTCACGGATTGCCAGAACACATGATCTGTCTTCTTCAGTGAACTATATGGGCTAAGGGAGACAAGCTAATCTGAAATTAATATAATTATTGACGCATTTATGCATGCGTAAAGATTATCTTTAACATATACACGCAGCTATCTTGTGGGGCTAGATGCCTTTATGGTGGCTTTAGTCTTCATCAATATGCTAACTGTAATGCAAGTGGTGATTGCTCTAGTGAGACTGCGCGATTGCTCTGGCTTATCGTACATATATATGCAATAAGTGCCAAAGTCTCATGTAATGGCCAAACTTAGCAAGCCCCTTCAATCACATCTGTGAAACCTTATGTGCCACTTGTTGGGTTAAAATGATGAAAGTGTGTCCATGTATTTATCTCTGAAATGCTCTATGCACGTACCATATTACCCGTTTTACCGCAAGTTGTCAAATGGTGAGATGGTCCCATTTAAATGCATTTGTAATCAATTTGGGTCTTGCCTTTAAAGCTGTATAGTCTGTAACTTTTGATCTCTAATATAAGAAATATTTTTTAATTTTTCAAGAATACAGTAAAAACACTCAAATTCAGGTAAACATTTTACCATTTTCGTAAATCTTAACAAATTGTCACTATAAAATCAACAGCATTTATGTTAAAAATCAACTGTCAAGAATTATTGGAGGGACGTAAATAATTACTAACAAGGGAAAGCGCCTGTTTTTATAAGATAGTTCACTTTTCCATGCAGTTTTCAGCTGTACTAAACATATTTATTGTGAAAACATAAAACTTAATTCTATTTTTACAAATGATTTAAAAAGAATTTTTTTTTTTTGCGAAAAATGTTCATAGTTAAAGACCTAGTCCTTTTAAGTAGGTCAAGGTCATCTTAGAATCATCATTTGAGCCATCCGGTTTAGGCTTACATCCTCAATGGTATACATCAAAGTAAGAAAGAGGGCAAAGATCAGGAATTGATACAATCAAGCACCACACCAGAGACAGTATACCAATGGTAAAATGACAAAGTCAAAATTAGACATCACAAACGAGAGCCAAGAGGTCAGCTTTTTACCAGCAGATGACCAAAAGGCATCAAGCCCAAGTTCATTAGCCTTCTGGTTCTTGGGCAGAATTTTAAAACGGGTTTTACCATATATGGGTATAGCGGTCATCGTACTTATATCAACAGAATCATATTAATAAGTATCCTTTTATGGCGTCGCTTCTGGGAGTGAATAACGTCATGCAATAAAATCGATAAACCACTAGTGGTTTATACATTTTCGGGAAAGGTTATGACGTCCATGACAACGTTGCGTACATAATGACAAAACTGTTACGTTTTTACGACAGAAATGGGATTTCAAAGTAATCTTTATTTCATATGATAAATAGAATCTGACATTCATGCTCTTGTATTATTGAATTATTAAACTCGTTGCGAAAAAGAGATAAAATGCTCGGCAAGCCTCGCATTTATCTCTTTTCCTCAACTCGATTAATAAATTCAATTAAACATGAGCACTCATGTAAGATCCTCCATGAATGAAATTTGATTTTAACTGGCGTAGTGGTTTCAGAGGAGATGTTTGAAAACGTTGACGGACGAAATGGACAATGGACGCTGGAGTCATTTGTATGCTTTTAGCTCACTCATGAGCTATCGTCTAAGAAGTTGCTTAAAATGTGCTATGCTGTCATGATGGCAGGAAATTAACCAATAAAGAAAACATGCACAATTGCATAGGTTTCATATTGTGTACATTTTAGGAGACGCACCTTAACCCCTTTACCTCATTGGGACGCCTGATCAGGGTCTACTCTTGTTGCTTATGGAAATATGATTATACATTATTCAATATACTGGTGGACCTGACAAGTAATTCCTTTGACCTGTGTACAAACGTGAACGTTTATATATATATAATTACTCGTAGTGGTTGGAGCTTAGCATGGATATTCATGAGGCGAAGAGTTAAGAAAAAAATCAGTATAAGTGTCTACTCTGTTTGCTTATGGAAATATGATAAGATATGATCCTACACTAGTGGACCTGACACGTATTTATTTTGATCTATGTACAAAAGTGAGGAAATATTTAAATACATATTCCTAGTAGGTGGAGCTAAGCATGAATATCTATGAGTTCATAAAGGAAAAGTGATAGGAAACAATTACTATCAGGGTCTACTTTGCTTATGGAAATATGATTGGATATGATTCTTTATTTATGGACCTGATAAGTATTTTTTTGATCTATGATCAAACATGAAAGTTTATTCATATAATTATCAAAAGTGGGGGTTTAGTATGAATATTCATGAAGGAAAGGGTTAAGGAACAATTAGCGCCGATGCGATACATACCCTTATCACATGGAGCGGTTCGTTTGTTTTCTAACTTGATTGAAATATTAGACAGCCTTCCCAGGTCGCCACTTACAAAATCAATATTTCATTGGCTATCTCTATGGTTCTAATGTCTCTGATAAGTACTTTATTAGAGACGGATGTGTAAATCATAATCATATCTCCACAGGTAATAAGCCTTTAAAGTTAGCCAAGTACCTACAGTAGCTTTGGATATAGGTTATCGAAACAAGGCCAGTATTTGATAGTGATTAAGTAACGTGAATTTAAAATTTTCTTGTACTGGTCTAATCAACAACAGCAAAAATCAGAAACTATAAATGAAAGTAAGAAAGGGTGCAAAGATCAGGAATCGATATGTAGTACCACGTTGTTCACTGATCGAGTTCTATCCTGGTCATGCGGACCAAAATAACAAGTGTATCGCAGTCACTGATACAGTTCTATCCTGAGAGCGGCATCCAAAATAACAAGTGTGATTACTGATCAATGTCTACACTGTTCCTCCGCGTTGTGTTTTATTTTTAAGTCAATGATTAACAACCCTGAATTTTGTCAATTTATTTTACAAGTCCAAAGTGGAGTGATTTATTTTTATAATTTAAATAATAATTTTTAGAAACCCGACTGTCCAAAACCTTTCCCAATTTCACTCTCTTGAGTCAAGCCAAAACTGATATGGAAAAGGATGCACCCCGGTTTTGAGGTATCTCCAATCCCATCTGTTCATAGAAGCGTATTTTCTATTGGTTATCGGTAAAGGTTAGGATAGTAGAGCCATTTCGATTGGTCGAAATGAAATTCACAAATATCATGGTCAAATTAAACCCTTGCTACGCCGAAGAACCTGAACCAATTTATGTTTTTATCAATTGTCATTCTAATGACGCCAAACTATGGCAAACGTTTCCATTGGAAACACAAACAGTGCAGACCTGATCAGACAGCTTCACCAGAAGCCAACTGTTCTGAGTCTGCAGTGTATTGAAATATTGTATGGCGCAGCAAGGTCGGATATATAACCTTTTACTGAACTCTACAGTCTACCATTAACAACCCTTCAGCTAGCTATATAAGTGTTTATCGGGAGACACTAAAAATGAGATCAAAAGAAATCGTGATATTTCTGATAGGTTGACCCTTGTTATCTTCAGTTTAATGAGCTGTCCACTTGAGTATTTCATAACTGCTGAAATTGGGCACATACATGCCATTACATGAATAAAAAGTACCTATACACTAAAGTGTTACATCCCTCCCGAACCTACAAGACAATCGCATGAGGCATAAGATTTACGCCTCGCGCGATTTTCTACAAAAATAATATTCAGGAAGGCATGTAACATGTAAGTCACATATACACATAAGTTCACATTGGGGTCTCTTCATTTGTCGTTTCACTGTCCTGGAGGTCCTCGGTAGATGTAGCTTTTGTGGCTCTGTCAACGTCATTCCTGGTTTTCCATGCGATAAGCGATTCTAATAGTGTGGATTCCTCCACTCCCTGGTTTAACTTATGTTCTATGAATTCTGTCACCAGATGAATTCCCAGAATACACGATCTGAGTGGCTGTAGTAAATCAATATTATAAAGCTGGTACAGTTCTTCCAATAATTCTTTAGCACGTGCTGGATCAGTAGGCGTACTTGGGCTGGCTATTCCTTGAGACATGGCTTCTGAAAGAATAATAGTCATTGTTCAACATCATAGGTTGTTGTTTTTATGGCAGTCTTCTCATACCAGTGAGATTGATGGTATCATACACTGGTACTCATTGATGCTCATGCATAGCTTGAAATGCCATGGACCACATAACCCTTGTCTCTATGAAGTAGGGGTCAATATATGACTTAAACTCATACTCTGTCTCAGAAAACATCTGACTACATAAATGGAAACATAATAGCCAGTACAGGTATCTCGGTGAAACCCTTTGAATCTCAAGCAATGACAACGCCTTCTCTATTAATTCCTTGGCATGCATACACATGCCAATCAATGTCTGTACGTCGTCAGCTTCCCTCGGAAAGTTTGAAGTAATTTTGTGGACCACAATGTCTGTGAACACCTGCTCAGGCTTGCTCATAATCGGACGATGCTCATTCTCTCGAAAGTTAGAGATGTTTAAGTTTATCCATTGTTTCAGCTCTTCTCTCCCTTTATTCAGGTCAATCAGCATGTTAAAGGTGTCCCAGCAATTTATGTATCTAGCGTCGAGTTCCATGACCTGAAACCAAGTGGAGGTAAAGCATCTGGTTTAGTAATTTTTCAATTATTTAGTGTCCAACACTACAAACTTCTCCTTTATGATTCTGTTAGATGTCGTCGGTCGCTCTATGTCCGTCAGTAAAGATGTGGCAACTTCTACCATGTTGTCGTCACCTTCTGTCATGCTCGGTTTCGTCTTAAGACCTTCCCTTATTTTGGGCTTTCTCATGACAAGGCAGGGCATGTTTTTGAGAATTTTGAACTTACATTTCAGTAAGTATGTGGCCAAAACACAAAGAATAATGATAACAGACATAACAATTATTAAGTAACCCCATAGTGGGAAATGTTCTGCTGCTATAGGTTCAATCTGCCATTTATTATGCAAGTCTTCAATCAAATTACCCAATGGAAAATCTTCTAAGTTAGCTAATTTAGGTGGAATTTTAATAGTATCATTGCTGAAAGAAACAATTCGATTTATGTCATCCCAAACCCTCAAGTCTGAAATATTATAGTCCTTCAACATATTACTTGCAAAGTTTTCGATGTTTTCTGTTGAACGACCCTCAAAATACCCTAACAATGAAAAATGATTCGACGTAGCCTGACACGACTTATGTAATGTCAAAAAACCAAATGGTGGATCAACTTGCTGTCTTCCACTTTCTTCTTTCTTACATGACAAATGAAATACTGTTGGCTTATCCAAAATAACCAAGTAAACATCATTAGACAGATAAAATGCAGTTGGTAAAGTGGTTTGATGTATCCATACATTGCAAAATTTCTTGACGTGAACCTTATCCTGATTGAAGTTACTTAAAAGACAATTAAGCCCAACATTAGCATTTCTTATAGGACTTTTTACGTTACAGATTTGCGAGCCTGATTGAACACAATCTTTAACCTGAGTTTCCGTTAATAAAATATATTGAGATCTATCTGAATTGATCGCCAAATAATTGGATTCTAGCTTATAATATGCTAAAAGTTTTTTATCATCCTTATCAACCCTTGTCCTGCCTAACAATGGCACAGGTAAGGAATAAACACGGAATATATCAAATTTCTTGCTGTAAATGATTAGACATATTAATAACCTTATCCTCAACTGACCCAATTAGCATCAACAAGTCATTAATTCTTTGCTTGTTTCCGGATACATTAAGTATAGAAATCGACTCTTCTACAACATGCATCAAAGTGTCCTGATTAAAGCCCAATTTGTACACATTCATCTTACGCTTACGTCTGCTCTGTCCGTCCGTCTCTTTCAACAGTCTATAATAGCTAAAGCTTTCTAAAATATCAGCATGGACCCCCTTAACAACCGAGATCTCTCATTCTATGAACTACACTTCCGTGCATCAATGCAATTATTTAAAATAATCTTAGTCTCTAACACACTTGCTCAACAAGTCATACAAATATATCATAACTCATTAGCACCTAAATGGTCGGTCGTTAACATCAACCTTTACTTTTATGCAAAACCCATGTCCTTACGCGAGACCTTACAGTAAGTAGACGTCAACTACCGTCTAACACAAAATATGTCATTATGCTTGTTCTTTAACAACTTACAAGTCTCTTTCTCAATAACCCCATTGACCTATTCAAGTGGCTTGACCATAACAATGTCAAATGCTAAAACATTAGCACCGGAAAATATCCGACTACTAAGTCAATAATATGATTGTTGCAACAACGCACTACTGAGTGCTAAAATATACCACTGCTTTCCACAAAGCTTACTAATTTAAATTTCTATATACATGAAGAAAAAAAATCTACACGTTCTAACACACCATTCATACCTGTTTCAATCTGTGATAAAATAACAAGGACTCCAAGGGTTGTCGACTAATTTCGACTTCTCATGTATGAACAAACCCTAATCCTTACTCAGAGACTCCAGTAAGAAAGCGTCAACTACCGCTTTACACGAAATATGGCATCATGCTTGCTTTATAGCAACTTACAATCTCAAAATAAACATTGACCTTTCAAAATGGCTGATCATACTTGATCAATACAAAACAGTTGTACCAGATATAAAAACTGACCACTTAAGTCAAAACACAAGCTTGCATAAAATCAGCATTACAGATTCACAAGGTTAACAAGGTATACAACACCTTCAAATTACTTTTGACAAAAGTAAACAACCATTCTACCTCTCACAGAATATCAATTACATACTGCTATCTACAAATTTCTTAATAAGGCAAATAATTCTTCAACATATAACTGATCATGATCTACCCAGTTTATGTCTCAAAACAAACGTGATCAATATTCGAACCAAAACTTACTGAAGCCTTTCATAAATTTACATGCTATTATTCTTTGAAATAAATTTTCCAACTAATTGTGTCAAAAGAAAATATCCATATTAGATAATTAATTCCTCACTTTATAATTAAAATCAACCCTATCAATTTTAGTTACTTATTTATAGGCCCTCAAAACAGCTTCAGTATATAAAATCTATATTTTTAGCCCTAGTGTCTGTCCGTATGTCTGCCCCTATCATTTGGTCTATATTTGTCACTAAAATCTTTGCCCTTTTTCTCATCACTGGCCATTACTACCTTTTTACTCGAAAATGCTATTTCTTCAATTTCCTTAACCAAATCTTTATCCAAATTTCCCTCAAAGATCATTTTATGTTTAGCCCTTTCTGGTTTATCTTTATTTCCAGCCTGTGTTAGGATGATACTCAGAAAAATGTGCGATTTTTCATCACTAGCTTCGCCTACGTCTAAACTACCAACCTCCGCTTTAATTTGTTTGGTACACTCAATCATTGTTCGATTGTGCTCACTCATGCCTTGCGCAGTCTGCACCAAGCATTGAGAATTGTCATTGATTGCCTTAGCTAACTCTTGAAATTCGGCCATATTGAATTAAATTAATAGAGTACAATAAGTGTAATTAATTAAAAAAAAAATACTTTTAATTATTAATTATTATTTAAAATAATAAAAGAAAGCAAAAACAAAAATTAACACCAATCTATTTCTTAACACCTTGTAAATAACAGAAAAAAAAAAATAATTTGCTAAGGTACTATTTATCAAGTAGCAGATTAAACCTATATGACAATTGATATGACTGTCCAATATCTTAATTTTATTCAATGTACAGGAAAGCCCAGATAAGTAGATCAAAAGACTTACCAATGCAACTTCCAGCGATGTCTGTATGGTTCCAAAGTTCGATCCTCTGGCACGGCATCCAAAATAACAAGTGTAGTACCACGTTGTTCACTGATCGAGTTCTATCCTGGTCATGCGGACCAAAATAACAAGTGTACCGCAGTCACTGATACAGTTCTATCCTGAGAGCGGCATCCAAAATAACAAGTGTGATTACTGATCAATGTCTATACTGTTCCTCCGCGTTGTGTTTTATTTTTAAGTCAATGATTAACAACCCTGAATTTTGTCAATTTATTTTACAAGTCCAAAGTGGAGTGATTTATTTTTATAATTTAAATAATAATTTTTAGAAACCCGACTGTCCAAAACCTTTCCCAATTTCACTCTCTTGAGTCAAGCCAAAACTGATATGGAAAAGGATGCACCCCGGTTTTGAGGTATCTCCAATCCCATCTGTTCATAGAAGCGTATTTTCTATTGGTTATCGGTAAAGGTTAGGATAGTAGAGCCATTTCGATTGGTCGAAATGAAATTCACAAATATCATGGTCAAATTAAACCCTTGCTACGCCGAAGAACCTGAACCAATTTATGTTTTTATCAATTGTCATTCTAATGACGCCAAACTATGGCAAACGTTTCCATTGGAAACACAAACAGTGCAGACCTGATCAGACAGCTTCACCAGAAGCCAACTGTTCTGAGTCTGCAGTGTATTGAAATATTGTATGGCGCAGCAAGGTCGGATATATAACCTTTTACTGAACTCTACAGTCTACCATTAACAACCCTTCAGCTAGCTATATAAGTGTTTATCGGGAGACACTAAAAATGAGATCAAAAGAAATCGTGATATTTCTGATAGGTTGACCCTTGTTATCTTCAGTTTAATGAGCTGTCCACTTGAGTATTTCATAACTGCTGAAATTGGGCACATACATGCCATTACATGAATAAAAAGTACCTATACGCTAAAGTGTTACAGATACAATCAAGTACCACACCTGACCCAAGATACCAATGGGAAAGTAACAAACTCACTGTAAGACACCGCAAACGAGAGCCAAGAGGTCAGCCCTTTCCCAGCAGGTGACCACAAGGCACATATAAAGGGACACGTACAAAGGCATAGCAAACTCAAGACAGAAAAAACATAAAAGATCCACAAAAGAAGTACCGCCTTGGAAGGGTCAGTAAAATATTTTACTGGAGGTCTTTCACCGGTTTAACGGTGCACCATCCTCACCCGTAGTTCAGATGTGGATCAAGACACATAGGTGTTTGGTGTTTGGTTTGCATGAAAGACCTCTAACTTATCAATGCATCATCTCCTAGAACATATAAATCAAGAGTCGGATTTACATGGAACATGGATATAGCTCGCCCAAGCTCTAGTGGCTCTACTTATATTTGCTTGTTTGTAAACATTGAAATAAAACATTTGGGTGGCATAGTCAAAAGTAAGGTCTGGCTTTGTTGAAAACTAGTGGTGTCAGCATTGATACCGCAGTAGGTAAAAGCAAAATATCAATTATTTTCCCTTCATTTGACGGTTCAATCCCACCAATGCTTCCATTTCTTTTTCGTCATTTTTATTGTATAATATGTTCATGCGTATCCTTTCATCATGCTTGGACATCAGTTATAACATTTATGCTTAAATTGGACATCAGCAAACATGAAGACGCATACGAGATTGTTGAGATGACTGTCAGGATAAACTGCGCTGTAAAAGTGTTGTTTCATTTCTAGTATCATTTTTTGTGAAAGTCATATACTTGTTTTGGTCTATGTAAGGGAAGTAATAAAATCATGTTAAATCCCTGCCTTTGCATTTTATTGTTTATGCTATCTAGGTGTTTGTTTTAAAGATATTTTGTCTAATTCATAGTAGATAAATCAATTAGTTGATATTTTCACCGAAAGGTTTTGCAAGATGGTTGGTGTTATCTTTCAAAAATTTTAATAAGTTTGACTATCATTGTCTTGCGCAGGCGCGATACTAAATTTAAAAGATGCTTCCCGGCGAAGACAATGGTTTGACTAAAGGTCACTATATAACGCTCTTAAAATACAGCGCACAAAACCCTGTAAAGGAATATAGCGGTAAAAAGAGGCATTGCGCCCTTTTGACGCGAATAAAAAAGACGAACCCATTGGTAGAAGCCCAAACATCAGGTTGGAAACGCTATATCTCCAACGTAGTTCGCAGTCCCTTCGATGCTTGCATAGTTCATAGAACACATACGGTTCAGACAGGCATATTGAAGCCCATACGAGTTGGTGCTTCATAACGTTATATGCTTGGAGCATAACGTTTATTGATTGAGCCATGCTGAACGCCTGAGTAGGTTTGGAAACGTCCAAACGAGGTTATGAGCTATTGTCTTAGACAGGCAAACTGAAGCCCATACAAGTTGGTGCTTCATAACGTTATTGCTTGGAGCATAACGTTTAAACTCATATTAGTTGAGCGATGTTCCTAGCACTGAGGCTGGAACGTGTTTCAAACCATACGATTAAGTTAAGAGTTAGTTATAAAATAGCTCAGCGCTATTTTAAAGATGAGAATACCTCCAGCCATATTGCTGGCGTGGCGACCATAGTTGATTTGTGTTGTTGGGTCCCATGCCAAGAATTTGTGTTGATCATATATGATTGTATAGCTCGTTATGAGCATTTTGTCTGTATATATTACTGACGTTTATAGACTAAATTAGTCTTGGTTTTTCATAGTTTCATAATTCATATGCTGAACTTTGGCTGTCCAGCTAAAGACATTGTCGGTTCATAGCACGCCCATTATAAACACTGTTCAGGTGTCGCCATCGGGCTCTAACGACAAGGTTATAGCCAGACCTCACCACCAACCTGACAATGACACATGTTTAGATGAATGTGTCTTGACTGCTTGGTGAGTCTGGTGCCTAATGTATTTCCTTGATTTAAACATATTGTATTTAAATATTTCAAGACATACATTAGTATAAACATATTCTTTTGCCATACAAGCAAGTCAGTATGATCCGGAAATACCATAATCACACACTACGGACCAACTGTCGGCACCGTGAGGAAAAGCCATAGAACACTAACAGTCACAGAACATCATGAAGACAATTAAAGTAAAGCAACCAGCTCTCTATTCCCTATCAAGATGATAGAAAACTAGAATGGCACAAAGCAATGAATAACAAAACAAGGAACAAACACAGAGTCCCCGAGAAATTATATTTGCTGTAGTCCACTGTCATGTTATAAAGAGACAAATAACGCATGCTTTTCATTTATCTAAGCAGATTGGTTTGATTTTTAACCTATTTGTTTAAGTAGTGAGATATTTCCTCACTTCCAAATCTAACAGTGGGCTTTTTCAGTGGGATTTTGTGCTAGTGGGATTCTGTCTGGTCCCCGGTGTACTCACCTGTAATATTTTCGACAGACGAGACCAAAATTGGCAACCACTTTACTGACGTTTGCATTACGTAAGTGTTTTGACCTAAACAATGCAGAAAAGTTATCTGCCTTTGAAAACAGGTATTTATGAGCTTTGTTATAGAAAACAGCTGCAGCATTCGTTATTAAAGAAATACAGTCTTTTTGATAAGGCTGATTTATGTGCATTTAGAACATTCTTGAATCAAATGCAATTATAATAGTCTCCCCTCGGACCAATATTATGCAACTGAGCCATAACAAGTACATTTTGCTAAAGTGCTTAAAGGTAAAAGAAATACAGCTAGTTTCAAAAATAATGTGATATTGGCTTATAATTATGTTAAGAAATAGGTTCTTTAAATCAAAAGAAATAGAGGGTCTTACATGAGTGCTCATATTTTATTGAATTCATTAAAAGAGTTGAGAAAAGTGATAAAATGCGAGGCTTGTCGAGCATTTTATCACTTTTTCGCAACGAGTTTAATAAATTCAATCATACAGGAGCACGGATGTTATATTATATTTATGACATGTCATTTAAATAGTTTAAAAATCGCAGTTTTGGTCTGAAAAGGTCCAGAAAGGTCCATCTTTTACGCAACGTTATAATAGACGACATTGCGTGACATTGCTAAATCTGTAAACCAATAGTGGTTTATCGATTGTATTGAATTGCGTTGTAGCACTCCCAGACTCGACGTCATGTGGTAAGTTTTATATATTGTTTATTGCTCCTCCCATTGTTGTGGAGATTTTGTGTTTGGTCCTTGTTTTGTAATGACGTACTTAGTGTTTTTTCTGGCTTTACAGATATCTGGATGAGAAAGTAATTACTGGGTTCTTTACTTTGATTGTGTTTTGCTGTTGTGTGGCTATTGGTGTTGTGTCTCTTCCATGCGGTACCATTCTTTGGTCTGTGTGACCTGAGGTTGTGGCATTTCTTGGTCATACTAACTTGTTTATGGTCTCTATGCCCTGTAAAACACTTTGTTGTACGACAAATGATGTATAGCGCTAATATTAATGAGTGTAACCAGGAAATAACACAATTGCAAACTGCAGACCAACCCCCAACACCATGAGGAAGATTCACAGGGCACTAACAGTAACAAGGCATCAAGAAGACATGGAGATGGCTATGAGACTAGAAAGGAAACTACGTATTCCATAACAAAACAACAAAACACACAATCTCCGCAAACAATGGAGGAGCAACATTAAACAATGTTTCATCGACAACAAAACCACTGCCTTAAAACGAACAGTAGCCGAAGACACCTGGATTCTGTTGTAGTTAAAACACAAAACTTGTTTAGCTCGCACGGAGGCTTCCTAACTAGTGCAATGCATAATCACAGAATAATCTAATAAAATTAACACACTATGGCGAAACAAAGAAAAGTGCTCATGACTCACAGATAATCAGACCTCAGGAGAGTGAGAAAGAGGGCAAAGATCAGGAATCGATACAATCAAGTACCAAATTTGACCCAGGATACCAATGGGAAAGTAAGAAACTCGCAATTAGACATCACAAACGAGGGCCAAGAGGTAAGCCCTTTCCCAGTCGGTGACCACAAGGCATCAATTAACAGACGTACACGACAGCATAACAAACACAAGACAGACCTAAGGAAAACCTCAAGTTGAGCCACAATGGTTCCAGCCAAAGAAACCAAAATTTCGGAAAAAAATGCAGAAACTGCACAATAGTGTGGTAAGAATGTTTGTAATGGAAAATTTATCTAAGCAAACAGGTATTGGAATGGATGATTGTCTTATAGAAGGGTGTCAAGGATGAGATCTGACAATATGGTATGGCAAATATGGAGTTATGCATTATTCTGCGTATGAAAATGCTACAATTGCCTTGCATTTTGGTACATACGTAAAGACGAAAAGAATGTCTCAGATATCAATCGGTATGTGCGCACGTTGTCGATTCCTTATCTTTGCACCCTTACTTACTTATAGCGGAGGAAAATTACGGATACAGACATTTTATAGATTTGGTTTAGTAAAGTGTTTCGAGATACACACATAGAAGCAACAACACAAGCAAAGGGTTCCTCTCTTCCTCAGCAAGATTCTATAAGTTAGAAAATTTTCGCGAGAACTTTATTTCCGCAAATAGCGTTAAAAACATATTTGTGACGTTAAAAAGGTCGCGACTTGGGCCTGGTTGAATAAACAATGATTCTGCTTAATTGACCTACAAAAGTAGACGACAGTGATTTCGCCATTTCGCGAAAGTTTTATTTTCACCAAACTTCGCGTCCGCGAAGTTTCGCGAAAATAAACCCTCGCGAAAATTTCCGAATTTACTATAATTTGAAAAACTTGAAAATACACGTAATCTCTATCACAATACCAGGACACACCGCACACGAAATTCCCACATCCATGGGAACAACAACAATCAAAATTAAGATGATATTGTTTCCATAAAATTACTTTAAACTTGAAGTTTGGTTTTCGTGATTTAAGCGTAGTCTACGTAAAAGATCATGCTGAATATGGCAATTTACATATTATTACTGTTTGATTTTATTCTTTACATCCCAGTGAACATTTTTATGTTATATCGGGATGGGTCTTCCTGTGTTGACCCCGTACTAAGCAAGGTTGAATGTGTTTTGCTCAAGGACATGTAACGCAGTGAGGCCGGCGAGGCTCGATCCTGAATTTACATGCTACATGTATACTAGCAGATTGTCATTTCATTTCTTGACGGGTCTAGTCCACAGAGCATTCAATGTTTTACACTGTATAGAATTTAAGAATCAAATACAGTTACACCAAACACATACTTGTATTATTTTGTATTGTTCATACCTTTGGTATCAAGATGCCAGTACATATTATGTAGGTTTGATTTTCTCAAGACCACATTGATTACATAAATTCAGTTCCAGCTAATAAAACCAATGTGTTTGGCACATAAATATCCTGTAATTGCTCGAAGGAACTTTCACTTTTACCTGTTTCATAACAGCGAGCCATATGTTACTTACAACAGACAATATAAACTTATTTTTATCAGAATTTTATTGTTAGCATTCTTGCTTTGTTCTGACTTTTGATATTACTCGTTCTGCTGTTCATTGTGAAATGAGCCGGGACATGTGATTTAAACAATGTGGCACTTTGACAAGTGTAGACTCAGGCAAGCCTGTGCAGCCTCCTTTTAAGCTTAGAAACTCCAAATGGTGTTCAGTCAGTAGCTTAACAGTCATAGAATATTCAAGCGACAAGCAAAGGCTCTGACCAGACTGCGCGTATGCGCAGGCTGGTCTGAGGCTTTGCTGGTCGCACATACCACATTGTTGGAAATCTCATGTCACGGCTCAAACATGTCTGGTTTCATGCTATACTAAATGAATAATCAATCTTCAAACATCACAAGGTGGTGGTCACATACCTGTGAGGGTAAATGGCTACCTAAACATTCAATGTGGTTGAAGGCTTGGGCTCATATGTTTGATCAAAATGTGTCATGGTCATTCAAAATTAATTGAAAGCAAACTCAGTCATGATTAAGAAGGAATGTTTTGGGCGAAGTTATGTTGATTTTTTAAAAAAAAAACACTTTGTTACGAAAATGGTAAATTTTACCTTTCTATAAACATCAATACAAATTTAAGTCTATCAGCAGTTTTCCAACTTAGCCTTGTTTGTCTTCCTGGTGTATCGTGATTGTTGTGTGACTCTTCCTCACGATGCCACGGGTTTGTCTGCAGTTTGTGATTGTGGTCTTTCCTGATCATACTCAATTACTATTTATAAAGCAATGGCAGGGTCACATGGCGTAGTCATTAATGGTGTTTATTGATGTTTGGCCGATTAATTGATTTTCTATATTATTTTAATAGAGATAAAAAGAGAACGACCCGCATATAAAAGCTGTATTGCCGTCTTTGTGTGCTTAAATATACAGCTCTGGAAACTGGTAAGCAAAAGATTTATATTCAAACACTACTGATTGATATATTGCCCTCGATTATGTTATAATCGTTATCGTTTATTATTGTTACAGTTTAAACACATCATGCTTTCTAGTTTAGCAGAGAGAGAGAGAGAGAGAGAGAGAGAGAGAGAGAGAGAGAGAGAGAGAGCTGGTTAGTTTACATTAATTTTGTTGTGGCTTTCTGTGTTCTGTGTCTCTTCCTTGTGGCAATTTCCTGGTCATATATTTAGGGGATAACCATATTCAAAATTTTCATTTAGGAGGTATATCGTCGAATATACGGTCGGAAATTTAGTTTTACGGCGACGCGCGAGCGGAGCCGTAAAACGTGATTTCCGAACGTATATCCGACGATATGCCTCCCCAAATGAAAATTTTGAATATGGTTATCCCCATTCTAATGTGCTTCTACAATCTCGTCTCAAATTTGAGCGTAGCAAGCTGCATAAAAATAGTAAGTAAGTATAATCAGGAAATACCACAATCACAAACCGCAGACAACCCCGCACAAAGGCGTACGTCATCCAACAACAAATGACATAATTAATGAAGTATACTGTCGCAAGTTTTTGACGTTATCCAATCAGACGTCGCGTTACAAAAGCAAGTGCATTAGAATTCACATTCTTTGTAGTATACTAACTGTACGATTCCTGTATTTTATAACGAGCTTTATTCAACAGGTAGAACAATGTAATGTTTGCCGTCCAAACACGTAAAGCTAACATTAGGTATAAAGTACCAAAAGTATTTAATAAGGCAGTGGTCGGGACTTAGACTCTATATGACACTAACATAAAACTTTTAGCGATTAGTTGGTGTCTGACGCTTGTCCTTGACACACGGCGAAACGACTGGTAGTTTTCGTTATCTCCCACTGACTATGGGTTATGAGGCATTTTTATTCATTGGTCTCAGTACTGGTAAGTAACTTTTAGTAATAGTATAATGATTAAGTTAAAAAAAGTAGAGAGTATGATCAGGAAATACCACACTCTCAAACTGCAGACAAACTCGTGGTGGGAGCGCAATCGCTCAGTGGTAGAGTGCTTGACTCGAGATCGAGGGGCTGCGGTTTCGAGTCTCCCAGCGTCACTGCATTGTGGTCCTTAAGCAAAACACATTTATTCTAGCTTAGTACTGGTTCAACACAGGAAGACCCATCCCTGTTTAACTGAAAGATTGTTGATGGGACGTAAAGAATCAAATCAAACAAATCAAACAAACAAACCCGTGGCATCGTGACGAAGAGTCACACAACAATCACGAGACACCACGAAGACAAACAAAGCAAAGCAATCAGCTCTCTCTCACCGTCGAGAAAACTACTTTTAACCCATATAGCGCCACCTATAATTTGCAGCAGACGACAGTTTCAAATTTTGCTGCTTTTTCAAAAATAACAAATAATGCATGATATTTCATTAGAATTGTCTGCTGGCAGACAATTCTCATGTAATATCATACCTTATTTTTTTGAAAATTAGGAAAATTGTTGCCAAATTTGTCGCCTGCTGCAGTTGTGATTGGCGCTTTAAGGGTTAAGTGCTTTATTTAAGTTGTATTCTTGCTTTTATGTGAGCCAATGCATAAGATCTCCAACAATGTGGTACGTTCGAGCAGCAAAGCCTCAGATCAGCCTGCGCATACGCACAGTCTGATCAGAGCCTTAGCTAGTCGCTTGAATATTCTAGGAGTGTTAAGCTTCTGACTGAACATTATTTTGAGTTTCTAAGCTTAAAGGGTGGCTGCATAGGCTCGTCTGAGTCTATACTTGTCAAAATGCCACATTGTTGGAAATCACTGGTTGCGGCTCATGTGTGTTTTAATATAGGGATCACACATGTTTTTTCGTGCATTAACATTTGCCGGGTCCCGAGGATGCTGTTTGAACACGAGGCTGATAGGCCGAGTATTCACACATCTTCCAAGGGACCCGGCAAGTGTTAATGCAATGAAACAAACATATGTGATCGTTATTCTTGCATATTTTACCTTATTCCAATCCGATTCGCACTGAAAACACTGCAAAAACATTAAATTGTCCATTTCTTACACTGAATTTCTTTAAACAAAATGGCGTCGGCTGTGTACTTTCGAACGTCATAACGTCGTCACAACGTCATAACCGTACGCAACGTTTTCGCGAACAAAAACATCGGTGGAATGATCAGTCTGATCCGCAACGATTTCAGTATATAACGTCATGCAAATAATGAAGGGCTCGTTTTAAGTATTTCAAGTTCAGACCCATGTTCAATCAACACGTGAATCTCCTGATTTGAACATGGATTTTCGTTCATTTGACAATGGGTGTAAACAGCTATACGAATAGACATCTATGCAAGAAAGTCTCTTTCTCACAGTACAATGGGTCGGTCAGTGATCTGCAATTCTGGCATCTCCTGGTCATACTCACTTGTTTGTGTAGACTAACAGGATTATACCTCCAAATAAATTTCAAACTTCAATCCTAAAGTACAAGCGCAAACAATAATATGCCAAGACCTTGCTTCAAAATACAACACTGAATATGTCAATCAGATTAGGCTGCTTAGGATGTTGTCCGTTCTTAGGCGGCACTTCTGTTGTTGTTGAATCAGTGTTTATCAGTTACCTCTGATATTAACTGTATTGTTGCACGTTGCCTGATAAATGTTGTCTCTCTCACGGGATGTACCTTTATCAGGTCATTATGACGTTCCACTTTTTGAATGACATCTCTAATGACGCTGAATCAACACAAAATCGAAAATTACGTCATAATGGCTTGTTTGAAGAGTGTTCAACAATGAGTAAACTGATAAATAGAATACCAGGTTCGCGTCTTTTGATATCAAGCAAGCCTCGCGATGTCAACAAGCGTTCTCAAAGCCTTGCCTGGTAAACTTGATATCCAAAGACACTCGCCTAGTATTCTCTATTTATTGTTGCCCCAATTGTTTGTGAGCGTTCTGCGTTCGGTCTTTGTTTTGTTTTGCAGTACTAGAGTCCTTTCTAAGAGAGAACTGGCTTTTCATTCTCAGACTCAAAATAAAGCGCAATGATTGGTTGCTTGCGGACACGTGTCCGCAAGCAGCCAATCATTGTGCTTTATTTTGAGTCTGAGACTGTACTCAAGTTTTATAAGCTCGAGGCCTGGTTGTCTTACTTTAATTGTCTTCCTGATGAAATGTAAATGTAAGTGTTCTGCTGCTCTTCTAGAGTGTGTGATTGTGGTATTTCATGGTCATACTCACTTTATTGCATTTATTTGAGCATGTTCTGTTTCACAATCTGAAAGGTACAACTAGAAAACGTGCTAGCGCAAAAGAATATGGGCGTTCACGCAACATTTCTGAAACATATACATCTTGTTGTTCTAGCTGTACAAGCTTTAATAAGAACTCAATACATGTAATAACCATGGCTATGCTTAAAACTACCTTTGGTTTGCCACTTGAAGATATGGATAGGTAGTTTTTTTAGTCATGATTCGTACTCAGAAACAATCTTGCTTTTTTTAAAATAATGTCAGAAATTATACGAAAAGCAAATAAGTGTTAAAGCTAAAAAATCTTTCGCTCCGGTTAAGGATATCTGCGATTTTACCCTTGGATAGAAAATCTTATCTTACACATGCTATCTTATCCAGGCTGTCACGTGAGGGCTACATACATGGGTTGTATAGGAATTCACGCACATGGTCGTCAAGTGATGTCATTGTTATGTTTAAGTGACGTCATCACGTGAAATTGCATCTTAGCGTATTCAGGAACTTCTCGAAGCTTATTTTTAAAATACATAAAAACAGTGGTGAGCAAGAAAAAGAATCAATTATTCGTGTGAGGGTAGGATAGAAAGATCTGTCCCGAGGATCGCCGTTTAGCATCACGAGGCTTGCCAAGTGATGTCAAACGGTGATCACGAGGGACGGATTTTTCTATCCTACTCTAACACTCATGATAAATTCTTATAGTATAACATTATAATTCTATTAACATTCACACCCAAAAGATTTTATAGCTTTAGAATAAAAAATTTATTCTACTTTTCCTGTCTGCCACTGAGCATAATGCTTTTTGCCAAATAGGCAGACAATATATTTGTTTGGTAGGAGGTAAAACAGCGTAAATTAAAAAAATTCGCGAGGGTTTTATTTTCAAGTAGTTTCACGAAAATAAAAACCTTCCGAAATTGCAAAATCTCTCAAGCTACAGTCACGAACATTTTAACACTTTTTCGCAAAAAATAGAACCATCGCAAAGGTAATGCCTAGCAAGTGTATTTATGGTCACAAATGGAAACACTTTTTTAAAATACCATCAATCAGAGCTGATTTAGTTACACAACGGTGGGTCAGGCCTCAGACTAAATGACGGGCCTGGCGTAAAGCTTTGATCGCTTGGTTACTGCCTACTGCCTGATGCCTGATGCTGGGCCCATCGTCGCTCAACTTGAGGTTTTCTTGAGGTCGGACTGTCTGGGAATCATGAGCTCATTTCTTTGTACATGTATCATCATAGTGTGTTAATTTAATTAGATTTTTCTCTGTGGTGATACATTGCAATAGTTTGGAAACCTCCATGCGAGCTAAACAAGTTTTGTGCTTTAACAACAACAGACTAGAGCGAATATTTGGTACCAGTAATATGCATTTAGGCTCACCCCAAATATAAAGCTCGGATGTAAGTCACCTGCTGGGAAAGGGCTGACCTCTTGGCTCTGTGAGTTTGTCACTTTCCCATTGGTATCCTGGGTCAGGTGTGGTACTTGATTGTATCGATTCCTGATCTTTGCACCGTTACTTACTTTTCCTATCTTATTCAATGCATGATCACTGAGAAAAATCTTTTCAAATTAACACATTTTGATGAAAAAAGGGATCACGGCTCACAGATAGTCAAAGCTGAAGTTGAGTCACAATAGACACAGTCAAAAGACAAGCATCAGGCAACAACCTACAAATGAAAGCTCTACCTCAAGGTCATCATTGAGACTGATGTCTGAACCTACGTCGTTTAATTAAGAGAAAACCATAGCTATAAACTGCGATATGTTTGCAACCATGAAAGCCATGTTATATCCAATTCTCTTTTACCGTTTGAAACGGTAATATTCGTATCCTAAAAATCATTACTTAACTCAGGTAGTACTGAACTTTAAGGAGACATTGTAACATTGAACCCTGATGCTTGTAAGATTATAAACAATGGTCTGATTATGCCACTTTCTGCAGGTATATAGTTTTTGTTTTTTTCTTTTCTTTTTCAATTGTTACTTTGTATAGGTGGCGGAGATGGCTTTTGTATAAAATGACAACAATTGCGTTTTGTCACAACCACATTTTAATAATTATTTGTATTCAAAATGAGCTTATTGATAAAGGGATCTCTATGCATTTGATGAAACCAACCAAGGACCTCCGACAGTGGTAGTGGGAACGACAATGTATCGCTGCATATAATTTTGCAAGAAAAAGTTGGTCAAATACTTCCTCTTCATATATAAGCTCGCTGCTATTTTTTTTTTATTTTTTCGATATCGTATCTTTTTCAATGAATGAACGACTTTGCTAAAATGGTCATTTCTTGTATTAAACATACAAGAAAATAGAAAAAAACTTAAACATTACCTCCCCCGCCCTCGTCGAGTCCCAACTAATTTGGACACGGGGGAATTTAATTTTTCATAATTATCTTTAGATTATGAAAATTGTCATAAATTCTGTTGATAGATTATTTTGCACATATACTGTATCTATCCAATACACATAAGCTATATGGCCGCTGAATGATTAGTACATTACTGCATAATATTGCACCAGGTAAATAAATTGTCATCTAGGTAGAATAAACTACAGATGCACTTCAAAATATTTTAACAAATTAGATGAATAAGTAGAACAATAACAACAGAAATAATTATTAAAATACTCATAATTTTGGACTTTAAAATACACTTGATATTATTTCTGATCGAGTATTTATGTTACAAAACCCTTACACCTGAAAAAAATTGATTTCTAAATGTTTTGGTGAAGTCAACTTTTGCACCCATACCCCCTTTGGTAGCATCTCATGTTTTGTCATAGTGGTCTGCCTGGGTCATTATACCTTAATTCGTTTCTAAAACATCAAACGTCTTATTCAAAAGGATGCCAGTGATAACTTAGGCATAGGGGAAGTATTTGGAAGCATCTGAAAAATAGGCAGATACCCTATCAAAGTGTCAGAAGTCCTTTGGTCCAGTTAATCACACTCAATGTTTATAATAATTTTGTATTGTAAAAGAAGCAACTGCTACAAACATCTATTAAATATCGGCTTCAAATACCACAACTGCATCCCACCAAGAGAGAGAGAGAGAGAGAGAGAGAGACAGACAGACAGACAGACAGACAGAGCGAGAGGGAGACAGACAGATAGACAGACAGAGAGAAGGGGGACATACAGTGAGGGACAAAATGCATATACAAGAAAGAAGACGCTTGGAAAAACAATTACGTCTAAATATCTCAGCAATAAAAAACGTCTTCTTTACTTAAGAAATGCTAAATAATCATTTTGGTAAATATTAGATTCTGGAATATTTGTTACTGTGATAGTTTGGCTTTAAGTTATATGTCCGGTCCACCCAGTCTTTCATAAGTGACTAATACTACAAACCCTGCATATAGAATAATATGCTGTAACTGTTGATAAAGCACCTTATCAAATCAACTCAATAAAACACAGTGATACCATTTTCTAACAAACCCATAGATACACGAATATTGTTTATCAGTAGATCGTATTCATCCGTTGAAGATATGTCAAAATAAAGTTATGCAAGACTTACATTTAAGCTATCCATCATTCAAGTTAAAATGATAAACCGTCCTGACCATGTGATATCAGTTCTTATTCAATCTTATGTAAATTCGTTTATAAAACGCGCATGCGAGGTTATCCGATTGGGACAGATGTCTAATATTCCACCTGGACCTTAATCCAATTCCATCTCATGTGCATGCGAGCAGCGGAAGTTCAGGCATGTCTGCGCATGTGCGCAGACATGCCTAAACTTTCGCTGCTTGCCTATATGATAAGTACCAAAATCTCTTGAGCTGGTTCTGATATCAAAATGCCTATCAAGTAAGGAAATGCTTAGGTTATCGCTCCATCGTAATATGAGGTTGCCATTATGTTATGAGGTTAACGCCAAAGCTGCTATACTAATCATAAGAAGTCTTAATGGTGATAACGTTATGAAATCAAATGTAGCAAATGTAATTAATCACTGTTATAAATAGTCTGGAACAGTTAAAGTAAGGAAGAAGGCAAATGTAAGGAATCGATACAATCAAGTACTACACCTGACCCAGGACATTTTACACGGGAAGGTGACAAAACACAATAAAACCACATACAAGAGAGCCAAGCGGTTAGCCCTTTCACAGAAGGTGACCACAAGGCCGCAATGAACAGACAAGACAGAATGACAGACACCAAACATAAATAACAAAAATGATCCACGAAAGAAACATAAAAAAGCTACATTATTAATTGATGGAAAATAAAGTTAAAACTTTTGAATTCAAACATCTAAAAAAAACTGAGTATGGCCAGGGAAAGCAATATTTATACAAATCACAGACTTCCATATCAACAAATTTTAGGAGCATTTGGCAATATTTCTAACGAATTCTAATATAATTAATGCGAAATATTGCTTACCAACCATACTTAAATAGAGATAGCTTTGAGCTGAGATATTATTGATATTGTATGTTGCATATGCGACAAATGGATAAAAAGACCATGTCTAAATTTCAATTTGGTATCACGGTAAGTAGTCTAGGAAGTAGGAGCTGAGATATTAGTAATTTTGTAGGTATACTCCCTTTCTTAAATCCGCTATGGATTGCCTTGCTTCGCATTACAGGAATTCTAATGATTATTTTGGCACCCATCAAAATTGTCCTCGGGATATGCAAGGTGAGCTAAGTTGGGAAGTAGGAGCTGAGATATGAGTAATTTGTAGGTATACTCCCTTTCTTAAATCCGCTTTGAATTGCCTTGCTTCGCATTACATGAGTTCTAATAACCAATTTGGCACCCATCGAAAATTGTCCTCGGGAGAGGCACGGCGAGCTATATTGGCCCCTACCGCAGATGATATGATAATATCTACAATAGATTTTGATGCATTAAATGGTGCACCTAGTTTAATTGCAGCTGACTTAAAAAGGTATATTTCAACTGTCAGAGATTTAATTAAACACAAACAGTAAAATGGTAGTTAAATCAACAAGTTGAACCCTACATCTACACCCGCATTTTGAAATGTGACCAGTGAAGCTTCTGGCAAGCACGTGCGCTTGAGTGACTAGGTAATATGACAAATGTCAGAATCGTATGTGTTAAAGCATACATGTATAATGGCCAGGATTCTGACTCATTGACGTCCCTGACGTAGAGCTTTAATCCGTTGGTTGGTGCCTGATGCTTGTCGTTGGCTGGGCACACCGTAGCTCAACTTGATGTTTCCTATAGCTCTGACTATCTGTTAGTCATGATCCATTTTATTTGTTTCATCATAGTGTGTTAATTTGATACGATTGCTTCTCAATGATGATACACTGTATAAGCTGGGAGCCTCCATGCGAGCTAAACGCTTTTCTAATCACTTTTGTGTTTTAACAACAACATAATATAGCGCGAAAATTTGGTGCCAGTAAAATCATTTTAGTCCTCCGGTGGCTTAGGCTGCTCTCCGTTCTATGGCGGTGGTTCTGTTGTTGTTGATCCGTTGTTTGGTGTGCTTCCCATTGGTTGTGGCGGTTCATGGGGTTTGTCTTTGTTTGTTGCGCATTACTTTGTGTCCTTTCTAGTTTTGCAATCATCTTGAAGAGGAAGAGATAGCTTTTTGATTTGCTTTTATTGTCTTATGGATGTATTTTTACTGTAAATGTTCTGTGACTATTCCTTACGGTGTCGTGGGTTGGTCTGCGTTGTTTGATTGTGGTATTTCCTGATCATACCCACTTACTTTTTTGCCTGGGCCCACCATTGCCAACTTGATGACTTCTTTTGCTCTGACTATTTTTGAGCCGTGTTTTATCAAAGTGTATTAACTTGATTAGATTGTTACTTTGTGATGAAACATTGCAACAGTTAGGAAGCCTCCATGCGAGCTTAGCATTTTTTATGTTTAAACAACATAATCTAGTGGCTTGGGCTGCTATCCGCCTTAAGTGTCCTAAGGCGGTTTTGTTGTTATTCATAAATTGGTGTTGTTGCTCCCATTGTGAGGTTCTGTGTTTGTTCTATGTTTTGCTGTACATTGCTTTGTGTCCATTATAGTTATGTGGTTCATTCTCACGGTGATATGAATTGGTATGCAGTGTGTGATTGTGTTATTTCCTGATCATACTCACTTGCTTTTTTAGAAAATTCCAACAACATACCAAATTAACGTTTTCTTCAAGAAAACAGATAATGAATGCAATATAGCGTTTGATGAAGATAAATTACTTGATGGGAGATTTTTATATTTATGTACATGCTTTATCAGTACCAGAGATAGGGTAATAATAAATCATGAACAGACAGGGAATGTCGAAATGGGAGGAGATACATCGTTATCATGTAAGATATCGTTGGAATTGTGCAGGTAAGCCGAATGGTGGTAGATGATGTTTCCAACCAAACCTTTAACAAAATAGCCCCACATGATTGCCATAAACCCTGGCGCATTTTAACACTTTTGCAAACAGAGCAGACCCATATCAGGCAGCTCTTGTAAGAAGTATGATTAGATATGATCCTATATTAGTGGACTTGCCATGGAAACTGTGGATTTTTACATAGACCAAACAGGTCTACTTTGAGGACGACCTTGTTTGGCATTACAAGAGATCTAATGAACAATTTGGCACACACATCACGGTTTATAGCTATGTTTTCCTCTTTAATTGCACGACGATGGGTCAGGCCTCATACTCTATGACGGCTCTGATGTGAAGCTGTAATTGGTGGGTTGGTGCCTGATGCTTATCTGTAGCTGGACCCACCGTGGCTCAACTTGAAATTTTCTTTAGCTCTGACTATATGTGAGTCATGGGCCCTTTTCTTTGTTTCATCATGGTGTGTTAATTTGATTAGAGTGTTTCTCCATGATGATACATTGCATTATTTAGATGACCTCCATGCGAGCTGAATATTTTTCTTGTACTTTAACAAAAGCAGAATCTAGGGTGAAGATTTGGTACCAGTAAAATGCATTTAAGCCCCCAGGTGGCATAGGCTGCTGTCCGTTCTAAGGCGACGGTTCTGTTGTTGTTGACTTTTTGTTTATTGTTACTCCCATTGTGGGTGTCTGTAATTGTTCTATGTTTTGTTGTATGTTACTTTATGTCAATTCTAGTGTTGCAATCATCTTGATGGGGAAGAGAGAGCTGGTTGCTTTGCTTAATTTGTCTTCCTGGTGTCTTGTGATTGTTGCGGCTCTTCCTCGCCATGCCACGGGGTTGTCTGTGGTGTCTGTCTGTGGTTTGTGATTGTGGTATTTCCCGATCATACTCATTTACTATTTTGGACAAGTAATTACTTTGTTCTATGTACAAATGTAAACAAGAAATGTTATTATAGGCGGCTTTATGGATGTATAGATATATATGGTTGCGAGAGTTGTATGGTTTTAGCACATGATGAAGTACATGTTCTTAATGTAGTGAATGAGGACAAAACATGTTGTATACAAATAGTTGGTTGCATATAAATGGCTCTAGCGAATGAGGACATAGTGATTCCATATTGGATATGATATGCAGTTGTACTACTATACACATTCAAACAATTAAAAGCAGAAAACTACTTTTTTTAATATGGCGTTATAATATAAATGAAAAGAAGGCTTAATCTGAAAAATAAAATTGAAAAAGTGGCCACTTATAACTTCGTTTAAGTGTATACGAATTTGCTTTCGAAGCTAAAAGGAGCAACCAAAGTAAGAAAATGGGCAAAGATCAGGAATCGATGCAATCAAGCACGACAAGCCATCTTTTGGTTTTGAAATAATCTCACTGTTTGGTTAACTATAAGAGTAAAGATAAAGTGGGATGTATCATCTTCGCTCTCGATTTAACCCTTTACCCCATATGCTATATTTAGAACATTGCATCATTTTCTATAAATAATTCAGATTTTCAAATATTTTTCATAAAATATTTTTTATATTTCAATAGTTTTGAAAACACTATGGAAATGGAACGTTTGCTCTTCATGAGCAAATGTTCCATTTTTCATAATAGGTTAAAAGAAATACGTCTCAAAGGCGTCCAAATGCGCTTGTGTGAAGTAAAGGGTTAAGCACCTTCCTCGATGCCTGGAGAACGAAACCATGTTTGATCCCTATATTTTACAACGACAAACACATTTAAATTGTCTGCGCTTAATGCTTCGGGTGTATCGCTGGCCTGGCCTCGCAAATAAACAAAGCATTTTCTAGTCTGTCTAGTAAATGGAATCTTGCTTTATGTAAGACAGCGATAAGATCAGGCGTGATGTCAAAAACAGATAATTCTCCATTACATCAATCTAATGTATAGTATTTTTTTATTTGTATAACGATTTTTAATTTTTGGCATTCACCTCCGGAAGATCCTCAGAAGATATCTGTAAACGATATAGGTGTAATTTATTGACCCTATTAACCAAGAGAGTGATGCTACCGAAACTTTACTACGTGCCAAACCTGTGAAACTGGGCCTAAATAGCAAGTGGGTATGATAAGGAATGCACAATCACCATGAGGAAGAGTCATAGAATAGAATAGATGAAGTTTATTTCCAATCAAGGACCACCGATAGGCAGCATATAAATCACAGATAATAAAATTAAGATAAGCATGTAAACATAAAGTAACTCAGGGGTGATAAAGTTCAGGATTAATCAGGATTTCCTGATTGAGCACTTATGCATTTTGCATATAAGATCATATTTATTTTTGCTGTAATTTGTTATCAGAACCTATCATGATCTTTTAATCAGATATTTACTATAAGATTAGCATACACTAAATGCTTTCTATGGATGTTTTGTTCTTTTAAACATTTAATAGGTAATTTCTGAACATTTTTGGCCAAGTTCAGGATTAAACTGAAAGATTTTCCTGATTGAGAATCTTGGACTGTTACCACCCCTGGACTAACTAAAGCTTGATTCTGATTGGTCGAACACTGACAAAGACAGGCACATACAAATTCTCATAATAATTGAAGGACCAATACTATCACTTAAAATAATGATGCATTTTGTGTAAAACATTCTTTTGAAAACGATCTTGACAAAAATGGTCTAAATTATTAACATCATCTACGCCCTCCTGCCAAGTGAAACAGCAAAAAGAAAATATTACTAGCATGAATTGTGTGTGTGATTTTAAAACTTGACTTGATCATTTATATTATTTCTGTCTTGTTTCTTTATGCTTTCATGCACGTCTGTTTGTTGATGCCTTGTTGTCACCTGCTTGGAAAGGGCTGACCTCTTGGATCTCGTTTGTGGTGTCTTACTGTGAGTTTGTCACTTTCCCATTGGTATCCTGGGTCAGGATTAGTACTTGATTGTATCGATTCCTGATCGTTGCACCCTTACTTACTTTGAGACATAGCTATGACAAAAATAGGCATGGAAATCAGTATCAATAATTCTTGAATTATCGGTATAACGAGTAGAAAGATTTGGGCCACGTTATACAGAATTTAGATGTTTGAGCTTATTATACCACGTTCGAAAGTCTTGGTCCTTCAATTATTTTGAGGAGTAGTATATAAGGAAGAATACAACAAAAGCAAAACAAGTAACACGCTCTTTCTCAGCTGGATGATTGCAAAACTAAAATGAATACAAAGAACTATATCTCAAAACCAAGACAGACACGATTCAAAGATAGATACATGTCACAGCATTTTGTTTTCGTTTCAAATCCATAATATACACTCATTTGCAAACTGTCATTACATGGTCAGATTTATACATGTAGACAGCAAAAATGCTCTATTACCAGCGAGCGGGTTACCACATGTGCAAAGACAGAGCTCTACATAAATATAAACCAAGACACAACACAAATCCCCACATACAGTGGGCGCATCCAAACAATGGAATAACAGCAACAGGACCACTTCCCTAGAAAGGATAGCGGTATTGACCTCAGGGAGAGGAGAGGACTGAAATACATACTTGAAATCGAGCCTACATCTATGCTCATAATATGTGTGTGAGAAGCTAAGACTCTCTCAGGACTTGCGAATGCTTAAGGTCGTCTGGGCAATCAATGCTGGTATGAGTTCAATATTTACAAAAACCGTTACTATATTTCAGGTATATAAAACGAAAGTGAGTATGACCAGGAAATGTCACACTCACATACTGCAGACCTACCCACGGTACCGTGAGGAAGAAGCACATATTATCAAAATATCATTATTATTATTATTATTTTATTATTATTATTATTATTATTATTATTATTATTATTATTACATGTAATAATAATAATAATAATAATAATAATAATAATAATAATAATAATAATCAGTATTCCCTCTTACCTTTATAATGTATGGCAAAACTTGAGGTTTGCAAGAGAGTATATGTATATGGCGGAAAATAAAACCATAAAGGACAAAGACATGCCATGTAAACATAAAAATCATACAAGTCTAAAACATATAGGTCTGAAACTTGCATGTCATGACAGCCTGTGTAAACGGCCTCTTACGGCCACATGGCATCAGGAGAACCGTACTTTAAAACAAAGCAACCAGCCATCAATTACGGCAAGCATTCCCTTAACGTGGCATGTAGGACAAACTATTTATTTGCATAAACATAGGGCATTAGGACAATAAGTCCGGCGATGGTACCATTTTGACAAATGGATGTGACAATCATTTAAGACATTGTTTTGATTATGTGAAACACTACATGTCTTAACTTTCTAGGCGCATTAATTTTCTTCCGCTAGACCATTAATCATCACGCCAATTTGAAGAGCTTTCTAGGTATGTTTTGCCTATATGTTTCATGACACAGCGGTGGTTAGAGAACAGTGCAATATAATGTGTACTATTTGCCTTTGAAACTGTGAATTAGTTGGCAGTCCTTCAGGTACTTGTAGCTCTATTTGTTTACTGGCTGTGGAATCTTAGAAACGGACTTGAAACACACTCGAAGAAATAACAGAGTTTGGTTTGGCCTGTAAAATATATTTAAGCCTCCTGGTGGCTTCAGCTGCTGTCCGTTCTAGTTTTTGAAGCGGGAAGCCAACCAAAATAGGGGAGTCTTCATTTTTTATTATTATTGTGTTATTTGTATTTTATGTTTATTTAATTTTTAAGGTTATATTTCATCACATAAAATTTGAAATTTTGTTACGCGGCCTACGAAATATATTTATTTTGAAGGAAATCAACAATTCAAGCAATACAACTAAAGTTTCTGGTACCCGAAAATGTCGCTTAACTGCATTTAATTCAGGTACCAGCAATAACACAATGCCAAATTATATATATAATTAGCGTTGTTTCATTGTTTATTGTTGACCACATTGTCGGTGTTTTTGTGCGTTTGGTAGTTGTTTTAGTATGCAGTTTGGTTTTGCAATCACCTTGATGAAAACAAGAGAGCTGGTTGCTTTACTTAAATTGTCTTCCAGATGTCCTACTTTTTTTTCTTTGGTGCTTAACGACGAATCAACCCTTGTCCGTTATTAGCGTCAAACGGTATTAAACTACACATGATTTAGATGCAAAAGTAAAAATTTGTATTAAATAAAATGGATGATAATACTGAATTTTAAAATGACATCGAGTTGTACGATAAATGACAGGAAAGATCATATACAATATCTAACAGTTTCAAAGAGCTTTTCCGGGCGACTGTACATGTTCTTATGGCTATGAACGATCAAAATGATGCAATGATACTAAATATAGGGCAATTTAGGCCAATACAAATTTAAAACAAAACGTGATTTTTAAAAAAAGAGATTAAATTTTGTTAAAAATTTAAAATGTCATAATACTTTCAATATATCCTTTGACCTCTCCATGTATGCAACGGACTATCCCAAGTTCGTTGTATCAAACAAGAATGCAGAATTCATAAGTGCATAAAGGGTTAAACAAACTCAAAGAACTATGTCGGGGTTCAAGTGAATATAGTTTTTGCCACTTCAGGAATCATGTGAAAGGTGCATCTGTATGCCTATAATATAAAAGTTTTACTTAGATACTTCACAAGAGTACATTTATCAAAATAGTTAAACCAAGATGTGAGAAAACACTAAGATTAAATAATTTCCCTGTACGTCGTATCAACAAGTGGAATACCTCAAGTGAAGACATTGTGTTCATTGATTCTGTATTTAAATTCAAAACTAGACTTGATAAGGTGCTAGTGCCAGAAAGATACGTTCTGGCGGAAATTTACTGAAAAGACATTGTCAATACCCTAAACTGGAAAAGCGCGAAAAAGTATAGAGACTGTTCAGAGGGAGTGGACAAGCTAAAAAAAATCTTACACGACTCTATATATCAAGACTCAAGAATCAAGATAAACGATCTCAGATAACTCGACCATGTGCGGAAACAGAAAGTTTCGTTAGGTGGTATCCACTGTATTTTTCGTCCTTTAGTAATAAACTTATTATACAGAGGGGAGAAGGGGATCGTAACAGTATACTAGTATTCCTAAGAAACCCTATACCCAGGATACAAAGTGGGCCATCATGGGCCCGCCAGTGAACCGCCCTGATGGCCTGACATTGAATGATTGCAGGGAAGATTTTGTAATTTTCCAGGGGACGTTCATACCGGTATTCCTAAGGAAACAAACAGTTTTGTGATTTTCCAGGGGGTCCATGCCCACGCCCCCATCTGAATCCGTGCATGTCGATGTACCCGTTTGAATATATATAAAAAAACTGTGGGTACACTGGATTCATGCCATTCTAGAACTAGGAACGTATTTCCATGATTGATGTTAGCTTTCAAATATATCTATAAAAATAAAAATGATATGTTGGCACACAATTATCTATAGACTGATTTTCTTTATAATTTTTGTTTGAGAAAAGACAGAGATAATTTTATAGATGAATCTGAATTAACTATGCGTGACAACTGCTTGATAAAAACAGATAATTTTTATAAAGTTTGATCAAATATACTTTTTTACTTCTTTAATAACGTTCTACCATTGATGTTGTTATTTTTCACACGTATGATTTTGTTCATACTATACGCATTACGAAATGGTTATTTCCTGGCTGGCCCGTGTTTCAACCCTTAAAGCGCCTGCAAAAATCTAAAAGTGGCGTCTGATCAGGGTCTACACTGTTTACTTAACTCTAAAAATGTTCTATTAAATTTGAATAAAAATGAACCACCCGACATCCCTTAAAACAAAAATGGACTGTTCCAATTGATAACTGTGGGAATTCCATTCGGCTTATATGGATTTAGAAGTACACTCTCTATATATACTTAAGGAATAAAGAAACGCAACAAACACTTCGATTCATTGTAATTATACAATATCATGCAAATTTTTAGTGCAAATGATATTAATTCATGGCAGCAGTATGTATCAGTCAAATAACAGCAGGTTCAACGTAATTATCGATTACGTAATCACGTTGATAAGCGCGTAACCAGACTGACCCCCGTAGTAAACTGTTGAAACAGCCTCAATAAAAGCAAAATTTGATTCAATCATCGGTTTGTTGTTTTAAGAAGTCTTGGCATAGATTGTGGATCAAGGAAATGATCAGCTGGCAACCATCATGTAGGATTCTGAAACGGTTTAACGTCATTAACGTCAACTCTGAATACTGCGTTTAACGCGTCAAATTTCTTTTCTGCTTGAGCTTTATTCATTACAAGGACGTTTACTTCTAGAATTATGACTTGAAACTTTCAGACGTCAAAAAACGTCAATTGTGACGTCAAAATTCGATATCCTACATTTTAATGGTTTCCATAATGTTTATGTGTTTTTTCTAATGAGAAAATGGTCTAATGAGAAAGTTTAGGTTAAAGTTGACACGTTTAATGTTTACTTTCGGCATGTAATCAGGTGTTTTCACTTGCATTATGCCATGCTTTTGTTTGGCTAACGTCAATATAAACACCATATCAGCGTATTTATACGGTATCTGAAAGTCAGTTTTTCAAAACTAAGCATGTTCTAACGTTTCTAGGTTAATCTTATTCCGTATATTCACCAGCGACCCAAACCCGACGGCTCTAAGTGACGTTTTTCGCTTATTCACTACCATTGTGTATCTTGTCATTCAAGAAGCCTGTTTTGACGCAATATTTGACTGCATTACGAATATGATTGGACGTTTGTTTTATTTGCACATTGTCAAGTCGACGACAAATAACCAAGCATGCAAAAAGACAGGCTTTCTTGATCTTTATTCTGACGTTCACGTCACATTTTACGTTTTCATATGTTTTCATCTTGTAGCGTAAAATGTAGCATTAAAATGACGTTTTGGTATTTCATCACATGCTATTAATACTCAATTAGAAATTGTCAAAAGATATTTCACCAAACAGTCATTAAAACACGCAAAAATTATATTTCCGTATGTTGCGTTTCTTTATTCCTTAAGTATAGTTTCGTTCTATACTGGATGAATAGTTAAAGATTTTTTTTATTGAAATTGCTTGTATTTTAGATTGTAATTGATTGCATTTTAAAATGTAATTGTAATTGAAAGGTCGATAATATTGTTTGCACCAGTTTTACATTGAGCCGTACCTTTTCCTGCAGTTCGACTCAATTACCGAGGGTGCAGTGCGATACATGATGCGCGTTCTGCAAATACCATTAAGTCTGCAAGTATGATAGAACTGTGGCGAACGACGTCATGAGAAAAATTGGTATTTAGTGTTTGCTAACAATAAAGGCACAGAGCAGCCTGTGCTACCGCGTCATTGTTATTCTCTACTAATGTACATGTAGTAGAAAGGCTCCACAGTCAATAAACGAAAATTTAAAGACTCTAGCTAGTCTACGTGGCTGAACAGACTAGTTTGAGTATAACCAGGTCGCGATTTCTGAAGACAGGTTTTCTCCTGGCGAGGCTAAAGTGTTAACCCTTGAAATTCTGAACCAAGATTTATCTTTTTTGAAACACTGTAGATCAAGATCAGATGGCTTCTAACGAAGCCATCTGATCAGAATCCACACTGCTTTCCACCCTGATTGAAAACACATACTTACAACTGGATTGCTGCAGGTTTATAGAATAATAATTGGGAAGGAGTGTAGTACATAAAAATATTCAGCATGGCAAGTGTTAATTAGTATAACGGCAGGTACAGGTTTATACCTTTGACTTGTAAATTCTTGATACAACAAACTCATAAAAATATTATTAATGATACACATCATACAGTGATCAAAAAAATGTAAATCAACATAGCTTTGAGAGATACAGTTTGCACTGAATGTTTTCTTACTGACAGAATTACATAGATTGTTGTGACGATTTGTCGATCTTAGCACGTGTAGCACTCGCCACTGGCACCGTGGTTTTTATTGCAAAACCATTTCTACAGTCAACAAAATGTATATCAACATGGCATAGTTGACAGAGTTAAAGTTTGCACTTTATGTTTTTTATAGAAGCAACTTGTTCAATGAGTCAGTACATGGGATTTGCGGCTCGCTGATCATTCTCGCGAGACCTGACGATACCTCATCTAGATCTCTCGCATTTCGCCCTTTGCATCATGGGTAACTAGCGATATTTGGCTAGTCCCGTTCAATTCTCGCACTGCTGTAGTGACAGAATTTATTGTTAAAAATTGCAAAAAGTTATATTTTTGACAGTATATCATTTTTCTTTTAGTCAATATTTTCTGGATGTAAAGCCCCGAGTCATGCAAGCATTGATCGCATAATTTATTTCAAATAAAAATGGCGGCTCAATCCCAGTGTGCACCGAGCGAAAGGCGACAGGTTTGTTCGTGCTTACGAGCTTCCTGTGCGACAATGCTCGCTGATGCGACAAGTACAGAAAAAACCTTTCCTTATTCGACCACTCAAACAGACGACCAAAACTGGTTTTCAATACCGATTATCGCTTAATGCGGGTCAAAAATAGTGCAGAATGCTCCAGGGGGGAGCATTCTGCACTATTTTTGACCTTCATAAGCTACTACAATTTTTTAATTATTTGTTTTAAATTTTGTAGCGAGTTTTGACACTTCAACTGAAAAGACTTAACAAGACAAATTCGACGAATTTATGTCCCCCGACGATGGGCTATTTGATAGTAACGTGTAAATCACAAAACAAATCCCATTTATCTAAACCTGAAGTTTACCGTCAGCATCATACGGATCATAACAAACACCTGTCAAGTATGTTTTAGTACTAAGTTTAATAAAAAATATACTAATCAGGGGACAAAAATTACACTCGTCCGCTCGTAATTAAGAATGAAATCTAGAAAGGACGAGCGATTCTTCCCAAAGCACTCGTCCTGTGGGACGGGTGTACAGGACGAGTGCTTCGAAAGAATTGTATTTGTTTTTAAGATCTTAGTTTTATCTATTTTGAGTGGCCGTTTTAGACAGGTTTTACTGTACCACTATCTCGTATACTGGTCTCATATATAGCGACCAGATATGAATTTGATACAATGTAGTTTTGTAATGATAAATGTTGGTGATGAGTTAAAGATTGTTGCGACGATTTTGCCAATCTAAGACTCAGATCTAGGGCTCTCGCCATTAGCTATATTAACTTATTGCAAAACCATTGACATTAAATGTTATTAATGATACATTCAACAAAAATGTACAAACTATGAAGTCTTTTTTCTAGTTATGAAAATAACAGATTGTACTTTATGTTTTCATAAAAAACTAATTGGATGAAGATTTTTGCCATTTTTCGCCAACCTCATATTCACTCACCACTAGCAACATAGTGTAGGGGCCAATCTGAGATATATGGGCTATTTTGCGAGTTTGTTGCACCCCCCAGGAAGAAAAAGTTGGTTACTATTTTCAGTCAGGGACATGTCTGGGGGCCTTAGAAACCCATGTTCTACTAAGTTTTTTGTGGTCAATTTTCTGTAAATGGCCTGTAACCAACGTTACCCCACAAACTTGGAAAAAAGCAGTACACAAAATACAAGTATAAAAATATATTTTATAATAGTATCAATGAATTTATTTGAGGTTTAAATGTTTGATCCAGTCATAAACATTAAACGCAGACATCTGTGAGATGTTTTACCGCTCATCAGCGTTACGTATGTTACATTTTATACGAAATTGCAGATAATGACTTTATAGATTGCATATAAGAATGAACCATGTTCCCTAGCCACAGGAAGAGAAACTTGGTTACTATTTTCAGTTTTGGACATGTCTTGGGGATATAGAAACGCTAAATTTAGTAACTTTTCTATTGTAAGTTTTCTGTAAGTGAACTGTAATCAATGTTACCCTAATTTTGAAAATAGCATTACACAAAATACAAGACTAATAGGATAGTTTACAATAGTAATAATGGAATGATTTGAGTTTTTCATGTTTTAGCTAGACATAAATATCAATTGCAGACATCTGTTATATGTATTTCTGCTCGTCAGAGTTACTTACGTTACATTGTTTTACGAAATTGCAGATAATAACTGTATAGATTGCATATTATAACAAACCATGTTCCCAACTTTAAATGTGCGATAAAGATCCCTATTCTAATGATGAATTTCCCTTTTTTCCATATTTGAATCTATTTATAATTTGTAACTGGAGATAATTTGTAGTAAAATAAATTTTAAAATATGCTTATAAATATATCATTTCTACTGGCATACAGATTTTCTATTTCAACCATATACATTGCATTGGAATTGACAGTGTCTTCTTTCATCTTTGTCACAATGAAATTAAATAACAGCTATAAAAACAAGTTTTACTACCATGGACATTAAATTTCTGTCAATATTTAAATAAGGTAACGTAGGTAACAACAGTGGTGTTTTGTATAAATTGATTAACTAAAAATTGTGGAGAGTAGACTCATTTTTTACCTAGACCTGACGACACGCAGAGTCTACTCTCCACATATTTAATAACTTCAATAATAGACAAACTATTCAAAATAAACACTAATCTAAGAGAGTTTTGTAATTTACATGTATGGTAATTTGCAGATTTTTTATCAACGGTTCATGGCAATAAACATGATATTTACTTTATGATACAAATATTGGACTGAATATACCGTACCTCAATAAATAAATTTAAACAGAAAAAAATATTTCGTGCATCTGGTGGCAAGGCATGAGGATAGTATGGGTGTCTTCCAGAGCAGGGGCTTTCTTTCGACTTTACACAGAGAACACATCTTAAATCTAATAAAGTTCCAACTGAACCTTCTTTGAATGAGTAACAAATTGGTCAAGTTTGACGATTCCCTGTTTTACAAGATTTTAACCCTTTACACTATATGCATATATTTGTCAAACCCATAATATATGTAACAGCACACTGTCATTATTTTACCTTAAATATGTTTTCCTGCGACAACTTGCTCCTTTTTGACAGTAGAAGTATTTTATCATGCCTAAAAAAACTATGTTTGCTAAAAAGTGAGAATGACCATGACATGTCACAATCGCAGACTGTTGATCAAACAAAGGTACCGTGAGGAAGAAACACAGAACATTTTAGGTCTTGGCTGCATTTTGTTATAATATAAAATTCCTCTATTGTTTTTAAAAAATACAAATATGATATCAATCAAAGTACTTATTAGTATAGAAATAGCACGATTTATACCAAAATATACCTGATGCTTTGTAGATCTAGCATCTACTTATATTTCTTGCTTAATACATTCATTTTCACTGTTGACAGTTACATTTTGAAAAAAAAAAACAATCTATACCTAGGCCTGTCACAATTGCAATCGTCTATTCTCTTGTTAAACACGATTTCATTATATCATATTGTAAAATGCTTATTATCTTATTATATTATACAGCAATTTCGAAAGAAATTATTTTATTTGGTAACCAAGCAAGTTTGAGGTAAAGCAACCTGAGCGATACGCATAGACTTAAAGCATATTACATGGTAACATTGATTACAAAGCTATTTCATGTTAAAATAAATTGCAAATGTTTTGTCTGTTAGTGAAGCTTTATCTAAAGTCCATTTTGAGGTGTTATTCTAAAGCTTTAATCATAAACATGACTCACTTTAATTCAACAACATGGTTTGAATTTCTGAAACTCACAGATTAAAGTGTCGAATGAGTGTCTGCTGAAAAGTAGTGCCACGACTCACGCCCAGCTGTTAGGTTTCTAACATTATTCACAAGGAAGTTCTTTTTTCTTTCTTATTTGCACCTTTGGGTCATGTTGAGCTATTTGTAACACTGATACATATGTTCTTAAAAGGGTATGAGGAGTAAGAGACTTATGATCAGTTTGTTGGTTTTCAAAGATTTACTGAATTAGCCTTATTGTATGCAAAACCATCAAAAATTGTGATCAAAAATAGTAAGTGAGTATGATCAGGAAATACCACAATCACAAACTGCAGACAACCCCGTGGCATCGCGAGGAAGAGCCGCTCAACCATCACGAGACACCAGGAAGACAAATTAAGCAAAGCAATCAGCTCTCTCTTCCCCATCAAGATGATTGCAATACTAAAATGGATATAAAGTAACGTACAACAAAACATAGAACAATTACAGACTCTCACAATGGGAGTAACAATAAAGAAAAAGTCAACAACAACAGAACCACCGCCTTAGAACGGACAGCAGCCTAAGCCACCGGGGGGCTTAAATGCATTTTACTGGTACCAAATCTTCGCCCTAGATTCTGCTGTAGTTGAAGTACAAGAAATGTTCAGCTCGCATGGAGGCCATCTAACTAATGCAATGTATCATCATGGAAAACACTCTAATCAAATTAACACTCCATGATGAAACAAAGAAAAGGGCTCATGACTCACAGATAGTCAGAGCTAAAGAAAACCTCAAGTTGAGCCACGGTGGGTCCAGCTACAGATAAGCATCAGGCACCAACCCACCGATTAAAGCTTTACGTCAGAGCCGTCATAGAGTCTGAGGCCTGACCCACCGTCGTGCAATTAAAGAGGAAACCATAGCTATAAACCGTGATTGGATTTAAAACTAGGCATGCAGACTGTTGCATGATATCCAAATTATATCCAACCCTTATATAACGTTTTACTATCTTTTTGAACTGACCACTAAAATTAGGTTTTCCAACAATTCGTTTTAATTTATAGATTAAATCACCATAAAATATAGGTTCTGATATGCCTTGTTGCAGAAGAGTTTTTAACCCATCGTTGTATTTAACAATTAACTCTGAGTGTCTGTAGTAGAATTTAGAAAATGCTTTTCGAATTTTATGATATCTATAACCTTGTTTTTATAATTTAGCAGTTAAAAATAAGTTTCTGTTGTTGAAGTCATCAACATTAGAGCACACTCTAGCAAAACGAATAAGCTGAGAAATTTATACCCCATAGGAAGGAGAGCGAGGAACGTCTCCATCAAGAAATGGGAAATTTACTATTTCAAAATTAAAATCATCCGATTTATCATATATTTTAGAAGAAACTATGCCTTTTGATATTGCAAACAACAGCTTGTAAACATAATTTTAGTCATAAACTGCCATATTCTTGCACCCATATCCTAATATATTTGGTAATACTAACATTGTTTGAGGGCTGTTTCTGGTTAAAGGAAAGTATTTCAGTTTTATTTTAAGTGTAATGCCATATTAAGAATAAAAAAATATTATGTTACAAATTGCAAGTGCCAGCTAATATCGCATATTGCACTGGTTAATACATGTAGTAGATAACTTTAATGTAAAAAACAACAATATACCCAACGAATCACTGTTTAAGCAAACTAATATGGTTAAAACATAGATACATTTTTATATGTAAGGACAGGCGAGTTTCCCACCATAGGGATTTTTTCTACATCAAGCAAATCAGACATTAAACCAATTGATTATGTTTGTAAATTTGTATTAGATAAACATTACGTGATGTAATTTCTCCTAACATAAGACATGGCCTCAGATAAACTGATAGTAGACTGGGTGTACACTCAACATATTAGCTGCTGCAATATGGTGAAAGACAGATTCTTGCATAGCATGTGTATATATCATTTAATAACCTTGTTAAAAGCCTTAGTCACCAAAAGGTCAACCAAGACACACTTACCTAATAGGATATTTTTCAATAGTATCAATGAACTTATTTTAGCTTTACTTGTTTGAGCTAGACATAAACATCAATTGCAGGCATCTGTGAGATATGTTTCTGCTCGTCAGCGGTACTAATGTTACGTTGTATACTAAATTGCAAATAACGACTTTATAGATTGCATTTTAGAACAAAACATGTTCTCATACCTTAAATTTATAATGTAGATGTCTATTCTAATGGTAGATATTATACATATTGTCAAGTACCATTGCTTTAAACCTGTAAACTGTCATGTAAAATAATCAATCAAAATTACAAAACTTTCTTAAATAAGTGTTTATTTAGAATAATTTGTCCATAATTGAAATATGTTTAAATAATATGTGGAGAGAAGACTCAACTATATTCTGAGCCTGGCTTGTTGTCAGGCCCTCGTTAAATTTGAGTCTACTTTCCACACTTTTTAAATTAGTATTTTTATCCATTTATGCAAGTGCCAATGTTGTTACCTACGTTACCTGATAGTTATTGACAGCAACAAACTATCCATCGTAGTTGAATTTGTTTAAAGTTGTTATTTCGTTTCATTGTGAAAGTGGTGAAGAAGACATTGTACATTGCAATGCAATGTAAATTGTCAGATAGAAAATCTCTACCCCAATATTAGAAGTAACATGGTCATAAGCATACTTAAATATTTATTTTTCAACCTCTATTGCCAGTTTCAAGTTGTAAATAGCCTAAAATATGTAAAAATGGAAATTCATCATTAGATGGAATTTTAATACACATTTAAGATTGGGGGAAATGGTTTATTCTAATATGCAATCTATAAAGTCATTATCTGCCATTTTGTAAAAAATGTAACATAAGTAACTCTGACAAGCAGAAATACATTCAACACATCCAACACATGTATGCAATTGATGTTTATGACTAGTTCAAACATGTAAAGTTCAAATAATTTCATTGATACTTTTGAAAATATCATATTAGTCTTGTATTTTGTGTACTGCTATTTGTCAATGCTAGTAGGGTAACATTAATTATAGGCTATTTACAGAAAAATGACCATAGAAAACATAGTAAAACATGAGTTTCGAATACCCCACTGAAAATAGTAACCGAGTTTCTCTTCCTGTGGCTAGGGAACATGGTTCATTCTTATATGCAATCTATAATGTCATTATTTGCAATTTCGTATAAAACGTAACATACGTTACGCTGACGAGCTGCAATACATCTCACAGATGTCTGCAATTGATATTTATGACTATGTTAAACATTTAGACCTCAAATAAATTCATTGATACTATTATAAAATATATTATTAGTCTTGTATTTTGTGTACTGCTTTTTTCAATGTTTGTGGGGTAACGGTGATTACAGGCCATTTACAGACAATTGACCACAGAAAACTTAGTAAAACATGGGTTTCTGGGGCCCCCAGACATGTCCCTGACTGAAAATAGTAACCAACTTTTTCTTCCTGGGGGGTGCAACAGAACTCAAAATTTGAGATTTGGCCCCTAGACCAACATTAAATTACTGCAAAATCATTAATATTGAAATATAAACAAAAAACTTTACAAAAAATGTTATTTTTCTAGGTATGAAAATAACAGCATGTACTTTATGTTGTCATATAAACTGATTGGCAACAGTTGCTATGACCAAACTTAACAAGTCGTCACTTGCAATATTAACATATTGTAATTATTAATATTAAAAATGACAAGTTAACAAAAATGTACAAACATATGGAGTTTGTTATTCTAGTTATGGGAATAACAGCATGTGCTTAACGTTTCATAAACAAGAGGGCGTTGGTATCGTGGATCGCTCACCTGAGTCCTGGCTAGTGCGGAGGTGATGTTTGGGCCATTGGGCAAAAAGGCGATGTCATTTAATGATATTTCGATTTTTAGACCTGGTCCTAATTTTGTTCAGAGTAGCTGTATGGTTTGTATAATTTGATAGAGAGCATAATGAGGAACATTTCTGTAGAATGATTTTAAATTTGGACCAGTGTTTCAGGAAGAGATTTTTTAAAGATATTCTATGTTAAGCTCTGGCGGCCGAATTATTCAGAGGCGTTGAAAGGTTTGTAAAATGTCGCCAGAAGGCATTATGAGGAACATAATGCGTGAAATTATTTGGGGACACATTTTTAAGGGGGAAATCTCGTTTAAATAGATTTCTATTTTAGCTCTGGTGGGTTAATTGTTCAACAGAGCGACAATGTGTAATTTTGGTAGAGGGTATATATTATGAGTAACATTTCTGTGATTTTTTTTTGAAATGGTTAAGGAAGTTTAAAGATATTTTCATTTGGCTCTGGTGGCCATTTTGTTCAGCTGAGCGAAACGATATAAGCAAATGTGGTAGAACGCATTTTGAGGAAATGTATGTGAGTTTATCTGAACTTGGTACAATGTTTAAGGATAAGATGTCATTTAAGTTATTTCAATTTTAGCTCAGGTGGCAATTTTGTTCAGCGGAGCAGAACAGTGTATGCAAATTTGGTAGAGTGCATTATAACTTATAAGGAACATTTCTATTAATTACATATTGGCCCAGTGGTTTAGGGAATTTCTATTTTTAGCTCTGGTGGCCATTTTTTCAACAGAGCAAACCCATTTGTACTATTTTGGTAGAGGGCATTGTGGGGAAAAATAATTTTAAATATTTTTTTTTTTATATATGGACAGTGTTTCGGGAGAAGTTGTCGCTTTTGTTCTTTCCATTTTTAGCTCTGGTGGCCAGTTTGTTTGACGGAGCAGAACCTTTTGTGCTTTTTCGGTTAAGTGCATTTTGGGTAACATTAATATGGACTTATATTACATTTCGATCACTGGTGCAGACGGAGATGCTACGTTTAAAATACAAAGTGTATGCACGACGGACGACGGACGAAATCATATCGCAATAGCTCAAATTTAGCGTTTACATAAATGAGTATGATCAGGAAATGCCACAACCACTCACTGCAGAACAACCCATGGCATGCACTGCACAACAAAACAAGCACACACAAAGCCCCCACAAACTACGGGGGCAACAATAATCAACGATCCAACAACAACAGAGCCACCTCCTATATAACGGACAGCAGCCGAAACCGCAAGGGGCTTAAATGAATATAACTTACTGGCCGAATCTTCGCCACAGATTCTGCTGTTGTCAAAAAGCAAAATTTGTTTAGCTCTCGTAGCTCCAGGCTTCCTAACTGATCATCCCGCTAAGGACAAAATAGCATGTTGGTAATTTGAATTGTCTTCTTGGTGGCATTTGGATGTTAGTGTTCTGTGTCTCTTCCTCATGGAAACAACCAAATCAAATAACATACCGTGATGAAACAAAGAAAGGTCTCTAAACTCACAGACAGTCAGAGCTAAATAAAAATTCTAGTTGGGCCATGGTAGGCCCATGCGAGCTGAACATTTCTTGTACATCAACAACAGCAGAATCTAGGGCGAAGGTTTGGTACCAGTAAAATGCATTTAAGTCCCCTGTGGCTTAGACTGCTGTCCGTTCTTAGGAGGTAGTTCTGTTGTTGTTGACTTTTTGTTAATTGTTACTCCCATTGTTGGAGTTTGTAATTGGTCTATGTTTTTTGTACGTTACTTTTTGTCCATTCAAGTATTGCAATCATCTTGATGGGGAAGAGAAAGCTGGTTGCTTTGCTTAATTTGTCTTCCTGGTGTCTTGTGATGGTTGAGTGGCTCTTCCTCGCGGTACCATGGGGTTGTCTGCGGTTTGCGACAGTGGTATTTCCTGATCATACTCACTTACAATTTTTATATCATGGTCGTTATTGAGTTTGATGCCGGGCCCATCGTCGTACAAACAAAGGGATTACCATATCTATTAAGCTTGATTGGGGTTATAAACAGCAAACTGTCCCAGACTATCCTTGCTATATTCTACTCTTCAAAAAGTCTTGGTTATCATTTTGAACGGATCAGGAAAAGAAGGCTTTCCAATGATTCTTTTGAAAAACTGATTGGTAAATTCAGTCTATTTCTAGCACGTTCCAATGGCAACATAATCTTATTGCAAAACCATTAGTATTAAATGTTATTAATTATATAGTCAACAAAAATACAAAAAATGAAGTTATTTTTTCTAGTTATGAGAAAAACAGCATGTTCTTTATGTTTTCATAAAAACCTGATTGGTAAAGGTTGCTGCGACGATTCAGACATTCTTAAGCTTTCGTAACTGGCAACGTAAATTTATTTAAAAAAAACAACATAATATTAACCATTTACATCATATAGACGCCTTTTAAAGTTTTTTTCCTGAATTAGGGGTGAGGTTGGCGCCGTAAAACCGGTTAACATGTAGGCCCTCAAGTAAAATACTTTTACTAATCGTTCCAATGCAGTACTTCTTATGTGGATCATTTATGTTTTTCTGTCATGTGTTTGTTATGCCTTTGTGCACGTCCGTTTATTTGTGCCTTGTGGTCACCTGCTTGGAAAGGGCCGATCTCTTGGCTCTCGTTTGTGGTGTCTAACTGTGAGCTTGTCACTTTCCCATAGGTATCCTCGGTCAGTTGGGTACTTGATTGTATCGATTCCTGATCTTTGCACCCTTACTTACTTCGCAAACAGAGCAGATAAAGGCAGCTCCTAGAAGCTGCCTGATCTGGATCTACTTTGTTTACTTATGGAAATATGATACACTGGAATGACTCTGTTCTATATGTACCAACATGAAATAGTGGAACGTGGGTGGAGCCTAGCATGAATATTCATGAAGGAAAGGGTTAAATAAAATTAATGATCCAGTCGACAAAATTGTAAAAAGTATGAAGATAGTAATTATAGCTATGAGATAAGCAGCATGCACTTTATGTTTTTGATAATTGGGCCCTGTCGCGAGAAATTCTGTCTTCGGGGTTTCCGACAAAGCAAGTTTCAAAACAGTCTCCTCAGCTACAGACACTAGCTAGAAAGTTGAAAGGGCTAAGTTCACGAAGGGGTAAAATCGGCCCTGTAAAATCCTATTTTAGAGATGTATGAATATAATATAAATGACATTATTTCTGAAGAAGACGATCTTCCCTCTCTTCAAAAACATACCATACAATTTCTTGGATGCTTCCCTAATACCACAAAAATCCATATTATGACCCCTAGTTTCCCCAAAATGGCTGATATTGTGGGGATTTAGTGTAAATATATCCATAACAAAACATGAGGCCATTATTTCGACACCACAATTTTTGGCTTAGGTGTGCAAATTAACATTGAGAACCCATGACCCAAGATTATAAGGTGTCGAAAATATGGCTTCATACTGTAATATTACGTAACCTAAACGATCACGTTTGGATATTTTGTCTGTGTTTGGTCTTTTCAGGCCATGTATACATGTTCTAAGGCTTAAAATATACAGATATGACTACATTATCTCATGAAAGCAGGACTGGACTATTTTAGAAGCCGAAAATACGCCTACTTTCTCACATTTTACAGTGCAAACCATGCCGATGCCGAAATAATGTTACGTCCGAAATTTACATTCAGTAAGAGACGTTCGTCGTGCTATCGTTAGTTTTTATCTGATTTCGCAGGTATATACTACCGTTTTTGGTTAACGGAATGTGAATTCATCCATAAATCACTATTAGAAAAATACATGGGGTCATATTTTTACAATTAATGAGTGTCAGCTTGTTTATTTTTGTATATTATAAAAGCCTATTGTTGTTTTGTTGGTATTTAGATATATATAGTTTTAAGTGCAATGTAACAAAATAAAACAACAGCGTGGCCGCACGGTTAAGTCCATGAATATTTTTTCATTTTGCAAGGGGTCCTGGGTTCAATACTCAAGGACGTCAATTTTTTTTCTTCTTTTTTTCTCTTTAATACCTTCTCAAAGTGCTAGTTTATATATTATTGCAAGCTTTGAGGTTTACCTGATAGCTGAAAACAATTATCCACATGTACTGGTCGTTTTGTTTCAGAAATCTTCCACTGTCCAGTATATACTTACGCCAAGCATATTTGACATGCCTTTATGGATTCCATAAGCTCACTTAAAAGCATGACTGACATGCGCGGATCATGTAATTTTTGTCTTAGAGGGGGGGGGGGGGGGAGGACAGAATCTGACATTTTTTGGTCCTCAAACTTATCTACAGTGGGTTCAACGTCCTCGACTTGTTTACAGTGCGATCAACTGTCAATTTACTGTACTTTTTGGTTCAAAAGGGGGTCCAACATTTTCCAGGGGTGGGGGTCGAACTCAACTGCTTAATCCCTATAGAACTTGTGATTTTTAAGGTGAGTCCGGGCCACCTGCCCCCCCCCCCCCCCCCCCCCCCCATCCCCAACCTCCTCTCTGGGTCTGTGCATGACTGATCCCTCACAAAATGATCGTGTTTCATGTCTTAATCATGAGTTATGTTAAATCTGTATTTCACGGATTTTCCTATTGTAAATAACGTATTCGATTGCCAATATGCATGCGTATCTTAAGAAATGTGGCAGTTGGAGACAGATTTGGCATTCGCCATGTACGGCTGCTTGGATAAGGGTGATAGGTCTAATATATGTATGTCCATCATTGTCCCCGTGTACCCCATGTGTAAGCTGTAATGTTAAGAACTGGGGACTTTTTGGTCAATAATCGGTAATGACGCATGTTTCACATACGTTCGGCAAGACGTACAGTTGATTCAAAGATAGATGAGAATCGTTGTAAACAAAATATGAACTAATGGGTATTTTATACAGGTATATTACATTAACTGCCTCAAACTGCAGTATTACATTGACCGTTATTTACTTGTTTCAATGGAAAAAAATACAAAGTGGTATAGTCCTATTATTTTGCATCTTTAAAACACCAGCACTTGCAATCTGTGGGTTGAACCCAGTTTTCTTTATACTTTGTCACACCTGTATTATATTTTTGTAGCATGGGGAAAAATAAAGGAAGGTGATATAGTTTATGATTTATCATGATTCAGGAGTCAGGCACATCGTTTTGAAAATAAAGTTCCATGTAAAAGAAGTTTGAATTATACTAACAATTAAACTCCAGCTGAAATGTTTTAGATCTGTTTTTGCGATGATTTTTACTGCATCATTTTTTCCAAATCCTTATCCCAATGAAAAGTATTCAGGAACATCCCTGCCAACTTCTCAAAACGGTTCCAATATCCAAGATGATGAAGTAACATCTGTGCATAGATGCACTCTGAGCATTTTAAGCAAAGCGCAAATACATGTCAAAAGATGTCAATCAAAATATTTCATTGCACAGCCACAATTCACTTATTTCAAGCGATGTATGGCTTGTTCAAATAAATTGGAAATCGCACCTGATTCGCACGTGCGTTTAGCTGGTGGGATCATCTCGGAACCGTAAATTTTAGAACACGTGCAAAGGAAAATGGCACGTTGTGCAAAAACCCAAACTTTGTTCGTACAAATGAGCCTGTCTGACGTTGATTCTGTGCGTGCACGGGAAATTCTGAGCATGCAAATGGCAGTTTTACCACTTTCAAGTTATACACAATCTTTGAATAACATGATTTTCATCGTTAACGATTTTTTTTTTATTTGATAATACCTCTTTCTGTCGCGCCCATACGATTTTTACCCGTCAGTAAAAAAAACTCTAAAAGAAATTTTAGACGAATTCAATTAATTGCAAAACATTTCATCTAAATACAGTTGAATCTCGTTAATTCGAAGTCTTAGGGGCTAGAGGTTTTATTTCGAATAAACGAAAATTCGAATTATAGTGAGGTAGAAATAAAAGATATATAGCCCCCGTAAATTATAATTATTTTTTTTTCTTATCAAAAATATGTTTTGGGTGCATAAAAGAAACGTCTCAGAGAGACGTTTCTTTTAAGCACCCAAAAGATATAATTACTATTATAGAAAGTTATTAAAAAAGATCATGAATAGGTCCTATTCTCTGAATTCAGTGTGTCTCAAGTTCATTTCCAATTAGCGAGTATTTCGAAAAATCGGAGTTCAAATTTTTGAGGCTTTACTGTACACAAAATCTGTATGTGCAACAAACACCAGACCTTTTGGAGAAGTTGGCGGAAAGTCTCCTCTACAGCTTTATCGTTAACATATTTTGCTAAAATTGAAGATAAAACGTTATTGCGAAAAAAAATAGCAGCTAGATTTTTTTCGTTTCGTATGATAACTTATTTTCAGGATTGAGAGATTGAGATTTACTGTCGTGGTAGAGTGCTTGACTCGAGACCGAGTGTCCGATGGTTAAAGCCTCGCCGGCGCTATAGCGTTGTGTCCTTGAGCAAGACACATTAATCCTAGCTTAGAAGTGGTTTTACCCAGTAAGAACCTACATAACTGAAAGATTGTTGATGTGACGTAAAGAATCAAATCATGGCAAACAAGGTTTTACTGTTATCACTATTGAATTCCGTCCATCAAAAATGCTATCATGACGTTTCGTTTTGTGCAAATGCTTAGTGTAAGTCCCATTATCATATTTTGACAAGCCTGGCCCTATAGCGAGGCGGGGAGAATCAAAAATAGCAGCTTACCATCGGCCCAGCAATGTGCAATTATCTTTCGCCGGTGGGCCGATAGTGGTTAGCTTTAACGTTCTTTCTGAGATTTTATCGAAAACGAATGATTTCACAAAACATGCGCATGAACGTAATCATTTAAACTTCTACGCTGTCTTTAATTTGAGCGGGCAATATCAGGGAAGGTTCTGACTAGGCTGTTCGAATGCCCAAATTCTAGCCTGCACCTGCGCTGGTCGCCAATGACAAAAAACATAAATATCTTCTGAGCTGACTTAAATATTACAGCATCACTCTACAATAAGTTATCACGTCCGGAAAACCCAACTATATATAAGCACGGGTATTTAAGATCAGTCAGAATGACAAGCTCCTGTCTGAAAATGGCGAGACTACCGTAAAATGATCACTCTGCATTTAATTGCATAAAATTCGTTACGATTTTGTTATCCATCGCATCAGTAATATTGTGTGCGTACAGTTGTAAAACGCCTTTTCTCGGACCCGCGAAGAGTAGTCGGCAGAGTTCTATTTATAGTCCGACTTCTATGGACTACTCTTGGGGGTGGCGGGTGGGGGGGGGGGTAGTTCATAAGTCATGAGTTTGAACCCTTGAACAGTTTTGTTGAAATTATTTTCTCTCTTCTACTGATTCTGATGAGAGTATTTAGTAAGTACTTGATACCGATAACCCCTTTGTAAAGCAGCGGTATACAATACGTTGACCGCTACAGTGGTATGACTCAAATTGATGAAAAATACATGGGCATAAAGCCTCAAACAAACATGCACATTTCAGAGGGTTGGCGGGCGTATCGCCATGATAGACTGTTTACCGAGTTTTATAATACATTTTGGCACAACTTTGGGTGCGACACACACTTATTTAAAATAAATTTGTTAACCAAACTTAGTGAAGTCTTTGGCGTTACATTGCAATGTAAATGACGTTATTTTTTGCGCAAAATTTACAGAGGGTCCTTGTCTTTAGAAACCCATAGTTTACACAATTTAAGCACTAGGCAGATAAAATTTCGATTTTTCTCAATGAAATAAACCATATAAACTTATTTTAAGTAAGTATGCATTTCTATGGCAGGGCCGATTTCACCCCTTCGTGAACCTAGTCCTTTCGCTTGTTGCTAGCTTAGATAAGGTACTTTCCAAAACACGAATAACAAAGGCGCTGATCAGACTGCGCGGAAGCGCAGGCTAGTCTGCGCCTGTGTTGTTCGCAAACCCCCGAAGACAGGTTTTCTCGCGTTGCGGCCCAATTAAGCAAAACAAAATAAGCACTTGCCATTGGCAACATTTATGTTAATATTATTAATGATATAGTCAACAAAAATATACAAAATATGAAGTTATTTTTTTCTTGTTATGAGAGTAACAGCATGTACTTAATGTTTTCAAACGAACTGATTGGTAAAGATTTCTACAAAGAGTCAGCCAATTTCTAACACTCGCCACTGGCGATATTAACGTGCTGCAAAAAGTAAGTGAGTATGACCAGGAAATATCACAATCACATACTACGGACTAACCAATGACACCACAGGGAAGAGTCAAACAACGAGAACAACAACGTGGCATTCAGAACACAACTAAAGTAAAGCAACCAGCTCTCTCTTCCCCAGCGACATGATTGCAAAACTAGAAAGGACACAAAGTACTGCAAATCAAAACAATGTCCTTACACCAATATAAACCCCAACAAACAATAGGAGCAACAACACATGATGAATAAACAACTACATAACAACCTTAGAACGGGCAGCAGCAGAAGCAACCGGGGGGAGGGGAGGGGAGGGGGGGGGGCGTCAATAAATTTAACTTACACTTTAGATTCAGCAGTTGTAAAAACACAAAATTAGTAAGCTCAGGTGGAGTTTTTCTACCTTATGCAATGTATCATCACAGGGAAACAACCAAATCATTTAACAAACTGTGAGGAAAAAATAAAAAGGGCTCACAACACACAGACTGTCAGAGCTAAAAACCCAGTTGAGGCACGGTGGGCACAGCCTCAGACAAATTTCAGGCACCGACCCACCGATCATAAAAACGACAACTTTTTCACCACACTTTTTTAGATTGTCAATTCCATCATTTTCTAAAGTCTGCTGATAGTTTTTTTGTACTCTATCTACCCAGTACTCCATAAATAGATGTACTTCAAGTATGGATGAATGGTTAACTTAAATTTTTGCATAAAATTGGAATATTGTAATAGGTAGAATTTACTTTAGTGGGATTTAAAAAAAAATGTTTTAAAAAATCAGATAAAAACATCAAAAAATAAATATCCATTATAATATACGTCACTTAGACTTAGTTTCTGCCCTGAATATTATCAACTTATTTGCATGGGAAAAACCTTGTTACAGTTCAATTGCATATATTATTTGAAAGGATACAGAAACGCAAGCTATAATATAATGAGATATGTTAGATGGTAAATACTTGAGGATTGAAATTCATATATTCAGCTTACACTGGATGATGAAAAACATTAGCTATTTTAATGTCTGTGAAGCCCAAAGAGCTTCCCAGAAACATTAAAATAGCTCATGTTTTTCATCATCCAGTGCAAGTTTAAAATATGAATTTCAATCCTTATATTTACATTCTATATTTTCAATCAAATTTACTTAATTATCGTCCACCCAACCCCGTCAGTTATCCTTATAAAATGAAATATTTCATTTGTAACGGAGGTGTTGGAACAGCAAGGGAGCGAAACTTATGAACATAACGTCGTGGCATACGTGAATGACGTCACGCAATTGTCGATAAATAAAGAACGTTATTGGCTGACGTTGACGTTCCTCAGCCTAGAGGCGCGGTCCAGATTACATGACATTTCAATGGTTTGCATAGAGAAATGCAGGCAGTCAGAAATGTTGGTTTCATCTAAGACAACTACACTGAGAATGTAAATACAATTTTTAAATGATCAAATAAGTCTGATGAATGGTCAACAGTGGCATCCGCTTCATCAATGCTGTACGTTATATCAGACGGCAAACTAATAATTTTAAATCACTCCAACTGTTTAACCAGCATTTGCTATGGCGGATAGATGTGGGGGGGGGGGCAGGGGTGCAGACTTTCTTTCCTGGATATTATAAGGGCTAAAGGTTTCCTTTGCCCTCCCCCTCACCCCGAGAAGCAATGGACCAAGTTGGATTATATTGCTTCTCGAAGGAGGTATGTAAAGCCCTCTGTGAAATAAGATCATGTTAAAAAAAATGTTGTCAAGATCACCCTGATGGCATTTTCTATACCCACACTCATTTCTCTTTTTGCTTTCAGTATAGGAGAACAATGGATAACCGATTATTTTTCCTGGACAATAAGTCGCAGAATTTCAGAATCCGAAATCTCGATCATTAGGAGTAAAGCCAGAATCTTCACACCTTAGGGACAGCAAAATATCAATGCTGCAACGAATATGCCGCTTATCTTATAGACATGAACGCAATGACTTTTGCAGGTACTTGGTCTCAAGGGTATGCTTTTACTTTATCATAGAATAAAAATATACCTTTTGTGTCTCGGCAGGAGAAAACATAATTTTATGCACACCAGAAATATACTGAGGAAAAAAAGTTTAGCAATACACTTTGGGGATTCACAGTATATGAAGAGATGGGATTTTTAATTTTATAATATCAAACATATATGTAAATACACGTTTACGAGTACGATACAACTAACCGCTTGGCATTTCAAATAATATAAAGTCTGATTTTAAGTCCCCTTTCTAAAACAGCTTATCTGGCAATAGCGCGAACAGTTTTCTGGTAAAAGTTTCATTGTTCTATCAAATGTTTAGATCTAAAAGCCAAACAGTGTAACCGGTTTACAACTGAATGTTATGTTCACCATTTTCGTACAGTTTTTAGTTGAAAATCGTATTTTTTTTCAAATTACCTCCCTTTCAATTGAAAAAGCGTTTGAAATTAAAATGCGTAGCAGATCAATTCCTCGCTATGAAATCGTAATTTGTTTCTTTTGATCTCTGGCGGGTAGCCATTAGACCATTTTTAAACAACTGACATGTTTGCGCACTTGCTAATAAAAATATCTAGTGCTAAAAAGATCGCCTATGGGAAAACCCTTTATAACTTATTGCTAAACTTTTCCCCTCAGTATAGTAAGTGAGTATGATCAGGAAATAACACAATCACAAACCGAAGACAAACCCATGGCACCGCGAGGAAGATCCACACAACCATAACGAGACACTAGGAAGACAAAATAAGCAAAGCAACCAGCTCTCTCTTCCCCATCAAGATGATTGCAAAACTAGAATGGACATAAAGTAACGTACAATAAAACATAGAACAATTACAGACTCCAACAATGGCAGTAACAATAAACAATAAGTCAACAACTTAAAACGGACAGCAGCCTAAGCCACTGGGGGGGGGGGGGGCGCTTAAATGCATTTTACTGGTACCAAATCATCGCTCTAGATTCTGTTGTTGTTGAAGTACACGAAATGTTCAGCTCGCATGGAAGCCTTCTAACTATTGCAATGTATCATTATGGAGAAACACTCTAATCAAATTAACATACTATAATTATTAATTGGACGAATCTTTTTCGAATTTTAGGGTAGCTGCATAGAGATAATCACTAGTTGAGCAAAAGTTGGCCTAGCCAAAAAAGTAAGCATCAGGTACCCTTTGATGCACATAAATACTAGAAGTAAGCTTAGCACTTTATTGCTTTATTGTTCTCCATATTACAAACACACAGTATAACTTTTTTACTCAGGCGTAGCCACGGTTGCCCTTGTGACGTCATGACGTCACATGACTCTGCTTAATGCTGTTTCATAACGGAGTATATTAAGAAGTTCATGTACTTAACATAATAGAATACCAGTAAATATGAAATTAACATTAGTTATACTTTCTCTTTTCAAGAATGATGGGGAAAAACTTAAGACAAGTGGAAAGTGTTTTCTTCTTCTTAATTAATAAAGAGATGAAGTGTGTTGTTTGTCCAATATAAGCGTTTGCTGTGATAGTTCATTTCACATGCATACCTTTAAAACCACATTGATCAATACAATCTATTTGCAGCACTATTTGAACAATCTATGCAAAAAATAAGCCTCGTTTAAGATATGCTTTGATGGTTAATTGTGTCTATAACGCATTTTTGTTTTATTAGCACTGTTCATCTCTAATATTTTTATTACCTGATCATTTTACTCTGCTGTCTCATCTATAGACACCCATTTTCTCAGTAACTGCAATGTTTCCCCTCTGACGCTATTACTGCTTCTCTTTCACTAAATGATGTGTGAGTGTCACATATTGCTTTTATGTTACTTCAACATATTCTTGAAAAATATTCAGTGCTTCCAGGTCATTTGCTGATTGCTCTGTAGTAGTCTTTCTTTTAAAGATGGTTTCTCTAAACCACTAAATAATTCATCTGTCAATAGTACTAACAACATACCCATCAGTTGCTTGGTTTTTTTTTGCTGTTCGCTCGTGTTCCTTTTGTAGATATCGTATAAAACATCTTTTGTGATAAATAGCATGTTCTTTGTCATTTTCAGCAAGTTATTTCTCTACCTCCAATCTGAGCTTTCTTTTCTGAATTTCCTCTGTTGTGGATTAAAGAAAATCTAGTTTCTTTTCCCCTGGTTTTCTCTTTGTTATCGATATTTTCAGCTTCCTGCTTTATATCATTGTCAGCGATAAGTTCAGCTTCCATTCTTCTTATTTCTGTTTTTAAACTTGACATCTCAGCACTTAATTATGCAACTTTAGGTAGGACATTAGCATCTTCTGACTCAAACATTTTCAATCATTTTGAAATTATTTTCTCATTGTTTCTTTGATTCAGTACTTTGAGATGTTTAACTTCTTTTGTATTTTAATCCACATTTTCCCAGCTAGCTGGACATTTTGCTACAAGATGCCTATATGACCGACACGATTTGCATGTCAACAATTTCCCATTCACTCAAACAGGGTTTCTTTTTCCTTCCAATATGCGCTAAACAACAAATTCGACCACCAGCTTCTGTACCTCTGTCTCCATGTAAATTCCTCACATTCTCACCATAAGGCTGTTTCACAGAATCAGCCTTCAATAGTTCAGGACCCACACGTGAAAGTGACGAAACACAATAAAACATCACACACAAGAGAGACAAAAGGTTAGCCCTTTCCCAGCAGGTGATCACAAAGCTGCAATGAACAGACAAGAAAGCATGACAAACAGGAAACAACAATAACAAAAATGAGCCACAAAAGAAGCACCTCCTTGGAACGGTCAGTAAGTTTGAACGCTAGTATTTCAGGTAGTATACTAACTTTCATTGTCCAAAGTTTCCTTTATTTGGAATAAAACAGCAGCAATAAATTCCCTAATGTTTTGTCCATCATATCTCTGAAAATTTTCAAAATCTTCGTAATTTTCATCTATGTCAGGTAACTCATCTTTTAAGTGGTCGAGACGTGCAAGCTTGAGCCTGTTTTAGAACATTATGAAAACTCAAACTAATCAAATGCACACACTTAATTTGATATGGTCAGGCATGGATAATGGCGGGCAACAGTCAGAACTCCTTTCTCAAAACCTACGTGGGTGCATAAAATTGGGCGAACTACACTGTCATTATAATCGAAAATCGAACCGAATCATCTTTTCCGAGGTGAACATCAGGGTATTGAATAGAATATCTTCTTAAAAGGGTATCCTTTGGAAGCAAAGACTACACCAAAGCCGCCATGGTGTAGTGGATAAACCACTTGCCTTGTAAACCAGGGGTCACAGGTTCGATTCCCGGCTTCACCAGTCTGTCAGATGAGACTTTAAGCCGTGGCCTCGTCTCCATATCCCCTTAGCCGTTGGTGGGACGTTTAACACAAACACAACAACATAGGTATTGAATCAATGTATCCAAATGATTTCCTTTTTCAAAGTATCCAAACTCGGGTAATTTTAAGCATTTTCTCTGATCGTAAATGGCTCTTCATTGGATAGTGTCAAAACAATAAGAATACCCTGCTTTGATCTGCTAACTTCAGTCACTTCCATTTACGCCAGCAGCTCCTGCTTATAACGTTCATAAGATTTAAAATCCAAACACCTGGCCTCGAAGTTGTAAAACTTGAGTACAGTCTCAGACTCAAAATAAAGGGCAATGATTGGCTGCTTGCGGACACGTGTCCGCAAGCAACCAATCACTGAGCTTTATTTTGAGTCTGTGATATAACGAGGCCTGGTGAGTTGGTTGTCACCACCATGCTACTTAAATCCTTTCACAAACACTCTGCCAATTTTACTTCCACAAGTAACTTCTATACTCTTCCAAAATTCCTCTGGATCTGTTCACACCATTTACTTAGTCCCTGATTTTCCTATAATTGCACAATTTAACATGCCTACTGTCTATAGTCGTGACTTCCCCGACACTGAGTACCTATTTTACACTCTGCTATCGCTTGTTAATGCAAAAAAAAAAAAAAAAACACTGAAAGTAGGCTGAGCACATAATTGTGCGTCCATATTGCTAATACACAGTAACTGTTTCCTTAGGGGTCGTCATGGTGGCCATTGTGATATCATGGCGTCACATGACGTTGCTTGATGTTTCACAGGCAGAGTATTAAAAAGTGCTTAACATGATAATAGAATAGCAGTAAATGTGAAATTTACAGTATCATTGCTAGAATGTGATTGGTATTAGTCACCATTGTGCATGACATGTGCCTGCAATTAATGTGCAAATAATTTATGAGTTCAATCAGGAAATACCACAATCACACACTGCAGACCAACCCACGGCAACGTGAGGAAGAGCCAAATAACATTAACAGTCACAATGCATTAGGAAGACAGCTAAAACAAAGCAGCCAGCTCTCTCTTCTTTGTCAGGATGATTGTAAAACTAAAAAGGACAATAAGTAAATCAGGACAAAACAAAGACCAAACACAGCACCCTCACAAACAATGAGAGGTACATAAAACATTGAATAAATAGCAACCGAACCACCACTTTAGAACGGACAGCAGTCTAAGCCACCAGGGAGCATAAATGCATTTTACTGGCGCCAAATCTGTAGTGGTTAAACAACAAAAATTGAGCCGTGACATGAGATTTCCAACAATGTAGTATGTGCGATCAGCAAAGGCTCAGACCAGCCTGCGCATTCGCGCAGTCTGATCAGAGCCTTTGCTAGTCGCTTGAATATCATATGAGTGTTAAGCTACTGATTGAACATTATTTGGAGTTTCTAAGCTTGAAAGGAGACTGCAGAGGCTCGTCTGAGTCTACACTTGTCAAAATGCCACATTGTTGGAAATCACATGTCATGGCTCAATTGTTTAGCTTGCATATTGGGTTCTAACTAATGCAATTCATCATCACAGGGAAACCAAATTAATAAACTATGATGAAACAAATGCAATAAATAGAGGATCATACATGAGTGCTCATGTTTTATTGAATTTATTAAACGAGTTGGCGAAAAAGATAAAATGCGAGACTTGCCGAGCATTTATCCCTTTTTCGCAACGAGTTTAATAAATTCAATAATACAAGAGCACGAATGTTATATTCTATTTATCATATGACAAATACTTTGAAACCTGATTTCTGGCGTAAAAACGTTATAATATTGTCATTATGTACGCAACATTGTTATGGACGTCATAACGTTTCCCGTAAATCAATGAACCACTAGTGGTTTATCGATTTTATTGCATGGCGTTATTTCACTCGCAGACGTGACGTCATATGATAAATGATTGTCAAGTCCAAATCCTGACTATAGTTGTAATAACGACATTAAATGCGAGCACTGGTAAATGGTTTTACGGTAACCATTATTGGGGTTTAAACCAGCCATGCAGAATGCCGTTTTAATGCTATTATTCTTATTCCTAGAATCTTTACCCTTTGTCTGCTAGTGTCTTCTGGTGATAATTTTTGCAAACAGTTTGGACCCAGATAAGGCCCAACAAAACGCCAGGCTCATCTGTTCCAAACTATTTTATGGTCTGATGGATTTAATGAAAGCATATTTGGAAAATTATTTATGATGTACTTTAAATCTTACAGACACATCAGACGATATGTAGTCACGATTAGCAACCACAGAGTTATAAGACTAGACAGTTGTAATGTTGAAATCATCAGCATGTTTTTTGTTTTCGATATGGTGCAATATTTCATGATAGAATTTGTATCTAACTGTGCATCCGACAAAAACAACAATGCAGACGGTTAACTGATCAAACATCTGGTAGTTCATTCATTACGAGGGCGTAGTCAACCATTGCATTTAAAAAAAACCTACGTGAATTCAATGCATTGTTGCTGTTTTTATTATTCTGATCATAGGTATTATATGTTGCGAGTCCTGTTTCTTGAAGATATACATCAGCGAGAAATGTAAAAAATATGAACTCTTTTCATGTGTGCATACGATTCATATTTTGTACGCGTGCATGTCCCACGGTTGTAAAAGAATTGTTGGAAAACCTAATTTTAGTGATCAATTAAAAAAGATTATCAAACGTTATATAAAGGTTGGATATAACTTGGATATAACTTGGATGTCTTGCATGTCTGGTCTTAAACCCAATCACGGTTTATAGCTTTGGTTTCCTCTTTATTTTCACGACGGTGGGTCAGGCCTTAGACTCGATGACGGCTCTGACGTAAAGCTTTAATCAGTGGGTTGGTGCCTGATGCTTATCTGTAGCTGAGTCCATCGTGGCTCAACTTGAGGTTTTCGTTAGCTCTGACTATCTGTGAAACGTAATCAAATTTTTTGCCAGGAAAAATTTTTGGGCTAGCAAAACGAAACTTGAATGTATTTTTTTTGTTTAACTCGGTACTGAGACGGTGATTGCACGTTGAAATAAACGGTTTTCATATCTCCTGTGATGCCTTTAAAGTAATAAGCAAAATTAAAAAATCAAATTTTTTGCCTGCTGGCAAAACGAAATTTGGATGTTTTTTGTTGATTTGGTGCCGGTAAAATGCATTTAAGCCCCCCCCCCCCCCCCCCCCCCCCCGGGTGGCTTAGGCTGCTGTCCGCTCTAAGGCGGTGATTCTGTTGTTGTTGACTTTTTGTTTATTGTAACTCCCATTGTGGAGTCTGTAATTGTTCTATGTTTTGTTGTTCGTTACTTTATGTCCCTTTTGAGGAAGAGAGAAAGGGCTTGTTGCTTTTCTTAGTTTATCTTCTTGGTGTCTCGTGATTGTTGTGTGGCGCTTTCTCGCGGTCCCATGGGTTTGTCTGTAGTTTGTGATTGTGGTATTTCCTGATCATACACACTATATTTGAGCAAGTCTACTTTCCAACGTCTGAAAGTCAAATATACATGAGACAGTGCATGAGAATTCCAACAATGTGGCATTTTGACATGTGTAGACTCGGACTGGTCTCTGCAGCCTCCTGTTTAGCTTAGAAACCTCAAATGATGTTCGGTCAGTAGCTAAACAGTGATAGAATATTCAAGCGACTAGCAAAGGCTCTGATCAGTCTGTGCGTATGCACAGGCTGGTCTGAGCCTTTGCTGGTCGCACATACCACATTGTTGGAAATCTCATGCACTGGCTCACATCTGTTTTTCCTATTAATGACCAGTTGTATCTGTGTTGGTCTGCATATTGCCAGACGTATCCTTTATAATGTCTGTTAGGCATATCTGTATTTAAGTGTGTGTTGTCTTTATTTCACAGCAAAGCAGAAATGAATGCCTTGCAATGTTGGTATATCAGTCGATCGCGTGAAAAAATATCGTAATGCGAGCAATCAGTAACGAACTAGAGATAATTCCGGAAAGTTTTGTCAGATGGGGTCCAACTTTAACAACTTTTTTAGTCGTTGAGGAGGAAGAGATGATCCAAAACCACTAAAAGGGGCATCATCGGCCCTCCAGCGAAACGCCATTGAAATGGCGTTTCGCTGGCTGGCCGATAATGCCCGAACATTGACTGCTGGCTTGGTGGCTTTGTAATTTACCAGGAGATCCGGACCAATATTGCTAATAAACCCTATAGCTTTGTCATTTTTCAGGGGGGGGGGGGGGGTCCTGACCCCCTGTTCCCCTCTGGATCCGCGCATGAATGGTACTTATACTCACTACATACAGTAGTCATTCGTACATGGACAGAAGAGTGAAAAAGTCAAACCGGAATATCATACATATATCAGCGCAGGCTTCGATTTGGTTGTTAAAATGTATTTAATCATGCACAAATCCATAGGCGGGGACCGGGAATACTGATATGGACTCCCCCCCCCCCCGAGAAGCATTTGGACCCTCTCTGTAAATCTAGTACATGTAGATTTCTAAAACATAAAAACGATAATTTAAAACTTTTTCACGTTCAACTCAACTAAGGAATTTTAAGAATTTGGTAGAAGAAACAGTCTTCATTTTTCAGTATTATAATGCTTATAGCCAGCTCAACTTTCATTACTCAATTGGACCCCTGCCCCCGATGAAAATATCTTGATCCGCGCATGCTTGAGAAACGACACGCTCATACAGTGATTTTGTTACCTGCGCATCCTGCATCTTTTGTGCATTTTGTTGTCTTTGGGATGCAAAGTTTTTTTTTTATTTCAGCGAGTCTCAGGATACAATAGTATTGCAGACTTGTCATAAAAAATATTGATATTGGAAACAGCGAGTCCCAGGACCCATAAACCCAAAATTGTAAGTGAATCACTGTAATAATAGGCATGGTTCTGTTGTTGTTTATTCATTGTTCATTATTGCCATTGTTTAGTGCTGCTCCCATTGTACAGTTAGAACCTGTGTAAAACGGCCACTCTCAAAATGGCAACAAATTGGTTGACAAGACCAAATCTCGCTAGATGAAAGTCAAAAGTATTGCATAATGCTCCGCATTCTGCATCAATTTCGACCTTCATTAAGCTACCATTTGCCATTAAGATCTTTTTTTTCTATTTTGAGTGGCCGTTTTTCACAGGTTTTACTGTATGTGGGTTTCGTGTTTTGCGCTTGTTTTGTACACAAATCACAGACAAGCTCATGGTATTGCGAGGAAGAGATACAGATCATAAAGAGCCACACGACAGACATCAATAATGCATTTAAGGTAAAGCAAGTTCGTCTCTGTTTCTCAGCGCGTTTATTGCACAACTAGTGTGTTTCCAGGGTTAAAGTGACCCCCTTTATCTTTTATTTAGCAGCTTTAATCCTTACTGATATGATCGACGTTTAGCATGTGGATGTAAATGTATACCGCGTAACTAAAACTTATTTTTAGGAGCATCCCTTATTTTGAACTAAGGCCCAAATGCCCTTCAATTTAGAATAACTTAATCTTTTTCCTTGAGATGTATACCCATTTGCGCCTCTATATTAGTTATCATAAGCATAATGCACGAATTTTAAACTACTGATCGGTAGTTTATTTTTATATCGATTAGGTACACTTGGGGACTGATTCAAAGTGGAGGAACAAAATCAAGCAGAAATTCCATCTAATCCCAGCCTATATAAAAGCTCATACTTAAGTGAGAAAAATATTCTAATTACATGACAAAGAACGGGGGTCACGTTAACCCTGGAATTACAGTAGAACGGACACAAATACTTCATCCCTAACCTAGGACCGAGCACAAATCAATATTAAATACAGATATTAAAACATGTAAGACAACCGTAGGTTGAGCATGAACTCAACAACAAAAGTGAAAGTAAAATAAAATCTTTCATAGTTGAAAAGACATATAACAAAGCAGTTATTGACTTTAATTTTGGTAGAAATAAGAATTCATCTACTCAGTGAATATCACCTTTTCAGATAGATAAATCCTTGAACATGACTTCAACAACAAAAAATCAATCATAGTTGAAAAGTCATATTAGATTTAATTTCGGTAGACATATAGATTTGTCTATCCTTAAAAGTCACTTTTTTGGGTAGATAAATATTCATGTCTACCTCATTGAAGTTAATAATTTTATAATTTCACCACATGGAAACAATCAAATCAAATGAACATACTGTGAGTAACCAAAGAAAAGGGTCACAGACGGTCAGGGCTAAAATTAAATATATAGACAAGCATCAGACAGTGACACCAACCCACCAAAACAGTTTTCTGTCAATTTGATTGTATAATATGATAATACTGTACATGTATTAAGCAAGTTAGCATTCTTAAGCATAACGCAGCTACAAGCTGGAGTCTTCCTTTTTAAGCATCAATCTCCAGAGAAAAAAAAACAATTGTTTGCAGTCTGGAGTAAAAACTTAAAGACACATATTTTGTGATATATGGAATCATTAGTGAATTTACTGATAAGGGAAATTTTACATCGCTTCCAGGTCAATTTCAATATCTCACTTTATTGAGGGGGCTCCAAGGGGGACTTACCTGTAAATTTGATCAGGTTTTATCCACAGCTAAGAATTTATCCATAGGCTATTATTTTGCTTGAAGGAGATTTTGTCTCTCAATCCAAATAGGAAAGAGAAGAGACTTGAACACAAATTATTTATTTAAATAAATATTTTTATTTGTTTTTTTTTCTTGAAATAAATATTATTTCCACAGATTCGCTGATGTCCCATTATTATTATCATCTTTGTCTGTAATGCAAAGGTGCAATAAATTAACCCTTTGACTGCTGAGTGCAGTGCCATAATGTTCAGACCCAGACGAAATGCCGAGTTATGTGGCATTTAATCAGGGTCTACACTGTTTGCTATTATACATTATTGGGCCTTGTCACAAGACGCATTGACATAGGTGCATGCGAAAGACAAAAGGGCAGACCAGCCTGCACATTTGCGAAGTTTGACCAGCCCCTTTATTTTTCTTGCGCCACGACCCTATCAGAAATGCAGACCCTGGTGAGAAGCAACATTATGCAGCATCTCATCTGGGTATGCACTGTTTACTATTTACTAATGTCCAGTAATGTATTTCAAATGGGATGCTGAGGGCATTTGCTGGTTTGAGTCAAATACCAAACTGAACATCCACTTTATGCATTTCCAATATGTACCTTTTTCATATGTGCTGGCCCATTTTTTTTATTTGGAGAAAATGCTATTTTCTGTATATAAAGTTTGTAGAAACTATTTGCTTTACTTCATTTCCCTTTATGATACTTTTTGCCTGCCATTGTCATCTGCTGATTACTGTTACGCGTAAATAAAATGCTTTTGGATCAAAATTGGGCCCAGGAAGATGTCGGGCCTGATCTGAATCAAAACTGTTTGACACTTATCAGGGGCATTCTTACTGTTATTATTGCCAACTTATAACATCAACATACAGTTTGGACCCAGATCAGGCTGGACAAATAATATCTGGTCTGGACTGGATTGAAGCTATTTGATTTTTTTATTCTGATTTCTTCTTGAAAAAAAAATGTTTTCAAAAATACAAAAAAAAATAAAATAAAATAAAGTAAAATAAATACATCAGCAGGCGACAAAAATGCATGAAAAAGTTCCCGACATGCAACCAAGGCCTTTTCACATCAGACAGAAAAAAAACTTACTGTTACTTTAGCAATAAAAAATGATACTATTTACCCGAAACATCCTGATGGGACAAGCAGTGCAGACCCGGATCAGACACTGTGGAGTGTGGCATCTGATCAGGGTCTCTACTGATCGCTTTCAGACTGCTCTGTCAAATTTTGTTGTTGTTTTTTTTTTAAAAAAAAAAGAAGATAAATATCACCCAACTGCACTCAAATTGAAAATGGACTTATCCAATTGATAAAGATGGAAAAATCCATTTTTCACAAATTGATTAATATGATACAATTATTTAATGGGGCAAAGATTATGCACCAGTATCTTACATCTATTGTTTTTTTGCCTTTATTTCTTATTTCATATCTTTTCAAGAGAAATATTCAAAATATTCTTTTCTTTTTTTTCTTTTTAAAATGTTCAAAAAATTCTTTTTTTTTTCCAATGTCCAATATTATTGTAAACATCACCTGTTCTGTTCAGCTAGATCGATCATTTTGTTCTTTCTTTATAAGCAATTACCTAAACCTTTCAAGGGGCCTCTTTATCACCCATGCAGTGAATTCATAATCACCTCATTATAGCTGTCCTTTGATCTTCCCAGTATGACCCCTGGAGAGAGTCATAATGAGTGGTACCACTATTATTGCTCAAATTTCTATCCCTTTAACGCCAGTTAAAACGCAACTTTTACAGTATAGCCTTACTCATGATTTAATGCTATTTTACCGTTCTAATAAAATTAAAGCATAAATCTATGGTCGCGATATCAAGCCAATACTCTTTTTGTGCAGATAAAGCAGTCCAGATAAGCCAGGCTTTAGTTTTTGATAAAGGGACACAACCCGAACTTCGACACAAAAACTGCAAAATCACCTTATTAATCTGGATAACATGGCTTCTTTATGAGCGGTTCGTTTTGGTTCATACTTTCGTAAAATTTCAATATTGCTCTACTTTCTATGCACACGCAGCAGAAGTTTTTTGTCGTGAAGTTTTGACCTTCAAAATGGTTATCAAAGTTTCAGCATTAAAACCGGAAGTTAACGAAAATGCGACACTTTTGGCTGTAAATATTGCGATAAATGATAACCATAGGTTATGGCCTTACAACTTACGTATGCCAATTTTGAAATAATTCAGTTTAATTAAAGCTTTCGTGATTTCTCAAAATTTTGGGAAATTTCGCGAAAAAATGATATTTAAAACATTAATTTCAGGTCCTTCCCGCAAAGGGAATTTTGTGTTGTATTCCGTTTTCTTGTTTGTTTGAGTGAAACGCAGTACTCTCAAACTGATTTTGAATAGAATTTCAAAATTTAAAATGGTTACCAAAAAATTTGATGACTTTGTCATTTTTTACCAATTTTTTTTGGCAGAAGTGTGCAATTGAGCTCAAGTTTTGCTAAATCATTCTCGTACGTTAGGGACGCTTGTTAACACAAAGAAAAAGTGTATCAAGCTGATATTTATAAGAAAAACAACACTTGTACCAGTTGCGTTTTTAATGGCTTTAAGTATATATAGACTTCTCCTAAGGTATCAAAGGGGATCCAACATTTGCCGGGGTGGGGTCCAACTTTATACAGAAGGAGGGAGGGTCCAAATGCTAATTTCTTTAGAATTCCATATAAATTGTGATTTTCCAGGGGTGATGGTCCGGACCCCCTATCCCCCCTATGAATCCGCACATGAATGACATTAATGACTAAGGGGGGGGGGGGGTAAGAAGCAACAGCCCGGGAAGAAGGAAACATTTAAGATTTCTCATTATAAAGCAACGGGAGCAAGGGCTTTATACAAAGCCCTTTCAGCCGAAAAAAAAACGAATTAAAAATGAAATCTTTACCTAGGATGCACATCTGAGGTCCGTGAGATAAGGTATTTGAACATCACAGTTCCTAGCCTTGTTACAGAAGAATATGTATTGGCATTATTCCTTTAGAATTAAAACATAGGGAGCGCAGTGGTTCAGTGGTAGAGTGCTTGACTCGAGACCGAGAGGCCGCGGGTTCGAACCTTACCGGCGTCACTGCGTTGTGGTCCTTGAGCAAGACGCATTTATCCTAGCTTAGTACCGGTTCAACCCAGGAAGACCACCCCTGGTTAACTGAAAGATTGTTGATGGGACGTAAAGTATCAACTCAAACAAAACAAGAATTAAAACATATCGATTACAACACGTTTACTGGTAATATTGTGACGTAATATTAATGGGTACTTTGACAAGTGACTACGTCATTTTAGAGCTTTGTCCCGCGTTTATACTCAGCTGAAAGATGGACGGGGCAAAGATGAATATGTTTATATTCATTTCATCAAAATCGGTTCTGGAGACAAAACCGTTCCATTAAATGCTAGCGCATGTATTTCATTTCTGTTTTAAGCGCCTGATGGTGGTGCATTTTAGAGCTTGAGTTCGTTGCAAAGCAATATCATTAAACACTTAATAAAAGAAAATTTGCGATTACAGGTCACAGAATCTAAATATATAGCGAAAATAAACTGTCATTGAGTACAAAAAAAAAAGAATAAAGAGCGTAAGAAAGGTGATTTTTGGCGCCATTTTTGGTCGCCATTTTGAGGGAATATTTAGCGTCGCGCAATTTTACAATTTTGAAATACTTTAACCCAAAATACGCTCTTTGCGTTCCTACTTTTGGGAAATTATAACCTGATACCACTCAATACATAGAATTGACCATCTTGACTTAATAGTACGTAGATGTAAGGACGATTTTGTGATAAAAACTATTACCAGTTGGATCGAGAAAAAACCTACTGTCGTGCAATTAAAGATGAAATGAGCTGCGACATGAGATGTCCAACAATATGGTATGTGCGACCAGCAAAGGTTCAGACCAGCCTACGCTTACACGCAGTCTGATCAGAGACTTTGCTAGTCGCTTGAATAATCTATGACTACTAAGCTACTGACCGAACAGCATTTAGAGTTTCAAAGCTTAAGAGGAGGCTGCACAGGCTCGTCTGAGTCTATTCATGCCAAAATGCCACATTTTTGGAAATCACATGTCTCGGCTCAAATTACAGATACAAACCGTAATTTGTAGGATCAAAGTTTCTAGATGTAACCAATTCATTATTACCCTCTCCATCTTAATACATTGGATGATTTCATCACCAAAATTAACAATATAAGGTGGTATTTTATTCATCTGTATTTAACTTTAATCGAAATAAATTGTAAGCAAACAGTGAATAACAGGATCTGTCGCCGCATAGTGCGGTGTCTGATATAGGTGTGCACTGTTTTTTTCTCTGTCCCATAAAAGGGATTCTAGGATTATACGCGTAAACGTTAATTTTGTAAAAGTAATGCTTTAATCGCCAAACCACATTTAATCTGAGTTTTGCATTCCCATAAAGACTGTTGAAATCATCAGAACATTGCATAGAATGTGCCATGCTTGCAAATAACGAGTTTATTTCAATTTTTGTGGGATTTTGAGTGATTTATTTTATGATAAACTTGACAGTTATTTTGAAAATAAGCTTCGTTATTAGATACAAGCTTACCTGGTGTATTGCTTTAACATTGCTAGATGATATGAAGACTGTTTTAAAACACTCTGGATTGCACACCTGTATTTTTATGATTCTTTATTTTTTCTAGCAACGCATGATCAGTACTAGCGTATACGTTTATATAAGAAGATAGTCGCGCTCTGTTCAAAATGTTTATAATCTGTGATCACGGTTCTATTGGGTATCGGCGCAAAAAATAAAAAAATAATAATATGAAAAAACACTATCGGTTATGCGAAAGCCTACACCAATTGGGCCTCGTCGCGAGACCTGTCTTCGGGGTTTCTAACAAAGCGATTTTTAAACCAGTCTCCTCAACTACTGAGACTAGCTTAGCTAGAAAATTGAAATTTCACCTGGAACAAGTTAACATATGCTACTTTCTCAAATGCGAACAACAAAGGCGCTGATCAGACTGCGCGGATGCGCAGGCTGGTCTGCGCCAGTGTTGTTCGCAAACCCCCGAAGACAGGTTTTCTCGCGTTGAGGCCAAATTAATTATCGATAGTTTAAGCGGAATATTTACTGGATTTAGGAAACATGAGCCAAGACAAGAACATGACAACCATCTGAATAAACTAAATGCTAGATAAGACGATGTTTTTCAATCGAAATGATGTTACATGTCGCTTTCTTCCAAGATCCATGGAATAGTCCATAAAACTGCATACAATAAATGTCATGATGGTATATTCAATATGTTTAATAAGCACATGTTAAATTTTCCAAACAATAAAGATAAAACTGCAGAAGTGCGTCTCGGTAAAACTCAATTTCCGACCGTATATCCGACGGTATACCTCCCCAAATGAAAATTTTGAATACAGTTATCCCCTAAAATATTATCAGGGGCAGTTACTCCTGCTTTAAGCTATATTGAATATAATGTATTATCTTTGCATTGAATGTGTCATGTCAAAAAATAAGTGAGTATGATCAGGAAATACCACAAGCACACACTGCAGACCAACCCACGGCTCCAAAATACAATAAAGGACCTCGGACAGTCTTAATGAAGGATTGCCCATAAAAATGACTAGAGAAAAGTTTCAAAGAAAATGATATTTTTTCTATGAAAAAGATAGTAGGTTCAACCCTCGACTTATCCACAAAAGCCGTTTCTCATTGGACAAGTACCAATTGAAAAATATGGGTTGAAAACTCTGTTTTTGCTATTAAACATATAGAAAATAGAAAAAGTTTTACTGAAGTGCTTTCCCCTCCGTGACCAAACTAATCCTTTTGCATACAGTTGTAGTTTTGCATTTCACACATCATTTAAAAACGGCATGATTGGTCACGGGGGGAACGCTGTCAAAATGCTCAAAAACACTTTATTCTAAAAACGTATTAGAAACTTATTTTGTAAAAAGCTGTAGGTAAATATCAATTTGCAATGGCATGTATCAGGGCTTTAGTTATGAGTGCTTATAAAGTAATTAATTGTCTCATTTCTCAACCAAAACATATGTTGTGGGTACTCAAAAGAACCGTCTCAATGAGGTTAAACTAATGTGTAAGAAAATATTAACGATTTTACGCTCAAATTATGTGTTTATCTAGACTATGATATATACAGTATGTAGATGTGATACACCTCAGTGCACAAGTCATACTTGTTGACCTTGAAACATTACAGGTAATAGTCAAAAGTAATTGACAGCACACTTCTTTTGATGAAACTGTTGTAAATATATATACTTACTATCAACAGTGGATGATCCTGCCGCTTCAGTCTCTTCTGGAGCACAGATTCCACATGATAATAAGTAGTATAAGGAAAATGGAGCCTTGCTCTTTCTTGTAGTTCAACCGGATATCTGTTTTCACTCCCCAGGAACACCCCACTTCCGCTCCGGACTACCCAGCAGCTCCACACTTCCGTTTTCTTGATCTGGGCTATCTACCCAACTGAAAAGGGTGCTCTCGCACCACACTCCTCCCTGTTCTAACAATTTAGAGTAGATCATGGGTTCTCACCCAAGAATATAAATACGGGCCATAAACCCAAAATAAATCCAGGTTCCATCCAAAAATAAAGATACGGGCCATAGACCCAAAATAAATCCAGGTTCCATCCAAAAATAAAGATACGGGTCATAGACCCAAAATAAATCCAGGTTCCAATATCTTTCTGCGCTAAGATGCAGTGAAGCTGATATTTCCTTAATTCTTGAACTTAATATTCTTTTAAAAAGAACCATTTTTGCTTCATAACAAATTACAAAACCTTGTGACAATGAAAAGGGTTACGGGGTAGTCCCCAACATACTGTAGTATATGGATTACTGGTAGAGTCGCTGGCCATTGGTTGTTGTGATATCCAACAACTCCTCCCAAGATAGGAATCTGTGGTGAGCAACCATGCGGGCTATATCGCCCAAATATGCAGGGGTATTGGTCCGGTGATGCCGGCTCACTGGCATATATGGAGAGTCGGTTTCCAGCAGGATTCTGTCATTAGGGACAGCTCTCAGGCCTTCTAGTTGCGGATCGTTAAATGACGACACTTTGGCTGTGAACCCGAAATGGCAATTTGGGAAGTCCTCCAACCAATTCTCTACATCAACACGTCTGCCAGTAAAACAATGCAAATGGATTTTCTGGTCCCTGGAACAGGCTTTCCGAACATATTGAAGGCCGGTATTAAGAACATCCGACGAGTGTACTTCTGAATACCCTCTCAGGTGCAGGACCAAAACTTTATCTGGGTGACAAAAGGTTAACAACCGTTGGAAAGTCCTCTCTTGCTCATCCCACAAATAATCTGGAACAGTTCGATCCAAACCAATTTCCCCTAGAGCGGCTACAAGTGGGTTGGACTGGACTAATGTCCTAACTTGATCCAAATATGCATCGTCATGATTAAAACTTTTAGGGTGAAGACCCACAGCTACCTTCCACCTTCCGTCCATTAAAGGGATGCTGAGCGTTGTTCCCGGGTCGCAGAAAACTATGACCCCTCCTATCAGCGTGACTGGGTTATTGGGAGCAGGTGCCAATGGTTCTCTAAGTATATCATTCAACGTCACTCTAGAAACCTCATTCACGCCCCAAAGTTCTCGGGCTGTTCGGTCAAGGTGAAAATGGCTGTCGAAAGCAGCTGGTGGACCTTGTTGAGGAACTAGTGGTTGATTTCTTGGTGGACTCTGTCGTTTGGGTCTGCTTGTAGCTTGAACCAGTTCAGCATGTTCGGGAACTCGTAGTTCACTCCGTGGGGGACTCTGTTGTCTGGTGGTTTGAAATGATGTAGCCGATGGAGCCTGGGTTATCTGAACTCTCTCAATGGTGTTTACACCTGGTGAACCTTGTTGAGCACGATCAATAACTATGCAGATATTTTCCGGCTGTCTGGGATGCAGAGTGGTGCAGCTCGGGCTTTGCCCCTGATGATAGGTTTGGAAGAATTCTTCTCGAGTACTGTCGGGTAGCTGACCCAGCAAATAAACAAAGATTCTCCAATATACTAAACACGCTGGAGAGTTGACTTGAGGGAAGATCTCAAATTTATCGGGAATCTGCCATCTAGCAAACTTGCACAAAGCTTTCATATCAAGTTGAAGGGGAACCCAAATGCCAGCATAAGCGTGAATAATATCTTGTAGTCTAGAGTTCACATGATTCATGAGGGTATAAGGGGTTGCATTTGGACCCAACAGGCTCCGGGCCAACTGTGTTAATCCATTCAATCTTTGTCTATGGGTATTACCCAGTGCTCTATCTTCAGGTTCTAACTGAACAATAAGGCTTGGCATGTGTGTTGACTGGACATGGTCCTTCATATAGTTGGTCACGGCACCACATCTTGGCACAGGACAATCTTGGTAACGGCTTGACTGTCGACCCTTCTTTGCAGTGGGTTCCACCACAATCTTATCGGTGATTGACCGCTTCCTAACCATATTTTCGGCCGGTGGTGCTCTTACTGGTGAAGGACGACTACGTCTTAACACTGTTGAACGGGATTCTTCCCTGTTGGAATTACTTGTTCCAGCTCTAGACGTGGATTGACGTGATGCATCTTTATGTGCGCGGCTAGTCACTGGGCCTTTGCCCTTATCTTGATGAGGAGCACGTACTGGAGAGTAAGGACGACTCGTCCGCGATGACTTTCCGGGCTGTTGCCCATACTGACTTCTTAAAGATCTTATAGGAGATCTCGAAGGCCTATGGGTTTCCTCCCTTCTCTCATCGGACCTGGAGATCGACCTTATGTCTTTTTCTTTGGCTTCTCCAATCCTCCTATTGACACTAGTCGGGCGATCGGCCCTAACAAGTTCCCAAGGGTCTGGGACAGGCACAACTTGCACATCCATTTGGCTTGTTGAAGCAGCATCTGTCCGTAGGCACGGCAGATCCTGCCCCTCCACCACGACACGCCTATCCTTCGCCATTCCTGATGTGGACTGTACGGTTGGCGGCTTGGTAAGTTGGCGGCTTGGTCTTTCTGCGTCCAGAGATGAGGGGTTTTCCCGGGTTCCATCTACAGAGGTGGGTATCAACCCAATTTTCCGGGAGGCATAGGACGGTCATCCTTCTGGCTTCGTACAGCCAAGAGCAGTTGTTGTTTTTCTTTGCCAGGTCATACTGGCCCATGACGAGTTCTGCCAATATGTCCCTGTCCTGGACAATTCCGATCTGGTTGAAGAGCTCTCTTGGGTCCATCAACACATCATCAAAGTTTCGGAGACGGACCTCCTGGACAACCGTTTCCGCTCTTATTCTTTGACGTCTGGCCACTTCAGTCTCAGGCGATGGAGGTCTATTGGTGACCCGTGTACGATTGAAGAAATTATCAGCATGTCTTCTCATGGTTTCCAGTTTTCTATCGGTCTCCAGCTCTTTCTTACTATTTCGTACTGGAGACTGATGAAGGGTAGTCCCAGAGTGGCGGGAAGATGGGGAGTCTTCAAGGTATTGGCTGTAGATTTCCGGCCAGTTTTCGGGAGTCCTTGGCTCCCCCTCCAAAGTAAAGGGGTGATTCCGTATCCGGTCCTCGGGCTGTTGCCCAGTTTCCATGCTTCCGGCAGATTGGGAAGGATCTTGATCGGGCTGCTGCCCTATATCCCAGCTCCCTGTAGATAGCGAGGGATCTTGATCGGGCTGCTGCCCATTGTTCTGGTCTGTGTGATCTGACCAATGGCTGTCTCTTTCCATTCCTGAAAATAGAAAGAGTATTTTAGTACCAAGTTAGCAGCCATAAGCACCGTTACCCTTTTTGGTAACTGATGCGCAACCTGGGCACTTGTACTTTTTAATTTGCATGACATCGTTGGTCGTCACTCCCACACAAGTGCCATGAAACCATTCAGTGCAGAAATCGCACTGTATCATCAAATCGCCCCAGTCTGGATTCCTGCAAATACAATAAACGGCCTGATGAGTGCCCACACTGAAATGGTCTTGATCTCTTTTTAGATTTTCTTTGAAATTGTACTGGAACCTCTCTAACCAATCTGGCAACTTTCTATCCCTACAAGGTTTGAGACGATTATGATTAGCTGTAAAAACCACATTGATTAGTTTCACCCTGTAAAGGTAAGATGTAAATCGGTTTATAACAATTCCCGGGCCTTTCCAGGGATGACCCAACTTCTTGCATTGGCCCTTAATTGTTGCTGTGTCTAAAACATAAATTAAATCCCCGACATCATACACCCTGCTAAAAATCTTAAGATCATAATCCCGTTTCATTCTTGCTTGTGTGGTTTTGAGACATTTCCTGGCCGTATCATGCACTTTTTTCAGAGACTTTTGCAAATGGGCAACATGCTGATCAGTCGACCACTCAGTAATTTTCATTGGGAACAGGAGGTCCACGGGCTGATTTACCGCCCTGCCCAGCATCATCATGTTAGGTGTGTATCCGGTACTTCTATTCACGGACGACCTCAATGCCCCAGCTATCTGTGCTATATGGAGATCCCAGTTTTTCTGTTTCCCATTAACGAAACATCGGACCGCATCCATTAGGGTACGGTTAAAACGCTCCACTTGGCCATTGGCCGATGGTCTGTATGGGGTTGTCCTGGTCTTATGTATCTGCATCGCTTTACACAAGGCAGCAAACAGCTTACTTTCAAAGTTTCTACCCTGGTCACTCATGATCTGGAACGGGTAGCCAAATCTGGAAAAGAAGTCATTCACTACTGCATAAGCTGTAACTTCCGCAGATTGGTTAGGTAGAGGGATACATTCCACCCATTTTGTAAACTGGTCTACGACCATAAGAACATGTTCGTTCCCTCTCTCAGTTTTGGGTAATGGACCCAGAAAATCAAGGTGTACCCTCTCTAGTGGCGCCCCAGCATGGTATAATGTAAGCGGACACTTTGCATTTCGGGCAGGTTTCTTGTTCCGGTTGCATATATCACAGGTAGCCACAAAGTTTGTTACCTGCTGAGCCATTCCATACCAGAAATATCTGTATTTAACTCTAGCCATGGTACGTTCTGCGGACTGGTGACCTGATGAAGGGATTTCGTGGCACATTTCCATAACTAACTCTCGAAGACTATCTGGTATTACTAAACGTTTAGGCTGGTCCTCGAACTTGGGTCGTTTCCACAAAAGATCATCTTCCAAATAGAATAGCTCTTTGTTTATCCAGTAAAACTTCGCAGCTGGACTAGCGGACACCAAAATGTGCTTCTCGGGTTCAACCCCTTCCTTGTCCACTAACCACTTGCATAGAGTTTCTAAATCTTTGTCTGTCTTAAGTCCCTCTCTTACTTGATTGATGAGATCAGGAGGACAATTAGTTGAAACCTGTGATATTCGACCTGGTTCGGAGTTTACTCCAGCATCAACTTCTTCATCTTGGAGGCATACATCTTCCATATGAGGACAACAGAGAATAGTTATATCTCCATCTTCTTGCTTAATAAGGTCAAGGTGACACTCTCCAAAATCTTCTGGTTGGTCGCAGTGATCTTCGATCTCCCAAGGCCACACTCTTTCAACATCCTTCAGCTCTTGTACTGCCGCCTGATCTTGTTCTTCACTGTTAATAGGTCCCTCGACTACGGACTCGACCGCCATCTGACGACATGTAAGTGCCACAACATCGTCTACATCTTCTGTAAAACGGGACCATTTTTCATGTGCTCTGGTACACTTTGTGCATCCCCCACAGGGTAAATCTTCAGGTTTTACCCCTAGACGGTAATTATTGCAGCTACCCAAATCCTCAGACTGGATTCTTGACAGCGCATCTGCATTTTCATGTTTTCTACCTGGACGATGCTTTACAATGAGGTCATACTGACTGAGCTCTTCCAGCCACCGGGCTAGTTGCCCATCAATTTCTCTGAAATTTAACAGCCAACGTAGGCTATTATGATCAGTCCGGACCAGAAATTGTCTCCCTAAAAGATAATGGCGAAACTGCCTGGTGAAGCGGACCAGAGCCAGAAGCTCCTTTCTAGTGGTGCAATAGTTTAACTGTTCAGGGGTCAAAGAAAAACTACCATAAGCTATGACCCTCTCCACGCCCTGCTGCAGTTGAATCAGCTCGGCACCAATGGCGTAATTTGATGCATCTGTATCTAAAATAAAGAAATCATTATTATTGGGTAGACCCAGCACTGGTGCGGTTGTAAGTGCCTTCTTCAGTTCCTCGAACGCCTCTTGGTGTTCTGATTGCCACTGGAAAGCTTGTTTTCCAGTTAACCTGTAAAGAGGAACAGCAATTTCAGCAAAACCCTTAATAAAGTTTCTATGGTTATTTACCAAACCTAGGAACTGTTCAACCTCCCTGGTATTCTGTGGCGCTTGCCAATCTAGAACTGTCTTAATATCGGTTTCCGTCAGCTCGATGCCATCTTCACTGACTAGTCTACCTAAAAAATCGACTTTCCTCTGAAACAGAATGCATTTCTTTGGTTTGAGCTTGAGCTGATTCTTTCTGAAACTCAACAACACTTCACGTATATGGAACAGGTGTTCCTTAAATTTGGATCCCAAGACCAGTATGTCATCTAAGAATGCCAAAACTATACTCCACATTAAACCGCGTAAAACTAAGCTCATTACTCGGGCATAAGTCGCAGGTGCATTGCAAAGTCCGAAGCCCATGCGGAGGTGCTCGAACAGGCCATACTTAGTGATGAAGGCTGTCTTCTTGCGATCAGGTTCGCTGATTGGTATCTGCCAATAAGCAGAGTTGGCGTCCAACTTTGAAAACCACTTGTTTCCGGCCAAAGTATCAAGACAATCGTCTACCAGAGGTAGAGGAAAAACATCTTTAGTAGTTACAGAAGTTAAAGCCCTATAATCTACACACCACCTTACGGTGCAGTCTCTTTTTCGGACCAGAACCGGGGCTGAGGACCATTCTGAAACAGAAGGCTGGATAACTCCAGCTTTAAGCATTTTATCTAGATGGACTTCCTCCTCATTTGCAAACCGAGCAGGTGTCCTTCTCATTCTTTGCTTAACGGGTTTAGCCGACCCAGTCTCAATGTCATGTGTTATATCAGAGAAACTACCCAGATCAAACTCGGACTTTGCAAATACATCCTCAAACTCGATTAATAAATCTGCAAGCTCATCTTGTTCTTCTGGGTTTAAGTGTTCTATTGATCTCTGAAAAAGATCTCTTAAATGTTCGGGCATTGCCCTTGAATGATCTGACCCGGGGGATTCTCCATCTCCGTCTGGCAGAACGGCATCACGGGCTAATGCCCCAGGTGAACTTGATTCATCCTCATCTCTCTCCCCCTTCATCGGTACAATTTTGGACACATTCACACTGTTTCCCTTATTGGGTTCTAACTCAACATTGCAGTTTATGTCTGATGATTGTGTTAGGGTGTCATTAGTGTCTGAACAATTCTGAACCTCACTAATCTCTTCAGGTTCGTCTCGTGGAACAGTCAAAATACTACATACAGGTGAAGCCTTTGCGATCTGACTGTTATTTTTCAAGTTAATGTAATGATCCGTTAAGTTTAACATACATACGTGAGGGGTAGACCCCGCCGCATGCAGTGTCCTAGGTATGACTACCTCCAAGTCCTCAACGGGCTCAATCATATATTCTGTCAATTTTTCAGCAATTTCACATTGAAGGCGTACTGCTGAATTAGGAGGAATTCTAGTGGTTTTTCGAATGGTGACCTTTGCCACTTTGTTATCTGACTTAACCACTTCTATAGAGACCCTCTCTCCCTTCTCTCCAAAAACCATGCATCGGTCATTCAATTCCAGGTCTACTTTTTGTCTGAGTAGAAAATCCAAACCTAATAACATATCATCCTGAATAGGAGCTACATACACTGTTTCAGGAAATATGTTTTTCCCTAACTTTAACTGCACTGGTCCTACTACGAAGCCTTGCATAGACAAGTCACGTCCTGCTGTGTACAGAGTTACTCTTCTCAGACATGGCGGTTTTGGATCCATTTCTTTAAAAATCCTGTCAGAAATAATAGTTACTTCTGCTGCTGTATCCACTACTGCTTTTACTGGCACATTCTGCAAGATAATGGATACTCTTAGCATGGAAGATGACATTAGCTGACAAATCACTACATCTTTCCACATGCTGGTATCTACTTCTGTCTGGTCCAATGACCTCTCATCTGTATCACCTAGAATGAAGCTGTTTAGATCATTGGCCTTGTTGTTACCACCGGGGTCAAACCCCTGCATTCCGGAGTCATCCTCCTCTTTCATCCATATAATACCCTGGGGTTCTCTTTCGGACCCCTCCCTATTTTGCTCACCAAATGCTTCATCCTCTGAGCTAACTGTTTGTTTATATTTAGGGACACTCCCCTCATGGTGGTTTTTTGCGGTGTCCAGCACCAAGTCTTTGGGAGTTGATGTGCCAAATTTTTGCATATCCACCCCCTCTACCCAAACTTCATAGCCCCCCAACTGTGAAGGCTGAGAAATTTTATTCACCTGTCCAGTCTCGTCTAAGTCTAATGGTAGGCCTTCTAATTGACGGGTCGCACTTAGGCCTCCTGGTCCGACCCACTGGTGTTTAAATCATCAGGGGTTACTTGTTTTGCATTAAAAGAAACCTTCTTTTTGTTGGGACAATCACGCTTAAAATGGCCTTCTTCGTTGCAATTGAAACAGCGTACAGGTGACAATGACTTTCCCCATTGGGCTCCCACTGTGGAAGGTGAAGGAGACCTACTCCTGTAATTTCTCTCTGTAGCGGATTTAATATCCATAGCATCCACCAATAATTTAAGGGTTTTCTCTATATCTGCCAATCGTTCATTAGTGCCCGTATTTTTACTCTCTTTTGGGCTGCCTGCTGATGGATAGCTAGCCCTCGAACCTGTATATGTGTACCTTTCTCGTTGTGGTGGGCGTGATCCTCTGATTGGCTGGTAATTTTGGGGTTGACTGGCAACTAAATTTTGGGGTTGGCTGGCAACTAAAGTTTGTGGGTAATTTTGGGGTTGACTGGCAACTAAAGTTTTTGGGTCCGTTAATGCTGTTGCATAAACGTTGTAATCGGGAACTTCCCATGATTCAACTTCTCCCATCTGTCTCGCATATCTGGGCTTGGCTTGAAAAATTTGGTGGTTAAATTGATACCACTTAACTGCATCCATCGCATCTTCCATGCGGTTAAACATTTTGTTTACCACATACATTCCCGCATTTTTATCAACGAACCCATGACAGAAACGCATAACTGCCTGTTTTTGTATGTGCTCGTCGGGTAAGTTCTTATAAGCCTTAGTGGCCAAAGTAAGTACCCTGTCCGCCCATTCCTCCATTTTCTCATCCTTATTTTGGAACGAATTCATGAATGCCAATTGGGAGGTTTCCGCTAATTCACGAAATGCAAATCGGGCTTTCATTTTCGCGATTACGTCATAGTATTCCATCTTGGGTGACCGTTCATGCAATGTAGCATAGAACTCTGATACCTTACCCTCTAACACATACATCAATTTAGTTTTGCATTGGTCAGCCGACCAGTGTTTCTCGTCTGCGTAATTGTTAAACTTGAGATAGAAAGCCTCCCAAGTTGTCTTAGCTGGGTCAAACGTAAGAGATTTAGGTAGCCAATCCGAACTAGACTGTTTGATGTTTGGTTGTGTTTGGCACTGCGTTGTGTTCGTCCCGGAAGTTTGGTTGAGTGCAGTGGGTTGATTTAGCAGAGTTGCTTGATTAAGCATTGTTGGTTGATTAACCGGTGCAGATTGGTTGAGTACTGTGGGTTGTGTTAACATTGAGGGTTGATTAAGCATTTGTGGTTGATTAAGCATTGGTGGTTGATAAAGCATTGGTGGTTGATTAACCGGTGCAGATTGGTTGAGTACTGTGGGTTGTGTTAACATTGAGGGTTGATTAAGCATTTGTGGTTGATTAAGCATTGGTGGCTGATTAAGCATTGTTGGTTGATTCAGCATTGGTGGTTGATTAAGTATTGTTGGTTGATTCAGCATTGGTGGTTGATTCAACGGTGTAGACTGATTTAACACCGTAGGTTGGTGTGATAATGTTGGTGGGACAAAAACACTTGGTTGAATAAATGAAAAAGGCTGAGTTGATGCAACGGGTAAAAACCCAGGTTCAGTCTTAACATTTGAAGGAACACTCTGGTTAGTGCCTTGATAGAACTGAATAGGGGGCCCATTATTAAACTGTGGTTGATATTTACTGGGATCAAACCGGGCATCCCTATTGGGCTTTTGAAATATAGGGTTCTGTAGACCCTGCTGAGATGCTAATGAATAACCGGGGTGTGCCCCACTCAAATGATCTGGCGTTGGGCTGCTGTACTGACCCCATGACTGATTTATACTTAACTCACTGGTTTGACTACTGCTAGTTGCTGTAATTGGTGGATTGAGATATTTTGGTGGGGGTCCCGCCAAACTGGATTTGGCTATAACTTGGTCAACAGTAGAGGCCATTGGGTTCATAGTAACAGTTGACGAAATAGGGTTAATAGTACCCGGTGGTGCATATGGTTCAAAGTCAATTTGGTCCAATAAGGTTCGTGTTACACTCAAATATTGAATTTGTTCAAGATCTTCTGGCTTGATGTTGCCTAGTCTGTCTCGCAAATTTAATATTGCATCTGTAAGGGCTCTTCCAATGCCCGGGAGATTCATAAGCTCTCTTGGCGAGCAATAATTTATCTTAACCTTGTCAGACGACATGTTTCTTCAAAACTGCCGAGTAAGTTTATAACACAATAAACAACACCGATCAGCCTGATCTTTCCCCCCCTTTTTTTTTTTTTTTTCTTGGTGGCTTGTGTGTAGCCCCAATTTAATAAGCAATAGTATTGCTTAAAGCACCGAAATCGGATTAAATATTCCACGCGATATAATGCAATAAATTCAGTGGCAGAACTTTTTAGAAAAGTTTTTGTCACGAAATCGCATGAAATACAATGGGTAATAACCCAACGACAGGTTCGTCTAAACCGCGAAAAAAGGAAGAATTTCCGAAATTACAAAAAACAGAAAAAATTGCAAATAATCTTCAGTGTAGCAGTCCTGGACATCTGAAATTATATCAGCAAAAAATTCCACATGGTTAGGTTATCAACAAATGGGCCTTAAAAAATTGAAAATTTTAAACCAAGTCACAGAAAAGCACAGAATTACATAAAATTAATTGTGCTATGTAATTATTAAAGGTGCCTTGGTAATATGTGTATCGTGAATAGGGCCCAATGTGAAGAAAAAATAAAGTCAAAATTTGCGGGAAGACGGACAAGTCAGAATTTCAAAAATTGCAATATTTGAAAGAAAAAAAAATTAAATACAACAAATAAAAGGACCTAGAAGATTCAATTCAACCCTTAGATATCACAATTACAGCCGCACACTACCTCGTGCTTTTGCAAATGGTCTTTATCTCTTTGAATGTCTACGCAACAAGGGGCCGATATATTTGGTGAAAAATTACAAAAAGGAATGAAATCCGTAGTTTTCCATCGTCGCCACTGTTGTAAATATATATACTTACTATCAACAATGGATGATCCTGCCGCTTCAGTCTCTTCTGGAGCACAGATTCCACATGATAATAAGTAGTATAAGGAAAATGGAGCCTTGCTCTTTCTTGTAGTTCAACCGGATATCTGTTTTCACTCCCCAGGAACACCCCACTTCCGCTCCGGACTACCCAGCAGCTCCAGGGTAGGCATTGAAATCTTCTCAACCCGAATTTTATGGAAAGGCATCACTTTCGTTTCAAGTTATATGCCGCAAACATAATATTTACATGTATTTAGGTGAATACTAGACCAAACTTTGACTTTTTGTGAAATAAAATTTGGTCATAAAAAATACCCCCGCCCCCTAAACCCTAGAGCTCTGGCATGAGTATGCAATATTTTCAAAATATTTTTATTTTGCTAGGTGCACTAAATGTAAAGGTTTGATTTAAGCCCAAAACTATAGTTGTCAGTTATGCTTTATACTAGCCACAGGCTGTCAAAATTTGGGCAGATTGAATAGGAAACTGTCCGAGGTCCTTATCATTGAAAATAGTAACTGATGTTCAAATTATAAGGCAAATGTATAATTAGTCATGCAATAGTTTCTGTTTTCGCACGTTTCTCATTACAAGCTTTACAAAGTGAGACAATCAAAAGTTTGTTCAATCAATTCGGTATGCTTTTCTTTAATTAGCCTATGTAGTAAGTAGTATTGAGGGTAGAAAAATCATATGTGGACCGAAAAGATTGATAGAAAACATGTAGATTTAAATAATATTATATAGAATCATTACTGTCTGCAATTTTGGTCTTTAAAATGTGTCATGTTATGACGTGTTTGTCTATTCTAAACCAATGATGCAGATTGACAGTTTAGTTTGTTAGAAAGATAACGATTTCCCTACTTCAAAAGATGAACAGATATTTATGCAACAACAAAACACGATTAAAAAATGACATATCACCCAAGTGTGAATCTCACAAATTCAAAGCGCTAAAATAAGATAACTGGATATCACGTCTAAATCCAGACAAAAAGCAGTTGATTTACGTCATATTGAATGCAGACAGTATTTTCCTGCAAATAATGTCAGATCAGGCCTCCAGATAATAGTGCGTAACTGAAAATTATTTTTCTTATTTCTCAACCAAAAAATATGTTGTGGGTGCTCAAAAGAACCGGCTCTATAAGACGGTTCTTTTGAGCACCCATAACGTATGTTTAGATAGCTGGGTAAGAAAATAATTACAATTTTACGCTCAAAATTTTTGGCTTAACTGGACATTTGTCAGATTCTATTCAGATACAGTTTTCTCAGTTGACCCGTTTCAATCTACCACCTGTCTGTTAGCATTCAATGATTTTATTATAATTCAAGCAATTCTTATGATAACGAAGACAGGTAAGCATGTTAATATACTCATAGATAAACGGTTCTATTTTTAACACCTTATATCATGCAAAAAGTACCTTAACGCATATGCGAGGGGTGTGCCGAAAGTTCTAATCTGCACCTCGTAGTATCGTCCAGAGATTTTTGGAGAAATTCTAAAGAACTGTATTTTACTTTTAAAATGATGCTAATATCTCCTCGCTGTTCTGTTTAGTTAAATAGTTACAGCATATTATATATCGCTCACTCCACACCACTGACCTGTTTTCATGATATACAATTACAATCATTTTTAAATCTGATTCTTTCAAGCCGTGCATTTTTATAACATAAAATAAAACTGCATTGTAATTCTGTTTTTGGTTACATCTTTCCTCAACAAGTGTCTCCTATTATTATTTAAGCGACCCGACTATCTTTCTGCATTATCAAATCCAAGTTTTAGACCGAATACCCGCCTCAGGGTTAAATAATGTTCAAAACCATGCACATATATGAAATCTTGAAAGATCGCTCGGTAAGTGTATGAAATGTCTAAATCCAAGAGTTGTCATGCCAATTTGGAACGTGTACCCGGAAATCAGTTGATTTTATAGCACCAACTTCACTTGACAACGTTGGTCGTCTTCATTGCAGATTTGGCCCGTATGCTTCATTTTGTGATTAAAGAAATCTGACCTTACTGCAGAAATATATCGGGACACTGGGTAATTCGTTTTTTGTGGTGTTTCGTTGTTCAAGTGTAGAGCTAATTGATGAAATGGGTACACTTTTGCACGAATTTGGCTAAAATGCTGACTTCATCAACTTTTTAAAATGACCCCTGCGTCAATCATAAAGCAATTTTAGGCGAATGAGTAAGGTATGATGTCTGAATTTGACTGCTCGTCTCCTAAAATGATTTTACTACAAATATGCCCAATTACAAATTAATAGAACGAAACCGAAAATAATTATTCAAGTTTAAACCAAGAATCAAGTGTAGGACTCCCATCCCAACTGCTACATATCAATGCTCTAGGTAATGGACATTTTGTTTGGTAGCAGAGAAGAAAACTTTTGAAAGGTCTTAACCATATATCGACATGGCGGCCATCTTGGTCAAGCGACATACGCCAAATACATATATATATAAGCAAAGGTATCATAAGAAGTCTTTATATAAAAGTTTAGATTAATCGGCCTTATGGTTTCTGAGAAAACTATGTTTTAATATAACGGTGAGCTCCAATATGACAAACATTGGCTGAATGGTCAAAGGTCAACCTTGATATTTGGAACTTATTAATTTTCATTGTCTTATTAGCTTAAACATATAAAGTGATAATAATGAATTTTGGCTTCAACAGTTTTCAAAATATCAACTTTTCAAAAATATTCCCATTTATATGCATTATGAAGCAAATTTGACCTTGACATTAAGTTTGACAAAGTCAACCTAGGATCATCATTTGAAAAAAAAAATATTTAGGTCCAACAACCACAATGCTAAATATCAAGTCCCAAGGTCATCAACCTTCTAGTTCTGCAGAAGATTCATTTTCCCACATATGCACGTGGCGGCCCTTTGGCCGAAACAATTTATATCAATTTTGGCAAACTTATTGTATAGAGTCTTATATCGAATTTGAGTTTAATTGGCTTAGTGGTTTCTGAAAGAACTGATAATTCTTACTTGAGCAAATGGTAGATCCGATATATCCAACTGAACTACTATTAAAAAAGGCAAATTCATTTGATACTAAAGCCCCGTTTTTGGAACTGGACTTATCCATAACCAATGGTATAGTTTCATCTAAAATTTATGATAAACGGGATGCTTTTTATATTTAAATAGCTAATTTCCCATTTCTTGATGGAGATGTTCCTCGCCCCTCTTCCTATGGTATATATATTTCGAAGCTTATTTGTTTTGGGAGAGTATGTTCTAATGTTAAAGACTTAAACAAAGTAAACTAGTTTTTGACTGCTAAGCTATTAAGTCAAGGTTACGGATATCATAAAATTAGCAAAACATGTTCAAAATTTTACAAAAGACATTCGCAGTTGATTGTTATATATATTGGTTTAAAAACACTTCTGCAAAGGTATATTAAGGTCAGTATTTTATGTGAATTTAATTTATAAATTAAAAAGAATTGTTGGATTTTTAGTGATCAATTCAAAAAGATAAACACAGTTTATAGCTATGGTTTCCTCTTTAATTGCATGACAGTGGATCTGGTCTCAGACTCAATGATGGTCCGAACGTAAAGCTTTAATCGGTTGGTTGGTGCTGATAAATATTTTTGTCTGGGCCCAACCTGACTTAACTTGAGTTTTTCTTTAGCTCGGACTACCTGTGAGTCATGAACCCATTTCTTCGTATCATCATAGTGTGTTAATTTGATTAGATTGTTTCTCTGTGATGATACATTGCAATAGTTAGGTTTTCTCCATGCGAGCTAAACACATTTTGTGGTTTAACAACAACAGAATCTAGGGCGACGCTTTGGTACCAGGAAAATGCATTTAAGCCACCACCCCCAGTGAATTAGGCTGCTGTCTGTTCTAAGGCGGTGGCTCTGTTGTTGTTGATTTATGGTTTATTGCTGCTCCTATTGAGAATGAGGGTTCTGTCTTTGGTCCTTGTTTTCTTATACAATACTTTGTGTCAATCTAGTTTTGCAATCATCTTGCTGGTTGCTTTGCTTTAACTGCCTTCCTGATGTCTTGTGACAGTTAGTGTTCGGTGGCTCTTCCTGACGGTGCCGTGGGTGGGTCTGCGGAGTGTGATTGTGGTATTTCCTGATCATACTCACCAATTTTGTCTAATATATTGATGGGACTCTAATGTGAGCGACTTTGGCTGAATGGTCAACGGTCAACCTTAACGTTTGAAACTTATTTATAGCCACCATCCCTCAAGTGAGAATAACGATAGATTCCTGATCTTTGTCCTCATTTTCTTCGACAGTTATTCAAACAATCTACTTTTCAAATAGTTCCCATTTAAATGCACAAGAAGGCCAATTTTATATTGACGTTAAGTAGGTCAAGGTCAGCTTAGGCTTGTCATTTGAACAAACTTGGTAGGCCCAACATTCCCAATGCTAAATACCAAGTCCCAAAGTCCTCTGGGGAAGACATTTTAAAGGGTATTACCATAATGGGCATTGTGGACGTCTTGGTCATGTGACTAGGACCATTTGAACAGACCTTCGTTCCCGCATCCTAAAAATGTGAGTTCAATTTGTCTGAAAGAAAACATCGACAGGCCACGGCCGATGGCCAACAGAGGCCCAAGTCATTGGTTCCGTCAGCCTCCTGCTCAGATAGCGAAAATCGCATACATTGCACACGCTATTTTTTGTTATTGTTCCAATGGCGGGTGATGAGATTGATACTTTCATGTGATAACATACCTTTAATCAATGAATTATGTTAAGAGAATGCCCCACAAACAGTAATCTGATTCTGATTAAGTCGATGTAAGTATAGAGGATCTTACATGAGTGTTCATTTTTTATTGAATTTATTAAACGAGTTTGGAAAGAAGGTATGCAGGTTCTTTTTATTGATGATTTTTTGACTTAAATGGTTCATTACTATTCATAATTTTGACTTTCTTTGTCGCATTCATTTGCTACGGTAGGTTTTGTTATTCAGTGAGCCATTGAAACATGGGTAAAATTACTACTCTTTCTCCAGGGTTTCAGTATTTCAGCAGCCTGTGTCTGCTATAATTTTTATTATTATGATTATCGAAATATTCTCCTATGATTAATTCGTCCCCATCATAAAACAGAAGCCAAAAATAACTTAGAGCGTATTGCTCTAAATTAATTTTGATAACAATTAATAGGCTCAGGAATTTCTAATATCTGTCTAAGTTACCTCCTGACATAATCTTACATTAAAAGTCTGGCAATAGTTGTAAGAATATGTGTTTTGGCTTATTAAACATTGGCGCTGTGGTAAAGAAGCATCAATAAATATTGAGCCGACGTGATATAAAAGTAGAGAGGAGGGCAAAGATCAGGATTCTCGATACAATCAAGTACCATACCTGACCCAGAATATCATATGGGTAAGTGACTAAAACACAAAAAAAACACAACACACAAGAGATCCAAGAAGTCAGCCCCTTCTCGGAAGGTGGTCACAAGGATTTAAGGAACAGACATAGCCAGCATAATAAAGATAACGTATAATATAAAGAACAAAAATTTGCAGTCATTCTTCTCCTTTCAAGAAGGGTTGTTGTCAGTCACAAGCGAAAGTATATGCACAAAATATCGGTTAACCACTTAGTGAAGCTTGCCCAAGAAAAAGTGTGGTTAGGTGAACTAACCGTCTCGACATGACCACAGCTGTTGACTGAGACGTAAAGAATCAAACTGACCAACCATTAAAAACTTGCACAGGTATGTAATTTGTACATTTACTATATATACACCTAAGGAATCTTCTTATGCATACACGTTTGTTTTGGCATTTTCTTAAAAAATAGAAATTGAATTTGAAAATACTTTGGATTACATTAGAACAATGTTCTCCGGTAATCTTTTTTTTTTTAATTTCAATGACAATTGGTTCAGAACATTGAAAATATTGAAGTTTGTGTTAAATGCTTCAAAATACGAAAGTTATAATTTTTTTGATTTTCAAATAAATCAATAAGGAAAACAGATTATAGCAATTTGTTAATGTATTTCCATTTTTGTAAGATCTGATACAGAAGTATTTTCAAAAGGTAAGTCAGTATGTATTCTATTATTCATAAAATAAGAAAAATCATCCAACTTCTATCTTCTACTTCTATAAAATGGTATGGGCAATACAGAAACACAGGTAATCAGACATAATTCCTGTATGGGCTCGATTTGGTTTCGATCAGAGTTACAGGATGCCACGGTACAACATTTATTCTGCTAGCTTACAGCAGAGCCCTGCGAATGGTACATACTGTGTGAATTTTTAAAATTGAACTGAGCAAAGTCACATGAAAAAGTGAGCATGACCAAGAAATGCCTTAATCACACATTGCATACCAACCCACGGCACAGTGAGGAAGAGACACAGAATATTAGCAGTCAAATGACGTTAGAAGACAATTGAAATAAAGCAATCGGCTCTCTCTTCCCAAGCGAGATGACTGCAAAACTAAAAATGATACTAAGTAATGCACAACAAAACAATGACCAAACCTAATCCAGCATAATAAATAGAGACAACAATAAACAATTAATCAACAACAACAAAACCATGTCCTTACAATGCTTAGCCAGTCACTGGGGGCTTAAGTTAGTATTACTGTCAAATATGCGTCATAGAATCTGCTGTTGTCAAACTAGAAAAAGCTCGTGTGGAGGCTTCCTTACTTATCAAATGTATCATCACAGGAAAACAATCAAATTCATAAACATACTGTGATGTAACAAAGAAAAAGGCTATCTACTAACAGTCAGTCAGAGGTAAAGAAAACACAAGTCGAGCCACAGTGGGCCTAGCAAAAGACAAACACCCAGAACTGACCCACCTATGAAAGCTTTATTTCAGGGTTGGCATTGAGTTTGAAGTCTGACCCACTGCGAATTTCAAGCATTGCTTATTCGAAATGATGTTTTTCTTTGTTCAGCATGACAAATGAAATTAATATTGCCTAACTGAAACGCAGCCATCTGCCTAAATTCCATTTTTGTGACTTTCAATTTTGGCCCTTTCAAATTAAATACGCTATGATTTACATAATACTCTAGGTATTGTTCTGCAAATTTCAAACATGATATGAATAATATTGACTATTTATTTTAGAACAAAATATTGAATATGTTTAATTTAACCAATCTTTTGTAGCAGACTGTTTACTGTATGCGTTGAAAGATTCCTTACGTAAGTCACACGCTCTGTTGAAGGTGTACACCCGCGTGGAATACAAAATATGCAACCTGTGCAATTGCAATCAAATAATCGAGTGAAATAACTGAGTGTCTAGGTAGGTGTACTGCTGTCAAGTCAAAAATGTCTAACGGTACCCAACCTTTCATTTTGTAGAGATTTCTGTCACTCACTGCAACCGTAGCCATGGCAAACATCTTGACTATCTGCAGATGTTGATTACCCAATTACAGTTAATTGCCAAACAATGCACACTAAATATGAAAGACGCCCAACTGCAGGTGGCTTTTAAATTCTGCAAATTCTATCATAATAAGCTAGAGATTCCGAGCACGAAAGATTATATTTGATATGCAATGGTTATATATTGGTCATTATGCATAAAACAAGTGTTTATGACTAAAACACGCCACAATCACAGACCACAGATCAACTGACAACAATGCGAGAAAGTGACACAGAACATGGATATTCACAAAACAAGAAGCATGACCTTGAAATGCAACAATCACACACTTCAGACCAGCCCACAGCGCCGCGTGGAAGAGGCAAACAGCAATAACAGCAACATGACACCATGCATCAAGTAGACAAGAAAAGTAAAGAAACCTGCTCTCTCTTCACCAGCGAGATGATTATAAAACTAGAGATGTCACAATGTACTGCATAACAAAACAAGGGCTTACCATTAAACCCCACAAACAATGGATGCAACATCAAACAAACAATGAATGAACAACAGCAGAACCACAGCCTTGGAACGGACAGCACCTGAAGCCACCGTTGACTTGAATAAATTTTGCTAGCCAAATCTTTGCCCGAGATTCCGCCGTTGTATCAACACAAAATTAGTTTAGCTCGCGTAGCGGCAACATACCTTAAGCAATGTATCATCGCAGGGAGACAAACACATTAATTGGTATACTGTGATGAAACAAAGAAAAGGGCTCTCAACTCACATGTTGTCAGTCCACAGATCAATCGACGACACAGCACGAAAGAGACGAAGATCACGGACACTCTTACAACATCAAGAAGCAAGTAATTATGGCAAGGAAATGCCACAGTCACACACTGCAGACCAACAACCAGCACAGTGAGGAAGCGAAAACAACGGTCTCTACCTACTGAGAACAACTTAAAAACATTTCTCGTGCGACGGCAAATATAATACGGATGAGTACCAAAAATACAGCATCAATGTAATATTAAATGAAAGAGTCAGAGGTTGGTTCTGTTCAATGCATTTTCCTGTTGGCAGGTTGATTGATGAGCAAACAATATAACAAAAAGCGCATATATCTAGAATACCATGCCTAATTTAACTTACTTCATTCTACTCCTATATGACTAAAGTTGCTTTCTATGCCACGTAGATATCTCTATTTGCACCAGTTTTGCGTTTTATGACTTGCACTACAAATAGATATATCTACGTGGTATATCTCTATTTGCACGAGTCTTACATTTTATGACTAAAGTTGCTTTCTATGTCACGTAGGATTATCTATATGCATCAATCTCCCATTTAATGATTAAAGTTGCAAATAGAGATATCTAGGTGGCATAAAAAACAGCTTTAGTAAAGTTGCTTTCTTTAGAGATATCCACTTGACATAGAAAACTACTTAAGTAAAATTGCTTTCTATGCTACGTAGATACCTCTATTTACACGAGTCTTACGTTTTAAAACAATGCAAATAGGGATGTCTTCGTGGCATATCTCTAATTGTGCACGATACTGCCGTTTTATGATTTAAGTTGCTTTCTATGTCTCGCAGATATCTCTATTTGCACGAATCTTACGTTTATGACTAACGTTGCATAAAGTGTTCTGTACTAGGCACAGAAAGCGACTTTAGAAAGTAACTTTAGTAAATGTGCTTTTTATGCCTCGTAGATATATCTATTTGCACGAGTCTGACGTGTTATGACTAACGTTGCAAAAAGAGACATCTACTAGGCATAGAAAGCAACTTTGGTAAAGTTGCTTTCTATGCCACGTAGATAACTCTATTTGCAAGAGTCTTACAATTTATGACTAAAGTTGCAAATAGAGATATCTACTATGCATAGAAAGAATTTTAAGTTAAGTTGCTTTCTATGCCACGTAGATATCTCTATTTTAACGTGCCTTTCGTTTTATGATAAATTGCAAATATAGATATCTACGTGGCATAGAAAGAGCATTAGTAAAAGTAAGGAAGAGGGCAAAGATAAGGAATCGTGACAAAAAGCACCACACCTGACCCAGGATACCAATGGGAAAGTGACAACTTCACAATTAGACATCACAAACGAGAGCCAAGAGGCCAGCCCTTTTCCAGCAGATGGCAACAAGGCATCAATAAACAGTTGCTTTCTATGACACGTAGATATCTCTATTTGCGCCATATTTTTTATGACTTCCGCTGCAAATAGAGATGTCTACTTAAACTGTCTCTATTTGCACCAGTCTTTCGTTTTATGACTTACGCTGGATATAGTGATATCTACTTGGAATGTCACTATTTGCACCAGTCTTACGCTTTATGACTAAACGTGGAATGCCTCTATGAGCAAGTGACTTACGTATTATGACTAACGTTGGAAATAGAGATACCTAAGTGGAAAGTCTCTATTCGCACCGAGTCTTACGTTTTATGACTAACGTTGCCAATGGAGATATCTGCGTGACATCTAACAACTGAATGTGACCAGAAATTGACACAATCACAGATCACACACCAGCCCATGTTACCTTGGAGAAGTGACACAAACAAAGGCACACACGTTATAGGAAGACTACAAATAAAGTAAAGCAACCAGCTCTCTCTTTATTGTGTATACTAATGCATTCTCCTATCTTTGTTGATACAATAAACCAGGACTTCTTCATGTGTTTGCTATGCCTTTGTGCGCGTCTGTTTATTTGTGCCTTGTGGTCAACTGCTGGGAAAGGGCTGACCTCTTGGCTCTCGTTTGTGGTATCTTACTGTGAGTTTGTCACTTTCCAATTGGTATCCTGGGTCAGGTGTGGTACTTGATTGTATCGATCCATGATCTTTGCACACTTACTTACTATGTCTATCTAGAATTATATATATCGTGCCTGCGCAGACAATTACTAGTGATATATCGATATTACAATAAGACGCCACGTCCTGTGATCAAACTAGTAACATTTATTAGCTAATTTGACAGTCGACTTTTTTCTTAATTTCCAAAAATCATCTTATATAGGTGTTCGTCAGAAAAAGCACCCAAAAAAGGTTTTGGAGAAAACTAAAAAACTATATGCATCGTATATGCAGAATACTAGGTGAATGTTTTAACAGGCAAGGCTTTGAGTACGGTTTGTGAAATTGCGAGGCTTTACGAGCGATAGAACATGTGATCTCAAAGCCGAACCTGGTAAACGACTCGAAACTGGTATTCTGTTTATCAGTTAACAAGTTGGTTCACTCTTCAAGCTAGCGAGTATAGCGTAATTGTCAATTTTCTTGTCGATTCAGCGCCATTGACGTCGTAATTCAAAATGTGCAACGTCATGATGACCTGATAAAGATAGACAACGTTTATCAGGTCAATGTGCAACAATGCAATTACAACGAGAGGTAACTGATAATATATTTTACAGCGTTCATCAGCTATTCGTAAATAAGTTACACAAATACAATGGGCTATTTTCGTATATTCATACTATTAAACTGAATTTTAAAAGTAAGTTCCTGTGCGAATTAACTCTTAATGACAAGTACGATTGCTAATTAGGTAACAATGCAGAAACCACTTTTGATTTTATATAACATGATGCTGACTCACCTGTCTACTGCAATCTCCGTTTGAGCTGTACTCTTATTCGCATTACTTTTGCTAGTATATTTTAATCCTTTACTTGGACTATTTCAATTTATCTTGAGTGTTAGGGTGGTGGAATAGAAAACTCCAGGACCTGTGGGTCATGGCAAGCTGTGACCAGAGGGTCAGATGTTTCTATCCTATCTTCACATTAATGGTGTATTCTTCTTTTTTATTGATCATCTTTTAATTCTAGTTTATTCAAAACCAAAGCCTGAACCCCCTGAGATGCGCCATTGTATGATGACGTCACTTTAGCTTGACAGCATAACATGGGCAAGCCACTATTTTTATTCCATTGGTCTTCTTCCAGATACAGCTGGCAACTATTTACACATATCGGGCTAGTAGGCTTAGTTGGGCAAAAGGCTGCATGTATCACCGCAGTCTTGAAATCCTCCAATGTGTGGCAGTCTGTCACCTTTGTTGGGAGTCTGTTCCAATCATCAAAAGCTCCAGGGAAGGAGATATTTTGTATATGCTGGGGGTCGATGAGGGCTGGTAGAGTCTGGTACATTCGTCATCACGACGTAGGATGGAACAATCACCAACGTCAAATAAGCCTTACCGACGTTTGTAAACCATGATGACGTGCCGATTGCACCGCCGTGTTGTCAAGGGGATGTAGTTCAAACTCTCAAGAATGGTGGTTACACATCCAGGGATTCTGTTATTACATTTTGTTTTACAAATCTTTTTCCCTTCTGCAATGGACCTTCTCCAGTGTGTTGATGTCAACTTTGGTATGTGTATCCCAGGAATTAGTAACATAATTAAGTGTTGGTTGGACCATGGCTTTGTAGTCTACAGATCTAACCAGTTTACAGCAATCCCTAAAATTGCAGCATAGAGACCCTAGTGCCAGTGAGTCGTGCTGTCTACATGTTTCCTACATGGATGGAAATGCATCTGCAATTTTGTTACCCAGTTTCTGATATAGTTAAGTCAGAATCAGAATGGTCTATTGTAAATATTGAGGGGTCACAGAATAAACTTTCGTATGTTCATTATGCTTTTCTCCGAAAATAGATTTGGTTCTAGTAAACAGTGCATACCCTGATGAAATGCCACATTCTGTGGCATTTCATCTGGGTCTTCACTGTTTTCAAAAGTACCACTTTAGGATGTTCCAGTCTACAAAGGGTAAATATTCATTTCCGCTCGTTTTTCTAATTTGATAACTTTTTTGCTGTTTATTCTGTTATTGTCTATCATCGTTTTCTGTGTTTTATCGACTTAATGTAAAAACATAATTTATATAATGGATCTGAAGGTTTTACGTTCGTTTTTGTTGTATTTCAAGGTGGGTGTTTTATGCATATACCTGTTGCACTTTTATTTCGTAGTGCCAGTTAACACGTTTTACATTTCGTCAAACGTTGGATACACTTACCAAGTCTGCACAGCTAGTCAAACGACCTGTTGACGCTTTTTCAGTGTAAAATGTTACGCTTTATTTTTTTAGACTTCTTTTACATACATGCATGAGAGATAAACATGTATACTGAACAGCAAAAGAAACGCATATTTTGCATATTTGGTTTAGTGTATAAATTGGGGTTTTAAATACTGATCTAATGATATGTAAGGTATCATTGATGTATTGAACATGTGTATCATCGAATGCGTCACAAATGGATGGCTCATTAGAATAATGATAATAAAAGGGCGTAGCTCTGGGCATAATAAAATAACTCATAATAAAGGCGACTTATGAGGTGGTGCATGCCTAAAACCACTGAACGGATTTGAATGAAAATCACTATGCGTGACAATCATGACATACAGACTACTTATGAAGTTTAAATTTTTCGATATTCTTTACGGCGGACTATTGTGACCCAGTTACATTATCGGACAATTAACCAGAAATGTGTTAAATACAGGGAAAAAAAGGGTCCAAACAATTGTTTTAAACGGTTCTGTTGGACACTGCCTTACTTGACATCAATCACACTGTTCCATATATTCTTACATCCCAAGATTCCGGTGGTTTTCAATACCAATGCAAAAAATGAAGATTTTCTGATTAGCAGTATTATTTCTTCAGCAGTTAGTTTTAAAGTTTTATGCTGTTTTCTTATCTGTTTAGGTGTGTTCTGGTGACATGCAATGAAATCGGATTCAAAACCTGTGTTTTCCTATGTACGGCGCTGTATTTGCGTTTTTTGCATTAATTAACAAAAAAGCTTATTAACTGTGTAATGACGAATAAAATGGTCTGGAACAGACGCATGAGTACGATCAAACATGTTCATATCATTTAGGGTAAAACTTTATAAGGGTTTCTGGTGTGAAATGAATATTGAAAATATGCGTTTCTTTTGCTGTCAAGTATATTAGAGTTAAACAGTATACACACATGCAAACATACATCTATGGTGAGGACACTAGGAACAAAAGTGTATACGGAGCACTATGGGCGTCTACATAATGCTAAGTTTCCATGCAATTTCGGCGATATGTCAGGGGAAAACCGAGTTGAAGGCTCCATCGAGCCAATCACCACAGTCATCATCATGCTCATCGAAAGTATGAGTCTCGGCGATGCAGCTGGTCCCCCAGACGTCATCGCTGAGATTATTGAGCTTAATGGAAAAGCTGGTGCAGGCGAAATGCACTCTGAGAGTGGCATCCCTTATGACTCGAAGGAGTGCTACATTGTTAGCTTATACAATGGCAAAAGGGATGCACCCAACAAAGGAAATTTCAGGGGCTAAAAATTGATTAGCCAGGTGAGACGCTGCTTCAGCGTGTTGTAGAGGGTCTTGTCAGACAGAGAGTCAGGAAAGAATTTAGATCCAGTTTGGCTTTATACCAGACCGTGACACTACAGACGCGATAGTTAGATACGGAAGTACCTGGCTGCATACACGCCTCGTTACATTACCTTTGTAAACCTGGGGAACACCTTCGACAAATTTCAAAGATATAGCATCTGGTAGTCGATGAGCAAGCTGATGTGCATCTGATCCAGTAAATGTAGAAGGAGGATAGAAGCAGGTTGAGGGCTGGAATGTGTACAGTGAGTTGGTTGGTGTGGGTGTAGGCGTTCATCAAGGCTCTGTTCTTGGCTCGCTTCCCTTTATCATCGTGCTAGTGGCTTCATTTTTAGGCAGTTACACACAAGCTGCTAATGAGTGCTGCTGTAGACTGAATGACTATTGTTGGTTCCCTCGAGGGACTGTAGATGGCGGTTGGGCTATTGAATTCAGGGATGGTGAAGAAAGGTCTGCGTATGAACGTTGGAAAATTAAAGATATATCAATTTCCACATAACAGTCTGCCCAGCGTTTCTATCATCAATAACTACACAATAATTAACATAGCTAAGCATTGGTATTGAATTTAAAAGTGGCACAAAGACCTTTTTCATTTACAATGCCCTGACTGTGCTAAGGCAACCACGACACGAAAACGTAACGTTGTAAAGTTGATGATCCCTTTAAACTCATCTTTCTGATTTCTCAAATAACCTATTTTTGTACGTCCTGATTGGAAAGACGCTTACATCGAGCAATTCTACTGTTTTGGTGGGTAAGGATCGGGGTTGCGTTGGGTCGGGGTCAGGTAGGGGGATAAAACTGCAGATTGACACATATTTGAATGTTATGCTCTTGTATACATTTTCCGAGGTTTTTAATGTTATACTGTAAGCTAGCTACATATTATAGACCACGTTTTTACGCAGATGTGTCTCAGATGCCATTTGATTCAAATCTAATATATATTTACATTTCCAATGTAGTTGCCTTAAAAGAAACCTTATATTCCAGATGTTTGCATTTCTCGATGAAAAACATTGAACAATCACGTGATCTGACACGCGCCTTGGGCGGACTAGCGTTAACGACAGCCAATGTCTGTCTCTGCTTATCGTGTTTGTGTGACGTAATTATCGTATCACCATGACGTCATTAACGTATCGTCATTGTGCTGTGTACAAAGGTTTCGATAGATGGTTGTTTTAACAACCCTGTCACAAATAAAATAAATCATTATAAAGGGTAACAAGTGGGGCTTGGTGTAAGATTGTACGGCATATTTGATTGTTAATATAAAATGTAAATATAAGGATTGAAATACAGATTGCAAAGCATTAATTTTAAACGCACCAAGAAGCCCTTCGGGCCTTACAGACATTAAAAAGCCTAATACTTTGCATCATCCACTGCAAGCTAAAAATCTGCATTTCGATTCTTAAATGTCCAGTGACACACTCGAGGTATGGGTTCAGTTATATAGATGAGCTCTTTTCTACAAGAGATTAATTGATCAATAATAAGCTCTAGCCTATTGCATGTTAAACGTTAAATGTGAAAAAAATTAATAAAGATAATGCAACGATCCAGTTGGCTGTTACACAATGCATGCAAATATAAATGGCGTATTTTGCTGCAAGTGGATCAGAATAACGGACATTAAACCTGTTGGCGTACTTATATTACATAAATCTTCACACAATAAAAAGTAGTCCACAACAGAGAGAAAAGAAACTGAGAACAGGTGTGCACTATTTGGAATTCAATTAGCACACGAAGCTATGCAGTCTTATTACTGTATTGCATAAACGCCTCCTGATGGCTCTGGATATTTCTTATAGCAAAAATGTTATTGTATATCTAGGTTAGAATGTGCATTTTAGCCTGTTAATTGCCAAAAAGGTAATGCTCAAACGGTACACAGTTCCGACATTGTACTTCAATTGTTCTTGGAGAAGCGCCACGATAACTATACTAGTGATTTGATGTTAAGTAAATATTATTGTAAAAACAAATTGATTCGTATATGTCTACCTAGCGCGTATTTTGGATGGAAGAAAGAAGCGTTCGTGTATCGTGAACAGTTTCAATAAACGATATGTGTTGTTTCCTTATTGTACCTAGGGTTTATTTGCAATATTCAAGCCTAAGCACAAATACTGGGAGGCTCTTGATGAGGTATACCGTTTATGTACTGGATACTGAGATTTAAAGAGACTAACTCTGCAACGATGAACATTTTTCGATTTTTTTTTCATTTTCTTTTTAAATCATTTGAAAAAGTAGAATTAAGTTATGTTTTCACAATAAATCTGTTTACTGTAGCTGAAAACTGCACGGAAAAGTGAATTATCTTATAAAAACAGGTGTGTTTTTCTCTTGTTGGTAATTATTTGCGTCCCTCCAAAAATTATAGATAGTTAATTTTAACATAAATGCTGTTGTTTTGATACTAATATTTTGTTAATATTACGAAATTGGTAATATGAATACCTGAATTCTAGCTTTTTTACTGTGTTCTTGAAAAATAGAAACATTAGTTCTAAAATTAAAAGATCAAAAGTTACAGACTATGCAGCTTTTAACAACCCTTAGAGACATAATTGCGTCAAAAAATAAAAACAAACTTCTATCTGTTTCCCCTTAAAGTACAAAATGGCCCACTCCATACTTATTGTATCAATATGTATGGGAAAATGCATTAGACCAGAAAGGGTTAAATGATACGGGAAAAATGGTCGTACAATGCATTGATAGGAAACAAATGAGCAAACATGAGGCTTAATATATAAAAAAACGTCTGATACTTGCATAAACTACAAAAATATATATTTTTTGAAAACTATATTTAATATGTAAAGTATAAACGAGTAAGAATGACCAGCAAATGTCACAATCAGAGATCACAGAACAACTCATGGCACCAAGAGGAAAATATACTAGACCACAGACAAAGACACATACGTTAAAAGATGAATAAATAATGCAAAACAACCTGATCTGGTTTCCTTAGCAAGATGATTACCAGACTGAAAGCAGGCCTTTAGTTAAGAGAACGTAACAAAAACTAATTTCCTTACTTCTCAACCAAAACATATGTTGTGGGTACTCAAAAGAACCGTCTCATTGAGACGGTTCTTTGGAGCACCCAAAACGTATGTTAAAGCTGATCCTAAGAAAACCTTAACAAGTGTATGCTCAAAATGTTTATTTAAACTGAACTGACCAAACTGAATTCCACACACATAATGCGATAAAAACAAGCAACGCCATATCATCAACAGAGCCATCGCCTCAGAATGAACAGCAGCCTAGCCACTTTGGGGTTAAACTGACATCCAGTCTCCAATGCCAATTTCATTTTATAATGTCTCTTTGATAGCACTGGCATTCCTTCTTCTGCCTCTGAGAACAAAAACACATGAATAAAAAAATATTTTTAAAATGATATAAGAAGGAGACTGTTTGCTGATATTTAAACAACCCTCAGAGACATAATCTTCGCCCTCTCTCTTACTTTGTATAAGTCCTCTTTGGGGTGTATTTATATATTTTATCGACCAAATCATTATGCCGTTGGGCATACACAGAAATTGCTGAGCTTACGTGCAGGTTTCATTATTTCATCAACTTATCATCATAGAGAAACGACCAATGCAAATTGTGATGAAGCAAAGAAAAGGGATCAATATACACACTGGCAGTCAGGTTTTACACTTATTCCCATAGAGACGTCTTGTAAGAGCTGCCTGATCAGGGTCTTTTCTGTTTGCTTAGATATGATCCTACACACAGGAGCTTGACGTTATGAATGATTGGTGATTTTAGGCCTTAGTAAGCGTGATATATGCTTTAAAATGTCGGAAGTTCGAATATTTAAAGGTTTGAAAAAATCTTCAAAAATAGTGAGTATGAGCAGGAAATACCACAATCACTAACCGCAAACAACCCCATGACACCGCGAGGAAGAGCCACTCAACTATCACGAGACACCAGGAAGACAAATTAAGCAACCAGTTCTCTCTTCCCCATCAAGATGATTGCAATACTAGAATGGAAATAAAGTAACGCACAACAAAACATAGAAAGATCACAGATTCCCACAATGGGAGTAACAATAAACAAGTAGTCGACAACAAAATGACAACCGCCCTAGAACGGACAGCAGCCTAAGTCAGCGGGGGACTTATATGCATTTTACTGGTACCAAATTTTCGCCCTAGACTCTGCTGTTGTTGAAGTACAAGAAATGTTCAGCTCGCATGGAGGCCTTCTAACTAATGCAATGTATCATCGTAGAGAAACACTCTAATCAAATTAACACACCATGATGAAACAAAGAAAAGGGCTCATGACTCACAGATAGTCAGAACCTAACAAAACCTGAAGTTGAGGAGCGGTGGGTCCAGCTACAGATAAGCATCAGGCACCAACCCATCGATTAAAGCTTTACGTCAGAGCCGTTATAAAGTGTGACGCCTGATCCAACGTCGTGCAATTAAAGAGGAAGCTATAGCTATAGACTGTGATTAGGTTTAAAACCAGACATGCAAACTGTCGCATGACATCCAAGTTATATCCAACCCTTATATAACGTTTTACAATCTTTTTGACTTGATCACTAAAATAAGTTTTCCAACAACTCGTTTGAATTTATAAACTAAATCACCATAAAATATAGGTTCTGATATGCCTTGTTGCTAGAAGAGTTTTTAACCTGATGCCGTATTTAACAATTAACTCTGATTGTCTGTGGTAGAATTTAGAAAATGTTTTTTGAATTTAATGATATCTTTAGCCTTGTTTTAATAACTTAGCAGTTAAAAAAGTTTCTGTTGTTGAAGTCATCAACATTAGAACACGCTCTAGCAAAGTGAATAAGCCGAGAAATATATACAACATAGGAAGGGGAGCATGGAACATCTTCATCAAGAAAAGAGAAATTTACTATTTCAAAATTAAAATCATCTTGTTGATCATAAATTTTAGAAGAAACTATGCCATTTGTTATTGACAATTTCAAAAATAGTAAGTGAGTATGATCAGGAAATACCCCGTGGCACCGCGAGGAAGAGCCGCTCAACCATCACGAGACACCAGGAAGACAAATAAAGCAAAACAACCAGCTCTCTCTTCCCTCTAGCAATACTAGAAAGGACATAAAGTAACGTACAACAAAACATAGAACAATTACAGACTCCCACAATGGGAGTAACAATAAACAAAAAGTCAACAACAACAGAACCATCGCCATAGAAAGGACAGCAGCCTAAGCCACCGGGGGGGCTTAAATGCATTTTACTGGTACCAAATCTTCGCCGTAGATTCTGTTGTTGTTGAAGTTCAAGAAATGGTCAGCTCGCATGGAGGCCATCTAACTAATGCAATGTATCATCATGGAGAACACTCTAATCAAATTAACACACCATGATGAAACAAAGAAAAGGGCTCATGACTCACAGATAGTCAGAGCTAAAGAAAACCTCAAAATGAGGCACGGTGGGTCCAGCTACAGATAAGCATCAGGCACCAACCCACCGATTAAAGCTTTACGTCAGAGCCGTCATTGAGTCTGAGGCCTGACCCACCGTCGTGAAATTAAAGAGGAAAAAATAGCTATAAACCGTGATTGGGTTTAAAACTAGGCATGCAGACTGTCGTATGATATCCAAGTTATATCCAACCCTTATATAACGTTTTACTATCTTTTTGAATTGATCACTAAAATTAGGTTTTCCAAAAAATCGTCTAAATTTATAAACTAAATCACCATAAAATAAAGGTTCTGATATGCCTTGTTGCAGAAGAGTTTCTAACCCAATGTTGTATTTAACAATAAACTCTGAGTTTCTGTGGTAGAATTTAGAAAATGCTTTTCGAATTTTATGATATATATATAACCTTGTTTTAATAACCTAGCAGTTAAAAATAAGTTTCTGTTGTTGAAGTCATCAACATTAGAACACACTCTAGCAAAACGAATAAGCCCAAGTCCAAAAACGGACTTTCAGTATCAGAAGAGTTCGCCTTACTTAACTGAAGTTCAGTCGGATATATCTGACCTACCATTTGTTCAAAATAAGGATTATCAATATTAAGCAAGTCATCTAAATATCTGGAGATGGAGTTAAAAGCTTCAATTATATCAGTTTGATTACTGTCTGACAGAGACAACAATAAGTCTTTCTCATAACCAAACTTAAACAAATCTGCAACAAGAGGAGCACAATTAGTACCCATTTGAATACCTACAATTTGTCTATGTAATTTCGAACCAATTCTTATAAATATATTGCCCAAAAGATAATGGAGAGCATCTCACATTTTCTGACATAACCGCAATTTATATCGTTTAGGTTGTTCAGAAGTAAAAAGAGACATTTTATCATTACAAGCAAAATAAAGTGAGCCCTCTCTGTTAAATGTTTGGTCAATTAATTCTGTTAGTTTTTCTTTGATTAGATTATGAGGCAATGTAGTATAGATAGTAGAGAAATCATATGTAGATAAATCAGATGCTAGAAACCCTCTAGACCTCAATTTATTAAGAATTTCACCTGAATTTTTAATAGACCAAAATAATTTTTTACCATTTCTTTCATAAACTGTTGTTCAATACTTAATGACATGGTTTTAATCGCAAGGAGGCAAGAAGTCAAAAAATTAGACAACTCAATAGTTGTAAATGCACTAGAATTAGCAATAAAACGCGACTTGTAGGGTCGTTTATGAAGTTTAGGTAACCAGCATAACATAGGAAGCCTGTTATGGTCCTCATCGGCAAACAACCCAAACTTAGCTGCCATATGGCATCGTTGCCTATCAATGATAGACGTCTCATCAAGCCTGTTATGCGCATATGTTTTTGCAGTACTAAGTAACTTCTTGCTTTAGGGTGTTAATATAGTACTTTTTTCAAACGACCACAACATTGTTAGCAGTAGATGCTAGCGACATCCTTACACTCACTGGAATCTCAACTCTACCACTCAGCCACTTCGTTCCTCGCCTCTACATTAAACATCCCCATGTTACCTTTTTATTCCTATATTGAAAATGTTGTACCATTTCAAGAAAAAATATAAAATCCGATTTTACGAGGCCTTACAATTGGTCCCTGGTCAAGAATTATATTAATGTTTAGACGGTATACTCACGTAATGATTCAATTAAGCAAAAACAGTTCATTCACCTATAGGGGTACCCTTTATACTAAAACATGTATTATATGACTTTTTGGTCACTGTAAAGGCGGCACGTCATGAATGCGAAATTAGGACTGGTCAACCTTAGACACAGGAAAAAGCTGAAAATAAGGCGTGGTTTTATTCAAAAGTAGCTGTATCATCTTGCGCCATTACTTAGTATAGACGCAAAACACATTATTTAGACCTTAAAACGCCAGCAAAATAACTGTACCTGAAAATTTCTATTTAATATAAGCATAGAGACAAACATTGTGGACCACGATCAGACTGCTCCTATAGAAGCAGTCTCATCTGGGTCCACACTGTTTGTCTATGGGGCTTCAAATATTTTAGTGGACGACAAAAACATACATTTTGTAATTGTGCTCTTTTAGGGTTATTAAATGTAAGTTCAGTGTGTATATGGTTAGGATTTTCATGAAATGCACGCACGTGTTCGCGACCTAAACAACTTATTAATTCTTCACCAAATTATAAATATAGTTGTACCTAGACCTCAGACCAATAACCTTTGGGTCTTTCTATTTCAAACGATAGATTCAATAAGCGTAGAATGAGCAGCTCGGGCTGGAACATATGTGTATGTCAAAGCTTTTATAGTAAATGTAAACGAATGTCTGAAACCCTTTTTTCTAGAACATCATATCAATATTATTAAATAGAGTCACGCTTAAAAGCGTTTGGTTTACCTGTAGATCCTGATTTCCCTTGTTTAGAAGATAAAATACCCAAACCACGCCCAGATATGAATATTAAAGTTGCCGCCTTTACAGTAAGCGAAAAGTCTATTAATACCCCATGAGCATTAGTCCATCTGGAGGTTCAGGTGTTAAATATATATTAAGCTTTTATTTAATAAACTGGCTTAACTTACGTTAAAACACGTGTTAATGTCAGTAGGTTATATCGCATTAATACCCTCCAAATTAGAGATCGGATTTAAGGTTAGCTTTTTCACAACCTGTTCAGCGCTTTCGACATGATAAATGGCTTTTAATAAACGAAAATATTTGTTTTGGCTTAGGAGGATGTGTAAGAAAACGTATTAATTAGCTTTATTATCTTCATTCAATTGCTAGCCGGAAAAAGAATGGTTTTGTTCCGATTGACATCTTGTTGCCAAAGGAAATCCTGTTTTCAACAAAACTAGACGACGCTGTGATGTTCTGAGGTCAAAACTTATAGTTTTATTTGGAACTCCGTGACTTACTTATTTGGCACATGACCTTTAGTAATCATGCGATAATTAATCGAACTGATGCAATAATAATCTTGATGTCAAGCACCTATTTTACACTATGGATTTACAAATATTACATTTTTGTCTTATTATATAGGAAACGTCCAGATATTCCAAATAAATGAACTGGTCGCCTGCCAGATTAAATAAGTTTTAGTAACCAACATTCTACAAGCATCATGAACGACTGCACTGGTGGTAATTTGGCCTTGTCGCGAGAAAACATGTCTTCGGGGTTGTGCGAATACTAAAGGCGCAGACCAGCCTGTGCATCCGCGCAGTTTGATCAGCGCCTTTGTTATTAACATTTTTGAAAAGTACTATTAAACTTGCCACAAGCGAAATTTCAGTATTCTAGCTAGTCTCTGTAGCTGAGGAGGCTGGTTTGAATCTCACTTTGTTGGAAAACCCGAAGACAGGTTTTCTCGCGACGAGGCCCATTTCATGTGGTGGCATTGTGAAGCACGGTGCTGTAGCTGGTCAATATATTAATAACCAAACTTTGATTATAATATAAACAACCGTCGGAAATGAACTCAATGTGAAATCTGTGCAACCTTTTAAGCACAAATTTCATTTTTGCACATTTCCAGCGATTGAAAATAAAAAAAAAAACAGATTTATCACGCATATTTCATCCAGTTTACTCTCAAACATGGCGTAAGCTTATGTGTGAAAATATCTTAGCAATATTCATAAAAATTTCCTTGATTTCCTATGCACACTTGTAAAGGGCAAAACCAATAATATATACTGATCCACACTTCCAACGCAAAATCAGACTGAACCTCAAAAACTGCATATATTATTTCGTCCTTTGTAATGCATTTTTATAAAAAAACAGAGCAATAGCAGTAATTTATCTGTCAAACATTCATTGTTTATCATTGCCTAACCATTTTCTACATAAAATTATATTCATTAAACATGTGGGTCAGTATATAACAGTTGGGCATCTGACAAGTACCAAATCCAACTCTTCTGTATTATTTTACCATGTAATATCGTCTGTTGCATATTTTTGTCTGTGCACAGCATATATCTTTTAATTTTGAAGGTGTAAGCAGACAGTTTGGAGCTAGATCAAATAACTCTGTATTGGTTCTCACTGAGCTGGACCAATACTAGTTTCACAGTTGGTTTCCCAAACGGCAGCCTTCCATAAATACTTTTTTCAAAACAGTTTTGTTGGGAAAGGACCACAAAACGCAAACAGCGAACAACTACAGGAAATAGGGTCTGTCCACGCATGAAATTTTATGTAATTTTGTATAAAGAGTTCCTGTTAATTTAATAATTGTAAATATTTTTTTCCATTCATCTATTTCAGTTATCATATTTTCGATTTTTGACTCAATATGTTCTCAACATGATACCTAGGAATGTGTGAGCATGTATGTACCATACATTGTAATGTATAAAGTGTATAGGCTGAAGATGTCAAAGATGTCAAATATTGGCTATAATCATAAACATCAAGAAAAAATAAAACTGGTAAACTGGTGTTTTCTTTAAAATAAATTTAAATAATACCAGTCTAATTTGTAAAATCCAGATTTTTTAATTTTGTATTGTCATGATCGAGTATTATTAAATAACGTAGTTTTGTGATTCCTATTATGTATTTGTATTGCCAAATGCTGTATTAAGTCGAAGCTTTTGCTCTCTACAAATGATGTATACCACAGAGGAACTCTTAGAAATAGCCATGGTTGGTATCAATTAAAAGAATGATAATAGTATAGTCACTTCTTATTTTAAACCATACATGGTTGTTTCAATTGTCGTTGTAGTGCATTCTCAACAATTTAAGGTATTCTTGAAAAACTACCTCAGCGTTTACCAGACTCATTGCACACATATTCATCAGTTAGTTACTTGATTATGCAATTTATATTATAGACCCTCAACATTCAGATTCTATGCACATTTCCCAAAGATATCACAGAAGACTGAAACTTTTTTGCATGTGGCAGTGCCCACTTTTAATGACTAATATGCAAATGTTCATGGTAATATAGGAAGCTGGCAATACACGAGGTATGTTCCGAAAGTTCTGATACTGGCTTAATATCTGTACCCAACAATGAACTCCTGAAAATTGGTTTTACAACCAGACATGCAGACGGTTGCATAGAATCCATGTTATATCCAACCTTTTTAGCGTTTGATTATTAAACCTGTGCCATTCAAGAAGTAATATTTGTGTCATATAATTAATAGAGTCTAACATTCGTGCACCTGTATTACTGATTATTTTACAAAGTAGATATTGCAAGTCGACTGGTAATAGCCAATTTTCATAAAAGTATACTACCAGTTAACTTTTAACGCGTCGTGAAAAAGCAAAAAATGTTCTGCAAGCATTGCAGTTTATCTGTTTTCCTCAACTCCTTTGTTAAATTCAATAATACATAAGCCTCTATGAAATGTATTGCATATAGAGTTAACATGCATTACAATAAATGGGGGCTGCTATCTATGTTTAGCTTTAGGATTTTTACGAACCACTCGAAATATTGTTAAAACTTTTATTAGAGTGTTCACTGCTATTTTAAACACAATTACACGTAGAAATACCACAAGAAAATATGTTAATCCGAAATATGAACAATATCCGCAACTGGACAGACTGGTCGATATCGTGAAAAATACACACATCATGTTCGATAGTCTCAAACTTCACATTCTAATCGGTAGTGTCTGTAGCTAACAGGTTGTCTTGGGCCTTAAAAGGTCGGAAAGTTCAATGCCAGGTTTTCATGTGGCATTGCTCTCTTTGCTCTCGCATGCGTTTCCTATCTGATAATTTAAACATAGAAGAAATTGGCTTGCAGCGTTGCACTTTTGAGAGTTGAAGGCGAATTATGAACATTGATAAGCTCGTTAAAGCTTAGATGTGCGATTTTTTAATATTGCACGCGCCGGAATGCCGTTATACTTAGGACTATATCATTTAAGAGTCATAATTTGCTTGCGAAAAACAAAAAATTCGAGAGCTAAACTATGAAGTTCCACTCATTCTTTTTAAAACAATTCGTTCTGCCAAACATGCTCATTTTTTTAAACAAAATGATACCACAACGGATATTTTGTTTCGTTTCTTGACCGGTGTTAACCTGGTGTCTTGCCTGTATTTATATCAGGAGTGATATAACGCCATGTATTAAAAGTAATAAAATTACGCCAATAACAATGTGCATTGTAGCGTTCATAATGACAAAAGCTAAGCATTTTTTCTCGCCAAAAATGCGATTTCAAACTAGCTTAATATCGTTTGGTGAAGAGAATCTAACATCGTGCTCCTGTATTATTGAAGGACCTGCCACAGTCTCCTATTCAATATGTCCATATTTTGAGAGCATATGGCTACGATTTAGTATAACTGTAAACTGTATTTTTTGGTGTAATCAAAACCTGATATTCCATGCAGTCATAACAAAAATAAATTTGGAAAATATCGCATATTAATTCCAGGGCCTCAGGTTTTAGGGGTGGGGATATTTTCTGTGACTAAATTAATTTGGCAGAAAGCAAGTTTTTGTCAAGTATTCAACTAAATCCATGAACATATAATGTTTGCAACATAAATTTTGAGATTAAAGTGTTGCGTTTGCAAAATGACCTGGTCTAGAACATTCCATTGTTCTTTCATAAATAAGTATGTTGTCCATAACTTTCGACTATTACCTGTAAATGTCTTGCACACATATTATACCTGTTCAGTTTATAGTTCAATCAGCCTGGCCGGTTCACTGAGGTGTATCTTTAGTGCATTCTGTATACATGTCAATGTAAATGAATATAAACCTCATGTTTGTACAAAATTAGTGACCAATGAGATCTTAAGATGCTTTGGGTGAGGTTGGCGCGGTTTAAGCCCTCCAGTAATATGTTTTTTACTGACCGTTCCAAGGCGGTGCTTCTTTTGTGTTATGTCTGTCTTGTTTTTGTTATGCTTTCGTGCGCATCTGTTTATTGATGCCTTGTGGTTAACTGCTGGGAAAAGGGCTTACCTCTTGGCTTTTGTTTGTTATGTCTAATTGTGAAGTTGTCACTTCCCAATTGGTATCCTGGGTCAGGTGTGGTGCTTGATCGTATCGATTCCTGATCTTTGTCCTTTTACTTACTTTGTTTTTAAGCTTTTTGTCAGTCTCCCCACCCCCCCCCCCCCCTTATATCAAGCATGCTATTTTTTTTATATAATGTGTATCATGTCAAGCTACAACTGCATGCAAAAGAATTAGCTTGATCAATGGAGGGAAAGCACATCAAAAAACTTTTTTATTTTCTATATAAACGTTGAATGGCAGAAAAAATGTGTCAATCAATATTTTCTTTTTATTACTCGTCCAACGTGGAAAGCCTTTCTGCTGATAATTCGAGGGCTGTGCCGACTAGCTTTTCGAAAGAAAAAATATCATGTTTTAAAGTTTTGTCTGGCCACTTTTATGGGCAATCCTGTCTGAAGACTGTTCGAGGGTCTTTATTAACCCTTAAAGCGCCAAAATTACGACTGCAGCAGACGACTAATTTTGCGACATCTTTCCTAATTTTCGAAAAAGATAAGGTATGATATTTCATGAGAATTGTCTGCCAGCAAACGATTCTCATGAAATATCATGCCTTATTGGTTATTTTTGAAAAAAATCGGCAGAATTTGAATTTGTCGTCTTCTGCAAATTATAGGTGGGGTTTTATGGATTAAACCAGGTGGCGAATTATTCTAGAAAAAGTTGACAACTGATAAAACCCATGGTGAAAATTTGATAAAATGCACGACAAGCCTCGCATTTGATCTCTTTTCTACAACTTTGTTCATCCTTTCATATCAACTATAAACTGTATTTGCTATTCTGTGAGAAACCATTTTTACACAGGAAATGTTTTATCACGTGACGTCGCGTCTTGGGATGATATAACGCCATGTTTGAAAACCGATACATGTACGCCACTTTAGTAGTTTATCAGCTGCTTAGCACTGGTTCAGCGCAGGAAGAACTTTTCCAATATGACTGAAAAATTGTTGAATGTGGCGTCAAGAATGAAACCAAGCTAGCAAACAAGCATATTCAGTAGCCTTATATAAAGGCACACATTGCAGCGTTGCGTAAATATTGACAACATCGTGACGCTTTTACGCCAAAAAGTCGATATCAGCCTATTTTAATGTCACTTGTATGATACATGTACGTGATTAGAATCTAACGCTCGTGCTCCTGTATTATTGAATAGATTTAACATGTTGCGAACAAGCGTCAAGCATCTCATTTTATAGCGTTTAATAAATTCACTAAAACGTGAGCATTCATGTAAGATGCTCTCTATATATTTCTTGATAGTACGCCAATATTGCCACACTAATATTATCAAGATTCATTCATTATCAAAAAGATAATCAGAATTTACCCTGTATATGATAAAAGAGATACAATTGATTAACCTTCTCAAAAGCTCTATAGCGTATAAGAATCCCGTCCCGAGGATCACAATTTAGTATCACAAGGTTTGCCGAGTGATGACAAGCGCCGATCTCAGGGAACGGATATTTTATATCCCACCTCATACAAATAATGGATTCTTTACCTGCTCACCCTTGCCTGAGCTTCCAGAAGTCCACGCTGAGATGCTTTACTACATCATGACGTCACTTTGGCTGAACATTGTACTTGACGATCATGTGTGTGAGTTCCAATACAACCAATAAACAGTCGTCTCGTGACAGCCAGGGTAAAAAACATGGAGAAGATAAGGATTTCAGACCCAGGCCAAAATGTCAGATATTCTCATCCGTTGTGCAAGAAATAATCTTCTCTTTATTTACAAAATGGTAGGTCAGGCCCCAGGCCTAAAAACGACCCTGGGCCCCAGGCCTAAAAACGACCCTGACATATAAAGCAAGTCAGTAATATGACCAGGAAATGCCACACTCACAGACCGAAGATCAACGTTCATAGGGCAGTTGGTGATAACCACGCGTTTCTTATGTGCCATTTTTTGTTTTATCATATAAAGTAAGTTCAGTGGAGATGTCCCCAAAATGACGTCATATTGATAACAAAATGTAAGTGATTATAACCAGCCAATGCCACAATGACAGACTACAGACTAGCCCACGGCACCGTGAGTAAGAGAGATAGAACACAGACAGCCTCATCATAATTAAAGCGGTACCACCAAGATAGCTCTTCTTCACCGAGATGATCGCCACCAGATACTGCCCAACAAAATGGAACCTAACACAAAATAGTGAATATGATCAGGAAAAACCACAATCACAAACTGCAGACAAACCCATGGCACCGCGAGGAAGAGCCACATAACAATCACGAGACACCAGAAAGACAAACAAAGCAAAGCAACCAGCTCTCTCTTCCACATCAAGATCATTGCAAAGCTAGAATGGATATAAAGTAACGCACAGCAACATATAGAACTAGAACAATTACAGAATTTCATTACAGAATTTCATTATGGGAGTAACAATCAACAACAAACCAGCAACAACAGAATCGCCGCCTTAGAACGGACGGCAGCTTAACTGGGGGGGGGGGGGCTTAAAAGCATTTTCTTAGTATCATATCTTCGCCTAAAACCAACACACACAATGGGAGCATTAATAATCAATGTATAAACAACAGAATCACCACCACGGTCAGCAGCGGGTGAGGTGGGGGGGGGGCTTAAATATATATCATTGGTCAACTCTTAATTAGGTCAACACCTGACATGATGATGAATATATCTGCTGCTCTGTGAAAAGCGATCAGTTTAAGGATACTGCTATTCTAAATAATAAATTACCGCAGGTGGTTGAAAAGCTTTGTTTCATTTTGACATGGCGATTAATATTTCTTTTATCAGAAGATTTATCAAAGTTACCTGGTAAGCTGCTTAGGTAAGATTCAGGTCTCCAGATAAGAGTGCCTATTTGAAAATTAATTTGCTTATTTCTCAATAAAACATGTGTTGTGGGTACTCAAAAGAGCCATTTCAATGAGGTGGTTCTTTTCAGCACCCAAATATACGTTTTTGTTTAAACATATTTATTCATATTTCCATTTACAGTAATATACAAATATACATTTTACAATATAATCATGATGGGATTCAGAAACAGTCATGCGACTTAAACGAATGGGTTTCCCTTTGAACAAGATGGTGCACAGTTTGAAATTCAATAAAAACGGGCGTTGATTTCAAACCAAATAATTTTTCTACTCTAAATGTACTGAGAGAGAGAGAGAGAGAGAAAGAGAGAGAATCAACCCTCAACGCTCAAACCGTTTACTGTCCGATATGTATTTTTGAACTATAACAATAACTAATAATTCTATAGTTAGTATGAAAGTAAGATGCAACACGTTTTAACTGATAGGTAAGGAAACTATTAACGATTTTACGCGCAAATATTTTCTTTTCTGGACCTGTGTCCAATTCTTGATAGAGATGTTAGGGAAGAAAAAAAAACATGTTTCATACAAACAGAAGCGCAATCATTCCGTTGGCCTGCATTCTTCGTGTTTACTGGTCGTTTTGTTTATACAATCATTAAATGACTGAATGATCGGCCACTCTTTAATTACGAACACATAAAAGACACTTAACAGTAAGTGAGTATGACCAGGAAATACCACAATCTGACACCACATACCAACCCACGGTGCGGTGAGGAAGAGCTGCCACAGAACACTTGCAGTCACAAGACATCAGCAAGTCAATTAAAGCAAAGTAACCTGCTCTCTCTTCCTCATCAAAGATGATTTGCAACACTAGAAAGGACCGCATAACAAAATAAGGACCAAGCACAGAACACCCACAAACAATTGGAGCAATATTATTAATCTGACACAAAAACATAATTATCACAGAATTGAATATATATGCATCAAACGTGTTTGCTAAGCTAGCCTAACCAACTGTTCACTTCATTTGGCCATGAAAGGCGCATGGGCATTTGCAAGTACGTTGCAGCTTCAACAATTATTTTACCAATCACAGAACCCCCACAAACAATCGGATCAATAATTTTCATCTGACACAAAAACAAAATTATCACCGAAATCAATCTAAATGCATCAAACGTGTTTGCTAAGCTTGCCTAACCAAATGTTCAACCCATTTGGCCATGAAAGGCACATATGCATTTGCAAGTAGCTTCATTATATATGTAAATTGTATTTATTTCGTTGTCACTTAGTTGTACACTAGTTTACGTATATGTATTTCTTCATCTGTGTTTATTGCCTTTGAAACTGTAAGGTTAACATTAGCAAAAGTGAGTTTTGATGTTTGATGTCTATCAAAAACAATGGTATAGTGAACTAACACAACGTAGAATAAATCAAGAGCAAGTGAATAGTACCAGTAAATGTCTTTGTCAAATGGTATCACAGTCAGATCATGACACCAAGAGCAAGGGGAAACGCATCAAACCATTCAGTCATTAGACGTGAGCAAACAAACCGAGCAAAGCTACCAGTACTCCTAACTTCAGCTAGATGTCTGTCACTGAGCACCAGGTCACAAAACTGGGACATTACACAGAACCCCATAATGAATACGAGTACATATGTAGTTGGAACAAAAAAAAATTAAGAGGTTTGGCTAACAACTACAGCACCACCGTCTGAAAGAGAGAGAGAGAGAGAGAGTGCATAAACATTTATGCCCTTTTGATGCTAAAAATCTTTTTGCCCCATACTGGAGTCGAAATCACGACTTCGACATTACATGTATGCCTAGCATTGCATCATCCATACGCTACCGAAGCACTAAAATGAGAAATGAATGATGCAGTACCCGTAGTATATATTTACCCTAGATTCTGTTTTTGAATCATAATTTGTTTAAATCGCGAAGGACAATGCATTTAGAGTGTACCCGTTTGTATGGCATCCTAGAAGGTTTAAGTGTAGAAGACATTTCTAACATTGCTAGTGTCTTGTGGTATTCCTTGCATGCGATTATGATTGATTATAGAGCAGAAAGCATTCGTTAATTGACGGCTCAGGTACGTGACCTGGTGATTATGGAGCTGACATGCTTCTTCTACATAGAAAGTAGTCCGTGTAAGTCGTTTCTCTTCGTGAAATTATAGTACAGCACATATCTACTTCATAGTTATGTACAATAATGCATTTGTGTAGATGTTCATTGAAATGTCTCTCGACGCTTCAAGTTTATACATTAACAGATGTTTCTACGTGAAAAAAAAATATTGTAAAATAATTTTACACATTACCTATTATCATGTTTGAAAATAAATTACCACAGTTCTTCATATTATACTGTATCGAAATATAAAAACATATGAGACCAGTGCAATAGTGCACATGTTTCATAGTTTATACATTTCCCCTCAGTTTTGCAATTAATTAGTAATAATTCCGGTTACCATAAACAAGTCTCAATATATTAAGCATAAAAAGCATTAGGCCTATTAGTTGTACAGGTCACACTTTTATATAACATGCATATAAATCACATATATGAGGGCCTCGTAAGTCTCAACAGACATAAGAATATATACGCATATGTCTCTATATTATACTTTTAACAGGCATTATGATAAAATACAAGTCTCAATATTATACTTTCAACAGGCACTATGATAAAATACAAATCTCAATATTATACTTTCAACAGGCATTATGATGAAATACAAAGTAAGTAAGGGTGCAAAGATCAGGAATCGATACAATCAAGTACCACACCTGACCTAGGATACCAATGGGAAAGTGACAAACTCAACATTATACTTTTAATTGGCATTATAGTAGTATACGCGTCTTGGTACATTAATTTTAACAAGCAATATAAGAACCTACAAGTTTATATACTAGTAGCTTTGACAGACATTATGAGCGTGTACAGATTTTAATAGGCACTTATAAGAATTTTAGAAATCTCTAATTTATTCTTTTAACATACATCATAAGTATATACCGATTCCTGATTCTGTGCCTTCTTCCTTACATTGTATATACTACTGATGTATGTTAAAAGTATAAAGTGTGAAATCCCTTAAATTAGCCTGTAATTAATTTCTTTCAGTCGACAACGAGGGTCTGGCCATTTTCAGCACAATGAGCTCCTCCTAACAAGTGGACTGGAAGCACTATGACCTGCTTACACACTACTAGACAAAAGTCTTAAATCCTTGACAATGGTAAAAATTCACAATGTTTCAGAGTAATATTTACTTGATTGTATTGATTCCTGATCTTTGCACCCTTACTTACTTTAAGCAGAACGTACATTGATGACTATATTTTGATACATGAGCCAATGTTTGATAATTCGTACTTCTAAAATTCAACCCTTAAAGAACTTACTAGCACTATAGCAAACGGCATATTTTGTAATGACTTTCTTCTTTTTGGGTACAATAAGACATAGCAAAATCAACTGAACTTATTGAAAAACAATATACTTTCCCTTTAATAGTCGAAACATTCTAATTTGCATTAATCGAACTGTTAATTGTTATAAAAAACAAAATATCAATTATCTAATATTAAAATGAAGCAATGTATTCAATCACTAGTAAGGTAATTCAATGAGTCATTTAGCTGACCTGAAATCGAGGTTAATGTCCATCTCTTTAATGTTCATTACTGTAATAACAAGGTCAAAGGTTTTGCTTGCATGTTGATCTATACTTCTTTCCCTTTAATTTGATATGCAACATGACCACATTCAGAAAAAAATGCCCCTTTGATCCGACCCACGGTGTGTGTAAGGACAGCATATATGATTGTCAGTCCTGATCTGTGTTGAAACAGTTTACAAAGATTAAAACCAGGCTCATACAGAAAATGAGCACTTTACATAAAGCACGAGTGATGAAATTAACATTTTCAGTCATTTATCAATGATCGTTTATGATACTGTAAATTCGGAAATTTTCGCGAGGGAATTATTTCGCAAAGTTTCGTGAAAATTAAACTCTCGCAATATGGCGAGATCTTTCCGTCGTTTCAGAAATATGTCAATCATGCCCTGGTCGCGAATTTTGAACGTCGCAAATATGTATTTAATCGCTATTCGCGAAAATAAAATTCTCGCGAAAATTTCCGAATTTACAGTAATATTGAGTATAAAAAAACATTCTAACACACCTCGCCTAAACAATGTAAAGAGATAGTGCTAAACATGTGTAATCTATCAAACAATAATTCACTGTTTTGAAAATGCGAGGAAATTGCGTGCTAGCTGATGTCATTTGTTACTGGAAAATGACGTCATTCATGCCGTTAGATGGTGTAATGTCGTTTTTACGCTTGAAAGACGTTACAAATACACGCAAGCAAATGCGACGTAGTCTATGTATTGGCAGGAATTCTTTAGTGTCATGGTGGAAAGTTGGGAGAAGCTGAAGACTTCAAATGTTAGTCGTGTATTTTGTGTTAGGATCAAAATAGATCAGGTCCAGTGCGAGAATAGTTGAGTAACAATTCACTTTTTGTCGGTCAATTGTACGAAGCTAAATCACACAGATTTGATCTTCTTTACAACTGACCTTCAAAAAGTGAACTATTACTCAACAATTCACTGCTGGAGCTGCTCTATTTCTTAAATAAAACAACAACTTCCTGCAGCACTAAAACGAAAACATTTTAGAAGTAAAACACAGCTACCCTTTTTTAGAGTTAGACTTAAATATATTTTGGAGTCCCAAAGGTTGCACTGAAATTCTCAGGGGTTCTAAAGAGGGATTTTGGGATTCTAAGACTCAATATAGCGAGAAACGGAGACCACCCAAGATGCTGCGTATCCGTGTCTCGTTTGAATGACCATCCCTCTCGAGTCCCTTGTATATGTTTGCAATATGTGAATGTGGCAAAACTTGTTTATAGGAAACTTTGCTACGGAAATTCCCTTCCAATGCAACTGCATAACAAAGGAACTTGAACTAATTCATGTAACCATAGTTAAATTCAAATTGAACACACGCAAGGAGGAATAATACATGTAGCTGGTGTTGATAGAAAACATTATACACTTATGAAGCAAATTAGAGAAATAAATTATTAGGAACAGTAGTCAATGCGCTATCATAGCTGCTGCATCAAACAAGAATAAAAACTACTCTAAAGAATTCTTAATTAAGTATCAGAAGAGTTTTAAAGATTGTAAGAGTTTCCGTAAGATGAAAATAGATAGTGTAAGTTTTTTGACAAATGATCATATGGGCTTATACCATTGCGTTAACTTGTCAAACATGGTAACTATAAAGTCGGCATAATTCAAAGCTAATACATGATCTTAGCCTTTTGTTGCATGCTTACTCCATGACTAAAATGGTTAAGTGATAAAATGGGGAGAGACGAATGAGATAGCTACTGATAAGCTTTATGTTTTATTTAAAAATATCTACACAAGGTCGTTTATATTTTACCAGATTTAGGGTTCACATTTTGACAACTTTGGAACGGAAATGTGCACGTGGTAAATCTCGTTTTAATCTGAAAACGAGGATTATTTTGATAAAAAGACTAATATTTACTAATAGTCCCATTTAATAAACCTTGTTTTATTCTGACAGATTATCCCATACATATTAATACAATGCGTATATAATTGTCCATTTTGTATTTTAATGGGTTGCCAGTCAAATATTCTATAAATTGATGTATTTCTGTCCCTAAGGATTGGTTGTATCAGTGTAAACATTGATGGAATGTCGCCTTATGCTTCAGCTTTTCCTTTCAAACACCAGGGACACGTTTCTTTTACTCTAATTATGGGCGAGGTTGGTGCCCTGAAACTGGTTTAAGCCCTCCAGTCAAATATTTTAACTGACCGTTCCAAGGTAGTACTTCTTTTGTGGATCATTTATGTTATTTCTGGTGTGGGTTTGTTATGTATTTGTGCGTGTCTGTTTATTGTTGTCTTGTGGTCACCTGCTGGAAAAGGACTGACCTCTTGGCTCTCGTTTGTGATGTCCTATTGTGAGTTTGTTACTTTCCCATTGGTATCCTGGGTCAGGTGAGGTACTTGATTGTATCGATTCCTGATCTTTGCCCTCTTTTGTACTTTTACCTATTTTATAGACAGTTATTTAGATAGGTCAAACATGTTAGTAGGCCCTATTATATGAATCATGTGTGTCCCAAAGAAGCAAGGGCGTATGATCAGGAAATACCACAATCACACAATGCAGACTAACCCACGGCACCTAACGTAAAGCAACCAGCTATCTCTGCCCATCAAGATTATTGCAGAACTAGAAGGACACAAAGTATGGAATACCAAAACAAGGACCAAAAACAGGACTCCTACAAACAATAAAACAACAGAATGACCGCTTTTGATCGGACAGCAGTCTAAGCCACTGGAGGGGAGGGGGGGGGGGCTTAAAATATTTTACTGGTACCAAATCTTCGACCTAGATTCCGTTGTTGCACAAAACTTGTTTAACTCGCATGGAGTCTTCCTAACTACCGCAATGTATCATCACAGAGAAACAATCTAATCAAAGTAACAAATTATGATGATACAAAGAAATAGGCTCATGACTGACATGTAGTCCGAGCTAAATGAACCCTCAAGTTGAGCTTCTGTTGGCCCAACCAAAGACTGACATCAGGCACCAAACAAGCGATAAAAGCTTTACGCCAGGGCTGTCATTGGGTCTGAGGCTTAACCCATCGTCGTGCAATTAAAGAGGAAACCGTAGCTATAAACCATGATTAGGTTTTCAACCAGACATGCAGCCTGTCGCATGGTATCTATGTTATATCCAACCTATGTTTTCAACGTTTGATTATCTTTTCAAAGTGATCAACAAAATAAGGGTTTCCATCAATTCTTTTGAATTTATAAACTAAATCATCATAAAATACTAGGTTCCATATGCCCTGTTGCATAATAGTTTTTAAACCAATATTGTATTTAACAATAAACTCTGAGTGTCTGTGGTAGAATTTAGTAATGCTTTACTAAATGTATGATATAAATAACCTTGTGTTAATAACTTAGCAGGCAATGGTTTCTGCTGTTGAAGTAACTTACATTAGAACATACTCTCACAGAAGGAATGAACTGTGAAATATATACACCATAGGAAGAGGGCGAGGAACATCACTATCAAGAATGGGAAATTAACTATTTCAAAATTAAAAACATCATTTTTATTATTAGTTTCAGATGAAACTATGCCTTTCTTTATTACAAATACATAGTCTACAAAGGGCTTCAATATCAAAGGAATTTGCCTTATTTAACTGAAGTTCCGTGGGATATATCTGGCCTACCATTTTGCTCGAAGTAGGGTTTATCAAAATTAAGAAAGTCTTCTAGATATCTAAAGATAGATAATATCATCAAAGAGACAACATGAAATCTCTCACAAAACAAAATCAATAGCAAATCGGCAACAAGAGGAGCACAATTACAACCCATTGGAATAACTACAATTATTCTATATACTTATGAGCCAAACCTTAAAAATATATTGCCCAAAAGATAATGGAGAGTATTACACTATCTCGGACATAAACGCAATCTATATATTTTAGGTTGTTTACATGCGCAGATCGAGGGGATGGACCCATTGAAAAATCACAAAAATATAGGGTTTCTTAACAATACTGGTCCAGGTCCCCTGACATATCACAAAGCTACCAAGCCAGCATTCAATGTTGAAACTAAATTCTATCCACCACGCTTTATTCCTGCCAAACACATTTATAGTTCCAAGACATTCAAAGCAGACGTATGAGTTTTAGTTTCCCCTTGTCAGTTATCTGCTATATGTGCCCACCTGGGGTATACAATTACTGAAATGCACAGTTTTGCAATTCTTCACGACACGATATTTAATTACAATTCCTAAGAACGTTATCCTTCTACAGCCTACTCAAAAAGCCAATTCAATGAACACGTCTTCCTATTGGTATAAAAAAGTGCAGAGTTAAGCTTTTCCTGGAATCCATTCAGAGCAGAAGACTAGACAAACAAGGTACCAGGACAACCAACATTATTTCACACAGGAACAGGAAGGACCTTGGACATATGCAATGGATGCACAAGTGAATTGAAACCTATTAATCATCCAATTGTGAGAGTATTCTTTACACTTTAATATACTATCAATAAACGCTTCGTTAGGACTGCTGGGATGCGCAGGGCTGTCTGCACATGGCATTCTGTCAACTTGCTGGTTTCCCGGTACAAAAGAAGCTTTAAACTATGCCTCTGATATAACACACAGCGCAATTTTGCATTATCACTTTTTTGTGCAAACAGGTGCAATAGCACATCACTTGAGAGAAAGAATCATAATAACTTTGCTTTATGGTGACAGAAATCTCTTTCTTTCTAAGAGGAGAATAGGATTCAGGTAATGTCATTATCACATGCATAGTCTACATTGTAAATTCGAAAAAAATATATTTTCGCGTACAATGCGATTTTTAAAATACGCGACTAGTGCCCGGTTTACCTACATCAGTAAACAGAAGTGTGATTTATTCATTTCATGACGATTTCATTTTCGCGAAACTTCATCTTTTCTTAAAAAAAAAACATATTGAAAAATTCTGTGAGCAGGTGGAAGCGGTGATGTTGTTGTTGCTGTGATGGTGTTGTAGGCGATTTACTTATCCCATTTATTAGTATTAACGTGGACTATGGTGTTATACATTTGTAAATAGAAGATCTTACATGAGTATTCATGTTTTATTGAATTTATTAAACGCGTTAGGGAAAAAAGATAAAATACAAGGCTTGCCTAGTATTTAATTTCGTTTTCGCAATGAGAAAAATTCTATTTATCACATGATATTGAAAGTAATTAAAAGTAAGAAAGCCGGCAAAGATCAGAAATCGATACAATCAAGTACCAAACCTGACCCAGGATACCACATGGAAAAGTGACAGAAAATAATTAAACATCACAAACAAGAGGCAAGAGGTCAGCCCTTTCCAACCAGGTGACCACAAGGCAGCAATGAACAGACGCGAAATCATGTCAAACACAAGACATAAATAACACAAATGATCCACAAAAGAAGTACCGCCTTGGAACGGTCAGTAAAAACAAAATACTGGAGGGCTTATTTCAGTTTTACTGCGCCAACCTTGATCTTAATTATGATGTGGACCATCGTTTATGCAACGTTATAATGGACGTCATTATGTATCGTTACTTAATCTGTAAACCACTAGTGGTTTATCGATTTGATTGTACGGCATTATATCACTCCAAGACGCGACATCATGTGATAAACATCATTACCGATATTTCGTTAGAAATGGCTTTGTTTGTAAACTGTGAAAATTGTAATAAATTATGTCATTTCGATGAGCAGGAAATATTATAATTGGACTGGCACCAGTTTAACTGATAGTTTGATCTTATAACAAATACATGTAATACATAAATAAAATCAGCAGCTTATTAAACATTTTAACTTAGATTGTCTAACTTTTTGATATCAGCAACGAATTACACCCAGGGAGGGAGACGACATCAGAGAAAAAAATATGTAAAGTATGAGTAATTAACCTAGTTTGAAAATAAACTCAGAGATTAGATCAAGGGCCGTTAGACTTGTTCAACTTTCCATTAGTTCTTGTGAACAGACTTCATAAAACCGAGTTTGCTGTTTTCTTAAATTGTGGGTTCTCTCTATTTCTGAAGGATACGTTTTGCCAGGTTATTTATTGTAATAACAGCCTCAACAATCAACGTAAGGACGAAGCCAACGATCAGGAATCGATACAATCAAGTACCATACCTGGCCCATGACACCATATAGGAAATTGACAAAAACACATGAAAACATCACACACAAGCGGTAAGCCCTTTCACAGTAGGTGACCACAAGGCTGCCAGGAGCAGACAAGATAGTATGACAAAGACAAACACGAAGCACAAATAGCAAACGAAGATCCACAAAGGAAGCACAGCAATGGGACGGTCAGTAAGAAAATTACTAGAGTACTTAAACATGTTTGACGGTATCAAACTCACCCTTATTTCTGATAAAGATTAAGACATATAGATGTTTGGTTCGCATGTAAGATCCCTAACTTATCGATATATCATCTCATCGTACATATATTTTGTTTGGCTTCCTTTCCGGGTACATATTTCATTGCCATCCATAAAGGTGGAGCAATCTGATATTTTGCTAATGTATAGTTACCTTTCTCAAAGTGGCAATCAGATTTTTAATACCCTGTGATTTACATCATTTGGTTCAGGTAAAGTACTTAAAAAGTATTTAACAAAAAGACCTGTTCACTACTGACACTTTCAAAAGCTTTTTTAATGGAAAATATACGACAGAATTGTCTTGTCTGACGAAAGTAGAATGTCTAGTTGAAATTTAAAGTCTGAGATTCAAGATGATATGATCCGAGTATAAATATCTCAAGTCAACGGGTGAATACGACTGAGTTGCATGCCTTAATTTCCTAATAAATAATGCACTCAGCATAAGATAATTTATTAATATACTTTGGAAATATGAATTTAATCGTAAAATCTAGTCCAATCAATTCAAGCAATCAGCTTTAGATTTCTAATCGTGAATATTCTGCAAAGATTTTATACACCTGAGCTGCAATAAAATTGGACTTCAATGTTGTATACGTAGTTTTATGATATAGAAACTACCAAGTAGATTTACTGAGAAATTTGAAGCTCGTATCTAATGAGTATTGTCAGTGCATGCTTTCGCTGAGGTAAAGACGCCTTTGGACTCTTGGCTACCAATAGGGTGCCCATCGAAGACTGATCAGACTGCGCCGATGAGCAGGCTGATCTGAGTCTTCGAAGGGCACACATACTAACTTGAATATGGACACAGGCTCATTTCATGATCTTATGCTGAGAGTATTATTTATTAAATAAAACACATCGGAAATAAGAGTTAGGTTGATACCGTTCAACATGCTTAAGCCCTCCTGTGATTTATTTTGCTAGCGGTTTCAAGGCGACGCTTCTTTTGTGAATCCCTTTTGTTATTCATGTTTATCTTTGTTATGCTGCCTTGTTTGCACCTTGCATCCTTGTGATCGCCTACTGGGAAAGATTTGACCTCTTTGCTCGTTTGTATGCTTTCTTGTGTTTTTGTCACTTTCCCATATGGGGTTCTGAGTCAGGTATGGTACTTGATAGTATCGATTCCTGATCTTTGCCATCATCTCTATAAAGAAACCAACATGTGGATATTCTCAGTATTTCAAAGCATGACTTGAAAATACTCATTAGAGACGCTAAGCTTAGTATATAATGCGTATTTTCAGTTCGTGCTTTCACTGATATATCGAAACCTTTCACGTGCGTTTATCAGTAGTATTTCTGTAGTTGGCTGGTCTGGTTGGTATCCATGGAATTCGTGCTCCATTTCGTTAGCGCTTTATGCCGAAACAGCTGCTTTTTATTAGATTATTATGTTTGGTCACGCTGAGAGGCGTAGTTATTAAGTAATTATTGGCGATATACTTTGGTCTTGAGGTTAAAATACAGGTGAAGTTGATCTTGAAATATTTTGATTAACTGATCATTTCACATAAAATGTTTCACTGCTCTACTCATACTAGCTATAAAGATTCAAAGATATAACATAAACACTTTCGGATAGCCTCGGTTCTTTTCGTTGAACGCTTTTTAAATCTCCTACAACTTACAATTTACAGTAAAACCTGTGTAAAACGGCCACTCTAAAATAGACAAAACAAAGAACTTAATGAAAAATGGTAGCTAAATGAAGGTCGAAAGTATTGTGGAATACTTTTGACCTGCATTAAGCGATAATTGGTCTTGAAAACCAATTTTATGTCTTTTTGAGAGGGGCCGTTTTGCACACGAAATACTAATAACTCGACTTAAACTACTTCTCTGAATTTCGCGGTAACGAATTTAAATAAAATGCGATAGTTGTCCAGGCTTCTGAAGTTTGCAGAAACGCCCTAAATCGTATGCAATAATTGTTCAGACCTCTGAACTTTGAGTGACCTTAAATCTTATGCAATAATTGTAAAGACCTCTGAAGTTTGAGGTGACGACCTGAAATCGTATGCAATAATTGTCAAGATCTCTGAATTATTTGGTAACGACCTTAATTCGTATGCAATAATTGTACAGTCCTCTGAATTTTAAGGTGACGACCTTAAATCGTATGCAATAATTTTCCAGACCTCTGAATTTTGAGGTAATAAAACGCAATAACTGTCTAGACCTCTGAATTATGAGGTAACGACCTTAAATCGTATGCAATTATTGCCCAAACCTCTGAATTGTGAGGTAAAAACCTTAAATGTATATGCTATAGCTGTCCAGATCTCTGATTTACGATGGTGTTTGACTAGTTTAATGGAAGTTAATGTAACAGGTTGTATTTTCAATAGTCATGAATTTAATTCGCCCAGGTTAGTGATAGTTAATTAAACAAATCTAATTTTTAATGGCATTGATTTTACTAGGACAGTTATCATGGTTATATTAAAGATAGTTAATTCAACATTTTTAATGGCAATTAATATACTGAAGCTGTGCCATTAAAATGGCGTTAAAAAGAAGCACCACTATTGTTTTAGTGCATAAACATAGTTCCTAGAAAGAAGTTAGAAAAAACAATAATCATTGAATAAGCATGCTATCGTTTGCTTTCTTCTTGTATGCCAAATCATTTTGTAAGAGGGTCTTAGTATAATTTTCGGTTCATTTTGCGTAAATATTCTTTCTTGGGAAATATTGTATACATACACAAAGATTCAACATTAAATTGAGCATGCCATTAAAAAGGTTAATGTCATCCAATAGCATTAAAATCTTTAAATCCTCTTATTGTATAGCATGTTAATGAACCCATTAATTATTTTAAAGGGAATAAAATGGGATTTTAATTGTTAATCTGCATTTCAATGGGATCGTAATGGTGATGAAAATCCAATTACAATGCACCCATTAAAATGTAACTGTCTTTTAATGAGTCATAAATTAATTATGTTCTTTTTAATGTCACTGTTAATATAATAATCAATGTACAATATAATCATTGGGTACTTTAATACACATTTAATGTGGTTTTCATGGCAAGAACCATTGATTATGCTGCACAATTTAAAGGCTTTTAATGCTTTTTAATGGTGATATATGCAGTAGTATATTCTCATAATGAAAGGCCAAAGCACAGCTATACAATTTATTAGATTTTATTTGCTGAAAATGCTACAACCATAACAATACAATATATTATGGTCGGGAAATGCTACAACCATAACCGTTAGTCATTTTATGGCATGGAAATGACACAAGTATAAGTACATGTATTTCATTTATGCCACAACTTACCATGTTGTACATGAATCTATACGATACATTAAGCCATGAAATGCCATAACATAGGTTTACAGCGTATTATGACCAGGAAATGCAACTGCCATATTAATACAACTGATTTTGGGCAGAGAATGCCATAAGTAAAATTATACAAAACGACCTGACTACTAGTTATCATAATCACGATACTTAAGTTAGCTAACGCCACAATTCCAGAAATAATCCAATTGCAAAATACTCTCATAAACGGTTATACCCTTAGATACAATTCGCAAGAATGGCAAAGAAAACCCATCTATACCCCCTGTTATTGGCAGTTTGGAAGGCGAAATTTTATTATATAGACATATTAAACTTCGTTACTAGTTCATTTAAGGGTACAAGTCTAGTAAGTGAGTATGACCAGGAAATACCCCAAACCACATACTGCAGACCAACCCACGACGCAGAACACTTTTAAACAGCCACATGACAGCAGAAGAGCAACGAGCTATCTCTACTTTGAAGTCGGAAAGTTACGTAAAATTATGCAACATATAAATATTTGAGCTTCTCTAAGAAAGCAAATATTCATGTTTATTATTTTGGATATCTGACAAAACTAAACCCATTAAACTGCCCCAAGATTTGAGTTTCTACATTTACAGCCTCTCAAATACGCTGTAAATTACAAGTGATTGGAATAAAACATCTTTGGCCAGCTCATGATATGTGGGTATTTATTACACAGGGGAACAGCGAAGGCTCTAGCGAGGCTGCACAAATACGTTTGTGCAGCCTCGCCAGAGCTGTAGCTGTTTGCACACGCAAGACATAGAAGTGCATGGGGTGCAGGCAAAATTCTAGACATCTATCTGAGCCACTGAATAGCTATACCATAAGTCTTTTTTTCATTAGGGGTGGTATTTTAATGACAAAAAGATGAGGTAAATTAACCAGCTCGTATGAAGGTGGCCTTTTCTCCAAACTAGCTACATGTATAAACTATAAAGTCATTTGGCATCAGAATTTCACCACTCTTAGAATCTACCAATATCAAACCACAACATGTTGAAAAACATTTTACACCAAATATTCCAGCTTGGTGTGTGAAACAACCCTAAATACTTTTCAATTTATACTCTGGAAAAAATCTGAATGAAATCCACATATATTAAAAGATGATTTCAGAAGGCTGCAAAGTCGGTATAAGAATTATCAACAAGTTTATACTGATGGGTCAAAAGAAGACTCAAAGGTTTGTTGTGCTGTTATATCAGGCTACCATAGTAATATGCAGTGTATACCTGACGATTCATCAATTTTCACTGCTGAAGCCAAAGCAGTTGATCTAGTTTTAGATTTTATAAGAACTTGTGTCACTAACAATAAATTTATTATATTTTCTGAGTCGCTTACTGTATCGAAAGCTATTAACTATATCAGTTCAAAGAATCCACAGATTCAGAAACTTTTAGAAAAAAATGTCATGAGCTTTTAGCGAATAAAGAAATTGTTCTCTGTTGGATTCTAATTATATAGGCATTCTAGGGAATGAGATGGTTGATCAGCAAGCAAAAACATCGCTTTCATAAGAACCAACTTCTTTGAAGAGTCAATTTTCTAATTTTAAGCCATCTATCAAATGACAAACTTCATGGAATAACAGCATTGGAAATAAACTTCTTGACATAAAACCAACTATTGGTGAATATCATTCAGTTGTTCGAAACATTAGAAAAGAAGAAGTCCTTTTAGCTCAACTCCGCTTAGGTCATACAAGAGTCACTCATTCATACTTACTGCAAGGTGAAGAGCAGCAAATTGTGTGGGTTGTGACACACCGTTCACTGTACGTCACTTCCTTTTGGAATGCAGCGACTTTGCACAAGTAAGAAATAATTGCTTCCACGTTGCTAACATAAAACAGTTATTTCAAGATATACATATTGATAGCATTATGACATTTTTAAAAGTAATATAACTTTTTAACAAAATCTAATCACTAATTTAAATAATTGTTTGTTTTATACCTATAGTGCCCTATAGATAGTATCATTGCATCATTATGATCGTGTATCGCTATATTCTGTCCAGTCAAAGAACATGTACAGTCGTCTGGAATAGCTATTTATAACTGAAGATATTGTACATAATTTTTCCTGTCAACAATCGTACAGCAACTCAATGTCATTTTAAAATTCATTATTATCATCAATTTTATTTATTACCTATTTTTACTTTATCCATCCAAATCAAGTTTAGTTTAATATCGTCTGACGCTAATGACCCACAAGGGTTAGTGCGTAGTTAATCAACAAACAAACAAACAAACAAACAAACAAACAAATCGTCTCAATATGACCTTAGATATTTGTGGGGCGTAATTGTATAACGTATTAATAACACTGACTGATAATTTTCCTCTGAGCATTTATCAAGGTATGGTTAAATTGTAACAATGCAGAACGCAGATGAGGTGTCTCAACTGGGTCTACACTGTTTGTAATCGTCTCCTTGTGTGAATGTTATGCACAAAAAGATTTAATTATACATTTATTAATGATTATGTTTTCTCAAAGCACAACCATGTGTTGACATCTGAACTATATGTCATATCGACATTAATAAGACGTTGTTTTGACGTCATGTGCCTGATGGGTATGACCCATCTGCAGCCAAAAACTGAAAGTCACTTTTAACCAATTTCTGCTTATTGCTTTACTTGAAGAATAACCAAAGTGTAAAAGTCTGATACTAATTTAAGTATTGACGTCGCTATAGAAACAAAATAGCCGCCATAGTAGGCTTAAACTAGATATATTGATATTTCGGACAATTTCTGAGTCATTTGGAGACCAATATTTTAAGAATTAGATATCAGCACAGCTGAATACCAGAACAACCTTTTATTATGTGATGTGTCGTGATAATTCTCACCATACGTTAAAATGTATTTTTGGTATTTACTTGTGCTCTATATTTATTTCTCTGTCAAATGTCTCAAATCTGTTCCAAAATGGTCACTTTCCTACTTTAACACCTATTTTGGCGGCCATTTTTGTTACCATTCAGTATAGCAACGGTTAAAGTCAAATTAATACTAGACTTTAACATTTGTGATATTGCTCTAATAAACCAATATAAAGAAAACGGTGGAAGGCAAATTTATATTTTTTGGACGCATGGGGGGACGAAAATAGCCTCTTAATGCACGTACCTCTTTGATATTGGCTCAAATGCAAGTGACGTTTCAGTTGCAATTAATCAATACCAGAAATTCATTGCTTTGACATTATCAAAAACATATTAACACATTTACACAATCAAAACTCTCAATAGATAAACGATTTGACTGTATGATTTGTCAGCAGCGACAAAGCGATCGCCAATAAACAAATCAACTACAAACTGTACAGTTGTACCACGTGCTCCAATACAGTGATTATCGTGTACTTACCTTGTCAACGTCTAGCCACCCAGGGCTCTAGGTTCATCTCGATATCCAATGTAAGCTCTTATTCCTGATGAATTGAATCATACGCACAAAACACCGAAAATATATCCAAAGTTTCACTTAGAAGCTTCCAAAAATAATCCTGCGAATCACCAAACTTATTGATAACTTTTCAGATGCTTCACGTATGACCCCGGATTTTAACATCAAAGGTTAATAAATTCCCTACTATGCACATGAAGTAATTAACGATTTTTTATCCTGCAATTTTGGGCCAAGTGGTATGCCAATAAAGGTTCAAATTATTCTCGATATGCAATGAAAGCTTTATATATTTTCCTCTGTTATCCTTCCAACTTTCACGATAAAAGGTGCAACATATCAAAAAGTAATCAAGTCAATCTCACGAAGCTACGCCATAGAGATGTACATATGATATTTCGGTTTTATTGCCACGATAAAGTAAGAGAAACAGTTCATTTCTACAGGTAGATAGGAATTCGCGAGTGCTTCTGTAGCATGAAGGTGCAAAAATACTGTATCATTATGGTACACAGTTTTACCTGTTGCAGGTAAACAAACATACCAGCTCATGCGATTTTGGTACTTGTTGCAAATGCGAGCAGTGAAGGCTCAGATGAGTCTGCGCATATGCACAAACTCACCTGAGCCCTCAATGCTCGCTCAAATAAAATATGGAAGTAGTTCAGGGTTTGGAGAAACTTCTAGGTTTCTATCCCCTATGGATGACAGCGCGTGCATGCTTAGATACTGGCTAAATGCACCGACGAGAAGGACAGTTGTCGCGTGCGCAGGCTCAAATATGCTCACTTCACAATGCCTCATGTACAGGTATAACTAATTCCAGATGTATAAAACTCATGCTGTCAGTTTTACCATTGCACTGATCCATCCAAATTCGTGGGACAGGAATAGTCCATCAAGGTAAAAACGATAGGTGGGTCTAAATGTTCGAGCACAATCATTCACTATTATATTTGATTAATACATGTATACGGTTAATTCCGCTGAAAATAGACCACAATACACGAGTAACATGTGTAAATAAATGAGATATTGACTTTAAACAGTCGACACGGCTGACCGAATTTATACATTTTAGCGAATGCCTGGTAAACGGCCTTGGTCCAACTCTGGTGCCCTTTACCGCAGATTATCCTGTATATGTACATAACATAACAAAGATGGCCATGAATCCGGTTTGTATCCACAACAGCAATCCAACCATATTTCATTAAAAACTAAATGACAATAAAACCGTGAATGTGGCAAACTTTTGATACAGGGCGAGGGATAGAGCATGCAATTGTTCAATCATAGGGTACATGTATGCGCACGACTTTGTAACCTGAATAACAACGGTGTAATTCACCAAGAAACAATTTGTGCAGCGGCGGAGTGACCGTCCTTCCCTTTCGTAAGCAAAAGGGTATATAGCACAGGAAAACATTAACGTCAATTTCCTGCAAATACAAATGAATATGACTAGTAAATGCCACAATGACAATCCAACTCATAGACTAATATTAATCACATATGTTTATATACCCTCTAAGATACCATAACAACCGCTACCATGCCATATTCTATATTAAAACTTGGACCGAATATACCTGACTAAAACTTCTACATGATGCGATATCTGAAGAAAAATATAATAATGAGAGGAATGCAATGTAGTCATATAATATAGCTTAATATCAAAATGAATAAAAAAGATACCCTCACAATTCATAAGAATTTATAAATATAAACACACCTATAGAACCAAGAGTAAGAGACACTTTAACTAAGACATACTTTATGTGAGTACAAACAAGGTTCAAGTTCAAGTGATGAACAACTCATTTGTTATAAGGTTTATCGAAGTATAAATGACATTTGGTCGCTAATTTATACAGATGTTTCTTCAATTAGCAATGATACGTCGAAAATCATCAGAATGTCCAGCGAGGTAGATCATAAAACATGATATCAGAAATGTCATGTGTGTGTTGTTGGTTAATACTAGGAGAGTGTCAATCTACTGTACCTTTTTTACAAGTCAAAAAATGGAGAGGGTAGATATTTCATTCAATTTACTTCGTATTAAAATAATCTATCTTGTTGCTAATTTTAATAGTAAGTGAGTATGATCAAGAAATACCACAATCAGTAACTGCAGACAAACCCATGACACCACGAGGAAGAGCCACACTACAATCACCAGACACCAGGATGGAAAACTAAGTAAAGCAACCAGCTTTCTCTTCCCCACAAAGACGATTGCAAAACCAGAATGGATATAAAGTAACACGCGCGTTACAAAACAGAGAACAATAACAGTACTTACATGTAGCACCGTCACAGACAAATATCCCTTGCAATATAAAGGAAAATCATGCCCGACCAGCCGTTAACGGGTTGGCGGGGATGGGGTGGTTTTTGGGCGTTTATTATTCTTTCTTGATTTATATTGATATGGGTTGGTGGGATAAGTGTTAAACCAAGTCCCCTGTTTTCAAGTTTTGTATGACTGAAGAACAAAGGCATATCCAGAGAGGGGGGGGGGGGCAGGGTGCTCGGATCTCCTGAGAAATCCCAAAAATAAAGGGTCTCTTAGCAATACTGGGCCGGATCCTCTGAAAAATCACAAAAATACCAAGCCAGCATCCGATTTGGGCCATTATCGGCACGCCAGCGAAACGCCATTTAAATTGCGTTTCGCTGGCGGGTCGATGATGGCCCGCTTATAGTGGCATTTGTCTCCCCTCTAAAAACGTTGTAAAAGTTAGACCCCCTCTGACAAAACTTTCTGGATCGCCTATATTTTTATTGCTCAGAAAAACAATTGAATAATATCAAAGTTATATTCCATTTCTAATATTTAATAAAATGTAAACGAATTTCAAAATTCATGCATTTGAAAGTTCCCGATATATGCAATCAACGTGCATTATCAATTTAAGTCACGCTGTCATAATGGTTAAAATATACAGTACAGTTCTAATTGCCGAAACACTCTATACTCAAAGTTTGCAAACCAATAAAATGTTTCAACCCCATTTTCAGTGTTTCAATACTTTAATAACTGGCTGCAAAACCATAGCTGGCTTTCGTTTTTAAGTTTGACACCTAATTTAGCAGTCGTACATTGTTAATGTCAATGTTTTACTGCCAAAATGGTGTCATGTTGACTGGGATATGCCCTAGGTATGCATGTTTTAGAACACGATTTCGTGGGTGTGGTAAATAGAATACGGTAAAAAGGTAAAAAATAGGCAAATAATAGATCAAGTTTGCAGCAAAAAGTATAATATTAAAGTTTATTGTTTTTTAACTTTTGGCGGAGAGGGTTGTTACAGTAAGTAAGTAAGTAAGTAAGTAAGTAATCTTTTATTATAGTGACTTGTGTAACATGTATAAACAAAAGTACAAAACAGTAATTGTGTAACTATACACCCGGCCACATGGGCCTATAAGTCACTCTAAACATAAGAAACGTTTTGTAATGTAAGTTATTTTTGTGACGATATTACATAATACTCATAAGAGTATTATCCCTAAAACTTGGCATGCTTTATCACAAATTTCATAATCATATTTTTCCCAGTTCTTTGCATGCTGGGCAATTTTGCATGCTTTTTGTCATCGGCAAAAAGGATGCAATATTATTCAGCGTGCACTCGCCTATCAAGTAGTTTGTTAATTGATCTCCGGAGAAATAATGTACATAACAAAATGTAAATTTACATAAGACAGTCAAACTTGCATAATTCATAACTGTTTTACAGATGGACACTTTGGGTTACACTTCATCAGATTATTGGAGGGGGTGGGGGTCAACCACCAATTCATATCACCAAGTCGCATCAATGAAACAACTTTTACCATCGACATCCGTTCCCACACTCGCCTGACATGCCTGTACCAGAATCCAAGCACAGGCAAGACAGACAGGTGAACGAACACATGCAGTCATCAGCCAACTCATAATTGTGTGGAAAATCTGGCCATAAGTTGTTTTTCCATAATTATGTAGATCATAGCGTATTACTAACCCATATGCGCATATCACGTCCCTTTTTTTTTTTTGGGGGGGGGGGGGCATAGGCAAACAGTCTGGACCCAGATCAGATGCAGCAAAGCGCGGAGTCTGATCAGGGTCTCTACTGTTTGCTCATTGAACGTCCTATCAAAATTTGAAAAATAACGAAACATTTCAACTAACATCCCTTAAAACAGGAGTGGACTGTTCCAATTGATAGCGGTGGGATAAATGGGTTAATGACGGCCTTATTATATCAGGATACCTTTTCTTGATACACAATTCGGGCAATTATGTCAACCTATGCACGAATAAAGCATGGATAGAATTACTCAGTGGGTCAATTGTTATCAGAGTTTAGTGGTGTCAAGGTTGTTTATTTCTTGTTATAATTCTGGATAACCTACTGTTGTGGAATAACGTGAATAGATATTAAATACATTTGGTGTGTGACTGTATCATAATCAATGAACCGTAAATTTTATTCTGCATTTGTTCAATTGTATGTTGATAGTTAAATCAGATACAAAAATATCTTTGTCGAAAAAATTGTCTACTAAAATCTATAAAAAAATCTATATATTTCCGTTGTTGTTCTGAGTATATTATCGGAATCATTTTCAGATTAACAAGATATAAAACTAGAATGTATGAAAGTGTAATAAAATCTAATAGTTCCAACGAAGCAAACCAGATAGCAATAAATCCTGGACAGATCTCAAACAAACACGAAAACTCACCCTGATCTGTTTGGCTACAAACGTTTATTTCACCTGAGCAAGACGATTGTGTTTCTGTTATTAGACCAAACAAGCATCTGGAGTAATTAACCCTTTGTATGCTAGTGTCGTCTAGTGCAGTGATGACTTTGTAAACAGTTTGGACAAAGATCAGGCCCGACAAAATGTCGGGCCTGATCTAGATCCAAACTGTTTGACACTCTGATGCCATTCCTAAAGTAAGGAAGAATGCAAAGATCAGGAATCGATACAATCAAACACCACACCGTACCCGACCAAGGACAGCACTCGCGGAAGCCACAAAACACAAGAAAACACTGCACACAAGACAGCCAAAAGGCCAGTCCCCTACCCCCCCCCCCCTCCCCATTAGGAAACCACCCGGTCGCAAGGAACAGGCAAATCAGCATGACAGACAACCACGAAACACAAATAGAAAAATGATACACAAGAGAAGCATCGCCTTGTAACGGTCAGTAAGAAAATTACTGGAGGGTTTAAACATATCTGACGGTACCAACCTTGCCCCAACTCGGGATGTGGACCAAGACAAATAGATGTTTGGTTCGAAGAATGTTATAAAAAAAAGAATGTCAATTTGAAAAAGTCAAAGGAAGACAAATAATCATGTAAAATACCCAGCATGCAAAGAGTAAAATTAACATTGACTGACATGCAACACAAACCGACATGGCGAGATTCCAGGAACATATTAGTGCATGTCTAAATGAGAAAATAAAGATGAAACTGCCAAACATCTGTGAATTGATCTATTTTAACCACCGTTTTTTTATATACCTGCAAATTACATGTTTGAGAACATTGCCAACCTCAACAGCATGCAAAGTTTGTTTATTAATTTATACCACTTTTACCAACTTAAGCATGAAATATCTCGTGATGTGCAAGGTCTACACTGATGTGGGTGGTATAATATAGTTATACCATGTTTGTCCACCTGTACGTAAGATAATCCACTCGCTAAAGCGCGTGGATTATCTCCACGTACAGGCGGACAACCCATGGTATAACTATTACTTAAGGCGAATAACCGCGAGAAATGTACAACGTATGAAATTTACGCAACTTTGCACAGGTTTGAGGTTGTGTCAATTTCCTGTGGTTGCGATAGTCAAATAGACCTATCACGTGTCTTATTTTGTGCTGACATCTTAGACAAATCATTCTTTTTTTTGAAATACAAACTTACACATTTTACATATATATCAGTGTCGCATATACATGCTGCATCATTAACGATTATGGCGCACTTCAAATCGAACTATAGTCCCTACTATAGTAACTAAAGTTTAATTCGAACACCTATAGTCGCTACTAGGGTGACGTCACGAACCTACTTGAAATAGGTCGGAGCACCGTTACTCTAGTAGATAGGCTGGGTCCCTACTCTAGACCTATCAAGCACGATGGGTTCAAGATCTAGCACGATGTGTTCAAGATCGGTCAGAAGCCTCAAAATTATTATGTTATTGTAAAATAAACATAGTTGAGCATAATTTTTGGTCTCACTTATTCGTAATTGAATATTAGAAAGCGCTGTGCAGTTTATAACATCCTTTTTGCCTGCGACGAAGAATTGACGTGTTGCATACAGGGCTATTATTTTTGTTTACTTGCCAACCAACTAAAAGTTCCAACTTTAGTCGTTCGGGTGTAAACGTGCGTGCGCATCTATTACGTAATAACTTTAGTAGGAACTTTAGTTCGATTCGAAGTGCGCCAGAATGATACATGTATACGCTGCTTATACAGTTGTTGTTTAAAGTATGTTGATTATAATTAAATAAAAATTATCAATTTTAGGCCAGTAGTTTTTGAAAGATCCAAGCAATATGCGCAGTGTATTTTTTATTTATTTATTTATTTATTTGTTCATTTAGTTATTTATTTATTGAGTTATAGTTTAAACAAGGTTACATAATTAGCTAGTGAGACATTCTACCGTGTGGCCCGCTGTCAATTATATACATAGAAAACACCATCTTTTTCAATAGAATAATAGATACGACATAAACAAGTTATTCGCATTGAACGTATACAATGGTATACAACGTTTAAATTGCAAGTTTGTACATGCAAATGTATGAACTTCTATGCATTAATATATGAGCATTTTATTTTTGGTAGAAATACGTTTATTTTTCATCGCTTTGCAAACCGAAACTGTTCGGCCTATCGGTTTCGTTTACACTAAATGCACCCTCAAATTATTCGTTTCTTTTCACTCTTATTCTTGCATTTTTGTGATCTATCGCAAAGCAGGTGCTAAGATAAACACGATAAACAGAATATATATAAGTATTGCTCTATCCATTTCTTTGCAAAAACAATATCAGTATTATTTTTGCACTGAGGCGTTGTCTTAGTGTAACACTATTCTGTTGCTTCTGATATACTGATACGAGGGCTATTCAAATATGAATGCATGTAGCATCATAACTCTCTTCACATATATGCTACAACAAAATGGTAAACGTTTCTATAAAGGACTGTATGTCATCTTTAAACTGGCACCAGGCCTAAAGAAAAATACAGTATACTTATCGAGCTATAGCCCTTTGAATGAGGGTCACGTAAGTATACTATCAAACTCAATGCTTTTAACATTAACTAGTGATATAGACGAGCTATAATTCTTCGATAAACAGGTGCAAATTCCTGAAATTTTAAGGTAGTATACCCATATTCTTATATAATGATTCTGAGAAAGTTGCAAATATCCGACATGCTATTGTTTAAATTACAACAAATAGTTTTCACTAAAGTCTCTTTATGTTTGCAAATAAATGATAAACAAAACACCACCTTTCAGTTTTCAGTTAAACTTATCTCTAACAAAATGCACGAAGCAACATTTAAACTAATTTTAACTCAAAGACAATATGTTGATCGCTCAAACTGAGTTGTTGCTACAAATTATTGTTGAATAGTGGGTTATTTTTAAACGCTGAAAAACATTTTTATTAAGTCAAAAATGCCTTAAGTGAGGGGGTTATAGAATTTATACTTATTTTTTTTGTCATAACATTGCGGCTTTCTTCTAAATTTGAACGTAAACTTTAAGTTTGATCACTATAGACATTATTTACAATTGAATTACTCACCTAAATAGAGAATAACAAGTTCGCGTCTTTTAATATATTTTGATATCAAGATTACCAGGCTCGGCTTTGAGAACGCATGTTGAATCGCTCGGCAAGCCTCGCGATGTCAACAAGCATTCTCGAAGCCTTGCCTGGTAAACTTGATATCAAAAGACACTCACCTAGTATTCTCTATTTACCCAACGGTGCCATGGGTTTCTCTGCAGTTTGTTATTGTGGTATTTTCTGATCGTACTCACTTACTTTTTTATGGCCTCAAGGCCTCTCATTGAGTTGGGCTAGAATTTGTGGCAATCGGGAAAGCTCGGAACAATTCGAGAATCGAATCAAGCCTCATGTGTACGTAAGGTGCATTACGCATAATACTTTATACGAAAAAGCTTAAGGACCTCTGACACTTTGATAGAGTATCTGCCTCTTCTTCAGATGCTTCCCAAAACTTCCCTATGCATCAGATATCCCTGTCATACTTTTGAATAGGACGCTTGATGTATTAGAAACGAATTAAGGATATAATTAGACAGACAGGTCTCTACGACAAAGCAGGAGACGCTACCAAAGGGGGTAACGGTTGCAAAATTTGACTTCACCAAAACATTTAGAAATAAATTAATTTCACGTGTACAGGTATTATATCATCAATACTCGAATACAAATCACAGTAAAAGTATTTTAAAGTCCAAAATCATGAGCATTTAAATGATTATTTTTTTTTTCTATCTGATTTGTTAAGAAATATTTTGAAGTGCAACTGTAGTCCATATTCAACCTTGATGACAATGTATCTACCTGGTACAATAATATGCAGCAATGTGCTATAACCATGAGTAAAGTACATCTGGGCCCGGAATTACAATGCTTCCTAAGAGTTAAGGAAGACTTCAGTTAAGTATTGATTTTTCAGGATTCGAAAAATAACGTTTAAAACTGATTAAAATCAAAATAGTTTTAATTTTTCTGAAGATCACAATGATATTTTTGTCCAAAAATACCACATCGATCCAGGCAATTTATTTAGTATTTAATATAGCATGTTGAAATGTCAATACTTAACTTAAGTCTTGCTTAACTTTAAGACGGCATTGTAATTCCGGGCCCTGGTCAATGGCCATGTAGTTTATGTGTATTGGATATATACAGTATATGTTCAAAAGAATCTGCCAACTGTGGGATATCACTCCCCCGAGTCCCAACTAGCCTTTCACATATATTATGTAAAATTTGAGAACACACTTACGTGCAAAAGGATTAGTTGGGACTCGGGGTGGGGGAGGGGAATGATGTTTTAAAAAATATTTTTTTATTTCCTATATGTATAATACAAAAATGACCATTTTAGCCCTAAATTAAAGCCGTACATGTATAAAAATAGGAAATCAAATGCAAAATCATAAAATAGAGACCAGCAGCTAGCTTATATATGAAGATGCAAGCATTTGATCGACTTTAATCTTTATCAAAATTATAGGCAGCCATACACTGCGATTCCCATTACCACCGTCAGAGGTCATTTTGTTGGCAGGAACAGGCGCAAGGAAAATTAGTTCAGAAGCATGTGGCTTCATTTTATTAAAATCCATGTTTCTGATTACCCGAAAAGTTTTATCAGCAGAATAAATGAAGTTTGAATATATTTATTTTTCAATAAAATATTGCAATATGGATATTTTATTGAAAAAACATAAACTTCATTTATAGCCGTTTTTTGCTGCAATCACACTTGTTATTGTGTTGGCAAGATTTCTGTGACGTCAGCGTCACGTTATGTAACTTCAGCGTCACGTTATCAAAGTTGATCCTCGATGAACAGCCGAGGTCTGATTCCACAGAATTCCACGGAATTGGCCGGTAGTCTCGATTGACTTTGTGGGTTCTCAGGATGATCGAAGTCTAGCATGGGTACATGTACGCATATGATCGTGATGTCTTTGTAATGCTGTTGTTCACATACCGTAGTTACCCTTACTAGTCAGACACGATGCCATATTACCATTTTCTTCTTAAAACTTGAATACGATATGGTGTTTAAAGTGTAGAAATGAAATGGAAAAACATAGCAAATCCAGGTCAGACTGCTCCTTTAGGAGCAGGCTGACCTGGGTTTTCGATGTTTTATTTAGTTCGTGCGTGCCGAATATTTAGAGAAAATATAAAGTTTATGTATGGTACGGTTTAGCAGGATTTTCGGTATGGAACTGAGGTAAAGTTGATTGGTTTTATAATGTCTATTAATGAGGATAAAAGTGTAATTATTGACGTTTCGAATAAAATGAATTCAAACAGGTGTGTATTATTGCTGCTTTTAGAATTTGAAGTTGGAGGAGAAAAGCTACTGTATATCAGGAATCCATTTCAACACTTGCTAACTTGCTAAATGCTAGTGTATTCATGGAAAACAATCCTAAATCATTTAATGAAAAGATGCACAACTCACTATATGCATCCACTGCACTGTTTCCAAACATTCGAACTGGTACATGTCATGTGCCCATGTGTCATGTGAAAAAATAGGATTTTAGATTTCAGTGAACCCGGGTCTAATCCTCGTTTAGATTATTGAAACAAAAACTTTATGATGGATACTGAAATGATCGAGGGGTTTTCTGACGGTACCCCCCCCCCCCCCCCCCCTGCAAATCATGCACGTTAGCACCGGAGTAAATTTTTAACTTTTTACAACATAAGTTTATTTGCATTTTCACAAACTGATAAGTCATACTGAGATATACATTTATTCCTAATGGAATTCCCATACTTATCAATTGGACGAACCAATTTCAAATTGTAGGGTTGTTTAAATTTCATTAAAGTTTTAAAAGTACTCTGTAGTGAAAGAGTGCAAAACCTAATGAGACGGTGTGTTCTGCGGCGCCTGATCCGGTTCTGAAATCTTTGCCGATGTCACCGATAAAGAAAGCTAGGTTAATATGGGTTAAAGGACACCAGGGCCCGAGGTTATAAAACTTTTTTCATAATCAACTCAGCTGAGCAAGAAATTTATCTTGCTCATAAATGTTAAAATGCAATTTTAACATTTATTAGCATGATGAAAACAATATAAGAGAGACTTGTAAAGCAAGAAACTTCTTTATTTGTCGGTATTTTAGTTTTTATGAGCAGTTGACATTTCGTGCTCAGTTGAGTTGAGCATGAAAAAAGTTTTATAACCTCGGGTCCTGGGCCCGGAATTACAATGCCTCCTTAGAGTTAAGGAAGGCTTAAGTTAAGGATGCGAAAAATAACGTTTAAAACAGATTAAAATCAAAATAGATTTAATTTTTCTGAAGATCACAATGATATCTTTGATCACAAATACCACATCGATCCTGGTAATTTATTTAGCATTGTATATAGCATGTTGAACTTAAGTCTTCCTTAACTTTAAGGAGGCATTGTAGCCCTGGGCCCAGAATTACAATGCCTCCTTAAAGTTAAGGAAGACTTAAGTTAAGTTTTGATTTTCAGGGTGCGATAAATAACGTTTCAAACTGATTAAAATCAAATTAGTTTCATTTTTTTTCTGTAAATCACAATAAAATCTTTGACCACACGTACTGCGTCGGTCCTGGAAATTTATTATGCATTTAATGTAACATGTTGAAATATCAATACTTAACTTATGTCTGTCTTAACTTTAAGGAGGCATTGTAATTCCGGGCCCTGGTCTTTAGATAAGAGTGGGTAATTTAAAGTATTTTTCTTATTTCTTAACCAAAATATATTTTGTGGGTATTGAAAAGAATCGTCTCGACGAGACAGTTCTTATTGAGCACCAAAAACAAATGTTGCAAGTGATGCATAAGAAAACACATAGTTTGTTTATCTCGATCGACCTATGCCCCGGTATATCAGACACAGTAGAGAGCCAGATCAGACGTCGCAAAACACGGCGTGGTCAGGTTCTGCACTGTTTGCTTACATAATCTACTTTTAAAATGTGCATGAAATTGAAACGCATTAAAATTCAAAATGGATTCACCCAATTGATAAGGGTGGGAATTTTCACTGGGCACAAATGGGCCTTACCTTTTCTTTAGCGCTGTGGCAGCGATAGTGGTTTAGACTGATAGTTAGGTTCATCTCTATCAGATTGTAAGACAAACTTGATAGGTGATTGACTCAATTGGGTAGGAGTTATCTCCCATAGACAGATATATGTCTGGAATGTGGGTTAAAGCTTCACTAAAGACATGTTAGAAAGTAAATTAAAACTAAAAAATCGCTGACATGATGGAAGGGTTTATATATATATATATATGGTACATAGATACAGGCAATAGTTTTCGGACATTGGTGGGTGTGTTTGTTTTTACCGGTGTCCTGCGGCGTTTAAAGGCCTCCTCACACGTAAGCGAATCCGCTCGACGAAGCCTTGCGAATAGAGTAAATTTGTGAATTCAAGCGAATTCTGAACGGACTTTTCGAAAATTTGTTACATAATCTTAAAATTGACGATCAAGAACTATTTGTCGCGAATGGTTTACGAACACTAACTGTAATTCGCTAGAATGCGTTTGCTCGCGCAAACAATACTCTTTGCGCCCATTAACGATAAGGAGCGATTAGATACGATTTGGTGCGCAGAGATACGAACGTAAACGCATCATCGCGAATCTTCGGGAATGGCTCCGAATATTTCAGGAACGGCAATCCCACATCCGTTCAATACTAGACGAGCAACGCCTTGATTGCGCCCCTCCCCCCACACACCACCACACTACAGGGTATAGGTCAGGTGGTATTAAAAATATATATCTCCAGATGAAGACAGCATAAAAACATGAAATATAAATTTAAGAAATGATCAACGAAATCTGCACCGCCTTGGAACTGTCAGCAAAAGAAATACATGTACTGGAAAGCTTCAACAAGTCTCACTCGTAATTCAGATATGGTGACTTGATGTATAAATTGAAGAATTGAAGAAGATTGTTGGCTCAAATGATTTTTCAGCGTAGTTCATTAAAATAATTTCCCATTATAAAAAGATTGGCTATAACATTAATGTATTGCAACAGACTGCATGCTTGGTGGTCAACCCAATCACGGTTGGCAACTTTGCTTTCCTCTTTAATTGCACGCCGGTGGGTCGGACTTCAGACTCTATGACGGTTCCGACTTAAAGTCATATCTATTGATGAGATGGTAGGACCTGATGCTTCGGCTGTTGGTCGGGCCCACTAAGGTTTAACTGTTGGATTTCTTTTGCTCCGGAATTCAGTTTTATTTACTGTTGAGTCCTTATCTTTGCTTTATCTCTTTTTATATATTGATTTATATGTTTTAGGAGATGATGCATGGATAAGTTTGGGGTCTTTCATGCAAACCAAACATCTATAGTGTCTTGATTCACATCTGAACAAAGGCTGAGGTTGGTGCACCGTTAAACCAGGTATAAACCCTCCAATAAAAATTTTTACTGACCGTTCCAAGGCGGTACTTCTTTGTGGAACGTTTATGTTTTTTCTGTCTTGTTTTTGCTATGCCTTTGTACGTGTCTGTTTATATGTGCCTTATGGTCAACTGCTGGGAAAGGGCTGACCTCTTGGCTCTCGTTTGTGGTATCTAACTGTGAGTTTGTTACTTTCCCATTGGTATCCTGGGTCAGGTGTGGTGCTTGATTGTCTCCATTTCTGATCTTTGCACCCTTACTTACTATGGCTCTGATCTCTGCCTGAGTTAAAATTTTGTTATGCAAAGTTGTGCTAAAACAGGGCTTAATCCGATACAAGAATATCCCCTTGTGCTGGAGTGGAGCAGTCTGGGACTACACCACATATGTTGAGAGAGAGGGAGAGACAGACAGACATACATACAAATACATGTATAGACTTAGACAGACAGACAGACAGACAGACAGGCAGACAGAGAAATGCAATAGACACACACAAAGACATTGTCCTTATCTGAGGGTGTTTAACATGCGCGGATCCAGTCCCCCACACCATGTAAGGGAGCGCAGTGGCCTAGTAGTAGAGTGCTTGACTCGAGACCGAGGGGCCGCGGGTTCGAGCCTCACCGGCGTCACTGCGTTGTGGGCATTGAGCAAGACACATTTATCCTAGCTTAGTACTGGTTCAACCCAGAAAGACCCGTCCCTGTTTAACTGAAAGATTACTGATGAGACGTAAAGAATCAAATCAAACAAAAAACACACCCTGTAAAATCACAACGCTATACGGTGACCCGGAACCCCTAAAATTCACAAGGCTACCAAGCAAGCAATCAATGTTGCGCCATCAAATGGCCTTTCGCTGGCGGGCCGATGATGGCCCGCTTATAGCTCTCTCCCTTCATTAGCTATACGTTGGATTTGGATCAAAAACGTCGTAGGAACGCTTCAATTCGCACCAATTCGCTTTTTGTAGTTACAATACGTATTGATTGGTATGTTAGCGTATACCGTTCGTTTTCCGAACGTTATAATTCGCTTTCAAGCGTCGGATTCAAAACGCTTCAATGCGCAGATATTCTGCTTCATTTCGCAAATCATCGCAGAGATGCGTCTCTTGATCGTCATCTTTCGCTTGATATGCAAATTAGCTGACCACGATATGCAAATTTGTTCACAGCTGCGATCTCTAACCTATGCTGACGAAGACTTACGATTGATAAACGCATTGAAGCGAATCGTTACGAATAACTGTGACGAATATTTATTCGTCAGAAATTTTTAAACATGCTTAAAATTTTCCGACGAACAACGCTAATTGTGCGATCACAAACGAATGCAGACGCATCCATGCGAACACCACCAACGATTTAAAACGCACATTTACGAACGATAACGAATTGGGCTTTAGTCCTATTCGTCAGTATGCGCATGATGACGTTGGGTCGTTTTCGTCTATGTGTGAGGAGGCCTTAAGACACCGTGTCCGCTGAAATGAACACTTTTATGTAGCACAAATAAAACAGCCACCAGTTTTTTTTTGCCACACCAGAATTTGGCAAAATCACATCATCTTTCTAGTGGTGCAAAAGACTCAAAACCACTATAATACATAAATACAGACATAAGGGAGCAAAACATATATGATTATGACTAAAAAAATATATGCCATCATAATGAAAAAAATGGTCAAAGTTAAAAACCCCGCGGGGTTTTTAGAAAACCCTGCGTTTTTTTTTTAAACCCCGCGCGGGGTTTTTCCCCCACATTTTCAAATGGGGGAAAAACCCCGCAGGGTTTTTTCAAAAAAATAAATATTAAAATTTGTTCAAGAAACAAGTTTGTTTGATTGTAAAAAGAACATTTCAAGCTGCGTAGAATAAGAGATGTTTGCATGTGTACGATTTGGTGTTTGCCTCTGACAGTCTGTTACATATGTTACCATATAAAATTCAGAAAATGAAAAGTTAAAAGGCTGTGCTACAGAAAGAAGGCATTAAACTAACTATTTAAATCACACATATAGTCTGCCTGCTGGATACCTAAGCTGCAGATAAAAGTTTTAAAGCAAAATTACGGCATCCTAATGTGTTATGTGCGTTACTTACATAAAACTACCCTTTAAAAACGGTAACTGTTACCAATAGCATTTAATTTTACAGCTGATTTGTGAATTTTTAGAATGCTTTTAATCTAGTTGTACTAACACACTTATTTGGCTTATAGAAAAAAAACAAAGTGTGTTTATCTATCTTAAATGCATTGCCATATATAAGCAATTAAACAACACTACCCCAAGTTTTAAGGAGCCCAATTTGGTAGGTTTTATTTATGTAAAAATTATATAAAATCTTCCATATTTTGATAGTCTTGCTCATATAATAAAGAATCATAGATTTTGCATGTTAAACAACAATATAGGAGTACTTGTTACAGGTTGTGTTACAGGTTGTAACTTATGTTACGTAACATAATAAATTAGCAAGGCCATTGACTTGGTGTAAGAGATGATATTTCAAAGGGAAATGAATATTTTTCGCATGGTTTCTTATAAATCTCTGGGCTTTGGTGCTTTAATCTTAGGAAGCAATTCATTGCTCTATTATCAAGACCTTTTTTTACAGATGTTATATATAAACTTTTTCAATATTTCCATATATGTATAATACTACGATATAGATAGAGGGGCGTGGAAAATAATAGTTTCTATTTTAACATGACAAATTAGTATTTGTTAAATTGGTTAAATGTTTTAAAATATCTTAACTAATCCTTATCCAAGTCGTATACAATATCTATCATTATATCTGCTTGTGTGGCAAAATAATTGCTCGTCTCATCTCATCACAACCAGTAGAGTAATCAGACAGAATTATAACTGTAGTCTAAGTAAGGGCCCTTTGGAATTCTGTAGACATACTTGTATTCTATATTAAATATAATGTAAACAGTGGTCAAGAATAAATCAAAGGATGAGAAGATCCAATTAAAATCAAGTTTAGCTCATTTATTGCCCATAATTAGACATTTAAAAAACATCAAACAAAACCATCATTGCAGACGACCTTAATAAAATAATAATAATAATAATAATAATAATAAAAATAATAATAATAATAATAAAAATAATGATAATAATAATATTCTTTATTTCCTCCACATGTGAAGAGCATACAAATAAAGCACAATTACAAAAGCAAGATAGAAACATTGAACATATATACATCATATACATTATTGGTTTGGTTTTAATATTTTAAAACCTGTTTGTTTATATATCGATATTCAGATTTGAATCGTTTCATTCAAAATCAGGTCACCAACATCCATGCTGTATATGACAATAGACCACGTCAACACTGATGAAGTATTATTGTAATGGCATTCACCTATTTTTTCTTATTATTAATCTATATAATAAAAATAAACTCGACCAAACAAAGAAATCATGATCACCATGCGTGACATTTGGACTTCGAATCTTGAAAGGTAATTTAATAGCCATTTCTTTTATCGGGACCGACAAATCACTTCGAAAAATTGAATTTTTCGGATAATCTAAATTCGAATAATAGGTAGTTTTATTGCAATAGATAATAGAGAAAAAAGTCAGGACTGTCCGTAGTCTTCGAATAACCCAGTAGTTTCGGATAATCGAAAATTTGGCTGGAAGGTTAAAAAAATAAATGTTCTTAACCACTCCCCACTTGTGAGAAAGTAGACCTTTCAACAAATTAGGTTGAATTCAGCCCAGCATGTTTGGATTAGCATAAAAGAAGAATGGGCAGACACTTTTGACCCCATTATAGGGCGCCTCTGAGCGGGGTACCCAAAAATAAGCTCTTGTATACACAATTTGTTTAAGTTGTGCACAAATTTGGTTGAGTTCTACCCAGCAATTCAGAAAGAGACTGCAATTTAGCCAGAAAATGCACACTCTCTGAGGCCCATGCAAAGGGGATCCAAAAAGCAAAAAAACAGTAATGCTCCTGCTCACCCACTTGTGCAAGTAAGTCACCAAACAAATTTGGTTGGATTCAGTATGACCGTTTGCGCAGTCGTAACGTGTCTGGCAACAGATGTGAGTCTGAATCCAGGGGTCACGAGATTGAATCCCAACCCGGTCCCGTACTTTCGTGGAGATTGATCATGAAATAATTTCTACGGTCATTCTTCTCCCTTCCGCTGAATCATTCAAGAAGGGTTGTTGTCAGTTACAAGTGAAAGTATGTGCAGGAAGTACTGGTTAACTGCTTGTTAAAGCTTGCCTAGGAAAAAGTGTGGTTAGGTGAACTAACTGTCCCGCCATGACCATAGCTGTTGACTTGGGACGTAAAGCAACAAAACAAACAAACCATTTGCAAGGTGAAAGTATTGCAGGCAAATGGGCAGACCGAAGGACACTTTTGACCTACATCCCACATCATTGGGGTATTGGAATTTTGCTGTTGCATACACCAGTTGCATACACCAGTTGCTCAACAAATTTGGTTGGATAATCTGTCCAGTTGTTTAGAAGATAGCATAACAAACAAAAACCTGATATACAGACGAAGGCAATCGCAATATCTCCAACACCTTTTAAAAAGAGAATGGATAAAAAAAAATCAAATAAAAATAAGCCCCAATGATCAGCCTGATTATCCTGTAAATTCAGTAATTAACCTGCTTACATGTACCACACTAAGTGTTGTACTGCCATAAATGCTGCTGTAAATAATAATGATAATGGTAAAATTGTATAACCATAATGAACACAATTCAGTATTAAGCGTCTTTCATCAGCATTTAAAGAAAGAAACAACTACAAATGGCTTTGTTTCTGAGAAACTAAATTATATGATGAAAAGTCTCATGCAAGTATAATTTATAAGCATAGAAATATGTTCTATTTACTCACATTGTCTGTTGTAGGATTTATTTTGTGCAGTTTATGCAGTATATATCCAAAATTAACACAGGATTTATCAAATAGTTAGAGCCTTGCAAACCATGAGGTTTATTTGAATCTTTTTCTGGTTTCCTGCAAGATTAAAGAATTTCAGCTTGAGTCATTGAAATGAGAGAGCCAGGTTAACACAGTTATATCATATTTCAAGGTCAGACTGAGTTCAGAATATAATGGTCCTATGCAAATCTAGGTTGGGATTATTTGGTATTAAATGGAACCAAATCATTTACTAGCAGTACCAAAAGATTCCATTTAATCCCAAATTATATGGATGTGTTGAATTGATGAAGTCCCAGAAAATCTTAATAATCCCATTTAAAGTACCTAAAGGACTTTCTGGGATTAAATGGAATATTTATCCCAGAAAGTAACATAAAATCCCACTTATATTTTAAGCAGAATTATTTGAGACTTTCTTGGATTTTCCAGTTCCAGATAGTGACAGAAAATACCAATTGTTCCAACTTTAGGAATTTAATGGAATTCCATTAAATACCATGTAAAGTGAAGTACCACAAAATCCCAGGAAGTTCTATTCAAGCAGAATTGGAACTGGACTGAGACTTTCTAGAACATTCTAGAACATACCAATTATTTGGGATTATAACATTCTTCTCGGCCCTGATCTGGATCCTTACTGTTTGCAAAGGTTATCAACAGATGACAAAAGTCTTTGTTAACAGAACAGAACATATCTTTATTGACATAAAACTCAGGCCACTCATAGATAGCGTAAAGGCATAAGATACAAAAACAAAGCATATACATGATAAACATAAAATACATGAGTACAAAGAGCATGAAAAAGGTGAAAATTAAAATGCGAGCAAAATCAACCCTGAAAGAGCCTTCTATAACTTACAGTAGGCAACATAATCGACTGTTGTTGCTTCATTAAGAAACAAAATAAGGCTTCACATTATTGATTATAGACAATTCGCATGATTTGACATATCATGTGAACTGTCTATAATCAGGTTATTCCCATGAAATATTAAGCCAAGACATAGTAAGAAGTATATTATCGTAATGATTGACTCTTTTAGGGTTAGGCTGCACATGAACATTTATTCATTATAATTTCTACAAAACTTGATAACTTTACAAGCTTCCTGGTATTTGCTGAAGAAAATAGTTCTTTGAATTTTATAATGTTAGGACTTTTGTAAAAATATGATCTTAAATATTTCTTTCTGTCAGATATAAAGTGATCACAAACAAAAAGATAGTGAAATTCGTCACCGATATCATGTTTGCTACATAATGTGCATTTTCTGTCTTCTAAAGGTGTGTTTTCCCAGCGACCAGTTTCAACCGGACGCCGATAATTACTTAACCTAAACTTTAACAATGAAGAACAGTGTTTCCTATTTAATTTGATTAGGTAATTTTCAAAATTTAAATCTTGCTTGAAAAGAGTATAATTCTTTCCTTTAGAGGATGAAGTTACTTTGTTATGCCACTCTGAACATAAAGGTCTGATAGAGTTTTAGAGATTTGATTTTTGATTGATTTTGGGTTTTCAATGACTTCCTTGTTTAAAAGATCGGGACGCCCTACAGATATTAGAATATGTTTAATAAAATGGATCCATTTATGTTGATGGATGCCACCATCATATTCTCCTTAGTAGAAGTAAGTATAACCATTTTGATAGTTTTGTTTGTTTACCATTCACAATATTCATCCAAAAGCTAATAATACGGGTTTTTATTCTAATGTCTACTGCCTTGCAAGCTAGTTACCAAGGATAGTAAAAATTATATAATTCAAAATAACATAAGTTATCAAGCAGGATACAAAATGACAATCTAGCATGAAGCACATTTCTTTATTCGCATAATATTTTCGAGTTATGAATTATAACAATACAATAGAACCAGAAAGATCTTTATCTATAAACTTTTTTGTCGTCTGCTGACTTTTTTTTTAAAAATTACTTTTTTTCTATAAATTCTTTCAGGAACGCACTATTAGAGTGTCAATCCTTTTGGATCAAGATCAGGATCGACATTCTTCTCATTCCAGATCTGGGTCCTTACTGTTTGCAAAGGTTATCAGCAGATGACAAAAATCTTTGCTAACAAGGATAGTTAAAGTGATATAAGTTATCAAGCAGGATACAAAATGACAATCTTGCATGAAGCACATTTCTTTATTCACTTAATATTCGAGTAATGAATTATAACTTAAGTTGTTATGTGAATTGCATGATGTTCACTATTAATGCACTCTATGTCTAAACTTAGTAAACATAATGTGCACTAGGGTGTAAGGTTTTTGTTTTTACACACTTGAAGGTGCCGTCTGTGTCTGCTCCCAAAATGATACTCCCACAATATATACTCCCAAGCAAAAATCCTTTTAAAATGCTAAACTATTGATTTTAAGTACATGTTTGTAGTTTGTATATATATTTTTGGAACTCGGGATCTGTTCAATATCAGCTATTCTAGAGAGTTATATCTGTTTTCGAAATTTCTACACTTTGAAGAAATAGTTCGTGCTAAAATGGCTGTTTGCTTTGAAATGATAGTGCGTGAAACATAAACCACAGTGCAGTTATTCAAAAATATGTCTTTTGTTGCCGATTATCATTCGAAAGTTGAACTTTTTCTGAGTTAATGGTGTTTTTGCGAACTGGAGAGCTCATGTGTCACTATTAAACGGTTATTCGGTCATTTCAGGAACAGTAACTCTTATTTAATTGTTTTCTATGAATGGACACTGCATACCAACGTGATGAGCGTATGAATATCGCTGTTAATCAGGTCAACCACGCCTCGTAGTGTATTCCAATAAATGGAAATAAGCCGTTTCATGATAAAACCTGCCTTTCAGAATTTTAAAAGACTACTCTGTTTCATAAACTGAATGACCTGGCGCTTTCACATCTTTCCTTGATTAGATTTCTTGTAAATGTTATAGTTTTTGGGCCAGCTCATTTAATTTATCACACCCTTTAAACATGAAAGCGCAGCCATCCACTATATTTCGGTCTCTGTATTCTTCCTGCGTGTACGCTGTTCATATAAACATAAATGCGGCAGATACCGTAATGCATTTAACATGTGTGAAGTTATCATGCATGCACAGCCATCAAGTGGGTCTATGCACCTAATTTTCGGCCCATATGTTCGTCCAAATGGTGCCTGCTTAAGTCGTCTGCTGCACATAGTTGATAACTTTATTTGCTTATGTTAGTACAGAGGCAAACTCCAAGTGTTCAAGTGTTTAATAGAGTCGGATCTGGAATGCTCTCTTTTCAGTACATATTTTTGTCCACAAACATTATTTGCCCGATTGTTGTTAGTTATTTCCCTGTAAGTGTTCTTGCTAGTATGCACGCATGTGCAGTCTGTTCTTGAGCTTTCGGTACTCGGCCTGAGTGGTGTTTAATGCAGGCGGATCTTTGGAAATTTATATAAAAAATAAATAAATAAAAGAAAGTCAGCACCTATTTGTGTACACAATAATTATTTCAGAAAAGAGCCCAGTTTTGTTTGGTTATTTTGTACCGGTGAACGCTCTTGAGAGTACGTACGCATGTACGATTTCGTGAAAAAAATCAATGCAGTCGGAACTTTGGCAAGTTTATAAAACAATCAGATCCTATCAGAATATGCCGAAACGACCCACCCTAAAACCAGGCCGAAAACGACCCAGCCGAAACTACCCACGGCCGGAAACCTATGTTTAATGAATGTGCTACATCCGCTTTCCAGCGTCAAGGCAGTGACCGATATATAGGTCACTGGTCATTGCTACCACGTCGTGCAACAGAACTCATAGCGGCTTCTTTGATCTTAAACATTGCTATCAGCGAGCCTCTGCTGATAACATAAGCAGAAAGTTTGGTCCCAAATCTGGTCCAACAAGGAGTTTAAAATTGGTCAAACTTGACGGTTTCCTTACTTTTATCATACATTTGAATCTACATGTAAAAACAAAGGCGCCGATGGGACTGCGCGGGCGCTCAGGGTGGTCCCTGCTTTTAACAAAGTCGGGGTTCTCGCGGCTTTAAACATTACATAGGCGTCTGGTAAATAAAGCAAATTTCGATAATCTCAAGGTCTATTCTTTTTTCAAATACAGAGCCCGAAACCATGCTCTATAAGTTCCTTACATGCGTATATGAGCAGTATTGGCAGTTAAGGCCTCACCTTAAATGGTAAGATTTACCTTATGCGATTCTGTCTTATAAGACTCCTGGAGATAGTTTCATCACGGAGGGAGGTTTCATTGTTGTTTATGTAAAAATGATTGATTGATTGAGTGAATAATTGATTGATTGTGTTTGTGTAAATCATTCGGTTTGTTGATACATGTACTCACATGTAGCTTGTGATGTAATGAAAGAACGAACTCTTTATCTGCTAAAGCCGAGTTCATTGATATGGCACTTAATGCCATATCTTTTCTTGTTAATGAATATTTTGTTCATTTCTCTTCTATCGATTTATTATTTTACCTATGACAATTCTTGCACCTTACAGTGTGGATCCTGATCAGCTGGCCTCTCAGAAGCTAGCTGATCTGGATCTACACTCATAGGAAATAGTCATAATCAGGCAGTATCCTAAATTTCTTCTGTGTTTTTGTCGAATTTTATGTGCATAAAATTCGGAGAAAATTAACAAAAATAAAAAATAAAGAAATATGATGACCTGTAAATAATGTAAAATGGCCCATACCATGTTGTACCTGGGTATAACTTAATTTGAAAACAGTATAGATCTGAATCAGCTGGCCTGAAACCAGCTGATCAGGATACATATTGTTTTCTACTTTGGTTATAAATGCATACTACTAAGTGGAACCCTGCAAGTTGGTTAGATATACACTGCTGAAGTTTCTCTTTGCCTACAATTGTTGTCTGCTGATAACCTTTGCAAACAGTTTTAGAACCAGATCAGCATCGACAAAATGTCAGACCTGATCTGAATCCAAACTGTTTGACTCTCTGATAGTGATAATGAAGGAACTATATAGTAAATTAATTTAGAAAAGACAGCAGATGACAAAATACCTAAATAATTTCCAACAAGCAGAGTAAAATAGAAATGGATGCTTGTCGAGACAAATAGGGTTACTATGTTATAATAAATGCACTTGCATAAATATCAAATTAACCTTTGTCCTGCTGAACCTAGATATATCCCGTTTTTGGAAACAACTGATCATCCAACTTTTGTCATCTGCTGATAACATTCATGAACAGTTTGGAGTCAGATCAGGACCAACAGTATGTTTGGTCCTGATCTGGATCCATACAATTTGACACCTTGATTTTTTTCCTGAAATTTCTTGAAAATATTTATTTTGAAAGGAGTCAGCAGACGAAAACAAAATCACTAAGTATGTTGCATGTAAAGATTTATATAAAAAATTCAATGCAGTCTGATCAGGGACTATTTTTTTTGTTCTTTGAACAAAATAATTTATTCACTAAAAGGTAATTCCAGAAGACTATCTTAAAGGACCTTAATGATTTAACTCTTTCCTTATTAGCTGCTTCTCATCTGTATCTACACTGTTTGCTAAAGCTGGTGTGTCATTGCCAGTGTAAAACTGAAAATTCTGTGTTTATTGGGATTAAGACACCAGGTAATAGCCTCACCATGTGGTCAGAAGCCTGCTATTTGTTGCCAGGGTAACGAGAACACTTCAATTTAGATGAACAAATCCAGTCATGCCCACATTAATGTTTTGAGGTCTGCTGACCGTTAAAACCAAAAAGATCTTTTTTAACTAGTTGAATACTTTTTATGTCTTTTGCAAAAATTCTTTCAGGAACTCAATTAGAATGTCAAACATTTTGGATGCAGACCAGGAATGACTTTCAATTGGTTCTGATCTTGGTCCTAACTGTTTGCAAGGTTATCAGCAGACGACATTGTCTGTCTGATAAAATGTTATACACAGTAACAAGGGTCTGTCTACACATTTCTGTACAGTGACATAGGTCACTGTTCTACAATATAAAATGCAAGTTGTACCTTAAATTCAAATACAATACAATAGAACCAGAAAGATCTTTTTTCTATAAACTTTTTGTGTCGTCTGCTGACTTTTTTTTAAAAATAACTTTTTTCAATAAATTCTTTCAGGAATACACTATTAGAGTGTCAGTCTGTTTGGATCAAGATAAAGATCAACATTCTTCTCGGCCCTGATCTGGGTCATTACTGTTTGCAAAGGTTATCAGCAGATGACAAAAGTCTTTGTTAACAGAACAAAACATATTTTATTGACATAAAACTCAGACCACTCATAGATAGCGTAAGAGCATAAGATACAAAAACAAAGCATATACATGATATACATAAAATACATGAGTACAAAGAGCATGAAAAATGTGAAAGTTAAAATGCGAGCAAAATCAACCCTGAAAGAGCCTTCTATAACTTACAGTTGGTAACATAATCGACTGTTGTTGCTTCATTAGGAAACAAAATAAGGCTTCACATTATTGATTATAGACAATTCGCATGATTTGACATATCATGTGAGTTGTCCATAATCAGGTTATTCCCATGAAATATTAAGCCAAGACATAGTAAGAAGTATATTATCGTAATGATTGACTCTTTTAGGGTTAGGCTGCACATGATCATTTATTCATTATAATTTCTACAAAACTTGATAACTTTACAAGCTTCCTGGTATTTGCTGAAGAAAATAGTTCTTTGAATTTTATAATGTTAGGACTTTTGTAAAAATATGATCTTAAATATTTCTTTCTGTCAGATATAAAGTGATCAACAACAAAAAGATAGTGAAATTCGTCACCGATATCATGTTTGCTACATAATGTGCATTTTCTGTCTTCTAAAGGTGTGTTTTCCCAGCGACCACTTTCAACTGGAAGCCGATGATTACTTTACCTAAACTTTAACAATGAAGAACAGTGTTTCCTATTTAATTTGATTAGGTAATTTTCAAAATTTAAATCTTGCTTGAAAAGAGTATAATTCTTTCCTTTAGAGGATGAAGTTACTTTGTTATGCCACTCCTGAACATAAAGGTCTGATAGAGTTTTAGAGATTTGATTTTTGATTGATTTTGGGTTTTCAATGACTTCCTTGTTTAAAAGATCGGGATGCCCTACAGATATTAGAATATGTTTAATAAAATGGATCCATTTATGTTGATGGATGCCACCATCATATTCTCCTAGTAGAAGTAAGTATAACCATTTTGATAGTCTGGTTTGTTTACCATTCACAATATTCATCCAAAAGCTAATAATACGGGTTTTTATTCTAATGTCTACTGCCTTGCAACCTAGTTAACAAGGATAGTTAAAATGATATAATTCAAAATAATATAAGTTATCAAGCAGGATACAAAATGACAATCTAGCATGAAGCACATTTCTTTATTCGCTTAATATTTTGGAGTTATGAATTATAACAATACAATAGAACCAGAAAGATCTTTATCTATAAACTTTTTTGTCGTCTGCTGACTTTTTTTTTAAAAATTACTTTTTTCAATAAATTCTTTCAGGAACGCACTATTAGAGTGTCAATCCTTTTGGATCAAGATCAGGATCGACATTCTTCTCGTTCCAAATCTGGGTCCTTACTGTTTGCAAAGGTCATCAGCAGATGACAGAAGTCTTTGCTAACAAGGATAGTTAAAGTGATATAAGTTATCAAGCAGGATACAAAATGACAATCTTGCATGAAGCACATTTCTTTATTCGCTTAATATTCGAGTAATGAATTATAACTTAAGTTGTTATGTGAATTGCATGATGTTCACTATTAATGCACTCTATGTCTTAACTTACAGATTAACCAAATGCTTTGAAGCGTGACTTTATTTACAATATTGATATGTTGTTCTAGAAAAAAGGGTTTCAGGCATTTATTTACATTTACTTTAAAGGCTTTGTCATACACAGGTGTTCCAGCCCGACTGGCTAGGTTTACGCGATTATGAATCAATCTTTAGAAATAGAGAGACCCAAAGGTCATTGGTCAGAGGTCGTGGTACATCTATAGTAAACATAATGTGCACTAGGGTGTAAGGTTTTTGTTTTTACACACCTGAAGGTGCTGTCGATGTCTGCTCCCAAAATGATACTCCCACAATATATACTCCCAAGCAAAAATCCTTTTAAAATGCTGAACTATTGATTTTAAGTACATGTTTGTAGTTTATATATATATTTAGTGAATATTTTGTTCATTTCTCTTCTATCGATTTATTATTTTACCTATGACAATTCTTGCACCTTACAGTGTGGATCCTGATCAGCTGGCCTCTCAGAAGCTAGCTGATCTGGATCTACACTCATAGGAAATAGTCATAATCAGGCAGTATCCTAAATTTCTTCTGTGTTTTTGTCGAATTTTATGTGCATAAAATTCGGAGAAAATTAACAAAAATAAAAAATAAAGATATATGATGACCTGTAAATAATGTAAAATGGCCCATACCATGCTGTACCTGGGTATAACTTGTTTTGAAAACAGTATAGATCTGAATCAGCTGGCCTGAAACCAGCTGATCAGGATACATATTGTTTTCTACTTTGGTTATAAATGCATACTACTAAGTGGAACCCTGCAAGTTGGTTAGATATACACTGCTGAAGTTTCTCTTTGCCTACAATTGTTGTCTGCTGATAACCTTTGCAAACAGTTTTAGAACCAGATCAGCACCGACAAAATGTCAGACCTGATCTGAATCCAAACTGTTTGACTCTCTGATAGTGATAATGAAGGAACTATATCGTAAATAAATTTAGAAAAGACAGCAGATGACAAAATACCTAAATAATTTCCAACAAGCAGAGTAAAATAGAAATGGATGCTTGTCGAGACAAATAGGGCTACTATGTTATAATAAATGCACTTGCATAAATATCAAATTAACCTTTGTCCTGCTGAACCTAGATATATCCCGTTTTTGGAAACAACTGATCATCCAACTTTTGTCATCTGCTGATAACATTCATGAACAGTTTGGAGCCAGATCAGGACCAACAGTATGTTTGGTCCTGATCTGGATCCATACAATTTGACACCTTGATTTTTTTCCTGAAATTTCTTGAAAATATCTATTTTGAAAGGAGTCAGCAGACGACAACAAAATCACTAAGTATGTTGCATGTAAAGATTTACATAAAAAATTCAATGCAGTCTGATCAGGGACTATTTTTTTTGTTCTTTGAACAAAATAATTTATTCACTAAAAGGTAATTCCAGAAGACTATCTTAAAGGACCTTAATGATTTAACTCTTTCCTTATTAGCTGCTTCTCATCTGTATCTACACTGTTTGCTAAAGCTGGTATGTGATTGACAGTGTAAAACTGAAATTTCGGTGTTTATTGGGATATGTCACCAGGTAATAGCCTCACCATGTGGTCAGAAGCCTGCTATTTGTTGCCAGGGTAACAAGAACACTTCAATTTAGATGAACAAATCCAGTCATGCCCACATTCATGTTTTGAGGTCTGCTGACCATTAAAACCAAACAGATCTTTTTTAACTAGTTGAATACTTTTTATGTCTTTTGCAAAAATTCTTTCAGGAACTCAATAAGAATGTCAAACATTTTGGATGCAGACCAGGAATGACTTTCAATTGGTTCTGATCTTGGTCCTAACTGTTTGCAAGTTTATCAGCAGACGACATTGTCTGTCTGATAAAATGTTATACACAGTAACAAGGGTCTTTCTACACATTTCTGTACAGTGACATAGGTCACTGTTCTACAATATAAAATGCAAGTTGTACCTTAACAATAGAACCAGAAAGATCTTTTTTCTATAAACTTTTTGTCGTCTGCTGACTTTTTTTTTTAAGATAACTTTTTTCAATAAATTCTTTCAGGAATACACTATTAGAGTGTCAGTCGGTTTGGATCAAGAAAAGGATCAACATTCTTCTCGGCCCTGATCTGGGTCATTACTGTTTGCAAAGGTTAACAAAAGTCTTTGTTAACAGAACAGAACATATCTTTATTGACATAAAACTCAGGCCACTCATAGATAGCGTAAGAGCATAAGATACAAAAACAAAGCATATACATGATATACATAACATACAGTGTACAAAGAGCATGAAAAAGGTGAAAATTAAAATGCGAGCAAAATCAACCCTGAAAGAGCCTTCTATAACTAACAGTAGGCAACATAATCGACTGTTGTTGCTTCATTAAGAAACAAAATAAGGCTTCACATTATTAATTATAGACAATTCGCATGATATGACATATCATGTGAGTTGTCTATAATCAGGCAATTCCCATGAAATATTAAGCCAAGACATAGTAAGAAGTATATTATTGTAATGATTGACTCTTTTAGGGTTAGGCTGCACATGAAAATTTATTCATTATAATTTCTACAAAACTTGATAACTTTACAAGCTTCCTGGTATTTGCTGAAGAAAATAGTTCTTCGAATTTTATAATGTTAGGACTTTTGTAAAAATATAAACTTAAATATTTCTTTCTGTCAGATATAAAGTGATCACAAACAAAAAGATAGTGAAATTCGTACCCGATATCATGTTTGCTACATAATGTGCATTTTCTGTCTTCTAAAGGTGTGTTTTCCCAGCGACCAGTTTCAACCGGAAGCCGATGATTACTTAACCTAAACTTTAACAATGAAGAACAGTGTTTCCTATTTAATTTGATTAGGTAATTTTCAAAATTTAAATCTTGCTTGAAAAGAGTATAATTCTTTCCTTTAGAGGATGAAGTTACTTTGTTATGCCACGGTCTGATAGAGTTTTAGAGATTTGATTTTTGATTGATTTTGGGTTTTCAATGACTTCCTTGTTTTAAAGAGCGGGACGCCCAACAGATAATAGAATATGTTTAATAAAATGGATCCATTTATGTTGATGGATGCCACCGTCATATTCTCCTAGTAGAAGTAAGTATAACCATTTTGATAGTCTGGTTTGTTTACCATTCACAATATTCATCCAAAAGCTAATAATACGGGTTTTTATTCTAATGTCTACTGCCTTGCAACCTAGTTAACAAGGATAGTAAAAATGATGTAATTCAAAATAACATAAGTTATCAAGCAGGATACAAAATGACAATCTAGCATGAAGCACATTTCTTTATTCGCTTAATATTTTCTCGGTATGTATTATAACAATACAATAGAATTAGAAAGATCTTTTTCTTTAAACTTTTTTGTCGTCTGCTGACTTTTTTTTTGTAAAAATTACTTTTTTCAATAAATTCTTTCAGGAACACACTATTAGAGTGTCAATCCTTTTGGATCAAGATCAGGATCGACATTCTTCTCGTTCCAGATCTGGGTCCTTACTGTTTGCAAAGGTTATCAGCAGATGACAAAAGTCTTTGCTAACAAGGATAGTTAAAGTGATATAAGTTATCAAGCAGGATACAAAATGACAATCTTGCATGAAGCACATTTCTTTATTCGCTTAATATTCGAGTAATGAATCATAACTAAAGTTGTTATGTGAATTGCATGATGTTCACTATTAATGCACTCTATGTCTAAACTTAGTAAACATAATGTGCACTAGGGTGTAAGGTTTTTGTTTTTACACACCTGAAGGTGCCGTCTATGTCTGCTCCCAAAATGATACTCCCACAATATCTACTTCCAAGCAAAAATCCTTTTAAAATGCTAAACTATTCATTTTAAGTACATGTTTGTAGTTTGTATATATTTTAGTGAATATTTTGTTCATTTCTCTTCTATCGATTTATTATTTTACCTATGACAATTCTTGTACCTTACAGTGTGGATCCTGATCAGCTGGCCTCTCAGAAGCTAGCTGATCTGGATCTACACTCATAGGGAATAGTCATAATTAGGCAGTATCCAAAATTTCTTCTGATGTGTTTTTGTCGAATTTTATGCGCATAAAATTCGGAGAAAATTAACAAAAATAAAAATTACAGAAATATGATGACCTGTAAATAATGTAAAATGGCCCATACCATGCTGTACCTGGGTTTAACTTGTTTTGAAAACAGTATAGATCTGAATCAGCTGGCCTGAAACCAGCTGATCAGGATACATATTGTTTTCTACTCTGCTTGTAAATGCATACTGCTAAGTGGAACCCTGCAAGTTGGTTAGATATACACTGCTGAAGTTTCTCTTTGCCTGCAATTGTTGTCTGCTGATAACCTTTGCAAACAGTTTTAGAACCAGATCAGGACCGACAAAATGCCAGACCTGATCTGAATCCAAACTGTTTGACTCTCTGATAGTGATAATGAAGGAACTATATAGTAAATTAATTTAGAAAAGACAGCAGATGACAAAATACCTAAATAATTTCCAACAAGCAGAGTAAAATAGAAATGGATGCTTGTCGAGATAAATAGGGTTACTATGTTATAATAAATGCACTTGCATAATATCAAATTAACCTTTGTCCTGCTGAACCTAGATATATCCTGTTTTCGGAAACAACTGATCAGCTGATCAGGATCCACAGTTTTGCATTCAGTTTACGGTCTTGCCAAAATTTAGCTATATTTGCTTAGCAGTACAGGGTTAAACAATTTAAATTTGATAGTTTGTGTAGAATTGTTTTTTTTAGTGTGTGTACATATTCTTTATTTTGAGGGCCTCATGGAAGATAAGTTGTACCACTAAATGTTGTCACCCTCTTTAAGACTTTACTTACTTACTTGCTTACTTACCAATATACTCCTGAAAGACCTATTCCATCATTACAATTGATTTATCCTTTTTTTTTTTTTTGATTTGATTTGATTCTTTACGCCCCAGTCAATAATTTTTCAGTTATGGCGGGATGGGTCTACCTGGATTGCACCAGTACTAATGCAAGGATTAAAGTGTCCAAATTAAATGATAGTGCTTCAATCATAACCCTTGATTGAAGTAACTCTAATGAATTTTTCAGGAATACCAGACTGTCAAACCATTTTGGATCCAGATCAGACCCAGCAAAGTCATTTTGATGTTCCTGATCTGGTTACAACCAGTTTGCAAACTGTTACTAGCAGATAGAGGGTTAACATGATGACCATTGTCATAATTTTCTCTAATGAATTTTCAGGAATACCATCAGAGTGGCACACAGTTTGGATTCTGATCAGGCCTACCGTTTTGACAGTCTTTATCCAGATCCAAACTGTTTTCAAATTGTCCCTAGCAGGTAAAAAGGTTAATACGATGCATACTGGGGATCGGAGATTGCTGAAACGGGCATGGACATCTGCCCGGTCTTGCAAGTTGCCATAGTAGACATCATGGGAATTGACATTTTGGCACAGTAGACATTTCAGGAACAAACATTTTGGGGGACATAATAGCACTAACCCATTTAATACATACTTCCACAAAGAATGGCTTGTAAATTTTCAATAATTCCTCCCCAGTCACAAATTGAATTTCCGATTGAATGCATCCCTCTCCAGTTGGGATTATAATTACACTCAAATATTAAAAGTATGTAATGTTAGGAAACAGTGCAGAACCTGATCAGAGGTCACATTATGTCATATCTGATCTGGTTATGTGCTGTTTGCCAATGTCCCATAAAATGATGGATAAACCTTTGTCCTGCTGAAACCGGATATGTCATCTTTAGAAAAGAGAGTAAATCCAGAATCAGCTGGCTAAATCTAGTGAACACATCTGTGGACATGAGATCTAGATCTGACTGCTTTCCAGACAGCATAAGATTCCACTGGAAAACAGAAGTGAATGTGCCATATTCATATTTATGCAGCAGAACAAGGGTTAAGGCACTGATCAGCAGAGGACAACAAAAGCTTGTAAAACTATTCGACATGCAAACATTCATGACCTGACCTCATGGTGTGCTGTCAATTGAAAATGCACATGCTAAGTTTAGTGTTCAGAAGGGCCTCTTGTCTTGACACACAAATGACAGACACACCATTCACATCTTGCAGACATATTTGAAGGCAATATTAAATGTATAGCTCAGTTTGAGCACTTAATAGCCAGGTGACTTAATATGTCCAATTCCAAATCCACTATTTGGCCTCCAGATGAAAGTGCTTATAAGAAAATAATTTTCAAATTGTTATTTCAAAACCAAATTCAGGAGTGCAGTGGCTCAGTGGTAGAGTGCTTGACTCGAGACAGATGGCCCCCGAGTTAGAGCATCACCGGCATCACTGCGTTGTGTCCTTGAGCAGGACACATTAATCCTAGCTTAGTCCTGGTTCAACCCAGGAAGACCCATCCCTTTATAGCTGAAAGATTGTTCATGGGATGTAAAGAATCACATAAAATAAAACAACCAGAACAGATATTCTGGATGTTTAGATAAAAACTCTCATTTGGTGATATAGAGGCTTTTGAAGGGCTATTGAGCGGTTAACCTATACCTGTGTACTATATGACTAAATTCCCAGTATGGCACCTGTCCTTGATTTGGCTGCAGGCAGTCTCTTATCAGTTAAGTCCATTATAGAAAATTGCTAATACACTTAGGTATCCAGTTGAATGTGCTTAAAAATCATATCAAAAAACAATTTTCTTGATGCTCAAAAGAGCCGTCTCAATGAGACGTTTCTTTTGAGCACCCAAAACAAATGTTCAAATGATTGAAAAATTGCATATGTTCTCACAATTTTGTCAATAAAAGTTCACTTATCTGGACTTATGTTAGACCAAACTCCATGTACATATAAACTCATCTATTTCAATATTTAAAAGTTATAAAGCTTAAAATTATGCATTTTATTAAAACAGATGACATTTGATTATTTCTTCAGTCTTTTCTATTTAACCCTTAAAGCACCAATCACGACTGCAGCAGATGACAAATATGGTGACAACTTTCCTAATTTTTGAAAAAAATAAGGTATGATATTTCATGAGAATCGTCTGCCAGCAGACTATTCTCATGAAACGCCGTGCCTTATTTGTTTTTTTATTCTTTGAAAAAGCAGCAAAATTTGCAATTGTCGTCTGCTGCAAATTGTATGTGGCACTTTATGAACTTTTTTGCCTATTATTGTTGTCTGCTGATTACCTCTGCAAAATCTAGAGGCGGCCACTGGCCCCCTTTAAGTGGCCCCCTTTTGTATCAAATGGCCCCTTGCTAAAGGTAGAGTTGGCCATCATCAACATCATGCAAATGGGCAAATATTAGACAGTGTTTTTCCATCTGAAATCACATGAAAATGACCACTGAAAATTTAATGGATTTAACACTGAAGTCGGTCCTAATCTGGATCCAAAGTGTTTGATTATGGATGATTTGTTTCTTCAACCAGTCAATAATTTTTCAGTCATGTCGGGATGGGTCTTCTGTGTTGAACCAGTACCAATCAGTCTCAGGTTAAAGTGTCTTGTACCACTCCTGATTTCCTGCTGACATTGAAGCTGCCCATCACTGGCCATCATTCGACAAGCCAATCAGTTTGTCCAGCAGAACTTGTTCCTTATTTATCACATCCACCCCTGCGAAATTTTGTTCTACAAATTGGAGGTGTTCTAGAACTGTTCTAGAACATTTAGAACTGTTCTAGAACTGTTCTAAACAGGTAAATATGTTCGTTCTAGAACTCTTGTTCTACAACTGTTCTAGAACATTGTTGTAGAACAAATCAAAGATATTCTAGAACTGATTTCCATTCTATAAGCGTTCTTGAAATATTCTAGAACATTTTTAGAACAAATCAAGAACCAGTTAGTACTACAAATGTTCTAATAATATTCTAGAACATTTTTAGAACTTTTCAAGAACAAAATAAGTTGACAGAAACTTCTAAAACATGATTCAAATTAAGTTCTAGAACATTTGTCTTACTTTTTAGAACAAGTTAATTCTACAAATATACTAATAAATTCTAGAACATTTTTGGAACTTCTCAAGAGCAGAAAGCATCACGTAGCTCAGTGGTTTGGCACTTGCCTCTGGTGCTAGAGGTCCCAGGTTCAATCCCTGCTTGTGGTGAGGAAATTTTTGTGTCCCAACACGCTTTCTCAGGTGTCATTTGCCGGGATGACACTAGATAAGTGCATGGTCCTTTAGATCAGGACGTTAACTGGATGTCCCCTTTGAAGGGAAGGTCACCCCTTGTGCAGGTTAAAGAACTCTATGGTAATTTAGATATGGTTAATTACTTGTAGGCTTTCATCCTGCAACCTGGAGTGTACAAAGTACACTTGCCGATAATACTCGCAAGGGGTCTGGCAGTATATAATGAAAGAAAGAAAAAAAAAGGGCAAAACAAGTAAAAGAAAAATCGAATAAGTTCTAGAACTCATTAGTACTTTTATAGAACCAGCAAGTTCTAGAAATGTTCTAAAAAGTTCTAGAACATTTTTAGAACATTTAAAGAGGAAACATGTCATAACCAGATGGATTATGGGAAAACATGGCTGCCAGAATTGGAGGGAAAATGTGGAGGCTCTTCAAAAACATTTGTTTTGGAATTTCTAGATGGCAAACATGATAGTAGTATTGCCTGAGACAGTGAGTAGACCTGAGAAACAGTTTCTCTAAGGTTGCTGTAGTTGCTGTATTTCCAAGGTCAAATGCATGACAATGTTTTGAAATGGGTGGGGTAACAGGGTGGCAATTATTAAACTAACAACATTTAGGCCAACTTAGGGCCCCTATAATAATTCTCCTCCAGTTGATGTTTATTTATTTATTGTGTAATTACTTACTGGGGCTTTAAACCAATGTCAGCAGTTTTCCAGATATATAAAGGTAGCATTCGATGGAATCTTATTTCCAAACCCTGTATGGGACATTTTTGGGGAGGTGTTCAACGACTGTTTTAAAAAAGTTCAGTTGTTTTAGAACATTTGCAGAACCACTAGAACATTCCTGAAATTGTTCATAAACTATTCTAAAATGCTCTCAATAAATTCAGGGGCATTAATAGAATGTTTTTATGACATGATTTTTGAAGAGTTGTTCTACAGTTTTTCCAGAAAATTTCTAAAGGTTTGTTCTGGATCAGTTCTAGAAGAAGCCAAGGTTTATTCTAGAACAGTTCTAGAACAAACCATTAGAACATTTCTGGAATTGCTCTGGAACCATTCTAAAAATGTTCTAGAATGATTCAGACATTTATAGAATGTTAAATGAGACATTTTTAGGGGTGTTCTACAATTGTTCCAGAAAATTCTAAAGGTTTGTTCTAGATCAGTTCTAGAACAAACCAAGGTTAATTCTAGACCAGTTCTAGAACAAACCATTAGAACATTTCTGGAATAGTTCTGGAACCATTCTACAGATATTCTAGAACTATTCCGGGACATTTATAGAACGTTAAATGGGACATTTTTTAGGGTTGTTCTACAATTGTTCCAGAAAAATTCTAAAGGTTTGTTCTAGATCAGTTCTAGAACAAACCAAGGTTAGTTCTAGAACAGTTCTAGAACAAACCACTAGAACATTTCTGGAATAGTTCTGGAACCATTCTACAGATGTTCTAGAACTATTCCGAGACATTTATAGAACGTTAAATGGGACATTTTATGAGGGGTGTTCTACAATTGTTCCATAAAAGTTCTAAAGATTTGTTCTGGAACTGTTCTAGAACAAACTTGATTTGTTCTAAAACTGTTCTAGGAAAAACTTTTAGAATTTTCTGGAACTTTTCTAGAACAAATCTTTGACCTTGGCTAGAACATTTGTAGAACAAAAAATTGTCCCATTTAACGTTCTACATCTGTCCCATAAACATTCTAGAACATATCTAGAACAGTTCTAGAACATAGTTCTAGAAAATTCTAGAACTCTTCTAGAATGGTTCTAGACCATTTCGCAGGGGCAGTTATCATGGGTTAGGGATTCAATATTGGAATAGATTCCTAATGGTCAAGAAAGATGTTATATGTTCAACTCTTGCTGAGACCATACTGAGTAGTTAAAATTTGGCTCAGTGAGTAACAAATCTGTACTCTTATCAAACATTAAAATGAAAGAGGTATAATTCCCTTGAATCACATCAGATATTGCTGTAAGTTGGTGACTGTGGTCAATGGACTCCTTAGAACTGGACTTTCTCTGAGACCAAACTATCTTATCTGTGAGATGCTGTTCACCCTGAAAAAATTATTGCACAAACCAATATGACATATTGTTATATAACTGGAGAGAATCCCATCTCCTGATTCGGTGCCATGATTAACCGAAATCAACAGAAATCACCGAAATCACCAGAAAATCACCGAAATCACGAGATAAAAGTAAGAAATCACCTTTTTATTGTTTACTTAATGCAAAAATATGATAAGAATTAGTATAATATGCTTATTTCTAGTCTGTTTTTAAAAATATGTTGATAAAAAAAATCACTTTCAAATTGCTATAATGAGTTGCTATACTTTTTATTGAAATATTTATTTGCTGGCACATTAAAATATAAGCCTTTTGTAAACATATCAATTATTCTACTATCATTTATATCATATAAAGGCATAAAATAAACATTAAAATGGATATTTCCTTTTTTTCTGGTGATTTCGGCATACCTTGAATTGGAAATTGAAATGTACATTTTTTTTCATATTTTAATCATAGTAGAAATAAGCTTATTATTCAAACTGTTATCCAGCTGATCAGGATGCATATTGTTTTCTACTCTGCTTGTTAATGCATACTATTAAAGCTGCATAGTCTGTAACTTTTGATCTTCTAATTTTAAAAATAATGTTTTTATTTTTCAAGAACACAGTAAAAATACTCAAATTCAGGTAAACATTTTACCATTTTCGTAAATCTTAACAAGTTATCACTATCAAAACAACTGCATTTATGTTAAAATTCAACGGTCTAGAATTATTGGAGGGACGCAAATAATTACCAACAAGAGAAAATACACCTATTTGATAAGATAATTCACTTTTTCATGCAGTTTTCAGCTGTACTGAACATTTTTATTGTGAAAACAAAGCTGAATTCTACTTTTACACATGATTTAAAAAGAAACGAAAATTTTTCGAAAAATGTTCATAGTTACAGAGTATGCAGCTTTAAGTGGAACCCTGCAAGTTGGTTAGATATACACTGCTGAAGTTTCTCTTTGCCTGCAATTGTTGTCTGCTGATAACCTTTGCAAACAGTTTTAGAACCAGATCAGGACCGACAAAATGCCAGACCTGACCTGAATCCAAACTGTTTGACTCTCTGATAGTGATAATGAAGGAACTATATAGTAAATTCATTTAGAAATTGACAGCAGATGACAAAATACCTAAACATTTGCCTGGTCCTGAAGTCAGCTGATCAGGATGTGTATTGTTTTCTACTCTGCTTGTAAATGCATACAAATAAGTGGTATAATGCCTTCAATGTTGGCTCCCGGTACCGTTAGTTTAACAGGTAACAGGGTCCAGGGCGACAACGGTAAACATTGCGCTTACTGTACCCTGCAAGTTGGTTTGATATACACTGCTGAAGTTACTCTTTGCCTGCAATTGTTGTCTGCTGATAACCTTTGCAAACAGTTTAAGAGCCAGATCAGGACCGACAAAATGTCAGACCTGATCTGGGTCCAAACTGTATGACTCTCTGATGGTGATCATTAAGGAACTATATAGTAAATTCATTTAGAAAAGACAGCAGATGACAAAATACCTAAACATTTGCCTGGTCCTGAAGTCAGCTGATCAGGATGTATATTGTTTTCTACTCTGCTTGTAAATGCATACAAATAAGTGGTATAATGCCTTCAATGTTTGCACCGGTACCGTTAGTTTAACAGATAACAGGGCCCAGGGCGACGGCGGTAAACATTGCGCCCACCGTACCCTGCAAGTTGGTTAGATATACACTGCTGAAGTTTCTCTTTGCCTGCAATTGTTGTCTGCTGATAACCTTTGCAAACAGTTTTAGAACCAGATCAGGACCGACAAAATGTCAGACCTGATCTGGATCCAAACTGTTTGACTCTCTGATGGTGATCTATATGGTAATCTATATAGTAAATTAATTTAGAAAAGACAGCAGATGACAAAATACCTAAACATTTTCCTGGTCCTGAAGCCAGCTGATTAGGATGTATATTGTTTTCTACTTTGCTTGCAAAGGCATACAAATAAGTGGTACCCTGCAAGTTGGTTAAATAAACACTGCTGAAGTTACTCTGCCTGCAATTGTTGTCTGCTGATAACCTTTGCAAACAGTTTTGGAACCAAATCAGGGCCAACAAAATATTGGGCCAGATCTAAATCCAAACTGTTTGACTCTCTGAGAACTATATAGTAAATTAATTTTAAAAAAGACAGCAGATGACAAAAATATAAAAAAATTTCCAGCAAGCAGAGTAAAATAGAAACGGATGCTTGTCAAGATAAATAGGGTTACTATATTATAATAAATGCACTTGTGTAAATATCAAATTAACCCTTGTCCTGCTGAACCTAGATATATCCTGTTTTTGGAAACACTAACAGTGTGGAAACTGATCAGCTGATCGGGATCCACAGTTTTGCATTCAGTTTACGGTCTTGCCAAAATTTAGCTATATTTGCTCAGCAGTACAGGGTTAAACAATTTAATTTGATAGTTTGTGTAGAATTGTTGTTTTTTTGTTTTTGTTTTTTTTATGTGTGTAAATATTATTTATTTTGAGGGCCTCATGGAAGATTAGTTGTACTACTAAATGTTGTCACCCTCTTTAAATAAAGACTTTACTTACTTACTTACTTACTTACTTACTTACTTACTTACTTACTTACTTACTTACTTACTTACTTACTTACTTACTTATTTACTTACTTACTTACTTACTTACTATCCAATTATGGCATTAAATTAATAATAAAATTGTGATTTCCTATTTTTATCTGGTGATTTCGGTGAATTCACTGTGCACTGAATTTGAAAGTGAAATCATAACATTTTTTTCATTTCTTTTTAAAATCAAAGTAGAAATAAGCTTATTATACTAATTCTTATTATATTATGACATTAAACTAACAATAAAATGGTAGTTTTTTCTTATTTTTATCTGGTGATTTCTTGGTGATTTCTGCTGATTTCGGTTAATCATCGGACCCTCCTGATTGGCTCAATTTGTCTTCATAAATCTCTGTCTTCCTGAAAACCGGTCTAAACTGGCCTACAAGTTAATATTGCATGAAAACCAGCTCAAACTAGTTTCCAGAAGTTAATATTTTGACACTAATATCACCATCTGTAGAGCTAAAAATAGCATGATTAATATAAAACTAACATGTGCTGCGTGAAATTGACATGATTTGCTGTTTCACATCCCAACAGGTAAATTAAAGACTTTCATGATCTTTTTGAAAACAGTTTTGTATTATCTTGTTTGTTAATTTATCTTTGTTTTGAAAAAACAAAAAGTATAAAAAAAAGTTTTATATTAATTAAATTTTACGTTCCACACTCAGAGAATTAGTATCCTTTTCAACATGCAAAATACTATGTTTAAATATTTTAATAACAGTTGATAAAACTTATGAGAAAGTCCTTAGGCTGAAGGTTGAACATAACTTAAACAACAAAACAAAAAGTAGAAAAAATTCATTCTTAGTTGAAACGCCATACAACAAAACAGTTATTGACTTCAACTTCGGTAGACATAAGGATTATCTACCCTGTTTCATTCCCTTTAATTTGATATGCAACACAACTAATTCACACCGGGTAGGCGGCAACATCGAATGCTGAACACAATCGAGGAACTGCGATCAATACATGTATGTACAGCCGCTGTTATAAATAAGTCAGTTTATCTGGGGTTTTTTTATAATTTATAGCAGTATTTTAATAAAATTGGTTTCGCCTATCTATTCTGAAATGAATCGTGATTTGTTCTATGCAGGTGTTGTTTCTGATAAACAAGTAAAATGAACTTACAGTCGGCCGATCGCAGACAATGGGTTCTTAGCTTTCTTTCATATGAGCTCCGTCACAAGAAAACCTTTTTTTTCGATGTGTCTGGTGATGTCCAAACAGACCTTGGAAGGAGTACAACTACCCTGCCGTATATATTGTAGAACTGGCAGGCTCATCGTGTGGCCCGTTAGCTAAGTGGTCAGAGTATTTGCACGGTCTGTGATAGGTCCCGGGTTCGAGTCCCCATCTGGTCATATGCTTTTTCTTCACATGTGTCATCTACACACCCCCCCCATGACCCGTCCTGAACTTGAACCCAGGACCCTCTCAGAATGTGGGTGTATGTTTACCACTGAACTGTCGGGCCACACAGTAGGCATGTGACATAGGGTTTGATCCTGAGCCTTCAAGGTCCGATTTGAGTTTATGGATCAATATAAAACAGAAAACATACTTATAAAGCTCGGATATATATATATCGGACAAAAGCAAACAAAAAATTGCTAATTGATTGCCAAAAACATTGATTGCTATTGATAACCGATTGCCATTAATGAAGTTTTCGATTGCCTTAGTATCATTACCATCATCCTTTAAAACAGATACTGCGGCGCGCTTTTCACCTATACTGCGCTTTTCACCTATCAGATAGAAATTATTGAATACACACAGGATATCCACCAATAATTTAATTTTTCCCTTCTGTTTCTGAAAGATCGAAATACGACAATGAATGCGAAAAAATATACATATTTTTCAGTTTTAAGTTGAAATAAGTAATGATCAGAAATAAAATGTTATTTTTCAGCCAACTCTCACACATTTTTTGGACAAATATAACACCAAGCACATTTCTTTGATCTTACCTAAAACTGATATCATGCTTACTTTTACTGAAACCTGAGCATTCCAATGAAAAAAATAAAAAATATTAAACTTACCCAAAACGGCGGCTGTAAAATGTAAATATTGATCACAGTTCCTCGGTTGTATTCTTGTTGCGCCTACCCAGTGTGTAATTTCAGAAAAGAAAAAAATGATCTTTTGACCACACCCCAGGGGTCAAGGGTGTGTGTTGGCACAAAATATTAGCTAGCATGTTATTGTATGCTTCATTCCCTTAAATTTAATATGCAACATGACTATATTCTGAAAAAAATTGATTTTATATTTATAAGCCTATGACATAATGTGAGGTGATGCTACATACCAAATATCAAGGCTCTAAGCCTTGTAGTTTCAGACAAGAAGATTTTTTCAAGTTTTCCTTATTAAAGCCTATGTAAAATAGTAAATCATGTGACCACTGAGGCGGGAACATTTTTGGCCCCAGGAGTTTAACTTGAACAAAGTTGGTAGAGGTCTACTAGGTTATACTTCATATCAAATATCAAGGCTCTATGATTTGTGGTTTCATACAAGAAGATTTTTTCATGTTTTCCATAAGCCTGTGTAAAACATGTGGCCCCTTGGGACAGGACCATTTTTGGCCCCAGGGTCATAATTTGAACAAACTTGGTGGACCTGGATCATAATTTGAACAAACTTGGTAGAGGTCCACTAGTCTTGGTGATGCTACATACCAAATATCAAAGCTCTATGCCTTGTGGTTTTAGACAAGAAGATTTTTTTATGTTTTCCCTATATAAGCCTATGTATCACATGTAACCCCAGGGACAGGCCCATTTATGACCCATGGGCATAATGGGCATAATTTGAACAAGCTTGGTAGAGGTCACTTAGATGATGCACATACCAAATATCAAATCTATATGGCTTGTGGTTTCAGACAAGAACATTTTTAAATTTTTCATCTTGAAAATCTTTTTTTAGCCTGTGTTGACCAAAATCATTTGAACAATTATCAAAGAGGGCTATATAAAGATCATTCCTGCCAAGTTTGGCCAAAATCCAGCTAGTAGTTTAGGAAATGTCATTTGATGCAAATATTGACCACAGACTACGACGGACTTCCAACGATCACAATAGCTCATCAAGTGCTTTGAAGCAGGATTTCTGTGTAGTTTGGTGAAATACCACAAAGTGGTACAGAAGGAGACATTATTTAAAGGAAATTGTTGACGGACGACGGACATCCTATGATCACAATAGCTCACCTTGAGCCTATACAATTGACTAGTAGTACTTAGTACATAACAATTGGTGACTTGCAGTGCTCTGGAAGAATGTGGGTGGGGGATTTGTGTTAAACACATCTGCTTTACTTATTTAGATAATTGTACAGCTACCTAGATTCTCGGTCAGTCTCTCAATGTATTGCAGTAATCTCATCAGCGCAAAAATATTTACTGTTCATACTAAGGTCAAAATCTTACCTCATTTATCACCATTCAGCATGTTCAGCTGAGGGACCAAACTGCCTGCGGTGTCCCTCTTGTCAGTGAAGTATGTGTTCATCATAGAAGCCTCTACAGCCTCCTGGCTACTGATAGCCATACTAATCCTGCAATTCTGGAATGACTTGGACTGCTGGATGGTAGCTGTTGCATGTTGATGCTCTGAAGAACATTTAAATATAAACAAAGTCCTGCTGAGTCTGGATTTATCCTTTTTTTCAAATACATGTACTGTCAATTAAGATCAGCTGGTGTCTGTGGAGCTATCCCAGCAAAACCCTTACTGTTTTTCAGTCTGAAAAAATACTAGGGCCAATATTAGGTCAGGGAAAACAGTGTTCAATCTAAAGCCTTTGACCCCTTGCTGAAAAGCTAGAGTGGGCCATCTATTACATTGTATGTGGATGGGGAAATATTGAGTTACATTATCACGTGAAATCAAATGAATATCACCCAGATTTCCAAGATTGAACAATGGAAAAGTATTATTAGGCCAAATATCCAGCTATGAAAATCTTAAATGGATCAGGGTGATTTCAAAAATAATGCATCCATTTCTATAATCAATGTTTATAGACTATCTAAAGCAGATTTATTGTTAAAATTAATTTTAAGATATGTAATTAATGTTTTTCTTGCATCATGCCAAGTTTCATCGCTTTAGAATGTTCCGTTCAAAAATTACATGGAAAAATGTCATCCAAATTGTCACAAGGGTAACACTTTTTTGTGACATTTTTCCCTTACCTTCAATTCAACTGTAAATTGTATTAAACACTATTCATGTATGGTCAAATGGTGAATTGCAGTTGAAATATAGCATAAAAGCTGTAGGAAAACAATTTTTTCATCTTTTTTAAACCAGATAAATCGGAAATTTGTAACCTTTTATAAACACACCCTTTCAAATTTTTATCATACAGAATTTCATATGATTGGAGTAAAGTGAATTGCCTCATAAAATATACAAAGTTTTATTCAAAAGGAATGCTGTTTTAATGACTAGCTGTCTTTAAGCTTTCTAAAGGAACCAACTTGCCTATAAAACAACAAGTATGATTTTATGTAGCCAGTACTGAATAAAACCACCCAGATATGTCACAAGTGTAACATTTAAGGTTTCAACCATCAGCATTTCAATTTGTTTTGCATTTCATAGCTTTTTTTTGTTTTTCTGGTCAAGGGAGCCCCCAAAAACATTATGAGGAATTGTGGTGAAATCCTTAAGCTGCTGACTTTGTGGCATGATTTTAACTGATGTCACAAGTGTAACACATTTTAGGAATATGTGATAAATGCATATACATGGCAAATCTTAAATGAAATATTACTTATTTGGTCTTTTTAATAATTCTTGAATGCATAAATATAATTTAAACACAACAAAAAGTCAACAACTTCACCAAATGGGTAGTCAATACTAGTTACGGTCCAGCAGGAATGATACTTCCTCAAGCCCATATACTAGTTTCATTATGAAGCTGGCCATCCTTGAGCTACATTCTGGGATAGGAATCATGCTAAATTCAACACTGAAGAAATCAGACAATCTTAAACCAGACTATAACTTGATTTAGACAGGTAGACTTTAAAATGTGATTTGTGTCACAAGTGTAACATATATTATGGATTGAATTCATCTCACTTTTTCCTGTGTTTGGTCAAAGGATGATCTATTCAACAATTAATTTGATATATTTTGGTATTTAGGGTAGTTATTCACTTTTTCGATACAAAGAAAACACAAAATGGTGTAAACAAAAAGGATAAGATTATGCACTCACAAGGAGGGAAAGGTATTTTTTCACAATTCAAAAAATATTTACAGGAATTTATTGAAGAAAACCAAAAAAGATGCTAAGTTGTACATACTATAGTAGGTTACATAAAGTATAAGAGATAAGAAAAGACAAAAGGGTCATAATCAGTTCCTTTGTTTGCTTGTCACAAGTGTAACACAATTATTTCTTTCTATTTAAGCCTTAAATTTGTTACAGGTTCTTTAGAATTGCAAAAATGGTATCAATCAAATCATTCAATTGATAATTTATCCCACAATGAGTGCTGTCAACTGTTTTCTGATCATTAACATTTTATAACTCCTTACTATGCTTAATAAACAAATCTGAATAGTTCATTTTTTAAAGTCTTGTGCTAAAAAAAGGGAATTGATTTATGTTTTGATACATTTTAATCAATTTCCATGAAGCCAATTCTCTTCATCCTATATAAAATCTATAAGAGATAAAAAAATTCAAAGGAGAAACTCCCTCTTCTGATTTTGTCACAAGTGTAACACATTCCATTACCAACATATGTTATTGTGTTTAATATGTTTTATATCCTATATATTCAAATGAAATTTGTTCAATGTTTTTCATATACCCTACTTGTTATCTAAGAACAATTTTTAACAAATATCATGCTTATTATTTAAATTAGAAAAACTTTTTCCTCTACACAGTGAAAATCCAGGGGTGTATTTTCACATAAAATTTTATTACAAGTGCAAATTTTGAGCGAAAGATTAAATTTTACTTTGAAAATGTGTATACATAACTACTTCATCAGTTCATGAAAGAATATTTACAATTCTGCATACCTGTGTTGTTTATTATTAATCAAGCTAAGTGTAGCTTATAGAATTGTAAAAAAAATAAGGAAAAAATGATTAAAGTATTAAATTTAAAGCATTGTCCTAAATTTTATTCTTAAACCAGTATTTGTTTCTGAAATTTTGATGTTCCCTGGTTAAGAGGATGTAAAAAAGATAATGATAGAGCAATTTTGAAATTTGACCCCCAATGTCACACTTCGGATGCATTTTTGTTTTTAAATCACACATCAGCGGTTTCAATTGGATCAAATATTATATTTTATTCAAATTAATTTGTACATGTATGGTATACACAGCTTGAAACAATAAGATAAGGAAAAAAAAACTAGAATTCCGAGAATCGGATGTGTCGCCTGGCCAAACAGAAGTCAATCAAGGCAAATTTGTCGAATTTATATTCCGGGCGAAGGGTTACTTTAGAGAAACTTATAAATGATAAAATATAAATCGTCAAAAACGCAAGAAACGCACTCTCGCGGAAACACTGCTGATATGGGTATAGGAAATAGGCGATTGCCCCTCCTCCCCCCCTGTAAAAAGTTGGACCCCTCCCAGTGGCGTAGCTTCCTTTAGGCCATGTAGGCCGCGGCCTACACTTTTTCAGAAAGTAAAAAAATATAAACGCCAAAAATGCAATAAAATGGAGGGGGGAGGGGGTAGGGGGTGAGTAAATCAGAAAGATATTCCAAATTATCCTGATATCAGACGTCACCTATTACCCACTGTAGAAGAACGGTTGTTTGCGTTCCAGGACGAGCTGTCACGCGATGTTGCTAGCCTACCCAATAGGAAATGAACCATAGCACGAAGCTTTGCAACCTGTATAATTGCATTTTCACCATAATTGGAGTCCTTTTGACCATGCCACCGACGTCTGCAACATGCCAAAGGTAGCATGAAAAGAATTAAAAACTACTTGCGCTCAACAATGATGTCTGCCAGGCTGTCCTTCGTAGCGATGATCTACAGACACTTGATGTTGACAGGGTAATAAACATGTTTGCGTCAGACAAATTTAATGCAGAAAATTAGTTTTTTTCTAAGTTGGCTTGTGATTAATAGTTTTGTTGCTACCTGCATTTAGATATTGAAACTTGATGTCGCTTGTTTTTCAACATACATGTACAGTACATTGTATCTTTTATTTGGGATGATCATTACAATGTCACATGTCTTCTTGCTATATAACCATGTAGGCTCCTATAAGCCTTCTAACCCTTAAAGCACCAGCCAAAAACTGCAAATGAAAGATGCGTCTGCCTAAGTCCTCTGTTGCATATATTTGCTAATATTATTGACTAATGTCAGTATTGAGGCAAACAGTGTAGACCCAGATCTGGATCTCTCACTGTTTGTCGAAGACGCTTGTAAAACAATTCAGCAGATGAGAAAGCGGACTACTTTTGTAGTGATTGGCCATTTAATGGTTAAAAGAGTATGATACCTGTCCCTGACTCCCAGGTCGATGATTTTGTTTTTGCATTTCAGCACCGTAACTTGATCAAACTTGATAAGCATATTAGGCCATATGGGCGATGATGGTGATAACTACCTGTAATTTCTAACAATCGCATGAACGCATTTATAAGTGTGAAATAATCGCAAAATCCATATTTGGACAGTCTAGGACCGAAAATTTTTCTGGGGGAGCATGCCAACAGACCCCCCTATCATTAGGCCTACACATTCATTGAAGCCAAGCTACGCCCCTGCCTCCCCTTGGAAAAAATGATAGACCCCCTCTGGATCCTTGGAAAATTACAATTTTCTTTAAAATAAACCATTGGACTTCTGTAAAATAAGTTGAGGACTAAACAAGAAATGTCACAAACACGTGACGAATGCCCCCAAAGGAATTGGTCTAGCATAAGACACATTTGAGGAAAGTAAGCTGTAATATAGGAGATATGCTCCAAACAGGAAAACCCTAGAAATGAGGCCAGAAGTCAATGTCAAGGTCAAAGTGACCCAAAATGGTATGCACCACTCTGCCATCCCAAGAGGAATCATCACCCCAAATTTGGGATTCCTACATCAAATAATATAGGAGATATGCACCAGACTCAATGCATATTCTAAAAACTAGGTCAGAGGTCAAGTTCAAAGTCACAGTGACCCGATTATGATACACGGCACTTCGTCGTCTCAAGATGCATCCACTTACCAAATTTGAGATTCCTTACCCAAATAATATAAGAGATATGTTCCAGACACGATTATTCTAAAAACTAGGTTAGGTCAAGGTCACAGTGACCCAAAAATGGTAAACAATACTCCGCCATCCCAAGATGCATCCACATCCTAGGATTTAGGCTCCGGCCGCAATAATTCTTAAAACTAGGTCAGAGGTCAAGGTCACAGTGACCCGAAAATGATATGTGACACTCTGTCATCCCAAGATACATTTACACACCAAATCTGGAATTCCTATCTCTAAGAATATAGGAGATATGCACCAGACTCATTGCAGTTTCTAGAAACTAGGTCAGAGGTCAAGTTCAAGGTCACAGTGACCCAATTATGGTACAGGACACTTTGTCATCCCAAGATGCATCCTCACACCAAATTTGAGATTCCTGACTCAAATAATATAAGAGATATGCTCCGGACACGATTATTCCAAAAACTAGGTCAGAGGTCAAGATCAAGGTCACAGTGACCCGAAAATGGTACGCGACACTCCACAATCCCAAGATGTATCCACATACCAAATTTAGAATTCCTACCTCAAAGAATGTAGGAGATAGGCTCAGGACATAATAATTCTTAAAACTAGGTCAGAGGTCAAGGTCATAGTGACCTGAAAATGGTATGTGACACTCTGTCATCCTAAGATGCATTTACACACCAAATTTGGAATTCCTATCTAAAAGAATATAGGAGATATGCACCAGACTCAATGCAGTTTCTAGAAACTAAATCAGAGGTCAAGTTCAAGGTCACAGTGACCCAATTATGGTACGCAACACTTTGTCATCCCAAGATGCATCCACACACCAAATTTGAAATTCCTACCTCAAATAATGTAAGGGATATGCTCCGGACACGATTATTCTAAAAACTAGGTCAGAGGTCAAGGTCACAGTGACCCGAAAATGGTATGCGACACTCCGCCATCCCAAGATGTATCCACATACCAAATTTGGAATCCCTACCTCAAAGAATCTACGAGATATGCACCGGACACGAAGCGGGACGGACGGACGGATACTCGGACGGACTGTGCAATTACTATATGCCTTCCAAAGTTCCTTTGAGGGCATAAAAAACCCAAAGAAAAACGTTGTCTAAGATTTTTTATCTTTTTATGACAGATAAACCTGGACGCCCCACCTGACGAAAATTCCTGGATCCCCGCATGTAGGCCTATTGATACAAATCTTGAGATTATGCTCGGATTCCTTATAACAATAGCTGGGAACTTTTCTTGAAAAGGATAGCTTTTATGACAGGCTGCAAATTGTACCAAAGGCATTGAGTGTTCTACTGTTGTTAAAGCTCCTAAGACATTAGAGATCACATCTAAATGATCGCAAACCGATAGCCATTCACCCCACCCACATCCAAGTTTTTCAATAATTTGTGAATAATCTGTGAAATTATAATTAAATTAATCGTGGTGGGACATACGACAATGTTTTTCCTTCGAATTAAGCGCAGACTGGTGAAAAAATCAGAGAATTTGAATGAATGCAGCACGTTTTTCATCATTTTCCTGTTACCCGTATTGTTAAAATTCACTGTCCAATTCACCTCGGTACATTTGTTTATGTGCCGCTAAGGCTGTGACGTCCCGGCGGTCCCGAGAATGCAGCATCATTTCTTCTGGTTGTGAGGTTCTATCGACTAGTGGTAGGAATCGGCTGGATTTTTATAATCGATCATTGAAAATAACAAGTGACCAATGATCAATCATTAATCGACTAAAATAAAATACATATTATATATGGTACATATCATGCCAGGTATGTCTAAGATGCCTTACGGGGTCAAGTTGATTGACCAGACATGTTAGGTGTTCAGAGTGTGTACCAAAAAATTAATTTTCTCAACCAAAACATATGTTGTGGGTACTCAAAAGAACCATCTCAATAAGACGGTTCTTTTGAGCACCCAAAACATATGTTCAAACAGATGGATTAGTATATATTTACAATTTTACACTCAAACTTTTGTTTATCTAAACCTATGTACATTATTTGAACCATATGCTGTTCATACCAGAAACTGAAAATGCAGAAAAGGGTCATATTAAATAAATACACCAAGCTAAAAATTGAAGGCCAATGAAGCAGAAGGTCTATACTGAGTAATCGATTATTGAAAAACTACTGATCAATTAATCAGTTCACTGAAAATGACCAATGATCGATGAGCTCGATAAATCGGCCTACCGTACATATACATCTACATCGATACATTGTACTGTCACAATTGACTTTAACACAACAGGCTCGGTCCCCAGTGGGCCCGATCTATCTGTTCTGCCAATGGTTTGTCTGTACCGGCTTAAAAATTGTTGTTTAAAAATGTGACAGTGCAAAAGTTTATGTAAGCTGTTATTGTTATAAACAGCCCTTTGACTGTATTGTCTCGCAAGTAGTCAACTCTTTCACTCAACTCAACACAAATTTATACAAGGCCGTCGTCGCCGGTCCAGCAGGACGGCGAGCGCCGGACCACTTTTTTGGCCGAGTATGCTTTCCGCCGTGTCCTTTTTTCTTGTTTCTGCTAATTATACTTTTTACTCTGATTTTATTCAATCTGCCAAATTATTGATGCAATTATCAATAACACTCGTTGCGCGTGTCATCAATAGACCGAACTAGCCAAGGTGTGAAAGCATTGGAAAATTATAATGACACCTGATTAATTTCATAATCTGATGGTCTTATAGTCATGCAGTGGACGTTATCATTCTTATGGACCGTGTCGAGAGAAAACCTGACGTAGCTGCATGCGAACATCAAAGGCGCAGACCAGCCTACACATCCGTGCAGTCTGATCAGCGCCTTTACTGTTCGCTCCCAGGAAAGTATAATTGATACACTTGCTACATGCAATATTTCAGCATGCGTAACTCAGTAGGTTGGTTTGAGCTTTGCATGGTCGGAAACCCTGAAGACAGGTCTTCTCGTTGAGGTCCAGATAATTTCTGTGATCCAGTTTCATTCCCTCAAATTGACATATTGTTTTTTCTTCTTATAATTAGCGTGTCGAGCGACAAAGTATGTTTCAAACGTTTTTACTTCACATATTTATGAGCATCGTGAGCCTGTGTAATTACAATGCATTCCGTTACGGATATATTGTTCCAATTCAGCCCAAGACATTTCGGTTCCCCCCAACGTCCACTCGACTTTAAGAATCCTGAGCAAAGAAGTGTTTAGCCGTCGTGGTTCGACAGTTGTTATGATGAAGCGAAATATCTCATGTTATGCCTACCGAAGCCAAAACATAGATGAAGCCTGCATCCTTAACGGGTGTTCTAATTGAAAAGACGCTAGACTAAGTGTATACATATCTTTTCGAAAACATGACTCTTTGAAGTACCACCAAGGATCAGTGCTAAAAGTACTTTGCTAAAACCTGCGGGGACATAGATGAAATAACATCAAAGAAATATGCTGAAAAAAAGTAAAAAAACCCATGTGACTGTCTAAAAACAATTTTGTCCAGCATTCGGTTTCTCATGCGTCAAGAAATATCTTTGTGACCAAAACGGCTAAAATCTGGTCCCAAACGCATAAAACCCCCATTAAAAACGCACATAGAAGCGCTCAAAATTAAAAAAAAAAAACCTCGGGGGAGGCCCCCAAAACCCCCCTAACGAAAGGGGGAATAATCCCCTTCTCGTGCTCTCCCCCTCTCGTGCCTTTGGCACTCGATGGCTTCCTCCGCCGGACCACTTTTAAATACGCGGCGACGGCCCTGTTATTTGCAAATCACAGTTAATCACTGGTTATTTTCTGTCTACAGAGGCAGGGCCAGGGGGTGGGGAACTTGTCAGCTTGTAGGCAAAATGAAAGTAGCTAAAAACTAATTGACAAGGCAAAATCAATTTACCTTTCATCAGCTAGTTGTCAAAGTGAGCACATTCCAGTAATACTTTTCTTGTAAATCTCACTATACCTCTGTAACTAGTAGAAAATAGAATGTCGGGCAGATTTAGTAACCAATCTGCCATCTTAGTTTTTTTAACTAGATCTACCCAATCCGTACTCTATCTGGGAATAGCTATATACCGGAAGGAACGTTCCTTCCGCGGAAGGAAGGTTCCTTCCGCGGAAGGAAGATTTTTGTACGGAAGGAAGCTTTTAAATAAGTTTATTAGCAAGATAATTATATAAAATCATGATTTATTATTAAAATAATGAATATTGAGATGCTTAGATGAAATTTGTGATGAAAATCAAAACTTGATGTCAACTTTGCTACCATTAAAAAATTGTGCGTGTGCCGCATATAGCGGCATCGAAAATTTCAATACGGAAGGAAGAATATTTAGCTTGTTTTAAGCATGATAAGTCTAATAAATCATGATTTAATAATGAAATAAAGAATATGAAACATTTAAATTAAAAACTCAGTAATATCTTTACTTGATTTCAACTTTGGCAGTGATTAAATTTGTCCTTACGCGAAAGGAACCGATGCCTACGGAAGGAAGATTTATCTACGGAAGGAAGTTTTTTTTTACGGAAGGAAGCTTTTTAATAAGTTTTTAGCACAATGTGTTGATGTAAATAATAAAAAGAGATGTTTAGGTTAAAAAGATAGTAAAATCTGTCTTGAGTTCATCTATGGTAGCGAAATTAATTTACCGTATACGAAAGGAACATTCCTACGAAAGGAAACTTTTAAAAGTACATTGTAAAAGCAAAGAACATACAGCCTGGTCAGGCACAGCATTCTGTGTCGTCTGACCTGGTTCTGCACTGTTTGCATATGAGTTACCTCCAAACAATTCGTCAGCTTGTAACCTGGACCCAGAGCAGGCCCAATTGGGACATGATTGTTTTATCCTATAAAAGGAAGATTAACCTCGAAAGGAAATATTTCTTTGTGAAATGATACGACCTGTCATGTTAGCACACAGATAATGTTATTCATAGTTTCCAGCTGGCACCGCACAAGACTGAAACGATCTTGTGACTCGTGGAGGTATGACTAGGTCTTGGTGCCTAACTGTTTTCATGTAGAGCAACCGTTTGCCAGCCTCTTTTTTTAACATACAGGGGTTGTCCATACACGTACATGGCGTACATGTATAATCAAACCCTGTTTTTTTTGTTTTTTTTATGCTACATATGTACAGGATACTTTTCGCACATGTTTAAACGATCATGTTTCCTTTGCACAGCAAAATTACCATACTAATACTAATTACTGGCTGCTCTTTTATGTGATGAAATGTACGTGTTTCGGTGCTAGAAGCCACAGCCTGGTCACTTGAGGTGGCCAGTTGTATCCCGAATCCCTTGTTTTCTCGTTCGTGACGAATTATTCATCTAAGAGAAAAATGTACATACCGAAAGTGATCGAATAACATAATTTTGCAATTGAAGAATTTTTCTCTTAAACAAATAATTCGTCTCGAGTGAATATTCACTAATGTACGTATCCTGATATATGCAAAAGAAACATGGCCTTTTTCATTAGTTGATTCATATTGTATGAGGAGTGCGTAGATGCGGTCGCAGTTCGATCAGGGTCAACGCGGTTTGGAAAACGATACACTCCAAAAGCATGGATGAAAGTTAAAAAATCCTGAACTTTTAAAAATTCAAATCTTAGTAAGCGTACAAGACATTAAAATTTTCAAACGTGAATGGTCAAAATAAATCATAGAAACCTTAATATTCCCAATATCTCGGCCGTATTCAGGATTTTGAGGTTGGAAAGTCCGCCTCAAAATCCTGTATTCCGGAATAATCCTGTAAACTGTACGGACTCTGATGGGATGCCACATTGGTGACATCTCAGTTGGATCTGCACTGTATGCATTGAGTTGACAGCGATTGTTTACTGTCTATAATAACATAAGTTTTGGGTGCGTAAAAGAACCGTCTCATTGAGACGTTTCTTTAACGCGTCCAAAGCTTATAATGGATAGCAAAAAAGATTGGTGACATCTCATAAGTTAATTAAATGCCAAAAAATGCCAGTATGCTTTCCTTTTCGAACATTTTGGATACATATTAGATCCAACTTTAGCCGACCTGATATGGATCCAAACAATTAATTAAATGCTAATATTGATACAAACAATTAATCAAAATGCCAGTATGCTTTCCTTTTCGAACATTTTGGATACAGATTAGATCCGACTTTAGCCGGATCTGATATCTAATCTGTATGCAAACAAAGAATTAAAATGCCAATATTGATCCAAACAATGAATTAAAATGCCAAAAATGCCAGTATGCTTTCCTTTTCAAACATAATGGATACAGATTAGATCCGACTTTAGCCGGATCTGATATGGATCCGAACAATTTATTAAAATACCAATATTGATCCAAACGATGAATTAAAATGCCAAAAAATGCCTGTATGCTTTCCTTTTCGAACATTTTGGATTAAATCCGACTCTCATCGGTAAACAGTTCAGAACCAGACTAGACGCTGTAGAATACTGCATCTGATAAGGTTGTGTACTGTTTGTTTACAGAAAATTTACTTTAAGAAGGAATTGTAACTTAGTACCCAACAACCCTTGAATACGATATGTATTCGACCTTTTCATAAGGGGGCGATAAATTCATTACACATATTTGCTAATTGATCACGAGATTAATCTTAAAGGCACACTTAACGCCTTGTTATACGGCACACTTCACACCTTTGCTAATGGTTACCGTTGTTCAGTCTTGATAAGGTATATTGGTTCATTTGGCAAAACAATAAAGACCCAGATGAAACTTTTTATAGGATCCTGGGAAAATCCACCAGAATGAACCAGTTCGATAAGATACCAAAATTCACGGGTGATAAAAATTCTGATATTATCGCGAACTTTATTTCTTCAATACAAACAAATGCTTTTTTTGTTTTACAAATAATCTAAACCATATCAGACTCTGAACTTGGTCGAAAATAATCGTAAAAGTTACGACATCGACGTTATTCATTCGTCTTGTGACAAAAAACAATAGAAAGGAAGGAAGAAAGGAAGAAAAAGAAAGACAAACATATATGTTCTTTTCAGGCTGATCTGATAGTTTCTATATCTGACTTTTTAAGCGACCAACAATAGCGGAGACCAGTCTGCGAATCGATGCGCTTTTGTTTTTCGCTCACAAGTACTTCTGAGTCTATTTGTTTTCAATGCTAAAGTCTGCATTTAGGAAAGGGTGCAACGTATTGTGTACTAGCGGACATAATGCCTGGATTATGAATTATACCCGAAAGCAGCAACATATGCTGTAATTAGTTCAGTGGTAGAGTGCTTGACTCGAGACCGAGGGGCCGCGGGTTCGAGCCTCGTGGGCGTCACTGTTTTTGTATCCTTGAGCAGGACACATTAATCCTAGCTTAGTATTAGTTTAACCCAGGAAGACCCGTCCCTATATAACTGAAAGATTGTTGATGGGACGTAAAGATAAAATCAAACAAACAAACAAAACAGTAATTAGCGCTCCTGGACAGACGGACGGACACACTGATGAACATTTTACGATCAATAAATCAATATTTTTATAATTCATTATCATCAAAGTGATTGATTAAGACACCATTAAAGTAAACTATGAGTCGTCATCATGTTTGACACAATGTACTCATATTTCGTTGATTGTGTATATTGGTTGATTGGTTAATTAACTATTTAATTTAATTTATTAATTGATAGATTATAAATTAAGTGAATTAAGCTCTTAACCAATTAAGGGAAATCTGACATGTCTCACCTACTTTGAGGTATTTTTTATAAAGCACACAATTTCACTAACCCTCACAATTTCTGATATATTTCTACAATATGACCAAGTTTTCGATTTTCGGAGACAGCTACGTGACCCATTTAGAGAAATTCACAGGGGGCAGAAGTGAAGTTTCTAACTGTCGTTTCTTTGGTATATCTGGTATGTCAACAAGAAGAAAATTTCAAGACAAGTTCGACGAAATGAAGCACTACCGTCCTGACGTCGTCTTCATGAACCTCGGCGGCAACGACATCACAGAGAGTACAGACATCCAGAATCTTGTTAAGCGACTCAAGAATATTGTCAAAGAACCATATGAGAATGGTATTGTACTAAAGTCTTCGTCGCCACTGTCATTGAACGAGGCTCTTTTCCAAAAGGGACTGGTTTGCATAAAATTAAAATACATTTAACCTAGACACCAAGTTTTGATTTTCTTCAAAATTTTTCATCTAAGCATCTCAATATTCATTATTTTAATAATAAATCATGATTTTATAGAATTATCTTGCTAATAAACTTATTAAAAAGCTTCCTTCCATAGAAAAAAAACTTCCTTCCGTAGATAAATCTTCCTTCCGTAGGCATCGGTTCCTTTCGCGTAAGGACAATTTTAATCACTGCAAAAGGTGTGATCAAGATAAGATAATACTGAGTTTTTAATTTAAATGTTTCAAATTCTTTATTTCGTTATTAAATCATGATTTATTAGACTTATCGTGCTTAAAACAAGCTAGATATTCTTCCTTTCGTATTGATATTTTCGATGCCGCTATACGCGGCACACGGACAATTTTTAATGGTAGCAAAGTTGACATCAAGTTTTGATTTTCATCACAACTTTTCATCTAAGCATCTCAATATTCATTATTTTAATTATAAATCATGATTTTATAGAATTATTTGCTAATAAACTTATTTAAAAGCTTCCTTCCGTACAAAAATCTTCCTTCCGCGGAAGGAACCTTCCTTCCGCGGAAGGAACGTTCCTTCCGGTATATAGCTATACCGCTCTATCTTCCTGTACACTCCCCAGGAGTTTGGTGCATTGCTATAGGCGCGACCACCGTCATGGACCCTTGGATGCATGAAAGACACTGTGTAGCCGGAATTGGTACATCAATTAAGATCTGTGAAATTGGTCCGCTTTAGACCAGGATCTTTCTATAGGATACACACAGGGTTGTAGAAAAGACCAAATTTCTTGATGCCCAACCCATTCTATGATTCCTAAACAATCAATGAAGACCGTGATCAGATGCTACATTCTGCTGCATCTGATCCTGGTCTGCACTGTCTGTCAATGTACTACATATTAACCAGTTTATAAGATTGCAGTTATGTATGACAGGTACTGCAATGGCCGTTATTAATATTAGTGCTTTTATCTGCTGTTAGAACTGTTTCAACCCATAAGACACATCCTAACATGACTGATAGATGGTTGACTGGGATGTAATGAATCGTGCTAAACAAATAATATCAGTGCTACCTGAACAATATTTTTTGGGCCGTTCGGTGGTGCAAACTTGGTAGTGATCACCGCTGATGCAGTGCATGGCGGACGAGGGGGGGGGGTGGCGGACAAGGGTTGGGGGGGGAGGGGTCATCGAGAGAATTGTTTTATGGCCTTTTATTACTGTAAAAACTTAAATAATATGAGCTCTAAATGTATAACTGATCTCAATCATTAATAAAACTGATAATCACTCTTAGGAGAAAACCCCGCAGGGTTTTTCTCCCATTTCATTTTGTGGGAGTTTTTACCCCCGCGGGTTTTTTTTTATTTTGCTTGAAAGGCTTCAAATGATGAGAAAAACTTCAATTTAGCTTCTATATTGTTTTGTAAAGCAATACAATTAAAAACAAACCTTTTTATTTTTTCGAAAAACCCTGTTGGGTTTTTCCCCCACAATCTGAAATGGGAGAAAAACCCCGCGGGGGAAATTAAAGGTTGGAATTAAGCCTTACCAATCATTTTCTGAAATAATTACAATCAAAAAAACTTATTTCTTGAACTTATTTTGATATTTACTTTTTTGAAAAAAAACCCTGCGGGGTTTTTCCCCCATTTGAAAATGTGGGGGAAAAACCCCGCGCAGGGTTTTAAAAACCCAGCGGGGTTTTAAAACCCCCGCAGGTTTTTTGGAAAACCCCGCGGGGTTTTTGACTTTGACCATTTTTTTCATTATGATGGCATATATTTTTTTAGTCATAATTATATATGTTTTGACCCTTATGTCTGTATTTTTGTATTTTAGTGGTTTTGAGTCTTTTGCACCACTAGAAAGATGATGTGATTTTGCCAAATTCTGGTGTGGCAAAAAAAAAACTGGTGGCTGTTATAATCAATCATTTAGGGGATATCTGTATTCAAAATTTTCATTTGGGGAGGTATATCGTCGGATATACGGTCGGAAATTTAGTTTTACGGCGACGCGCGAGCGAGGGAAAACGTGATTTCCGAACATATATTCGACGATATACCTCCCCAAATGAAAATTTTGAATATGGTTATCCCCATTCTACTGCACTTTTGCAGTTTGAGCTCAAATTGGAGCGTTGCAGGTCGCACAAAGCCGCACGTCATCCAACTAAATGTGACGTAATTAATGACGTCAAACTAATTCAGACAGTATATCGCAGGATACTGTCGCAAGTTTTTGACGTTATCCAATCAGACGTCGCATTACAAACTCAAGTGAATTAGAATAATTGCTTGCATGTTTGGGACTTTTTAATGCTTTTGTTATCGTCTGCTGACTTTTTTTTTTTTTTTTTTAAAAGTATTTCAGGAACACTATTAGAGTATTAGCCGGCTTGGGTCCGGATCAGAACTAAAGTGTCAAACAGCTTGGATCTTTATCAGGATCGATTTACTGTCAGTCCTGATCTGGGTTCAAACTGTTTGCTAAGGTTATCAGCATACAACAAAAGACACCGTTAGCCAGGAAAGAGATAATATACATGTAATCATTTGGGCCAGCGCACGATATTTTGGTGTATATGCCACGTGTGCAAAAGCCTCCTTTAAGCTCCCATGCTGACGTTTCCAGCGGGACAGAGGAGTAAATGTAGGTCATAATCTTCATCTACATCCATACGATATGTATAAGAGTCGTGAAGGCTCTGGCGAGACTTCGCATGCGCAGGCTAATCTGTGCAGACTCATTTAGAAAATGCTTTACAAAGTTGATGATATCGATAGCCTTTATTACACATGTAGTATAACTTCCCTGTCAAAAATAGATTTCTATTGTTGGAGTCACTTTATGTATTATTAGAAAGTATTCTCGCAAAGGTATAAGCTGCGGAGTATACAAGCCATATGAAGGGGGGGGGGGTGGAACTTCTTCATGAAGAAATGTGAAATTATCTATATCAAAATAATCTGGCTTATCGTAAAATATGGATAAAACTACGCCATTTGATATAGACAAGTCCAACTCCAAAAAGCGGGCTACACTATCAAAAGGTTTTGCTTTATTTAACTTGAGCTTTGCATGATACTATCTGACTTACCATTTGTTCAAAATAAGGCTTATCCGGGTAATATCCTGGAAGTCATCAAGATATTTAGTGGTAAATTTTTAAAAGACTGACAGGTTATCCCATTTAAAGTAAGTAAGGGTGCAAAGATCAGGAATCGATACAATCAAGTACCACACCTGACCCAGGATACCATTGGGAAAGTGACAAACTCACAGTTAGACACCACAAACGAAAGCCAAGAGGTCAGCCCTTTCCCAGCAGGTGACCACAAAGCACATATAAACAGACGCGTACAAAGACATAGCAAACACAAGATAGAACAAAAACACAAAAGATCCACAAAAGAAGTACCGCCTTGGAACGGTCAGCTAAATATTTTACTGGAGGGCTTAAATCGGTTTAACGGCGCCAACCTCACCCTTAATTCAGATGTGGATCAAGACACATAGATATTTGGTTTGCATGAAAGACCCCTAACTTATCAATGCATCATCTGAAGCCGAATGCAAGTTCCTACTCATATCAATTGGACCTCTCCATATCCGTTTTAAGAGTTGTTGAGTGGGATTTTTCATTTTTATTCCAAAATGAATAGAACATACTGTAAGCCAACAGAGGAGACCCTTATCAGACGCCACGTTATGTGGCGTCTGATCTGAGTGTGCAATGTTTGCCTATGTCCTATAAAAAGGGACGGTAGGTTTTCTGTAAATCCGGAATTTTTGCGAGAATTTTATTTTATTTTCGCGATTAGCTTAAAAGATATATTTGCGACGCTAAAAATTCGCGACTAGTGCATGGTTTACCTATATCAGTAAACGACAGAGTGATTTCGCCGTTTCGCGAGGATTTTATTTTCATAAAACGAAGTTTCGCGAAAATAAAACCCTCACGAACATTCCCGAACTTTTTGGGGGGTTAAGAAAAAGAGACAAACACATTTCTGAACACATTTGTATTGTAGAAAAAAGATTGTTAGATTGTAATAGTTATTTTGGCACAAACCGACATGAGAATCTGTCCATTTGTAATACAGCACCACTATGATAAAGTCTAGGATCACAGGAAATCAAGTCCACCTCTGTTGGTGGAAGAATATCAAAGCGCTGCACGAGAGCTACGAGATACACAAAGAGCCTGACTTTGGCAAAATCTTTTCCAACGCATACCCTCGCACCAAGACCAAAGGGAAATAATCTGAAATATAATGCGGGTGGTAGTATTTTGGCCTCGTCACAAGAAATCCTGAGTTTATCGTGTGCAAAAAGCAAAGGCCAGACCAGCCTTTGCATCTTCACAGGCTGATCAGCGCCTTTAAAGCTGCATAGTCTGTAGCTTTTGATATTTTAATTTTTGTAATAATGTTTCTATTGGTCAAGAACACAGTAAAAAAAACTAAAATTCAGGTATACATTTTATTAATTTCGTAAACCTTTACAAATTATCAGTATCAAAACAACAGCATTTATGTTAAAACTTGACTGTCTATAATTATTGGAGGGACGCAAATAATTACAAGAGAAAAAATACCTGTTGTTATAAGATAATTCACTTTTCCATGCAGTTTTCAGCTATAGTGATCAGATTTATTGTGAATACATGTACTTAACTTATTTCTGCTTTTACAAATGATTTAAAAAGAAAATAAAATTTTTCGAAAAAAGTTCATAGTTGCAGACTTAGTCTCTTTAACTACTAACTAGCGCGAAGGTATAGTAGTCAATCGATGCAAAATTGCAATCTTCTAGCTGTAGCGAAACAGACTGGTTTGAGTCTGAAAACCTGGGAGACAGGCTTTTCGTGACAAGTCCTATGTAGACCCTTTCTAGAAAGCAAAAGCAAAGGACCAGTGTCTATAAGGCCTGTTTCACGGCCACTATGAATTTCCTTTAAACCTATTGTAATAAAAGTAGTATGTCTTAGCTGTCATGAAATGTTGGATCAATCGATGAAGGTTTCTGAGTTGTATATTCATATGAAGTGGGTGGGGTAATTCCACCCCAAACAGGGTTATGTAACGAAAACGACTATATTTTTATAACCATATGTAGCTGGGAATCAGCCATTTCAAAATTATCAATGCGATATAAGATATAAAAACTGACACTTATAATATTTTAAAATATTTATAAATGATAAGTATATACTCACTTGAAAGTCATACCAAAATTTTAGTATTTTTTCTTATCCAACTTTGCGAAAAACCACAACATCTATTCATGCTTGAATGGATTCAATTGATGTTTAGGGGTTACATAGTATATAAGATGGTAATTATAAAATTATGAAGAATAGTTTCCATGGTGATTATTTTAAGAGTTATCTGCCCGCAAAACCAGGGATTTTATTTTTTTCTTTATTTTCTTTAGAGTGGGTATACATGCATCAGAGATTTTAGATACACAACTGCTTCGGAAATTAACAATGATTGGTCATTGTGTGTAGAATAAAACAAAGGTTTCAGATAGCTAATATGACCTTGAGGTCAAAGGTCAAGGTCACTAATACTTAGAATTTGTCCATGGCTTAAAACGCGAATACCTCTTTCATTTTTTGACCTAGTGTGAACATATTCGCAAAAATGATTGCCTATCATGTGTAGATTACAACAAAAGTCTCAGAATATGGATTCGACCTTGAAATCAAGGGTCAAAGTCAAATATTCTTAAAAACTGTTACATTGCCTATACATGTAGTACAAACTCCTCTTTGGTGTATTCATGGGATGTGTTCCTATTTAGCATGACAATTGCGTCTGATGTGCAGATTAAAACGAAGGTTTCAGATAGCTGATATGACCTTGTGGTCAAAGGTCAAGGTCACACATACTTAGAATTTGTCTATGGCTCAAACGCGAATTCCTCTTTCATTTTTGACCTAGTGTGAACATATTTGCCACAATGATTGCCCATCATGTGTAGATTACAACAAAAGTCTCAGAATATGGATATGACCTTGAAATCAAGGGTCAAAGTCAAATATTCTTAAAACTGTCACACTGCTAATAATACAAAGTAAGTAAGGGTGCAAACTCCTCTTTGTCGTATTCATGGGATGTGTTCCTATTCAGCACAACAAGTACGTATGATGTGTAGACTAAACAAAGATTTCAGATAGTTGATATGACTTTGTGGTCATAGGTCAATGTCACACATACTTTAAACCTGTTAAGTTGCTCGAAATACAAACATCTTCGTTTATTTTGACCTAGGGTGTTCACATCCGCCACAATGGTTGCTTATCATATGTTGATTGCAACAAACGTCTCAGAATATATTTATGACCTTAAAGTTAAGGGTCAAAGTCAAATACTTCTTAAAATCTGTCTTACGGCTCATAACACAAACTCCACATTCGTGAATTGATGGAATGAATTCGTATTAAGCACAATGATTGCTTATGAAGCGTAGTTTAAACCCAAGGTTTCATACTGCTGATGTGACCTTGAAGTCAACGTCAATGTCATACTTGCATAGAACTTATATACAGCTCATACAGTCAGCTCCTCTGTCATTTCTTGAGCGAAAGTGTTCATATGTGGCAGAATGATTCCCTATGGTGTATTGTTTGTTTGATTTGATCCTGTTCATCCTAGTCAATATTTTTCAGCCAAGTCATATCAGGATGGCTCTTTCTTGGGTTGAACTGGCACTAAGCAGGATTTAATGTGTCTTGCCTGTCATGTCTTTTTCTTGCAGCCTTGTGGTCACCTGCTGGGAAAGGGCTGACCTCTTGGCTCCCTTGTATGTGATGTTTTCTTGCTGTTTTTGTCACCTTCCCATACCATACTGTGTCCTGGGTCATGTGTGTTACTTAATAGTATCGATTCCTTACCCTTGCCTTCTTCTTTACTTTGCTCACGAACAATATGCAGATCCATCTCTTAGACTCAAGCCCGTAACCCTTCTATCTCGACTCAAGCATTCTACCACTGGGTACTGCACTCGCATATTGTGAGGTGAACAGATGAAAGTTACAAATTACTGCTATGACCTTGGAGTAAAAGGTCTAGGTCAATATATCTAACAAATGTTGACGTGAATTCCTTTAATCATTATTGTAAGAGGATGTACATATATACCAAAATGATTTCTTAAGGTTGGTACATTAAAATGAAGGTTTCAGAGCAACAATATGACCGCGGGATCAAAGTTCAAGGTATTTATAATCGGTCCTACGACTCGCAACATGAACTTCTGTATTCCTTGATAGAGAATCTATCGATTTAAATGACCTATATATATTATCAGGTTGTTTGGCCTCTAGTGCCACTCCTCTTACTTTTTGATGGAGGATATTTATATTTGCAACAGTGTTTGTCTGAGGTATGTAGATGACAAGAAACTCTCTGTTCCCAGTCAAATATTTAAAACTCAAAAATATTCAAAAATATTTAAATTCTGGTTCTATGGCTTGTAAAGTGAGTTATTTTTGCTAGTTTCGATGAAGATAATATATATTTTGCACACTTATTGCCTTAATGTGTAAATATCATCAATGGTTTCAGGTCGCTGTTAAGATATATTATTGAAAGGTCAAAATATTTGCATTTAGAGCAATTGACAGGTTTTAAATATGTGTGGCCTTGACTTTTGACCTAAAGGTCATATCAGCTATCTTAAGCCTTCATTTCAATCAACTTATATTTGCAATTATTGTGCTAAATATAAACACACACACCTCATCAATGCACAAAAGAGGAGTTTGTATTTTGAGCAGTGTAACAGATTTCAAGAATACTTTTGACTTTGACCCTTAATTTCTAGGTCATATTCATATTCTGAGACTTTTGTTGTAATCTTCACATGATATGCAATTATTGTAGCAAAAACGAATGTGCGTAGTCAAAAAATGAAAGAGGTGTTCGCGTTTTGAGCCGTTGACAAGTTTTAAGTATTAGTGACCTTGACCTTTGACTTCCAGATGATATCAGTGATGTGAAACCTTTGTTTTATTCTAGACACTATGAGTAATCATTGTGTAGCCTAGAAGCAATGCTGCATCTAAAATCTCTAATGCATGTAACCCACCCTAAAATTTGGAAAAAAATATAAAAAAATACCTGGTTTTGTGGGCAGATAACTCTTAAAATAATAAGCATGGAAACGATTCTTCATAATTTTATAATTACCATCTTATATACTATGTAACCTCTAAACATCAATTGAATCCATTCAAGCATGAATAGATGTTGTGGTTTTTCGCAAAGTTGGAGAATAAAAAATACTAAAATTTTGGTATGACTTTCAAGTGAGTATATACTTATCATTTATAAATATTTTAAAATATCATAAGAGTCAGTTTTTATATCTGATATCCCATAAATAATCTTGAAATGGATGATTCCCAGCTACATATGGTTATAAAAATATAGTCGTTTTTGTAGCATAACCCTGTTTTTGGTGGAATTACCCCACCCACTTCAAATGAATATACAACTCAGAAAACTTCATCTATTGATCCAACATTTCATGATTTAACAGCTAAGACATACTACTTTTATAATACAAAGTTTAAAGGAAATTCATAGTGGCCGTGAAACAGGCCTTATAGACACTGGTCCTTTCCAAATTTTTTACAGTATTTAGTTTGTTTGTTTTGATACTATACATCCCAGTCAAAGATGTTTCAGTCAAAGAGGGACTTTACCTTGGTTGAAACAGAAGTATTTGTTAATATTTTGTTTGATTTGATTCTTTACGTTGCATCAACAATCTTTTAGTTATGTAGAGATGGATATTCCTGGGTTGAACCAGTACTAAGCTAGGATTAATGTGTCTTGCTCAAGGATTCAACGCAATGACGCCATTGAGGATCAAACCCGCTGCCCCTCGGTCTTGAGTCAAGCACTCTACCACTGAGCCACTGCGCTCCCTAAACATAATTAAGGATAAAGTGTCTTGCCAAAACGAGCGACCCATCGATCTCGAGCACTCTACCATTGAGACACTGTTGTGGCCTGTACAAAATATTTTTCACAGGTTAAGAATGTTGAACATTTGCCGATTTTCAGGTTTTCAGGTGTCTTTCTGCAAAAACGTAGCCACAGGCCTTTAGTTAAGTGTGCGTACCAACAAATAATTTTCTTATTTCTCAACAAAAACATATGTTTTAGGGGCTCAAAAGAACCGTCTCAGTGAGACAGGTCTTTTGAGTACCCTAAACACATGTTTAAACTGATTTTACAATTTTACGCCCAAAAATAATGTGTTTATCTCCAACACCTATGATAGGGAATAGGAAGATATGAACATTTGGATAAAAGGAGCAACATAGTAGGGATTATCGATTTTATATACTTTTACCCCACCCACTTTTTTCAACTTTTATCTACTCTGACGCATTGAAAGAGATAAAAATGGCTCGAATAGTTGCAAACATACAATTCTTGATGTATAAAGAGAATTGCAAAAATTATCGAAATATATAAAAAAATAGCAGGGTTATTCAATATTTGTTAAATATTTTGGGGTCATTGACGCATTCATAAGGCATATTGTAATGCTTTTTCTCCTCAAAATGCAAAATGAAGGGCATTATTTTATGTTTCATGCAACATTTTATATTATTTAAGTTAACAGATGTAGAGATCTATCAAACCAAAAATATTGTATATGCTTTTACTGAAATTTGATTCCTAGTAAGCAAGAAAATTTGATTTTAGACATATTCTCTGTAAATTTTAGCATTAAGGGGCAATGACTCATAAAAATGTGTCAGAAACACCTTTCCCCTACAGTTTGACATAGAAATGGTTCATAGCAGCATTCACCCATTTAGCTTATAATTTGTCTAAGTTATTGAGCTTTTTCTCACTTTACTGCAGCTTTCCCATACAAAACAATGGTATATTAATAAACAGGGGTGGTAACTCTTACTGATATATGTAGATAGTTTAATGCATTAAAATTGCGCCTGACAGATCAAGTACATTTATCCCAGTAAGTTACAGGTAAATACAGTAACAAATATTAAAGTTATTTGGGAAACTGTGTTAAGTCATGCAAGACTTATGGTTATTGGTGTGAGTGTAGAGAAGGTAGGAATTTCCCAAGTACAAAATACTCACGATTGTCTGCATATATGTTCAGTCGAAACTATAAAACCATTTTCGTCCAAAAATCTTTCAGGTTTGAATTTCCAAGGATCAGTGTATATTGTCTCATCATGATGAGCCGCCCAGAAATTACCCCATATCATTGAGTTTGGGGGTATTGTAAACTCTTCAAACAAGACGTCTTCTTCAGAACTGAAATAAATAATTGAGCCGCGACATGAGATTTCCAACAATGTGGTACGTGCGACCAGCAAAGCCTCAGATCAGCCTGCGCATACGCGCAGTCTGATCAGAGACTTTGCTAGTCACTTGAATAATCTATGACTGTTAAGCTACCGACTGAACATCATTTGGAGTTTCGCAGCTTAAAAGGAGGCTGCACAGGCTCGTCTGAGTCTACACTTGTCAAAATGCCACATTGTTTGAAATGCCATGTCACGACTCAATCATGTAGATACATCATCATCATCATCCATATTCACAAGCCTACCCATAAAAGCATGTAAAACAGGGCCACTATCTGCCGGCCAGTGTCACTTGCTCGAGACAGTTTGCTGGCTAGGGAAATTAGAATTCTTCATGAGTGTCCACGTAGAATAAAAATACCAATCGTTTGAGTTTTGCCAGAGCTAGGCTTCAGGCCCTAGTTAAGTTCAGAACCCAGGGCGAGGTTTCGCTGCCATACAGGTACAGACTCTAGATCGTTTTGTGTCTCCTAATTGTGCGAACATTTCGGGGGTGTAAAAAAGTCCAAAAAATATGAGATTCGCAACATTTAGCCCATTAGATTTACATTAATACAGCATTACTGACCCCAGGAGCGTGTCGATTGGGCGTGACAATGGATGTAAACATAGATAATGCCTTGTCTCAATAACGAGACTTTAAGAAAATAATATTGTTTACATGAAAAAGGGAGTTTGGTCAGCCTTAAAATAATAAAATAATTTTTCAAATTGATAAAGCATTGATTAATAATGAGTTGCGAAAATTGTTTTTTTTTTTATTATTCACAAAACAGAAAATAGAAAAAAAACACATCTAAATTGAGATGTACATATAATTTAAGTTTCGCATTGCATGTATGATGTGAATGACATGCTTGGTCAAGGCGAGCTGGATAAAGGAATACTTCAAACTGTATGCAGTAACTTGTTATGTTGTATCTCAGTGATCAGGTCAGACATATTAAGCTTAAAAAAGTGTAATCTAAGAGTAAGACATTTACAGGTAATGTTCAAAAGTATGTACTACATACTTTATGAAATATTCTAGACCAAATTTGATGCAAACACAACACATTTCTCTCCAGGGTTTCGTAGCAAACATTATAGTTCCATGTATTTAGATGAATATATGACAAAATTTTTGGCCTTCTGCAAACAACATTTTGGCCACAAACATACCCCCACCTTCTAAACTCTAACACCGTGGAATGTCATTTGTAAATGTAATATTTCCAAATGTATTTGTACTGTCATGCACACTGAATGTCACATTTTAACTGAAGCAAAAAACACGGCTGTCAAGTATGCACAACCATAGCCAAATACTCTCTGATATAAAAAATGGCAGAATAAATAGGACTGCATGTGATACTTTTGAAAAGTTTAGGAATTGAAAATTGTGTTTACACTTATACAGGTTCGAGAGTACTGTTTAGTGTATCTGATCATTACGATGGTGTTTGAAGAGAGTCTTGTTTGTATCATGACCTGTGTATTTTGAGTTTATTGATGAGGTCATTATTGCACACAACAGATCAGGATGTCCTCCATTTTTGTTCATATGGGAAAATTCTTTCTCACACCTTTGCCCATGTAAGGCTGTCAGCTCATGTTAGAAATTTCTATCTGATATGACCATGTGTCTGCCCTTCTTACATGGGCGGAGTAACTGTTCTTTTTCCGAAAAAGGGTATTCAAAGGACAAATATATTGCGCCTTAGTAACTCAAAGGCACCAAGCATTTAAGCATCCCTTACTGACGTCGTAAAATGTGCACCATGTGTCAATAATGGCAATGTGACGTTAATGGCACAGCAAGCCTAGCAGGCTTTTATTTTGCATTTTGCATTTGAAAGAATGCCCCGAGCGTGTTTTCCAGACAAAAACAAGGTGCAAACTATGTTAACACCCATTTCAATACACGATAAAAACACTCGAGAACTCAGAAATAATGCAAATTCAACAAGCCAAAAGTTAAAATTTTGACGTTTTTTTGAATTTTTGTATTCCCACAAAAAACCTTGGAAAAGTCGGAGAAAAACAATCCATGTAGGATAGAGGAATCTAAACCTCTGGGTCAGAATTTTACCAGGGACTCTGCAAGCCTCGTCCCTGGTTAAAATCCTGACACCTTGGGTGAAATTATCTCTATCCTACATGAATACTCATGGTGGATTGTTATAATTTCACATAGCAGTACCAACCCGTGGACAAGATAAGAAAACAGCTTCCCACCGACCGCATGTCGTTATGTGACGTTATTGTAATGTTAAAATGACGTAACTATCGCACATGTATGTCGCATCTCAGTTATTTAGTGGTGAGCAAGAAAAAACCATCAATATTTTGTGTGGGGACGGGTTAAAGAATCTGTCTTGAGGATCACCGTTTGTCATATCTCGGCAAGCCTCGTGATGCCAATCGGTGGTCCTCAGGAAGATTGTTTATATCCCGCCCTTATAATAGTCATAGTATATATTTTTTTATAATTCAACATAGGCCACTTGCTTTGTAGAAAGATGATTGACTAAAAGTAAGAAAGACAGCAAGGAACAAGAATCGATACAATCAAGTACCACACCTGTCCCAGGATACCAAATGGGAAAGTAACAACATCATGATCATCACAAACAAGAGCCAAGAGGTCAGCCCTTTTCCTTCAGGTGACCACACGGCAGCAATGAACGGACACGAAAGCATGACAAATTCAAGACATAAATAACAAAAATGATCCACACAAAAGTACCGCCTTGGAACGGTCAGCTAAGTATTTAATTTTACCCTTTTCATTCTGATGGATATCCCATACATATCGATATAACGAAGTACAGTAAAGCCTGTCTTAAGCGGCCACTTAAAATAGATAAAACAAAGGTCTTAAAGACAAATGGTAACTTAATGAAGATCGAAAGTACTGCAGAATGCTCCCCTTGGAGTACTGCAGAATGCTCCCCTTGGAGCATTCTACAATACTTTTGACCTGCATTAAGCACTAATTGGTATTGAAAACCGGTTTTGGTGTTCTTTTTGAGTGGCCGCTTAAGACAGGTTCTACTGTGTGGAATTGTCCAGCTTGTATTTTAAGGGGTTGCTGGTAAACATTTTTTTAATTGATGTTTCTCTGTCTTTGAAAAATATAAGTGAGTATGATCAGAACATATCACAATCACGCACTGCAGACCAATCCTATGCACTGTGAGGAAGAACCACTTAACACTTACAGTCAGAAGCCATCAGGGAGATATCAAAGAAGAGTAACAAGCTCTCTCGTCCTCATCAAGATAAATGTAAAACTAAAATGACACTAAGTACTGCATTGCTAAACAATGATTGAATATTGTTTTATCTTAGCACACAATGTAGACCCTGGTTAACACTTTCGCTGCCAAGCACCTCAAAAAACCAATACCTCAGTGCCAAGCATGTTTCAAGGACTCCTGAATATTGAGGGTATATGGGTTCAACACAGAGTATCTCCAGAACAATTTAACCTATCGCTGTGGAACTTTCACAGAATGTTTATATAATATAAAACTTTTATTTGAATCAATAATAAAAAAGATAGTCCCGTGACCTATGGCGATCATTTTGGAATCCATATTGAAAATATGAAAAATACCTATAAACAGTTATTTTATAAAAAAAATAGATAAACATCCATCTACATCAAGTGTCAAACATCAGGATCTATTCTGATATATTGTTCCATCAGAAATAAATCAAAGTATAGCAGTTGAAGGGCTGAATGCGTCCTATATGTCATTCCCATGGACATGTTTTTCGATATTTTTAATTTCCGCGAAATCTAATGACATTACAAACATGTTTGTAAAATCCATTCTTGTACAGAAAAATGCGTATACCTCCAAATACGATATTATTATGTCCCTGATCCTTTTAAAATACAGAACAAAGAGTTGCGTATCTTATAACCTTTTAAAATAGACAGCTATCAACTGTGCCTTTAAATTTCGACTGTAGTCGCGTTTGGCAGTGAACGGTAAATTCGACTACAGTCGCGTTTGGCAGTGAAAGTGTTAAATGCTGCCTTTCATCCAGATCTTCACTGGTGGCAAAAGTAGCTGTTTACTGGTATTCAGAATGAAAAGGGTTATATTTACATTTACACTGCTAGCCTTTAAATGAACCTCTACATTTGAGATGTGGTTCATACCTTCATGAACAAATCGATTTAAGCAACACCCACATACGCGCCATTTGAGTGGGCTAACGTCAAGTCCATCCAATAGCGTTGCTTGTTTACTGACGTTTGCGTGACGTTGAACACGTATCGCCATGACGTTAAGCGCGGGAATTTGGTGTTTTGGCTATTCCAAACCGTACGTTATCTCTGATTTAATTCAAAATATCTGGAAAACCAGCCAAGTTAGGTGAAAATCGATACTGGACTGATAATATAAAATGTAAATATAAGCAATAAATTCAATTTTTGTAAGGTTCATGGAGTCATGATTCCATGAACCTTCCAAAAATCGAATTCATTTCTTAAATAACTGTTAAATTGTCAGCCACAGTGCTACTGACGTAGGTATGAACACTAAGTACTTATTCGCTACCTACGCAAAGCATGGCCAGGAACATGATTATGTTGCTTAAAATGGTAATATAACAGACATGATAATGGGTTAATTTTGTAAATACCCTTAATAGAAATGATTAACAAGTAGGACAATCAATGTATAATTTAGAATTTCTAGCACTGAGAAATGAATGACTATAAGACCACTTATGCTGTCTAATAGTACTAAAGATATATCAATACCTTTGTCAGTTATGATTTAGGACAGGAACAATTGATGTATGAGAGAATTTTAGACAACAGAGCAGTAAAAACAGTCAGCAACTTTAATTTATTTAATACCCAAGATACACTCACCAGAAGTAGTTAACAGGCTGGACAACTAATACAAAACAACTAGTTTCAAGAACAAGAAAGTGATTATAAGCCAGCTATAGCCTGCAGAACATTGATTATATTTAAGTACACTTAAGAGAAGTGATAAAGTGTGGGACATAGAGGATCTTACATGAGTGTTCATGTTTTATTGAATTTATTAATTGAGTTGAGGAAAAAGGATAAAATGCGAGGATTGCTGAGCATTTTATAACTTTTTCGCAATGAGTTTAATAAATTCTATAATACAGGAGTACGAATTCTAAGATCTATTTATCATATGATATTAAGATTACTTTGAAATCTCATTTCTACCATAAAACGTTATGATGTTATCATTTTTTTCCAGATCCCCAAAATCTGTAAACCACTATTGCATGGCGTTATTTTACTCCCAGACGCAACGTCATATGATAAAACTGATGTATAACAAAGTACCCTGTAGAAAAACAAAATAACTTTTTGACGTTTGGTTCGTGTTGCGTGTTAGAGGTCTATGATTAACCTTGCCAAAAACGATTTAAAAATTCGAAAACAGGTGGAAAATGCAAACCTTTAAGGTAAACAGAATAGCAATACGAAAGTTGGGTTAATACATTTATTGAATCTCTTTTTAAAAAAATAGGAATTGTTAACGAGTAGGATACCTGAGCTATGAGACCAAAAACAAACATGAGGAAACATTCTTACTGGCAATGGTTACCCGAGACCATCTTCCAGAAGAACATTCAGTGGGTGTTGTTTATCGTAGGTCTATAAATTGCCTTAACCGAAACGATTAACAAGTGGGAAAACTGTTATATTACAAGGGAGATCTAGAAGAACACGATGACAATAAAACAGTTTGGGTTATGTTATTTATTGAAGTAAGTCTGAAGGCAAAGACCAGGAATCGATACAAATAAGTACCACACCTGACCCAGGACACAACATGGGAAAGTGATAGAAACAAAGGAAAACATCGCATACAAGAGAGCTAAGAGGTCAGCACTTTCCCTGAAGGTGACCACAAGGCTGCAATGAACAGACAAGAAAGCATGACAAACATGAAGCATAAATAACAAAACAAGTTTCATAATACCCTTACAGGAAATGATTAAAGTTTCGTATACCTGCTGTTCAGCACAGGCCTTCTTCAAGAAAAACAAAATCAAATTAAAACAGCCAGTCAATGTTATTTGTTGTATGTCTATACGTTATCTAAACAGATATGATTAACGAGTGGGACAACGTGTATAATATCGATTTCTAGTAGAATATAATTACAATCCAAGTTACGTTGTCCAATATAGGTCTTAAAATACCTTCCTCAGATATGATTTACAGAATGACATCAAAACAATCAAAATATTGACAGATCTTAGTGCCAGTCAATATTTTTCAACCATTCTATTTAAAATAAGGGATCTATAAACAATGGGAGGTGGAAAATCTGATAAAAAGAAATGGGCAAGCACGAGTTTCTTTTTTAATTTTTGTTAACTCCCAAAATTTGAAATTCCTATATTTTGAATACAATAATCTGATAAAGTGTATATTACATGCAGTCGCCTTGAACTGATTGCATTAACTTAAGTGAATGGTATGTGATGTGGCAAATCTAGCGGTATGATGACAATCTGATTTTAACCTTTGTTGAAATACATTAGCAGTTCCCTGCTAAAAAGATTGGAAACCGCCATTTTGGAAATCTTTTTACTTGAGTCCTGTTTAATTTTCAAGCGTCTGTAACGGTCTTATAAGTAAACGAAAAGATAAAGTGCTGGTATTTATTTTCTGAATTTTGGTACCAAATTTATTAGGTTATTTTTAATTTTTAATCTTTTAAATAATTTTATCTTTCTACCTAGAGCTCCTCCAGTTTTAGTGTTGGTAGAAGGAAGCGTTATGCAACGTCATAGCATATATATATGACGTCATTTTGTGATGCGGCGTTAATTGCAGACAGCCATTATGTTTTTAGATTGTGCATAACAGAAAGAAAATTTCCATTTTTGTCTTGAATATGACATGCATTTTGACTCATCAAAACCAATGGCCACTTGTGATCAGAAAATAACAGTTATTCATCTCATCATAATTTATGGTCACTTTTGATCAGGTGAAAGATAGCAAATAAGTATTTCTTGACACAAGACTAAAGATTTAATTTGTTTGATATATCATGGTATGTTTGCTCTTATTGACTAATTTCCCCAAATACGAGGTCTGTCCAGAGAGCCAATATGCTTTGTGCGATTCAATGAAATAAAATCTTTGTCAGTCAGTCGTTTGATCTATTTGAAGGACATTGAGAGTGTGAAAAGCATGCGGTCATGCTTGGTTGCTTATGTAAAACAATTTTTTAAGACAGGAGAATGCCACATATTTGCAAAATGGAGAAACTTGAAATCAGAGCGGTCATCAAGTACTTCTATAGGAAAGAAATACCCCCAAAGAAAATTTATGAAGACTTCATGGAAACCCTTGGGAAGGAGTCTCCTTCTTATAGTACAGCAAAAAATGGGCTGCAGAGTTTAAGGGGGGGGGGGCTGGATAGAGAGTGCTTAGGATGATGGACGGTCCTGCCGCCAAAAAGCTGCCACTTCAGATGAAAATGTCAAGGTTGTGCACACCCTGGTTATGTGTGATAGATGGCGAGACTTTCAAAGTATAGCTAGCGGAGTGAGCATAGGTTTAGGGGCAGTACAATCAATTCTAACCTAGGTATCTCCTGTCTTGTTTTGAAGATGATCCCAGCGATTGTATTGAACGAGTTGGAACCCAAGATGAGACATGTGCTCACCACTTTAACCCAGAGTCAAAAATGCAGAGCAAACAAAGGAAGTGCCCTAGCTCACCCCCTCCTAAGAAATTTAACAGGTTCATTCAGCAGGGAAGGTGGTGACCTCAATATTTTAGGAGGTCAAGGGGTAACCATGATTGATTATCTTTAGAAATGTCGCACGATGAACGGTGCATATTATGCAGGCAAAACGAGGTGGCTACGCCAGGAAATCACAAGAAAGAGGCAAGCAAAACTGACTCGTGGTGTTCTGCTCTTGCAGGACTACGCCCCTGCCCACACGTCACAATATGCCATGAGTCCTGCGACTGTATGTGGATTTGAAATCCTTCCACAACCCCCATAATCTCCTGATATTACTCCTACTGACTACTATCTGTGCCGAAAACTGAAATTCCATCTTCTTGGTACACAGTATGGAAGCAATGAAGGCGTCTTAGAAGCAGTAAGCGAGTACTTTGGGGACCAGGATAACGCCTTCTATTTTGATATACTGATAAGAAAGCTCATACAGAGATTGGCTTAGTACATTGCCTTGAAGGGAGATTAATTTGAAAACTAATGGTCCAATTTCCGTTTTCTGGTAGCCCGAAATACAATGAGCCAAAAACATTTTGATCATCCCTCATACAGGAGTTGGTGAATGCTGATTGGAATAAGAATAGAAATTCAGATCATGCATGCTCATCTTCTGAGATGGAAACTTTGAAACAAAAAAATAAATATTGACAGTTAGTTGTTCTAATGATCAAAAAATACACCCAGGTGCATTAATACTTACTGTCACCATTGTGATCAAATATGTTTTATTGTATATTCTCTTGTTGTTTACCTATGTTGTTAACTCGAGACAAATTGAAATAAATTTGGAAACATGCAAACTTGGATGAATGTCAGTTTTAGCATTTCATCAGAAGTCTTTTTCCACCTTTTTCTTATCAAGCATGTAAAATATATACTTACCAGAACTGATTGGACATACGAGGGATATTTGAAAAGTATATAGCATGACATCATAACTCAACAATGCGTTGATAAAATGCTATCAAATAATACAGTTTTGGAAACTAGAATTCAGCGTCTACTTGATGTCTTGATCTTTGTTGAAAAAGGACTTGGCGTGAACGTGCAGCACATGCTCGAAATGGGTAGGTATATATATACAGGCGGAAATTTTAAGCAAAATGTTTGAAAAAAATCGAAAGTAAATTGGGGACTTTATATACGATTATGATTTGACAAATTAACGATTTGGTGCCAGCCTATTTTTATTAAAATATATTATCTGATCACTGCTCGCATGACTTATGTCTTTACGTCCAGAAAATGTTGACTATTAGAAATGGCTAACTTTAAAAATGGGACTTTTGGCAATCTTTCTTTACACTTTTACTATAAAATTTGTCACTACTGGAGCATGAATTATGCCTATTGACTATAAGGTTTGCTTTGCTTGTAGGAAATAATGTATAAATACATTTTGCTGCAAAAAAGGTTGATTTGTTTTGTTCTGTATTCAAGGAAATTATTCTGATGCCACTACTCCTACTTTTCAAGAAGTGGATGGGGTAACTCAATCCCTCCTATTTTGTCGAAGGCATAATATTTTCTCAAGGTATGGCACAAACCATCACAAAACTGATTGGTTTCTACTCTTAAGGTATTCTTACTTTTTTGTTCGCCATTGCATACAATTGAAATAAAACAGAACGTCAACTCATAGCTAAACTGACTCTACCACATGGGAAGATTTTAAGAGTTATAATCTTTATGTTCTGGTTTACAAAGTGTCTTTTGTTTTCAATGCAAGGAGAAGAAAGTGTGCTGACAAAAATACAAACGCACAGCATGTTTAAACTACTGTCGGTTGAATATTTGCAAAATATGTGCAGAGTTATATGCGTGTTTTAGTCGTAAAAATAAACGTATTGGCTTGTTTCTAAATAGTTCTGGTATTGCTGTCTCAGTATTAAGTTATTGGAAACAACAATCAGGGAATAACTGTATTCAAAATTTGCATTTAGCAAGGCATATCGTCGGATATACGGTCCGAAATTTAGCTTTACGGCGACCCGCGAGCGGAGCCGTAGAACGTGATTTCCGAAAGTATATCTGATGATATAAATCCCCAAATGAAAAGTTTGTATATGGTTATTCCAATTCTAAAGCACCTCTGCAGTTTCGTCACGAATTTAAACGTTGGAAGTTAATGACGTCAAACTTTTTCCACCAGTATATCGCAAATATTTTTGATGTTATCAAATCAGACGTATTACTTGTATAATGACTTATACTGATGATAGCCTACCAAAAATAGTACAAACTAATCTAATTTCATGAACTATTGTTAGTGTTCTGCACATTTTTCATAAGATAAAAAGCTACATATCCCACTGAAATTTTGCTTTTTCCATTATACAAACAATACATACATTCACAATACTATATTTCATGAAATTGTGTCCTATCATTAAAGAATGATAGCTGTTTAAGATGATATCAAACATGAATGGGTTTGTTAATCAGTTACTGAGATAAAAATGCATGTTACATATTTTCAAAATGACCCTCGTATATGTTGACGAATTCTGAAAATAACAAGAAAAAAAAACAGTATGGCAATCAATAGTATTGCGTTTTAAGTAGGTAAATTAACATCCTTACCAGAAATGATTAACAAGTGGTACGACTGAAGTATAACGGAATATTTCTAGAAGAACAGAATGACAATAATGCAATCTGGCTATGTCTTTTGCTGTTGGAGTATTCCTTTTACCAATAACGCTGTAGATTTCCTCCCTCATCTTAATTGTGATATCCTGGTGATGTACCAAAGTTAGAATACCTCCAAGAAGAGTGTTTGTAGTTGATATAAGCCCTGAAAAAAAGAAATGGCTAACCCTTTTTTAAACGCCATTCAATACATGTTTGTATTGAACGAGTCAATTTCTAAGGTTAAGGTTGTTGAGTAATATCAAATTGGTGCAATTCCCGCAAATGCGCACTCTAGAATCAACTTTGGCGATGTGTTCTGTATGCCTTATACAGTAAATTCCCTTTATAACACACCTTGTTATACAAAAATTTGGATACCCCATGTTGTGACTCCCAAATCTTTTTTAACATGGAATGTTACAAAGATATTATCAGAAAATGACCATGAAATTGTCATTTTCCTATAATTCCTTTTGTAAAATAATCCCTTTATATCACGGTTCATTTATAAAACGATCCATTCCTATGGACCACATATGTATTGTGTTATAAAGGGAATAAAGTGTTATTAAGTTGGTCTGGGAATATTAAATGGAGAAAGCAGAGGCCATCCAAATAAAATTTGCCATCGACTTCTTACAACTAATTATTGATATACTGTAAGTATAACTTTTCCCAATATACACTGATTTTTCTACTAAAATTAGCATTGATAATTCTTCAGGGGTCCGGTCATGGCTTGTTGGGTTAAGGAATCAATATTGAGAGTCAACGAATCCAGTGTAAGTACAATAATTGAGCCCAGTACATGATATTTCCAACAATGTGGTATGTGCGACCAGCAAAGCCTCAGATCAGCCTGCACATTCGCGCAGCCTGACCAGAGCCTTTGCTAGTCGCTTGAGTATGCTATGATTGTTAAGCTACTGACTGAACATCATTTGTAGTTTATAAAGCTTAAAAAGAGGCTGCATGGACTCGTCTGAGGCGACACTTGCTAAAATGCCATATTGTTGGAAATCTCATGTCAAGGCTCATATTGAAGTAGATCTCAAGTGTGTTAGGTATACCTGCTCCAATAGCATCCAGTATTAAAGCTTTTATCATGTCGTCTTCTAACCAAGAGTCTTCTGAACCATATATGGCTGTAGCTCTGATGTCAAGACAAGTACCAACTAAACCTCTGTTCGTTCCTGGGTTATACGACGCCTGGAATGATAAGACGAGCCAATTGAACGTTATCGTTTTGCCTTATTTTTCCACAATTACTAAATTCTTTCATTTTTGATAAAATACTGACATAAATCAATAAGCAATATGACGAATAGTTGGACAGTAGCCATCTATTAAAGCTGCATAGTCTGTAACTTTTATTATTTCCATTTTAGAAATAATGTTTCTATTTTTCAAGAACACAGTAAAGATACTAAATTTCAGGTATACATTTACCATTTTCGTAATAATTTACAAATTATTAGTGCCAAAACAACAGCATTTATTTTAAAAATTAACTGTCTATAATTATTGGAGGGACCTAAATAATTACAAACAAGAGAAAAAACATCTGTTTTTTTATAAGATAATTTACTTTTCCATGCATTTTTCAGCTGTAGAAATTAGATTTATTGTGACAACATAACTTAATTCTACTTTTACAAATGCTCTAAAAAGGAAATCTTTTTTCGAAAAATGTTCATAGTTACAGACTATGCAGCTTTAAGACATATAGATGGTATTAATTTAAGTGAAATGCTCTGAGATATTGAGTCTCGTCGAGGTGCAGCGTGATCAACTTTAATTATGCGTTTAAGTGACTGGCGATCATTGTATTTTCTAAATAACATACTGACGTAAATCACTGAGCAGTCTGTTAAGTGGTAGAAGGGTACATGTAGCAATGTTTCAGACAGATAGATGGTATTGATTCTGAGATATTGAGTCATGTCATGGTACAACGTGATAATTGTTTAACGTCACATGTTATGGTTCGCCACCATTAAAAGTCAACTGAATCTTAAAAACAAATTGAAATTCCTCCTGATTTTTATTTGGCGCTATTAGAGGTAAAAAAAATAATAGCCAATATATGAGACCGCGAAATACCGTTTCAAATAAAATTCATTTTCACAATAAGCAATAAATCTAAAATACCTTAAGTATGTTTATATTCATATCCTCAAAACCCAACTTTTGAACAGTAGAGTTTGTTTCAACATAGAGAAAACCACGTCTTAAAAGGGGCTACTTTTAAAGGAAGATATATGCTCCCCATATGGAGCATATTCTTTCCTTAAAAGTTAGCCCCAATGAGAATAGAACGTAATATCTTTAAAGTGCTTTAAATTGAGAAAACACCAACATTAAGTTACGCCAAAATGTCAGTCTTTTAAAATGACCAAATTTTAAATACGCAAATAGTAAGGTCACTAACGACACATGGGCATTATTTTTTAAAAAAATCTTCATTTTCTGTTATTTGCTGTTTCATTTTATTCATAATGATATAAAACAATAAAAAAATCATTGTTTAGTATTTGAGCTATGGCTCTTCAAAGCCGTGCATTCTCCAAAAATGTTCAGGGTTGAAGTAAGAGTTTAACATGTCTATGATATTGTAGCTGGTGAGTATGGAATATTGTGAATTATTGCACCAGAACAACTTATGTTTACTTAAAATACAGGAATGGTTAATTGATGTTCATCTAGCCATTACTAGTTTACTGACCAGCTTTTACATAAAAAGAATAGTCAATAGATTTGCAATTATTACGTTCAATCACACATATTCAAATATTTTAGGAAATCAAAAAATATAATCCTGTGAAAACGTGTACATCATAAACAGTAGAACTTAAGCTGAACTTGAGCATTTGTTCCCGTAGAGGAAAAGAGATATTTTTTATTACTACCCCTACCCCCTGTAAAGCTCACATTTAATTTTGGAACTATCTATCTGCATAACAAGGAATAAATTCACTTTTAACAAACCAAAAGTGTTTGTAATAATAATTTGATAATATCTGTATGTGTAGAAACTATTTTTGAGAAGACTAACTAATAAAAAAAAGTTTTCCGTGACAAATAAATAAACATTGAAACCCCACGGGCGTTTTTCAATGATTATCAACTCTGGAGCAATGATGGAGTTATTAATGGTCCAAACAGTTGCAGCACGCAATTCTGTTGTTGATTTACATAAAGACAAATGAAAAAGTCATCAGAATTTATCAAAATTGTAGGGTCATTCAATGTTCGTTCACTGTAGTGGGGTTATTGATACATTTGTAAGACATCTTATATTAATTTGATCACCTATAATGCAAAATCAAGGGTAGAAACACATGTTTGGTTTCATTAGTTAGAAGGCTCCTATGCGAACTGAACATTTCTTGTACTTCAACACCTGCAGAATCTAGGGCGAAGATTTGGTACCAGTAAAATGCATTTAAGCCCCCCTCCCCCCCCCCCCGATGGCTTAGGCTGCTGTCCGTTCTAAGATGGTGGTTCTGTTGTTGTTGACTTTTAGCTTATTGTTACTCTCATTGTGGGAGTCTGTAATTGTTCTATAATTTGTTGTACGTTACTTTATGTCCAGTCTAGTATTGCAACCATCTTGATGGGGAAGAGAGAGCTGGTTGCTTTGCTTAATTTGTCTTCCTGGTGTCTCGTGATGGTTGAGTGGCTCTTCCTCGCGGTGCCATGGGGTTGTCTGTGGTTTGTGATTGGCTATTTCCTGATCATACTCACTTACTTTATTTAAGATCAGTTAAGTTAACAGGCGTACAGATGTGTCAAATAAAATGTCTTGTATAATATTATGCTTTTAATGCAATCTGATCCTTAGTGAGCAATTTATCGCGGAAAATTGTTTAATCAACCCATTTTCTATGTAAATATTAACATTAAAGGCAGGAATGGGATATATGAGGAAAAATTTGCCTCAGATTTAGCACTTTCTGTCTTGCACTCAAGCTGTGAACATCTCCAGGAGCTGTTAAGGCTTATCTTTAATTTGATTGGCTTATCTTATAAACTGTGAAAATGATAGACACCTCTTATCAGCTCAGTGGCCATATGGTTTTGCCATATGGGGTATTCTACAAACACTACCAATTATTAGGAAATTTAGTCCAAACCTAAGCAACAAAATTTGAATTTTGAAAGAATTTTATTTTGGATATTTTCCTACATATAGAAATTTTAGAAAAGCAGATCAGTGCATGTAGTAGCAAAATAAATAAATAATTGAATAATATTTTATTGTTTTTACATATATTTTGCTACTAGGACAACAGTGCTATAAATTATTTAGTAGCAAAATACAAATACAAATAAATTATTATTTTATATATATTTTACTTCTAAATATTTATTCTAAACATTAGTAAAATAAATAAAAAAAATCTGATAAAATCTCATTTATTCTACATTTTTTTAATAATTATACTGATCCAAACTAAGATAATCACATAAATGTAACGATACTTTCAAACTGTCATTGAAATCAAATGAGGCGAGTCCTGTTTGTTTGGTGTCCACATGTTCATAATTGGTCTGTTATTACTCAAAGATAATTAGCTTTTAGCTTACATTGTACTGTGATCTTACACAGTCCAAAGATCAGAGCAAACTCTCATAAAGCAATTATCATCAATTCCATGGATGCACAGTCACCTTTTGTTTTCTTATTTAAGATTTATACTTGTTAAATAGTATTTGCAGTTTGGGAAAAATCTTATAAAGTTTTATTTCAAAAACGGTGAACGTCCAGATAAGCTGTTCTGATCAGAACTCAAACTTCATCTTAGGTAAAATGCTGCAAATATATATTTGATCAAATTCGGCAGGGATAAATTGCATACGATAGCCTATCCAGCATGATAATAACTTTTTTGCCAAAAACAAATTGTATGAATATTCAAATAAAAGTTATTCTAATATTATCTGTTATCTGCTGGACCAGGTTAGGAAAGGTCTTATCTGGTCAATAGCTAAGCTCCCCCTACTGACCATCTCATACAGGTAATAATTTCTCTGCAGAGGGGGTGTGGGTACAGAGTCCCTGCCTTTAAGGGGCAATAGCTCATGTTTGAAAAAATAAATGTGACAGAAGCATCTTTTAATCTACAGTTTGACTTAGTAATGGTTCAGAACAGCCTTTGTGCAAATTAGAAAGCAAGTTTTCAAGTTATTTTGTTTTTACTCACATTATTGAGGCTTGTATAAGGGTTTTAAGGATACAGGATATTTGTCTTTTTACTTCCAGGATACTTTCCATCTTACTTCCAGGGATATGGGATACTGTATTCAATATTTTGGTTACTTTCAGGGATATTGACTGTTTAGTAATTAAATTATGGGGTATTTGCCGATTTATAAGGGATACTTGCCTGTTTACTTTAAGGGATATGGGATATTTGGTACCCCCTTTACAAAAGTAAGTAATGGTGCAAAGATCAGGAATCGATACAATCAAGTACCACGCCTGACCCAGGATACCAATGGGAAAGTGACAAACTCACAGAAGACACCACAAACGAGAGCCAAGAGGTCAGCCCTTTCCCAGCAGGTGACCACAAAGCACATATAAACAGACGCGCACAAAACATAGCAAACACAAGACAGAACAAAAACATAAAAGATCCACAAAAGAAGTACCGCCTTGGAACGGTCAGTAAAATATTTTACTGGAGGGCTTAAACCGGTTTAACGGCGCCAACCTCACCCTTAATTCAGATGTGGATCAAGACACATAGATATTTGGTTTGCATGAAAGACCCCTAACTTATCAATGCATCATCTCCTAAAACATATAAATCAAGATATAACAAGGAGATAAAGCAAGGATAAGGACTCAACAGTAAATTAAACTGAATACCGGAGCAAAAGAAATCCAACAGGTAAACCCCGGTGGGCCCAACAAACAGCCAAAGCATCAGGCCCCTACCATCTCATCAATAGATAAGTCTTTAAGTCGGAACCATCATAGAGTCTGAAGTCCGACCCACCGGCGTGCAATTAAAGAGGAAAGCAAAGTTGCCAACCGTGATTGGGTTGACTACCAAGCATGCAGTCTGTTGCAATACATTAATGTTATAGCCAATCTTTTTATAATGGGAAATTATTTTAATGAACTGCGCTGAAAAATTATTAGAGCCAACAATCTTCTTCAACTTTTACTGCTGTTTTCCCATTCAAAACAATGGTAAAATAATAAACAGGGGTAGTAACTCCTGTTGAACTATGTAGAAAGTCAAATGCATTATCTTTGCGTCTGACATGCCAATTCTATTCATCTCAGTAACGGTAATAAATATTGAGGTTATAACTTGGCAAATTCGGTTTAGTCATGCAATAGTTATGGTTGTTGGTGTCAGTAGTGACCTTAAGTACATGTAGTTGCAGAAGAGTTTAAATGCTAGTTTTTTTGTTTTGTTTGATTTGTTTTAACGTCCCAGTCAACATTCTTTCAGTTAAGTCGGTACGGGTCTTCCAGAACTAAGCAAGGCCACAAGGACACAACGTAGTGACGTCAGTGATGCTCGAACCCGCGGCCCTTCGGTCTCGAGTAAAGCACTCTGCCACTGAGCCACTGCGCTCCCATATGCGAGTCTTGAAGAACAGTTTAACATTGACCTATACATTTTGGCTAAAGGTACCGAATATGAGCGACGGTTTTAGAAAAAAACACTAGATACGAAGCAGAACTCATGTACTCGCTAAATCATTCACTAAAATACCACACTACATGCGCGGATCCAGAGGGAAATGGGACAGAAGGTCCGGACCCCTTTAAATCACAAAAATATAGGGTTTCTTAGCAATACTGATCTGGATCCCCTGGATCACAAAGCTACCAAGCCAGCATTCAATGTTGGGCCATCATAGGGCCTCTCTCTCTCGTCATCAACTAAAAACGTTATTAAAAAAACGTTATCGGAGTTGGGCCCCTCTGGTCTACTACTATCTGGATCCACGCGTGCACTTACTTTGAAATCCTCGTAGAATCTTTGTATGATTGCATCTCTGCATTTTAATGCATCTTTGTAAAAACTAGAAAATTTCCCTGGAAGAAGTCTAAGTAATGGGAAGTTTTTCAGAACTGTCTCTACGGATGGATCCAACATTTTATTCGAAGAATCTACAAAATCCCACATTAATTTAGAGTCGCCATCTCTGTGTTCTCCGCTGATCTAAAAGAGAAATTCAAAAATAAGAAAAATGCACTGGTTTGTCGTTTATAAACTATCTTAAACAATAAATACATTGCAATTCTAGATATGAGCCGCGACATGAGATTCCCAACAATGTGGTATGTGCGATCAGCCAAGACGTAGACCAGCCTGCGCATACGCGCAGTCTGAGCAGAGCCTTGGCTTGTCGCTTGGATATTCTATGATAGTTAAGCTACTGACCGAACATCATTTGGAGTTTCTAAGCTTGAAAGGAGGCTGCACAAGCTCATCTGAGTTTGCACTTGTCAAAATGCCGAATTGTTGGAAATCACATGTCGCGGCTCACTTATATTTCATAAGAATAACATTAAGAGATAAACGGTGTGTGCCCAAGACCCAACGGTGGCATTTCATTGAACTCAGTCTTCTAGTCAATGTGCTACACTGTACCTGGACTGGCAAATAAATAGTACTACATGCAAAAGCAGGTCCAGAATGGAGGGAGGGGTGGTCTGATCCTTATCTGGAAGCTCACAAGTGGCAGTAAAGGTTTCCTTAGAAAATCTGGCACGGACCTCCGTTGGTGACTTTAACAAACTCAAAACAAAAAGCACGTTGTCTGGAGCCCCTTGAGTGAAGTTACCATGCAAGGAATGTAAAGATAAACCAAAAGCATTGAAGCGTGACTCTATTTACAATGTTGATGTGTTGTTCTAGAAAAAAAAGGTTTTGTTTGATTCGATTCTTTACGTCCCATCAACAATACTTCCGTTATAAAGGGACGGGTCTTTTTGGGTTGAACCAGTACTAAGCTAGGATAAATGTGTCTTGCTCCAAGGACCACAACGCAGTGGCGCCGGTGAGGCTCGAACCCGCGGCCCTTCGGTCTCGAGTCAAGCACTCTACCACTGAGCCACTGCGCTCCCTAAAAAAAAAGAAGGTTTCAGGCATTTATTTACATTTATTATAGAAGCTTTGACATACACAGATGACCGATCCCGACTGGCTCATTTTACGCATTCTGAATCAATCTTTTGAAATAGAAAGACCCAAAGGTCATTGCTCAGAGGTCGTGGTACATCTATACGTTAACTTTAGGCGTTGTTTTGTTAATATATGTCAACGTGTGTGTGCTTGCGTGTGTGTAACGTCCGGTTCCACCAACATCTTAGGTATGATGGAGAAGGTATGTACTGTCCTGCCAACCAAGAGTGACAGTGATGTCATGTTTTGTTTATAAAGTTATCGGGGGCTTATAATCGATAGATTACTTGTGTATTACTCCTATCCGCAGGATAGGATTAATACACAAGTGATCTATCCGTTCGCCTTCGCTCAAGTAAAGGGTACACGTTGGTGTTTTACTTAGCAATTGTAAACAAAGTACAGTATTACGACCCTGTCACTCATGGTTAGCACGACAGCAGCACTCCATGCCTCAGTAGCGACATGAGATAACCAAGAAATTGAATGTGGCTGTACATCACGAGAAAACTCAGAACAATCTAGGCACGAGTTCAGTCTGATCAGAGTCTCTGCTGTCTTCATTGGCCACTGAGCACACAGCGTTTTGTCAGTCGTTGCTCATCTATACATAGTCTAAGAATGCCCATAATAAAGTTTGGGGGATCCATTCTATTTAATATGCATATTGCTGCTGGCAATTCTAACAGACACATTGTTATAGGTTACTAATGCAAATGTGTGCATGTACAATATGGCCAAATGAGCAATTTTTAAGCATAAAAAAGAAGAAATTATTATCTTATTCATCCGTTTAAACGTGTTTAAATGTGTTTTGGGTGCTGAAAAGATCCGTCTCATTGAGACATTGTTTTTTAGTTCCCTAAGTATATGTTGTGTACGTTGTGGTTGAGAAATAGAAATAGAAATTTAAGTCACTCTAGTCTGGAGGCATGTTATTCTAGCTAACAACGTTATGGGCATGATAATAGCAATAGACAGAGAACAAAGAGAACTATTAAACATATCTTGAGTCTAATGCATTTAATTGACTAATGGCTAATAAATATTAGCTTTATACAGCGATTGTCTAAATGCGTACATGAAATCACGCTTCCAGCACTTCTACAAACCTTATGAAGGCTACATTATATAAAGACTGACCTTGTATACTGACGTCAACTAAAAACGCCTCACTCACTATCACCGATTTCGTAGCGATGATATGTAAAAATGAACAGCCACGTACTGCTTCTTTATGTAGAGGTTGGGCGATGTTGGAAAATGACTTTAATTTGACATGCAGATGACGCGTTATTTCAATTACGTCATACATGCTCAACGTACACACGACGGCAATATGCATCAATCGCTTATGATTTCAATTTGAATTTGCACCCAATTAGTGACGTTATTGTTTTGCTAAACAATGGACAAATTTTGGACCATTTTTCAAACAGGTGCGCTTGCGAGTAATAACTTTATGAAATTATGACGTCACATTAAAGACAAAATGTAAGGTCCTTTTACGAAACTTGCCAACATTCTGGTCTTGCTTTAAGTTATGGAAAATACTAGGTAATGTACACAGAATATGCCTACATAAAATTACGTTATTTGAGATGGGCTGTAACGTCCAATGGCCAGTCGTTGGTCTACGTTAACGTCATCCAAATTGGCCGTCTGTAACACATGCCTGATTGCGTTTCCTTAGCAATCGTCGCTGGTTAAAGACTGAAGATTTTTGCAAATGATTTGTAACAATATTTTTACCCAATTTGCAATGTCATGACGTTTAATTTTTACTAACATGCATGGAGAAAAGGTGGGTGGGGTATTAAGTTGTTTCGTTCAGCAGACGCATACAAACATGGTCTGAACATTGTAAACGCATTTTGGTAAAAAAGAGACTTTTTACAATGGTAAAACACGTTTTTCTTGTCGCAGGATAGTGTCTGGAAACAATGCAAATGTGGCTAAAATCTCATGTCACACGAAACTGGTGACCCCTGTCTCAAACCGAGGTCGTTTTCTCAGCCTCAAATATTCTTTCAGCAATTTTGTTTTCATGAGATACGCTAGACTAAGGCCAGAGTATTTCATAAGTTGATTTACGAACCCTCCTACTGTAATTTTGCGGAAAGTAGGAAAAAATAATATTTAATTTCTATTTTTTTTTATTTTATCCGCCGACTCTAAATATTATTTGTTTCCTTGAAAAAATGATATTTTTTTTAGGTTGTGTCTTTGTATTTTTGAGAGTGACACTGTAAAAAGGGATTGTCCTGTCCAGATTTTTAGGAAAATGATAAAATATTAAAAAATTAATACAGACTGTTGGTTTGCCTTACTAGTTTTACTGTTTTTTTCTGGAGATATTAAAGCTAAAAAAAGCTCTGAAAATGACAAAAAAAAAACTATTAAAATGACCAGTTAACTGGTCATTTTCAGAGCTTTTCTATTTATTTTTTTCGTCCCTCCGACCCTAAATCTGAAAAAAATTTCCCGTAAATTAACTAATAAAAAATTCTGGCATAATAATATGTTATTATGCACTAAAATACATAACTTTAGTCTGATCAGTCTTACACGTTTACTTTTGGATGAGGCGTTTTTTCTTGACGTCAGTATAAATATACCAAACAAAAAAATGCACCAGTAAAACTTTCCCCTTTTATCCAGAAATTCTGTCTCACAACATTGGTTATATAGCTACCAAGAGGCGATAAATCTGATAGGGGTCAAATTGTGTAGATAGAATTCGCAAAGTATATTTCTGAGTACCATGAGGTCTACTGAGACGACTCCCATCGCGTTGGCTAATCCTTCCAGTGAGTAAAAAAGACGCAAATTTTATGCAACTAACAATTTGACCTCTATCGGATTTATAGTAAATTTTCTTAACCACGGGTTTGATCCCTGGTTACAAGAGTTGTGCAATGCAACAGTAAACGACATGCCTTGGAACACACATAAATAGAGAATGCTCAGCTAGGTGTCTTTTGATATCAAGTTTACCAGGCAAGGCTTTGAGAACGCTTGTTGGCATCGCGAGGCTTGCCGAGCAGCCTTTACCGCAAGCCTCGTGATATCAATCGGTGATCCTCGGTACGGATTTTTCTATCCCATGCACCCTCTAACTCATGATGGATTCTTATTGTCTACAACATGTGATATATTTTTGACTTACCAAATAAGCAGTCAGATTTCCAAATGCATCTCTAACTATATCTTGAGGGTCGACGTCATGTCCAACAGTCAATTCCAAATCTTTCACCAAGTTTTCAGCTTCCATCTCAATAACAGAACCTTTCATTGCTGGTTGGAGGCCTTTGTGCATGAGTGACTTCAACTTAAAGGTGACGTCACTGTACGGTCCCAAAAGAACGTCCTGGTGGTTGTAGACTAGGTAGGTTCCATAAAATCCTAAAATAAAAAAAAACATAGAGGATCTTACATGAGTACTCATGTTTTATTGAATTTATTAAACGAGTTGGGTAAAAGAAATTAAATGCGAGGCTTGCCAAGCATTTTATGTCTTTTTCGCAACGAGTTTAATAAATTCAATAATACAAGAGCAAGAATGTTAGATTCTATTTTTCATATGGCAAATACTTTGAAATCTCATTTCTGGCGTAAAAATGTTTTAATGTTGTCATTATGTACGCAACGTTGTTATGGACGTCATAATTAATTGATGAACTTCTGGGAGCCATCTTTACACATCAAATGCAGTAGTAAATGATGAGTAAGAACAAGAATCCATTATTTGTGTGAGGATGGCATCGGTAAAATCTGTCCCTCGAGATCACTGTTTGTGATCCTATAACAAAAATACCAAAAGAAACCCCACAACATATAACACAGGTTTATATAAGCAAAACAATTCAGCGTAAAATTGTTAATATTTGCTTACCCAACACCTTTAAGATAAGTTTTGGGTGTCAAAAGAACCGTCTCATTGAGACGGTTCTTTTGAGTACCCACAACATATGTTTGGCTTGAGAAATAAGAAAGTTGATTTTTGGTACGCACGCTTAACTAAAGAAAAGAAGAAGGCAAAGAATTATAAACAGGCATCTAGATAAGGGTATGTGATTCAACATTGTCTTTCTTGTACATATATCTCAACTGAAACATATGTTTTTAGTGCTCAAAAGAGCAGTCTCGCCGAGACGGTACTTTTGAACAACAAAAACAAATGTTTTAATGGATAGATAAGAAACTATATACAATTTACGCAATTTCTGTTTGCATTTCCGCATATCCGCACTTCTGCATACATTTTGCAATAATTCGCATACATGTGCGTTAGGCTTTCTTTGAAATCCTTTCGAAGGAGCATAAATATGATGACAAAAGTTTACTTTTATTAACTGTAAGAGCTGCAGGTTCAAGAGGTTTGAATTCCTTTAAACATGCTGATGGGTATTTTATTGAAATTTATGAAACGAGTTGGGAAAAAAGTAAAACAATCGGAGGCATCCGCGCAGTCCGATCAGCGCCTTTGCCATTCGCTATCTGTAAAGTAGAGTAGCCAACCTTATCGCATACCAAGTTTTACTGTGCTAGCTAGGCCCTGTAGCTGGGCAGACTAGCTTGAGTCTTAATTTGTCGGAAACCCCGAAGACAAATTTTATCACGTCGATACCCACTTATTTTTAGACCAACCATAGGTAATATTGTTCATCAGCGCCATGTATTCAGGACTTCGAAAGGCTTTTCTCAGGGCAAATAACAAAAACGCTGACCAGCCTGCGCATCCGCGCAGTCTGATCAGCGTTTTTTTTTCATTCGATCTACAGGTAGAGTAGCCAGCCTTGTAACATGCAAAGTTTCACTATGCCAGCTAGTCTCTGTAGATGAGCAGACTTGTTTGAGTCTCATTTTGTCGGAAACCCCGCCTGGAGACAGGTTTTGTCGCGCCGAAGGCCCACATGGGTGACCCCTATAGATGTACTAACCTTTAGGTTTATTGTTCATAAGCCCCCTGTATTCGGGACTCCGAAAGGCTTTTCTCAGGACGTTGGCATCGCTCAGGACGACGATATTTCTTTGGAATAGTTTAATATACATGACTGGTCCATATTTTCTGGCGAGGTCTGTGAGGCACTGGTGTATGCAACTTGTGTCCAAGTCTTTTATGTTTCCTGAAACGTAAGGATTAACACGGGTCACGTGGGTGAAAATCTGGCTCATTTAGTTGCATGCGAACACCATAGGCGTTGACAAGGGCCCGAAGTTATATTGTAGAGAAAAAAGGCGTTTGGCCTTAAAAGTCATAATCTGCTTTTGTTAGACAATTCCAATGACATTTTTTGTAATTTACAGTGCCGTGTTTTTGTTTATTTCTGTTGTTTTATTTAAAAGATTACCAATCCCTTTCCAGGCAGGTATAATCTCATATTCCCCGATTTTTTGTGATGAATCCCCTCCCCCACGTTTCAGACAGATTCGGAAAATAAGACCTCTTGGATTGGCACACCCCTACCCACACTTATATAGTGAGCGCCCCCGCCCACCCCCGGGCTCATGGGTCAGGGCCCGGAATTACAATGCCTCCTTAAAGTTAAGAAAGACTTAAGTTAAGTATTGATATTTCAACATGTTATATTAAATGCTAAATAAATTGCCTGGATCGAAGTGGTACAATGTACTTGTGGTCAAAGATATCACTGTGATCTTTAAAAGAAATAAAACTATTTTGATTTTAATCAGTTTTAAACATTATTTTCGCACCCTGAAAAATCAATGCTTAACTTAAGGCTTCCTTAACTCTAAGGGGGCATTATAATTCCGGGCCCAGATCTGTTATCAATGAATATTCTTCAGGTGTGATAGATATTTCATGTTATATTAACACGATACTACATATTTAGATTATTCAAATAAGCATTCGGTACACCCATAAGCGAAACACAATATGTACAGGACCCTACCCTGTCCCATAGATAAGAGGGCGCATTAAACTATATTTTTTCAACAAAAATACATATTGTGGGTACTCAAAAGAATAGCCTCAATGAGACGATTCTTTTGATAACCTTTAACATTTGTTCAAATTGATGGTCAAGGAAATAATCATTATTTGAGCCACGACATGAGATTTCCAACAATGTGGTATGTGCGACCAGCAACGACTCAGACCAGCCTGCGCATATGCGCAGTCTGATCAGAGCCTTTGCATGTCGCTATAATATTCTATGACTGTTAAACTACTGCCTGAACATCATTTGGATTTTCTAAGCTTAAAAGGAGGCTGCACAGGCTCGTCTGAGTCTACACTTGTCAAAATGCCACATTGTTGGAAAGCACTTGTCACGGCTCATTTTACATATACGTTTACATGCGCGTATCCAGAAAATTGTCAGAGGGGGTCCAACTTTGACAAGTTTTTTTTTCTTTTTCTCTTTTTTTTTTTTTTTTTTTTTTTTTGGGGGGGGGGGTTGACGAGGGGAGGGAGGATCCAAGTACCACTATGAGGGGGGCATCATCGGCCCGCCAGCGAAACGCCATTAACTGGCGTGCCGATGATGGCCCAACATTGAATGCTGGCTTGGTACCTACGATATTTCAGGGGGATCCGGACCTGTATCGCTAGAAAATCCTATATTTTTGTGATTTTTCAGGGGGGGGGTCCGGACCCCCTGTCCCCCCTCTGGATCCGCACACTATTAAAACTTGGTAATCTGGTTCCATGGGCCACTATGATATATTATACTGACGTCAAGAAAAAACGCCTCATCTAAAAATAAACGTGAATATCTCATAGACTGAATAGACTAAAGTTATGAATGTTAGTGCATTATAACATCTTATCAGTCAAGCGTATCTCATGAAAACAAAATTGCTGAAAGAATATTTGAGGCTGAGAAAACGACCTCTGTTTGAGACAGGGGTCACCATTTCGTGCGACACAAGATTTTAGCCACATGTGCTTTGTTTCCAGACACAACCCGTTGACAGGAAAAACGTGTTTTACGATTGTAAAACAGTCTCTTTTTTACCAAAAATGCGTTTATAATGTTCAGACAATGTTTGTATGCTTCTGCTGAACGAAAACAACTTACCCCACCCACCTTTTAGCCATGCATTTCGGTAAATTTAAATGTCATGACTCTGCAAAGTGAGTTAAAAGATTGTCATGAATCCTTTGCAAACGTCTTTCGTCTTTGACCAGCAACGATTGCTGGGAAAACGCAATCTGGCACGTGTTTCAGACGGCCGTTTTGGATGACGTTAACGTAGACCAACGCCATTAGGCGTTACAGCTCATCTTAAATAACGTAATTTTATGTAGGCATCTTCTGTGTACATTACCTAATGTACCCCCTTATCATTTTTTCCATTACTTAAAGCATAACGAGAATGTTGGCAAGCTTCGTAAACGGACCTTACATTTTGTCTTTAATATGAAGTCATCATTTCATAAAGTTCTTACTCGCAAGCACAATTGTTTGAAAAAATGATCCAAAATTTGTTCATTGATTAGCAAAACATTAGCGACACAAACTGGGTGCAAATTCAAATTGAAATCATAAGCGATCGATGCACAATGCCGTCATGTGTACGTTGAGCCTGTATGACGTCATCGGATTAACGCGTCACCTGCATATCAAATTAAAGTCATTTTCAACATCGCCCAACCTCTACATAAAGAGACAGTACGTGGCTGTTCATTTTTATATATCATCGCTAAGAAATCAGTGATAATGAGTGAAGCGTTTTTAGTTGACGTCAGTATACATACATCTTAAGAGATATTATCTTGAACGATAGATAATTCAAGTTTCATGTTTAATTTGAGGCTGAGAAAACGACCTCTGTTTGAGACAGGGGTCACCATTTCGTGCGACACAAGATTTTAGCCACATGTGCTTTGTTTCCAGACACAACCCGTTGACAGGAAAAACGTGTTTTACGATTGTAAAACAGTCTCTTTTTTTACCAAAAATGCGTTTATAATGTTCAGACAATGTTTGTATGCTTCTGCTGAACGAAAACAACTTACCCCACCCACCTTTTAGCCATGCATTTCAGTAAATTTAAATGTCATGACTCTGCAAAGTGAGTTAAAAGATTGTCATGAATCCTTTGCAAACGTCTTTCGTCTTTGACCAGCAACGATTGCTGGGAAAACGCAATCTGGCACGTGTTTCAGACGGCCGTTTTGGATGACGTTAACGTAGACCAACGCCATTAGGCGTTACAGCTCATCTTAAATAACGTAATTTTATGTAGACATCTTCTGTCTACATTACCTAATGCACCCCCTTATCATTTTTTCCATTATTTAAAGCAAAACGAGAATGTTGGCAAGTTTTGTAAACGGACCTTACATTTTGTCTTTAATATGAAGTCATCATTTCATAAAGTTCTTACTCGCAAGCACAATTGTTTGAAAAAAATGATCCAAAATTTGTTCATTGATTAGCAAAACATTAGCGACACAAACTGGGTGCAAATTCAAATTGAAATCATAAGCGATCGATGCACAATGCCGTCATGTGTACGCTGAGCCTGTATGACGTCATCGGATTAACGCGTTACCTGCATATCAAACTAAAGTCATTTTCAACATCGCCCAACCTCTACATAAAGAGACAGTACGTGGCTGTTCATTTTTATATATCATCGCTAAGAAATCAGTGATAATGAGTGAAGCGTTTTTAGTTGACGTCAGTATACATACATCTTAAGAGATACTATCTTGAACGACAGATAATTCAAGTTTCATGTTTAATTTATTTCTTGTCAGAATGTATTTAATATTTTGATAATACATTACAATGAAAAGATAGTCACTTTGAACAAGTGGAATACAATTACTTTTCATTTTCTGAATGAAGAACTGAAAAAGATACCACCATCTACGCCGGATGGGTGTATGGTGTCCCATATGGGTCATGAACGACGACGAGGTTACATGTATACTAATAGTTTACCGCTTAGACCAAAACGGAGATTTCACTTTGTTGATGCAGAACAGGACGAAAAATTTAGTACAATCGATTTTTAAGTTAAAAATGTCTTATGTTTCACAAGTTTTGACTTAAAGGGCACAAATAATGACATTTGAAACTTCATAAAATCAAAATTGTTTCGTGTATTCTGTAGATCACAGAGGTATCTTTGATCATATGTACATGTACTGCACCGAACATTGGAAGATATCAAATATTAAAATTATATGTTAAAATGTCAATGCTAAACTAGGTAAACACTTAACTCTTAAGAACGGTTGTAAACACACCCGTTCTTAAAGGGGGCGGCAACACTTAAAGCAAGTGTATTTGACATGCACACCATTTTTATACCTTGCACTCTGCCACAAACCTGATCAAAATCGGATGTAAAATAAGAAAGTTACAGCAATTTGAAAATCAAAATTCTGACTTCTTTTAAACCAATGGAGGCCGCCATTTTGAATATTTAATTAACTTCCTGTAAATTTTAAAAAGCCAATATTTTTTTTTTTTTAATTTTGAAGCATATTATTTCGTATCTTAAAAAATCAATACTTAATTTAGGAAATACTCACAACACTGAAAGCAAGTTCATCTAAAATGCAAGCACTTATTCAGCCATGCAACCTGTGGCAAATCTGATCAAAATCGAATGAAAAATAAGAAAGATGTTTGTATCATAGAGACATCAAAGCCAGTGATTTTTTTAACCTGCGCATCTTTCATCTTTTACTCACATTTTCTCTGGGATGCTAAGTTTTTACTTCAACGAGTCCCAGGATGCAATAGTATTGCAGAATTGTCATAAAAATAGTGTTCAGGACTCATAAGTTTGCAAATGGGCCCATTGATATGGGAAACAGCGAGTCCAAGGACCCATTATCCCACAATTGTAAATGAATCACTGCAAAACTATGGTAGGCAGCCATTTTAGGCCGTGTGACGTCACACAGCCCTAATTAAACATGCATAAACGAAGCCACTAGTTTCTTGTTATTCATTTAAATTTTGTTTGTATTTTTATTGATTTTTCTGTTGAATTTATGTGATTTTGAAAAGTATACTTTTTGGTAAAAAATTGGGGATTGTTTTGCTTTACAGGAGGTTAATTAGATATTCAAAATGTCGACATCCATTGGCTGATAATAAGTCATGTTTTTATATTCGTATAGGTATAACTTAACTTTTTTACATTCGATTTTGTTTGGGATTGCAACATATTTCATGGTTTATCAATGATTTGCAGTTTAGATACACATGCTTTCATTCTTGCTGCCCCTCTTAAGAACGATTGTAGTTTTGGGCCGTGATGACCTGTAGTATTTAGTCTGAACTCAAAACATATCGTTTTACAAACTTAGTCTAAGCGAACAGTTAAAACGTGAGCCATTGTCGTTCAACTATGCTATAACCTGTATCAGGACCAAGATCAGCTATACTTTGGCAAGTGACTTTGGTGTTTGCGACAAGCTAATAAGCTTATTTCAGCCGACTCAGCTTACATATACACATATTAGCCAGAAATGCTATATGTTTAAAAACTTTAGCTTTTACACTTTATAGAACCATCTTGGATCCTTGAGAACGACACCTACATGAAACTTTCATTGCTTGGTACAGGTTCAACCCAGGGAAACGTATACGGACATGACTTAATCAACCCACTTCAAAGATATCAAATAAATAGCTAGCTACTGATCTGCACATTCTGTCCATCGCTTTTGCTATAATTGGCATGAATCAAACGCTTGTTTTCTCGAGACAAGGGTAAATCATTTAGAATGTATAAAGACTGGACTTCGTCTCCTATGATGGGCTTATGTTTATGTAAAACTATTTAAAGACTCTAAATTTGTTGACATATAGAAAATTCAACAAGTTTACAGATAGTCGAGCAAATATACTTCAGGATGAAATATAGCTAAAAGTGATCAATTAAAAGGGACTCGAAGACACTCAGTAATATATGTCAATGAAATACCGTAATTATCAATGGCGGATCCAGAGCTTTAAGGGGTTCGATCGAATCCCCCTCCCCACACTCCGTTTTTAAATGTCCTATAAAAATGAAATAATTTCGTCTCAGTGAGACTAAATTATTTCATTTTCATGGGATATTTAGGAAAAATGAGATAAAATCAGCAATGCGAAGCCCCGCACCTTTATATATGTATGAACCCCCTTTCCAGAAATCCTGGATCCGCCCCTGATATTTTACGCTTTAACCTAATTACGAAACCGATTTTTTAACACTCAACAGTTGCCGAACAGTCTATTGAAGGTATACAACAGCGCGAAATTAAAATAGTTACGAAATCTGTACCAAATTCAAAGTATCTGGTTGTAAACAACATTCAAATAGAACGGAAAGCTAATAAAGCTGACACACAACTGAGTGCACCCAATAGAACGGAAAGCGAACAGAACTGATATGCCCCAACTAAGTGTCCCAAGCCATCATGAAAAGTATATTTTAAAAAAAAGTTCGCAAAAAGTAGCATAGCGGGTAATGCTGGTGGTGGTGGTGTAGTGTCAATCTAGCGAGAGAACAACATAATATTATTTGGCATAGCAACTGCATTAACTAGTGGTAATCTATCAACCCGATTTACTATTGAGTATTCTGTGAAAAAAAACAAAGTCACCATTAACTAAAATCTGATAATATCTGGGCACCATCATTTCAGGTTCTCTTTATTTACATACGATCCAATTTTCCTTTTTGATTTAGATACCTAGATGACTATCGTTATTCCGTATCGAGTTTGTACATGGGTCCGAAGGTGAAATATTTAAGTTCAAATTTTAAAAATCCCGAACTTAATATATTCAAATCTGAAAGCTTGTACAAGTATTATGCCTACAAAAAACTGACAATTTAAAAAAATGGTCAATTGTCTTTCAGATCATCTGGAAAAACATCAATCCTCCCAAATCAATATCTTGAGGCTGACTTTCTGTGAACAAACCATGTCCAATCCTTTGTGTGTATACGAGGATGGGATCAGAAGTAATGCCACTGGCTAATTTTCACCGCAACTGTTGGCGAGAAGATAAAACCCACGCCTTGTATGTGTTCTCCAGTCTTTCACCTTTCAATCGATGTATAAACTGCACAGGTAGACACAATATCTCTCGTGAAATTTACTTTTGCACAAACCCTACTCATAGGCGGTTAAGCAAAATGATTGGGAGAAGCGTTGAAAATGAGATCGAAATCAGGGCTGACATTAAGACTCGCGCATTACTTAGCAGAGGTTCAACGGACATTAATGCTGACATATGCAGTGTTTATGTTAGTAATTCAATGTCATTTTCCACAGTTTGCAGGCAGGTTAGGGATTTCAGTGCAGGCGTAGGGTCTGTTACAAGTGCTCCAAAATATTGTAGATCTAAATCTGCAAGTAGTCCAAAGATTGTTATAAAAATATATATAGTAAAATCAGACGCAAAGATATACTTCTCAGCAGATTGCGGACATGGTTGGCATTTCAAAAGCATTTGCACTGCGCTTTTGGCGAAATATTTTGAAAATGAAGGAAAGCACTTTGTGGGCCCCACATTTGCTCAATGAGGAGCAAAAATACACGCATGTTAGGACGGCGCGCAAACTGTTATAACGATTTCCAAGATATGATCAGAAATTATTTATGAATGTAGTAACATATGATGAGTCTTGGATGCACTATTTCCAACCGCATCGAAAAATAAGTAATCGAGTATGGCTTACCAAAATGCAAGAAGGCCTTGTATTGCCAAAAGGATTACCAGTGTAAAAAAGGTTATGTATGCCATATTTTTCACTCCTAACGGACTAGCAATATAAGTCTCTATACCCAAAGGCAAGTCACTGAATACAAGGTTTTACAGGGACAAAGTTCCTAGAAAATTTTTCGAATTCTACCAGAAATGTTGACCGAAGATAGGCATCTGTGGTTTTTATTTGTAACATGACAATGCCTCAAGTCACAAGGCCGGAAGTGTGGCGTCGCTTTTGGAAAGAACAGGGGGTCTATGTACTAGAACATTCACCCTATTCCCCTGTGACTTTTTTCTCTTCCTTCGTCTCAAGAAAAATCTTGCTGGCAGAAATATACCTCCCGCCTAAAGTTAGATGTCTCCATATTAAACCTCCTTAGAGGTAACCCCCCCAAAGACTATGAGAAAGTCTTCAAGGATTGAATTAAAATTTGAAAATTTGTGTTTCTGTGAAGGGATGGTATTTTGACAATTTGAAATAAACACAAATGCAATTCCACCTTTAGTTGTCATTTAACATCATTGGTTGCATTACTTTTGATCCCGCCCTCGTAATAGTACATAAGTGTACATTGTATAAATGCAGTAAAAGGGTAACGTACATACAACAGATAAGTGTACAGTAAAACCTGTCTAAAGCGGCCACTCAAATAGACCAAATCTTGGTTTTCATGACCGATTATCGCCTAAAGCAGGTCAAAAGTATAGCAGAATGATCCAGGGGGAGCATTCTGCAATATTTTCCACCTTCATTAAGCGACCATTTATCGTTAAGACCTTTGCTTTGTCTACTTTTGAGTGGTCGTTTTAGACAGGCTGTATACTAAAACGAACAGAAATAACTTCGTCACTTACCTAAAAGTGGTAATCTTTTAGGACCTGGTGGAAGATTGTCATAACCATCTCTTCTTGTAAAAAACACAACAATCAATATAACAGGTATAATTCCAATAGCCAGCCAAAGCATTGTATATCAACTTATAACGTTCCTTAAACACTTGAGCATGGTTCATCAGAGGATAAAGATGTACATGCAGTCATATATATTGATGTATAATTCCTTAAGCATCTAAATGTATATGGTATATCAACGGATGAAGGCACATTCTTATATAAATTCCGTGAATAATTGTATGTTTTATCAATAGAACAAAGATGCAGTCGGTTCGTTCATTAACTGATGTAAAAGACGAAAAGACGGTCGAACTATAAAGATGCAGTCATATATATTTCCTTAGACTGGCTCCAGTCCTTAATACAATTTTTCATCAATGTGTCATATCATATACTTGTAGCCAGTCTAACTCTGATGGCTACAAGTATAAGATATCACACATTGATGAAAAAATATTTAAGGACTGGAGCCAGTGTAATATTTCATGTGCATCTGGCTGGTGCATCAAGTCATACATGTACAAGTTATATTCATTCAGCATTTGCATGGCTCATCAAGGAACAAATATCACGTACTTTCCTAAACATGTTCACAGGACACAGACATACATGTATAAGTGCAGGTATATAATTCCTTAAACAATTGTACGTTTAATCAGGCACCTGATATAGATGTAGTCAAAGAATGCCTAAACGTCACTGCATTCTTTATGGCGTGACATATTCACTGTATTAAGTATTAATCAACAGATTTTCAGTCTTAGCCTCTGTTCTGCTGAATAAATCGACATTCACCAATTAATTCTAGCCAGCTCGATTAAATAAGTCCATCATTTGTAATATCGATTCATAGGATTAATGCGAAACAGAGGGGATACAGATCAACTGACTTCTAGCTGATCTGAATGCTGATCTGGATGCTCACTGTTTAGATATCCTTACATGAGGACATCCAAGGGACAATAGTTTAAAGAATTCGAGTATCTGTTTACCTGTTTGCTTTTGTTCTTCAAAATTTGAGCCAGTTCATGAGTTTAGTACATGTACGTGTCGCATATGCGTGATCTGAAGGTTGAGTCGAAAGTGCGCATCCGTATTGTCTGGTCAGAGCCTTCTTTGTCCGCGCACACAAAATATGGAAGTAGGTGAAGTCTAGAACCAAAACTTTGACTTCTGGTCCCACTTGATAGCTCTACATGCATTTTTAAAGAATGAGATAACGCAGTACGAGAGATAAGTGCCAAAATCGCATTAGCTGGCCACAATTATGAAAGTGAAGACGTTTATGTATAATCGAAGAGGTCACAGTCAATAAATGAGCCACGTCATCAAATTTATAGCAAAAGTCATGGGCGGGTCCAGAGAGGTAGGATGGGGGTCAAGTGACATTAGGTTTCCTTAGAAATTCTAGTACGGACCCCACTCGACAAGCCGTTGTCAGGACACACCTAGCGGTACTTTCTGGATCCGCCCATGTAAATGTAAGTAGCAAACCTAAGCCCGAGGTTATAAAGCATTTTTCATGCTCAACTCAACTGAGGATGACATTTACCATGTTCATACATTATTAATTATTAGTTAGCATGATAAATCCGAATCCGGAGTGTTTTAAGAATGGAAAATTCGTTTTATTTCTTTCAGTCAGCTGTTAAAATTTCATGCTCCGTTGAGTTGAGCAGCAAAAAAAAATTATAATCTCGGGGCCAGGTAGTTATCACGTGCTGACTGAGCGTCGCGATAAAGTCTTCGCAGTCCACAGTCCTTAAAAGATATGTTTTTCACTTAGTAAAAATGCGCCATACATGTACGTACATGTGTAACTCTTGAACCACATGGAATATTTGGACCAATTTTTGTACATGTATGCAAAACGTTGATGAGGTTCGCCGATTATCATTTCTGTCGGTCGAGGTCTTTTAGTGTAAATGCTCATAACGCTTGAAAAGCATGGTATATTTTGATTTAATTTTTGCAAACATTGACTAGACATTGGTATGCAAAACGTCTTCTGATCTTTACAGAAAAGCATTACTTGGAATGTACATTTTAGCTGCAGCTTTGCAGAACTTTATCTGTGTCGATGCTGCAAGCAACCTTGCAATTCAAACACAGGTTTCTTGAGATAAATTCAACTTTCTTAAAAATAAGACCAACCAGCTAAATCACTATATACATGTAAGACATCTGAAAAGCCAACTCATCTTATAAGTAGAAGAATGTGTGAGTCGGTCCGTCCGGGGCCAGTATGTGAAAATGCTCATAATGCTTCAACAACATTGTAAATTTTGATCCAATTATGCATCATTCAGCAGGAAATGACCAACTTGCTTTACTCATTTTCCTTCTATTATTCTTCGTCAACCATGGGTCGTGCACATTACGGTAATACAGATATCCCCTAAATTTACACATAAGTGATAAGTACCATTAAATCACTGAGTTCAATAAGTATCTCCGGAAAATTACACCTCCATATTTAACAAAAGCTTCAGAAATGATTTATCAATATCCGACAGTTTTACATCTTTGCACACTTGAACCTGCAAATATTCTAAGTGGCTCGTACATGTACTAGAGTGGCCGAGGCTCGGATCAATAGCCAAGCAAAGAACAGTTTATGAGATTTTGATCTCATTTTCGAAAAATCATCGTTTGTACGATTATCGACACTGTTTACAGCGGACTGATTCATAAACGATTTATCGACGCTGTTTACACGGTGTACAAATGCATCGCCGTTGTTATTTACAAATGTACATAAGTGCGTAACATTAAACGGTAACATCCAACGCTGGTTTGACTTCCAGTAATAAGCAGAGGAAAAAGTGTCTTTCTCATGGACGCAACGCAGTGCGGCTGGTGAGTCTCAAACCAGCGACCCATCCGTGTCAAGTCAACAAGTAACTCTCTATCGACACTGATTACCGCGAGCTAATTCATAAACGCCACCCTGTCATCGTATAATGCCGGACCACCATCGGGCCACCAGCGAAACGCCACTGAATAGTTTGCTGGCGGACCGATGATGGTCCGTTTATACATGTATGTGTTTACTAGGTAATTCCTAAACTGGCGATTAATCGACGCTAGTTCATCAATGATCAGTCTTTACTGTCCGCACGAAGAAAGCATTAGACCATACATGTATGGACATACTGAGGACAGAGCGGATATACTGATAAGACTAGGCGGGTGCCCAGGCTGGTCCTCGCTCGGCGCACGCACACTCATTTTGCTGTTGTTGTTTTTCATTTTTCACGCTATACCATGTAATGGCTTCTGAATTATTTAATAATCTTAGTAACTACGCATCCAAATTATCCATTTAGAATTTTGATGAACCACACAATTTCAAAATGCATATTTTACTACCACCATCCCAATGATATTGCAGCCTATACATTAACACAACATTACCATAATGGGTGTTTAATAAACTACCCTGTCATCAAACTATAATAGACTATAAACTAGCAAACAAGAAAGTGGACCTTTTAGTATAGCCAGAGTGGTATTTCTTGGTTATTGAAGAAAAATAACAAAATATTACAGTCACATGATTTTCCATGTCCGAAGATTGTGTTATGCTTTGCACATTGCGAGGTATCAGAGACCTTCTAGCATAACACGAAGAAAAAGAAAAACCAAAGACTGCTAATTTAGAATCCACTGACCGTAATGCGCATGACCCGTGGTGTATGTAGAGCTTAGAAGCATTTTTTTAAAAGTTAAAACCAGTTTTTGCGCCGAGACTGATGAAAGGGCGAGATCATTTGTGATAAATTACAGTTGAGGTTATGCATTTAGACACAGATATGTATGAGTCTTCTATCTTGCTGTGGCACTGAGACGGGGGATCGTTGTTGAGAAAGTAAAATAATAATGAGCCAGTGCATGATATTTCCAACAATATGGTATGTGCGACCAGCAAAGCCTCAGATCAGCCTGCGCATACGCGCAGTCTGATCAGAGCCTTTGCTAGTCGCTTGAGTATTCTATGAGTGTTAAGCTACTGACTGAACACCATTTGGAGTATCTTAGCTTAAAAGGAGACTGCAGAGGCTCGTTTGAGTCTACACTTTGTCAAAATGTCAAATTGTTGGAAATCTCATGCCACGGCTCAATTATACTTTACAGTCCATTATTTCTTCTTAAAAATGTATTGTATTCCTATGATGCTATTTCGCTAAGACCTTTGAGTTATTGTAATAGTTTCCTCTAGCTGGGGCAGAATGTGTGAAGAGGTATTCATCTGGCGCGGAGGTTGATTACAAGTAAGAATGAGGGCAAAGATCAGGAATCGATACAAACTCTGTCTTTTAGAAAAAACAACAACAACTACCGGGACCGTAGTACAGTCAGTAGCGAGTCCGACTGCGGAACCAGGGGTCGCAAGCTCGGCACAGCTCTCCCGTTCTTTCTTGGAGATTGATCATGAAATAATTACTACGATCATTCTCCTCCTTCTGCTGATTCCAAAAGGGCTGTTGTCAGGTACAAGCGAAATTATGTGCATGAGGTACTGGTTAAGCCTTAGACAAGCCTACCCAGGAAAACGTGTGGTTAGGTAAACTGACTATCTAAACATGACCATAGCTGTTAGCTGAGACATAAAGTATCAAACCAACAACAACAACTGCATTGTAATGGAAATGGAAATTCATCTGGTATTCAAGGCTGGCTTCAATGGCTTTTTTCCTCTCTGATTGAAATGACCGGATTACAACTGGAATTCTGTAGGTTTAAAGGATACTAGTCGAGGTGGAGTGTGCAGAATAAAATACTCATCATGGCAAGGGTTAAGAGTTGGGGAAATGTCTCGGAAATTATCACAGTTATAGGCGATGAGTCAAAGGGCCGGTCGGTGATTGTGTATTTGGGAAAAAGAAACTAATGCAATCCTGTGAAAGCAAATTAATATTGCTATTGCTACATGTTCATTTGCATGTCAGCTATGCCTGAAAGTTATTTTTCCTTTGTTTTGTCTCCTATGTTTCATAGCGAGTACTAGGAAAATGACCTATGGGCTAACTTACATCTGTTTGGTCTGACATATGTTTGGTATATATTGATCAAATTTTGCTTACTTATACATTTTAACATTGTCTGGCCACTAGTATGCCGAACGGAGACGAAGTTTTGTCGAAAAAATTGACATCCGCCACAGCTCCCCCATAATTTCCTCCGCTTCCCCCAATCTACGCTCACGCAGATCGGTACTCGAATATATTCCTAAATGCTTACATAAATCTCCATGTGCATGCCGAATACTTAAAATGGTCTAATTGTATAGTCCTTTAGGCATATGACATATTTTCTATATAGTATTAACACCAATATCTACCACTTCCGGTCTATGAAGTACCGGCAATACGCGTAAATACCACCAAATCGACGTATACAATTACCAGTGTGATTATAAGGGTAGAAAACAAATATTTTGAGCGTAACATTGTAAATAAGTTTTTATCCATTAGGTATCCATTTGTAATAACAGGTTGTCTGTTTGTCTCATTAGGCCGGTTTTTCGCTGTACCAATAAGGTTACTTAATGAGTAGTCAAGGCATATGTTTGTTTGAGAAAAAATCTAGAATTTTAAATATATACACTAATTGAAAGTTCTTACCGATCAGTCTTAAATATCAGTTATTTAGAAAACTACATATTTTTGACAAAACGAAAATTTTAGCACAAATTATACGGACTATTTTATATCATACTTTCATGTTGGACGATTTACTGGGTTATACCAGTACAAACTATAGGATAAACATATCCACAATGTAAGTTAGGGTATGAGTAATGGTAGGGTATAAGTAAGGTAGGGTTTGAATAGATAGTCCAAATCTAGCCTAGTAACGCCAATAATCATATCCTACCTAAATATACAATTATAGGACCATTACTATTTTTAACTGCTATAAATGATATCATAAATGACCTGCAATGCAATTTTAACTTGTTTGCCGATGACACATCCATACAAAAATGTCAGGATAGTCATGATGCATGACGAATTGCTCAAACTCTCCATCTATGGTACTCAATGGTTAATTACTTTTAACGCACTAAATACTGAATATACTATAGTATCTAAAATAACAAACACGTGCAATATATCCTGACTTATTTCTTAATGATACAAAAATTACCGATGTCTTGGTCATCTCATATAAATGAGATCATCTCATATAAATGAGATACTGGCTAAAGCGGAAAAAAAACTCTCAAATATAGCAGAGTGATCAAAGCTCACTAACCCCGGCGGTAGCCATCAGAGGCTGTAACACTTTAAAATTGTTAAAGATTTCATAATCCTAAATAAAGTAGTTTCTGAGAAAACTTTGATGAAAAATGTCCACATGTGTTATATAGGAGTGACAGAAGGAAAAAATAGAATTTTGAAAAAAGAAGGCAACATCAGGATTATCATCTTAATTTTCATTTACACATTACACTTTGCCTACCTGAAAGTGCACACACACTTTCATAATCCTTAATCAAGCAGTTGCTGAGAAAACTGACGACAAACATCCATATGTGTTATATATAAGAGTGACAGAAGTGAACACTGAAAAAGAAGGCAAAGTGAGTTTAGCCTCTTTATTTTTATTTACACAATGCACTTAGCCTACCTTAAGGTGTACACAAAATTCGAAAACACTAGCCCAAATAGTAACCCCGAAATCTGCGACAAAAATTTCATTGGAAAAATGAAAAAAATGGACTGATATGCAATATATGGCTGATATTTTGGTACACATTACCACTTATCACCATCAAGCTTTGTACTAAATTTCAGAATCATAAGTCAAGTAGTTGCTGAGAATTCTTTGACAGAAAAAATGCCCATGCGTATTTTATAGGAGTGACAGAAGAAAAAAATGAAAAAAGAAGGCAAATGAGGATAACCTTACACAGTACACTTTGCCTACCTGAAAGTGTACACAAAATTTGAAAACACTGGCTCCAATGGGAGTCGAGAAATCTGTGACAGAAATTTTCATTGGAGAGAAAGAACAATGAACAAATAAAGTGACTGATTAGCAATATGTTGCTGTGTTTTTTTTACACAATACAACACTTTCAAATTCTGTACATTATTTCAGAATCCTAACTCAAGTAGTTGCTGAGAAATCTTTGACATAAAATTTTTACAGATAGACAGACAAACAAAAAAAAACAAACGAACAGACAGACAAACAACACAATTACAGAAAAGGCAAAAACTATATACCCCCTATATACTTCGTACGGTTTAATTATGCGAAGGTCAAAACAAATTTTAGCAAGAAGTTGCCTTGATCAGCTATACAAAAGCATGATACTTCCCTTACTTGATAATTGTTATGTTATTTGATTTTGGTACCATGTATGAAAGTGAACAACTTGACAAACTACACAGCAAGCCAGCTTATTATGTACTTGTGCATTCAGGATCACCAGTAATGAAAAACTATGAAAAGAGTTAGGATGGCCAAAATTAACAAATAGAAGAACAAGTTACAGACTTGTCTTATTTTATAACATATTAAATGATTTGGATCCTCAATACTTAAAACGTTTATGCATATACAAATAACTATCACCTTCGAAGAAACAACTCCTGCCTCTAACCATTAATTCATAGGAAATCTTTTTCCAGATTTTATTTTCCAAAGACGATACATGATTGTAAATAGCAACCAAACGATGTAAACAATCACAGTCACTGAATATTGTTAAAACAAGAATTAAGTCCTAGAGTGTGCAACTAGTTCAAAACAAACTATATTCGTATGGTCATGGCCTCAGTTAAGTGAATCATTGTAGAATAATATTAGGCCTTAGCCACCTAAATTCTCATTCACACTGTTACAACCTTTTAGACTCTTCCAGCTGTTTCAATCCTGATTGTGGAGGAACCTCAGAATCAGAATAACATTATTATCTTATTTGCCCTAGATACAACAATAAAAGATGTTTACTATTTGAAAACAGGGGGTTGAAATTATTAAAACCGTGGTGATATGCGATGATGTGCCATCGATTGTGTGATTGTAGTTCCTTTAAGGTTTGTCCAAAAGACATGTATCTATGGTTAGAACGTTTTAGATGTTGATAGATCTGCTAAATAATCATTTCAATTCATTAAGTATTTAATTATATCAAAATCTGTTGCAATAGAGAATATTTACCTTAATTTCATGCAAAAGTCATATAACGCTGTGTGTTATGTATATTACATTTTGCACATTAAGGAAACTTAATATTATTCAAAGTGTTTATGTTTTCAAATCACTATTAAGATAAATTTACTAGAAGGGAGTAGTTTAACATAATCATTGTGACTTTTTTTTATAAATATCTATAAACATTCGTTTTGCTAAGTAGTTATACTTTAACATCTAAAGTATCTGAATCCAAAGCTGGATAAAACAGCACTTTGGTAAAACTAATGTGTAGTTTTGCTTGCCTCTTTATAATGTTTAAAACATTTTTTTATAGAAAAAAAGATAATTTAAAACGTACAATATTGACTACGAACCCCATACTGGTAACAAAGGCCACTGAATTGTGCCAGTGTTATTTATGTAACTAATCTATTTTCAAATAGCTAATATTGAGACATATCTTAGCTAATTATGCATTGAGCATTTGGAAGTTGCTGATAAAGTTACATACATTTGTAATTGTGTTACATTCTACAGAAGGCGATTATGATTTAGTATGTTTAAGTGCCGATATGCAGTTTTTACATTTGGCTTCCAGGTTTAGAGTTCATTAACTGGCATATACAAAATAGAAAAGCAATCTTTTTTTGTTTGCTGTACGTTGAAGACAAATTACTTTCTTTAAAGGTAAATACAAAGTATGGACACATTTAGAATTGATAATGCTTAAATAATCTGGATGAACTTCGTGTATTTAGGACTTATATTTCCATTTTGTTAGGTTTACTGTAAAAATGTAATGTACATAACACAATGAAGGGTCCAAATCGATTTTTAAAAAAAATGTACGTTGGAATATGTGATGATTCAAAAGTAAAACAAGTGAACTTAATTCCAAAATATCTGAGATAGATGTATGCAGAAGTATATTTATGGTAATCAGCTATTGTAAAAATAATGTATTCAAAATGAAAACGTATGCATCCTATCCATGTATAGAAAATATGACAAGTTTTATATATATATATATATTTATATTACAATCGGTTGGGAAAAGCAGTGCCTGATGCTTTCTGAGTTATTTTTGGGGTCGATTTTTTTTTTTTTTTAAATAGTCATTTATGAAAACTTATGTTTTCAATACATTTCCCATAAAGGCAAATGTCATGTGAACAGTAACGCGAAATATGATATCAATAATATACCAGGTAATCAAAATTTGAGAGCAGAACAGTTTTTTGGGCTTATGAGATACTTAAATGATAGTTTAGGCCATCAAATGATAATAGCAGTGGATGTGACTAATTTCATTTGAACTGAGACTGAGACCATCATGGAAAGTAAGCTTAATAGACAATAATAGCTCAGTTATGGGTAGGTGCGTTAATTATGTCGTATACGTAGAACAAATCTGCACCGCTTTCATAACTGGCATCTACGCTAAAAGTGACTCTTACATATTACATTTATCGACTGTGCCATTGGAGTTTTTCTACCAGATGGATTGAAAAACAAGTAGCCCAATGGGCAACGTTCGCTCACCCGAGAGCCAGCATTATGTTACGAGCTATATTTTACAATTCTCAAAGGCAGGTAGCTCTGAACTTGAAACAGCGACGAGGCATAAGTTTGTACACAATATATTATACCAGTTCTGCTTATCTGCAAGTATTAAAGGGATCTGAATTAAAATGGCTGAAACTTGGGGAAACTTCATTTTCAGACCCGCAAGGGCAGTTTACTCCATAGTCAGTGGTGGGTCTTATAATCAGATCGAAATTCAAACTCATCTACGCTTTGATGTATGTCCTGTTACCTACAAGAACGAATAAGACTAAAATGAAGGTGTTAGAGTGGCAACAGCATTTTACCCAATGAAAATTTGTGGTGATTATTCTGGTCGCTCAAGTGCAGCTTACTCCACAATCCTGAGTGGGAAATGGAAGAAATTCGAACTGGTCATCATTATCTGCAAGAATGAAGAAGATCCAATTGAAATGAAAGCGCTAGAGTGGTAACAACTTTGAAAATCGATTTTCAGACGCTCAATGACAGCTGACTTCGTAGTCGGTGGTGGGGTGGGGCCGAAATTCAAACTCATCCAAGCTTAAATACCTGTAATTGTTACCTGCAAGAATGAGAAAGATCAATTCTAAAACGAAAGCGCTAAAGTGGTCACAACATTTATCCGATTGTAAAGCTATGGAGATATTTTCCGACACTCAATGGCAGTTAACTCCGCAGTCCTATGTAGGATCTGGCCAAACTTCCTATCAAATTAATACAAGCTTTTATGGTTGGCCTTTCTACTGGCAAGAATGAAGGCGATCCCATTATAAATGAAAGCGCTAGAGTGGTCACAACATTATACATCAGTTTTTAATAGGCTTAAGGACAGCTAGCTCCATAGTCAGAGATGAGGTCTGGTGGAAATTCAAAGTCATCCAAGCTTTAATTGTTGTTCTTGTTTCCTGCAATAGTGAGAAATATCCATTAAAAAAGGGAAGGCTCTAGAATGGATACAACATTTCTACCACTATAAATCTATGAGAATTTTCCCAAACGTTCCAGGGCAGCTAACTCCGCAGTCCCTGGTACCATCATGCCGAATTTCGAACCCACTAAAGATTTTTTACTTGTTACTTGCAAAAGTAAAGACAATCCAATCAAAATGAAGGCGCTAGTGTGCTCAAAACAATTATCCCATAAAATGTCACTCAGATTGTTTCTATTTAAAGGGCAGCTTACCCTGTAGACCCTGGTCCGATCTTTTCGAGATTTGAATCCATCCAAGTTATAGCTGTCCTTATTTACTGCAAGAATGAAGATGATCGAATCAAAAATGAAAGCGCTAGAGTGCTCACAGCATTATACATTGGTTTTCAGATACTCAAGGGCAGCTAACTCTGTAGTAGGTAATGGGATTTGGTAGAAATGCACCCGTTGTCCTTGTTATCTGAAATAATGAGTGAAGATCCATCCAAAAAAAATGGAGGCACTATAGTGCTCACAACATTTCTCCCATTACAAGTCTTTGGGGATTTTTCCAGACGCCCAAAAGCAGTTAACTCCGCAGACCCTGGTTGGATCTTGCTGAATTTCGAACTCGTCCGAGATTTAATGGTTGTACTCGTTACCTGCAAGAATGAAGATGGTCCAATCAAAATGAAGGCGCTAGAGTTCTCACATTGTTATACATTGTTTTAGATGCTCAAGGGATGCTAACTCAGTAGTTGGTGATGGGACCTGGCAGAAATTCAAACTAATCCTTTGTCCGTGTTACCTGAAAGAATGATAAAGATCCTTCCAAAAATGAGAGCACTAGAGTGCTTACACTATTTCTCCCATTATAAGTCTATGGGGAGTTTTTCAGACGCCCAATACATGTAGCAGTTACATCCGCAGTCCCTAGTTGGATCTTGCTAAATTTCAAACTCATCCGAGATTTTATGGTTGTACTTGTTACCCGCAAGAAAGAAGATGATCCAATCAATAATGGAGGAGCCAGAGTGCTCACAAGATTGTCCCCATTATAACCATATGGGAGCTGTCTGTTGCCATTGAAACCAGTCTGCTCCGATCTGGCCCTAAGCCTAATGCAGCCTTTCCCCCACCCCATGATTTCAATCGGTTGGCTGGGTTCAGAGATACAGTGAGCCACATTAGTTACGCACCACTTTTTCAGGGCCCACATTTTTTAACATAAATGCTGGAATCGAACATTCTCTATGATAATTTATATATTGACATTTTATCTGTTTGATAACATCGAAAAAAAATATTGGAATCACTCATGCGAATCATTCTGCTACTCAAAGGCAATTTTGACAAATTTTGAAAAATGCACGTGCAAGCGGAACGTCTATATTTTCTATTTTTGTTTTGTGCTAGGCATTATCCATGGTGATCGTTGTGACAGAAAAACACCAAAAACAATTTATTTATTCAAGTAAAACCCCTTTTTTGGTCGTTGAATTTAGTAACACCGTTACTTTTTGAAGAAATGCTCGTTTTAACGTCATATTAACGTCAGTTACAATAATCAAACTGGGTTTTCTTCGCAAACTATTTTGTAATGAGTCACTTGTTGACATAGAAGTATCAAAACACTAAAACATCTTATCATTGACACGTCTTATAGCCTTGGTAGTAGTGACGTCATCACTAACGTTAACACTATGACGCCAATTAATCCATTATTTTCTTTACGAAAATAAACGGCGGATACATGGTTTTTTAAAATGAAATCATAAAACGAGTGTTTTGATAACTAGTTTACTGAGAGTCATACAAAATTTTAACTAACTTAAAAAAAGTATTAAAACCAACTTTTTTCAAACCTTGGTCAGCTGGGAACCAAAATAGTAAAACCTTAAAAAAACTATGAAATTAACAATCACATTCCAGTCTTAGATATTGCCAAAAATAAATCGGCTCTTATATCTGGCATAGCAGAAATTCGACCCTGAAAAAGTGCAATGTGATCTGAGTTTCAATTGCGATAATGCAATGTGAATGGTGTTTTGAAGGTAGTGCACTTAAAAATCCATTTCTCCTTTGTTTCTGATCTGATCACAATGAAATTTCAATGGCTAATGCAAATATAGATGCGCTTTACGTTGGTAGTCTCAGAATAAAATTATCACGTTTTTTTTCGAGTAATTTTACATTTTATAAGTGGTGCGTAACTAAAGTGGCTCACTGTATTCATGTTTGAAAGTGTGAACGGATGGACCCACGGACGGACGGGTGGACGCTGGCTTGAGCCCTATCCTATAGGCTCCCCCGAAGACTTCGGCTCAGGTGAGCTTAATTCTTAAATAAGACTCTTTTTTTAAACAGGCCTTAACCTAGTATATCAAATACAAATATTGCTCTTCTGTTCTCAAAAGTGGACTAAACCGGCAAAGTAAAAATAAGTGATAGCAGTAGAAGTTGCCTCTCTTCGATAACGCAATTAACAGCAGAAATTTAAGGAGCGATAACCCAAGCAGGGTTGCCACTAAATATGCATTTCAAATGTCTCTGACTTCCCACTGACGTTTTCCTGACTTTCGACCATTTTCCAGACCCTTGTTGAGGGCCAGTAATTAGCCATCCTCATCCATCGTTAAATCAAAAGTTGTCTAAAATTATTGGTGATTGCTAATTAAACATTAAAGCTGCATAGTCTGTAACTTTTGTTCTTCTCATTTTGGAAATAAAGTTTCTATTATTCAAGAATACAATAAAAATACTCAAATTCAGGTAAACATTTTACCATTTTCATAAATCTTAACAAAGTATCACTATCAAAACAACAGCATTTATGTTAAAATCAACTGTCTAGAATTATTGGAGGGACGCAAATAATTCCCAACAAGAGAAAAATCACCTGTTTTTATAAGATAATACACTTTTCCGTGCAGTTTTCAACTGTAATGAACATATTTATTGTGAAAACAAAACTTAATTTTATTTTTACAAATGATTTAAAAAGAAAATATTTTTCCGAAAAATGTTCATAGTTACAGATCTAGTCTCTTCAAAGGAAAATCTCAAACCATGTCTATTAGAAAAGGAATAATTCTAAAAATAAACTGCTTGCAATTTATGGAAATATATCAACCTTTTTGGGAAAATAAATTCCATGACATTCCCCTGACTTTTTACAGTTTTCTAAATATTTTATATCCAGGCATTATGCTATATGGACATTGTGGGCCGCGACGCGAGACACCCTGTCTTCGGGGTTTCTGACAAAGCCAGTTTCAAACCAGTATCCTCAGCCACAGAGACTAGCTAGAAAATTGAAATTTCACCTGTAGGAAGTTTCGATACGGTACTTTCCAAAAAGCGAATAACAAAGGCGCTGATCAGACTGCGCGGATGCGCAGGCTGGTCTGCACCTGTGTTGTTCGCAAACTCCTGAAGTCAGGTCTTCTCGCGTCGAGGCCCATTGTAGCAATGCCTATTACTGGTGTATATATGTATGTGGATATTTTTAGATGCCGGATGCAGAGTAGAAAAATTAGACACCCTCTCAAATAATGTACGTATAAATAAATAGTGCAGACATAAGCCTTTGACGTAGAGACGCACAACCTGAACAATTTGTGTTATTTTATCTTGGAAAAGCTCTGAAATGAAGATCAAGTGTAGCTTTATTTGCTAGAGGTATCACCACACCGTACAACCGGCTGCTTAGATGACAGATTACTAACAATGATGACAGATACGGGATTTTATGTCCCATGAAGGGTAGGTTATAATTTTTCGGTTGGCAAAATTGTTAGAGAAGCCCTCTTGTACTCTGTGGTGGATGAGTACACTTGTTAGTGATGAAAGATCCTACAGAAAGAAGCTGACGTTATATCTCTGACAAATAAAGCCACACTTGATTATCATTTCAGAGGTTTCCCAAGAAAAGTCACAAAAAACGGTTATCTGTTCAGGTTGTGCGTCTCTCCGTCAAAGTCTGCTATCTGCACTTATATACAATAAAACTACTATCATTCAGCTACATTTCTGCCAATTTGAAGCCGCAATTGGATTTTATCAAGCTATTGGAGCCCATCAAAGACGGCAGGTAGAGGAAAAAATGGCTGCCTTTGTCAACAGATTAATTTTGAAGTGGCTGTCTTTGATGACAGGTCATAAATTTTAGTGGCTAACATTGACGACAGGTCATAATTATAGAAAGTTACTTTAAATCAACATATTTCTTCAGCCTTTGGTCTCAACTGAAAGCATAAATCATGTTCCGTTTTTTATTCAGGTCAAAATAAATTCTACTTTTCAGTAAAATCTTGAGTTGTAATATCAGTTATTTCATAATATCTGCTTTAAGGACAGGGTTTGGTTTGTGTTGTGCCACTTCCTGGTCATTGCTCAGTTATTTTTTTTTTTGCAGTATCAGTACCTGGGGACAATATAACACCTCCCCTATGCATATCAACGGAAAGTTGTGCATCACTGTTACAGGCTGAATGGCAACAGATAATTTCCTAATCTCTTAACACAGCAAAATTTATTCAGCCTTGATATGGTATGAATTGACACCATGTGATGCTTAAAGCTAAACAGGCACGGTGTCTACTGGCGTTTTGACTGTTATCTATTGCGTTGTGCTTTGGTAACCAAAGTATTTGTTAAACAGATTTTGGTGGTGGATCACAACTTGGAATATTTAGAGTTTGAGGACCCCTTAGATTGACGCCTATTGTTGGATCCCTATCGTCAAAATCTGTAAAACAAAAACTGTGATCACCAAGGCACAACACAATAGATACCAGCCAAGAAGCAAGAAGACACCATGCCTGTTTATCACATGATGTTGACTTGCATACCATAATCAAAGCTGAAAATATTTTGCTGTGGGGAAAGATCAGGTTGCCATTCATTCTGTTACTGTGATTCACAACTTTCTGTTGATTCATATAGTTTAAGAGAAATTTAGTCACCAGGTACTGGTACTACTTTGAACAAAAATAACATGAGCAGTAACCAGGAAGTGGCACAACTCAAAACCAAACCCTGACCTTAAAACCCAAACGTGCAACAAACTGATACTACGATAATAAATAGTGAGTATGATCAGGAACTGCTACAATCACAAACTGCAGACATACCCATGGCACCGCATAATGCATTCTACTGGCACAAAATCTCCACCCCAGATTCTGCCACCTTTGAAGCACAATAAATGCACAGGCCTCACAGAAGCCTTCTAATTATTGCAATGTATCATCATGGAGAAACACTCCAATCAAATTAACACCCTATGACGAAACAAAGAAAAGGGCCCACAACCCACAGACAAAGCTCAAGATTTCACTGAAAAGTGGATATGCCCATTTGTCATCTAACTATTATCTGATCTAGAATTACATTTTGAGCTTATTTTTTTGTATCTATGTCCTCTAAAACCCAGTATGGACCCTGTTTCTTAAGCGTTTGGTCTGGATTTAGACAGTTTAACTATTCAATATCAGTTAGCCAACTGGCAGATAAGATTATTTCTGACCTGAATGCAAAAGAGAAGATGATTTATGCTCTCAGTTGAGACCAAAGGCTGAAGATATATGTTGATTTAAAGTAACTTTCTATAATTATGACGTGTCATCAATGTTAGACACTAAAATACATGACCTGTCATCAAAGACAGCCACTTCAAGATTGATCTGTTGACAAAGGCAGCCATTTTTCCTCTACCTGTCGTCTTTGATGGGCTCCAATAACTTGATAAAATCAAACTGCAGCTTCAAATTTGGCATAAATGTAGCTGAATGATAGTAGTTTTATTGTATATAAGTGCAGATAGAAGACTTTGACGGAGAAACGCACAACCTGAACAGATAACCGTTTTTGTGACTTTCTCGGAAAACCTCTGAAATGATGATCAAGTGTGGCTTTATTTGTCAGAGATATAACGTCAGGTTGTTTCTGCAGGATCTCTCAACACTAACAAGTGCACTCATCCACCATAGAGTACCAGAGGGCTTCTCTAACAATTATGCCAACCGAAAATTATAACCTACCCTTCATGGGACATAAAATCCTACATCTGTCATCATTGTTAGTAACCTGTCATCTAAGCAGCCGGTTGTACGGTGTGATCACGTAAACTTGTTTCTATAGAATCTCTCAGCACCAACACGTTTTTTCGTCAATCGCAGAATACCAAAGGGCTTCTATGCGAATTTTGCGAACCGGAAAGTGTTACATTTGCACTTACCAAAAAGTCGAATCTGTCATGTTTTTAAAAATATATCAAGAAAGGAGATGTAGGCAGTTGAAATTTAAGAATGATTTTGTCAAAGTAAACAGTACGCACTTGTACATATCTTTGGAATTTCCCCACGTGCAGTTGCAAAGGGCACACACAACACAGTCATATGCTTGAAGAATTCCGAAAGTCTTTTACCGTTGACCTTCAATACAGTTATCCCTGCTCATGGATGAAAAATGTATATTTCTAAAACCCATAACTTTATCCAGCTGGCAAAATTATGACATCAAAACAACGTCGCATCGACGTTAATACGACGTTATTTTAAGGTCGTGTGCCTGTTGGATAGAAGGTAACTTGCAAGTATACTTCATTGTGTAATGGTTGAATTGCTTTACATAAACCAGCAAAGCAATTGACCCTTTGTATTCTGATGGATTTTCCAATACATATTGAAACAATGAGTATAGGACTGCCCATTGTGTAATTTCAGGGGTCGAAGGTAGAATTTATCAAATTATGATGTGTTTCTGTACCTGAAGGTTGTTTAATCCTTGCAAACAGTGCTAACCCTGATGAAATGCAGCATTATGCTGCATTTCATCTGGGTCTTCACAGTTTGCACAAGTACCCGCTTAAAAGGGTTTCCAGTGTACGAAGGGTTAAAATTAGACTAATTCAGTATCTGGAGGCTGACATTCTGTGGAAACGAGAATTCTTACATGCATAGTTTTCTTGCATGCATATTTAATTATTAGACCACTGTATCGCCACGTGGTATGCAATGTTCCGGTCCCTTGTAAAGCTAACGGAGATAGGAAACAGTTGGGGGCGTGGCTAGACAGTGACCTTTAATAGTTGAATAATGCATGTATACCGTATATTTTGACCTCAGGCTTAAATGATTAATATGTTGCTTACTGTTACGTATAGGTCATTCAATGTTTTGTGTTACATAACAAACACAAAACATTGTATAACCTATTTAGCCCTGACCCAACTGTTTCCTGTGTTGGTTTCATATCGTATAATGTAGGCTAGCATTATGTAGCATTTTAGGAGTCTCTCATTTCTTTTTTAGCCATGGATGCGTTTACATGGGACAACTAAATTTTCAGCAGCAGTTTTGTTAGATTTTTTTCCAAAATTATCTGGGAAGTATGTTACAGATGTAAAGGCTGATCAGTCCCCACTGTTTGTGCATTCTACCCTGATTCTCAAGAAGTAGAGACACTCAGATCAGCGTGTATATATTCATGTGCCGTTTGGTCATGCTGTCTTATTCAAAAAGTATTTCGGGACAAGCAGTGCAATTTCTGACCAGGCTTCAATGTTCATGTGCAGCATGGTCGGTGTTTTTTTCTGCAGTCGCAACTTTATTGTAAAACAGCTAACATTTGAAATTGTCAATATTCTTATCACAGATTTATTTAGGGATCTAAAAATAAAGATATATTTGGTGAAATTTAAATTTTGGACTGCAATGTCCTCTCATCAAGTAATGGGAAGTGTGGGTTACGGAAAATATACCACGCTGAATATGGTCATTTTCTTGCAACTGATTGGCTGAAACAAAAGGAAGGAGACTAAAGTAAACATGTTTTATCGGTGTGGTGATAATAGATTGCTAATGCTGTGTTAATGGCAACGAGCTTTGAGACGCTTCATTATCACGAAATGCTAAATTTATGCTTCTGTTGTTGTATACAGTAAAACCTGTCTTAAGCGGCCACTCAAAAAGAAGACCGAAAATTGAATTTCAAGACCGCTTATCGCTTAACGCAGGTCGAAAGTATTGTAGAAGCATTCTGCAATACTTTTGACTTGCATTAAGTTACCAATTTTTATTAAGATCTTTGTTTTGTCTATTTTTGATTGGCCGTTTTACACAGGTTTTACTGTATATGTAATAGTTATACAACGGTTTGTCCGCCCCTGTCTCGAGATAATCAACGAACTTTAATATGTTGTCATCCCCTTGAGGATTGCAATTATATTTGACTAAATTTGCAACCTGTATGGTTGCACTGGCTAAGTGGTGTAGCATGATATAGCGATTTCTGTGAAAAGTATCTGTATGTTATGTCATGACGTCATCACACTTAAACGCCACAACCAGAGGCGGATGTGTTATTTAACCGATAATTTTTGCTTGAAATAGCTTTCCAATAGCTAGTTGTCAACAGTAAAGCTTTTTTGAAAAGCGTATACTTGACAGTGTGTAATATTCTATTAGGGATTAAGAGTATCCTTCATATGCATTGTTGTCATGGTTGTGGGACAAGGAAATCTCACCCGAGGACCAGAATAATTCGTCAGAAACGAGGCTCTGCCGAGTTTCTGACGAAAAATTTCAGATTTCCTTGTCCCACAACAAAACATCATGATGGATACTTTTTCTCGCCCACTTTTTGACTTTGTTAGGTTTCATAAGGATTCTGTCAGTTCCACATATATTTTTTAGATTTTTTGCGTTGTTCCAATCTAAAAAATAAATTCACAAACGAATTTTCCAGATGCTGAAAAGGGTGTAAACATAGTTTAGCACCTAAAAACGGAAGCAAAATAGCATTTCAAGCGCCGGTTTTGTTTTTATTGGGGTTTGAATCTAACGTTGGTATCAGTATCTATTGACAAAGACGTCGTGGCGCCACACTGTTTCAATATGTGCGTCACATTGTTGTTGCATTTTAGTGACGTCAGAAATGCTTTTGACGTCATTCAACAATGCGAAAATGGCGGACGCACTAAATATTGCAGTTTTGATGTTTCTACATTATATTTAGGCATGAATTGCTCTGAAAACAGCCTAAATTGTTCTAATTTGAAGTCTTGTGGATGTGATAAGCAGGTCATGTGGATGGGATAAGCAGGTCACGTGGATGGGATAAGGAAATTCCACACGGCGTTTTGCCTATTGAACAGCTTGTCTTGAGCGATAAGTGGGCGAGAAATAACCATATTATAACTAGGTCCCAGATAAGAGAGCGTATGGTGAGATTGTTTTCTGAAAACCCAAAGCATATGTTTAAACTGAAGGGTAGCCAGAAAATAATTACAATGTTAAGCTCATAAAATGTGCTTCAACTACATCGCATTATGGTTATTCCTACGAGTATAACAGTATACTGACTACAATAAACATACCAGTACATGCAGCTATTTTATTTACAACAAGAACTGTCACAGTAACGTGACGAATGCCCCCAAAGGATTTGGTCTAGCATTAGACACATTTGAGGAAAGTTATTTATTATAAAGGAGATATGCTCCAGATACGAGCAAACCTAGATACTAGCTCAGAAGTCAATGTCAAGGTCAAATTGACCCAAAGTGGAACGCACTACTCCGCCATCCAAAGAGGAAAAACACACCAAATTTGAGATTCCTACCTCAAATAATATAGGCAGTATGCTCCAGACACGATAATTCTAGGAACTAAGTCATGGTCACGGTGACCTATAATGATCCGCGACATATCACCATCCTAAGACGAATCCATACAACAAATTTAGGATACCTAACTCAATTAATGTCTCTTTCTGATGATACTCAGGCTGATGTCATTGATGCGTTTAACACTACATCAGATATTTGGACGATATGTTAAACACTAATAATGTTTATTTTGACAATATGGTAAGTCAAATATACCCTTCAGTGCTCCAACTTAATAAAGCCAACACCTCTGATACCAAAACCGCATTTTTAGACTTGCTTTTGTCTATTTCTAATGATATTGTTTCTACATAAATTTATGGTAAACGTGACGACTTTGATTTTGTAATTGTCAATTTTCCATTTTTAGATGGTGATATTCCTCGCTCTACATCCTATGGAGTCTATATCTCTCAATTCATTCGTTTTGCTAGAGCATCTAGCTATGTTGCTGACTTCAACACTCGCAATAAATTGTTAACTCGGAAACTTCTTAAACAAGGCTATTGGTATCATAAATTTCGCAAAACCTTTTCTAAATTTTATGGACGATACCATGATTTGATTTCTAACTTCCAAGTTGGACATAAATCTCCCTTGCGCCAAGGACGTTCTGAAACTGATTTCTATGGTGACTTGGTGTATAAGTTGAAGAAGATTGTTGGCTCTAATAATTTTCAGCGCTGTTCATTAAAATAATTTCCCATTATAAAAAGATTGGATATAACATTAATGTATTGCAACAGACTGCATGCTTAGTGGTCAACTTTGCTTTCCTCTTTATTTGCACGCCGGTGGGTCGGACTTTAGACTCTATGATGGTTCCGACTTAAAGACTTATCTATTGATGAGATGGTGGGGGCCTGATGCTTTGGCTGTTTGTCGGACCCACCTGGGTTTACCTGTTGGAATTCTTTTGCTCCAGTATTCAGTTTTATTTACTGATGAGTTCTTATCTTTGCTTTATCTCCCTGTTATATCTTGATTTATATGTTTTAGGAGATGACGCATTGATAAGTTAGGGGTATTTCATGCAAACCAAATATCTATGTGTCTTGATCCACATCTAAATTAAGGGTTAGGTTGGCGCCTTTAAACCGGTTTAAGCCCTCCAGTAAATTATTTTACTGACCGTTCCAAGGCGGTACTACTTTTGTTTCTATTGGTAATGGATGTTTAAGTGTTTAAGAATAAGAGAAAACCAAAAGACAAAGTCACCATCTACATTAAAATGATGCGGAAGAAAATTTTCAAGATTTATTGTCATTTCTTGCAAGAAAAGGTCTTCGTCAAAGTGCTTAAATGAACGATAAGAAGCGCTTATATGATCTTTTGTTTTGGATATTTTACTACTAACTCGACGTGTTACACATACATGTAAGTGATTACTAATTGATAGCTCTGAAACAAATCTTTCTGATATATTAGCTTGGGCAGTAGTGTGTACATGGTCTACCAGGGTAGCAGTGGTTGGATTTTTTCATGTTTTTTTTCTGTCTTGTGTTTGCTATGTCTTTGTGCGCGTCTGTTTATATGTGCTTTGTGGTCACCTGCTGGGAAAGGGCTGACCTCTTGGCTCTCGTTTGTGGTGTCTACCTGTGAATGTGTCAATTTCCTATGGTATCCTTGGTCAGATGTGTTACTAGATTGTATCGATTCCTGATCTTTGCACCCTACTTACTTTACATACCTTTATTGCAAGAGGCTAAGGATATACACAGATGACCAGTTATGCATAGATTTTGCTTGTATCACGCGTTTTTTTGTATTTTGCAAGTGACGTTTAGGAGGCTTTCCACTAATAGTTGGCTGTCCATTTGAGCAAAAGAGGCTTATTTTCACTTTTGATGGCAAAATTGAGTAGAAGCCGGTATCCATGCTATTTATGTTTATATATGTGTGGTTAACATGATAGGGGTGGATACCAAGTCTGGAAATGTCCCTGGGACTCAGAATTAGGTCAAAGGTCAACTGGGTACAAAATAACAAGATAATAGACTAATCACTCCTTTCTATGTCATCTCCCGTCTGTATAGCATCCATTAAACTCACTGACACTATCCAGGATGTACTTAAGATACTTGTTGCATGTTTTACATAACCTAGACAAGAACTGAGCGTATGTCCGTGCAATGTTAAAGGTCATTTAAGGGCAAATTTTGCAAAATAAAAGTATGCAATGTTAATGCTGCAATTGTTATCGGTGTCATACCAATCTAACAATACAAATCAAAGCTGCATGTGAATGGTTTAGTTGTCATGCATAGTAATATTGATAGCGTAACTACAGGCCAGGCCAGGATTAAAGGTCATACACTTAAGTGCCCAGTTTGTGTAGAAATGCATTGAAAACAGCTTCTTTATGTAATCAGCACACTCAACATAACCATTAAACAACAAAATAAGTGAGTAGGACGTATGAGCACAGTAAATATTTCACTAAATGAAATATAGGTATCCGATTCAAACTTGCATCAAAAGACCTCTTCGGCTTCTTAAAGGGCACACTAAGAGACAATTGCAGATCAGTTTTAATATCCAAGCTGTCTGACTAGCACTTTTGTTGCTCAACTAGCTAAGCTTTGTAGCACAGCAGGCAAGACTGAGTCATGCCTGGTTGTCAAACCTTAAAATATATTTTCTCTTGATGTGGCTCAGTTATGATAAAGTAAGCATTACATATAGATGCTGCTTGTTTTAGTTTTCTACAGCTGCATTTTGACTGGTTGTAAACCCACTCACAGTTTATAGTTATGGTTTCCACTTTAATAACACAAAAGAGGATCAGGCTGCAGGCTCAGTGATGACCCTATCCTAAACTTTTAACAGTTTGTTAGTGCCTGATGCTTGTCTTTGTCTGGGCCCACCATAGCTCCATTTGAGGTTCTATGTGTGGGTTACGAGCCCTTTTCTTTTTTCATCATAGTGTGTTAATTTACTTAGATTGATTCTATGTGACAATGCATTGCATAGGTTAGCCTCCATGCGAGCTAAGCAAGTTTTGTGTGTTAACAACAACAAAACCTATGGTGCAGATTTGGCACCATATTAGTGCACTTTAGACCAAAGTGGTTTCCGCTGCAGTCTGTTCGAATGCAGTGGTTCTGTTGTTGTTGATTCATTGCTTATTGATTTTCCAATTGTTTGTGGGGGTTTGGTTGTTGGTCAATGTCTTGTTATGCTGTACTTAGTGTACAATCTAGTTTTAAAATCATCTCGCTGAGGAAGAGAGAGCGGGTTGCTTTACTTTAACTGTCTTCCTGCTGACTTTTGGTTATTAGTGTTCTGTGTCTATTCCTTACAGTGCTGTGAGTTGGTCGGCGCTTAGTGATTGTGGTATTTCCTGGTCATACTCACTTACATTTTGGTCATTTCTTGTTTATTACAATCAAAATAGATCAGTTCTTTTGTGTAAGTTGCTTAACTCTTTGTCAGTGCACTCAAACGGTGACTTATCTCACAACAATTATTGCTATAGCAGATTTATCTTTTAAAAGTAGAATATGAAATATTTGGAAAACCTATGACATCAAACCTACAAGCTAATGTTCATTTCAGAGATACTTTAGAACACTTGCACCTCATTGACATGCATTTCGTCTTGCATAAACAGCTAATTTGCTGCATGCACACAACCGTGATAGCTAGTAAGCACTTCCAAACAACTTCTAGTCAGTCTGAACTCCTTGCCACAAGTCAATAGTTTCAGTTGGTTTATTTTCTAGATCCATTATTACATGGTCTGCTTGAAGCCATATTTTAGCTTGATAATTTGCTTGTCATCATCAATACCTCTTACATCCTTTTCTCTGATCCCATATAACGAACATACAAACGCCCAAGCATCATCGACGTTATCATCCCTTACTACTCCAGTAAGAAGATGGGCATACTTAATGAGCATTTTCTAGTATGTATTCTTGCCTTTGCCAGATAAAGATACATGTGTAGTATGGTATTACATCCTGTTAGCGCATGAAAGCATAAAATAATGGACAATACTAAATGGGGTAGCTCTTCAGCAACAAATTGGAAGGAGCGCATTTCATTACTCTTGCTGTTCCTGAGAGCATCCAAACCTATCAATACTGCAGGCCCTGAGGTGATACAGTCACAGTATAAACACATCTGATACCCTGGTCTGTGTCAAGACATTTGCCAACATTTCTTTTATATCCCACTGCTGTTGCATCTCACGCATGTAATGTCATCCTAGTGTCCAGATCTTCATGATCGGATCACAAGTGGGGCGCTTCATGTATATTCAATATAGCTCTTATGTCATTTTCGATTCCTCCTGAAGTAACCATTTCCTAGTCTCAGGTAATTTGAGAGTTTTAGCTGTCAAACTTACAGACAATGTATCAGCAGCCAAATCAGACTTATTCTCACCCAGGACTATGAAATTTTCCTAACATTGTAGCCAAGTTCCAACATATGAATTGTCCCACATGGCATCATACTATGAGAAGGCGAAAACTAGGATGGAGTTACATATCACAATTGCAAACTATCATGCTAAGAGGTATACAGATGGACGAAAAGTAGTTTGGTAACAATTGTCCGTGTACGCAGCTAATTAGCTGTGGATGCAATACAAATTGTATGCCAGTGCGATGAAAATGTTCTGAAGTATCTCAGAAATGCACATCAGCTAGTGGATGTGATGTCATTGACAGCGCAAGTCCTACATATTTTACTTAGAATATATCTGCTATAGCAATAATTATTGAGAATTAATTTGCTGTGTGAGTACACTGACAAAAATTTGAATTATAACTCAGAAACTTACACAAAAGAGTAGATCTGTTTCTTATGTTATATAGAAGAAATGACCAATACGCAGCTGTAGAAAACTCATTGACATCAAAATAGCATCTATTTGTAGTGCGTACTTGATCCTTTTTGAGACCAGCCAAGATATCATTGGTTTTCGGTGTTAACGACCAGGTATGACTCAATCCGGCCTGCTCCGCAACAGCCTAGCTAGAGTCAGGATGAACAGTACCTTATAATCAGTATACAATGAAAATGCTAGTCAGACAGCACGGATAGGAAGCTTCTCTTGTTCTTTATGCTTAAAGAAGATTTTCTCTTAGCTTGGCCCAATAAGAATCCCATGAGTTTATCATGTACCCGCCATGTTCAATGGAGAATTAACCTTGCTCGTACAACCCATACCCAATTAATGTCCCTTATGTGTGTCTCGTACAAAGACTTTTTTTCTCTCATATAATGGTCCTGCGTGTGGGCATTTGTGTCACACTGACACATTTCTAGTTAACTGCTAGTTAACAATTATATACTTATATTACCTTTAGCTAGGCTGTTTGCTGCGCTCATACGTCCTACTCACTTATAGTCCAGGCGCTGATTTCTGTACAGGCCTTAGTTTTTGACTTGGCACAACTTACCTGCCAGAAAAGGTTTGACTGCAGAAATGCAATCCTGGGGTCTTCTGCAATACTCCTAGGTACGTCGTACAGTTAAATTGTGGTAGCAGTTGTGCTGTAGGACGTCATCTTTGAACGTACCCTACGCTAAATGAGGCTTAGGTAAATTGAGAGGAAAACACGCCCCATGTTCCACCATTGCTTCCTATTCAGCATATTACCCTTTAAATTTATACATTACATGTATGCAATGGCATACGACAGTAAAGCAATACAAAACGTTTGTGTATATGGTATATTAGACGTGAAAATGTCCAATTTTCAGTGTACATTCTCTGCTGCAATATATTGTATCTTTGACTTATACTAAAATATTTTATAGGGACATGACGATAGCCTTAAATCATTAAGTGAGATGCAGCAAACAGCCAGCATGCGTTTAACCATTATACAATATGATATAATAGTTATGTTCGTTACCTACTTTCAAATGTTTTACTATTTAATGCAGTAATATCATTAGATTATGGGATACCAAACGACCTCCATAAAATGAGGTTTGTAGACTGTAAAGTTCTAAAACCAAATTGTATTAGCCACATAATGAAGTGCGTTAGCTTTTCAGCAGATAAGGCGTTACCCTGCAATAGCCAAATTCACTACGTTACCCTAAAATAATGGGAATTCCTATAGTATTTATATCCAGTTATTTCATAATCTTACGTATCAATATTAACTTTTTTTGAAAGAAAATAACTAGCAATATGATTTTTAACTAATTTTGGCTCCTGTTATTACAGTTATATATGTTACTTTCTGCTAAATACAATATTTAATGAAATAACAGCACTATATCACCAATTGTGTAAGCCACCAAAATACATGCAATTATAGCTTGTCAGCTATTGACTACAATAACTATTCTGGTAGCTATGATTTGGGGAAAAAACTTACACTTAATTCCTAAAATTACCATTTTTATTTACAATATTGGTTGAAATCGAGAAATGAAACGTTAAAGCAAACGTTATTCCTTGCCATAGCAAAAACTGTTTTAATCGTAATGGTTTCTGTCCCATATATGGCAAACGCCATGCCTATTCGTATGGTTAAAACGCTCTATATCCAATCATTATCCAGTACGATGAAGAAACAATACAACTGATGAGAGTAACATATACAACAAAATTATTTAACCCATATTAGACTAGCGTTCACATAGACATATAGTACCGACCAAAATCAGGCGCCACAGACTGCAATGTTTGATCAGGTTCTCTACTGTTTGCTTACAGGATGTTCTATTAAAATTTGAATAAGAATGAAAAACAACACCCATCAATCTTGAAGACGAAAATGGACTGGTCCATCTGATAAAAGTGGGAAGTTTCATTCGACTTTAAAGGGTTAAGGAGATGGTGACATTTATCATATGCTTTGTCTGGTTCTGCATTGTTATAGGTCATTGAAACAGGATATTTTTTACAAGGTTCTTTATAATTATACACTTAGAACAACTCTCTTGCATTGTAAAGATTTTATTGTAGCTGTTGAAAAATGAATGGACTCAAATGAAATATTGGAAATTTTGTTTTGCATAATGTCTATCATTTACTTAGTCTAAACGTGGAATTTGTTCATATAAAATCATTTCGATATTCAGATTGTCAAATGAGGACATAATCATTGATGCAAGAATGGCATCCCATTGATCCTTTGTAGGTGCCAAATCAAACTATATTGATGATAAATAGTAACGTAAATAAAATATCAAATAAGTAAGCACATTTGATACTAGTTCAGCAATGAAGGCTCATGCGAGCCTGTGAAAATCTGTCATTAGACACATCAGAGCATTTGCTGCTTGTATATGTAGATGAAGACAAACGCTAGTTCCACTGCACGAGCATGGGGGATTAAACGGTGCATTTGCCCATGTGAGGTAGGTACCAAAATCACATATGGTGGTTCAAATCTTCAATTGAGTATGTATAAACTACATAAGAGAGGTCAGCTATTGTTTTTTTATTACTTTATGGCAACGAAATTCACACTTGTGCTACTGTCAAAGATCATATCGAAGATAAGATATTCAAAATCTTGTATATTATATCACATAACATATGCAACAAAAGAGGCACTGCTTTATCAACCTCTAAGATTTTTTACCTAACTTTAAAAGTAATAGAAGTATGATTTCCTTTGGAAGGAAGCATTGCAAATATGACATGCATAATATACTTGCATGCATCCTTTCTAGGCATTGCATTTAAGTCTTTCATTGATGACAAAGGCTACTGCACAAAGTGTTTGTAAGAACAATTGACTCTTTGTATGTCTCTATAGATCACTACCATCAACATGTTTAGTGCTTTTATACAATTTTCCTATTTATATGTAATGCATTTGTTTTTCTGTCTGAAGAAAAAGATGTTTTTTAGAAAAAGTTGTGTTGATTTTAATTTTATATCACATATTTATTCTTATGTTATCAAGAGCTATATTCACAAGACTCCTGTAATAACTCAGCCAAGCCACATTCTGAATAGTGAAAATTATCATCAGGTATTTAAGCATTGATTGTTAACACTGAGTAAAATATCATGACTGACTGCATGTTTTAAACGTTTTATTTTTCCATCCAATATCTTAAAGAACATTTTTAAGTATAGTTTATATTGCCTGAGTGTCAAAATGTCTTATTCAGCCAGACATAAATAGACTGATAATGTCATATGTGTTAAAGATAGTTTCTTAAGCAGCAATTAACATGTGTTAATTGCATACGATCATATCACATGAGATCGTTGTCATCCATTATATCTGATTTTACCCATTTTCAGGGAAATGTTTCTTCAATATAAAACATCTCCTTATAAAGTGATATTAGTTTAGCAAATGATCGAAGGTGCTAACAGTTTCATTAAGAAAAATTATAAAAGGTATGCTGAAAAAAAGTAAAATCTATTAAATCTATTAAGAAGCTGAAACAAGTAATGTGTCATCATCTGCATATGAATATAAATGTCAGTATACAATTTGATTTTTAGAGATTTTCTTTAAAAATAACTGACTACAGACACGTATAATGCATAACCACTATTGTAATATATATAAAGTTTATCCTACCAACTCTTAGGCAATTGATTTTGTCTGAATGTAAGCAAAGAAAAACAGTATAATTTTATTACCATATCTCTAAACATTTAGTAATTTGTATTTTTTTCTATGGAAATTAACCTAGGTACTATACAAGGAGCTAACCTATATTATGTTACTGACTTTGTTTGCATAATGTGTACAATAGTAAACTGGGTACATAAACTATTTTCAAATGACTAATGACACTTCATTCAATAAAACTTAGTTGTGTTGTTTTTCTCCTGCAATAAATATTACAAAATTCTACATCCTTAATATTTGAGCTTTTCATGGCCCAATCGTACACTGTATTTGACAACATTTAGGACAAACAATGGGCCTTCTGATATTTGATATGGTTATATATGTTACTTTGATAAATTTGACAGAAATGTTATGCATTCTACTACTGCTAAAGAGTTGTGTATGTCTTTGTTTGTATGGTTTAGAGTCTTTAACTTTGGACAAATTAAAATGATAGTTTGTGTAGACGAAAACTTAAAAAAATTGCATTGTAAATGTAAATGTTTAAAGATATAGTAACTTAATAAAAACTGATGAATATTTTAGAACGAACTGCTGTCTTGTTATAAATTTAAACAAAACAGGTTTGACATTAAATATTAAATAAAATACCATATGACATATAATATAAGGTATTTAGCAATATATGTATATATATATAGGAATTCTTAAAGTTTGTAATTTACGTTACATATTGTCATACAGACATTAAAATGTGGAATTTACACCAAAACGCAGTTAAGTATAGCTTTTTACTATCGTGTATCGATAGAATGCTCAATTATATTTTTAAAAAATCAGCAGATAGTATTGCATGCTAACTTACAAAGTGAAATGGTTCTAACCATATCCATCATTTTTAGGGGGTAATCATATTCAACAGCTTATAATTCTTAAAGTAATTATGATAGAAACAAGATGTTTGCAGTTCTGAAACAGTCAGGTATTTATCTTTTCCAAACATGGTTTGTAAAACGTATATACTCATTATAGAACTTATAAAATTAAACTTTGACAAAAATTGTTTGGTTTTGTAAGGCGAAATTGAAGATATAACGTAAATAACAGTTATAACATAAAAGTTGTGCTTCTGGGTGCAAACACTTAACTTTCATAATTGTTTGGGTCCTTATCGAGGTTTTGGAAGTAAATAACAACCGTATGCACCATCTGGATACAACCTAGATACCGTTTCTTTTTCAAATGTCGCCATTTTGTTTTTTATAGTAAAAATGGGGTAGGTGTACAAAACGCCTCCTCCTGGAAAACTGCTACCACAATTTGACTGTACGACGTGCCTAGAAATGTTGTAGAAGGGTAGTTCTTACTATTTCTGAAGTCAAACCTTTTCGGGCTGGACAATTGTGCCAAGTCAATTTTCAAAAACCTAGCTCCTTGACTATTATCCTGATGTTTAATGTATATGTTCTAGGTATGCTGATCGCTAAAATAAGCTATTTTCCATGCATTTTACCCAAATTGTGCACTTAGATGACCTTCAAACCTGGTCTGGCATGCAGTGACACTATTAATGTCACAATGCATTGCTTCTTAACCATTAACATGCAGTTTTGTGATAATTTTGTATTTTTGGGTGTGTATGATACTGTCCGTTTGATACCTTAGCCAGTTTTAAAACTGACTTGAGAAATTATAGAACAGAACAGAACAGAACAGAAATTTTATTTGGACTTAAGCATTACAAGCTCATCGTCACAACAATACATAATATACAAAACATATATTTTACGCATGCATTCAAAGTGTAATTAATTTGATAAGTTTGGTTTGAGAGTGAAGCAAATTTAGGCATTTTGTCCCTATTTTGCTGCAAACTCATGTCAGTACACCCTTGGTGAGACTGTCTACAACCAATTGTATATTTCTGTGTATCACAGAAGAGCATACTGCAATAAGGGCAAAACCAGGCCGGACTCTTAAAAGCAACATCGGTCCAGGGTTCGCACTCTTTGCGTCTCTCCAAAAGCTATGAATTTAGAACGTACATTTCGAAAAAGTTAACTCCCGGTCCGGTGTCCCCACCCGGGCTCTCTCTGTATGCGAACGTTCATTTATTTTTATAATAAATTCCAAAAATTAGGTGCATCTGTGAACAGTATAAGTATAGATTCCGACCAGACGCCGCATGAAGCAACACCTGGTCCGGGTCTACACTGTTCACCAGGCAAACTTCAAATCTCGTATTACGACAAAAGAATGGTCCCACGCCGGGTCGTCCAAGTTTAAGCCGATGCCAAACGTTTTGGATCCAGATCAGCCCGATGTCTCTCGGGTTTGACCTGGGTCCAAACCGTTTGTGTCAAGTCCCCACCAGCATAATCATAGTGAATCGTGTTCCAGATATCATATTGTTTTTGGATGTAGTGCAAAACTCATGTAATTCACCTGTCGTAATGTTGTCATTTTACGATAGTGAACTAAATGACCCCTGTTGTCACTGAGTCAATACCGTGCACGTGCTTCTATACTGTACTGTATATTGTATACTATTATATTTGAACATACTGTCGTGCCGGCCGGGAGTGACAGTTGCGTAATGCTTTGTTTCACTTGCTAAGTGGAACACTAACGTGTGCACTTCGCTTAGGCGTGCGCGAATCGATATAGATCGCTTGTGTATTGATCCTATCCTGTGGATAGGATTAGTACACGGGCGATATATCGATTCTAAGTCCCTGATAATTTTGTGAGCAAGGCATGGCGTCACTGTCACTCTTGGCTGGCCGGACATTACATCAACTGATTTTTAAAAATTTATGTCTAAATAATAATTCGCTATATATCGACTTTGTCCTCTGGCGGATCGAGATCAGGATGAAAAACCAGTTGCACAGCCCGGTAGTACGGGCAGTGAACCCGCGGTTTGAAGAAGGTAGCAATATAGCCTGCTCGGCTGAATAGAATCACTCGGTTTTTAATCCGACTAGGGTCGAAATCAGGCTATAGTTTAGTTCCATAAGCACTACCTCAAAGTCCAGTTCGGTCTAAGACACACAGTCATAGAGAAAGTTCTGTTGTCAAATGCTACCTGCGCTTGCTCGAGCGCTCAAAAGATTAAACACGACTGTCACATCTTTTGTTAAAAATTGAATAGGTGCACTTACCTCGAGCTCGTGCAAGTAGTATGTCGCACGGGTTTATTAAGCGGCTAGCAATAGGCTAGACGGCCTAACCGTAAATTAAGCCATGCAGGTCAAGATAATTTGGATTTACCAAATTATATACATGTACTCTCAGTACAACAATAGACATTTTAGGCAAATAAAGCAGACAATGTGATAAACTAATTTTTTAACGGGGTCGATGTGCAATTGTTTTAATATCCAAGTTAATTTAAATTCACATTCTAAAGATTTTAGGCATAGCATCTTCAGTTTTTATGTCTTATGATCTTACTGAACACGTTAGTTACATGTTTTATCGCATCCTTTACCATTTTAAATCACGAATGCTCATGTACATAATGTATATCGTTTTTATATGTATAACTGTTTATATGATTTGTTTTATAGAGGGCCACTTGGTAGACTGGCTAATTTAGCTAAAAGTGAAACCCTCTTGAAATATTGTATAAATAAATAAATAAATAAATAAATAAATAAATAAATAAATAAATAAAAGAATGCTGCACCTAACATAACATACTTTTATTTATGAAATTTGCACTTAAATGACCTTTAACCTTGCACAGGCTTACCCTCAGTTCTTGTCTAGGCTATGTATCAAATACAACAAGTATCTCCATTACATTCTGAATGATTTCAGTTAATTTAATGGATTCTTTATAGGCAGGAGATGACATAGAAAGGAGTGTTTTGTCTAATATCTCGTTATTTTGCACCCAGTTGACCTTTGACTTAATTCTGAATCATAGGGACATTTTCAGATTTGGCATCTATCCCTATCGGTTTTACTACAAATATTAGAACATAGTTAGCATGGATGCCAGCTTCTACCCCATTTTGGCATCAGAAGGTTTTTTTGTGATATGGAATGCCAACTATAAATATTTCTCCATTGCCGACAGTGCAAAATAGCAGTAAAGTAATCCATTCTCAAAATCTATTCAAACATACAATTTTGCAGAAGTGTTTTATTTGAAAATGGATGTTTCCCATCTCAAAAATTAGTCATGTGTAAATCAGTTGGGGAACCCCCTCGTCCCGCAGCAAATAAACAGTCAGAGGGGGTACTCTAAAAATCGAAACATCATTCTCCTGCTTAGGGCATTAAATGTTCAAACTCTCTTGATTTTGATTTATTTTATCTGGCCTCTTATCACCTTCTAATCAAGCAAAAGGAATATGACCAATGAAATTATTCACAGGAGTTTTATTCTGATGACCACTTCCTCCTCAAAAAGGGCGGGGCCATGCTTCATGAATATTTAGTAGAATGCTACCTAAACGTAGTTGTTTAAGACGTTCTCGATCACATGACAGCAGATCTCCTGCCATAATTTACATCAAAACGTCTGCCCCACTTGACTACCAGTGTGTGTAGTCAATATCAGTAATGAAAGCGTGAATAAAGGTAACTTATGAAGATGTTTCTAAAAAGCAGCTATAAATTGATATTCTAATTTGACGTATATTTTCGAAATATTGATGTTATCAATTACTTTTAATTAGAAAATGTCCATTAACTCTTTTGGTGATATGGTATCATACACGTCACAGTTTAAACATAAAAAAATAATCAAAAAGCTTCATTTAACTGTGTAGAAAGGTGCTGAATGCTGCATGTACCCATGTGACGTCACCAGCAGCGTCGCGTGATAGTAAGTCAAATAAACGACTGATTCATACCAATTCTGGGTTGCACATTAAAACCTGCGCGTAGCTTTCCAATCGCATGGACAGTTTGCAAGAAAAGTGCAAAAATATGGTGATGCCTAATTCAAAGTCCTCTAGAATAGTCGGCGGGTACATTACCCCGGCATCCAATTAAGGTTACCTTGCACCCCCCCCCAGGACAATTTTTCATGGGTGCCAAATTGTTCATTGGGACCCCCTGGATGGGAAACGAAGGTGTCCTCAAAAAAAATTTGGTTTGGGCTATGTGAAATTGCATGGTTTCTATGCCAACCCATAGCGTATTTGAGAATGGGGATCTGCCTATAAAATTACTCATATCTCAGCTGTTACTTATCCTAGACTACTAAACTTAGTACCAAATTAAAGCTTAGACATATGCCTATTATCCCCTAGTTGCATATGGAAATTATATAATTTGCATATTCATAAATATTTATGAAAACATTAAAAATGTGTTTCACGAATGGGGGTATACGTACAAGATCAATAATATCTCAGCTGCTTTTAGTCGTAGAGTACTAAAATTTGTACTAAAATAAAGCTAAGACATAGGCCTTTCATTCCATGGTCAAATATGCAACGTACCTTATTTGCATAATTTGCATATTCATGAATATTAATAAAAACGCTAAAAAATAAGGGAAAATCATTACAAATATAAATAGGCTGATTTCATCCCAATATTGTCATTGTTGCATGTTTTAATATAATCAATGTTACAATTTGACAGGTCCAATCATCCAGTGGTCCTATATGAATATTATCTCATTTGAATATTCATGAAAATGCATGAAAACTTAAAAAAATGAGGGAAAATCACGTAAAAACTATAAGCCTAGGGGAGGGGTTAAGGTATGATCTATCCTGCACTCTTAGGGCCTTTTAAATTCATGCCCAATTGCTCAGTGGGACCCTCAGAATGTGAAATAAAGTTCTCCTTACAAGAAATTAGGTATGGGCTACGTGAAAATGCATGGTTTCCATGGCAACCGCTAATATGATTCTCGAGATTGGGGGGGCAGGCCTACAAATTCAATCATATTTAGGGTTCTACTTATCCTAGAACACTAAAATTGGTGTCAAATTAAAGCTAAGACACATGTTTTTCTTCTTTTGGTCAGTTTGGTAAATCATCTAATTTGCATATTTATGAATATTAATGAAAACCTACAAAAATGAAGTAAAATCATAAAAAAACACAAATGAACATATTTCAGCACAAAAACATCATCAAACCACCATTGTTGCCAGTACTTATATCCTCAGTGATTCAATTTGATAAGTTCTTTCATCCAGTGGTCCTATATGAAAATTATCTCATGGTCCTATATGAAAATTATCTCATTTGCATATTCATAAATATTAATGAAATCTTAAAATGATTGAAAAAAGCATGGGAAAACTAAAATAGGCAATGGGGGTAATCAGACCTAAATTGAACACATCAGACATTTTATTATGGGCATAAATTTGTCCAATAGAAAAAAAAATATTGTCCTCAAAAATAAATGTTATTAGGGTTTTTGAAATTTCATGGTTTCCATGGCAACCCATTATGCCGACTGTAAAGATTGGGGGTATACGTACAAAAAATACTCATATCTTAACAACATCTCATCCTAGATTACTAAACATGGTACCAAACTAATCCCTGGACACAGCAGTTTAATTTGGTAGTTAGATATGCAAATTATCTTATATCCATATTCATAAATATTAATGAAAACTTAAGAAATGAGAGATAAAATCTCAAGAAATTAAGGGGTGTATGTATAAAATTACCAATATCTCAGCAGCTATGCGTCTGAGTGTATCAAACTTGGTGCAAAGTCAATGCTCAGACATAATACTTTTACACTAAGTTCAGCTTTGAAAAATAGTTAACATAAATAATTATGAATTTTAATTAAAACAGAAAAAACAAATGAAAAATCGCGGAAAAATCAAGGGGGTGTACTTACAAATCTAATAATATCTCAATTGCTAAGTGCCCTAGAGTACCAAAATTGGTTTTAAACTAATGCTAAGACAATAGTATGTTTAACAAATTATCAAATTTTAAAATGGTCATATTATAATATTCATGAATATTGATGAAACCATGAGCATTTTGAGAATAATATTTGAAAATGTAGGGATATACCTACAAAACTACTCATATCTCAGCAGCTTATAGCCCTTACGTAGCAAACAAGGTGCCAACTTATTGCTATGATACAGCCCTTTATCACAATGGTAATATTTGCCAGTTGTTGCATTTACATATTCATAAAAATTAATATAAACATTAGAATAAAGAGAAAAATCGCCGAAAAATGAATGGGGTATACCTACAAAATTACCAATATCTTAGCTGCTAATTGCCCTAGAGTAGCAAACAATATGCTTAATTTAAGTCTATGCATAGCAGTTTTACCTAGTGGGAAGATATAAGAATTAACTAATTTGTTTAAGATCAATATTAATAAAAACTTTAAAAATACAAGTAAAAAATGTATACAAATTGATAGCAGTGTCACTTACAAAATTACTCATATCTCAGCTTTTATAAATTTTATACTTTTTTTTCTTTTACAAAATTTTACTTAGGATTATGCTGTTTGATATGGTACCAAGCTTGTTACTATTGGGCAATTGGAAGCCAAGATATGAATCACTTTGTAGCTATACCCCCTTAATTTTCCTGTATTTTCTCTTAATTTCTCATGTTTTCGTCAATATTCATGAGAATTTAAATTTGATGTGTTATGAATTGGATCATTTTGGTAAACATGTTGTGTCTATGCATTGACTTAAAATCAGGTTTGGCACTATTGGGCACTTAACTACTGTGATATGAGTAATTTTGGAAGTGAACCGCTTGATTTTTCCGCCATTTTTCTTTCATTTCTTCTGTTTACATTAAAATTCACGACTATTCATGATAAATATTTTTCATATTATACCTTTTGGTAAAAGTACAATGTCTAAGCATTAAATAGGCACTAGGTTTGATACACTGGAACACATGGTTGGTGAAATATTTGTCATTTTATATGTACATCCCTTAATTTTTCTAAGATTTTTCTTTAATTACAAAACTTTTCATTAATATTCATGAATATGCAAATGAGATAATTTTCATATAGGACCACTGGATGAAAGAACTTATCAATTGAATCACTGAGGATATAAAAACTGGCAACAATGGTGGTTTGATGATGTTTTTGTGCTGTGGTCCTATAAGCGGTCCTATTGGACAAATTTATACCCATAATAAAATGTCTGATGTGTTCAATTTAGGTCTGATTACCCCCGTTGCCTACTTTAGTTTATCCATGCTTTTTTCAATCATTTTAAGATTTCATTAATATTTATGAATGTGCAAATGAGATAATTTTCATATAGGACCATGAGATAATTTTCATATAGGACCACTGGATGAAAGAACTTATCAAATTGAATCACTGAGGATATAAAAACTGGCAACAATGGTGGTTTGATGATGTTTTTGTGCTGAAATATGTTTATTTGTGTTTTTTTTTATGATTTTACTTCATTTTTGTAGGTTTTCATTAATATTCACAAATATGCAAATTAGATGATTTACCAATCTGACCAAAAGAAGAAAGACATGTGTCTTAGCTTTAATTTGACACCAATTTTAGTGCTCTAGGATAAGTAGAACCCTAAATATGATTGAATTTGTAGGCCTGCCCCCCAATCTCGAGAATCATATTAGCGGTTGCCATGGAAACCATGCATTTTCACGTAGCCCATACCTAATTTCTTGTGAGGAGAACTTTATTTCACATTCTGAGGGTCCCACTGAACAATTTGGCATGAATTTAAAAGGCCCTAAGAGTGCAGGATAAATCATACCTTAACCCCTCCCCTAGGCTTATAGTTTTTACGTGATTTTCCCTCATTTTTTTAAGTTTTCATGCATTTTCATGAATATTCAAATGAGATAATATTCATATAGGACCACTGGATGATTGGACCTGTCAAATTGTAACATTGATTATATTAAAACATGCAACAATGACAATATTGGGATGATATCAGCCTATTTATATTTGCAATGATTTTCCCTTATTTTTTAGCGTTTTTATTAATATTCATGAATATGCAAATTATGCAAATAAGGTACGTTGCATATTTGACCATGGAATAAAAGGCCTATGTCTTAGCTTTATTTTAGTACAAATTTTAGTACTCTACGACTAAAAGCAGCTGAGATATTATTAATCTTGTACGTATACCCCCATTCGTGAAACACATTTTTAATGTTTTCATAAATATTTATGAATATGCAAATTATATAAGAGCGCCGATCTGACAAAAGGGTCCTTCGGGCATTTTAGCAGTTTTTGTGTATCAAAATTTGAAAAACGTCTAAATTTTCAAGATTTTGCATGTTCTTAAAATAGACTCATAATGCTTCTAACATGTAATACAATCAAAGGCGCAAACAGTTCTGATAAAATTAAGTGATACGTATAATGTATGTTGCCATGGCAACAGCTTAGCATATGGACTACACACTTCCTTGAAAACAGGACATCTCATTTCAAATGCTTTTGTAAACACGGAATGAGCGTATGTGGGCTATTTGTGCTGTCTATGCAATTGCCTACACATCAAATATACAGAAACATGAAGCATTCTTGTAATATTGCTCCGAGCGTCTTTGTATTAGCGTCATATGTTCACACAATGGCGTTGACGTCAGAACGTCATTAACAACGTTAAGTGACGTCATGTTTAAAACTCATCATATATATGAGTTTAAATGCTCATATCTTTGTTATTTGTGAAGATAATCTCTTCAAATGTTCTGTAATTGTTCACAACAGCTAGATCTTTCTTTTTCTGTAACTATCTCACTTTTGACTTTTTTTTGCCAAAAGGTCCCTTTTGTCAGATCTTGGCTCATAATTAATTCCATATGCAACTAGGGGATAATAGGCATATGTCTAAGCTTTAATTTGGTACTAAGTTTAGTAGTCTAGGATAAGTAAAAGCTGAGATATGAGTAATTTTATAGGCAGACCCCCCTTCTCAAATTCGCTATGGGTTGGCATAGAAACCATGCAATTTCACATAGCCCAAACCAATTTTTTTTTGAGGACACCTTCGTTTCCCATCCAGGGGGTCCCAATAAACAATTTGGCACCCATGAAAAATTGTCCTGGGGGGGGGGGGGGGGTGCAAGGTAACCTAAATTGGATGCCGGGGTACATCCATTTATTCAGGATTAACTTCCCAGATCAGAACAGAACAAACCTTTTATTTTGCAGTTAAACTCAGACCACACGTAGGTGGCAGATGTGATTAAACATTACATATGTCAAAAGTAAAATTCCCCATCCTAATAAATTTGGGAAGTCTATTTAGGCGTCTGATTTGGGTCTACGCTATTTGTAAATGCTCGCCTTATGGAATCATTTGCATAAATATACTTAAACGCAAAAGAAACGCAACTCTTTCTAAAATAGTAGTTCTGTCTTTTTCATCAAAAAATTCAGCCAGCGATAATTAGATCGCTAAGTACCGTTATTTGCCTTGTATACAGGACCAAAATCAGATCGATATGACTTACGGTTGGCAAGCTGCAACGAGAAATGAAAGGCAACCCCCATTTTTAATGTCACAAAGTTCAAAAAGTGTGCATATTTTGCGAAAAAACGTTTTAAACCAATATCGGTTTTTGAAAGCAAAAGCGTAGACAAAATCAAATCAGGTACTTTTATGTTTCTGTCAACGTTCATTTTGTCAAAATGACGTCTTTAACTTTTTTGCGTAATTGGCCATTTTTATCCAAATGAATATTAATAATCAAAAAGTTTTAATGACATCGTATAGCCCTCACTACATTGCATAGAATACATAAGTATCACGACATGATCGAATGAAGTGCGTTTGTAATGACTGATTTAGAAAAAAGTAGGTTGACGTCAATAAAGAAATGCAGCAACGCAGCGACTGGTAGCGTTGATAATCAATAAATTGCAAACCGTTTTAGTGTTTTCCTTTAGTTAAGACATCTGGCTATCAGATCAAGCTATTTGTTTTCAAATCGAATGAGACATCACCTTTTTAGAGTCCATCTGTTGAAATTTACTGACGTCATTAAAACGTCAGAATGGAAATCGTGATCAAAACCATTTTACGTCAAATCGTTACTCAATGCGCAGGAACACAGGATGTAATTAAGAAAATTAGACTCATGTGATCCATGTGGACAAAAAAGTGGATTGAAAACGGTTGCGTTTCTTTTGCGTTTAAGTATACATTAACCACATCCCCACAAATGCGCCCAATTACGGCCTGGTACCCGTAGATTACCAGTATTAAGTTTTTCTACTTCTTCTTCTTCTTCTTCTTCTTCTTCTTCTTCTTCTTCTTCTATCGATTAAGTGCAGGACCCACTTTGGAGCATTTTCGGACTGTATAAAAATAATAGCCGGTTTGGGTTTGAACAGTCGAGAAAGCAGATGAAAGTTCAAGGCGAACAGCACTCTAAAAAGTGTGTGTGATTCATCGTCCTTGCTCCTTTGGTCTGAAGCCGTTCGATGAGTGTGGTATACACTTACTTAGGGTTTATCACACCTTTTATTGATATTTTAATGTTTAATGTCAAATATGTCGTTGTTCTGATGTACATGTATGCTGGTGCAAGAAACACATTATTGTATGTTTTGTGCGTTTTATGGAAGTGATATTTGAACGCTTATCATTAAGTTATGAGTAATTTTAAGATATACATCCGATAGAACTTATGGGTTAATTCATACTGGAGAGAACACCTATGAGATTTTATGCATATATATTTGCGAACTAAAAAGATGCCACCCATTGAAGAAACCAATATACGACGTGTACTGCATCAGTCGTCGCCAATATCAGCGCTTCCTGAACATCCTTTTTTGGGGATGTCTCAGTGATGAAGTTGGTAGCGTCGATGTCTGGTGTAGTGCTAGGCGAGTTCGAATCTCGCTAGAGGCGAAATATTTACAGCATCTATCGGCTCAGTTGAGTCTTTATACTCCTCTGAAAAATATATGTACGGCTATTGACATATCCGACTCATATCAATTGAATGAATCAATTTCGAATGTAAGGGTAGCTGGACAGTAATCAAGTTGTCTAGCCACTAGTAAAATACCAATTCCTTTTTTAATAAATGATAATTTAATTTAGATTCATAATTTCTTTATTCTTCCTCTTGCCTCTAAGATAGCAATGAATGTGATTTGCTAGGCTTGATGTAGTAGAGAAGAGATGAGACTTGCCATATGATATCAACTAATACTGTATGAAAAAACAAATTATGTAAATATTGACAAAAACACGTCGGTGTCTAGGAGTTAGACTAGGTAGTAATTCACATTTTCATTCAAACTTAAAAAATACATTCTGTAAGCAAACTGGTGCTAAGCAGGCTGATGTTATTGACGCGTTTAACACTACATCCAGATATTTGGACGATATCTTAAATATTAATAATGTTCATTTTGACAATATGGTTAGTCAAATATGCCCTTCAGAGCTCCAACTGAATAAAGTCAATACCTCTGATACCGAAGCCGCATTTTTAGACTTGCATTTGTCAATTTCTAATGATATCGTTTCTACCAAAATTTATGATAAACGTGACGACTTTGAATTTGAAATTGTCAATTTCCCATTTTTAGATAGGATGTTCCTCGTTCTACATCCAATGGAGTCTATATCTCTCAACTCATTCGTTTTGCTAGAGCATCTAGCTATGTTGCTGGCTTCAACACTCGCAATTAATTGTTAACACAGAAACTTCTTGAACAAGGCTACCGGTATCATAAACTTCGCAAAACATTTTCAAAATTATAGACGACACTATGATTTGATTTCTAAATTCCAAGTTGGACTTAAATCTCTCTTGCGCCAAGGACTTTCGGAACCTGATTTCTATGGTGACTTCGTATGTATAAATTGAAGAAGATTGTTGGCTCTAATAAGTTTTCAGCGCAGTTCAATAAAATAATTTCCCATTATTAAAAGATTGGCTATAACATTAATGTATTGCAACAGCCTGCATGCTTGTTGGTCAACCCAATCACGGTTGGCAACTTTGCTTTCCTCTTTAATTGCACGCCGGTGGGTCGGACTTCAGCCTCTATGATGGTTCCGACTTAAAGACTTATCTATTGATGAGATGGTAGGGGCCTGATGCTTTGGCTGTTTGTCGGGCCCACTGGGGTTTATCTGTTGGATTTTTTTAGCTCCGGTATTCAGTTTTATTTACTGTCGAGTCCTTATCTTTGCTTTATCTCCTTGTTATATCTTGATTTATATGTTTTAGGAGATGATGCATTGATAAGTTAGGAGTCTTTCATGCAAACCAAATATATATGTGTCTTGATCTACATCTGAATTAAGGGTGAGGTTGGCGCCGTGAAACCGGTTTATACCCTCCAGTAAACTATTTTACTGACCGTTCCAAGGCGGTACTTCTTTTGTGGATTTTTTATGTTTTTGTTCTGTCTTGTGTTTGCTGTGTCTTTGCGCACGTCTGTTTATATGTGCTTTGTGGTCACCTGCTGGGAAAGGGCTGACCGTTGGCTCTCGTTTGTGGTGTCTAACTGTGTGTTTGTCACTTTCCCATTGGAATCCTGGGTCAGGTGTGGTACTTGATTGTATCGATTCCTGATCTTTGCACCCTTACTTACTCTAACACCCCAGGAATTGGCCCCAAACCTGTGTCATATTTCACTCCATCCCTTCATGTGCTTCACAACCAATCAGTTTGCACAGAAATTAAAAATGTTGGCCAATTCAATCACAAATTTTGTCAATATCTGTAATATCTATTAAGTAAAACAAATAAGTAAATACGTTAAGTGGTCAATGCGACCATTTCCAAAGGAGCAGTCAGAAAAGGGGAGGAGAAAACTATAAGTAGGCCATATATCATATATTACAAGTATTAAGAAATTAAGTGGTTCACTCGCTTCGCACGTTCCCACTTAATTCCTTTATACTTGTAATACATGATCTATAATGCTAGGTTCCCACTATCACGATCAGCGCAACGATTTGTATCGTGGTCTTTATGATGGACTAATCGCGGCGCTCGTATCAGCTCATATCAAAGCTTGATGCAAATCGTGGTAATCGTGTTGATCGCAGAACATTTTTGTACGCTCCAAAAAAGTTCAATGATTAGCACGATTCATTTTCAATCGTAATCATCGCATCAGATCAAAGTTGTATGGTAGCAAAATCTACACAGCGCATCTAATTGTGCTTCCAACTCGTGGTGATCGGGATCGGTCTTGGGCAAGACAAAACCCACGCTCTGTTGATATGTGCTGTGATCTGGTAGATCTGACACTCTCAAAAATACCAAAAATGGTTTTCAAGACCGTTACTGGCTTCATGCAGGTCAAAGGGAGCATTCTGCAATACTTTCGACCTTCATAAGGCTACCAGCTGTCATTAAGACCTTCGTTTTATCTATTTTTGAGTGGCCGTTTTACACAGGTTTTACTGTACAGTCGAATCTCGTAAATCCGATGTTCTTGGGACTAGATGTTACATTTCGAATTATCAGTAGTTCGAATAATAAGGAGTTACGCATAAAACGCTGTACCAACAAATATCTTTTTCAGTTTTCTTCTATCGAAAAATACGTTTCTTTAACGCACCCAGACTTGACATTTAATAAATGTTATAATAGACAGCTATTAAAATAGACACTGAATTCAGTGTGTCCCAAAATTTCGGATAAGCGTGTATTTCGAAAAATTGAAGTTTGAATTTTCGAGGGCTAACCGTATGTTTTGTACTGTTCCGGGACCGGAATAACAATGCCTCCTTAAAGTTAAGGAAGCATTAAGTTAAGTATTGATTTTTCAGAACGCGAAAAATAATGTTTCAAACTGATTACCATGAAAATAGTTTCATTTTTTATTTAGATCACAATATAGCATGTTGACATAGCAATACGTAACTTAAGTCTTCCTTAACTTTAAGGAGGCATTGTAATTTCGGGTCCTGATCTTTCTGTACAGATTCTTGTCTATCTCATTATTTCTAACAAAAAGTATATTGTAACAAGGAGTGTCAGTAAAATTACATGTAGCACCTTTTGTGACAAAATAATTAAACCAGCATGAAGGCCACTTCTGAATTTCCAATGTATAGATTTCTTCACACTGGTGTCAATTGTACCAAGGCGAGGCAAACTCATTAGCACATAGATGCATGTGCCATAACCAATTATATATATAGCGGCACCCCCCGGTTATGTACAAAATATGAAACCTGTGCACTTCCATATTATGTAAATTTCCCGCGAATGTAACAACAACATCGAATCATCATAGAGGCACCCAGTGAAGGGGAGGGTATGTGCTCCCTTGCTCCCTAATAATAATGCATTGTTCTCCCCAAATCCCTGAAAGTATTTTGTCTTTGCTCCCTGAAAGTATTTGTCTTTGCTCTCCAAATCCCTAAAATAATTCAGCTGCTCCTCAAATCCCCAAAATTATAACGCATGACCTAATGTTCATTAACTTGTTGCGTTATACATGCAAAGACAAAGCTTAGCAATGTAACCCATGACAAAAAAAACAACAACATGATTTATCAAACAAATAAAATCGGTAATTTTGTTTTTGCCTAGAAAGATTTATTTCCTCTAGGGAAATAAATCCCTTTAGCCAGAACTCCTTTTTCCTGACCACAGGTGACCCAAGGCATCGATGAGATGAAACGCATGTCATATTCAATTTTGTTTTATTATTTACAATTTTTAAACAAGCATAACGCTTCTCTGCACTTTTGACGTCACAAACATTAACAAATGACGCCATTTGCACATGCGATCGACGTTGCATAACGTTTCTGTCTTCCAACACTGAAACTGGATAGGGATCGAGGAACAAAAACGAAAAATTCTAGAAAATCACAATGAATTTAGTACCAAAATGTTCGTTACGATCTAACTAAGAAAATGACTACACACACTTTATGTTTTCGTTCACTAATAAAAAGTTACAGACGTTTGAAATTCTGAGATTGACTCGATGAAGAAGATTTCCAAAATGGCGGACTTCCAGGGAACAGCTAGCTGATGAATTACTTACTACTCGTGTTAGAATTAGACATGTCATGATCCTGCTAGTTTTACCACATCGCATACCGTAGTATTTTCTTGATTTGAGCAAGCAGTTCAAGCAGAATACATGTAATATACAGTTTATTAAATCGTTCCATTTAAAATATGAAATTTATAAACCTCGGGAGGTGGTAAATCCGATAAAGAAACTCGCGCGCAAGCGCACTCGTTTCTTTATCGGATTTACCACCCACCTCGGTTTATAAATCCCATATTTCAAATGGAACGATTAATAAACTCTATATATCCATTAACACATGATATGGTGATCAAAGGCACCACAGCAACTTGTTCCAATACAGTTCCTTCTTAGGTCTATTTTATTCGGATGTTCTTGTTAATTTGTTTGTTTGTCTGTCTGTCTGCCTGTCTGTCTGTCTGTCTGTCTGTCTGTCTGTCTGTCTGTCTGTCCGTCCGTCCGTCCGTCCGTTTGTTTGTTTGTTTTATGAATAAAGGCCAGAGTACTGTAAGTAAATAAGCTTACTGTCCTGCCAGCCTAGAGTGACAGTGACGTCATGTTTTGTTTACAAAATTATTAGGGACTTGGAATTGATAGATCACTTGTTTATTAATCCTATCCGCAGGATAGGATTAATACACAAGCGATCTGTCGATTCGCGAAGCTCAAGTTGTACTCATTTGAGGGTGTTTGCCGTATTAAGAGATAGATAGATAAGTGTACTACTTAGCAATTGTAAACAAAATATACGGCACTGTCACTTTTGGTTGGCACTATAGTATGTCATATGCAGACGGAGCCCACGTTGTAAAATAACATCTACATGTAACAGAGATAGAGAAAGCAGTACCAACAACACGTGCTTACTAATCTTAGTTGATGCCGTTAATAAGTTTAGCACCTTCCAGGAATGTAATTAATAATTTCCGTTAAAAGTAATACATACGTGACACCCTCATATATTAACGCCTTTCATTTAATTACCGCTCATTTTCCTTCTCACCTTTTGTCTAAAATGCATTATATGAAGGTCCGCACGCATTGCCCGTTTGTATTTCGCTTAGCCGTACTGACGAAAACGTAAGTTTTAACTTTTTACAACATGGGATTTTCAGCAATGTGATTTGTGCGACCAGCAAAACCTCAGATTAGCCTGCGCATACGCACAGTTTGACCAGAGCCATTGCTCGTCACTTGAATAATATTATTATATGAGCATTTAGTTACATGTACTGTCTGAACATCATTTGCAGTTTCTAAGCTTAAAAGGAGGCTGCACAGGCTCGTGAGAGTCCACTACTGTCAAAATACCACTTTGTTGTAAATCACATGTCGTGGCTCATTAATTGTTTGACTGTTAGTGTCGTCTGCTGATAACCTTTGCAGACAGTTTAGATTCATACATGACCAAACGTCGGGTCTGATCTGGATCCACACATTCTGACGCGATGATGGACTTTTTAAAATGTTTTTTTTAAGATGATTTTATTTTGAAAAGAAAATCAGCAGACGACAAAATCATGCAAAATAACCCAACGTGTAAAGAGGTATCATGTCTAAATTTCTTGTAGTTACCGCTGTTTTCACCCGTTTGAGCGAATTCTATCACGTACATTGTACCATAAAAACGAACAGCAGCGGTGGGAAATTCTATTTAAGGACACATGCTACTAAATACTTCCCATGTTGAAATATGTTCAATACTGTGCATACAGTTTATTTTATGCATAGGCTATCCATTTATGAAATAAAAAGGATATGTCACCGTGCGTATTTTTTCAGAATATCATATGGAAGTTTTCAGCATTTGGCCAATTTTCTAAAAATATAAAATAATAACACTAGTCCTAAATATCGAGCTAAAACGGTTGTAATCTTCAGCCAGCTTCTTTCTTTCGACTTAAATTATTGCCCATGACCTCAAAACTTTTAGAAAATGTGCAAGTTTATTTGTTATACCATGCTGTGACAAGATACTGCATGATATATTTTGGCAATTCCTCGAAAATTGGAATTTGTTTTTAGAATAATTCATGTATTAAAAAATCTGATGTTGAAAATCTTAAAAAAAATATTTTTAATTCATTGACTATTATAATACCTTTAAGAAAAAAGAATACAAATCTGGGGTCACTGAACTAATTCTCTTTCAAGAGGGCCAAATTTAACCCCACCCCCATCCCCGGGTTTCATGCGTAATTCAATATAAAAGTTCAGGAATGACCATTTCGGTCGTTTTGATGATGCCATTTTACTATTATATGAAGCAATTTAACATTAAAATGTTAAAAAAGAAAGAAAATTCACACTGAAATTATGTGGGCACCCGGGAATCGATCCTGGTCCTCTGGCTTCGTAGCCAGACACGCTAACCACTAGGCCACGAGGTCAGGTCGTGCGCCGCTCTAAATAACCGTACAAATAGAAGAGACTCGGCCACCATCGTATTCATAAGTAGGGTAATTGTGTACGTCGTTTTAATTTCGACTGAGCTACATTTGTCTGTCTTTAGTGCTGAGACGATCAGTTCTGATAAGATGTCAATAGATATTTCGGACATACTTTAATTACTTTATTTTGTCAAGAAATTGTCGGAACAACGATATAACATAAGATTATCGGATAGCTGTGTTGTTCCGAATCCGTAAATGGTCGAAAGACAGGACCCAGACAACTTTACCCGTTTCCAGGCGCGGGAAAGGTGCGCATTGGAAATAGCCGCATATGTCTTTAACTTTTAAGGAATGCACATCAAGGTGTCACCTCTAATCATAACAAATCCGATATTGTAGCATTTTGCTCGAAAGCTACCGATTTAAGTTTAATGGAATTTCCCTATCTTATTAATTGGACTGGTCTATTTCCGTTTGAATTAAGGTTGTTGGGTGGTATCTACATTCTAAAAGATCATTCTGTAAGCAAACAGTTGAGACGTTCTGCGGCGTCTGATCAGGGTCTGCACTGTTTTCCTACTTTCTTTATTATTTTTGTTTACCCATTTTGGCCTAAATTACTTGCCTACCATTATTAGAATAGTAGGAGAAGCCCATTTGCAATTTTAGAGGTGTTGAGTGGTGTTTTTCCTCCCCCCCATATTTGATATAACATTATGTAAGCAAAAAATGACGACTCTGATCAGGCGCCGTATTTTGCGGCGTCTGATTTGGGTCTGCACTGTTTGCCCTAATTTCCCTAATGTATTTAAAATTGGTGTAGTTCAGCAGTAAAATATGCACAGTAAGCAACCAAATACGTTACAACGCGATTCACCATTTACAATACCGTGAAAACGTGCACTTTCTACTCCAATCACACATTTTACGTCGTTTTACTGGGTGCCGTTTAGACCAGACTTTCAGTAAATGCATTGCTAGTTTTAAAAAGTAAAAGTGCTAAAATGTTAAGGATATGAGTGCCCTTCATTTCTTAAACCTTACCGTATTCCTTCTGCGCATGCGTACGAAATACACCTAAAATTGTGACGATTGTCATTGGAAAAACTGGTGTCTTTCAGTTAATTTTTAGATGCTTTCCCCCCAAGACCCAAGATTCCTTTTGGACAATGGCATGTCGCTATAGACATTTACAACTTATGTAAAGGTCATTTTGGGTCTAGGGGGAAAGCATCTAAAAACATTTCACATTTATTCACTGAACTTTTTGCCTTTTTCGACCTATATATAGTTCCCATGTGTTTTGCCTTATGATTTCATTAGCTTGTTGTCGATTCTTGCAGAATATAGAGTGATAGGGTTTATTAAATTTGAGCCGTGGCATGAGATTTCCAACAATTTGACATTTTGACAAGTGTAGACTCAGACGAGCCTGTGCAGCCTCCCTTTATACTTAGAAACTCCAAATTGTGTTCAGTCAGTAGCTTAACACTCATAGAATACTCAAGCGACTAGCAAAGGCTCTGATCAGACTGCGCATATGCGCAGGCTGGTCTGAGCCTTTGCTGGTCGCACATACAAAGTTGTTGGAAATCTCATGCACTGGCTCTTATACTTTAGGGAATGAGGTAGAAATCCGGAAAATCAAGGCCACTAGATCAGTGATAGAGATTTTCTGGTTATTTACTCAGGTCATGGCTAAATGACATATGATAACAAATAGCAGCTTTGGAATCTGGTAGAAGTGCGGTCAGAACAATAGATTGTCTAATGAAAATTTATAATTGTCTAAAAGTTAAACTTACTTCAAATATTGCTTGACTAATATCAAAGTATGTTTCCTTAATGAACCAAACCAAATATTATTATTGTAAAACTAAACTAGAAATGGGTTTTTGGGGCATATTCGTAGAGTATTTCAATGACTTTTTGTGCCTAGGTTTTATCAAAAACGAAACTCTTACAAGCATGCATAAGCTTCATCAGAGACCAACTGGAATAATTCAAAAAAACTTGCTGTGACAGTACAGGGGTCATTCAAACTGTTTGTCTGTATAAAAATAGATCCTCACGATGAGGAGATTTTGTACCTTGTTCCTAGAAGTATATTAGTCATTATGGCCAGCGTCCTTTTTGTAGGGCAGATTGGGAAAAGCTTTCTTCGAGAACTTCCTGCTTACCAAAGTACAATGTTCCTGGTCAGCATTATCCAGAATGAAAAGGCTTAACAAAAGAAATGTAGCAGAATCAGTCGTAATAGTTCTTCGACGCTGGCACTGCACCAGTGACCTATATTAGATATAGATATAGGTCACTGACTGCACCAATGGGACGGTACACCAGCGTCGAAATAGCGTTATTGGCTATGTAATGTAGTGCTCTCGTTTAGTGAAGTTTATCGTTCTGTTGTACGTGAAACATACCGTAATCTTCTTTATAGAGAAACAGTTTTTAAACGTCGGCTTTCCTTATTTAAGTCAGTGACCTATATAAGAATATAGGTCACTGTTTAAGTGAACTCGAAACGTATACTGTACCGAGTCTTATTAAATAAACAAGACTATATAACAGCATACATTTAAATAGGCACAGTGAAATAGTTTTAGTATATCCTTGGATCTGCGTTGCCCGAAACGAAAACCAATGCAGGTCTTAAGAATATTGCAATAACTGCCATGGAATTTTGTCTCGTCGAAATGAAAAGTGATAAACTAGATTTGGAAATATCATCCCCGCTCAGCCTATTATATCTAATTGAACCACAGACTTTTGTTGGTTTTATATATTACCCTTCCTGACATTTTTAGTGTTTTTGCAGATTAAATTTATATTATTAGCAAACAGTGCAGATTCTAATGTTATGCCATAGTATGCGGTATCTCATCCGGGTCGACACGGTGCTTATCTGTCATGTTGTCATGACATTTGTTAAACACTGGTTACAAATGGGATTATATAATTATTATACAAAATGATTCAGTAAACACTGAACATATCAAGATCACAGTATGTAAACCGAAATAAACATCCTGTACCCGTTCCTTCTAGCTCTCGCCTTATACATTATGAATTACAGGACTCGTGGGTAACCAGTTGTCGGAAATCGTGATGTGAGAGTTGTTGGTACAGCTGTAATTGCGAGGGCCCACCTATTTAAATTCATTTTTTCCATAGATCTTAGTAACTGTTATACATAGTTAGAATGTGTATTTTCTGTATCGCTAACAATATAAATCGAAACGTGTACATGTACCTAAATACACGCATTTTTCCGACTACTGGTCACGCTCGAGTGTTTTTATTCATGTTTATAAGGCGAGAGCTGGGAGGAACGGGTACAGGATGTTTATTTAAGTTTACATACTGTGAAGATGAGATGATCGGTACCCATCATCGCATGTTCTGCATACCATGCGATCGAGTAAATGTATGGCTAGACCAATATTATACGATTAACCCACCGACACAAACCCTGGCAGATCCGCGTAATAACTAATTTGGGAAAAGAAACTCATATCCCGATAGCTTTGTATGCCTGTAACGGATTATGCCAAATAATCTATCTATTCCATCTTTTTATTAAGGAAGAATAGAACAGCGTCTGCCAGGTGTCTGATCGAAAAAGGTAAAGATATTATATGTACATTTTAATAAAACTTTACATAAAATCAGATTTCATTATCACGTGTGGGCATCAGCGGAACTACCGCGAAATCGCGTAAACGTAAAGTGGTACGTGCATTAAGGGGCAAATTTGGCCCCATCTGGAGCCAAAAACTGAAAGTTGCTTTTCACCAATTTCACCTGATTGGTTTATTAGAAGAATGGTCCAAGTGTAAAATTCTGGCATTTATTTTACTTTTTCCGTTGCTATGGTAACAAAATGGCCGACAAAATAGGCTTAAAATAGAGAAATTGTCAGTTTGAGCCAAAATTAAGGCTTTTCCTGACCGATTTTTTAAGAATTAGATATCAGCACAAGCGAATACCAAAAAAAACCTTTTAATACATTGTGTGCCGTGATAATTCTCACCCTCTGTTAAAATATCTTTTTGGCATTTGCTTGTAATCTATGTTAATTTCTCTGTCAAATGCCTTAAATTTGCTCCAAATTGGTCACTTTCCTAATTTCAGCCTATTTTTGCAGCCATTTTTGTTACCATAGCAACGGGAAAAATAGAATCAACCTCAGACTTTTTCACTTGGGCTATTGTTCTAATAAATTAATAAAAAGAAGCTTGTGAAAAGCAATTTTCAGTTTTTGGCCTCACAGGGGGCCAAAATAGCATCTTAATGCACGTACCCCTTTGTTCCTTCGTCAAATCCGGGACCTTTCGCGGTAGTGGCATCGTCACGTAAAAGCCAAACAAAGGTAGATACTCTCGCTTGTTTTGATTGTTTGTATCAGAATGCGCTAACTATGTAAAAATCCGGCAATGCTATTCCATGTAGATATGATTTACCTTGCTAAACAGGCCAAATGCGATGTTGGGAAAAGATTTGCTTTGAGACGAGAACCGTAGCCAAATCGAACTCAGAACGGGGTTTTAAGAAAAATAAATAGATAAATAAATAAATAAATAAAAATAAATAAATAAATAAATAAATAAATGAATGAATGAATAAATAAATAAATAAATAAATAAATAAATAAATAAATAAATAGATAAATAAAACAGAGGTGAGCAAAAAAAAAATCATTGGTAGGATAGAAAAATCCGTAACTCGGGATCACCGTTTGTCATCACTCGGCAAGCCTCGCGATCCTCAGGACGGATTGTTCTATCCTACATGTGCCCTCACACCCACGATAGATTCTTATGTTATACCATAAACATTCCGAGCAGAAACAGATGGTTATTTCGGGTACATGTCCGCACTACAACCTTAATTTAACTTTATTTCATGACAACCTTTGCAAACAGTTTGGTCCATATCAGGACCGCAATACTTGATCCATACAAAGAATGTGGTAATGATTTTGGGTCAGCTATGTGCACCTGCCTGCTTGTTATAAGTCTACATTACTTTTTACTAAAACCTGAATTGTTCAGAGACCTAGTTTTTTGTGAATAGCTTTTTCTTGTATTAATTAAGCCCGGAAAATTTTGCATGTAGTAGGCGAGTCGATCATAAGAACTTAAACAGCAGTGACAATAAATTCCATCTTTACTTGAAACATGGCAATAACGCCCTGGTAACGAATTTATGAAACACCAGAAGAAAAATACCATGCTATACTGAGCAAAAGTGAAAACGCTAACACCTGAATTGTGTGTCATTTATATACACATTATGTAAGCAAGTAAAGCAAATGAAAGTGTATCTGAATGTTCACGACTGGGTTATGCATAACACTAAAAGCTTTACGGATGTTGTCGCGAGGAAACACATGAAAGCCATTTGAATGTGACAGGGGTCAAGGTTTTCAGGTTACAAATTTGAACAGAAATCTCATACAGTTTAGGCCTACAGAAAACCACTACCAACCAAATACGACTGCACGAAATGGTAGTCTAGAAATGTGGCAACCAGAAATTTGAAGGTTTTATCACAAGTGTGTTTTATCGATAAGAAAAGTAATCTTAAAAAGCGGGTTTTATGTTTATATGTGCTTTGTGGTCACCTGCTGGGAAAGGGCTGACCTCTTGGCTCTCGTTTGTGGTGTCTACTATGAGTTTGTCACTTTCCCATTGGTATCCTGGGTCAGGTGTGGTACTTGATTGTATCGATTCCTGATCTTTGCACCCTTACATACTTTTCATCAAATTGCCAAGCTTGAAATAATAACACTGAAATCTCCATTGGAAAATCAATGTGCTGTTGCATCTTAGTCTGAGGACATTACTATGGAAGAAATGGTACAGAAATGGTAGAAACAATGTGCTGATAGGTCTACTTGATTTGGCAAAAGAATATTATCGAAAATAGTGATACATTGAAGATTATCAAACATTTAATATTCCCTATTTGTTTTTGTCAAATGGAGACAATTAAGAATTTTTTACAAATTTGAAAAAATCGAATTTGATTTCTGAGTTTGATTCAAGTGATTAATCAGTTTTCTTGTGTTTTTATGCAACACAATTATGACCAATTCTGATTAGCATAACAATCGTTTTTTGCGCGTGCGCAAATGCAAAATAAGGTGAATAAGGCTTAAAACACAAAAAGGAACATAACTCAGACATCAAAAGGGACAAATTGGTGGAGTTTCAACGAACCGTTTGCTGGGTGTCTGGGAAATATTATTTAGCTTTAGTAAATACTTTTGTCCAATACTTTCTCACAAAATTTAAAATATTTTAGTGTAGCGTTTTCACTTTTGTTCAGTATATTTTTATACATGTAACTTAGAGCATTCAGCATTAAATGGAACAAAGCGGGAGAAAACTTTTTTTGTTATATACGAAACAAAGGGTCGTATGGGCGTAGTTCAGCCCGCGAAACCTCGCTGTAGGTACGATGTATAATCAGCGTATTTGTTATACCTTCACTGTAAAACATATAGAGAGCCTTACATGAGTGCTAATAGCCTGGTATTAATAGACTTTTCGCATACTGTAAAGGCGGCAACTTCAATATTCATATCTGGGCGTGGTTCGGCTATTTCATCTGCTAAACAAGGGAAATCAGGTTCTATTTATAATTTGTTGAAGAATTGATAAGTTGCTTGGGCCGCGGAAACGTGCGTGCATTTCATGAAATTCCTAACCGTATACACACTGAACTCACATTTATTAACCCTTAAAGCGCATAATCACAAAATGTATGTTTGTTGTCGTCCGCTAAAATATGTGAAGCCTCATAGACAAACAGTGTGGACCCAGATCAGACTGCTCCTGTACGAGCAGTCTGATCTGGGTCCACAATTTTGCCTCTATGCTTATGTTAAATAGACATTTTCAGATGCAGTCATTTTGCTGGCGTTTTAAGGACTAAATACTGTGTTTTTCGTCTATACTGAGGTATACAGTTACTTTTGAATAGAACCTCGCCTCATTTTCAGCTTTTACCTATGTCTAAGGTTGACCAGTCCTATTTACGCATTCATGAGGCGCCGCCTTTACAGTAAGCGAAAAGTCAAAGAATATGATTGTGTCTTACTTTATCTGGTTCCCAGTTCCGAAGAGCGATTTTCTCGCGACTAGAGACCCACATGATTTGTCTCTGCTTATTGTAATTTTCAGATAATTATTGCGATAAATTTAGACTTTCATGTGTGACAACGCATCTGAGAGTTATATAACGTCATGCATTAAAATCAAAAACAACGACGGTTTACGTGTATTACGCATCTAGTTACGTTATGTTATGGAACCCATATAGTTTACTGTCCATTTAAACATAGGAGGCTTATTTTCACTTTTGATGGCAAAATTGAGTAGCAGCTGGCAACCACGCTAATTATGTCCCTATATGTGTAGTATAACCGCTAGAGGAGGATGCCAAGTCTGGAAATGTCCCTGGGGTTAAGATTTAGGTCAATGGTCAACTGGATGCAAAATAACAGGAAAATAGACAAGCACTCCTTTCTATCTTCTGACCATATGATACCCATTAAATTCACTGAAACTCTCCAGAATGTACTTCAGATACATGTTGCATTTAAAACATATCACAAACAAGGACTGAGCATATGCCCGTGCAAGGTTAAAGGCCATTAAAGTGCATATTTCGCAAAATCAAAGTAATAATATACTATGTAATGTTAATGCTTTAGTTTTTTGTCTGTATATTAGCAGTCCAACAATACAACATTATAAAAAGAACTGCATGAGTGGTTAAGTAATAGTTATACCATGGGTTGTCCGCCTGTACGTGTAGATAATCCACGAGCTTTAGCGAGTGGATTATCTTACGTACAGGTGGACAAACATGGTATAACTATTTATACCACCTACATCAGTGTAGACCTTGCACATCACGAGATATTTTGTGATAAAGTTGGTAAGGGTGGTATAAAAAGCAAATTCAAGCAATGCATGGTAATAGTGCTAGTATAACTACAGGCCAGGTCAGGTTATGTGCATAGTTTGCGTAAAAAACAAGGAAATGGCTTATAATTTTGTCATCAGCATACCCAACAAATCAATTAAAAGTACCATCTGTTAGTTGAATGTATCGTTGCAGCAAACATCTTTACTGAATAGTATAGGCACCCGATTGTTAACTAGAAGCAAAAAAAAACTCTTGGGCTTCCTATTGGGCCACGTTAAGAGAAATAAGCTTTTTAGCATATAAGAAGAGCTTAGGCACATATTGGTTTTCACATCAGTGTTGTCTGACTATCACCTATAGTGTACACTGATATGCTACTAATCTTCAAGATTCTAGGTAAGCCCTGTAGCTGAGCAGGCTAATTTGAGTCATAACTCTTTGAAAACCCCAAAAATATATTTTCTTTTGACAAGGCTCAATTATGATCAAGTAAGCATTGCATATAGATGTTGTTTACGTTTTGTTTTCTACAGCTGCATGTTGCCTCGTTTTAAACCCAATCTTGGTATATAGCCATGGTTTTATCTTAAATTGCATGATAGTGGATCAGGCCTCAGACTTAATGGTGCCTGATGCACCCCCTTTGTTCAGCGGACCAGAAACATTTGTGCAATTTTGGTAGAAGGCATCATGAGGAATAATTCTGTGAAATTATTATCTGAACCAGTGGTTCAGGGGGAAATGCCGTTTAAAGGTATTTTTTATCTGGAGCTCTGGCAGCCCTTTTATTCACCGTGGCTTAACTTGAGGTTTTCTTTAGCAATGGTTATCTGTGCATCTAAAGCCACTTTCTTTGTTTCATCATAGTGTGTTAATTGTTCTATGTGATTATGCATTGATACGCCCAAAAGTCTCCACCTTTGCTCCAACAACAACAGTATAGGCGAAGATTTCGCGCCAGTAAATTGCATGTAAGCCCCCAGTGGCGTCGGCTGCTGTCCGTTCTTAGGCTTAGCTTCTGTTGTTGTTATTGTTGTTGTTGAGTTGTTGAGTTATTGTTTATTCTTGCTCCACTTGTTTATGTGGATTTTATGTTTGTTCCTTGTTTTTTATGCAGTGCGGTATGTCCTTTCTATATTGCAATCATCTATTCTTGGTGAGGGAGAAAGAGCTGGTTGCCTTTCTTTAGTTGTCTTCCTGTAGTGACTGTAAGTGTTATGTGTCTCTTTCCCATGGTGTCGTGGGTTGGTTTGCAGTGTGTGGAGTGTGGTATTGCCTAGTCATTTTCACTTTTTGGTCATTTCATAAATAGTAAAATCCAAATAGACCAGCTCTTTTGTGTATATTGCTGAGTGATAGATAATTCACTGTTGGCAGTGAACCCAGCGGATTAGTTCTCAATAATAATTGCTATTGCGGATCTTTTTTAAGTAGCATATGAGATTTTTGCAGTCAATAACTTCGTATCCACAAACTGATGTGCATTTCAGGGATTCTGTCAAATATTTGCATCTCACCGACATGCGTTTCATCTTGCATCTGCATGCGTTTTGGATTGGTTGCAAGTGCTACAAAACAACTTCATGATCATCTGTATCTTCTTGTCAGCAATTGTTTCAGTTGGTTTATTTTCTATATTCATTTGTGCATGCCCTGTTTAAAGCCATGTCTAGCTTGATAGTTTGGTCTTTTGGTATGTAACTCTAATGCATAATTGGTTGGAAGCAGCATCTCTAGGTCACGTTTTGCTTTCACAAAAAACTATGCCTGGCAAATTAATATCCTTGACACCATTTTCTTCAATTCCATACATCAAACATACACATTCTCCAGAGCTGTGACATTACCATCCCTACCTACTCCAGTAAAAAGATGGCACATTTGAAGAACATTTTCCAGCATGTATTCCTGCCTTTGCCAGAAAAAGATAGCATTGCATCCTGTTGAAGCTTCAGTATGCAAAATTGTAGTTAAAATGTCGGAAAATACTGACTGGGGTAGCTCTTCAGCAGCAAGATGGGCAGGTAAGCATTCCATTACTATAGCTGATCCTGGTAGCATCCAACCTCCCGGTGGCTTAGGCTGCTGTGCGTTCTAAGGCGGTGGTTCTCTTGTTGTTGACTTGTTGTTTATTGTTACTCCCATTGTAGGAGTCTGTTATTGTTCTATGTTTTGTTGTACGTTACTTAATTTTATGTCCATTCTAGTATTGCAATCATTTTGATGGGGAAGAGAGAGCTGGCTGCTTTGCTTAGTTTGTCTTCCTGGTGTATCATGATGCATGGGTGGCTCTTCCTCGCGGTGCAATGGGGGTTGTCTGCGGTTTGTGACTGCGGTATTTCCTGATCATGCTCACTTATTATTAATCAGTAGTGCAGTCCCCCAACGTGTTACAATAACAATATAAACACGGCTGTATCCACGGTCTGTGTCGTGACATTTAACTAGTATTCTTTTATATTTTAATGCTGTTGGATCTTACGCATGCACCACCCCCTTATGTCCAGCTCTTCATTATTGGATGACAAGTGGGGCGCTTCACATATGCTAGATGTATCTATGAGGGGATTTTCAATTATATAATTGAGCCAGTGCATGAGATTTCCAACAATGTGGTGTGTGCGACCAGCATAACCTCAGATTAGCCTGCGCAAACGCGCAGTCTGATCAGAGCCTTTGCTAGTCGCTTGAGTATTCTATGATTGTTAAGCTACTGACTGAACACCATTTGGAGTTTCTAAGTTTAAAAGTAGGCTGCACCGGCTGGTCTAAGTCTACACTTGTGAAAATGTCAAATTGATGGAAATGGGAAGGGGATAATGACAACTGTCCCCGAATGGGGCGTTTCTGCACATGCGTCATTTGTTTATAAAATAGACAGCCAAAAACCCAATGTCTAATAATAGCGCTTAACAAGATGCAGCTTTTAAAAAGATAAGACTTTATGTAGAGGTCATTTTTTATGATGCCTGAAATTGGGATGGATGCCTCTATGGATGCTTAATGTAAATAATCACACATCATTTCCTACAATGTGCCCCCGACCTCAATCCTCCATTTAGACTCAGATCAGCCTGTGCGTATGTGCAGTTGTAAACGTATCAGCGTATTTGCTATTTCCTTTATGAAGATGACATTCACAAGCGCTAATTTCTTTAACTATGATCAGACGATGGCTATCGCCTGCACATATATCATATCAGGCTATCCTGGAAACATGTTCTTATTCCTGTAACAGAATGAAGGCAAATGGATGGGCATGTTTCTCCTTTAATAAACGTACAACTATGTTCTGAAGTCATTGTGATGAGACGGTCAGAACTGGATGAGCGTATTTCTATATCAGATATGGGTATTGCCATATTCTAACTTCAATCACAGCTGGCTGATCATGTTCCTCGTCAGTTAGATGTATAAACATTATCTTACCATTGTAATGAGACGAGCATGTTCCTTATGAAATAGGGGTATAACCATGCTCCGAACATGGTCATGAGACGATCATAATGAACGGAGCATGTTTCTTACCTGAATGAGGTATAACCATGCTCTGACCGTCGTCACGAAACGATCACAACTGACGGTGCATGTTTCTTACCTGCTCTGTCCATTGTCATGAGACGATGACAACTGTCGGAGCATGTTTCATATATAAATGATATATAACCATGCTCTGACCGTTGTCATGTCACGATGACAACTAACGGAGCATGTCTCATACCTTAGGGATGAATAACCATGCTCTGACCGTTGTCATGAGACGATGACAACTGATGGAGCATGTTTCATACCTTAGAGATGAATAACCATGCTTTGGCCGTTGTCATGTCACGATGTACATAAATATGATACATAAATGGCTACAATTTATACTCAATATGGAAAAATTGATTAAACTGAACCTGTCAAAATTTCATTTTCATAAGTTGAAATTAACATGCTCAATTGATAGACTGTATAAGGGCACCATCGCATTTCATTTTCACACAAACGCTAAAATTTGAACTCATCGCTTAAAATCAAGTATTCAAAGGACCTAAAGTGAAAAACACCAACTTATTGGTGTTATAAATGGACATTATTGAACATTTTTGGGTTTCGCTTTTATTATGTAGGAATTTTCAGGTAATCCAAAATGTTCCTATGGAAGCCCATATGACATAAACAACACAAGAATGCTTTATGGAGATGACATGTTTTTGTCCACAATATTATTGGAACTTTCTGGTGCTGTAAATGGACATTATTGAACACTATCGTGTCGATTAAGTAATATAAAGTAGCATTTATCATGCAATTCAGTGCTCCTATGGAGGCTCATATGGCCTAAAAGAACACAGAAATGTGTTTATGGTGATGAAATGTTTTTTGTCGACAAAATTATTGAAACATCCGTCACCCATTAAGCGTGTACTGCACATCAATCTCGACACTTCTGACGTTCCAATGCAGCATTTGTGCATCACCGCACCAAAGTATGGTGGACTATACAGGACATTTTATGACATACGCAATACTCAGTTTTTGTCGATTTTTCTCGTCATACGAGTGCAAAAATGAAAAATGACCGACAGGCTGTGGTGTAAACTGTCGGCTCTATCAAAACATGCCAAACCTTGTGATAAATTATGAATCAGTCTCAGCGATGCCCGTATTTCGATTGAACCCACAGCCCGGTCCCTCTACTTTATACTCATACAACCCAAACGTTGTTATTATCTTTGTGATAAAATAAAGTTGTCCGATAGTTGTCGATAAAAATGCGAGTATAAACAAGGCGAAAAAACATTTAGCATCGTGTGCCACGTGCAAAACAGGTATTAGTACTCTATCGTTACGCATAAATGAACATCCTTATTGAATCAAACCTTGTTATGTCCAATCGACGGATACATATGCCCAAATATACTGTGTTAAATATCATGTCAAACAGTTTAATAAAAAATGAGCCATATTGAAAAAATGTGTTGTGTTAACTGGCGGTTTAGAAGTTTCGTTCAGTATATTACAGGAATTAGGACATGTTTCCAGGCTAGCCTTATATGATATATGTGCAGGCGATAGCCATCGTCTGATCATATACTGACCCACACTTCCAACGCAAAATGTTTCAGGTAATATACAAGGTCTTGCCGTAATCATTGTACCGTTCAGGGGTTTTGGCAGGTTTCATTGTGGAACTTTGAAACTATTAGAGGGTCACAGTTGAAGCCTAAATGGCAGAAACTAGCTAGTCTGGCCCAGGAAATATGCACACTCTGGTTTCAGTTCTTTGGTGCAGTCTTTGCTTCAAAAGGATACCCTTTTAAGAACATATTTGACTTCACTACAGCTGGTGACTGGGACTGTGTGGTGAAGGTAGAACGTCTTCCTGCCCTTCACTATAGTGTAGATTTTATTTTCTTGTCCTTTGGGATCATAGGTTTCATTGTGGAACTTTGAAACTATTTGAGGGTCACTGTCGAAGCCTAAATGGTAGAAACTAGCTAGAATGGCCCAGGAAATATGCACAATCTGGTTTCAGTTCTTTGGTGCAGTCTTTGCTTCCAAAGGATACCCTTTTAAGAACATATTTCACCCAATCAGGTTATGATTAAAAGGGAGTGGTTGACTGATGAAGTTCTACTTTCATTTTCATAAATAAGTGTTTTAATTTTTTGATGAAATTGCATTACAATGAATGAACCAATATATATGTAATATTCAAGGTTCAGTTTGATTTTGCGTTAGAAGTGTGGCTCAGTATAGTTAAAGAAATTAGCGCTTGTGAATGTCATCTTCATAAAGGAAATAGCAAATACGCTGATACGTTTACAACTGCACATACGCACAGGCTGATCTGAGTCTAAATGGAGGATTGAGGTCTGGGGCACATTGTAGGAAATGATGTGCGATTATTTACATTAAGCATCCATAGAGGCATCCATCCCCATTTCAGGCATCATAAAAAATGACCTCTACATAAAGTCTTGTCTTTTTTAAAAGCTGCACCTTGTTAAGCGCTATTATTAGACATTGGGTTTTTTGGCTGTCTATTTTAAAAACAAATGACGCATGCGCAGAAACGCACCATGCGGGGACAGTTGTCATTATCCATCTCATGCCAAGGCTCATATGTAAGTCTTCAGGTAATCGAGAGTTTCGTCCATCTAAAGTACAGACAAGATATCAGACTAATTCACACCTAGCACTGTGAATGGACTCCAAACTTGTGACAAAGTCCGAAACTTCCAACATTTAAAGCGCCCCACTTGGAATCCGATCATGAAGAGGCAAACACTAGGATGGAGTAAAGAACCACAAAGGCAAACTATTTAGCTATAACTTCAAGCTTATAATGTAACATTGCATCTATAAAATAAAATAACTGAAACTATTGGCTAGTGAGAAGGTACGGGTAGACTAGGAGTTGTTTGGAAGCGCTTGCCTGCAATACCAGACACATGTATGCAGCTAATTAGCTATGGGTACAAGAGAAAATGCGTGTCAGTGAGATGAAAATCTACAGCATCTCTGAAATACACACTGGCTGATAGATGTGATGCCATTGACTGCGCATATCATACGTATGCTACTTTAAATATATCTGGTATAGAAATAATAATTGCGAAATAATACACTGTTTGAGCTCTGCGACAGTGACCATCAGTGAGTTATCACTCCACAATTTACACAAAGGGGCTGATCTATTTCGATTGAAATGACCAAAATGCAGCAATAGAAGACTGAACAAAACAACATTTATCAGTTACCTCTCATATTAACTGCATTGTTGCGCGTTGCCTGATAAACATTGTCTGTCTCACGACATTTGCCTTTATCAGGTCATGATGACGTTGCACTTTTGGAATGACGTCGCTAATGACACTGAATCAACACAAAAATCGAAAATTACATCATAATCGCTAGTTTGAACAGAGAAACAAAGGGTGAACTGATAAATAGAATTCCAGGTTCGCGTCTTTTGATATCAAGTTTACCAGGCTCGGCTTTGAGAACACATGTTGAATCGCTCGGCAAGCCTTGCGATGTCAACAAGCGTTCTCAAAGCCTTGCCTGGTAAACTTGATATCAAAAGACAATCACCTGGTATTCTCTATGTATATATATATAACATGGCCCACAACAGGCGCAAGAGTTTCTTTGCTGCTAGATGAGAATTTGATACCTATATTTCCTTCAATAAATACCTATTTTCCCTCAGTTTGCTGCACTCATACGACCTTCTTACTTATGATTAGTTTAATTGGTGTGTTAGGTATGCTGATCCCAAAAATATGTCTTTTTATGTATTTCTTCACAAATTGGCCACTAAAGTGACCTTAAGGCAGTACCGGACTCACCGGCATATGTCCAAAAGTGTTTTATCTTTCAATATATTATAATATAGACTAATACTTATAATCTAAGACAAAAAAAAACAATACTTCACCGTTCTTTTTAAAAAGTTATTTGATGTCAAAAACTGAAAAATTGCAGGTTTTTGAAAAAAAAAAAAACACAGATTTTGTTAACAAATTAACAAGAAACGTAATACAGTTTTTTTTTTCAGAACAAATACTACTCACATCAGAGATATAAATAAAAACAAAAATTAGTGAAATAACATGTATTTACACAATTTATTAAGCAAAATCCTAATTAATTCAAACGAATAAATGCCAAAAAAACATTAATATACAAAATAAACATATCAGAAAATGTAACTGGAACAACAAAAAACATATTTTACAAAGATATATTCTTGAAGAATCTAATGATTGAATAAAAATATGTGTCACCGTGCTCGTTGTTTTGTTTAGGTGACTTTTCTGAAAAATCCTGAAAAATAAGAGACTATAATCAGTGGTGTCTCCCCTTTCAACCAATTTTTTGTTTGTCTACGCCCTATGTATATCACTGGGCAGAGACATAGCTATTATTGATTATGCACTGAAAAATGGGCGTAGAAAATGACAAAAAAGATTTTGACCAAGCATATGTGACCCAGCACATTACATTATGATTCCTATTAAAGCATGGCTATAGCATGTCTTGATACTTTGATGCTTTCTTACACGTAGGATTTATGTAGATAAAAGCTAAAGCTTATAGCTTTATTCCTGATGCATAGATATAAATGTCATTTAAAGAATAAACTTACAAATATGCAATAAGAGGATAAAACATTCTTTTCCGTGTATTAATGTTTGGCAAGCCTGAGTGTGATGTGTTGCAACCAGAACCACACAGCGTTTAGGCGTGCAACACATTATCGCACAAGGGCTTGACAAACGTTAATATACAGAAAGGCATGTTAAATTGTCATTGTTATATATTATAGGACTTTTTGGGTACTGTAAATGTGGCAACTTTAATATTCATATCTGGGCGTGGTTCGGTTATTTCAGCTGCTCAAGAATGGAAATCAGGTTCTATCTATTGGTTAAGCGTTTAAAAGTTGCTTGAGCCGCGCAGGCCTGCGTGCATTTCATGCAAAGCCCTGTCCATTAATGCACTGAATCCACATCTATTAACCCTTAAAGCGTATATTACACCACAATCGTATGTTTTTATCGTCTATTGAAATATTATGAAGCCTCTTAAACAAACAGTGTATATCTAGAGCAGCTGCTCACCTAGAAGCAATCTGATCTGGGTCCACACTGTTTGCCTCTATACTTTTGTTTAACAATAAACAAACACTTTCGATGTAGTAATAACGCCTCATTTTCAGATTTTACCTACAGTATGTCTAAAGTAGACTTATAACGCAGTCATGAGGTGCCGCCTTTACAGTATCCAAAAAGTTCTAGAATACTTTCCTTTCAAGCAAAATCATTTCCAAAACAAAAATGTCCACTGTAACATAGTGAAGCATACAACAAAACCACACCTTCACACCTTATAGGCGCAATCGAAAACATCAATACTATCGACGATTATAGACCAAAAATAGTTAGAATCATATATAGTTTTTTTTTATTACCATCACTCATCGAACAGGCGACACTTTGCAATCAAAACACTGTTTCTAGCGAGTTTTGATCCGCGTTCGTCAATGGTAAAGAATGTTTTTGATTGCTCACTATCTGGTGTGGAAACAGACTTTTTGGATTGCAGTTTGTTTGCCTGACTGGCGACAAATGGTAAATTCTAGCGATTTGCGATCCAGGTTCATCGATTGTTCAGAGCCTTCTCGATTGCCGCCTATCCGATGTGATAAAGAAGCGTATCTTATTATAATTGAATAGTTTGGTCATCACTGCAGCTGGCAGGTCCGTAAAAAATAAATGCAAACGGTTACTCATGTTCGACTGCATAGATGCACGATTTTCATTGCTGAAATATATATTTGTACAAACTCGTTGTACTCTATATCGCATATGCGTAGTCATACTTTCTGAATTTGGACTAAACCGTCATTTACGTTGATATCTAGTTTATGCGAACGGCGAAGGCTCTGGCGAGACTGCGCATAAACGGATGTTCATCTTAGCCGTCGCTGTGTGCCCATGAGATTAGTATTTAAATCTCTTCAGTGTAGATCTACTAGCCGATATAACCATGAAAAAGCTGTCAAACAGCGGAGGCTCAGACCAGAGTGTGCACAATTGGGCAGTGAAATCTTCTTTTCATTTTATCTCTCCCCTTTGACACATGTGTACTTAAAAGATCGTATAGCCCGTTTGTAAGACATATTCGGGCAGTTCTATAAATAGGAGAGTTTGCAGAAAACACAAGTGTGACTTTCCTCTTCAAACTCACGATTTGATCTCCGTTTTTATTCTAGAAAGCCAGAAATAGCAACCGAGACATGTATATAGTATGTATATTTATACGGTCCGCAACTTTTAACCATCAAAATACTGAATGACTTCATACTCTGGGTGATGTTTTTAAAAGCTAATACTTGCATTCCTTCTTTTTTGTGAAAGCAAAATACTTATCTTTAACTTATACCGCTAAATTACCTAGTTCCACAATCCGGCGACCTTCATTCCACTGAATGTGCTGTTCTAAATCTTCGACGATATCATTGTTGTTCTCGTCAGTCATGTCATCGAGCGACTTTGGCTTCCGTTTAGCGAACTTGCCTTTTTTGGATCTGTTTTGCCTTGAAGTTAGCAATTCTGCAATTGTGTTGTTTACTTGCCAACGTGGTACAGATTTACGTTTCAAGCATCAAAGAGTTGTCAGGGGATAATAATATCTACCGTTTAACAAATAAGTATTCTCTTTTAAAAACAAGATTCAGGGACGATAACTCTTACACTTTTACTTTAAGTAAAAGTAAGGTTATCTTTTGACATGGGTCCCGTACCACCTTAAATCCTAGTCTGGCCTGTAGTGACACTATAAATATATCAATGCACAGCTTCAGAATCATTCATATGCAGTTTTATTATTAGTTGTTATTTTTTAACCAATATATATTGTGGGTACTCAAGAGTACTGTCTCGATGCGACGGTTCTTCTGAGCACTTCACGCCAACATTTAGAACATATTCATCCACGCTCAAATATTTTGTATATTACCTCCTTTATTTAGATTTTTTAAGTTCTTCCACCTAATAAGATTCGAGTGATTGATGATAATCTGTTCAACTACACTGCAACAAGTAACTTACACAAAAATGACGTGAACTTACACTAACTTACCTACTGAAACACTTAAAGCCTAATTTCCTCCAGTGTTAAATCAATAGGAACTGACTATGTCAATTCCGCGAAATTCCGTGATATACATCGAGGATTTACTTTGATAACGCGTGTGATAACATGACGTTGACGCTACAAAACGTGACGCTGACGTCACGAAAACCATGTAAGCACAATAACAAGTGTGATTGCAGCAAAAAAAAAACAACGGCTTAAATGAAGTTTTTGTTTTTCAATAAAATGTCGCTATAGCGATATTTTATTGAAATACATGTAACATAAACTTCATTTATTCTGCCGATTAAACTTTTCGGATAATCAGAATAGTCGATTTTAATAGAGCTGAGCCCACATGCTTCAGAACCAGTTTTCCATATGCCAGTTCCAGCTAACGAAATGGAGCTTTCTGGTACATAGTACTACGCGTAATGCTCCTTACATACACCCAAGCCATAATTCGATTCTCGAATTGTGGCGGACTTTCTCAAATGGTGTTAAATCTTACATTTTTACCTGTTATTGCTGTAACTTTTTTCCAGATCAACACAACTAAATAGAACATAGTTTTTAGAGGCAGAAAAAGGTTACACCGAAATAAGCAGCAGTTCTGCTGCCACCAAATTTAGTGTAAAGTTATACAGTCAGGTGCATAACTTCCAAAAGTTAAAAAATATATCACTTAAAGCAGTTAACTTATATAGCAACAAAAACAAAAGTAACTTGTTTGAGTGAAACTGTCTTTTTTCATCTGCATATTCCGGAGTTACCGCAATTTTCACGGCAATGTGGGTAATTTTATCTGAAAGATCTATTACATAGCTTTACGATTATGCAATAAAATTGTGTACGCATCGTCTAGAAATGTGTTCGCGAGGTCATTGAAGATCAGAAAAATAAACTACCTTTAAACTTGAATAAGTTATATTTTTGACGGACTAAAACTTGACCTTGGCGTAAATAATTTCAGATGTAACCTAAATAAGTTACTTTCTATAGCCTCACTTTGAACTCATTGTTGAAAAGACGCAATTTTAACTTCTTCAAGTGATATATATTGTAACTTTTACAGGTTATGCCCCTGACTGTTATACAAATGTCTTACATTTTACAGTGTATGTCAGCTACACAGTCGGAACATGATGGAACAAGAGAGGACATCCGACTCGACAAAATAACAAGGAAGGCAAGGGTGACTGTACAAACGAACATAGTGGAGAAATCTGACTAAACAGTTATAGATCTCACAGAAGAACGATTACGAAAGTGTGGCTACGTTTAATCATCACCACGTAAATTGTACAAAAGAACAGATGTGGAAAGTGTATCTCACCCAGTTAATCATTGTATTACAAGGTGCACTAAGCTGCAAAGGGACAAACTAAACCGTTGAACAAGATTTAACATCTCAGAAACAAAAACGAAGTGTCAAAAAGAACAAGAGAGATAGAGAGAGAGGCTACTTAGCATTATTTTATCTTTTTATCCATCACAAAGTGTACAACCGGGCCGCGTAGCGCAGTCGGTAACGTGTCTGGCTACAGATGCGTGTCTGACTGCAGATCCAGGGGTCGCGAGTTCGATCCCGGCCCGGTACCATACTTTCGTGGAGATTGATCATGAAATAATTTCTACGGTCATTCTCCTCCCTTCCGCTGATTTATTCAAGAAGGGTTGTTGTCAGTTACAAGCGAAAGTATGTGCACAAATTACTGGTTAACCCGCTTGCTCAAGCCTGCCCAGGAAAAAGTGTGGTTAAGTGAACTGACCGTCCCGCAATGACCATAGCTGTTGACATGGGACGTAAAGCAACAAACAAAAACAAAAAACAAAGTGTACAAAGATACGAAGGAGCAGCAATGGTGTAGTGGACAAACCACTCGTTTTGTAAACCAGGAGTCGACGGTTTGATCATAGGCTTCTCCTGTTTGGTTTTACTGCACCATTTAAATAGTACCACAAAAATCAGTATAGGATGGAAAATCTCACCCACGTTCATGAAATCCTAGGAAACTCATCGAGGTTACAAACAGAAGTTCATCCTGAAGAGATCCCAATTGAAAGCTTTATAGCGATAGCATTCTTTATGACATTCATCTTTATCGTGGGTTTCGCAGAAAACTCATTTGCATTTTTCATATTTTACCGAACAAAAGCATTGCATACAACTAACAATATGTTAATAGCTGGACTTGTTCTCTGCGATTGGTGCCAGACTGTGTTCGGGATGCCGTTTGTTGTGGCATCAAGCATTGCAAAGAAATGGATATTTGGACAAGGACTGTGTGTCTACTACGGGTTTATAACCACGTTTATGGGAATCACGCAGATCACCAACCTCACGGCTATTTCACTGAACAAATATTTTGCCATAGTAAGACACAGCAACCTGGCATTTCTGGATCCGAATCGCGCAATATTAGCCATAATAGCATGTTACGTGCACGGATTTCTCTGGGCGATTTTTCCAGTGATTGGATGGAGCTCATACCAACTGGAGGGTGCCAACGTCTCCTGCTCGATCCCCTGGGAGTCTAAAGAAACGAAGGACGTGTCCTATTGTCTTGCTCTTTCGGCGTTTGCCTGGATTCTACCACTGGGAATTATCACATTTTCGTATCTGTCTATATGGCGAATGGTAAGTTTGTTTATATGTTTTAACCGAATGGAATTTCCCACTCATCAATTGGGTCAGTCCATATCTGTTTTAAAGGTTATTGGGTGCTATTTTCCTTTCAAATTCAAATAGAACATTCTGTCAGCAAGCATACAGTGCAGACCCTGATAAGACACCGCTTTCTATGGCGTCTGGTCTGGGTCTGCACTATTTGCCTATGACCAACACAAAAGGTACTAGGAGCGCATGGGCGAAAGGCGCACTAATTTATTTTCAGCATTTTCATCCTGCGCAAGCAAGACACATGTTTGGTCATTTGGTCGCACATACCCCATTGTTGGAAATCTCATGCACTGGCTCAATTATTTGTTGCTGCCTCAGCTAATCCTAAGACCGAGACATATCTGTTTTACAAACCCAATGTCTAGATATTATCAGTGTTTATTCTGTTTGGCAAAAAATATCGAAAAATTTAAGATGTTTAAAAATGATCAAACTATGAGGGTCTGGATGGGGTATAATGGTTAGTGAATAATGACCCTTTTTTATAATGAATAGTGAATAATGAGCCAACAAAATGATAAATAGTGAATAATGAGGGCCTAAAAAATAGTGAATAATCCTACTTTTTTAATGAATTGGAGAAACAATTCATGAATAGTGAATAATCAGATTTCTTTGCCATCTCTCTTACTTTTAATGAATAATTGCTCTAAATTTAATGAATAACCCAATATTTTAATGAGATGAATAATGGGCTAAATTTTGAATTAATAGTGAACCAGACCCCCCATCAAGACCCTCAATTATTGACTTTTATACCCCGCGACTAAAGTGTGGCGAGGTATTATGTTATACCCTTCGGTGTCTGTCCGTCTGTCCGTCTGTCCGTCCGTCCGTCCGTGCTCACCATTTCCGATCGATAACTTGAGTATTTATTCACGCAATTTTTTCAAATTTTGCATACATATTGTTATCGGCGATGATTGGTATGGGATTGTTAATGGGCAAAATCCGTCCATTTTTAACGGAGGTACTGCCCTTTTTCGTATTGGAAAAATGGTTTCTGGCCTGTTATTCCTTTACTGTTCATGATATCTGAATGAAACTTCACAGATATGTTGCACATCAAAGGTTACATATTGTGACTAAGGACCGTCACTCTGACCTTCCCAGTTTGTGAGTTATCCGCCCTTGATAGGTCTGAAAAAAGGTTTTTGACCTATTGTTCCTTTACTATGTGGAATATCTGAATATAACTTCACAGATATGTTTCACATCAAAGGTAACATATTGTGACTAAGAACCGTCACTCTTACCTTTCCCGTTTGTGAGTTATCCGCCCTTGATTGAATTAAAAAATGTGTTTTACCCGTAGTTCCTTTACTATGTGGAATATTTAAATGAAACTTTACAGATATGTTTCACATCAAAGGTTACATACTGTGACAAAGAACCATCACTCTTACCTTTCCAGTTCATGAGTTATCTGCCCTTGATTGATCTGAAAAATGGTTTTTGAACTGTAGTTCATTTACTATATGGAATATCTGAATGAAACTTCACAGATATGTTGATCATCAAAGGTTACATATTGTGACTAAGGATCTTCACTCTTACCTTTCCAGTTCATGAGTTATCTACCCTTGATTGATCTGAAAAATGGTTTTTGACCTGTAGTTCATTTACTATATGGAATATCTGAATGAAACTTCACAGATATGTTGAACATCTAAGGTTACATATTTTTAGTAAGGACCGTCACCCTTACCTTTCAAGTTCATGAGTTATCCGCCCTTGATTGATCTGAAAAATGGTTTTTGACCTGTAGTTCATTTACTATATGGAGTATCTGAATGAAACTTCACAGATATGTTGACCATCAAAGGTTACATATTGTGACTAAGGACGTCATTTCACTATCTATCTCAGTTCTATTGCTATTTAGGCATTATATATCTCACAAAATAATTTTGGTGCCCCCAGCAGTGGCGGGGTGTTATGCAGTGCTTGCGGTGCTTTTATTTGCTAACTGATGATAGACATTTGAACGGACTGACGGACAGATGGACGGACAGGAGAGTTGTTATACTTTTAAAATACTTCTCCTCCTGATCCACTGGTCCAAATTCAAAATATTTTCAGAGAAAGATTCCCTATAATGCCCTCTACCATCATTGCCTAACGTGTTCTTCCCTGCTTAACAAGATGACCACCCAGTTGTAGATTATAAATAGCCTAAAAGATATATCCTCCTGACCTACCGATCTAAAATTAAAATACTTTCAGAGAAAGATTTCCCATAATGCCATCTACCATCATTGCCTAACTTGTTCTTCCTTGCTGAACAAGATTACCACCCAGTTGTAGATAAGAAATAGTTCAAAAGATATCTCCTCCTGACCCACCGGTCTAAAATTAAAATACTTTCAGAGAAAGATTCCCCATAATGCCCTCTACCAACATTGCCTAACGTGTTCTTCCTTGCTGAACAAGATTACCACCCAGCTGTAGATAAGAAATAGCTAAAAGATATATCCTTCTGACCCACTGGTCCTAATTCAAAATATTTTCAGAGAAAGATTCCGAATAATGCCTTCTACCAATATGGCTTAACTCGTCCCACTCGGTCAAACAAGATAACCACCAGAGCTGCAGATAAAAAAATATTTCAGACGATATCTCCTCCTGAACTACTGGTCCAATTTCAAAATAATTTCATTGGAATACTCCTCATAATGGCACCTACCAAAAGTACCCAAATGGTTTTGTTCCGTCGAACAAGATCACCCCCAGAGCTGTAGATAATAATCATTTTAAATGGCATCTCCTACTCAAAGTAATTTCACAGAAATGTTCCTCCGCCGAACCGAATGGCCATTAGTGCTGGAGAAATTGAACAACATCTTTAAAAGACATCGCCTCTTGAGGGAGCGCAGTGGCTCAGTGGTAGAGTGCTTGACTCGAGACCGAGGGGCCGCGGGTTCGAGCCTCACGTCACTGCGTTGTGGTCCTTGAGCAAGACAAATTTATCCTAGCTTAGTACTGGTTCAACCCAGGAAGACCCGTCCCTGTTTAACTGAAAGATTGTTGATGGGACGAAAAGAATCAAATCAAACAAACAAACATCGCCTCTTGAACGAACGAGAGGGCCTCATGGAAGATTAGCTTTTTTTTTCGCTAAATGTATTACCATCTGAAAATAAAGACTATTATTATTATTATTATTATTATTATTATTATTATTATTATTATTACATGTATTATTATTATAATTATTATTATTATTATTATTATTATTATTATTATTATTGAACTCATGATAATTTCACAGAACTGTTCCTCATAATACCCTCTACCAAAAGTATGTCAAGGAGAGTCCTTGGCTTCGAATTTATAAATCTTTTTTCCATGCTCAACTCAACTGAGCACGAATTTTATCCCGCTCATAAATGTTAAAATGCCAACAATTGTTGGCATTTCACCATTTATTAGCATGACAAATACAACATTTGAGAGACTTAAAGCAGTAGACTTCTTCATTTGTCGGTATATCGTTTTTTATGAGCAGTTAAAATTTCATGCTCAGTTGAGATGAGCATGAAAAAAAGTTTTATAACCTCGGGGACTGACAACAGTTGTTTTTGTCACAAACGTATATTACAGGGAGTAGGCCCTGATCCCTGATCCCCACCCCCTTCTGGATCCGCCCATGTGTTATATGCCCAGTAAGTAGTTACATGCCTGTATTCTTATCCGACTTGGCGATTCCCGTGGCTGCTCTTGGTCATCGCCAAGCGCCATGTAAGCCATTTTTGGAAAGATCATGAACATTTACGCAATCTTAAGAAAAAGGGAGGTTTTCGGCTTGCCACGGATCCTAGAATCCATTGACAGTTCCTTGATAATTGACTGCTGGACAAGTATATATATTGTCTACCTAGCATCGGTGAGGCCACTTGTGATATGGTAAATCAATCAAAAATGCAAACATCGGATTATGGAAAAGACTTCACTAATGAGACATTTTCACACGGAACCTTCATTAAAATCGGGATATTTCTTCTATTTGTATTAACTTTTGGGATGGTAGCAAATTCCTTTATATTAATCGTTCTCGCAAAAACGAAAAAGATCGGAAAACCGCATACTACGATAGTAGCCGGATTAATCGTTGGGGATTTATTCCACACATTTACCTTGCCATTTGTGGTAGCGTCAAGCTTTGCCCAACGGTGGCTATTCGAACAATCTGGCTGTGTGTTTTATGCATTTACGATGACATTCCTTGGGGTTTCAAATATAACGCTTTTGGCCACAATTTCCGTTGATCGGTACCTGGTCATTGTCAAACATGGTTCCCCGTTCACTAGGAATACGAACGTAGCTGTAGCTACGACACTGATCTGTTTTTCCCACGGGCTGCTATGGGCTCTGTTTCCCGTCCTCGGCTGGAGTTCGTTCGAGTTGGAACTGATTAGTTGTGCCGTAAACTGGAGTGGACGAACACCTGAAAATATGTCTTATACATTGAGCTTAATGGTGTGCGCATGGATAATACCACTGACTGCACTACTGTTCTGCTACGGGAAAATTTTGCATCTGGTAGGTGGTTTTAGAAGTAAAGTAAGAAAGAGGGCAAAGACCAGGAATCAATACAATCAAGCACCACACCTGACCAAGGATACCAATGGTAATAATCAGACACAATTATTGAAAATTCAGAAATTTTCGCGAGGATTTTATTTTTGCGAAACTTCGCGAATGCGAAGATTCGCGAAAATAAAACTCGCGAAATGGCGAAATCACTCAGCTTGTTACTGATGTAGGTAATTCATGCAACAGTCGAAAAAGTTTAACATAACAAACATATTTTTAACGTTATTCACGAAAAGAAAATGTTTGAAAAAAATCTAAAGGGGCTCTTGCATGGTGTGGGAAATTAACATGGGAGTCTGCCCACGCTTGGATTTTGAAAATATTATGTCATTTTATTGTCTGGGGTATAACTTTAATATTTATGGCGAGTTTGAGTTTTTATGCAATTCCATCGCTAATTTATGACGTCATTAATGATATCACTATAATACCTAAGGGTACCCAGTTATAATCATTTCTAAACAATTGACATATCATGTAACTGGCGGAGAAATGATTTATTAAATAGCTATATCATTGATATGTTCGCTGTTACTTAAAATGGCTTTGTATAGATTAGGATATTGGGTGGGCATTCATTTTTATAGCATGGTACCCCAATTTTCGACTGTATATTTTGTATTCAGTCAAATTTGGAATTAACGTTTTTAAAGGTTGTGGTCTTTGTCAAGATGCCATTTCTACATGTAAACTATCCATATATGTTAAAAATATGTAGACCAAATTTCATGAAATTCAAGGGCTGGTAACATACTTTTTAACCAAATGTAAACACATGGCCCTAATTCATTGTAATGTAGAAAATACAATAATTATGTTTCAGTGTAAAACATACTTGAATACTTGCTTAGTTTGAATCATCATGCTAGTACGTTTATTGGTAGAAGTTGATATGTTCAGTGATTCCCCCTATTATGGATTGGAAAAAAACAACAATATTCTTTGATATTATGTGCCACGATTCTTATTTAATGAAGTGCTTACACAATAATATTAGCCAAAATGATACATAATGTCGGACTTAACACATCCAGTTTCTAACATTAAAACTACATCATACCAATGTTACACTTAATATGTAACATTATTAAGAATTTTAATTCATACAGAAGAGAAACCTTATGACAAGTCAGTTCATACAGGAGAAGAACCTTATATATAATATATGATTTTATAATTGTAAGACTCATTAATAAACCTGCTTCACAAAAATACCACCCTGTCAAACCTATTGGTTAAAATTAACCATTTTGGTCACAGATAACTCTTGGCTTCAAAGGTATTGCTAATTTAATGCTTAAATCTTCTCTGTTCATTCTGTTTTGTGAAACTGATGCTGATTTCCATCAAATAGCAACATTCATACTTTTATCACTTTTTTATCATTTATACTTTAGCTGGTTGTATATTCTAGGCATACAGTTTTGTTTCTGGACCTCACTTATTCATGTAGAACACTGTTTTATAATACCTTTGATAAGACTCTGTGACACGTTATCCTGGTCTTGGCACCAAAATGTGGTTCCTCTAGTTCAGTGGGGATGCAAAGGAAATATTAATCTTCTTGTTTTCACATGTTTATTGTTAAGATATTATGTTTCTTAAACAATATCATGCAGGACTTGAGGAAGTGATACACATTGTCTTGGTCCCATAGTGCCATGACACAGGGCCATAACATTCGGTATTTCTGACCATTGAATCATTTAGAATTGTCTAAGAAAGTCTTTCTTTAAGAAAAGTGGAGGTAGATTAAAAAAACAACCTCCTTATGTCGAGTTATTGATTCATTTGAACTAAATAATTAATTTTGCTAAAACTGACCTATACCCATAAGAGGTAGGAAATGACAAAGTTACCGGTTTTGATTTTCATGATATTTGGCTCAGATCAGCAGTATATATATATGGCATGTTTTTGTGATAATATGATATATTGACAAAGACTAGAACACATTTATCTTTTGAATTGAATGTTGAATAATTTGTAAATTTTTGAAAAAAAATATTGAAATTTTACAAACGCTTCTTCTTAAAACGTAAACCATAATTAATCAAAATGATTTCGCGGTATTAAAATAATGTCTATGGTATTTTGGATTCAATCTAGATGACAAATCATAAAAATAAACAAAACTATAGATTTCGGACATGAAAATTTAGAGACAGGTACCACCTCAAAGGTGGAGTACGTCAGGGTTGCTTCCTAAGCCTTATTCTTAACTATCTATTTCGATAAATACATTTTCACAGTTCGTATATAATGAGTTATTAATATGCAAAGTTTGAAGAAAATCCATGCGTGGGCACAGATTAAAGTACCCCTTTACGCTAGTTTTTACATTTTTACCTGACTGATCAATACACTCACTCGAGAAACCAAGGAAACACCTAAAATATTACCGATACCAATATCAATATTAATTCAGCATAAAACATAACTTACAATGTTTACATCCATTATCCTTATAATCTATTAAATACAATATTAGATTATTTCAAATTTACAGAAGAGCATGATGCCCAGCATGCTAATGGAGTTAAGCAATCGTCATTTATATTGTTTGTTTGATTTGATTCTTTACGTCCCATCTAAACAGGTACGGGTCTTCCTGGGTTGTACCATTTATAAAAAAAAATCAGTATACCGCAGACATTAGATGCTGTTACCGCCAAATTGAAATGTCATGGTTAACTGTTAGTTTTGATAATTTGCACTACATGTACCTTTAAATGCAATTTATTCAGCTTGGTGTATGTTAAATTGGAATGTCATGGTAAATTGTTTGTACTACAGTATATGTACTTCTAAGTGTAATCTATTCATGTTGATGCTCTGCGAAAATAGAATGTCATGAAAAAATGTGTGTTCTATAGTATATATACTTCTAAATGTAATCTATTCATCTTTACTTGATGCACTGCAAAATGGAAAGTCATGGTAAATTGTTTGTTCTACAGTATATGTACTTCTAAATGTAATCTATTCATCTTGATGCACTGCAATAATGGAAAGTCATGGTAAATTGTTTGTACTACAGTATATGTACTTCTAAATGTAATCTATTCATCTTGATGTACTGCAATAATGGAAAGTCATGGTAAATTGTTTGTACTACAGTATATGTACTTCTAGATGTAATCTATTCATCTTGATGTACTGCAATAATAGAAAGTCATGGTAAATTGTTTGTACTACAGTATATGTACTTCCAGATGTAATCTATTCATCTTGATGCACTGCAATAATGGAAAGTCATGGTAAATTGTTTGTACTACAGTATATGTACTTCTAGATGTAATCTATTCATCTTGATGTACTGCAATAATGGAAAGTCATGGTAAATTGTTTGTACTACAGTATATGTACTTCTAGATGTAATCTATTCATCTTGATGTACTGCAATAATAGAAAGTCATGGTAAATTGTTTGTACTACAGTATATGTACTTCTAGATGTAATCTATTCATCTTGATGTACTGCAATAATGGAAAGTCATGGTAAATTGTTTGTACTACAGTATATGTACTTCTAGATGTAATCTATTCATCTTGATGTACTGCAATAATAGAAAGTCATGGTAAATTGTTTGTACTACAGTATATGTACTTCTAGATGTAATCTATTCATCTTGATGTACTGCAATAATGGAAAGTCATGGTAAATTGTTTGTACTACAGTATATGTACTTCTAGATGAAATCTATTCATCTTGATGTACTGCAATAATAGAAAGTCATGGTAAATTGTTTGTACTACAGTATATGTACTTCTAGATGTAATCTATTCATCTTGATGTACTGCAATAATGGAAAGTCATGGTAAATTGTTTGTACTACAGTATATGTACTTCTAGATGTAATCTATTCATCTTGATGTACTGCAATAATGGAAAGTCATGGTAAATTGTTTGTACTACAGTATATGTACTTCCAGATGTAATCTATTCATCTTGATGTACTGCAATAATAGAAAGTCATGGTAAATTGTTTGTACTACAGTATATGTACTTCTAGATGTAATCTATTCATCTTGATGTACTGCAATAATAGAAAGTCATGGTAAATTGTTTGTACTACAGTATATGTACTTCTAGATGTAATCTATTCATCTTGATGTACTGCAATAATAGAAAGTCATGGTAAATTGTTTGTACTACAGTATATGTACTTCTAGATGTAATCTATTCATCTTGATGTACTGCAATAATAGAAAGTCATGGTAAATTGTTTGTACTACAGTATATGTACTTCTAGATGTAATCTATTCATCTTGATGTACTGCAATAATGGAAAGTCATGGTAAATTGTTTGTACTACAGTATATGTACTTCCAGATGTAATCTATTCATCTTGATGTACTGCAATAATAGAATGTCAAGGTAAATTGTTTGTACTACAGTATATGTACTTCCAGATGTAATCTATTCATCTTGATGTACTGCAATAATAGAATGTCAAGGCAAGTTGTTTGTACCACAGTACACGTATTTTTAATTCTAACACACCTCGCCTATAAAGCTAATGCTAAAAAACGTGCTAAATCAAAAATATAGTCACAGTTTTGAAAGCCCATGGAAAGTACGCACTAGCTGACGTCAATTAAAACTGCAAAATGACGTCAGTCGTGGCGTTAGACGTTGTCATGTCGTTTTTACGCTTGCAAGACGCTACATATTCATGTAAACGTATGCGACACAGTCCAACTATTTCTTCAACGCAATGGAGGAAAGTTGGAAAAAGCTGAAGACTTCAAATGTGTTATCGTCGTTAATTGTGTGTTAGAATCGAAATAGATCAGCTCACGTGCGTGAATTGTGGAGTAATAATTCACTGTTTGTTGGTCAGTTGTACGAAGATAAATCTGCAATTGATTTGATCTTCTTTACAACTGACCTCCAAACAGTGAATTATTATGCAACAATTCACTGCTAGAGCTGATCTATTAAATATACTAGAAACGGAAGCGCGGGTATAGGATATATTTAGTATATGATGAAAAATGTTCTGAGCTCGGCTGTGCATGGCAGATGTCCTCATAAATATTAAAATTGGGAGTATTTTCAGCATTTCAATATTTTAGAGCAGGATAAATACTAAGGAAATTCTTTCATGAATCAAGTGTCATTACTCTGTTTTAAGGTATATTTCTTATTTCTATCAACCTTACTCAAAACATAAGGCGGTAACGACCCAATGGTAAATAATGGCCACAACAACATATGTAACATATAACACACTACTGTAGTGTTAATCGAAGTGAATGCACCGTAGGACAATGAATGTATGAAGTTGTCATATTAACTTTATTTCTTTTCCAACCAGAACAAAAACACAGTTAATCATTCCCCTCAGATGAACAGATATTGAGGGGATGTAGACCATTGGGTCATATTTTAATGTCTAACTCATGGTTGTGCCAGCTATATGCTATATGTGAAATATGGAATGAGCTTCACAGCTTAAGAGAGATCCACAGATGCCTATACATACCATAAGCTCATCTATGAGCCTTCGGCTCAAGTGAGCTAAAACGTATACGAAACTTTGTGACTGAACAAAAAATAGGCCAATGTTTTCTATTCTGTCAGTATCTATAGGTATGAAGGATAAAATTAATGCATCAAATTTATTATGTATGAAAAAATATCGTCAGACCAGGGATCGAACCAATGGCCACTTGGTTGATAGTACATGTAACACTGTACTGATTGAGTAAGGCCACCCATCAGTTAAGAGTATTGTATATGTTAAAGCAGATTTGAGATTAATGGCTGTTGCATTAAATCCAAAGTTTTGATAAATGTCTACTGTAATATTTCAAAGTTTTATGACTCAATCGTGCAAAAAAATAGCCAAAATGTTTCACTATAAAATAATGCCAAAGAAAAATACTGACAGAATTGCCAACAGTGAAGACCCTGGTTAAACTTATACTCTAGGGACAGTCTGATGCGGGTCAGCACTGTTTGACCATACCTAATTATCCAAAAAGGTTATGAATTAATTTCTTGGCATTTTTTAGTTATTGTGTTGCAGTTCGCGACTTTTGATGAGAACAGTGACTATTGATAGAAAAAGGTTTAAGAATCGGGAATATACACTTTAAATGTTTTCAACCAAAACATATGTTGTGGGTACTGAAAAGCACTGTCTCAATGAAACGGTTCTTTTGAGCACACAAGATATAAAACTGTGGTTGCATATAGGGCTCCCACGTTTGCAATATTTTGTAAAGGTTTGCACGAACTCCAAAAATCGAAACGATTCCGTTTACACGCAACTACACAGCATTTCTGCACGTCGAATCGCGGGTTCGCTGTACCTGTAACCTTATCCCATACAACAGACTTCTTTCATCATAATAAATGTTACCACTGTAAAGCTTTTATATTTGAAACTCAATTATGAAATCAGTATCACCGACTTCTTCCATCATATTAAATGATACCACTGTAAAGCTTATATCTTTGAAACGCAAAACAATCAGACTCAAAAGTGCTGTCTCAATGAGACGTGTTTTTAGCACCCAAAATATAAAACAATGGTTGCAAATATGGCTAAAGTTTGGTAAACGTTTACACGAACTCCATCAATCGAATAACACCACTATAAAGCTAATATCTTTGCAACACAATTCAAATGCTTCAACTAAAACATAAGTTGTAGGTACCCAAAAGCACCGTCTCAATGAGCAGTTCTTTTTGAATAGGAATATGAAGCTCGTCACGTGTTTCGTTTAAACGGTAGGCCATTTTTTGTAAACGTTTATTGCAAAACACGAAATGTTGCTGTTCAAACGTGTAAATGATGAAGCAGGGCATGGTTGCTAATAATTTGTTCGTAAAAGCAGGGCTATACGGCATTTCGGGAGCCCAGTGATAGAGTGTTTGTCTCGAGACCCAGGGGCGCGGTTTCGAGCTTCAAAGGCACCACTGCGCTGTGCCCTTAAGCAAGACATATTAATCCTAGCTAAGTACTGGTTCAATCCAGGAAGACCCGTCCCTACATAACTGAAAGATTGTTGATGGGACATAAAGAATCAAATCAAACAAACAAATACACAGCATTTTACACGTCGAATCAAGCTTCATTAATTATAATAAATGACACCATTATAAAGCTTTCATCTTTGAGACGTAAAATAAAATCAGTACATTACCTTTAATTGTTTTCAACCAAAACAAAATGGCCATGTATGTTGCGGGACTTAAAGACCCGTCTCAATGAGACGTTTCTTTTGAGCCCCCAAAATATAATGGGTCTGTAGGTCAGTATTTTTCAAACCTCTGCGTTCAGGGCAGGTAAGTTTGATATATTTTGCCCAGGCTGTAAGGATAATTTATGCAGAGGATAGAGCACAAATGAATAGAAAAATAAGCTATTTATTCTATGGGAAATGGAAAATTGGATTTCTGGCGCGGCAGATCGGATACAACAGCACGATGCGGTCATGGCTTTCACCACCATCAAATTCACGGTCAACTTTGACCACAGACAGTGACGTGTGACCGCGTGACATATGTAAATACACTTTACGGACCAAGCGTTGCAGCCTTTCTTGGTAGAACTTGGGAGAATATGAAAACTTGGATCGATATGTCAATTATCATTAGTTGATAAAGAAGGCGTTACCCTATCAAAATTGATGGGAGATTATGGAGTCAAAACTGAATTGTTTTCAAAAATCTCAAAAACGAACTAAAAGTAAAAGAAGATTAGATCGAAGTTATCAATGAGGGCAATATCTGAATACCTCAGTGTAGAAAAAATGCTGGTAAAATATACCGTTTCCGAGTTTTTGAGTGCAAAGGGCTCCTTTAGTAGTATAGATTATATTCAGCTTGATGCACTGCGAAAATAGAATGCCATGGTAAACTATTTGTACTACAGTACATGCACGTTTAAATCTAATCTATTCAGCTTGATTACTTTCCTTGTTGATTGACGCGTCCATATATATCATCGAGGTAATAGCGAGATTAATTAGCACCTGGTGAATAACAACAATTGATAATATGATCCAACTCGTAGCAAAACTACAATGTCATGTTCATATATTGAAATGTCAACAACGCCATTAAGTTAGATGATACATTATGAGTTCATTGGAAAGCTGTGTACTGGTGGCTTTGTCTTGCGCATAGCGAGATTCAGATGAGACTGGGATAATGCCCAGTCTCGTAAATTAGCCCAGTCTGATCTGAGTCTTCACTGGGCGTTTATATCACATTTTTGGTTTCATGATGCACTGGCTTTCGTGCCAAGATTTCACATTCTAGGGACACAACTATTATATGAATAGAAGTGCGTGAAAATGTGTTAATATTGTTCAATATAATACATTTATATTAGTGGTTTGACAATAGCAAAACGAGTGACTGAGGCTGAGGAATGCCACAATTATAGACAAGTAAACACCACAACTATATACCAAACAATTAACTACCAATAAATGGCACAATTACAGACCAATAAATGACACAAATACAGACCAATAAATGACACAAATAGTAGCCAAGAAGTGGCACAATGAAGACCAATGCATGGCACAGTTACATACCAAAAAGGCTAATTACAGACTGATAAATGCTAACAATAACAGACCAATACATGTTACAATTGCAGACCAATATATGCTACAATTGCAGACCAATAAATGTTACAATTACAGACAAATGCCACAATTATAGACCAGAAAGGAACATTATTACAGACATTATTATCAATGCCATAATTACGGACCAAGAAATGCCACAATTACAGGCCGAGTAATGCAGCAAATACATACAAATAGCTGCCACAATTACAGGATAATAAATGCAACATTTACAGACCCAGTAATGCAACAATTAAAGACAAATTACTTAAAAAAAAGTCTTAATTGCAACATAATAAATGCCACAATTACAGACGTTTAATTGCCATAATTTTAAACAAATAATTCCCATAATTATGGACCAATAAATGCTAACAATTACAGACAAATAAATGCTACAATTAAATACCAATAAATGCAGCAATTATAGAACAGTCAGTATTTACCTTATCAATGTCTTTATTACGGACCAAGAAATGCCACACTTTCAGACCGGTTAATGCAGCAAATACAGACAAATAACTGCCACAGTTACAGAATATTAAATGTCATAATTACAGACTGAAAATGTCATAATTAAAAAACAACAAATGCCATAAATACAGACCAAAAATGACAGAATTACAGAACAATAAATGCTACAATTACAGAACAATAAAATGCCATAATTACACAACGATACAATGTAAATGCTGCAGTTACTGATTAATAAATGCCAAAATTACATAATAATAAATACCACAATTAAAGACTTATAAATGCCATAATTACAGACCAATAAAGGCCATAATTACAGACCAACGAATGCCACAATTACATACTTATAAATGTCACACTTACAGACCAAATATACCACAGTTACAGCACAGTGATGTCATAAGTACAGACCAATTAGTGGCACAATTAATTGCAGGCGGAGAAATGCAACAATTACAATTGCTGAGGCTAACTAATGAACGTATTCATAAAATGCATCTTATGTTCAACTATGCGTTGACAGTCTGGTTGACAGGTTATGAACCCTATTACGTTCTTAAGCTATGGGATCCTCTCAAATTGTACGACGGTGGGTTAGGCCTTAGACTCAATAATGACCTATTAAACCAAGGAGAAGAGAAACAAAAACACAGATAAAGCATTTGCGTCAAAGTAACCAGAGAGTTTGAGTCTTTTTGGATTTGGATTTTGGATGTTATTTTAAAAAAAAATGGAACAATTAATCCATATATAAGCCTAGCGAATTTTTATGGAACAAAGACAAATAGTGCATACCCAGATAAGACGCCACAGAACGCAGCGTTTGATCCGGGTTACCACTGTTTGCTTGCTGAATGATCTATTAAAATTAAAAAAATAAACCCATTTACCCTTTAAACAGAAATGAACTTGTCCAATTGACAAGAGAGAGAAAATCCATGCGGCTAAAATGTGTTACAAGTTGTAAGGCCAGAATTTTTTATTAGTTGATTTACGGGAGAATTTTTCAGATTTTGGGTCGGGGGGAAGAAAAATAAATAAATAAAAAAGCTCTGAAAATGACCACTTAACTGGTCATTTTCAGAGCCCTTTTTCATATAACCAGAAAAAAACAGTATTACTAGTAAGGCAAACCAGCAGTCTGTATTAAATTTTAGATATTTTATCATTTCCCTAAAAATCTGGACAGGACAATCACATTTTACAGTGTCACTCTCAAAAATATGCAGACAGAAAGACAGAATCTAAAAAAAAATATTTTTTTTTAACGAAACAAATAATATTTAGAGTTGGCGGATAAAATAAAAAAAAACATTTTTAGAAATTAAATTCTATTTTTTTCCTACTTTCCGGAAAATTACAGTAGGAGGGTTCGTTAATCAACTAATTAAAAAAAATCTGGCCTAAATGTGTTTCAAATTCTTATTTTACTCAACATTATTGGACCTCATCACAACGAAATCTGGCCACGAGGTTGTAAAACTTTAGTCATTCCCAAACTCAAATTAAAGCGCAACCAGCCAATCATACCGCTTTATTTTGAGTCTGAGACTGTTCTTGAATTTTATAACCTCGAGGCATGTCTTTGGGGTTTCCGTGAAGGCGAGATGATTCAAACCAATCTCCAAACCAACATGCTCCTCCATGTTACAGCTCCAATTCTCACCTTATATATTGTGGTAAGGTGCTCATGCACCTAACCTATAAGGCTTACTATTTCATGAGAATCGGTTGCCAGCAGACGATTCTCATGAAATACCATGCCATATTTGTTATTTTTGCAAAAAAAAAAAAAAAAAAAAAAAAAAAAAACAACAACAGAAATTGGAAGTCTCTCGAGCCGTTTCCAATGAACATCATAACCCTTAAAGCGCCAATCACGACTGCAGGAGACGACAAATTTTGCAACACCTTTCCTAGCTATCGAAACATATGGTATGCTATTTGATGAGAATCGGCTGCCAGCAGACGATTCTCATGAAAAATCACGCCATATTTGTTGTTTTTGACAAAGCTGCAGAAATTGGAAGTCTCTCGAGCCGTATCCCATGAATATCATAACTCTTAAAGCACCAACAACGACTGCAGCAGACGACACATTTTGCGACATATTTCCTAGCTATCGAAAAAATAAGGTATGCTGTTTCATGAGAATCACCTGCCAGCAGACGATTCTCATAAAATAGTATGCCTTATTTGTTATTCTTTTTTGGAAAAAGCAGAATAATTGGATTTCAAGTCGTCTACTGCAAATGATAGGTGACGCTTTATGGGTTAACAAAGCTATTTTCAGAATAAACGGGAATGGTATACATAGAAAAAACGATTTTACGGAGATAACCAAGTTTTTATGTATATTTGAATTCTTTCTAAAAAAAGTTGTTTGGGAACCCCTAAACGGGTACTTTTGCAAATATATTAGCACTGAAGACCCTGATGATACGCCACAAAATGTGACATTTCATCAGGGTCTGCACTGTTTGCTATATTAAAGTCGACATCAATCTTCAGAGAAGGAAATGCAATATGAATATTTTTTTGAAATTGTAGACTGTGATCCTTCATATACTTGTTCTATTGTATGTAACTTTACAACCATGCAACTACCAACTTAGCAAAATCATAGTTCATGAAGTCAAATTTGGTGATATATACTGAACGAAACTTCTAAACCACCAGTTAACACAACACATTTTTTCAATATAGCTCATTTATTATTAAACTGTTTGACATGATATTTAACACAGTATATTTGGGCACATGTATCTGTCGATTGAACATAACAAAGTTTGATTCAATAAGGATGTTCATTTATGCGTAACGATAGAGTACTAATACCTGTTTTGCACGTGGCACACGATGCTAAATGCTTTTTCGCCTTGTGTATACTCGCATTTTTATCGACAACTATCGGACAACTTAATTTTATCACAAAAATAACAACGTTTGGGTTGTATGAGTATAAAGTAGAGGGGTCGGGCTATGGGTTCAATCGAAATAGGGGCCTCGCTGAGACTGATTCGGTTTGGCATGTTTTGATAGAGCCGACAGTTTACACCACAAGCTGTCGGTCATTTTTCATTTTTGCACTCGTATGACGAGAAAAATCGACAAAAACTGAGTATTGCGTATGTCATAAAATGTCCTGTATAGTCCACCATACTTTGGTGCGGTGATGCACAAATGCTGCATTGGAACGTCGGAAGTGTCGATATTGATGTACAGTACACGCTGAATGGGTGACGGATGTTTCAATAATTTTGTCGACAAAAACATTTCATCACCATAAACACATTTCTGTGTTTTTTAGGCCATACGGGCTTCCATAGGAGCACAGAATTGCATGAAAATCGCTACTTTATATTACTAAATCAACACGATAGTGTTCAATAATGTCAATTTACAGCACCAGAAAGTTTCAATAATATTATGGACAAAAACATGTCATCTCCATAAAACACTCCTGTGTTGTTTTATGTCATATTGACTTCCATGGAATATTTTGGATTACCAGAAAGTTCCTACGAAATAAAAGCGAAACCAAAAAATGTTCAATAATGTCCATTTATAACACCATAAAATTGGTGTTTTACACTTTAGGTCCCTGGAAGACTTGATTTTAAGCGATTAGTTCAAATTTTAGCGTTTGTGTGAAAATGAAAACGATGGTGCCTTTATACAGTCTATCAATTGAGCATGTTAATTTCAATTTATGTAAATGAAATTTTGACAGGTTCAGTTTAATTGATTTTTCCATATTGAGTATAAATTGTAGCCATTTATGTATCATATGTTAAGATATTTGAGAAAATATTGAGTGACGGTTTAGAAGTTGCGTTCAGTATAGCTGTCATGTAAATATAGGCAATTTGCCATATTAATACTGATTGGCAGTTTGAGATGTTTAAAAGAGGAAAGCCAATGGACATGATACTTGTGAAGGGTATATTCAAAATAGTTTTCCTTAATTTCAGCAAACAAATGTTGTTGGTACACATTGGAATTGCCTCTAGAGGCAATTCCAATGTGTCCCTACAACATATGTCCATTCAATAAATGAGTGTTTACACCATAAAACAGGGTTTTCACAAAGTTCTGAACTACTGTTTATGTTTAAGTGTAATGAGCATGTAGAAATGAACAAGTGTTTGCGTAGTTCGGCATGCACCTGCAATGATAGACAATAATAGATAGCCAATTTAATTTCAGTTTATATTATTGACAGCTTATCTTTAGATGTTTCATTGATATGAACTGCTAACTTGGTGGTTGCCTGGTTGTATGTAAAATTCCATTGGTCTAAAAAGGGTTAAATATTTTTGTTGTTACAGCTGCGACAGCAAGCGAAGAAACCAATTCGAATGTCGATAACGGAGAAATCGAGGAAAAGAAGGCTGAAGCAGGAGACGAGTGTAGCTATAACGGTTCTAATCATGATAGGTATGAATTTAGACTGGCTCCAGTCCTTAAAACAATTTTTTATTAATGTGCCATTTCATATACTTGTAACTTGCCTTACTCTGATGGCTCTGTTTTAAACAGAGGCATCAGAGTAAGACTAACTACAAGTATATGATATGACACATTGATGAAAAAACAACAACAGAGCCATCAGAGTAAGACTAGCTACAAGTATATGATATGGCACATTGATGAAAACTTGTTTTATGGACTGGAGCCAGTCTATCATGGATGTTTAGGTCACAAAGTCCGTTCTGCATATGTTTGTTTGTTTGATTGATTCTTTACGTCCCAGCAACAATCTTTCAGTTATGTAGGGACGGGTCTTCCTGGGTTGAACCAGTACTAAGCTAGGATAAAAGCGTCTTGCTCAATGACCACAACACAGTAACGCCGGTGAGGCTCGAACCCGCGGCCCCTTGGTCTCGAGTCAAGCATTCTACCAATGAGCCACTGCGCTCCTATTTTCATCAATTTGCCATATCAAAGCCGAGCCTGGTAAACTCGATATCAAAAGACGCAAACCTGGTATTCTATTTATCAGTTTACAAGCTGATTCACTGTTCAAACCAGCGATAATGATTTTTTTGTAGATTTTTGTGTCGATTCAATGTCATTGACGACGTCATTCAAAAAGTGCAACGTCATCATGACCTGATAAAGGCACATGCCTTGAGATAGGCAACGTTTATCAGGTCGACGCAGTTAATATGAGAGGTAACATAATTTTTTTAATCTTAGTCTGCGCAGTGCCAGAGCATTTGTTGCTAGACATTGCAATGATTTCCATTGTTACGGTTACAGATAGGACACAATGGAACAAGGTAAGCAATGCTTTTTATATTAAATTCTTACGTTCGATTCTATAATTTTAGTGGTTTACTCCTACGCATTTCGCTTTTTATATAATATTATTTAAACTGCTTGGAAACAGTGCCGTTTTGTCCAGAAAATGAACTAAATGCTAGTTTGCATTGTTTTGATGTGATATGGAGTCACATGTTTACATGATTGTATGGTTGTAATTGTTAAAGTTTCTTAGATCTGTGAAAAAATCAACCTAAATAGATGGACCCTCACAATTGCAGCTGTACCACCAACTCAAACATCTGAGCCAATCACTATACCACTAACTTGTGCGTAACTGTACCCCTAACTCGATCGACAGACTATTTTAAAACGACTAAAAGTCACAAACGAAATGTTTAGTCCTTCCTAAATGGGGGACGCAAAATTCATTGAAATATCGTTATAATTGCATTGATTTAATAATATATTCAATCAGATTTACGAAACTATAATTTGGCACTATAAATTGTCAGCGTTTGTGGTTGGACGTTTTTAACAATATTCATGTTCCATGACCAAAAGGTAAGTTAGTATGACAAAAATACCACAATCACATACACTGCAGACCAACCCAAGGCTTCGTTCATAGGTGTCAGCTAGGAAACAGTGTATTTAAGGTACCAAAAACTTTCACTAACAGCACGAGAATGGCCTCCTTTAAAAAGTAGATTGTGCTGGTTGAACCATGACTGTTAAATATATATGCAGCACGGATTTTATAACACAGAGTAAAACATATAATGCCATTTCATGAGTCACTGAACTACTGCTAAATTTCGACCTTAAACTATTCAAATGTTAGAAGAGTCCAGGTGTAGTACGAGACATGTAAATCTAGATGAAATAACGGTTATAGCTTACCTGTTTTCAATTCAGCATCGATAGCATGGACAGTAGATATTCGGTTTAAAAATAACTGTAACAGTCTGAATTGCCTTGACACTCGTCCAATCTTTGATCAGTCTGAGGTCGAAATTGACAAGTATCTTTTCCTGGTGGAAACGTTTTGGATATAGGCCTGGACTAATCAATTTTTTTGTTTTATGGTTTCCATTTTTGCTGCTAGTTACACTTCCACAAAACGCTTTGAGGCGTGACTGTAATAGTAAATGCGTTGAATGAATCGAGGGTCATTACTTAGAGGTTGTGGTATAAGTATACACAAAGGCGGTTATTATCATGAGCCTGTAACAACGGCAGATATGGGACTATATAAAACTTCAAACAACTTCGTTGTAAAGTCATACAAATACTTGTCTTAAAACGTTGCTATGCATTTTAATACATTTACTAAATAATATTTTCATTTTTCGCATGTAATACTAACAATGCTTTCAAGCATGTATCACATTTGGGAAGTGCATAATCTGTATCAAAGTAAGTAAGGGTGCAAAGATCAGGAATCGATACAATCAAGTACCACACCTGACCCAGGATACCAATGGGAAAGTGACAAACTCACAGCAGACACCACATACGATCAGCCCTTTCCCAGCAGGTGACCACAAAGCACATATAAACAGATGCGCATAAAGACATAGCAAACACAAGACAGAACAAAAACATAAAAGATCCACAAAAGAAGTACTGCCTTGGAACGGTCAGTAAAATATTTTAATGGAGGGCTTAAACCGGTTTAACCGCCCAACCTCACCCTTAATTCAGATGTGGATCAAGACACATAGATATTTGGTTTGCATGAAAGACCCCTAACTTAGCCAAATCAGCCAGCTCAATATTGGAGAGCAAGGTAAAGTTGGTTTGTTTTTCGCTTTCTGTTTTTCATTTTTCATTTTTCGTTTTTCCTTATTAGCTTTTCGTTTTTCGTTATTCGGTTTCGTTATTCGTTTTTCACTTTTGGTTTTTCGCTTTTAGAATTCTTTTTTCGTTTTTCACTTTTGTTTTTTCGTTTTTTGACATTTAAAATCGGGCCTAGTATCATATTTTGACATTCGAACCGAAGCCCAATATAGTATTTTTACATTCAAAATCTTATTTTGACATTTGAAGTGGGGCCGAATATCGTATTTTGACATTCAAAATCATATTTTGAAATTCAAAATCGGTAGAATATCGTATTTTGACATTCAAAATCCTATTTTAACATTCAAACTGAGGCTGAAAATCATATTTTGACATTCAAAATCCTATTTTTACTTCCGAACTGGGGCCAGATATCTTATTTTGACATTCAAAATCCTATTTTGAAATTCAAAATAGTGCTGACTATCGTATTTTGACATTCAAAATCCTATTTTGACATTTGAACAGGGGCAAAATATCATATTTTGACATTCAAAATCTATGCAACATGGTTATGTTCTGAAAACATTGAATTTTGACATTTAGACCTCCAGTGTCGGCAGGGGGGTCTGCTGGCAAAATATTTCCTACCATGTTGCTGCATTTGTGATTCCTTTTAAATTGATATGCAACATGAATGACCATGTTCTGAAGAAGTTGAATTTTGAGCTTTTGACCCCGCCCCCTAAGTCCATCCAGGGCATTGGACCAATGCCTTTGATCTAAGATCACGTTTGATATGTTTCATAATTATTGTACCTCTGTCTGCATGCGACAATTGATTAAAAATGTTGACAACTGACTGAGTTATTGGAAAACTTAAATATTTGACATTTGACCCCATCTAAGGGGTCTAGGGATGGGGTAAATTTTTAATCACTGTCATGTTTATCGGTAATCATGGCCTATAGTGAGAAGTTGTCAGATATGATAGTTTCGGAAAATAATTTTATTTCTCAAACAAACCAATATAGCTCTTGCTTTAGCCTAAACCTAAGTCAAAACAGGGCCATAACTTAGCAAAAAATTCTGAATGATCTCAAAATTCGAACTTGACTGTATTCTATGATGCTTTACCCCTCAGTAAAATTTGAATGAAATAGTTGCACCCTTCAAGTTTTTGATGGAAACCCACACTTTAGCCATAATTTAAGTAAAAAAGGGATCATAACTAAGTCATAATTTGGGGATTATCACCCTTTCAAACTTGGTGAATATATTTCCTTCCTATGGTGTATATATTTATCAGCTTATTCATTTTGCTAGAGTGTGCTCTAACGTTGATGACTTCAACAACAGAAACTTATTTTTAACTGCTAAATTATCAAAACAAGGTTATAGATATCATAAAATTCGAAAAGCATTTTCTAAATTCTACCACAGACACTCAGAGTTAATTGTTAAATACAACATTGGGTTAAAAAATCTTCTGCAACAAGGCATATCAGAACCTATATTTTATGGTGATTTAGTCTATAAATTCAAACGTATTGTTGGAAAACCTAATTTTAGTGATCAATTCAAAAAGATAGTAAAACGTTATATAAGGGTTGGATATAATTAGGATATCATGGGACAGTCTGCATGCCTAGTTTTAAACCCAATCATGGTTTATAGCTATGGTTTCCTCTTTAATTGCACGATGGTGGGTCAGGCCTCAGACTCTATGATGGCTCTGACCTAAAACTTTAATTGATGGGTTGGTGCCTGATGCTTATCTGTAGCTGGTCCCACTGTGGCTCAACTTGAGGTTTTCCTTAGCTCTCACTATCTGTGAGTCATGAGCCCTTTTCTTTGTTTCATCATGGAGTGTTAATTTGATTAGAGTGTTTTCCATGACGACACATTGCATTAGTTAGATGGCCTCCATGCGAGCTGAACATTTCTTGTACTTCAACAACAGCAGAATCTAGGGCGAAGATTTGGTACCAGTAAAATGCATTTAAGCCTCCCGGTGGCTTAGGCTGCTGTCCGTTCTAAGGCGGTGGTTCTGTTGTTGTTGACATTTTTCTTATTGTTACTCCAATTGTGGGAGTCTGTAATTGTTCTATGCTTTGTTGTACGTTACTTTATATGTCCATTCTAGTATTGCAATCATCTTGATGGGGAAGAGAGAGCTGATTGCTTTGCTTAATTTGTCTTCCTGGTGTCTCGTGATGGTTGAGCAGCTCTTCTTCGCGGTGCCACGGGGTTGTCTGCAGTTTGTGATTGCGGTATTTCCTGATTATACTCACTTACTATTTTTTATCTGTATTAAATGATGATTAACACTTCTGTAAAGTTTGAATGTAATTGATGGATCCCTTCAAAAATTATTGATCATAATCCAAAAGTGTTACAACGTGGACAACCCAGAAGACGAAAGAGACATGATCCATATGTGTCTACCATGATCCGCAGGCGACACAAAAATGTTCATTTTGTGATTAAACTGGGAATTTTTTTGGATTTTAAAAACCATAGGAAATTAATTACAATTTTATAAATGGCAGCCTCCATTGACTTATGATTGTGACCTTGAAAAAAGTGCATTTTAAAAAATTCCAATTTCTTGCTGTGACGTATGATATGGGTTTTTTTAGGTTTTGCATTTGACATTGTCTAAACAGCAGTGTTTTTTTTTCCTTTGTTTAAGCAATTTCTAGAAACTGAAATGACTTGGAATAAAACAATCATTGTAAGAGAATGTGTTTTTAAAAATCAGAACTTATGTTTGCATCACGTTAAATGGTAAAAGCCGAGTAAACCAAGTTTAACATCAATTAGGGCAACATAAACTATGGATAATAAACGATCTTTCTTTGTCAACGTTTGTCGCTGTTTAGTGTATGATGTTTACTTTGTTATAGTGGCAATTGGCTGCACTTTACGTTAATCTCGTATGATTTTCAAGCTTTGCAGTATACACATATCAGCATGTCATCGTAACGCTTGACGTCGCTAAATGGACCTAGGTGGAAGCTAAGGAGCTCAAGAGGATTGAATTATTGTCAACATGCATTCCAAACATCATACATAATGAACAAAGTTGATAACGTGGCAGTGCTTTTTAAAAGCTCATAAAACGCTGAAAACGAAAAAAAATTTGACTTTAAGAAAATGTAATTGGCTCTTTGGTTGAACAACAGAACAATGCTTGCATGCGTTATTTGAATGCCAAGAAGATGACAATGAAATAACAAAAAAACACACTAAATTGGTTTCTAGTGAATTTTACGTGATTGTTTTGTTCTTGTGAAAATTGATTTTAGGGGTATCGTGACGTTTCGATAGTGGACATCTGAAATAAGTTCATGTATTCAAATAATCTCGGTGCATCTTAGTCTACCTTTGTTCAGCTTAACGCAATGGAAAGACAAGTGTGCATCGTATTCATTTACAACCAAAAAAATGACACACAGTATGAGTCAGGTTTCTTTAGTAGTTAAGTATAGTTCAGGAGAGCTGGAAAGGACATGGCCGTGTTATTGACAGATGGGTGGATGAATTAATAGATAGATGGGCACATGATGCCCATTTTCATAATCCACTCTCCAAATTGCGGTTGGGATTAGAAAGACACTCTGAGGCTGTCCAAACGGTATTTAATATTCTGTATCAGCAAACAATATCATCATACAATTGTTAATTTGTTTCATAAAAAATCACAAATGGGTATCATCAAAGAACGGGCCTGCTCATGAGATTTTGACGCTATCAAATATTTGTAAATGTATTATTTGAGTGTAAATCTGTAGCTATCTACAGGTAATTGGCAGCCTTTGTCTTATATACACACCCTTCCTTTGTGATTATGTGTCCTTTGCCAAAAGACTTTATCCACAAATAAGTACTGGTTCAACAGGAGAAGACAGAAAATCGTTCAGACATGACTGATTTGTTAACTGATACCTAAAGCATCAAACCAAACTTTCCTTGTGAATGTAAAAGATGAATATCATTGGCGAGTCTGTGGAAATGGAAGGTTTGTCTCAATCATCGCTACTTAGATGCATTAAAGCTTTTAATTCGTTTGTGACAGCTAAACTGATGTACATGGCCCTGTTATTTTATTTTCTAAATCAATGAAAACACTGGAATACGTCTTGAGGTTGTAAAGATGGAATTTATAACTGTATGAGCATGAAGTCAGATTTAGCTTCATACGGTTAGGGGTACAGTAACTTCATCATGCATTTAAGTTAGGGGTATACTGCGAGCGCAGTTGTTGGTACAGTATTTGTATCGTCAGTGGACACTATACTAGGCCAAAAAAGAAACGCCGCGTATAAAACCTGCTTTGTATATGGGGGTTCTTTCACCAATCTCTAGCAAACGATTTGTCACAATTTGAGCGCTGATTCTTGGATTATGGGGTCCTGGGGTTATGCTAGCTATCATTGTCACCGGACGAAATTGATTCAGCAGTTTAAACCTACGTTTTTATCGATCTTGGCGTCGCGTCATTAGGCGATGACGTCATGAATGCGCACGGTCTGACAATGTTCCAATTTGTCAGAAACGTTTCCTAAGACGTTCAATCATCCTTGCATGACATCGAAATTGTTAGGCTATCACTGATGGCGTCACGTTAGCATGTAACATTCTTATCACCTTTCTTGTTCAACATGTGTTCATTTTGGAATCGTAAATTAGCAATGTGTACCTTTTCATTTTAAAGTTTTAAAATGTTTTCAAGCAAATTGGATATGAGACTAGTGATTTCAGTAGTTATTACATATTTAAACAGAAATTAAATGAATGTGCACGTGAAAAACCTGAAAATAAAACGATAGCCAGTACACTGGTTTGGGTTGCTTGAGCTCAATGAAACAATGAGAATAATGTGTGGCAGGAATAGGAGCGAAACATGAATAGCAGATGAAATTTTGTAACTCTCATTTAATTCGCAATATTTTTAATCTTTATATGCGGCGTTTCTTTTTTGGCCTAGTATATTTTAAACAGTTTTAAGCATAATTTGTAAAGATCTCATAATAATCCATTGGGCGGAGGACAAAACTATTCATCTAAAGACTCTTGATGAAACGGATTGACAGCAACCTGCGTTTTCTTTGACAATTACGCCTAATTTAATAAGCTGGGTTGAATGCAAATTTAAAACACATCAAGGAGGACTTCGTTATACAAGGGAAAAAACAAAAGAATACACAATAAACTTACCACACGCATGCTACAGTCGCTAAATCATGATAGCTGGTCAAAAAAAATCGGCATAAAACCTCAAATCGACACGATTACCGACTACTGGTTCCGCACGAGCGCTGAAAATCATGTTTTTATGGCGTTAGATAGGAGGAACTGGTACAGTATGTTTATTTCAGTTTACATACTGTGGTTAAGCTTTACACTATTTGCGAGCTCTATCAATTTTACGAGATAAACATTTTAGCAATACCAGGTGATAATACAGTACCTTACAAGAGTCGATGTGCAAAAATTAACATTTTAAAGATTTAGACATTGTATCCTTAGTCTTATGTCTTATGATATTACAAAAACACGTCGGTAACATGTTTATTGCATTCTTTGCCCTTTTTAATTCACTTATGTCTATGTTCATATTGTATTTATATGTAGTATTGCTTTGTATGTTTTATGTTTTATAGAGGGCCACTTTGTAGACTGGCAGATTTAGCTAAAAGTGAAACCCTCCTAAAATATTGTATGAATAAAAATAAATAAATACACATTTTAACAGGAGGAAATATGGATATTTTCGAAATTTGAATTTTATGACTTTAGAGTAAAGAACTTTGAGCCTTTAAGGGGGGGGGGGGGTGTCAAAAGAGGCCAATATATAAAAGATGCCTTTTCACCATATACCTCTCATTGGATTATTAGATCAGTAGCATAAACTCAGGTGTTTTAAAATTTGTCTTTTATCGTTGCTATGATAACATAAAAGACCTCTGAAATAGCATGCGAATTGGAAAAAAGTCGCTTTGGACGAGATTTTAGAGTTAAGACGGAAAATAACATAAGAAACGGGTTAATGCAAATTATATATTAATACATGAAAATTGAAGACTAGAAACCCAAAAACGTGCATTTTGTTAAACAGTTAATACCAAGATGAAATGCCGCATAATGCGGCGTTTCATCAGGGTCTGTACTGTTTGCTTCGACAAAATCGATCTTCATAGATATACAAAGTACGATATTGTTTTTGGAAATTATAAAAATACATGTATATAATGGACTATGAAACAGTATAGAAAACTGCATTGGTCTGATAAAAAAATAACACCGTATTTTAAATGGTGTTTTTTGGTGTTTAACTGTGCTGATATCTTATTCTGAAAGCATTGACTTATACAGCCTCATACTTTGTGCAAAATAATCATCTCTCATTTTCAAGTCTATTACGATACTATAGCAACGGAAACATTAAAATAAATACCAGACATTTACACTTTGGTTAATAATATATATATATATATATATATATATATATAATGTACTAATAATCCACTCACATGCAATGGTTGAAAAGTAAATTTCCTTGTTAGGGCGTAGGCCTACATATGGGGTACCAATATCTCATATATACTGAAGTAAACAGGCAAGTTTCCCATACACCTATAATTGTTTTCAAAATATCCAATATCCAGTAACAAAATATTGAACACTGTAGACCCCTATCCCAGGAATTAAAGAATTTCTAGCGATAAGGCGAGCAATCTCCCTAAACGAGACGTTCGTTTTATTTTGTTGAAATAACGACTAGAGAAACTAGGCACATTCAACAAATATATATAGACGAGCCGTCGAAGCACCATTGCCCCCAATTTGTATATTTAAAACGGGGTTTCCTTCATGCATGTAATAACTCTACTTCTTATGAATGATAATTTATTTCGACCATCAACCGTGCTTGTTATTCAGTAACATGTATGGGAACTAGACCGTTAAACAGGGAACCACGCTATGTACAGTAAAACTATTTATACAGTTGATGTACAATAAAAACGACCATCTTGCAAAGTGGTCTATTTTTGTCAGATATTTAATGTCTTATTTTGCTTATACAACCCCTTTTCCCTCCTAGACCCAAGACGCCATTTACATATGTTATATATTTGTATAGCGACATTTAATTGTCCAAAGGGCATCTTGGGTCTAGGGGGGGGGGGGAAAGCATCTAAAAACAAACTGAAAGACGCCAGCTTCATCTTTTCAATGACAAACGTCACAATTTTAAGTATATTTCGTACGCACGCGCAGAAGGAATACCGCAATGTTTTGGAAATGAAGGGCACTTATATCCTTAGTATTTAAGCACTTTTACTTATTGAAAACCTACAAAGGATTTACTAAAACTATCGTATAAACGGCACCCAGTCTAAAGACGTAAAATGAGGGGTGGGAGAAGAAGGCGCAAGTTTTCACGGCTTTGTAAATGATGGGTCGCTTTGAAACCTATTTTGATGCTTTCTATGCATATTTTACTACCGAAACAGTCCAATTTTAAAAATATTAGGGCAATTTGAAAATTTAGGTTTTGTAATCATGTCAACTAGGGAAAATACACGCCTTATCGCTAGAGCTCCTTGATAGTATCCACAATCCATGGAAGTAAAATGACAAATAAACTTTATCCTGTATCCATAAAATCCCTTTACAAATCTCCTTATTATCACATGATGTCGCGCCTGGGAGTGAAATAACGCCATGCAATAAAATGGATAAACCACTAGTGGTTATGACGTCCATAACAACGTTTCGTACATAATGACACAATTAGAATGTTTTTCACGGCAGAAATGAGATTTCAAAGTAATCTTAATGTCATATGATAAATAGAATCTAACATTCGTGCTCCTGTATTATTGAATTCATTAACTCGTTGCGAAAAAGAGATAAAATGCTCAGCTTCGCATTTTATCTCTTTTCCCCAACTCGTTTAATAGATTCAATTAAACATGAACACTCATATGAGATCCTCTATATATGCTTCCGATGTAATGGGGGCAAAATATGATTCTAATGGCATAACTTTTTGCTTTTTTTTACTGTAGGTGCGTTCATAGCATCATGGATGCCGTACTCCGTTGTTTCTTTGATCGCCATCTTCGGACCTCAACAGCTGCCTTTAACAGTCACCATGATACCAGCGCTGTTCGCTAAGTCATCTATTATCTGGAACCCAATTATCTATATTGCACGGCATCGAGATTTCAGAAAGGCATGCGTAAAATATTTGAAGAGTGGACTTATCTCTCAGTCAGCTGAATCTCGGTCTGCAAGCCCTCGGACTTCATACAGAAGAAATGTGCCTAAAGACGATACAGTTATTACTACAGAGCGAATACGATCTAAGATTTACGATGACAAGTCATTTAAAACTTCTATGAGTCTTTCGAATCAAAGCACGGTCGAAGAAGATATCTATAGTGGTGTAAAGGAAGCCAATCTGGTGAGTTCTGATGTGAAAAAAGCAAATGTCAAAGGAAATACAACGTACATGGTGCTTTCACAGAATGCTAAGGGCGAAAGAAGTAAATTGAAAGACATGAAAAATGTCGCCATAAGGAAAAGAGAAGAGGACAAAGATTTTGAAGAACAAAAAAGCAGTTTCAATTGCAGAGATATCAATATTGATACAAAAGTTAAAGATGATCCGCTGGCGAGTCAACCTGAAAACCAAGTACAGACTTTTGAAGCTGAAGTTCATTGCAAGATGGTTAGAAACTCGTCGGCGCAAACGTCTTTTGATGATAATATTGCACACAAAAGGGAGGCAATGCTAACGAGTAAAATACATGAAGCACTCCAGAATGTTAAACTAATTTTCCTAAACGTGGATTCTAAGGATCTCGACAACACTGCAACAAAGAATGTTATAGATGTTGAAGCCAAAACTAAAAATATATCGATCACTGACATGAACCCGAATACAGACACTGCATCTGTTGTTCGGTCTGTGTCAATGGACAATATATTTTGCCTGCAGAGTAAAAATAAGAAACGCATAGATTATGTCAATTTACAAGGCACTAGGGAAACGCATGTATGACGAGTGACTTATGTCGCTGATCTAGATAACATTACAAAGAATGGCTTGACACTTTACTCCATAATCACGCCTTTTGACGCCTTTGAAATATCATGTATCTGAAAACATTCTGGAAAATGGAGCATTTGCTCTTTTGGAGCAAATGCTCCATTTTCCATACTATTTTCAAAAGTATTCAAAAAAACTTAACTTAAATTTTTCGTGATTTTTGCAATGTTGTCTAAAAATAGAAAATGTTGTCATGATCTCAAAATATTTTCACAAAAAATCAAAATTAAACTGTAATTTTTCGTGAGATTTTTCAATGTTGTTTAAAAATAGAAAATGTTGTCATGATCTAAAAATAGCCTATGGAGTCAAGAATTCAATAGTAAAGACATAACCCAAGGAGAGTATGTTGGGTCCGTGTCAATGGACACAGCATGAAATTAATAAAAATACTTCTAAACGCCAACATTCTGTCAATTAACACATCACAATGGGAACACATAATGACGTGTGTCAGGTGGCCAATTAGGATTTGCCACCTGGCCACCTGCGTGCGTCTAATGCGGTGAATGGTGATAACACTACAAAGAATGTAGATGGTGAATGAACGGAGCGTCTGTTGTCGGTTCCATGCCAATGAACTATATTCTTTGCTTACAGCATGAACTATGAAACTTACTTCTTCTAACCCTGATGAATCAGCAAATTTACACAGCATTAGGGAAACAAATGTATGAACTGTGTCTAATGTGGCGAATCTAGATACGCTGCAAAGAACGTCTTTGATTGTGAAGCCGGAACGAAAGAAGGGTCTGTTGTCTGGTCAGTGTCAATGGCCATTATCTTTTTCTTAGAACGTGAAAATAAAAAACTGACTTCTCAACGCCACATAGGATTGCATCAATTTCTTGCACACCGGATATACACATTATTATAATAGTTAGTTGATCTGGCGTACTGTATCGCGTCCAGTAGATGAGGTCATACCATCGGATCACCAGAGACGTGAAGCGTCGAGGGTGATCCAATGGTATGATCTCATCCACGTGAAGTGATACAGTACGCCAGATCACGTCACTATTATAATAATATGTTTATCATATACCTTTTTCCGACATTATTCTGATTTTGTAAATTGTTTTGGTATCTAATCCAGAAAAAATGCGGGAACGTTTGCCATTACGTTTCGTTTCTTGACGTTACGTCATCATGTTTTCCGTGCCTGGTTCCATGCTTGAAATTTACTTTACGCAACGTCGCCGAGAAAACAGGTAACCGACGTTAGCCTCGTTTTAAAGGATAGTGATACTAATTCAGAAAACATCAGTTCGTTGATCCGGCTTTCTGTATCAGATGGCCAGAAATAGACAGTTCAAACGCAGTCATTTAAAGGTATATGATAAAAGGACATATCAGATTGTACCCTGGGATAGAAAATCTTATCTTACCCATGCTATCTTACCCAGGACGTCAAGTAACGTCATCATGTGAAAATGCATTTAAGCGAATTCAGGGACGTCTGGAAGCTTATTTAAAAACAAATAAAACTAGAACTCATTCGATGGCGTGCCATCGCAAATCCCCACGCTCTCGAAGAAATCTTATGATAATTGACCCTTTGACCCCATCCCAAGGTCACCAGTTTGATCGTAGGTCAAAGTTTTTCAGTGTATCCTGGTCTCCTGCTCTTCCCCTTTAATCTGATATGCCACATGACCATGTTCATAAAATTAAATGTTTGACCCCTCCCCAAGGCCCCAGGGGGTGGGGACCAAAACAATTGTGCCGGCGCATGTGCTATTTATGTAAGTAACTCACATACCAAATCTGGTTGAATTTCAGAGAAAAGTTTTTTTTGACCCCCAACCCCCACGGTACCCCAAAGTCCCACCCCTGGGCATCACCCAGGTGACCGAATGAAAATCCCGTCTGATATGTTATATATCTTTCATTTCTGAGAAGATACACAAAGTGTGGTATTAAAATCTTTGAAATTGACTTTGAAATTCAGATATAATACTTTTTGACCTTTTGGCACCCTCCCAAGGCCCCAGGGGGCGGGGACCCAAAATATTGTGCCGGTGCATGTGTCATTCATGTAAGTAACTCACACACCAAATCTGGTTGATTTTCGAAAAAAAAAATTTGACTCCCCAATCCCCCACGGTACCCCCAAGTCCCACCCCTGGCGCATGACCCAGGCGACCAAATGAAAATCCCGTCTGATATGTTTTATTTCTTTCATTTGTGAGAAGACACACAGAGTTTGGTTTAAAGAGTTTGTGACGAAACGTTCTGGATCCGTGCATGGGGATAACACTTTTTTAAGAATATCTAAGATTATGAAGCCAGAACAAAAAGAGCTTCTGTTTGCAGGTTCGTGTCATTTGATGATTTATTTTGCTTATAACATGAAATTAAGAAACTGACATCTTACCGCCGAGATTCTGTCAATTTACATGACACTCGGGAAGTACATCAGCTTACAAGAAATTGACAAAAATATGGACTGAAACAATGGTCTTTTTCTAGCCTATTAAGACAATTTCCACAAATGATAATTACCCTGGATAAATATTCAGGGTGTATGTTTACGTCATCACCAAATTGTATGATGTCATCATCTGTTGCAATGGAGATATTATGTATCACAAACATTGGCTCAATTTCTTCCTAAAAGATAGCAGGTGTTGAAAAATTGCTGTAAAAATGTCAGATTGTAATATTTTTTATTGAAATTATGCAGAAATATCTAAAATGTACTGGAAAACATTCTGTTACAGTTCAAATCAGAATATACACTGAAAATAAAATAATGCAGAGCAGAGAACTGGACGGAAAATAATGCCGTGAAAATGATCCGACGGCAGTATACTTTGGCTGTAAAAACAAACTAAATAAACAAATGCAGGAATATGGGGTATGTATGTTTTGCGAGTTATCATAACAGTGGTCTATTTAAAACTAATATTTTCTGAATAAATGTTGATGGATATAGGGTACGGATGGATCCTCAGAAAATCTGCTAACTTTCACTGTCAAGTCCTGATATTGGTGCCACAAGCAGCATAACCAGTGATATAATATTTGTGTAATAATTATTTTCAGTTGAAAGGACCATTTGGGGTTACATTTTTACAGAACATTTATTTTTTAAGAAGAACTATCCTATGATTTCGTATGAAAGTTTGGGTACCCCCCTCGTTAAGCAAAATTTTGCCAATGGGTTAGGTATCCCTAGTGGCTGTCTTTTCCATTTGAAAGACTGAACCATTTAAAGACTAATTGCTTCAAACACTCATATATAGACCCTAGAAAGACTGATACTTGTTGCGAAGTTATCAAGTGGATTCATTCAATAATTTAGATTTTTGGGTCAGGGGTACAATTACCCCACCCACTCCTTATATGACGGTGAAAAAAAATAGGAAGAGTAGAGCACATCTTGTTTGCAGCCCATGATTATAACATATTTGCACCATTATCACCAAAAATATATAGAAAAAAAGAAATATCTATAGTCATGAAAAAACAGAAAAAGTTTAGAATCCACATCAACTTTTCAAACTGTTTCAGAATTCAGGGGTGGTCGAAAAGAATAACATCCACGAACTCTAGGTGACATTATTTCTATAATAATTTAGCATGTTTAAGTTGAAAAGTAGCAAATAGTGATATGTTCAAAATTTCAGATAATTTGCATTTCTCGTTTGGAAATTATACTTATTTTAAATGTACTTAATTTTTTGCAAATGAAACAACGTTTGCCATTTTGAGAACTCACTTATAGCCACTGAGTGTAGAAGCGCATTACGGTACATGGGTTGGCTCAATATACACTCAGTGGCCATAAGTGAGTTCCCATTTTGGGAACTTACTTATGGCCACTGAGTGCATATTGCTTTCAGCATTTAAATAACAAACTGACTTCTAAGCAGCGAGATTCTGTCATTTTACAACAGCGCTAGGGAAATGGATGCATGAATTTTGTCTAATGTCGTGCCTACCCAAAAAGCAATTACAAATCCACGAGTAGAGATTACACGATATAAGAATATATAATGAGTGAGGGAGCGCAGTGGCTAAGTGGTAGAATGCTTGACTCGAGACTGAGGGGCCGCGGGTTCGAGCCTCACCGGCGTCATTGCGTTGTGTCCTTGAGCAAGACACATTTGTCCTAGCTTAGTACTTATTCAACCCAGGAAGAACCGCCCCTTTATAACTTAAATATTGCTGATAGGACGTTGAGAATCAAATCAAACAAAATATATCATGAGTGTGAGGGATTTTTCTATCCTGGCCTCACACAAATAATGGATTTCTTATCTTGCTTGCCATGTACTACCGCATTTTATGTTTAGAAGAGGCTCCCAGAAGTTGCTGAATACGCTGAGATGTGACCCCGGGGGTACTTACATTTTTCTTGATACGTATACTTGGACCCAGAATCTACAATTTACCGAACAAAAATATCAGGAGTATTAAGCATACCCAAAAATGTATTTGAAATTTTAGCAACCCTCACCCCCCAAAAAATCCATTATGAACCTTGACCTTAAAAAGGCCCTGAAATGCATAGAAATGATTCCTAAAGCTCGTCCAGTTTTGTGATGACCCTCCCACCCCCATAAAAAAAAGAAAAAAAAGAAAAAAAAAGAATCTCGACAAATCTTCATACCCTCTTTTTTGTTCTGAAAAACCACTATAATTTTGAACCCAGAACAATGGGCCAAGCCTACCTTTGAAAATATCAGTATACCCTCACCCCTAGGGATGCGACCTGATATAATGATGACGTCATTTTAACATAAAATGGCTTCTCTTGACGATCACGCCCATGGCCCATGTCAGATGTGGATGAAAACACGCCTATAATATGCACCAGTTTATCAGTTTTGGTAAAATTGCACATGCGCAAAGTCATTATTCAATACATGCATGCGCATCTAGCCATTAAGGTTATAGGTCTACAAATTGTTCAGATACTTCACCTGTTTCCATACTCTATGTAGGCGAGCAGCGGAAGTTCTGGCTAAGCTATGGGCTTACGCAGGCCATTTTAAGCCACATTCACATATACATGTATACTGGCCCTTATCAAATAGTCAACGATTTTTATGATAAATTGTGGATTGCTGCAGCAGACATGTTGAAACCAAGTAAGCCCTAGGGGTAGTTCTCTCAATTTTTCTCCAGTCGTAGGCTTGGACCCAGCATCTAATGTGCACCCCCAAACATACCAGAAAATCAGGCATACCTCCAAACATATGTGAAATTTTGCAACCCCAAAATATATTCAAGTTCTATACATTGACCTTTAGAAAAAAGCATAAAATGTATTGAAATGACTCCCAAAAGTAGCCCAGTACAATAACATCATACCCCATAAAATCTTTTTTTAAACAGAAAAGAATATTGAAAATCAATATTTTGAACCCCCCAAAAATTGTCCGAGCCTACGTATATATGAAAATATCAGAGTACCCTCCATAGACAGTAAGCATCACAAAACAAGCGACTATCGGCCCGCCAGCGAAAAGCATTGGCGTTTCGCAGGTGGGTCGATAGTGGCCTGTGAGTGAATGTATGCTTGCAAGAAGTTCTTAGGAAATGCAGACAAAATGTGGAGGTAATCATTCAAGACTATAAGGCCAACTATCCTTTTTAAAATTTTGTTTTGTTATGAGAGAGATTTCATGTCGTCTTTTTCTGACAATAATCAAGCAGATGTTTTTGAAGCATTTTAACTCTACTTTAAGATATCTAGATGACTTGCTTAATATTGACAATACTTATTTTGAACAAATGATCAGTCAGATATATATCCCACTGAACTCCAGTTAGCAAGGCTAATTCATCAGATACTGAAGCCCCCTTTTTTGGACTCGGGGCTTGTCCATTACTAATGGCATAGTTTCATTTAAAAATTATGATACACGGGATAATTTTAATCTTGAAAAAGTTAATTTTCCATTTCTTGATAGAGATGTTCCTCACCCCCCTTATTATGGTGTATACATTTCGCAACTTATTTGTTTTGCGAGAGTATGTTCTAATGTTGATGCCTTCAACAACAACAATTTGTTGACTTCTGAGTTATAAAAACAAGGTTATGGATACAAAAACTTCGTAAGTTTTTTTTTTCTAAATTTTATTACAGACACCCAGAGTTGATGAATAAATACAATGTTTAAACTCTCTTCTGCAACAAGGCATATAGCTATGGTTTCCTCTTTATTTGCACGACGGTGGGTCAGACCTCAGACTCAATGACGGCCCTGACGTAAATCTTTAATCCTTTGGTTGGTACCTTCTGCTTGTCCTTGGTGTGGGCCACCATAGATCAACTTGAGGTTTTCTTTAGCTCTAACTATCTTTGACTCATGAGCCTTTTTCTTTGTTTCATCATAGTGTATTAATTCGATTAGATTGTTTCTCTGTAATGATGCATTGCACTACTTAGAAAGCCTCCATGCGAGCTAAACAATTTCTGTTTATTAACAACAACAGACTCTAGGGCGAAGATTTTGCGCCGGTAAAATGCATCTAAGCCCTCCCCCCCCCCCCCACCCAACCGGTATCTTAGGCTGGTGTCCGTTCAAATGCGGTGGTTATGTTGTTCTAGATATGTATTGTTGTATGTACCCGCCCCCTATTGTTTGGCGGGTAAGAATTTTGTTCTTTGCTTTGGTGTGCATTACTTTATGTCCTTTCTAGTTCTGCAATCATCTTCACGAGGAAGAGAGAACTGGTTGTTTTTCTTTTTCCATTGGATGTATTGTTACTGAAGATATCCTGTAACTTTTCCTCACGGTGCCGTGGGTTGAGTTTGTGATCGTGGTATTTCTTGATTAAACTCATTCATTTTTAATGCAGGAATGCACAGTAAAACGTTCAACTCAAATTTTCAAAGAAAGTCATATATTTTTCAATCAAAAAGGCAGCTGTTCCAGCCCTCGAATTATCAACTAAAATGCGTTCCAAATTTGACAAGTCGGATGATCAAAAGATATGGGTTGAAAACTCTGTGTTTGCTATGAAAAACTATTAAACACTTCTTTAAAGTGCTTTCGCCCCGTTGATCAAGTTAATCCTTTTGAATGTAGTTGTAGTTTTACATTACACACATCATATCAAAATGACATGCTTGATCAGAAGGGGATGGCTGTCCAAGTGCTCAAACTATTCTAAAAGCTGATTAGTCATTAATTTTGCACAGGCCTATAGCTAAATATCCTTTTACAGTGGCATGTATACAGTATGTAATTATGATAAACCTCTGTGAACAGGTCAGATAGATTAAACAAAAACAGTATAATCTTTCTGTAAGACATTTGCATGTACAATCAGGCAACCACCAAGTTAGCATTTCTGCCCAATAAAACATCTAAAGATAAGCTGTCAATATTATAAAATAATATAAAATTGGCTATCTATTATTGTCATCAAGGTGCATGCCAAACTACACAAACACTTAATACTGTCTACAAGCTTATTACACTGAAACATAAAAAAGTAGTTGAGAACTTTGTGAAAACCCTGTATTATGGTGTTAAACACTCATTTATTAAATGGACATTTGTTGTAGGTGCACATTGGAATTGCCTCTATGAGGCAATTCGAATGTGTACCAACAGCAGATGCTACTGAAATTAAGGAAAACCTATTTTAAATATACACTTAACAAGTATCATGTTCATTGGCTTTCCACTTTTTTAACATCTCAAACTGCCAATCAGTATTAAAATACCTGTATATAGCAAATTGCTTATATTTACATGACAGCTATATTACCAAATTTAATTTCATGAACTATGCTTTTGCTAAGTTGGTAGTTGCATGGTAGTAATAGTCAACAGTTCTAGACAACATACTTATTTACTAAACACAAACACAACCCTTTCATCTCAAGTTTGTATTTCCGTGTTTTTAAATAAGTACCTGACAGAATATTGGCTTTCTGCAAAATAGAATTTAGTCACAAAATACTCCTCAACCCTAAGGTGCTGGAACTTATTTGAAATATTTTCCAAATATATCTATTTTACTAGATGCTTTGAGTGTCGGGTATTAATTAAAACATAAAATACAGTTGTCAATTATACATAATCGAAACCATATGCTCTAAAAAGTTTGGACAGATTAAAAAGGAAGAGGTGTTTACGTTTCAATTAACCGATTCTGAAGTGTTTGTCACAAAACAATGATTATATGCTATGATTGTCTGCATGTGTTAAGGTAGTGCGGGACCCATGTCAAAAGATAACCTTACTTTTACTCTAAAGTAAGAGTGTAAGAGTGATCGTTCCTGAATCTTGTTTTTAAAAGAGAATACTTATTTGTAAGACGGTAGATATTATTCTCCCCTGACAACTCTTTGATGCTTGAAACGTAATTCTGTAAGTATTTTGCTTTTACAAAAAGAAGGAATGCAAGTATTAGCTTAAAAAACATCACCCAGAGTATGAAGTCATTCAGTATTTTGATGGTTAAAAGTTGCGGACCGTATAAATATACATACTATATACATGTCTCGGTTGCTATTTCTGCATGCTGCCACTAACCTAAGACCCACCCCCACCCCCCCCCCCCCCAAAAAAAAAGGGGGGGGGGTTGTAGACGTGCACATGCCTTGTATGTGGCATTATCATGTTTTAGGTCCCATGGAGGTACATGGTCACTAATGTTTTACGGAGAAATGACGTAACTATTTCAATTATCTTATCACACCGGATAGGCAGCAATAAAAAACAGTCTAAACAATCGATGAATGCTGATAACAAATTGCTAGAAACAGTGTTTGTGATTGCCATTTGTTGCCTATCAGACTACAAACAACAGTCCAAAATTTTGGTACTTACAATATTTAACTACGTTCGTCGATAGCATTAACGTTTTCGATTGCCGCCTATCTAGTGTGTTTTTGATATACTGAAGACGTAGCCAAAACAATCTGATACAAGGGCTAGGAGTTATTTCATATTTCTGATGAAAAAATTATTTTGTTTCGTTGCATGTTTCATGATGATAAAATGGACATTTCTGCATACATTTTAATAAAATTAATTGGAACTGCATGTGCCTGAAAGGAAGATATATGACAATATAACATTCTTTTCTGTATATTAACGGTTTGCAAGCTGCAAGCATGGTACAGATGCGCGGATCCAGGAATTTTCATCAGGGGTAGGGGAGGGTCCAGGTCAGTTTGACAAAAAAGCTCTGACAACGATTTTTTTAGTCCTCAGCTTATTTTACAGAATTCAAATGGTCAATTTCAAAGAAATCTATCGTTTTTCAAGGCTCCAGATGGGGTCCAATTTTTTCCAGCGGGTCCAACTTTTTCCAGAGGGTGTCCAATTGCTTATCCCCTATAGAAACCCATATAATTTGTGATTTTCCAGAGGGGGTCCGGACCCCTGCCCTCCCCCCTCTAAATCCACACTTGGTGCAGCCCTCACAGCTTCATGGTTAAGGCTACAATACATTATCTCATTTGGGCTTGGCAAACGTTTATAGACAGAAGAATGTATCATCCTTTTATTGTTATATACCTTATAATAAGTGTTTACTATAGAAACTTGAGGTGTTTCAATCACTGACAATTGTACATTTTATCTAATAATGTGTCATATTTTGGTTGATCGTTGACCAATCACTGACCGCGGGCTTTATTTCCGATATAACATGACTGCAGAGGGCTTAATTGCCATTTCAACCTGCTCACGGATATCCTCTGCGAGGTAAGATACCGTCGCTTATGCTTTATTGAGAAATGACCAAAATATTCAATTATCATAAGATACGCTACGTAATAGTTATACCATGGGTTGTCCGCCTGTACGTGGAGATAATCCACGAGCTTTAGCGAGTGGATTATCTTATGTACAGGTGGACAGCCCATGGCATAACTATTTTATACCACCTACATCAATGTAGACCTTGTACATCACGAGATATTTCGTGATAAAAGTGGTAAGGCTGGTATAATTTATTACATCGGATAGGCGACAATCGAGACAATCGATGAACAATCGATGAACGTGGATCGCAAATCGCTACTAGGTCAAAATCTTTTTTGTCATTTTCTACGCCCATTTGTCAGTGCTTAATCAATAATAGGTATGTCTCCGCCCAGTGATATACATAGGGCGTAGACAAACAAAAAAAATGGTTGAAAGGGGAGACAACACTAATTATAGTCTTTATTTTTTTCAGGATTTTTCAGAAAAGTCACCAAAACAAAAAAACTAGCACGGTGACACATATTTTTTATTCAATCATTAGATTCTTCATGAAAATATCTTTGTAAAAATATGTTTTTTGTTGTTCCAGTTACATTCTCTGATATGTTTATTTTGAATATTAATGTTTTTTTTGGCATTTATTCGTTTGACTTAATTAGGATTTTGCTTAATAAATTGTGTAAATACATGTTATTTCACTATTTTTTGTTTTTATTTATATCTCTGGTGTGAGTAGTATTTGTTCTGAAAAAACTGTATTGCGTTTCTTGTTTATTTATTTACAAAATCTGTGTTAGTTTATTTCAAAAACCTGCGACTTTGCAGTTTTTTACATCAAATAACTTTTTAAAAAGAACGGTGAGGTATTGTTTTTTTTGTCTTAGATTATAAGTATAAGTCTATATTATAATATATTAAAAGATAAAACACTTTTGGACATATGCCGGTGAGTCCGGTACTACCTTAAATTAGATATAGTAGTAGTAGAAATTTAGGAGGAGTAGTCGTAGTAGAAGTAGTAGTAGTTGTAGTAGTAACAGTTGTTGTAGTAGTAGTAGTAGTAGTAGTAGTTGTTGTAGTAGTAGTAGTAGTAGTAGTAGTAGTAGTAGTAGTAGTAGTAGTAGTAGAAGTAGTAGTAGTAGTTGTAGTAGTAGTAGTAGTAGTAGTAGTAGTAGTAGTAGTAGTAGAAGTAGTAGTAGTAGTAGTAGAAGTAGTAGTAGTAGTAGTAGTAGAAGTAGTAAAAGTAGTAGTAGTAGTAGTAGTAGTAGTAGTAGTAGTAGTAGTAGTAGTAGTAGTAGTAGTAGTAGTAGTAGTTGAAGTAGCAGAAATAGTAGTACAAGCAGTAGTAGTAGTAGTAGTAGTAGTAGTAGTAGTAGTAGTAGTAGTACTAGTAGTACAAGTAGAAATTGTAGTAGTAGTAGTAGTAGTAGTAGTAGTAGTAGTAGTAGTAGTAGTAGTAGTAGTAGTAGTAGTAGTAGTAGTAAAAGTAGTAAAGTAGTAATAGTAGTAGTAGTAGTAGTAATAGTACTAGTAGTAGTAGTAGTAGTAGTAGTAGTAGTAGTAGTAGTAGTAAAAGTAGTAGTAGTAGTAGGAGGAGGAGGAGAAGTTGTAGTAGTTGTAGTAGTAGTAGTAGTAGTAGTAGTAGTAGTAGTAGTAGTAGTAGTAGTAGTAGTAGTAGTAGTAGTAGAAGTAGCTGTAATAGAATTAGAAGTGGTGGTAGTAGTAGAAGTAGTAGTAGTAGTAGTAGTAGTAGTAGTAGTAGTAGTAGTAGTTGTAGTAGTAGTAGTAATAGTAGTAGTAGAAGTAGTAGTAGTAGTAGTAGTAGAACTAGTAGTAGTAGAAGTAATAGTAGTAGAAGTAGAATAAGTAGTAGTAGTAGTAGTAGTAGTAGTAGTAGTAGTAGTAGTAGTAGTAGTAGTGGTAGTAGTAGTAGTAGTAGTTGTTGTAGAAGTAGTTGTAGTAGTAGTAGTAGTAGTTGAAGTAGTAGTAGTAGCAGTAGTAGGAGTAGTAGTAAAAGTAGTAGAAGTGGAAAGAGTAGTAGTAGTAGTTGTAGTAGTAGTAGTAGTAGTAGTTGTAGTAGTAGTAGTAGTAGTAATAGTAGAAGAAGAAGAAGAAGAAGTAGTAGTAGTAGTAGTAGTAGTAGTAGTAGTAGTAGTAGTAGTAGTAGTAGTAATAGTAGAAGAAGAAGAAGAAGTAGTAGTAGTAGTAGTAGTAGTAGTAGTAGTAGTAGTAGTAGAAGTAGTAGAAGAAGAAGAAGAAGTAGTAGTAGTAGTAGTAGTAGTAGTAGTAGTAGTTGTAGTAGTAGTAGTAGTAGTTGTAGTAGTAGTAGTAGTAGTAGTAATAGTAGAAGAAGAAGAAGAAGTAGTAGTAGTAGTAGTAGTAGTAGTAGTTGTAGTAGTAGTAGTAGTAGTAGTTGTAGTAGTAGTAGTAGTAGTAGTAGTAGTAGTAGTAGTAGTAGTAGTAGTAGTAGTAGTAATAGTAGAAGAAGAAGAAGAAGTAGTAGTAGTAGTAGTAGTAGTAGTAGTAGTAGTAGTAGTAGTAGTAGTAGTAGTAGAAGTAATAGCAGTCAAACCGACAAAACGTCTTGCCTACGATTTCCGCAAATCTGCAAGGTGGTGGAAACTCTATTTCATAGATTAGTAGACCTTTGTTGTGGCCAAGAGACCCTATAATATGGTATGCATTGCTGTATGATTTAAGGAAAAGACTTCAGGCCTCGAGGTTTTAAAACTTGAGCACAGTCTCAGACTCAAAATAAAGCTCAATGATTGGCTGCTTGCGGACATGTGTCCGTAAGCAGCCAATCATTGCGCTTTATTTTGAGTCTGAGAATGAACTCGAGTTTTATAACCTCGACGCCAGGTACAAACTGTACTGTTCTGGAAACAACAAAGTTACTGCTTGTGTGGAAGTGTTCTTGGCAGACAATTAGATACAGCAATATGAGGTATAGTGAATGTCTGGCAAGATCAAGCACCACACCTGGGCCAGGACACCAATGGGAAATTGAAAACTTCACACTTTGATAACACAATACGAGGGCAAAGAGGTAAGCCCTTTACCAACAGGTGACCACAAGGCATCAATAAACTGATGCGCACGAAAGCATAACAGAAAAAGTCAGAAATAACATAAATGATCCATAAAAGAAGCGCCGCCTTGGAACGGTCAGTATAAATATTGTACACACAATCCTGAGGATTGGAATAATAAGAGCATTAAATGAAAGTATGGGGTAAGATAGCATGGGTAAGATTAGAATTTCTGACCAAGGTTTGAATCTCAGATATTCTGTTGTGCATGAATAATATGTCACTGCCAAGCGCATCACCAGACGTACCAACACGCCATGGAGGAGACAAAGTAGTCTATGAGAGCATTGATCACAAGCAGTCTAGCCAACCATTTGAGGAAAGGGATTGTACGAGCCATACTCCAAAGTAGACGTTGGCAAATATGCGTAAGCAAAACATCAACTGTATTACTCCTCGAACGTGGTTGCCCAACAGTCCAGATGCCGCCCCGTTGGATTTTACTGTCAAGGGATTTTTTAAAAGACGCCTACAGAGGTTATATACATGTATCTGCACTGTGGCAGGGCTTAAACGAGCATTGTGGGACAAATTGAGACGTCATTAATCATAGCCTGATCTAGTACCTCCATGGTTCACAAAAATACCTTTAAATTTGCAATCAAATGCATATCATCTGAAATTTATAGATATAATAATAAGTGTTTCAAATCTCGCACCATATGAGACGGCCAGCATATGGCGTCTTGGTAGTGCATTCTTTAACTGTCCATTCTTACCTATTTGGGAGGCCCTCCCAGGGGTTTTGGGGAACAGGGGGAAACAGGGCATTTATTTCAGGGGAACAGGGGAACAAATGTCAAATTTTGAGGGGAACAGGGGAACAAGGACAATATTAGGGAACAGGGAACATAAGAAAACAATATTTCGATTTTTGGGGAACAGGGGAACAAGCCAATTTATTTCAGGGGAACAAGGGAACAGGTACCCCCCTGGAAGGGCCTCATTAAGCTCTAAGATGTCTGATATTTTGTATTGGTCTCCCTCTAGGTCCGTACTACCGTGCAGACAAAGGCTCTGGCGAGAATGCACACATGCGCAGGCTCGTTTGAACCTTGTGGTACAGAGCTCCGTTTTTCATATATGGTTAGGCACAAGTTGACATGTGCGCCCATCGAAGACTCAGATCAGATTGCGCATCCGCGCAATCTGATCAGAGTCTTCGGTTGGCGCTCTATGGGTAGACAAAAGTCCAACGTCTCTACAGGCGGAAAACTTTGGATCTGCTCAGACTGTGTGGATGCAGAGACTAATTTAAAGCTTCCCTGTACGTACATGCCAACTTGAACCTTATACTGGATACCGGCTCTGGTATGACTTTCAAATTAATCGAGCCTGATCATGAGACATTAAAGCTTATCGCGCAGAGGAGCGGGGAGGAAGACAAGATGAGCTGGCAATCAAGCTAGATGAGTTCAAGGTAAATTACTCCTACTGAACCAAACTTTTCTCTGATATAATCTGCATTCTGAATTGCAACTCTGTCCTATCAGAGAGGTAGACACTAATAGAACAAAAATGTTATTGTAACATGTTGAAATTATCAGTTACACGGGGACCAGTCTAAGCTAGAGCCTGCGATCGCTACTAGAGTGTGGAGTCGGGTAGACGCAGTGGCTGATTCAAAGGAGGTTCTGGGGGTTTGCTCGAATCCCCTTCTCCGCCCCCGTTTTTAAATATTCTATGAAAATGAGATAAAATCAGCAATTTGAAAGCGACCACCTTTATATATATGAACCCCCTTTCCAGCAATCCTAGATCCGCTCCTGTAACGAATGCCTTGACCAAAACATAAAACCTCTAGCATCAATGAACATGTGTTGCTGTGCATGCGCGGACCAAAAAGGTCCAACTCTGACAATTTTTTTCTTCTTTTATCTTTTCTTTTGTTTTTCTTTTTTAGTTGATGATGGATGAGAGGATCCTAATACCACTAAAGTTGGTACATCATTGGCCCGCTAGCGAAACGCCATTTGAATGGAGTTTTGCTAGCGGGCCGATGATGGTCCAACATTGAATGCTACCTTCGTAGTTTTGTGATTTTTCAGGGGATCGGGATCAGTTTTCATAAGAAACTCAAAAGGTTTGTGATTTTTCAGGGGGTACCGAACCCCCTGCCCCCCCCCCCCCCGCCCCACCCCTGGATCCGCGGTTGGACACGCGCGACCGATATTATTGTTTGAGTTTATGCATTTCGTCCCAGTCAACATTGTTTCAGTCATGTTTGGACGCGTTCTGGTTTAAACCAGTACTAAAGATAGAATGACTGATGTTCTGCGTGTGTGATAAGTGCCATTTTCTAATGCGCTGGTCCATGAATCCAAACGTAAGTTTAAGAAGCAGCAGCTGTTACAAAGTCATTAACAAAGGACTTTATACACAAGATTCGTTTTCTTAAAACCTACCAGATTAAGTCTTCCACTCTATTACACATGAAATAAATCGTATTTAAGAGATTGGTTGAACCGTTATATAAGTAAACGTGCCAACACCGTGTGTAAAATATAAAAAAAAAAACAAATACATTTAGGTTGTATCTTATCCTTCCAGGATCATAAAATACAATGTATACGTGTCTATGTTACATGCAACGCATGCTTGTAAGCATCGATTACCTACCTTACAAGTTGTCAGCCATATTGTTTTTGTTGTTGTTCGTCTCGGCAAATCTTCCCATCCAACACGCAGAGTATGGCAGGCATGTCGAGTATGATTTGATTGATGCTTTACATCCAAGTCAACAATGTTTCAGTCATCATCATATATATCCTAGCAAGCATAAATTTGATTGATGGTTTGTCACTTACATTGGCAAGAAAAAATAGTTCAAGTCCCCTGGTGGCTTCGGCTGCTGTCCGTTCTTTGGCGGAGGTTATGTTGTTGTTGTCGCCTTTGCTATTGAGGTTGTTGTTGATGTTGCTGTTGGTGGTGGTGGCTGTGATTCGTTGTTATTGTTGCTTTCATTGTGGGGGGGGGGGGATGGTGTTAGTGTTAAGTCCTTGTTTTTGATATGCGTTACTGTGTATCCTTTCTAGTTTAACATTCATCTCGCTGAAAACAAGAGTTTTTTTTTATTTATTTCAAGTGTCTTCCTCTTGATGTGATGTGTCGGGTAGTGTTATTTGTCTCTTCCTCGTGTTGGTCTGCAGCGTGTGATTGTGTTATTTCCTGGCCTCGAGGTTATACAACTTGAGTACAGTCTCAGACTCAAAAAAAAGCGCAATGATTGGCTGGTTGATGCTTGAGGACACGTGTCCGCAAGCAGCCAATTATTGCGCTTTATTTTGAGTCTGAGAATGCACTCGTTTTATAACCTGGATGCCTGGTCATAGCCACTTACGTTGTGTGCATAATATTTGACATTGTGTGTGTATTTATGTTTCTGGTAGTTTTATATTCTCTTCCTCGTGGTGCCTTGTGTTGGTCTGCAGCGTGTGATTGTGGTATTTCCTGATCATAACCACTTACTTTTTGTGCTGAACTTTACATGGTGTGTGTGTGTGTGTGTGTGTGTGTGTGTGCGTGTGTGCGTGTATGTTTCTGGTAGTATACTTTGTCTCTTCTTCGTGGCGCCATGTGTTGGTCTGCAGCGTGTTGTTATGCCATTTTCAGGTCAAACCCACTAACGTTTTGTGCTTAACTTTTTGCGTTGTCTGTGTATGTCCACGCAAACACAACGTGACTAAAGAGGAATCGTGTTGTTCTGTTCTATTCATGCTTGTGTGAACATATTGCATAATATATTGCCACATAGCGAGAAAACCTGCCTTCGTAGTTTGCGACCTGGCCTCGAGGTTAGTCTCAGACTCAAAATAAAGCGCAATGATTGGCTGCTTGCGGACACGTGTCCACAAGCAGCCAATCATTGCGCTTTATTTTGAGTCTGAGAATGAACTCAAGTTTTATAACCTCGAGGCCGGGTAGCGCACAGATCAGTCTATTCCGATACAGACTAAAAAGAACTCAGAAATTGTTCATGTATAATTCAACTACATGTATTATGTCACTGTCTTGCTACTCCCAAAACTGGTTCCTATCTCCATTAGTTTTACAAGAGACCAGGGCACACTTCGAATCGAACTGAAGTTCCTGCTATAGTTCTAACGTAATATATGCGCACGCACGTTTACATCCGAACGGCTGATGTTGGAACTTTAGTTTGTTGCCATGTAAACTTGCATGCCCCCTTTCAATTACTCATTGCTGGCAGAATGGTGTTCATATACTGCACAGCCAACTCTAATTAACAATTTCGAATAAGTAGGACCGCAAATAGTGCACAGCGAGTAATTATTTTCTAAAACAAATAATTTTGAGGCTATTGACAGATCTTGATCCCATCTTGTTAGATAGGGCTAGAGGAGGGAACCAGACACTCAACTAGAGTAACGGTGCTCTGACCCACCGTTGATCTCTAGAAGAACTTTAGTAGCGACTATCGATGTTCTAATCAAACTATAGTTACTATGGTAGGAACTATAGTTCGATTCGAAGTGTGCCCAGAACATGGCATACCACGTGGCGATACAGCGACAAAATAGCCGAATAAAAACAAGTTAATGCATTAACCCTTCCCTAAACGCATGTGCGGATCCAGAGGGGGGGGGGCAGGGGGTCCGGACCCCCCTGGAAAATTACAAAATTATAGGGTTCCATAGCAATACTGGTCCGGATCTCCTTAAAACCACAAAACAAAACTACAAAGCCAGCATTCAATCTAATGCTTGGCAATCATCGGCCCGCCAGCCAAACGCCATTTAAATGGCGTTTCGCTAGCGGGCCGTTGATTGCCCGCTTATAGTGGTATTTGGATCCTTCCTCCCCTCATCCGACAAAAAAAAAAGTTGGACCCCCTCTGACACGACTTTCTAGATCCGCGGATGAAACGGGTACTTTGGCAAACAGTGAAGACCCAGATGAAATGCAGCACGATGCTGTATTTCATCATGGCATGCACTGTTTGCTAATGTTAAAACAACCTCCATGAACAGAAATACCCATATTGTTTTAAATTCTACCTGTTACCCCTTAAAATGCAAAATGGACTGCCCCATACTTATTGTCAGCGGCAATATATATCCACCAGACTACAAAGGAGTAACAAACGCGCTGATCTGACTACACGGTTACAAATTCTGTTCTGTGCCATTGTTTTAAGCATACAACACAATCACTTTTTCTCACGACAAGGCCATCGTTCACCGGGCTCAGCCGGAATAGAAACTAGTGGACCAATATGTTGCTGTCTTAGCTTTGATACATTCGTTGTAAAATAGACCGTTGTAGCATTTGAAGCGGTAGAAATGCCAAAAAAATGTTTTTCATGTTTGATTTTTTTTGCGAATATTGGCCAAACCAAATTTGTTTACTGTCTTTTTACAACGCACCCGTATCGTAGCATCAGGAGTAGGTGCAACGCCGTTTGCTTTTGTACTTGAAAAAGTTTCGGTTTTGATAATTAAAATGTGTTTACTGCCCTTTTACCTTCGATCAAATACATTGCATTTTGGAACGTCGTAGCATTTGGAGTTGGTGCAACGTCATTTTTTGTGGTCAAATGACTTTCATTTGGCCAACTACGGTTTGTGGTTTAAGTTAAGTGGTTGTTTGCAGTCTTAATCCATTTACCGAGCCCATAAACCGTTTTTTAAAATGTTTTTAATTGTTTGATTTGATTCATTACGTCCCAGACAACAATTTTTCAGTTATGTCACGATTGGTTTTCCTAGGTTGAACAAGTACTAAACAAGGATGAATGTGTCTTTCTCAAGTACACAACATAGTGCACCCGGTGAGTCTTGAACCCGGCCCCTCGGTCTTGAGTCAAGCACTCTACCACTGAACCACTTTACTCCCGTTTTTATAGAATGGAATTTTTCATACGGTTCAATACTAAGGTCAGGATGGTCCATTTTATATATTGATGGGTTTACCTTTTAAAGGATTTGCTTGGTCAAGGTGGGGAACATACTTATATGTGAAAAAAGCGTTCCCATTTGTTTATTAACAACCTGAGTTATTAACTGCATTTTGCACGCTTAAAAATCCGCAAGCATCCTGATCAGATATTGTTAGATAAACTTATTTTCAATTTTTGATGGTAAAACATGATTGTGGAATTATTTAATTAACATACTTTTCAGCCATTCAACTGATATAGTGTCAAAATGTTATTTTAGAATATATATATTAAGCCATATTTATCTCCCCTTTGCCCTCGGTTTGAACGTCATAAACTATGTTTTTGAATTGTGTAGATGTAAATGTAACAATATTGCAAAAATCAGAGTTTGAAACAAATGACTTTTAATGAGATTTCATGTCTTAACAGGACATCTTTGTTTTGATCATGGAGCAAACACTATGGGAGCAGTCTGATCTAGGTAAGAAATGTTTGCAATGATAGGCTTTCAAAGTGTATGAGCAGATAATTGAGTAAAGCTATGTACATGTGCATATGTTCATATACCGCTCTCACATGACCATAAAATAACATATATAGCACCAGGTTTAGAAGTATTGCAAATATATATGAAAAGACTGTTTACAATTTAAGCTTAATAGAAATGTTTAAGTCCCTTTGTTGTTCAATATGTTACTGTCAACAACAGATGCATAGGGATATGATTTCCAACAATGTGGTATGTATGACCAGCAAAGCCTCAGATCAGCCTGCGCATATGCGCAGTCTGATCAGAGCCTTTGCTTGGCGCTTGAATATTCTATGAATGTTAAGCTACTAACTGAACATGATTTGGAGTTTCTAAGCTTAAAAGGAGGCTGCACAGGCTCGTATGAATCTTCACTTGTCGAAAAGCCACATTGTTGGAAATCACATGTCGCTGCTCATATAAGTAAGGAACATGCGCGGATAAAGAAACTCTGTCAGAAAGGATCAAATTCTGACAACGTTTTTATACACTGTAGTTGTTTAGTTGATGGGGAGGTTGGATCCAAACATCACTAAGAGCGGGACATCATCGGCCCGCCAGCAAAACGTCATTTCAATATGCCGATGATGGCCCAATGAAACGGCGTTTTGAAGGCCCAACATTGAATGTTGGCTTAGTGGCTGTATGATTTTCCAGGGATCCGGACCAGTATTACTAATGCAAGTTATAAATTTGTGATTTTCCATGGGGGAAGGGGTCTGGACCTTTAGCCTCCCTCCCTCTGGATCCGCGCATGAGCAATATTAACTTTGTTCGAGGTGGAAATATTGGGTAATTTCGACCAGTGTGTATTGTTGAGCTGTCCTCCCTTTTGGTGTAACTTACACTTTAGACTATCCTACTAAACATTTAGAGGCCGACATTTCTATTACTTAACTTTTCGCTTACTGTAAAGGCGGCGTCTCATGAATGCGTAATTAGGACTGGTCAACCTTAGACATAGGTAAAAGCTGAAAATGAGGCGTGGTTTTATTCAAAAGTAACTGTATTACCTCACTATGGGCGCAAAACACATTATTTAGTCCTTAAAACGCCAGCAAAATAACTGCATCTGAAAATGTCTATTTAACATAAGCATAGAGGCAAACATTGTGGACCCAGACCAGACTGCTCCTACAGGAGCAGCCTGATCTGGGTCCACACTGTTTGTCTATGAGGCTTCAAATATTTTAGTGGACGACAAAAAAACATACATTTTTTGTGATTATGCGCTATTTATTTGACTTTTCGCTTACAGTAAAGGCGGCAACTATAATATTCATATCTGGGTGTGGTTCGGCTATTTCATATGCTAAGAGAAACCAGGTTTTATTTATTATTTGGTATAGAGTTAATAAGATTTTTGAGCCGCGCAAACGTGCGTGTATTTCATGAAAATCCTAACCGTATACACTCTGAACTCACATTTATTAACCCTTAAAGCGCATAATCACAAAATGTATGTTTTTGGTCGTCCACTAAGCTATTTGAAGCCTCATAGATAAACAGTGTGGACCCAGATCAGACTGCTCCTGTAGGAGCAGTCTGATCTGGGTCCACAATGTTTGCCCCCCCCCCCTGCTTATGTTAAATAGACATTTTCAGATGCAGTTATTTTGCTGGCATTTTAAGGACTAAATAATGACTGAGGTTGTGGCACAAGATGATACAGTTACTTTTGGATAAAACCACGCTTCATTTTCAGCTTTTACCTATGCCTAAGGTTGACTATAGTCCTAATTACGCATTCATGAGGCGCCGCCTTTACAGTAAGTGAAAAGTCAAGTAATACAAGTGAATCAGTTGAAGGGTTTGACCAAAATCAGTGACCGTTAAGTTGCCGCCTCTATTGGTGTGAACTTATGCGTAAATTTACCAAAAACAGCTGAGTATTGAAAACAAAAGTATTTTGTAAGCTTCACGCACTCAAATACTTTCAAATACTCATAAAACAACCTGGACTGAATCGGCTGAAACAGCTAGTTCAACGTTATCTTTGTACACAGCTGTTAGAATTTTGTAAGTTTTGAGAGGTGTCCCATTGTCCCTTCCAGCGCCGACGTAATATAGAATTATGCTATGTAACTTACATTTGTAACCAAACTTCATGTCAGATTTTAATATATTTTCAAAAATACCCAGCCAGATTTTAATATATTTTCTAAACCACCCAGTGTATGGAGCGTAGTGGCTCAGTTGTAGAGTGCTTGCCTCAATATCGAAGGGTTACGGGTTCGACCCTCACCGGCGGCACTGCGTTGTGTCCTTGAGCTTGACACATTAATCCCTGCTAATTACTGGTTCCTCTCAGGAAGACCCGGCCGGACATGACTGAAAAAATGTTGATTCGGACGCAAAGAATCAAAATCAAAAAGGAAGAGGCTATTTACAGTTGACAGTCAATAGCCAAAAAACGTTAAAATGGCTATTTACAGTTGACTGTCAATAGCCAAAAAACGTTAAAATGGCTATTTACAGTTGACTGTCAATAGCCAAAAAACGTTAAAGTGGCTATTTACAGTCAACTGTCATTAGCCAAAAAACGTTGAAATGGCTATTGACAGTCAACTGTAAATAGCCATTTTAACGTTTTTTGGTTATTTACAGATAAATCAGATATTTTCATTGAAGTTGACTTTATATTCGAATATTTGGTGGACAATTTCAAGTACAGATGAATATTAAAGTCAAATAAATGTGTTTCTTCCAAATTTAGTGCATGCCGTAAATCGTATTTGAGCCTGGCATGTGAATTTTGGGTATTTGATGCATGCAAAAAGTTAAGAAACACGCAAGCTTGTGCATCTACACAGACGCTCCATTGGCATCGCTGTTCGCACGCATAAGTAGAAAATGATTCATATAAGAGCCAAACATCTCAAAAAATGTACAAGTATGGATTGGCAGTCAGGTGATTTCAAGGCAATTATTCTGTGATTGTGATATTTCCTGATCAAGATTATAGAGCTCAGACATCTTACTTGTAACATATATTCCAAGGTTTCCTGATCAGACACCACATTCTGCGAAATCTGATTTGGATCTCGACTGTTTGTCTATATCCCATGGATGTATATATAGCTACTTTGACTTGTTTATAGCACAAGTTGTTTTTGTTCCTCGGAGTTACGCGTACATGTACTAGGTCTGATTATGTCTGAAATAATAGCCCAGTTAATTCAACGCCTGGAATATAACACCGAAATAGCCCTCACAGTTTCTCTAATCAGTGTCAAGTCATATGCCGTGGTTACTTAAGAGAAACATCTCATTGATACGATTCATTTAAGTAACCACAGCATATGTTTTTTTCTGTCGTCTTCTCGCCGAAACCATTAAGCTTTAGTGAGAGGCGACGATTCGGTAAGCAAAAGTGATAGAACGACCAACTGTACTAATAAAACTATGCTGTTGCTGAATAAAGGAACGTATCGATGAGACGGTTCCTCTGAGTAACTCCAGCATATCCTGTCGGCAGAGTTTGAGTCTGTATACGCATCCAATAAGACATCATTGCAACGCAGAGTACATTGATACTGTAAACCAGTGTCCCGAAATCATACTTCCGCGATGTAGAATTTGCAATATGTAATCTCTCTGATACTGTATTTGCGGTTGATTATAGTTGTGGGGGGGGGGGGGGGTGTTCGAGGGACATCTGTATTAAACGCTTAAGTTATTTGTGTACGGTCTTTAAATACCTTAAATGAGACAGCGGTACACTTGTAATAGCTATTCTTGATTAGATCATTTTATTGTGGATAGCTGTTCCAAGCTTTTTGAAACTCTGGTATCATTTTTTTCGAAAAGAAAAGTAAATTGTGGAAAAACCTTTGATATGAGTTTAGACAATGTAGTGAACAATTGTCCAATAATTAGGCTTAGTCGTGAGAAAACCGGATTTTGTTGCACGCAGTCTCTTCTGGTAATAAGGTTTTCAAAACTATTGGACCTAGATCTGCTATGATCAAATGGTGGTCCTTATCTCGATCTACACTGCTAAATACTCCGACAGTATGCCTGAATGTATTTTTCGACTCATAATCACACGCTGGATAGGAGGCAATCGAAAACACTAATACTGTCGAGGAACGTAGATAAAATTAGAAACAGTTTTTGATTGCCCTTATCGTCTGACTGGCGACAAATAGCAATCGAAAACACTGTTTCTATCGAGTTTTGATCCCGTTCGTCGATTGTTCAGAGCGTTTATTTTCACACCTAACCATCGCATATCACCGCGTCTTTCCGGTAAACAGCCGAAGTCTATCGACTGTCACCAGCTTGAGACGGGTGAAGTGTACGAATATTCTACCTGTTAAAAAAATTTCATTGTTCAACATGGCGAAACTATGGCGGGTAACTAAGTCCGCATTTTCCATCTTTCAAGATTATTTTCCATCTTCCACCTTTAAAAATTATAGCTCATTCAGATAATGTAAAGCAATAGACACACCCATGGATGTTGCATTAACAAGGGTTTTCAAATTCAATACCAGGCAGTACGCACGTCAGCATCCAGAGTACCTGCTTGTGTCATCTTTGAGGGAGCCGGACAAAACATCCCGGGACAAAACATCCCATGCCATTTTTTGACACCCCGGACAAAACATCCCACAAAGATTTGCCACCCCGGACAAAACATCCCATGCTGTTTTTGTCGCCCCGGACATAACATCCCATGCTGTTTTTGTCACCCCGAACATAACATCCCATGCCTTTTTTGCCACCCCAGACAAAACATCCCACACTCGCAATGCTCCTTCAGGGTAGGTCTCATTTGGGACCTTCATCTACTATTACATGTACTAGCAGTGAATGCCCTAGTAAGACTGTCCAAATCAGTGACCTATATAAGTCTTATATAGGTCACTGTCCAAATGAATACACTAGATCTTAAATTGATTGAAAGACAAACAACTAAATTTGAGTGTTAAGAAGCCAATTACATCTTAAAAGAAATCATTTTACAGTTTGTGTCAAAAAAACTATTATAAATGGGAAACATATGTCTAATTAGTCTAATTATCTATCTACCTTTGATCTCCAATCATTTCAACAGGTATGGTACATTAAGAATATTAATAATAGTGACAATTAACTAAATTGGATGTCTTATGCACTTTCATAGACTTTAAACAGAGTGTGGGATGTTATGTCCGGGATGACAGAAATGGCATGGGATGTTTTGTCCGGGGCGGCAAAAATGGCATGGGATGTTTTGTCCGCGGTGACAAAAACTGCATGGGATGTTTTGTCCGGGGTGGCAAATCAATGCGGGATGTTTTGTCTGGGGTGTCAAAAAATGGCATGGGATGTTTTGTCCCGGGATGTTTTGTCCTACATTCCATCTTTGATAACCTATGCAAACAGTTTGTGCCTCTGGATCAAACTTTTCGCCACAATGTGTTGAAGGCACCTCGAAAGTACTTATAATCAGATGTTCCCAAGGACTTTTTTTGGAGGGGGGGGGGGCGAGAAATTGAGAGGAATCAATGGCCAGGATCATCAGATATCGATGGCCAAGATCAGTGCGAGCATATGCTCAATCTGGTCACGGTCATTGCGATCTTCTGAGTGCATAGGGAAACAATGTTCAAGGCATCAACAATACGTCGTCGAAAATCATAAAAATACAAAACAATGAGTTTTCGGATAGACCGCGCAGGTGCACATTCTGCTCGAGAACCTCGCATATGGCAAATGATGCCTCACTAAAGTCTCCTCTCCTGAATAAAGGTTGTCACACCTCTTAATCCGACACGCGTCAAGGAGTTTTATTGCCTCCCGGTGAAGTACACTAATCCTGTTTATTGGGACAGATTAAGCTTTTGGGTGACACTTAAGTGAAAATAAAAGTAGATTATATGAAAAGATTCTATTCCACTAATAAAACCTTCCAATATCACCTCCACCGCAACCCCCACCCCCCCCCCAAAAAAAAAAAAAATTAAATAAATAAATAAAAAAAAATAATAATGAAAGTATCCGTTTATCTCGAAATTACAAAAAATAGTCTCGAAAAATGTGCAAAATATGAAACCTGTGCATATTGCACAGGTTTCTTTTCATATTTTGCACATTTTTGCACAGGTTTTATATTTTGAACATTTGTCGAGACTAAATGTTTTTAGCAAAGGCCTTTTGGTGTAAACCTTTTAGTAAATATAAATAAATTTCAACAGGCCGAAAAGAAAATTAATAATGAAAGAAGAAAAGAAAAAAAATGGATGGCTGTCTCAATGAAGAGCATGTTAAATATACCACATGCATCCTCTCTGCGAGACATCCATACTTTGTATAAGGGAGTAGAGAAGGTTCTGACGAGTCATCGCATATGCCGACACGCCGTCGCTTTCCAGGCTCGAAAATGCGTGAAGTATAAAAAACCAAATCCCTGTACTGGCCCTCGTACATAATTTTGCGGACTGGAACTAATTGCCAAACCCTTAGCTGTCTCATGACAACTTGCATGTACACAACATCAACAGGCAGTATAGATCAGAATCAGACAGCTCCTATAGGAATTATCTGTTATAATCCGATCATGACTCACTCTTGTTTGATATATAATTAGTCAAAAGCAAACTATATAATTAGTCAAAAGAACGGTTACGATCATGAGTTTGACGAATAATTGAGTACACGGTAGACCCAGATGAGATGTCTATTAAAGTACAATATTATTAAATGCCAACACGGAGCCTATTTTGGATCCGTGATGCCAAATAGTTTCAATCCAGATCTGGACGGATATTTTTTAAACAAAAAGTTTGTGAGAAAAGTTTCCAAGTCTTAAAATCACCAACAAAGACAAGGCTGCTCGTGTCACTCAGGAATTCTTCTTACTTTGCACTTAAAGTCATATCAAAATAATGCTAGGAAGCTCAAGATTAACTGCTTACCACATCTTTGCAATTAGTATGTTTAATGTCTTGATTCTCTTTTTCCGCTAACAGAGCGGGAAGTCGTTGATTCGAAGCCGCACCATCATGAAAAAAATGCTTCAACAAAAGCCAAAATAGGATTTCAGCTAAATAAAGGGATAAGTAAATAAATGATTTAACAAATAATTCCCCCCTGTATCCCAAATAAATAACGACACTGACTGTCATTAGCCAAAAAACGTTAAAATGGCTATTGACAGTCAACTGTAAATAGCCAAAAAACGTTAAAATGGCTATTGACAGTCAACTGTAAATAGCCATTTTAACGTTTTTTGGCTATTGACAGTTGACTGTAAATAGCCATTTTAACGTTTTTGGCTATTGACAGTTGACTGTAAATAGCCATTTTAACGTTTTTTGGTTATTTACAGTTGACTGTAAATAGCCACTTCGAATCAAAAAAGCAAAAACACCCACTGTACCGAGACGAGCTGACTAGCTCGTACGCGTAATGCGGCATTTCATCTGGGTCTTCACTGTTTTGAGAAATATATATTACATGTCCACGTACCTGTAGCAGGTATCCAGAAAGACTAGGATTGATCCGGTGCTAGAGGGCTTGAGGGCGGATTGTGGCATTCTCCATTAATTGACTTTGGTGAATAGGCTCTTTACGAATGGTGTTCACTGTTTTGCCAAATGATCTGTTTTTACGCATCTAGAGATCGTTACAACTGCCATTGTGCCGCGTGGAACAGGCAGAGCTTTTTTACATCGAATATGCATATAATTTAGCACAAAATATGAAACCTGTGCAATTTGCATAGGTTTCATTAAATTGCACAGGTTTTTTGTTTTTTGCACATTTCATGCTTACCAAACAGTAAATAGAGTTTATTAATCGTTCCATTTAAAATATGGGATTTATAAATAGAGGGAGGTGGTAAATCCGATAAAGAAACAAGTGCGCTTGCGCACGAGTTTCTTTATCGGATTACCACCTCCCGAGGTTTATAAATCTCATATTTTAAATGGAACGATGTAATAAACTGTATATTACATGTTTTCTGCTTGAACTGCTTGCTCAAATCAAGAAAATACTACGGTTTGCGATGTGGTAAAACTAGCGGGATCATGACATGTCTAATTCTAACACGAGTAGTAATACATCAGCTAGCTGTTCCCTGGAAGTCCTCCATTTTGGAAATCTTCTTCATCGAGTCCACCTCAGAATGTCAAACGCTGTAACTTTTTTATTAGTGAACGAAAACATAAAGTGTGGGTAGTCATTTTCTTAGTTAGATCGTAACGAACATTTTGGTACTAAATTTATTATGAATTTCTAGAATTTTTCGTTTTTGTTCCTTGATCCTCCATTTTCAGTGTTGGAAGACAGAAACGTTATGCAACGTCATTGCATGTGCAAATGACGTCATTTATTAATGTTTGTGACGTCAAAAGTGCAGAGAAGCCTTATGCTTGTTTAAAAATTGTAAATAATAAAACGAAAATGAATAAGACATACGTTTCATCTCATCGATGCCTTGGGTCACCTGTGGTCAGGAAAAAGGAGTTCCGGCTAAAGGGATTTATTTCCCTAGAGGAAATAAATGCTTTCTAGGCAAAAAACAAAATTACGGATTTTATTTGTTTGATAGATCATGGTATTTACCGCCAAACATGTAATATATTAGAATATTTACGTTCACTTCAAACTGATATAAAAAATGTGGGGTTTATGTTTGGTCCATGTTTTATACAGCTATGTAGTCTACTTTTGAATCCTCTTGACGAGGAAGAGGCATCTGGTTGCTTTACTTTCATTGTCTTCTCGTTGGCATCTGGGCGTAATTTACCGGGCCGCGTAGCGCAGTCGGTAACGTGTCTGAAAAATGATACGAGTCTGCCTGCAGATCCGGGGATCGCGAGTTCGATCCCAGCCCGGTCCCATACGTTCACGGAGATTGATTATGAGTCATTCTTCCCCCTTCCGCTGAATCATTCAAGAAGGATTGTTGTCAGTTACAAGCGACAGTATGTGCACGAAGTACAGGTTTTAACTGCTTGTTCAAGCTTGACCAGGAAAAAATTGTCGTTTGGTGAACTGACCGTCCCGCCATGACCATAGCGGTTGACTTGGGACGTAAAGCAGCAAAACAAACAAACACAATCTGGTTGTTAGTGTTATATGCATCATCCTCACGGTACATTTGGGTAGGCTTGCAGTGCGTGCTGGGGGTATTTTGGTCATACTCATTTATTATGCTGTCAGCTCATTCATAAAAGTATACAGTCAGACATAAGTTAAGCATCGCCTAAATAGTTTCCTAGAAAACGTTGGAAGCTTTCCAGTCATGACTATTTTCTTGTTATATTTATGAAAATAGATAAAGTGGTGACAATTTACAGCAAATTTCGATTTGATTATCACAAAGGTAAACAACCAGGCATTGTAAATGCACACTTACCCCTAAAAATGTTCCTGTTCTCTAACCCATTATGGTATTTTCAAAACGCTTCGACATGTAAAGTGTTAGTGTCATATTGTAACAATATCAAAGGCAAGTTCTGTCTGAAAATTTCAGCTTCATATCTCAAAAAGAATAAAATTTATGGATGTGTAAAGAATGGCATGTTATATAGTGATAATGCAAAAATTATAAACACGCGATTAACTATCTCTATGAACCTCTATAACTGACATAAAACTTTGAGTTCGACAGAATCAGTTTGGCGCTAGTTTGGAAAATACGTCCAGATTATTTCTGCGCTTTTTTGAATTCAAAGTAAGCACATTGGGTTAAGCTGTGAGACTTTTTAAGGGTACACCCCAAAACACGAACCTTATTTCTATGATGACTTGGTGTATAAATTGAAGAAGATTGTTGGCTCTAATAATTTTTCGGCGCAGTTCATTAAAATAATTTCCCATTATAAAAAGATTGGCTATAACATTAATGTATTGCAACAGACTGCATGCTTGGTGGTCAACCCAATCACGGATGGCAACTTTGTTTTCCTCTTTAATTGCACGCTGGCGGGTCGGACTTCAGACTCTATGATGGTTCCGACTTAAAACTGACATGCACCAACAGCAGAATCTAGGGCGAAGATTTGGTACCAGTAAAAGGCATTTAAGCCCCCCCCCCCGGTGGCTTAGGCTGCTGTCCGTTCTAAGGCGGTGGTTCTGTTGTTGTTGGCTTCTTGTTAATTGTTTCTCTTATCAGTCAGGGACATAACTTCTATAAGTTAAAATATATATCACTTGAGGATGTTAAAATTGTGCCTTTTCAACAATAATTTCTAAGTGATGCTACTGAAAGTAACTTATTTAAGTTATATCTGAAATTATTTAGGCCAAGGTCAATTGCAAGCCGTCAACAATATAACTTATTCAGGTTAAAAAGTAGCTTATTCTCTGAACTTCGATGACCTCGCGTACTTATTTATAGACTTGCGTACAAAATTTTATTGCATAATCGTAAAGTTATGTAATAGGTCTTTCAGATAAAATTACCCATATGGCCGTGAAAATTGCAGTAACTCGGGAATATGAAGATGAAAAAAGACACGTTCACTCAAACAGGTTACTTTTGTTTTTATTGCAAAAAAGTTAACTGCTTTAAGTGATATATTTTAATCTTTGGAGGTTATGCACCTGCCTGCTTATTGTGGGAGTCTGTAATTGTTCTATGTTTTGTTGTACGTTATTTTGTGTCCATTCTAGTATTGCAATCATCTTGATGGAGAAGAGAGAGCTGGTTGCTTAATTTGCCCTCCTGGTGTTTCGTGATGGTTGAGCGGCTCTTCCTCGCGGTGCCACGGGGTTGTCTGCGGTTTGTGATTGTGGTATTTCCTGATCATACTCACTTACTATTTTTAAAGACTTATCAATTGATGAGATGGTAGGGGCCTAATGCTTTCGCTGTTTGTCGGACCCACCAGGGTTTGCCTGATGGATTTCTTTTGCTCCGGTATTCAGTTTTATTTACTGTCGAGTCCTTATCTTTGCTTTATCTCCTTGTTATATCTTGATTTATATGTGTTAGGAGATGATGCATTGATAAGTTAGGGGTCTTTCATGCAAACCAACTATCTATGTGTCTTGATCCACATCTGAATTAAGGGTGAGGTTGGCGCCGTTAAACCGTTTTAGGCCCTCCAGTAAAATATTTTACTGACCGTTCCAAGGCGGTACTTCTTTTGTGGATCTTTTATGTTTTTGTTCTGTCTTGTGTTTGCTATGTCTTTGTGCGCGTCTGTTATGTGCTTTGTGGTCACCTGCTGGGAAATGGCTGGACTCTTGGCTCTCGTTTGTAGTGTCTAACTGTGAGTTTGTCACTTTCCCATTGGTATCCTTGGTCAGGTGAGGTACTTGATTGTATCGATTCCTGATCTTTGCGCCCTTACTTACTTTGGTGTATATAGGACACCGTAGAAATTCAGCAAAATGAACAAATGAAATTCTGATATGTTCAGCAGACCAAAGGAAGACTAGGGTAACAAATACTACAAACTAGTTGTTCTTCTCAAAAATTTGCACACGAAACACGTCTCTGAAATAATGTTTGGGTGATGCTTAACTTATGTCTGACTGTATATTAGAAAAAATCATCTAGATTACAATTGCGCAATAAGGAAAGCGATGGCTAAGTGGTAGAGTACTTGACTCGGGACCGAGGGGTATCGGGTTCGAGCCTCACCGGACGCACTGCGTGTCCTTGAACAAGACACTTTATCATCTGCTTATTACTGGTTCAACCCAGGAAGACGTAACCGAAAAAAAGTGTTGACTTGGACGTAAAAAATCAAGTCAAACAAACAAAATCAAATGTATATTTTTTTTTTTATTAATATCATGTTTTTGTTGTACACGTAAAATAATATCTGTTTTTGCAGGAAAAGCGGCCCGCAATTATTAATTTTCAACTTTATATGGAAGCTTAGGTCACCATATTGGCGTCCGTGTCCGTCCATAGTTAGTGAATATGCTCAGAACTTTTGAACCACATGGTATAGTTTTAGCAATATTAATTGCTATTCAATAGCAGGTCATAAAGCTTTAAAGTTGGGGAATCCCATTGCAAATATATAAGATGACAAAAATTATGTTTACAAAATATGTTTAAACTATCGATATTGAGGTGTGTCTTCAAATGGCGACCTTTCAGAACTATCAACCAGTGCAAATGTACTCAGGCTTGATTATAACAGTTGTGTCACGAAATAAGCTGAAAAGAATTTCACACTCATATCTATTGGAGCAGCCTACTAGTATTTCCGCATTAAGGGTCGTTGGGTGGTATTTTTCAGATTTATTCAAACATTGATAAAACATTCTGCAAGCAAATAGAGGAGACCCTGATTAGATACTCCAATCCGAATCTACACTGTTTGCCTAAATAGTATGTCCCACAAAAAGGACGCTATATGGATTGAAGGTCCGTTCACACCAGCGCGAGTGCCATGCTTTTCTTTCTAAATTATATATGAGCCAGTGCATGAGATTTCCAACAATGTGGTATGTGCGACCAGCAAAGCCTCAGATTAGCCTGCGCATACGCGATAATTTGATAATTTTTCTATGCAATGTCGACGCATTGAACATATGCATGAAGGAGTTTGGATCAGAAAAAATGTTTTTTGACAAAATGACAGCTGTGAGAACTTAGACAATTTTGCCCTAATAGGGCTTTTGTATATGCATAGATGGTGCCTTCATGGGCCGATCAACTCCTACCAAAGTTTTTGATGGAGCCGTCTCTTCAGGATTTCCACTGCTTGCTTAGTTAATTTATTTCTTTATTCAAATAATTGAACTATGAAACAAACAAGGTGGCTGTCCGGATTAAGCTGTCTGTCCGAATATACCCGACTTTACCCTATACATTTAAACTGTTTGGAAACCTGTGGTCACTTACTGTTAATGACCAACCTTATTAGATAGAAAATTTGCTCTCATTGATTGTAAACAAGATCAGCTCGGCCAAACCCGTATGTCTCTGCAGTCTGATCAACATCTCTCGTGTTCACTGTATCTTTCACCAACATATTCATAATTCTTCTTCGTCTTCGTATCCGTAGGTCCAGTTAATCAAAAAATTTCAGCGTAAATTTGTAAATATTTTCTTACCCATCAATTTTAGCATATGTTTTGGATGCTCAAAAGAATCGTCTCTTTGAGACGGTTCTTTTGAGTACCCACAACATATGTTTTGGTTGTGAAATATTAAAAATCATTTTCTGGTACGCATTCTTATCTGGGGGCCTGGTCACTATCAATGCGTATTTCCATGCCACGTGACGTATATGCCCTCAGTTGACCAAGCTCTTTCTAGCTATCTAAATGGCCGGCAATTCATACCGTTTACAATCTGTTTCCAAATGACGTCCGCGCTAAACGTCTTTCTATGAAAATATAGCAACATATTTTCCTTTTAAATTGAAGCCTGGTTGTGAAGGAAAATGGAACTTTCGCATTGGTTAGAATTCTCGCGAGTTTCACATTAATTACCATTTTTACCATTATACATGAACAAAATAACTGGCTGTTTTGGAAATCGTGACATATATGTCATGTGTCTGGAAACCCATAAACAGGTATTTTGGCAGACAATGAAAACCCACATGAAACGCCACATGATGCGGCATTTCACCAGGGTCTGCGTTGGCTGATAGGACAAAATCGATCGTCATAGAAAGAAATGAGACTTGCATAGGGTGTTACCTATATCTCATGTCCCTCATAGTAAACAGGCAAATATCCAATATCCCTTTAAGTAAGCTGGTACATATCCCCATAATTAATTTTCCTAAATATCCCATAGCCCTAAAGGTAAACAAAAAATATCCCTGAAATTGCCAACAGGAGCATTTTAGTCAATACATATAGTCCAAAGGCCAATATTGGTAACCCTCCCCCCTACTGGGATTTTGTGACACCGATATATTATTGAGGCTTAGGGTATATGCGAACAAATCCTAGGTGTTGGACAAAAATCGGATGCTGGATAAGCAAACTGTCGGCATGCTTCCATCGCAACAACCAAAATTTTGAATTTTAGTATTAATCCTATTATTCTAAAGAAAACCTTGTTCGTAATGCTTAAAATAATCAGTCTTAAAAGTGCTAAAATTTTCAAGATATGTTTATTGCATGTCCTGCACTTTCCTTTTATGATTTGTTTCCATGCATACTCAAGAGTAAAAATTAGAATCTAAAAAACTGCTTATTTTGTTTAAAAAACGTTTTTTTAACAAATGAGTGTAATATTGTTTTTTGTTTCATTTTTGGCACTTAAATGTTGAAAATGGCATAAAAATTAACCAGGTCATTTATTGTTTAATTTACTGCTCAACAGATACACACTATTGCTTAAGCAAAACAAAAGAGTGGTTGGGGTAAAATTACCCCCGAAATAAGAAAAAAATGAACTTTGCCAGTAAATGGATTTTTAGACGAAATAGGCGGTATTTTTACAAACACACTAAAACTACATATTCTATGCATATAAATGTCCCATATTTAGTAAATATACCGACAAAGTTATCTTTGCTTTAAAAGTCGATATACGAGGAGCATCCAATAAATAGCGGGATTTTCCTAATATTGTAAGAGTTTGTATCATTTAAACATCTCAAATATAACCAGTATGTGCAAAACTTGTAGAAATTGCAACAACATATCCAAATATTTGACGGATAGTGTGGTTGATTGTTGCTAAGCAACGAAAAGCTGATATTTAAGCTAACCTGGCCGGATTTTCTTCACACAAAACCTCATGTTTAAGAATCATAATCTGACATTCAACTATTATCATGAATCTGAGTATAACTTGTCATTAACTTTGTTCTAGTTTAATTGTTCTTAATATTACATATGAAATATGGCCATTAATACGTCCAAGGTAGTCATGGTTGACTTAGCAACCACGTAAATGTGGAAAATTGGGCTATTTTTGCATGGTCTATATTCTTGTTGCTAGGCAGCAAGAAACATATTTGATACATGCTTTTGATACATACTGTTTTGAAATAAAGAATATATGTTTATAATGATTTAAGGCTTATACTTCATACTCCCGGTCCCGAAATTCGCCAGCATGTAGTCTACATATATATTGATACTCCGTGCGCCTATCCTCCCTCCTACCCTTCTATAAGATATGCATGATCTTTCAACTCAGCTCAGCTTACTCAACTCATCAAGCTGAGCAAAATAAGCATTTTCGCCCTTTTTTGGAGTGAAATTGACCATGCCACCGTGCTCAGGTCACTCAACTCATCCAGCTCAGCTTACAACTTATGCTACTTAACTTACCTAAGTTGAGTTGGATAAGTTGAACTGTAAGTCAGCGGTCAGTATATATATATATAACAAACATACATGTGATAGGTCCCTATATTCTAAGTTCTAAGTTGAGTAAGTTGCCATAGCTGTCTATTATAGCCGATGAGTTTGGTAAGTTGGGTCTTTAAACAATGATATGTATCCAGATGCTTCAATGGCTGAGCTAAGTTCGGTAAGTTATAATAGCTGCGCATATGTTAGGATGAGTTGGTGATATGTGTCCAGGTACTTCAATGGCTGAGCTAAGTTCGGTTAGTTATAATAGCTGCACATATGTTAGGATGAGTTGGTCATGAGTATAACATTGGACCATTATATTCAGCAAGATGCAAGCTAAGTTCGATGAGTTGAGTAAGCTAAGCAAGCTGAGTTCGATAAGTTGGATGAGTTGGGTAAGTTCGATGAGTTGGATAAGTTGAGAATGAGTTCGATGAGTTGGATGAGTTGAGCTGTTCGATGAGTTGGATAAGTTGGATGAGTTGGATAAGTTGAGGATGAGTTCGATGAGTTCGCTAAGTTGGACTGTAAGTTCGATGAGTTGGCTAAGTTGGAATGTAAGTTCGATGAGTTGGATAAGTTGAGGATGAGTTCGATGAGTTGGATAAGTTGGACTGTAGGTTCGATGAGTTGGCTAAGTTGAGGATGAGTTCGATGAGTTGGATAAGTTATACTGAAAGTTCGATGAGTTGGCTAAGTTGGAATGTAAGTTCGATGAGTTGGATAAGTTGAGGATGAGTTGGATAAGTTGTACTGTAAGTTGGATGAGTTGGCTAAGTTGCACTGTAAGTTCGATGAGTTGGCTAAGTTGAGGATAAGTTCGAAGAGTTTGGTAAGTTGTACTGTAAGTTGGATGAGTTGGCTAAGTTGGAATGTAAGAATGATGAGTTGGATAAGTTGTACTGTAAGTTCGATGAGTTGGCTAAGTTGAGGATGAGTTCGATGAGTTGGATAAGTTGGACGGTAAGTTGGATGAGTTGGATAAGTTGAGGATGAGTTCGATGAGTTGGATAAGTTGTACTGTAAGTTGGATGAGTTGGATAAGTTGAGGATGAGTTCGATGAGTTGGCTAAAATGTACTGTAAGTTTGATGAGTTGGCTAAGTTGAGGATGAGTTCGATGAGTTGGATAAGTTTGACTGTAAGTTGGATGAGTTGGCTAAGTTGGAATGTAAGTTCGATGAGTTGGATAAGTTGAGGATGAGTTCGATGAGTTGGATAAGTTGTACTGTAAGTTGGATGAGTTGGCTAAGTTGTACTGTAAGTTCGATGAGTTGGCTAAGTTGAGGATGAGTTCGATAAGTTGTGTAAGTTGTACTGTAAGTTCGATGAGTTAGATAAGTTTGACTGTAAGTTCGATGAGTTGGCTAAGTTGAGGATGAGTTTGATGAGTTGGGTAAGTTGTACTGTAAGTTGGATGAGTTGGCTAAGTTCTACTGTAAGTTCGATGAGTTGGCTAAGTTGGGGATGAGTTCGATAAGTTGGGTAAGTTGTACTGTAAGTTGGATGAGTTGGCTAAGTTGAGGATGACTTCGATGAGTTGGATATGTTGTACTGTAAGTTGGATGAGTTGGCTTAGTTGTACTGTAAGTTTGATGAGTTGGATAAGTTGTACTGTAAGTTCGATGAGTTGGCTAAGTTGAGGATGAGTTCGATGAGTTGGATAAGTTGGACGGTAAGTTGGATGAGTTGGCTAAGTTGAGGATGAGTTCGATGAGTTGGATAAGTTGTACTGTAAGTTGGATGAGTTGGCTAAGTTGGAATGAAAGTTCGATGAGTTGGATAAGTTGAGGATGAGTTCGATGAGTTGGATAAGTTGTACTGTAAGTTGGATGAGTTGGGTAAGTTGTACTGTAAGTTCGATGAGTTGGCTAAGTTGAGGATGAGTTCGATAAGTTGGGTAAGTTGTACTGTAAGTTCGATGAGTTAGATAAGTTAGAATGTAAGTTCGATGAGTTGGCTAAGTTTGAATGTAAGTTCGATGAGTTGGATAAGTTGAGGATGAGTTCGATGAGTTGGATAAGTTGTACTGTAAGTTCGATGAGTTGGCTAAGTTAAGGATCAGTTCGATGAGTTGGATAAGTTGTACTGTAAGTTTGATAAGTTGGGTAAGTTGTACTGTAAGTTCGATGAGTTGGCTAAGTTGAGGATGAGTTTGATGAGTTGGGTAAGTTGTACTGTAAGTTGGATGAGTTGGCTAAGTTCTACTGTAAGTTCGATGAGTTGGCTAAGTTGGGGATGAGTTCGATAAGTTGGGTAAGTTGTACTGTAAGTTGGATGAGTTGGCTAAGTTGAGGATGAGTTCGATGAGTTGGATAAGTTGTACTGTAAATTGGATGAGTTGGCTTAGTTGTACTGTAAGTTTGATGAGTTGGATAAGTTGTACTGTAAGTTTGATGAGTTGGCTAAGTTGAGGATGAGTTCGATGAGTTGGATAAGTTGGACGGTAAGTTGGATGAGTTGGATAAGTTGAGGATGAGTTCGATGGGTTGGATAAGTTGTACTGTAAGTTGGATGAGTTGGATAAGTTGAGGATGAGCTCGATGAGTTGGCTAAGTTGTACTGTAAGTTTGATGAGTTGGCTAAGTTGAGGATGAGTTCGATGAGTTGGATAAGTGGTACTGTAAGTTGGATGAGTTGGCTAAGTTGGAATGTAAGTTCGATGAGTTGGCTAAGTTGAGGATGAGTTCGATGAGTTGGATAAGTTGTACTGTAAGTTGGATGAGTTGGCTAAGTTGTACTGTAAGTTCGATGAGTTGGCTAAGTTGAGGATGAGTTCGATAAGTTGGGTAAGTTGTACTGTAAGTTCGATGAGTTAGATAAGTTGGGATGTAAGTTCGATGAGTTGGATACGTTGAGGATGAGTTCGATGAGTTGCACAAGTTGTACTGTAAGTTGGATGAGTTGGATAAGTTGTACTGTAAGTTCGATGAGTTGGCTAAGTTGGAATGTAAGTTCGATGAGTTGGATAAGTTGAGGATGAGTTCGATGAGTTGCATAAGTTGTACTGTAAGTTGGATGAGTTGGATAAGTTGTACTGTAAGTTCGATGAGTTGACTAAGTTGAGGATGAGTTCGATGAGTTGGATAAGTTGTACTGTAAGTTGGATGAGTTGGCTAAGTTGGAATGTAAGTCCGATGAGTTGGATAAGTTGAGGATGAGTTGGATAAGTTGTACTGTAAGTTGGATGAGTTGGCTAAGTTGTACTGTAAGTTCGACGAGTTGGCTAAGTTGAGGATGAGTTCGATAAGTTGGGTAAGTTGTACTGTAAGTTGGATGAGTTGGCTAAGTTGAGGAAGAGTTCGATGAGTTGGATAAGTTGTACTGTAAGTTTGATGAGTTGGCTAAGTTGTACTGTAAGTTGGATGAGTTGGCTAAGTTGAGGATGAGCTCGATAAGTTGGATAAGTTGGACGGTAAGTTGGATGAGTTGGATAAGTTGAGGATGAGTTCGATGAGTTGGATAAGTTTTACTGTAAGTTGGATGAGTTGGCTAAGTTGGAATGTAAGTTCGATGAGTTGGATAAGTGGAGGATGAGTTCGATGAGTTGGATAAGTTGTACTGTAAGTTGGATGAGTTGGCTAAGTTGTACTGTAAGTTCGATGAGTTGGCTAAGTTGGGGATGAGTTCGATAAGTTGGGTAAGTTGTACTGTAAGTTCGATGAGTTAGATAAGTTTGAATGTATGTTTGATGAGTTGGCTAAGTTGGAATGTAAGTTCGATGAGTTGGATAAGTTGAGGATGAGTTCGATGAGTTGGATAAGTTGTACTGTAAGTTCGATGAGTTGGCTAAGTTAAGGATGAGTTCGATGAGTCGAATAAGTTGCACTGTAAGTTGGATGAGTTGGCTAAGTTGTACTGTAAGTTCGATGAGTTGGCTAAGTTGAGGATGAGTTTGATGAGTTGGTTAAGTTGTACTGTAAGTTGGATGAGTTGGCTAAGTTCTACTGTAAGTTCGATGAGTTGGCTAAGTTGAGGATGAGTTCGTTAAGTTGGGTAAGTTGTACTGTAAGTTGGATGAGTTGGCTAAGTTGAGGATGAGTTCGATGAGTTGGATAAGTTGTACTGTAAGTTGGGTGAGCTGGCTTAGTTGTACTGTAAGTTTGATGAGTTGGATAAGTTGTACTGTAAGTTCGATGAGTTGGCTAAGTTGAGGATGAGTTCGATGAGATGGATAAGTTGGACGGTAAGTTGGATGAGTTGGATAAGTTGAGGATGAGTTCGATGAGTTGGATAAGTTGTACTGTAAGTTGGATGAGTTGGATAAGTTGAGGATGAGTTCGATGAGTTGGCTAAGTTGTACTGTAAGTTTGATAAGTTGGCTAAGTTGAGGATGAGTTCGATGAGTTGGATAAGTTGTACTGTAAGTTGGATGAGTTGGCTAAGTTGTACTGTAAGTTGGATGAGTTGGCTAAGTTGAGGATGAGTTCGATAAGTTGGGTAAGTTGGACTGTAAGTTCGATGAGTTAAATAAGTTGAAATGTAAGTTCGATGAGTTGGCTAAGTTGGAATGTAAGTTCGATACATTGGATAAGTTGTACTGTAAATTGGATGAGTTGGCTAAGTTGAGGATGAGTTCGATGAGTTGGACAAGTTGTACTGTAAGTTTGATGAGTTGGCTAAGTTTGAATGTAAGTTCGATGAGTTGGATAAGTTGAGGATGAGTTCAATAAATTGTACTGTAAGTTGGATGAGTTGGCTAAGTTGAGGATGAGTTCGATGAGTTGGATAAGTTGTACTGTAAGTTGGGTGAGCTGGCTTAGTTGTACTGTAAGTTTAATGAGTTGGATAAGTTGTACTGTAAGTTCGATGAGTTGGCTAAGTTGAGGATGAGTTCGATGAGATGGATAAGTTGGACGGTAAGTTGGATGAGTTGGATAAGTTGAGGATGAGTTCGATGAGTTGGATAAGTTGTACTGTAAGTTCGATGAGTTGGATAAGTTGAGGATGAGTTCAATAAATTGTACTGTAAGTTGGATGAGTTGGCTAAGTTGAGGATGAGTTCGATGAGTTGGATAAGTTGTACTGTAAGTTGGGTGAGCTGGCTTAGTTGTACTGTAAGTTTAATGAGTTGGATAAGTTGTACTGTAAGTTCGATGAGTTGGCTAAGTTGAGGATGAGTTCGATGAGATGGATAAGTTGGACGGTAAGTTGGATGAGTTGGATAAGTTGAGGATGAGTTCGATGAGTTGGATAAGTTGTACTGTAAGTTGGATGAGTTGGCTAAGTTGTACTGTAAGTTCGATGAGTTGGCTAAGTTGAGGATGAGTTCGATAAGTTGGGTAAGTTGTACTGTAAGTTCGATGAGTTAGATAAGTTTGAATGTAAGTTCGATGAGTTGGCTAAGTTTGAATGTAAGTTCGATGAGTTGGATAAGTTGAGGATGAGTTCGATGAGTTGGATAAGTTGTACTGTAAGTTCGATGAGTTGGCTAAGTTAAGGATCAGTTCGATGAGTTGGATAAGTTGTACTGTAAGTTTGATAAGTTGGGTAAGTTGTACTGTAAGTTCGATGAGTTGGATAAGTTGAGGATGAGTTTGATAAGTTGGGTAAGTTGTACTGTAAGTTGGATGAGTTGGCTAAGTTCTACTGTAAGTTCGATGAGTTGGCTAAGTTGGGGATGAGTTCGATAAGTTGGGTTAGTTGTACTGTAAGTTGGATGAGTTGGCTAAGTTGAGGATGAGTTCGATGAGTTGGATAAGTTGTACTGTAAGTTGGATGAGTTGGCTTAGTTGTACTGTAAGTTTGATGAGTATGATAAGTTGTACTGTAAGTTCGATGAGTTGGCTAAGTTGAGGATGAGTTCGATGAGTTGGATAAGTTGGACGGTAAGTTGGATGAGTTGGATAAGTTGAGGATGAGTTCGATGAGTTGGATAAGTTGTAATGTAAGTTGGATGAGTTGGATAAGTTGAGGATGAGCTCGATGAGTTGGCTAAGTTGTACTGTAAGTTTGATGAGTTGGCTAAGTTGAGGATGAGTTCGATGAGTTGGATAAGTTGTACTGTAAGTTGGATGAGTTGGCTAATTTGGAATGTAAGTTCGATGAGTTGGCTAAGTTGAGGATGAGTTCGATAAGTTGGGTAAGTTGTACTGTAAGTTCGATGAGTTAGATAAGTTGGAATGTAAGTTCGATGAGTTGGATAAGTTGAGGATGAGTTCGATGAGTTGCATTAGTTGTACTGTAAGTTGGATGAGTTGGATAAGTTGTACTGTAAGTTCGATGAGTTGGCTAAGTTGGAATGTAAGTTCGATGAGTTGGCTAAGTTAAGGATCAGTTCGATGAGTTGGATAAGTTGTACTGTAAGTTTGATAAGTTGGGTAAGTTGTACTGTAAGTTCGATGAGTTGGCTAAGTTGAGGATGAGTTCGATGAGATGGATAAGTTGGACGGTAAGTTGGATGAGTTGGATAAGTTGAGGATGAGTTCGATGAGTTGGATAAGTTGTACTGTAAGTTGGATGAGTTGGATAAGTTGAGGATGAGTTCGATGAGTTGGCTAAGTTGTACTGTAAGTTTGATAAGTTGGCTAAGTTGAGGATGAGTTCGATGAGTTGGATAAGTTGTACTGTAAGTTGGATGAGTTGGCTAAGTTGTACTGTAAGTTCGATGAGTTGGCTAAGTTGAGGATGAGTTCGATAAGTTGGGTAAGTTGTACTGTAAGTTCGATGAGTTAGATAAGTTTGAATGTAAGTTCGATGAGTTGGCTAAGTTTGAATGTAAGTTCGATGAGTTGGATAAGTTGAGGATGAGTTCGATGAGTTGGATAAGTTGTACTGTAAGTTCGATGAGTTGGCTAAGTTAAGGATCAGTTCGATGAGTTGGATAAGTTGTACTGTAAGTTTGATAAGTTGGGTAAGTTGTACTGTAAGTTCGATGAGTTGGCTAAGTTGAGGATGAGTTTGATAAGTTGGGTAAGTTGTACTGTAAGTTGGATGAGTTGGCTAAGTTCTACTGTAAGTTCGATGAGTTGGCTAAGTTGGGGATGAGTTCGATAAGTTGGGTAAGTTGTACTGTAAGTTGGATGAGTTGGCTAAGTTGAGGATGAGTTCGATGAGTTGGATAAGTTGTACTGTAAGTTGGATGAGTTGGCTTAGTTGTACTGTAAGTTTGATGAGTTGGATAAGTTGTACTGTAAGTTCGATGAGTTGGCTAAGTTGAGGATGAGTTCGATGAGTTGGATAAGTTGGACGGTAAGTTGGATGAGTTGGATAAGTTGAGGATGAGTTCGATGAGTTGGATAAGTTGTAATGTAAGTTGGATGAGTTGGATAAGTTGAGGATGAGCTCGATGAGTTGGCTAAGTTGTACTGTAAGTTTGATGAGTTGGCTAAGTTGAGGATGAGTTCGATGAGTTGGATAAGTTGTACTGTAAGTTGGATGAGTTGGCTAATTTGGAATGTAAGTTCGATGAGTTGGCTAAGTTGAGGATGAGTTCGATAAGTTGGGTAAGTTGTACTGTAAGTTCGATGAGTTAGATAAGTTGGAATGTAAGTTCGATGAGTTGGATAAGTTGAGGATGAGTTCGATGAGTTGCATAAGTTGTACTGTAAGTTGGATGAGTTGGATAAGTTGTACTGTAAGTTCGATGAGTTGGCTAAGTTGGAATGTAAGTTCGATGAGTTGGCTAAGTTAAGGATCAGTTCGATGAGTTGGATAAGTTGTACTGTAAGTTTGATAAGTTGGGTAAGTTGTACTGTAAGTTCGATGAGTTGGCTAAGTTGAGGATGAGTTCGATGAGATGGATAAGTTGGACGGTAAGTTGGATGAGTTGGATAAGTTGAGGATGAGTTCGATGAGTTGGATAAGTTGTACTGTAAGTTGGATGAGTTGGATAAGTTGAGGATGAGTTCGATGAGTTGGCTAAGTTGTACTGTAGTTTGATAAGTTGGCTAAGTTGAGGATGAGTTCGATGAGTTGGATAAGTTGTACTGTAAGTTGGATGAGTTGGCTAAGTTGTACTGTAAGTTCGATGAGTTGGCTAAGTTGAGGATGAGTTCGATAAGTTGGGTAAGTTGTACTGTAAGTTCGATGAGTTAGATAAGTTTGAATGTAAGTTCGATGAGTTGGCTAAGTTTGAATGTAAGTTCGATGAGTTCGATAAGTTGAGGATGAGTTCGATGAGTTGGATAAGTTGTACTGTAAGTTCGATGAGTTGGCTAAGTTAAGGATCAGTTCGATGAGTTGGATAAGTTGTACTGTAAGTTTGATTAGTTGGGTAAGTTGTACTGTAAGTTCGATGAGTTGGCTAAGTTGAGGATGAGTTTGATGAGTTGGGTAAGTTGTACTGTAAGTTGGATGAGTTGGCTAAGTTCTACTGTAAGTTCGATGAGTTGGCTAAGTTGGGGATGAGTTCGATAAGTTGGGTAAGTTGTACTGTAAGTTGGATGAGTTGGCTAAGTTGAGGATGAGTTCGATGAGTTGGATAAGTTGTACTGTAAGTTGGATGAGTTGGCTTAGTTGTACTGTAAGTTTGATGAGTTGGATAAGTTGTACTGTAAGTTCGATGAGTTGGCTAAGTTGAGGATGAGTTCGATGAGTTGGATAAGTTGGACGGTAAGTTGGATGAGTTGGATAAGTTGAGGATGAGTTCGATGAGTTGGATAAGTTGTAATGTAAGTTGGATGAGTTGGATAAGTTGAGGATGAGCTCGATGAGTTGGCTAAGTTGTACTGTAAGTTTGATGAGTTGGCTAAGTTGAGGATGAGTTCGATGAGTTGGATAAGTTGTACTGTAAGTTGGATGAGTTGGCTAAGTTGGAATGTAAGTTCGATGAGTTGGCTAAGTTGAGGATGAGTTCGATGAGTTGGATAAGTTGTACTGTAAGTTGGATGAGTTGGCTAAGTTGTACTGTAAGTTCGATGAGTTGGCTAAGTTGAGGATGAGTTCGATAAGTTGGGTAAGTTGTACTGTAAGTTCGATGAGTTAGATAAGTTGGAATGTAAGTTCGATGAGTTGGATAAGTTGAGGATGAGTTCGATGAGTTGCATAAGTTGTACTGTAAGTTGGATGAGTTGGATAAGTTGTACTGTAAGTTCGATGAGTTGGCTAAGTTGGAATGTAAGTTCGATGAGTTGGCTAAGTTAAGGATCAGTTCGATGAGTTGGATAAGTTGTACTGTAAGTTTGATAAGTTGGGTAAGTTATACTGTAAGTTCGATGAGTTGGCTAAGTTGAGGATGAGTTCGATAAGTTGGTTAAGTTGTACTGTAAGTTGGATGAGTTGGCTAAGTTGAGGAAGAGTTTGATGAGTTGGATAAGTTGTACTGTAAGTTGGATGAGTTGGCTAAGTTGTACTGTAAGTTGGATGAGTTGGCTAAGTTGAGGATGAGCTCGATAAGTTGGATAAGTTGGACGGTAAGTTGGATGAGTTGGATAAGTTGAGGATGAGTTCGATGAGTTGGATAAGTTTTACTGTAAGTTGGATGAGTTGGCTAAGTTGGAATGTAAGTTCGATGAGTTGGATAAGTGGAGGATGAGTTCGATGAGTTGGATAAGTTGTACTGTAAGTTGGATGAGTTGGCTAAGTTGTACTGTAAGTTCGATGAGTTGGCTAAGTTGGGGATGAGTTCGATAAGTTGGGTAAGTTGTACTGTAAGTTCGATGAGTTAGATAAGTTTGAATGTATGTTTGATGAGTTGGCTAAGTTGGAATGTAAGTTCGATGAGTTGGATAAGTTGAGGATGAGTTCGATGAGTTGGATAAGTTGTACTGTAAGTTCGATGAGTTGGCTAAGTTAAGGATGAGTTCGATGAGTCGGATAAGTTGCACTGTAAGTTGGATGAGTTGGCTAAGTTGTACTGTAAGTTCGATGAGTTGGCTAAGTTGAGGATGAGTTTGATGAGTTGGTTAAGTTGTACTGTAAGTTGGATGAGTTGGCTAAGTTCTACTGTAAGTTCGATGAGTTGGCTAAGTTGAGGATGAGTTCGATAAGTTGGGTAAGTTGTACTGTAAGTTGGATGAGTTGGCTAAGTTGAGGATGAGTTCGATGAGTTGGATAAGTTGTACTGTAAGTTGGGTGAGCTGGCTTAGTTGTACTGTAAGTTTGATGAGTTGGATAAGTTGTACTGTAAGTTCGATGAGTTGGCTAAGTTGAGGATGAGTTCGATGAGATGGATAAGTTGGACGGTAAGTTGGATGAGTTGGATAAGTTGAGGATGAGTTCGATGAGTTGGATAAGCTGTACTGTAAGTTGGATGAGTTGGATAAGTTGAGGATGAGTTCGATGAGTTGGCTAAGTTGTACTGTAAGTTTAATAAGTTGGCTAAGTTGAGGATGAGTTCGATGAGTTGGATAAGTTGTACTGTAAGTTGGATGAGTTGGCTAAGTTGTACTGTAAGTTGGATGAGTTGGCTAAAGTGAGGATGAGTTCGATAAGTTGGGTAAGTTGGACTGTAAGTTCGATGAGTTAAATAAGTTGAAATGTAAGTTAGATGAGTTGGCTAAGTTGGAATGTAAGTTCGATACGTTGGATAAGTTGTACTGTAAATTGGATGAGTTGGCTAAGTTGAGGATGAGTTCGATGAGTTGGACAAGTTGTACTGTAAGTTTGATGAGTTGGCTGAGTTTGAATGTAATTTCGATGAGTTGGATAAGTTGAGGATGAGTTGGATAAGTTGGTTAAGTTGTATTGTAAGTTGGATGAGTTGGCTAAGTTGAGAATGAGTTAGATGAGTTGGATAAGTTGTACTGTAAGTTGGACGAGTTGGCTTAGTTGAACTGTAAGTTGGATGAGTTGGCTAAGTTGTACTGTAAGTTCGATGAGTTGGCTAAGTTGATGATGAGTTCGATAAGTTGGGTAAGTTGTACTGTAAGTTGGATGAGTTGGCTAAGTTGGAATGTAAGTTCGATGAGTTGGCTAAGTTGAGGATGAGTTAATTAAGTTGGCTAAGTTGGACTGTAAGTTCGATGAGTTAGATAAGTTGGAATGTAAGTTGATGAGTTGGCTAAGTTGGAATGCAAGTTCGATGAGTTGGATAAGTTATACTGTAAGTTCGATGAGTTGGCTAAGTTGAGGATGAGTTCGATGAGTTGGATAAGTTGTACTGTAAGTTCGATGAGTTGGCTAAGTTGAGGATGTGTTCGATAAGTTGGGTAAGTTGGACTGTAAGTTCGATGAGTTAGATAAGTTGGAATGTAAGTTCGATGAGTTGGCTAAGTTGGAATGTAAGTTCGATGAGTTGGATAAGTTGTACTGTAAGTTCGATGAGTTGGCTAAGCTGAGGATGAGTTCGATAAGTTGGGTAAGTTGTACTGTAAATTCGATGAGTTAGAAAAGTTGGAATGTAAGTTCGATGAGTTGGCTAATTTGGAATGTAAGTTCGATGAGTTGGATAAGTTGAGGATGAGTTCGATGAGTTGGATAAGTTGTACTGTAAGTTGGATGAGTTGGATAAGTTGTACTATAAGTTCGATAAGTTGGCTTAGTTAAGGATGAGTTCGATGAGTTTGATAAGTTGTACTGGAAGTTGGATGAGTTGGCTAAGTTGTACTGTAAGTTCGATGAGTTGGCAAAGTTGAGGTTGAGTTTGATGAGTTGGGTAAGTTGTACTGTAAGTTGGATGAGTTGGCTAAGTTGTACTGTAAGTTCGATGAGTTGGCTAAGTTGTGGATGAGTTCGACAAGTTGGGTAAGTTGTACTGTAAGTTGGATGAGTTGGCTAAGTTGAGGATGAGTTCGATGAGTTGGCTAAGTTGAGGATGAGTTCGATAAGTTTGGTAAGTAGGACTGTAGGTTCGATGAGTTAGATAAGTTTGAATGTAAGTTCGATGAGTTGGCTAAGTTGGAATGTAAGTTCCATGAGTTGGATAAGTTGTACTATAAGTTCGATTAGTTGGCTAAGTTGAGGATGAGTTCGATGAGTTGGATAAGTTGTACTTTAAGTTGGATGAGTTGGCTAAGTTGGAATTTAAGTTCGATGAGTTGGATAAGTTGAGGATGAGTTGGATAAGTTGTACTGTAAGTTGGATGAGTTGGCTAAGTTGAGGATAAGTTCGATGAGTTGGGTAAGCTGTACTGTAAGTTGGATGAGTTGGCTAAGTTGTACTGTAAGTTTGATGAGTTGGATAAGTTGTACTGTAAGTTTGATGAGTTGGCTAAGTTGAGGATGAGTTCGATCCATGGGTAAGTTGGACTGTAAGTTCGATGAGTTAGATAAGTTCGAATGTAAGTTCGATGAGTTGGCTAAGTTGGAATATCAGTTCGATGAGTTGGATACTGTAAGTTCGATGAGTTGGCTTGGTTGATGATGAGTTCGATAAGTTGGACAAGTTGTACTGTAAGTTGGATGAGTTGGCTAAGTTGGAATGTAAGTTCGATGAGTTGGATAATTTGAGGATGAGTTGGATAAGTTGTACTGTAAGTTGGATGAGTTGGCTAAGTTGTACTGTAAGTTCGATGAGTTGGGTAAGCTGCACTGTAAGTTGGATGAGTTGGCTAAGTTGCACTGTAAGTTTGATGAGTTGGATAAGTTGTACTGTAAGGTCGATGAGTTGGCTAAGTTGAGGATGAGTTCGATGAGTTGGATAAGTTGGACGGTAAGTTGGATGAGTTGGATAAGTTGAGGATGAGTTCGATGAGTTGGATAAGTTGTACTGTAAGTTGGATGAGTTGGCTAAGTTGTCCAACTCATCGAATTCATCCTCTACTTAGCCAACACATCGAACTCATCCTCAACTTATCCAACTCATCCAACTTACTGTACAACTTATCCAACTCATCCAACTTATCCAACTCATCGAACTTACACTACAACTTATCCAACTCATACAACTTACCGTCCAACTTATACAACTCATCGAACTCATCCTCAACTTATCCAACTCATCGAACTTACATTCAAACTTAGCCAACTCATCGAACTTACATTCCAACTTATCTAACTCATCGAACTTACAGTACAACTTACCAAACTTATCGAACACATCCTCAACTTAGCCAACTCATCGAACTTACAGTACAACTTAGCCAACTCATCCAACTTACAGTACAACTTATCCTACTCATAGAACTCATCCTCAACTTAGCCAATTCATCGAAGTTACATTCCAACTTAGCCAACTCATCCAACTTACTGTACAACTTATCCAACTCATCGAACTCATCCTCAACTTAGCCAACTCATCAAACTTACTGTACAACTTAGCCAACTCATCGAACTCATTCTCAACTTATCCAACTCATCCAACTTACAGTACAATTTATCCAACTCATCGAACTCATCCTCAACTTATCCAACTCATCCAACTTACCGTCCAACTTATCCAACTCATCGAACTCATCCTCCACTTAGCCAACTCATCGAACTTACAGTACAACTTATCGAACTCATCAAACTTACAGTACAACTTAGCCAACTCATCCAACTTACAGTACAATTTACCCAACTCATCGAACACATCCTCAACTTAGCCAACTCATCGAACTTACAGTACAACTTATCCAACTCATCGAACTCATCCTCAACTTATCCAACTCATCGAACTTTCATTCCAACTTAGCCAACTCATCGAACTTACAGTACAACTTATCCAACTCATCGAACTCATCCTCAACTTAGCCAACTCATCGAACCTACAGTCCAACTTATGCAACTCATCGAACTTATCCTCAACTTAGCCAACTCATCGAACTTACAGTACAACTTAGCCAACTCATCCAACTTACAGTACAACTTATCCAACTCATCGAACTAATCCTCTCTTTATCCAACTCATCGAACTTACATTCCAACTTAGCCAACTCATCCAACTTACAGTACAACTTATCCAACTCATAGAACTCATCCTCAACTTAGCCAACTCATCAAACTTACAGTACAACTTAGCCAACTCATCGAACTCATCCTCAACTTATCCAACTCATCCAACTTACAGTCCAACTTATCCAACTCATCGAACTCATCCTCAACTTATCCAACTCATCGAACTCATCCTCAACTTATTCAACTCATCAAACTTACAGTACAACTTATTCAACTCATCCAACTTACCTTCAAACTGATCCAACTCATCGAACTCATCCTCATCTTTTTCATACTTTCTAACTCATCCTCAACTTATCCAACTCATCGAACTTACTGTAAAACTTAGTCAACTCATCCAAATTACAGTACAACTTATCGAACTCATCGAAATCATCCTCAACTTATCCAACTCATCCAACTTACAGTCCAACTTACCCAACTCATCGAACTCATCCTCAACTTATCCAACTCATCCAACTTACAGTACAGCTTAGCCAACTCATCGAACTTACATTCCAACTTATCTAACTCATCGAACTTACAGTACAACTTACCCAACTTATCGAACTCATCCTCAACTTTGCCAAATCATCGAACTTACAGTACAACTTAGCCAACTCATCCAACTTACAGTACAACTTATCCAACTCATCGAACTCATCCTCAACTTAGCCAACTCATCAAACTTACAGTACAACTTATCCAACTCATCGAACTCATCCTCAACTTATCCAACTCATCGAACTTACTGTCCAACTTATCCAACTCATCCAACTTACAGTCCAACTTAACCAACTCATCGAATTCATCCTCAACTTATCCAACTCATCGAACTCATCCTCAACTTAGCCAACTCATCCAACTTACAGTACAACTTATCCAACTCCTCGAACTCATCCTCAACTTAGCCAACTCATCAAACTTACAGTACAACTTAGTTAACTCATCGAACTCATCCTCAACTTATCCAACTTATCCAACTTACAGTACAACTTATCCAACTCATCGAACTCATCCTCAACTTATCCAACTCATCCAACTTACCGTCCAACTTATCCAACTCATCGAACTCATCCTCAACTTAGCCAACTCATCGATCTTACAGTACAACTTATCCAACTCATCCAACTCATCCAACTTACAGTACAACTTACCCAACTCATCGAACTTATCCTCAACTTAGCCAACTCATCGAACTTACATTCCAACTTAGCCAACTCATCCAACTTACAGTACAACTTATCCAACTCATCGAACTCATCCTCAACTTAGCCAACTCATCAAACTTACAGTACAACTTAGCCAACTCATCGAACTCATCCTTAAATTATCCAACTCATCGAACTTACAGTACAACTTATCCAACTCATCGAACTCATCCTCAACTTATCCAACTCATCCAACTTACCGTCCAACTTATCCAACTCATCAAACTCATCCTTAACTTAGCCAACTCATCGAACTTACAGTATAACTTATCCAACTCATCAAACTTACAGTACAACTTAGCCAACTCATCCAACTTACAGTACAACTTACCCAACTCATCGAACTTATCCTCAAATTAGCCAACTCATCGAACTTACAGTATAACTTATCAAACTCATCAAACTTACAGTACAAATTAGCCAACTCATCCAACTTACAGTACAACTTTCCCAACTCATCGAACTTATCCTCAACTTAGCCAACTCATCGAACTTACAGTACAACTTAGCCAACTCATCCAACTTACAGTACAACTTATCCAACTCATCGAACTCATCCTCAACTTATCCAACTCATCGAACTTACATTCCAACTTAGCCAACTCATCGAACTTACAGTACAACTTATCCAACTCATCGAACTCATCCTCAACTTAGCCAACTCATCGAACCTACAGTCCAACTAATCCAACTCATCGAACTCATCCTCAACTTATCCAACTCATCGAACTTACAGTCCAACTTACAGTTCAACTTATGCAACTCATCGAACGCATCCTCAACTTATCCAACTCATTGAACTTACATTTCAACTTAGCCAACTCATCGAACTTACAGACCAACTAAGCGAACTCATCGAACTCATCCTCAACTTATCCAACTCATCCAACTTACCCAACTCATCAAACAGCTCAACTCATCCAACTCATCGAACTCATTCTCAACTTATCCAACTCATCGAACTTACCCAACTCATCCAACTTATCGAACTTATCTTTTGACTTATCGAACTCAGCTTGCTTAGCTTACTCAACTCATCGAACTTAGCTTGCATCTTGCTGCATATAATGGTCCAATGTTGTACTCATGACCAACTCATCCCAACATATGCGCAGCTATTATAACTTATTATATCCAACTCATCGAACTCATCCTCAACTTATCCAACTCATCGAACTTACATTCCAACTTAGCCAACTCATCGAACTTACAGTACAACTTATCCAACTCATCGAACTCATCCTCAACTTAGCCAACTCATCGAACCTACAGTCCAACTTATCCAACTCATCGAACTCATCCTCAACTTATCCAACTCATCCAACTTAAAGTTCATCTTATCCAACTCATCGAACTCATCCTCAACTTAGCAAACTCATCCAAATTACAGACCAACTTAGCCAACTCATCAAATTTACAGTACAACTTAGCCAACTCATCGAACTTATTCTCAACTTATCCAACTCATCCAACTTATAGTCCAACTTAGCCAACTCATCGAACTTACAGTCCAACTTTTCCAACTCATCAAACTTACCTTCCAACTTATCCAACTCATCGAACTCATCCTCAACTTATCCAACTCATCGAACTCATCCTAAAATTAGCCAACTCATCGAACTTACAGTACAACTTATCCAACTCATCAAACTTACAGTACAACTTAGCCAACTCATCCAACTTACAGTACAACTTACCCAACTCATCGAACCCTTGACTTATCCAACTCATCGAACTTACATTCCAACTTAGCCAACTCATCGAACTAACAGTACAACTTATCCAAATTATCGAACTAATCCTCAACTTAGCCAACTCATCAAACTTACAGTCCAACTTATCCAACTCATCGAACTCATCCTCAGCTTATCCAACTCATCCAACTTACAGTTCAACTTATCCAACTCATCGAACTCATCCTCAACTTAGCCAATTCATCCAACTTACAGACCAACTTAGCCAACTCATCGAACTTACAGTACAAATTAGCCAACTCATCGAACTTATTCTCAACTTATCCAACTCATCCAACTTACAGTCCAACTTAGCCAACTTATCGAACTTACAGTCCAACTTATGCAACTCATCCAACTTACCTTCCAACTTATCCAACTCATCGAACTCATCCTCAACTTATCCAACTCATCAAACTTACAGTACAACTTATTCAACTCATCAAACTTCAATACAACTTATTCAACTCATCCAACTTACCTTCAAACTGATCCAACTCATCGAACTCATCCTCAACTTATTCAACTCATCGAACTCATCCTCAACTTATCCAACTCATCGAACTTACAGTACAACTTAGTCAACTCATCCAACTTACAGTACAACTTATCGAACTCATCGAACTCATCCTCAACTTAGCCAACTCATCGAACTTACAGTACAACTTAGCAAACTCATCCAACTTACAGTACAACTTATCGAACTCATCGAACTCATCCTCAACTTAGCCAACTCATCAAACTTACAGTACAACTTATCCAACTCATCGAACTCATCCTCAACTTATCCAACTCATCGAACTTACTGTCCAACTTATCCAACTCATCCAACTTACAGTCCAACTTATCCAACTCATCGAATTTATCCTCAACTTATCCAACTCATCGAACTCATCCTCAACTTATCCAACTCATCCAACTTACAGTACAACTTATCCAACTCATCCAACTTACAGTCCAACTTATCCAACTCATCGAACTTTCAGTGCAACATATCCAACTCATCCAACTTACTGTCCAACTTATCGAACTCATCAAACTCATCCTCAACTTATCCAACTCATCGAACTTACATTCCAACTTAGCCAACTCATCGAACTTACATTCCAACTTATCTAACTCATCGAACTTACAGTACAACTTACCCAACTTATCGAACTCATCCTCAACTTAGCCAACTCATCTAACTTTCAGTACAACTTATCCAACTCATCAGACTCATAGAACTCATCCTCAACTTATCCAACTCATCGAACTTACATTCCAACTTAGCCAACTCATCCAACTTACAGTACAACTTATCCAACTCATCGAACTCATCCTCAACTTAGCCAACTCATCAAACTTACAGTACAACTTAGCCAACTCATCGAACTCATCCTCAACTTATCCAACTCATCCAACTTACAGTACAACTTATCCAACTCATCGAACTCATCCTCAACTTATCCAACTCATCCAACTTACCGTCCAACTTATCCAACTCATCGAACTCATCCTCAACTTAGCCAACTCATCGATCTTACAGTACAACTTATCCAACTCATCCAACTTACAGTACAACTTACCCAACTCATCGAACTTATCCTCAACTTAGCCAACTCATCGAACTTACATTCCAACTTAGCCAACTCATCCAACTTACAGTACAACTTATCCAACTCATCGAACTCATCCTCAACTTATCCAACTCATCCAACTTACAGTACAACTTATCCAACTCATCCAACTTACAGTCCAACTTATCCAACTCATCGAACTTACAGTGCAACTTATCCAACTCATCCAACTTACTGTGTAACTTATCGAACTCATCGAACTCATCCTCAACTTATCCAACTCATCGAACTTACATTCCAACTTAGCCAACTCATCAAACTTACATTCCAACTTATCTAACTCATCGAACTTACAGTACAACTTACCCAACTTATCGAACTCATCCTCAACCTATTCAACTCATCTAACTTTCAGTACAACTTATCCAACTCATCGAACTCATAGAACTCATCCTCAACTTATCCAACTCATCGAACTTACATTCCAACTTAGCCAACTCATCCAACTTACAGTACAACTTATCCAACTCATCGAACTCATCCTCATCTTAGCCAACTCATCAAACTTACAGTACAACTTAGCCAACTCATCGAACTCATCCTCAACTTATCCAACTCATCCAACTTACAGTACAACTTATCCAACTCATCGAACTCATCCTCAACTTATCCAACTCATCCAACTTACCGTCCAACTTATCAAACTCATCGAACTCATCCTCAACTTAGCCAACTCATCGAACTTACAGTATAACTTATCCAACTCATCAAACTTACAGTACAACTTAGCCAACTCATCCAACTTACAGTACAACTTACCCGACTCATTGAACTTATCCTTAACTTAGCCAACTCATCGAACTTACAGTATAACTTATCAAACTCATCAAACTTACAGTACAACTTAGCCAACTCATCCAACTTACAGTACAACGTACCTAACTCATCGACTTTATCCTCAACTTAGCCAACTCATCGAACTTACAGTACAACTTAGCCAACTCATCCAACTTACAGTTCAACTTAGCCAACTCATCGAACTCATCCTCAACTTATCCAACTCATCGAACTTACTTTCCAACTTAACCAACTCATCGAACTTACAGTACAACTTATCCAACTCATCGAACTCATCCTCAACTTAGCCAACTCATCGAACCTACAGTCCAACTTATCCAACTCATCGAACTCATCCTCAACTTATCCAACTCATCGAACTTACAGTCCAACTTACAGTTCAACTTATCCAACTCATCGAACTCATCCTCAACTTATCCAACTCATCGAACTTACATTTCAACTTAGCCAACTCATCGAACTTACAGACCAACTAAGCGAACTCATCGAACTCATCCTCAACTTATCCAACTCATCCAACTTACCCAACTCATCAAACAGCTCAACTCATCCAACTCATCGAACTCATTCTCAACTTATCCAACTCATCGAACTTACCCAACTCTTCCAACTTATCGAACTTATCTTTTGACTTATCGAACTCAGCTTGCTTAGCTTACTCAACTCATCGAACTTAGCTTGCATCTTGCTGCATATAATGGTCCAATGTTGTACTCATGACCAACTCATCCTAACATATGCGCAGCTATTATAACTTACCGAACTTAGCTCAGCGATTGAAGCATCTGGACACATATCACCAACTCATCCTAACATATGCGCAGCTATTATAACTTACCGAACTTAGCTCAGCCATTGAAGCATCTGGATACATATCATTGTATAAAGACCCAACTTATCGAACTCATCGGCTATAATGGACAGCTATGGCAACTTATTCAACTTAGAACTTAGAATATAGGGACCTATCATATGTATGTTTGTTGTAGTATATATATATATATATATATATATATATATATATATATATATATATATATATATATATATATATATATATATATATATATATATATATATATATATATATATATATATATATATATATATATATATATACTTTATAAATATACTGACCGCTGACTTATAGTTCAACTTATCCAACTCAACTTAGGTAAGTTAAGTAGCATAAGTTGTAAGCTGAGCTGGATGAGTTGAGTAAGCTGAGCTGAGTGGTATAGGTATCTTGTCCGGAAAAAGTGGCGAAAATTGCTTATTTTGCTCAGCTTGATGAGTTGAGTAAGCTGAGCTGAGTTGTAAGTCATATGAAAGAAATAAAAGGGGTGGAGGGAGGGTAGACACACAGTGTATCATAATATATACATGTAGCTATTGTAACTCATCGAACTTAGCTCAGGGCTCTCTTGTAACATTGCCGTTGTTTAAAGGCCTAACTTACCAAACTCATCTGTTATAATGGACAGCTATGGCAACTTACTTAACTTAGAACTTAAAATCGGGACCTTCCATATGTATGTGATATCTCAATAGAATATATGTACAGTCTAATCATTTCAGTCATTTTTGTCCCGAAATTATTTGGTCTATAGAAATACATGGGGACTCCTGTGGGCTACGTACTTCATACTCCGTGTCCCGAAATTTACTGTCTACGTTTAATAGATGAATGTTGTGAAAATTATGCGGAGATACTTTGTGTCATAGTATATTGCATAGGCATGTGCCTGAGACAGAATTCGGGACAGGGAGTATGAAGTACCTGCCTGATTTAAGGATAGATCAAAACCTTTATACCAAAAAATGATAATTATAGGGCCAAATCATGGCCCTACCCCAATTTCTGATGCCTCATTTTTTACATTTTTGTCGCCTTTTTATGCTAAACATACATGCCATTTGACTCTTTTTCAAAAGAAGTCATGGAGCTGTACAGAATAGTTGCCTTATGGCGTAGTTTAGAAAATAGATCCTTTTTGGAACTGATCTGCAAATGCCAGTAACCATGGCAACCATTTTAAGACATCTGGCCAGGTTAGCTTTAATAACATGTTTTTTTTGCGAAGCAAAAGGCGATATCTCTTCCCATCAAACTTTTTGATATGTTGTTGCATGTGCAACGAGTAAGGCCACATAATGGTTACATTTGTGATATTTCGATGTTACAAACTCTTATATTATAAGGAAAATCCCGCTATTTATGAGATGATTCTCGTATTAATGTTTTACATTGTGGTACATGTATTTTATCGGTGTTGAAGGCTTGTTCATACAACCAACCACCAACAATGTTCTATTTGAAGCCATAATAGTAGTAATGGTAGGCACTATGGGGCAATTTTTTTTAAGCCTGAAAAGAACTTAGAATTTTTCAGGCTAAAAAATTGCCCCATAGATGCCTACCCTGGTAAGCTTGAGTGACTAGCTGTGAATAACTTAGTTTATTTTTAGGGGTATTTTGGTTGGGTCTATGATTGTGATAGTTTCCTGGTCATATTCACTGGTTGGGTTGTGATTATGATAGTTTCCTGGGCTATTGGGAAATAACTTAGTCATTTTTGAGGGGAATAAAGGTTCTGCTGTGGTGATATATAAAATAACTTAGTTAAATTCAGCTTTGAAGATAACTTAGTCATTTTAGGGGGTATAGTATGTGGTGATATATGGTGTGTGTAATAGTCAAGGCTACTAAGTACCATGCGTCTTAGAGTCTCTTGGTCAATTAAGACCTCAACTCCTAGAGGCATCACTCTGTAGCGTTAACTAGTGTATAGCTAGCCGTCTCAAGCTTACTACTACTGATTTTTTGAAAAGAACAACAAAGACTGGTGAACATTTCTATAACTTTATTGCCCCGCTAACTATAACTGATTACAATGACAGAGGATTAGGGCCGTCCCTCTGTTCATTGTTTACAATAATTTCCCTTAACATATTTACAACATATTATACTTAGGATACTTCTTTGAAAGGTGATGTGAATAATTATGACATTTACAAGTCTGTATTCTGTGTTTGAATAAAAAGTCAGGAGGAGCCATGCGTCTCATTCCATTCTTGGATAGGATGACTCTGGCATAGTTATAGATGAACCACATCTCGATATCTCTGTCATTCTGGTATAAATCTTCTCCAGTTCCATATAGTTCTTGATGAATGGCTGTGTTTAGATCTAGTCCTTTGTTGAGCTGGTGAATGATGTAGATACACCAAATTCCACATGCTTTGCTCCATGGACTCTGTAAACATTCTGTGTTATGGATCCATCTTGTAGAGTTTCTTTCAATAAATGGTAGAACATATTGTTCTTCTGGTGGTCTTCCATATGAATCAAAGTAGATAACTTGATCTCTTCTGAAGTAGATAGCCACCCAATGTTCTCCTGGATCTGTGGATATATCTGTATTTACAATGTAAGCCTTCATATCCAGTGGTTTCTTCTCTGGTAGTAAATCCTTGGCACATACTTCTCCTTTCACAGGTATATTGTTTATGACTTTGATAAGTTCAACAGTGTTCATTTTTTATTCTGTTTCTGGGTTCTTCTTGTTTTCTTCAGTTTCCTTTTCTTCATAGGATTCTATGAGTTTCTTGGCCCAGTACGTCTTCCACTGTTCTGTTAAGTCACTTTGATTTTTCTTGAAGTACTGCCAGTTTTTATAGGCTTCTTGATTTTCTTCTGGCGTCAGGTGATTGATCCCTGTTGTAAAGTCCATAGGGTGTCGCAAACTGTCGCCATACAGATAGTTCCAGATTCTATCGTCAAAGTCTTTCATCACATCGTAGATGTTTAGGCCCTCTAAGGCTGGATCATGACATCCATAATCTTCAATCCATTCTCTTGGAGAAGTCCATAGACAAATATCGTGGTATTTCTGACTTGGGTGGTTCATTTTGCATACATGACATTCATGCTTCGCACAGTCTCCAACTGCCATCTTTAGACAAGTCAATATGGCTTGTTTAAGAAGAGTCTTCATAAGACAATCAATATCCTCATTGTCTTCTACTTCTTTCTGTAAGGTACTCTTCTCATCTGATGGCTGGACTGTTGCACTGTATGCATCTGTTTGGTACATCAAGTCCTGTTCAATGAAGTATCCTGCATTCATCTTTAGTAATCTGTGGTAACTTCTCTAAGTCCGTTAATTTCTATCAGGTTGTCAAACTCTGCATACACAAGCACGTTGATCGTCTTGTCAAGTGATGTTGCAAACTGAAGCTCCAATCTGAGGTTCCCAGTTTTTATAGGGTGCAAATGAGACTGATCGGCTGCTTGATCTGGTGTCAAATCATATCCCCAAAAGCAGTAACCTCCTTTGTAATCTTCATAATCAATGTTGCAATTTTGGACCTGATTCTGACTTGCCAATGCTTGGTAAACTGATAGGAAAGATCTGAGATACTGATCATTTCCAAATCTAGGTTCAAATGGTTTTCCATAGACACTATGTCCATCACAAGTGACATCCATTTTACTTAGATTGAAATGTTGGAAAAAGAAAGGATTAGTTTCCAAAGTCCCATTAAATGCCTCATTTAATACTAAGCCAATAAAAACTCGTTTTGGAAGTTGACCAGTGAGAAGATGGTCTTCAATTTTAGATCTTGTGCCACTACTGATTGTAAAAGTTTTGACTTCAACTCTTCTGATCGGAAATTTAGCATTGTGATGAGCAATAGTTTGATTCAGTTCATTGCTAATGGCTGGTAGAAGCTGTACATTTCGTACTCTCAGGATAGCAGTATCAATTTTGATTTTTGCAGGAGAATTATCACTCATCAAACAAAACTGAGGAGATGATCGATTGAGTCTAAGTTTGAATTCTAAGCCATTAGGTAAATATTTTTCCTGCATAGCAAGATCCAAATGTAATTTACCCTGAAGCTCCACTGATTTGCTTTTTGCTACGCGTTTGCCACGATCAGTGATAGATGTATTTGTTATATCTTCAAAAGCTCCTGCTTCATCCTCAGACCAAAATTCTGCTGCTTTCAGTTGATTATCTTTGACATCAGAACCATAAGAAAACAAATTTTCAAGGTATGCTCTGTATGGATACGTGTCTGAATTATTCGTGATCAATTTATTGTTGATATACAAATCGATGCCACTGAACATACTGTGAAAAAAGTTGTTAATTGGAAATACTTTTGCACCAGTTTCAAGATCTTCACCCGTTTGCTGTAAGATTCTGAATTTGATATACAGATAGGCTTGAGACAAATCAGTGTAAAACTCGGTGTGAGGTGGAATTAGAAATTCAATGGGTGCATTATGACTATCGAGAGAAGCGATGGGATGATAATCATTCCACTGAGTGCCTTGCATGGTAGTCATGGTGGGTGGAATGGATTCCATATCCAATTCGGTTTTAGTGCAATCGCAAGAACCTTGTTGAATCATTTTTCGTCAAATATATCTTTTTCAAATACCAGACGTTTAATTGGATTAAACTTTTTTGCTCTGCTTTTAAAACCCCTCTTAACAGTTCGGTGTCTAGATTGAGACTGAGGCTTTTTGCGTTTTTGAGTTGAATTTATAGCCAACTGATTTATAGTAGACTGACCAAAAGATTTCAAAGCTGTTTTTCCTCTTTGTTTTAAAACTTTTTTTACATTTTCACCACCCACAATGTCTTTTAGAGCTTGAACCCCTTGATCTTTAGCTACTTTTTTCACGCTTTTTAAACTTGCTTTTGCGACAGGTTTTAAAATAGGAATCACTGTTCTCAATGCAGCTTTAAAAATGGATCCTAAACCATTGCCATATTGTCTTGAAACGCCTCTGTACACGGGAAAGTCTCCTTTCCCAGATTGAAGAGACATAATGCTTCTCGATTGTTTCAACATTATTCCTTCTGTCGAAAATGTAGTTTCACTAACGTTTTCCCAGAGATAAATGGCACATTTTCACCTGTATCACCTTTTATACTAATGTGCACCTGATCTATGAAAGATTTTGCCACTGGTACATAGTGTACATTGACAAATTCTTGATGTAAATGATTGTTTTCTCTTTTACTTTCAAATGGCAATACTCTCAAAATAGGTGCAGTAACATCACCAATAAATGTATAGCTTGCTAAATCAGAGTAAATGTAAAGTTGGTAAATTTTTGTATTTAAATCCACACCATATCTGAAAATGTATTTTTCATTTCCTAATGGTTTATCAAAATAATTTCTATCTACACCTAATATTTCTGCAATTGCCTTTGGAAAAATAATTTGGACTTTTGTAGGATCTTGAACATCAAGTTTGACTCGAGCACTGTTTTCACCATAAGTGATTGAAATGGTAGCATTGCTATTTTTCAGTGTCAGTCCATATCGAAAATTGATACTTTTTTGAATTTCTTCAACCAAATGGCGTGGAGAAGCATAATAACCATTTTGGATATAGATTTTTTGGTCTACATATGAATCATACTTTGTACAGTTATCAATGTCTTCACACATTTTTCTATCAATAAATCTTAAAATCACATAATTGTTTTCCTTAGTGATATTATTTACTTCAGTTGGAGTTATGACTTCTACCAAACCTACTTCCCAATTATCTTTTTCAATTTGTATGGAATGATCTAATTTCACTTTAAAGTCACATTGTGAATTTTTTGAAAATGTACTGAGTGAACTATCACTCAAGAGTGTCAAATAAAAGTTATTCATGGTTTGAGTTTGGGCGAATCTGTTTCGTCAGTAGAAATTGGATTAGTTTGTTTTCTAAATTTTAAACCTGGGGATGGTAGTATGTAACCAATAGAACTACTGAGTAGAATTAGCCACAATTCTTTATCTGGACTTCTCAGACTGATTTGAACTAATGATGTGATAATGATCATGTAAACAACAATGATCTGAGCAAAAAAAGTGAACCGATTTTTAACAATTCGATCACGACCTTCTGCAGATTGTACTGAAGCAGTGTCACCACGTACAAATGATCCTCTGAGATCCATTTTCATGCTTTTATACAAGATCAGATTCTAAAATCCAACTGTCAAATTTTGAAGGGTAACCTTTCCAGTGAACTTTAATTTCTTTCACCCACTTTTTTCCTACTTTACGTTTTCTGTGATCTAAAACAGAATCAATTTCGTAAATTTGCTCTTTCTCTACACGTTGTAACTCGTGTGAATAAAAAGTACCTTTGACCACTTCACCCTCAAGATCTTTTATTTTATAGGTGATAGGAATCTGAGTTTTGACCACTGCTAAAATTTGAAATAATTCTTGTGTCCAGTTTGGTAAATAACCTTTATCAAATGTGCGTTTTGTTTTATTGATACGCACAAAATCACCCACTTTGAATTTTGGTTTGACTTTTTTAGAATTAGATTTGCCATATAAGTTTTCTGACACCTGTGGTTCATTTTTAAGAGTCACAGACACAGGTGCACATTTAATACTTCGATAATAAGCGTGATTGTAACCATGTACTAATTTGGGAAGAATGTCTACATATCTCAAAGTGCGATGATGAGTAAAATACTTCCACATGCGAGTTTTCAAAGTTCTTTGAAAACGCTCGACAATACTGGCTTTGGTTTCAGGATTTTCAGTAGTGAAGAAATGAATCTTCTTAGTTTTCAAGAAATTTTGAAATTCTTTATTTTTGAATTCAGTTCCTTTATCTGTTTGCAAACTTTTTGGACATCGTCCACTTTTTAACACAGATTTGAAAGCAATTACTAAAGTTTTTCCAGTTTTATCTTTAATAGGTACCACCCATGCATATTTTGAAAAGACATCTATGATGCAAAGTAAATATCTATGCTTGTCATTGGACTTTGATAATTTTGATAAGTCTGCCAAATCTGCTTGCCACTGAGTATCAATTCCAGCCACTACCGTTTTGCGTCACAAAAACTTTTTACGAATAGATTTATGTAAAGTATAAGTTTGTTGTTTTCTTAACCAGTCTCTAACATCTTGAAGTTTAACTTTTTTGGATGATTGTTTAGCAAGTTTGTACAAAGCTTGTTCACCTGCATACGCAGCAGGACTTTTAGGATTGTAACACAACTGTTCAAGCTTCATTGTAACTGAGCCATGGAGAAGAAAACTCTTCTTTTATACGTTTTTTGGTGGCAGATAAAAGTGCAGGGGATGAAAAATGGTCTTTGATACGTTTCCTAACACCCAAACTCTTTGCAGACCTGACAGAAACGGGAATACGACTTGCTGTTTTTCTGATAGTGCGTTTTTGTTTGGGAGTAATATAATCCGTTTCAGGAGTTTCTGGAGCACGATGCATCCAGTCCCACCTTTCCCTATTTCCAATCACATCTTGGGGAATATTCATGTCTCTTAAACCTTCTGCAAAAGCTTGCCAACCTGTAGGTTCACTGCCTTCACGATGTCTAATGACATCATTGACCAAATCAATAATATTAGACCCTGGAATAGATTTGCCATAAAGTTTGACTGTACCATCATCTTCCCAGGACACATTTGGGTTATTTTTTAGAAGTGAAACTAAAAGCTGAGCTTTACGTTTCATGGTGGAGGGTACACTATCTATAACCAATTGATTCATTTTGGAAGAACTAGGGTCAGATGGTGAAAAAAGAGATGTTTCTTTTAAAGCATTTTGATGAGCCGTTTTAAATTTGTGTAAGGTCTGGCCATACAATTGAGATTTTTCAGCTTCAGACAAATCTTCATTGGCCATGACAGAAGATAAGTCTCTTTGAAGACTGGCTGTGGCAGATACATTAGGATCAGGAGGCAGTCTAGGTTTCTGAATTTGTTCCTCTTTCCAGCGTTTCATGTCTTCCCAAAGTTTAAATGGCACAACAGCCATTTTACGACCATCCATATTTTATTTTTTGATAATTTCACCCAAGACTGAACCTATGATAGGAGCAATTAAAGGTTTTAACAATAATCCTAACAAAGCTCCACCTTTTTGATTAATAATTTTCTTTTTTGTGTCAAGTGGAACTTGCTTAGAACTCAGTAAACGTATATGTTGCTTTCTAGCTCGTAACTGATTCTTTTGAGCATTTGTCAGACGTACATTGCCTTTTATAAGATTGATGCAACATTCCCCTACACAATCAATGACTTCTTTAGGAGATTCTTGAATCATTTTCTTACGACATTTATTGGATAAATGAGTCAATCCTTCCAAAAATGTACCATAAGTTTTAATCAGAGATTTTTTTCTCATTTTATTTTGCAATTTTCTACGACGTGTTGTTGTTACAGCCATGTTTATGAGTGTGTACAAACATTTGATGTACAGTCCTTTTATAGTTTTTTCTTAAAAATGAAGTCGTCGACGTTCAGAATGAGGTGGCGATGGATATTTGTTTGGATTTTACATGTGCATGGTAGCACCAAATCCATGTCTTTTTAACAAATCTTGTGCTCTCAAAGGAGTAAATCTTGCTAAATTTATGGACGATCGTTTTGCATTTGTGTTTGGAGAATCAAGACCTAAATTTTGCCATGAGGCAGGACTTTTACTTTTACGTTTTGTTACAAAACGATCATCAACCTTTCTTTTTTTCTGTTTTCTAGGTTTTTTCACTGATTTTTTCTTAGGATGTTTAGTTTTCTTGTTAAATTTTCTCATCAACTTATTTCCATCCCATCGAATCAGACTTCGAATGATCACACCACCAAAGAATCCACCACCTCCAGGTTTTAAAATGATACTGCGTTTGACTTCAGGGTCAACAATTGCACTTGCTAATTTTCGAACATCATCCTGATGTCTATCCATAAAATTTTGAGTTTGTTTAGGTAATTTCATCTTACCCTGAACAATTTTTCGAGCTGCCAATGAAAACCATTTGATCATTTCAATTAAACCAGCATTTAAGAGTGATTTTCTTTTATGACTATCATGTTCTCTGCTTAAATTATACAGAGCACGTATCAGATTAGCTGATGTTCGTTGAGCCATTTTGACACAAATGATGGATTTAAACTCAAACACACCTTTTTATACTCCTGGAAAATAGACAACAGGTCCTTGTTGATCTGATTTTGTAAACCAGTTTTGAAAAATTTGTGTTCTGAATCTAAGATAATCAGGTGTATTTGGTTTCAAATCGACCAATAAGTATCCGTGAGGTATAGATGTGGCATCGTTAAACGCATGAATCATATGGGGAGCTTGAAGTTGATTGGCCAATACTTTAATTTGCATCTTATCTCTTGGACTTTGAAATAAAACTAAATAATGAGCATTCAAACTGATGGTGCGAGAAGATTTACTTTGTTGAAATAAATTTTGTGTGATGTACACCACACTTGCATTTCTATGATGTCCTTTTCTTGTAAACCATAATTTAATTTTTTCTTCATCTTTATCTCCTAACATGTCATCAAAAATCACCAAGTGCGTTGCACTGGGATCGGTGACAATCTCATCTTCATCATCGGGAATACCTTGAATAAATTTGATATTTGACCCTTCACGTTCTTGTAAGATATTATAAGATTTTTGCCATTCCTTGTAACACCAAACAATACGTTGGGGTAAAATATCAAATAAATCTTCTTTAAACTCAATCATCTTTTTAACAAATTCAGTTTTACCCGATCCACTTGGACCAGAAATAAAAATATTAGAAGGATGTTTAAAAAACAAACTTCCAATAACTTGATTTGAGTCCAACTGGTGTGTAGAAAGGGCCATGTCTAACTGTGAAAAAATAACAAACACAACTTTATTATACTCAAATTTTAATGAACATGAAGCAACAGTTTAATACATAATTAAAAAAAAAACAGTTTAATATATCAAAAAAACTGTACAATACATGTTTATCAGACACAGCTCAGTACCGCTCTCCCGCTCTCCGAGGCACGTCTATAGTAATACTAGAATAGACGTGCCGGAGGAGAGAGAGAGGCAGGTCATGCAAGTGATATCTTGAGATAGTGTATAGTGTATAATGGAAATTCAATAATGGAGTTTATAAATTATATGGCGGACACCTCAGTACATGTTTATTAGAAATAATACATGATCATCAGAACTACTCTATGCCAAATACCCATAAGGAACAGTATATCCATCTCCAACAATGACACGCTTAGTATAAGTGAACCTATAAGTCTTGGATTGCAATTCAGTAGCCACAGTCTTGTCTTTATGTTTTCTGATCCGATGGTAGTTGACAGTTTCTCTGAAGTCTTTAGATTCTCCCTTCACCCAGTTGAGCATACGATCAAAGTGAATGACTTGAGATGTATTGTAATCTAAAGTGAGTCCTTTCACTTTGCAAGTTGATTTCCTCTTTCCATCTTTGTCTACAAATTCATAGCCATAGTTCTTTGGTCCCATGCCTACAAATTTTACAATTCTAGCATTGGGCACTTCATCTGTTCATTCTCCAAGCCTGTTGTTGACAATAGTAGGGTTCCATAAATGGGGCTTGTGATGATAAATGATAGAGTCTGTATCAAAGTAGAGTACACGTTCATTCAGCTTTTCCAAGATTCCATAGAGCTTCAATCTGGCTTGAGCAGTGACGAAGGCTGCGACAATCACATTACTGCAAGCATGTGGCTCCACACTAGATTCTGTATCGTCCCAGTTGACCAGTAGAAGATTTTCTCTGCAAATGTCCACATTCTTGACAATCTTGTTTGGATTCGTCACCAGATCAAAGAACTTGGAAGGTTCTGAGATATATTCTGTCTTGGTCATATTTTCTCTCTGTGCCAATTTTCCCCAGAGACTGTTTAACATGATCTTGGCAATAGCTCTCATTCCTTTATTCTTCTCAACATTCTCCAATCTGATTCCTTCAGCTTCAAAATAATCTTGCTTGAACTTGATCTTATCTTGCTCAGTCATGCACCAATCAGGGTATCCACTTGATTCTTGTTTGATTCTCAGAAAAGTATCGATATAGCCAGCAAAAATCCCTCCTTCTCCAGATGCTTTATCATATTGAGCTGTCTCTGAGAAATGCCAGACTTCATACACGTCCAATAATTTGTAACCCCTGTCCAAAGCCTCAAACAATTCGATGGTAACCCAAGTCCCTGTAAAACTTCTATCTTCTTCTTGTAAATGAGTACATCTCATATGAGGACCTGTCTTTTCAGCACAACTTCTACACAATGGAAACATCAATTTCTGACTGCATTTCTGAGGAAGTACTGGATGGTACAAATTGGTGGGTGGAAACACCTTACACTTGATCAATCCACAGTACTGTCTGATGTTGTCTTTGTCAATATTCTCTTGAGAATAGATGGTGGGATGTCCAAGTGGAAACAGTCCGTACTTGCAAATAGTTGGATAGAGTGAACACACATCGATGTACTTGATTTCTTCATTGGAGGATTCATCGATTTCCTGATAGAGTTTGGTCGAGTTAGTTCTTCCACCAAATAAAGCATCTCTTGGTCTCAAAGGGTCTAAGTTTGTAAATTCTGAGTCCACCAAAGATCTAAAGTCTGGATCTTCCTTGTATCTCTTGTCATAGTCACATTCCCAAAGTTCCACCAGCTGATATCCAGCTTTTCTTAACTCTTCACTCTTGCCAATAGTCAAAATATACAACTGATGCATGGTCAAACACTGATGATGTTGAACTCTGTTTCTGTCTGGAAAATGAGTAGGGCATCCATGCCAGTAACATCCATAGAATTCAAATACGGTTCGAGATTCTTCATGGTAGCCATCCACATTCTTTGCTCACCACCATTCAATGCATGTTTGATCTCAATACCACGTGTCTTAGCTTCACTTTGAATCCATCTTACAGCTTTGATAGAGTAGTTCTTTTGATTAGGATAACCTTCAGGTGGGATGATGGCAATACTGTTTTCAGGCATATGATTTTTTCTCCATACTTTTGAACAAGCTTGAGCGATAGTGCAAGCTTCAGACAAAGGATCGAGTCCACTAATGTTGATCAATTCTCGTCTGAAACAAGCACATCCTCGTCTTAAAATATCAACATCACTACGACAGTATTCTTCCATCTCCTGTCTGAAGTCAAATATAGCACCACTCTCAATTTTCCCTTTATGCCAAGCTAAAAATACCTCACGATCCTTGACAGACATCTGACCAGGATTGTACATGTCCACAGGAAAGTAAGGTCCCACATACTTTTGGTTTGCCAGTGTATTTGCAAGATGAGGAAAGTAACCTTTCTTCATCTCTGTCAAGCCAAATGTATCTGGGAAATTAGCCAGTCTCATATGCAAAAACTGATAAGAATCAAGGAATGTAACACGTCCTACTTTCATTCTAAGTATAGTATTTCCATTCATGATCACTTCAGGTTTCACTGTACCATATTCTAAGATATAGTGTAAGATGAACTGACCATCATATCCTCCAAAATTATGTGCAATACATGTCACTCCTTTATTCTCATCTCCTAAAATCCAATTGCAAAATTGTGGTAAAGTATCTATGCCTTCAAAGATAAATTCTCTCAGACCTGTTTGTGTCGAACAAGTTTGACAAAATATATCTATAGGCAAATCCATGCAATCATCACAAGCTTTATGAGCAACACAGAAATTCACCTGATGTGTACCTGTTTCTTGATTTGACTCGAAATCAAAGAAGATGAAACGAGTTTTCTTAGGTTGAGAAACCTCTTCTTCTCCTTCATTTTCAGTCAACTCAGATTTACATTCATAACATTGAATATAGCATTGATGATTGGGTCCAACAATTTCTTTACAATTCCTACATTTTCTCTGTCCTGGACACACATGATTTTTCTTATTGCCCACAATCCTAAAATTACATTTACCACAATTATACACAAGTTGACAAATAGATTTTTGCTGCTTAGATTTCATTGCCTTATGCTTAGCAAAACAGTCTCTACTACGAAAAGTCCTTTTACAGTCCATACAACGCGTTTTTTGTCCAGGAATACAAGGAATGTCACTATAGCAATCTTCACATCCATCAGCACATCTGTGGGCACCTCTCTGGTTATATCCAACATCACAATACTCGCAGTAATAGCTAGCACCAAGAAATCCTGTCACCTTGGTAATCGCATCATAATGATCTACTCCATTAAAGTAAATATGGATCACCTTCGTCTCAGACTTCGTCTTGAACTGAAGTGGGAATATTAGTCCATCTTTAGGATACTGAGAATGGACTTTGATCAAGTACTTGGGAGCAAGTACTGATTGGATCTTCTTGTATTCCTCAATACCACAAGGCTTGGTATGAGGAATCATGGCTTGATCCAGTAACTTCATCGCTTCTCTGGTCTGCATAGGTCGATCTGACTTTCGAAGCTGTACCCAACTCTTCTTCCAAGACTCTGAGTCATCTTTGTCCACATTGCATTTCGCCACCACCACAGCTCTCGCCATACACATCACATCTTTGGTATTGTTGATCTGGATAATACTTCTTTTGTTGATACTCATATTTTCTGACTCAAAATAAAGTCCAGCATGTAATGGTTTACGTCCGCTGCCTACTGGAAGTCTCACCACTGTGACTTGAATAGTCATCTGTCCATCATTGATGCGAAAATTCTCATTGGACTGGAGCACTTTCATAATCTCTTCTAACACAGCTTCTCCAGTCATAGCTGAGACATCTCTCCATGTCACAAAGACACCCAGTTTCAATCCAGGATGAAGAATAGTCATCCGCATCTTATCATTGGACTCCATCTGGCATCGTTCTTTAATGTCTTCAACCAGCCGATCAAACAATCTTGATATGAACTGATATGGCGAAACATTGTCAGGGAAAGTCTTGATGTTGAGTTGAAATTCTTTCCCTTGAGCTCGAAATAATCTAGACTTCTTCTCGTTGACAGCCTTGATAGTGAAATAAGAAGTCAAATCTTCATCATCTTCATCGTCTTAATACATAGTCATAGCTCTTCTTTTCCTTGGTGGTGGTCTAATATCATCTTCATCATCTGAGCTCCCTGTGTCTGAATAATCCACCAATTTCGGTTTAGGCTCTTCATCATCAGAAGTGGGTGGGGTATTATCTCTCTGTCGTTTAACCATCTTGACTGTTCGAAGTTTAGTAGTGAAATGAGGCTGCAATGGGAATGCGAACTCAATTTATACTGGAAAAACCCAGATTTTTTCTGAAATCAAATGCACCTTATAAAAGCTTAGAACAATTGCTATCTTATCACATTAGAAATAATTCATTTGCAGGTAACACATAAAGAGAGCAAATCAGTTATGGCATATCAACTACCAACAGAAATACAACATATGATATGGACTTATTCGATGTACAATTCAGCTAAAGGGTTAGGATTCAGGAAGCAAATTCAAGAAGGATGGTTTAAACTTAGGTTGAGACGTTTGTCAAATGCTTTAGAGACTAAATCTCAGGATATCTATCACCAAGAACTAGGCCAACTACTTCTAAGCATGGACGAATTACTAAATCTTCCTGGCGAGATGCGCTTAAGATTTCATACGGAGATGCTCAAGATACATTACTCCAAATTTCACAGTATTGATAAAGCTCGTGTTTGGGTTGTAAGAATGAAGAATTTGACAATGGATAAACTTTACTCTATTCGTACTCGTGACATTGATATCAAGTATTTTTTGAATGGAATTATCTATGACAGTAATAAGTTTTATGGATGTTTGTACTTAAAGGAAGAAGCTCCTAAACACCATGTCCAATGGTTATTGTCTGCATGGAATACTGAAGATGTATCTTTATCTGTGGCATCTTTAACAGCTGCAGGGATTAACCACTTTATAACCAGTGAACTGATTAGGTATATAAACAGACCAGATTCATATAACGTTGCCATTGGACATTATACTCCAAGACAGATAGAACCACAAATTATTTTGAAGTTTCCAAGTCGTGAATCTGATTATCTGCTGAATAACTGAATATGTATACGATCACCAAAAGTCTACCCGTGTGCTTAGATCAAATTTTACATTTTGATGTCTACAAAATAACTTTAGACCACATCTTATCATTAGAACCATCCAGTGCTGAGTTTTTGAAAACGAGAGCAGGAATCAAGAACTGGTTAAACCGATTTGAGACATTTGATACATTCAGATTTTGGACTAAACGTAATGCTAGAGAGATGTTGAGAATCATTGATGACACTCCTGTCACCTATATGGATTGGGTAACTTATGTGGCAAACAGCGAAAGTGTGATTTCTCACATCGAAGCAGTATTGAAAGAAATTCAACAAGCCTCAGAAGAAGAAGATATGGATTATGAAGATCTCATTTCAAACATAGATAGCTTGATCACGATATAAAAAGAATGATCAAGTCATTTTGATCATCATATCTGAGCTCAACATCATGGAAGAAGCAAGAGAGAAGAAATATTTGGAAATTCCACTTTCCAAGATATTGAAGTTCAGACCTTATAGAAGATTATTGTTCTGCATTTACATCTTGTTTTCTCATGATGCGATCACTTTGGAAGAGATTCAACAGAAACTCAATAGTCCTGAAACTTTTGAAGATTTCAAGAGACTTTGGTGGATCAGTATCAGTTATTTGATGGAAAAAGAGACACTGATCACATTTGAGAATTGGAAAAGATGTGTCGCTGACAATCCTAGTGTGATCGAATTTCTCTACAATCATAGAAGAGACAAAACTATATCTGGACTATAAATAGGTGGACACCAGTGAGAGAGAATCATTTCACTTCTGACTTTCAAAGAGTAAAGATGGCAAACAGTAGAGATCCAAGGATGGCTAAAGTCTATGATAAGAAGAGTATCTACTATCATTGTGTATCATTGAAGAAACTTTTATCTCAAGAGGAACAAGCTTTGATGCAGCCATTAGAAGATAGTTTGAGACAACAAGATAAGTTGAGACCACCTTATGGAGAATGTCACCATTGTCATGATACGGGACATTGGATTGGAGATTGTGCAGAGGCTAAGAAATTAAGAGAACAACAGATGTCTACAGATAAGAAGAAGCCTGCATATGGACAATGTTTTATCTGTGGACTTTCAGATCATTGGGCTCCAAATTGTCCTAAGAGAGAAGAGGATTTTACATCTCAACAGTCTTCTATATCTACAGAGAAGCAACAGTCTTCAGTATCTACAGCGAAGTCTTCAAGGAAACGAAAGGCTCCTGAACCAGATATATCTGATATCAGTCCTAAGAGAAGACGCTTGGATACTCGTTCGACAGCTATCCGTACAAAGACAGGGAAGAAGCCATATTGTTTCATTTGTAAATCAGACTCTCACTCACCTCGATCCTGTACAGAGATGGTGGCGGAGAACTGGGATAAAGTGATTTCTCATGATGAACCAGACAGTGACTCTATAGTGCATATTCATTAAAGACTGGACTTAAAGGATTTATAGTGACGATCGGTTCTGTTTTTAAGATAGTGTTAGTTGTAGATAAAATTACGGTGTTGAAATTGTGTTTGTTTTTTTATTTATGTGGTTATTCTTTAACGAAACTAATTGAGTAGCCCTGAAAAGGACTGTTTTTTTTTTTTAAAGTCTCCTAAGTAACAAAATGTTTTTTACTTAGAAGATTTTAAAATAGGTTGAACAATGGCTACAGGTTTTCTGGAACCAATCCCTCTACGAGCAAGAAATTGCTCTAATCCCAACTTATTTTGCTGTCTCTCCACCTCTTTCCAATCTTTTCGCTGCAAAGCAGCACACAACTTAGTCAAACTGAATTTTTCAAAGAACTTCATTTTTTTTAGAGAGGCACAAAGTACGTTGGGTTATATAGTTGGATAAGTGGATTGACCTATATTCTACTCCTACGCTAGAGAGAGCAACTTTAATCTGATTGGTCCATTTAAAGATCACGCCATTTTCACCCCATTACTGTGAACATGGTTAGGAAATACTACAATCACACATATCTTAGGCATAGCCTTACATACAAAACTAAGTGCAACATATTAAGTTATTCTTTCTTGAAGAAATGGGTGGCCCTGAAAAGGGCCGGTTTGGTGGTTATATTACCACAAAGGCAAAAATTTAGGAGCAGGGGCATCTACTGGGGCGGCCACCACAGGCAGGGCATCGCACAGCCCACTGTTCTACAGTTATAGTTCTTCTCACTGGGATGTAGAAGGCTGGATGGTCTGCTTCCGCATCCCAATCCTCAGATACATGAGGTGTGGGGGGAGAATTATCTCCCCAATCTTCCTCCTCGTCACTGATAGTCTCCACCTTCACTTCCATTTTCGCATCATTAATCAAATTTTCGACCCTCCGACTCATCTCCAACATCTTTTGATGATTCTCAATCATTTGTAATAGAACTTCACCCGTATCCTTCACAGCATTCACTGTCTCCAGTAGCCTTCTAGTAGCATCAACCATAGTCTTGCCCTGCTCCTCCAAATCCTCCAAACGCGAATCCAAATTGCAAGCCATTTTGTTGTTGTTGTGTAACACAAGAACAGAATGAAGAATTTGAGATTTGAAACGAGCTTTTATAGTTTTCAAAGGGATTGACCTACATTGAACTCCTGCGCTAGAGAGAGCAACAATACACTGATTGGTCAGTTCATTTATTTTCACCCAATCAGAGTTGACTTGATTTCTTGGAACGCGGGAACTTTAAACTAGGTCAATCCGCTTGACAAGTATAAAAGGCTTGAACACACTTCACTTTCACCATTCATAATCATGGAGCCATCACTGACAATAGATGATATGATCAACAATCCTGACCTTTTGCTATCAGCAGTGAATGAGACATTTGCTAGCGATACGACACAACAGTATTATACGCCACAAACACCCTCAGCCTATATGCCTCAACCTGTTCAACAGATGCTGCAAAAACAACAGTCAAAGACTCAAGTCATTGAAGTCTTACTCAAAGAACTAAATGAGTTAAGATCTAGAGTGAAGAACTTAGAAGAACTGTCTCAGCAACGTGCACAGCAACAACCTTTAGAGATGCCATCCATCCAGATTCCCATTAGACTTGACATTACGACAAATGATCAAGACACCAGTCAAAACATAGGAGTTGGAAAAGCAACTAAGAAAATTAGAATTACTAAGAGGAAATGCTAAAAATCACCTAGACAATCAACAAACAGCCCTTTTCAGGGCTACCACTTACCTAGAAAGAATACCACTAAACTTGCTAAATAATATACACTAGTTAATGCTACAGAGTGATGCCTCTAGGAGTTGAGGTCTTGATTGACCAAGAGACTCTAAGACGCATGGTACTTAGTAGCCTTGACTATAACACACATTAACACTACAGAGTGATTAAGGTCTTGATTGAGCAAGAAAAAATTGCATAAATTAACAACATAGAACTCAATTTTTCACATGATATATTTTATTTAAAAACGTTAAAACTTGTTTTTTTAAAAAAGTCATACTTGTTTTTGTGACATTATCAGAATCTTATATACGTAATACATTACGTCATCGATTTTTATAAACCACTTCCACTTCTCCGAAAATCTAAAAATAGATTTTCCGGGAAATTGGAAAAGCACGCGACATTCTGACGTCATCACAATGACTGGTTCCCAGTTCCGCTATATGTTATATACTATTATTGATTTTTTGCATTGGTTCCCTGGCTCCCTCTCCCACTCTCCCAAGCTACGCGGCACGTCTATAGTAATACTAGAATAGACGTGCCGGAGAAAGAGAGACTATATAAAAAATGAATCAGTAATTTATCACAACTGCACTTTTCTCGCAAAATAAACTATCTAATAATACTCAACGTATGACAGACCAGAAAAAAACTATCACAATCACAGATCAGCCTGCGCTTTTGAGCTAAAATAAACTAAGTTATTTTCAATAGTCCAGAAAACTATCACAATCACAGATCAGCCAGCGCTTTTCTCGCAAAATAAACTATCTAATAATACTCAACGTATGACAGACCAGAAAAAAACTATCACAATCACAGATCAGCCTGCGCTTTTGAGCAAAAATAAACTAAGTTATTTTCAATAGTCCAGAAAACTATCACAATCATAGACCCAACCAAAATACCCCTAAAATAAACTAAGTTATTCACAGCTAGTCACTCAAGCTTACCAGGGTAGGCATCTATGGGGCAATTTTTTAGCCTGAAAAATTCTAAGTTCTTTTCAGGCTTAAAAAAAATGCCCCATAGTGCCTACCATTACTACTCATAATCTATTTCACGTGTTGCTTTTAATCCATATAATCTAAATATTAATATCTTATTAATGGAATCAATCCATTTCAATTTTAAGAGTTGTAGGTTGGTATTTTTTAATTTTAACAGAACGGTCTGTTAGCAAACAGTGAATACCCTGGTCAGAGGAACAAGCAAAGGTACTGATGGTGGGATGGATAGAGTAGGTATTTGAGGTAAAGAAAGTTTTTAACAAGACCATCTTGGTGAAGATCCTAGTCGATCAGCGAGTGTTTTGCTTCCTGTCTGTTCCCCACAATGCGATCCTAGGGATACTGTAAAGGATTGTTTTTATGATCAACTATGTGCCATGCCTGCAATAGCCCCAGCATCAGTATCCCAGCATAGTACATGGTGACTACGGAAATAACAATCCATTCATAGATATTGAGGGTGAGAGGATCCTGGAAAATGCATGGGCATATAATCTGCTATTCTGTAACCACTCTGGTAAATGTATACGTCGATTTGGTGGTATTTACGCATATTGCCGGTACTTCATAGACCGGAAGTGGTAGATATTGGTGTATATAATATATAGAAAAACATGCCATATGCCTAAATGACTAAAGAATTAGATCATTTTAAGTATTCGGCATCCACATGGCGATTTATGTAAGCATTTAGGAATAGATTCGAGTATTCGGTCTATGAAGTACCGGCTATATGCGTAAATACCACCAAATCGACGTATACATTTACCAGTGTGGTAACAGGTGCCTCAAAAACGCAACAGTCACCTCATTACAGACAGGTTAGGAAATACAGCATGTGTTATTTCAAAAGGGCCTGCTACTGATGTGATGGTTAGTTCTGGAGAGGAGGTTGCTCTGCAGCCATAAGCTGGTAAGCGACATGTTGATTGATGCGATATCCCAAATTAAGCTCTAAATCATTGCCCCTACCTGTCTAAAATTGAAGATATGGCAAGAGCCCAATTGACTGGAAGCAAAGTTTCATAGTCTGAAGTTACAGGGCGAAAGAGTGATGTTCAGGACGGAGGTGACCCTTGAGGGTAAAACTGAGTGATCATCCCTGATGATCCTAGAGAGTATTGTCGATAGCCTAATGCAACCAATAATCTGATGGTGTCTATTGATGATACTAGTCGAGCTTTGTCCCAGGAAGAGCACTACAGATGCAATCGTTGTGGTGTGGTAAATGCAGGAGAAATTCCTTACAGTGAACAAATAGATTTGTATGGCCTTACTGGACCTAGAGAAGCAATAAACAGTGCCCCTGGAAAATGTATCGAGTGAGAGCTGAGAAAGCTATGTCACCAAGAGAGTGTCACTGAGCACCAATTCGCTAAGCCATATCTGTGTTGTTTATATTTACAGCCAAGAAATTAAGGTGAATGGTGGGGTTCAACATCGCTCTGTACTTAGTACTCAGCTCAGAATCTTGATAATATGGTGCAGAGAAACAATTGATAATAGACTGGAGTGTGCCGTTAAGTTCGAACCTGATAAGCTGAGGGTAGTAGCTTCCATCTACTACCTGAGTGGAATACTTTCCGTTGGCAGACGCTGCGAGGTGGCAGTCAGTACTCATAATCAAACGGTCTGCAAGGCATTTAGGGAGCTACTGTCAGTCCTCACATTCCGCCACCCCTCTTAATAGTCCTAAGGTCATATACAGAGCTCTTACGCGTGGAGTACCATCCTCCGTGGCAGTGAAACTTGGCCGTTGACCATGATGGACATTCAGCACTTGAAGCTCAAGCCTTGGCCATGATCAGACAGAACATCAATATCATGCCATAGGATGTGGCAACTGAGTATGATCAAGAGAACAACTGGTAAAGCTTGAACTAGAGAAATTTTACCTCATTTGAGAGCGATACAACTTAATTGGTTTTGACTTGTGGCGCATTGAAGTGCATGTGATATACACATTGATGGAAGGCACAGGCCAGGGAGGGGGGCAAGATGACACGAAAAAAAAACTGACAGGGAATGACTGCCAAGAGTGGAAGTTCACTGTTCAACAAAAAATAAGGCCCCTATAGACTAATAAAGGGGAAATACTTTAAAAAATTATTCTCTGAAATCACAAGGCACACAGCTTATAAATTCAGTATGTAGCAATGCCTAGTGGTCCCCTAAATGAAATGTACCAGTCAAGCCCCTGGAACTAAGTAGGGCTCAAAGACTTTTCAATGGATTTTTAAAACATCTAAATCTCTGCAACTATGAGGCCCAATATTTTATATTCAGTATGTAGCAACGTAAGTAAGGGTGCAAAGGTCAGGAATCGATACAATCAAGTACCACACCTGACTCAAGGATGCCAATGGGAAAGTGACAAACTTACAGTTAGACACCACAAACAAAAGCCAAGAGGTTAGCCCTTTCCCAACAGGTGACCACACAAGGCACACATTAACAGATGCGCGCAAAGGCTTAGCAAACACAAGTAAAATATCCACAAAAGAAGTACCGATTTGGAACGGTCAGCAAAATATTTTACTGGAGGGCTTACACCGCTTTCACGGTGCCAACCTCATGCTTAATTTAGATGTGGATCAAGACATTTAGAAAGTCTTGTGGTCCCCCTCTGCACTCGCCACGCCCTAGAGATCAATAGCTACCATAAACTTTTAATAGGAAACACTTTTTAAAACATCTTCTCTGAAACCATGTTGCCCACTACTTATACATTTATTATAAATCAATCCTGTAAACCATGCCCCTGGAGTACACATTTTCCAAGTCCCGGTGGCATTAGCTTCAACAGACTTATAATGCGAACAACTTAATTCTTCTTCTCTAAAATCATGAAACATCTAGGGGTCACATTTATAAATCCTGCTAACCATGCCCCTGAGGTCTCAAATGGCCATACCCCTGGAATCATTAGCTCCCATAGACTAATCAAACAAAAAATTGCTTCTCTGTAACCATGTGACCCACAGCTTACACGATATGTTTAGTTTGTAGCAATATCTTGTAGTCCTGCCAATTCTTTACCTTGGGTTCATATTTTGCCACACCCAAGGGAGATTGGCTTCCACAGACGTGTATGTTTACTAGTGAAAAACTTGAAACAATCTTCAAAGAATTGTTGACTGGGACATAAAGATGGTGTACACTTCTGTTAAGTGATATGAAGTTAAAAGGACTTTGATTATGACCTGTGACCATGAACATACAGACCCCACACAAACACGGGTCTGCTCATGACCATGACCAGTTTTCTTGGATAGGATGTGTCAAAACCTATTTGAAATTTCTAGATTTAGATGATTTCTTTATTAAGTAAGGCTGAATTTAAACAAGATCTGTACATATTAAGGTTTGTAATAAACAATTATTTACTGATTAAAGAAAACGGCAAAATGCTGGAACAAACTAAGAACTTACGGAACATTAAAAACATATATAAAGCAAGACAAGTACATACAGATACTTGTTCAAAAACAGTGGCAAATTTTATGTAAATTCTGAATTCATTACACGGTCCAGAAATTGAAAAAAGGAAGGTATTATCAAATTGAACCAAAAAATCAGTAAATTATGCAATGTTGAAGTAGAAGATGAAATGCATTTCTAACTTAAATGTTCTAAACTTGAAGAAACAAGATCCGTCATTTTAAATATTCATGAATATGCACAAATAAAATAATTTCAATATATGACCACTGGATAGAAGAATTTATCAAATTGTATCACTGATTATATAAAAACTGGCAACAACGGTGGTTTGAAGATGGTTTGGGACTGAAATATGTTTATTTATGGCTTTTTATGATTTTATTTCATTTAAGGTTTTCATTAATATTCATAAATATAAAAATTAGTAGATTTACATATCTGACCACAGGAATAATGGAATGTATCTAAGCTTTAATTTGACACCAAATAAAGTGTTATAGGGTAAGTAGAATCCTAGATAGATTGCATTTGTAGACCTACCCCCCATTCTTGAGAATCATATAAGGGGTTGCCTTGGAAGCCATGCATTTTCACTAGCCCATACAAAAATGTTTTGAGGAGAACTTCGTTTCACATTCAGAGGGTCCCACTGAGCACATTGGTATGAATTTGAAAGTGTTTACGTGATTTTCCCCTTTCTTTAAGTTTTCATGTATTTTCATGAATATCCAAATAAGACAATATTCACTGGATGAATGTACTTGTCCAATTGTAACATTGATTATATTAAAACATGCACTAATGACAATATTGGGATGAATCAGCCTATTTACAATACTAATGAATTACCCTTATTTTTTAGCATTTTTATGAATATTAATGAATACGCAAATTATGCAAATATGATAGCTTGCATATTTGACAATGGAATGAAAGGCATATGTCCTATCTTTAATTTAGTACAAAGGGGCTCTTTCATGGTATGGGAAATTAACATGGGAGTCTGCCCACGCTTGGAATTTGATAATATCATGTTTATTAATTGTCTGGGGTATGACTTTTATATTTATGGTGCATTTGAGTTTTTATGCAATTCCATTGCTAATTTATGACGTCATGTATGATATCACTACAATACCTTAGGGTATCCAGTTATAATCATTTCTAAAGTAATTGACATATCATGTAACGGGCGCAGAAATGCTTTATTAAATAACTATATCATTGATAAGTTCGTTGATGCTATTAATGGCTTTGCATGTATTAGGATAGCGGGTGGACAATCATTTTTATGATATGGTACCCCAATTTTCAACTGTATATTTTGTATTCAGTCAAATTTGGAATTAAAATTTTCACACGTTGCGGTCTTTGTCAAGATACCATTTCAACTTAGGAACTTTCCATATATGTTAAGAATATGTAGACAAAATTTCATGAAATTCAAGGACCGGTAACATATTTTTTCAACTTGATGTAAACACATGGCCCTAATTCATCAAAATGTAAAAAATACAATAATTATGTTTCTGTGTAAAACATACTTGAATACTTGCTTAGTTTGAATCACCATGCTAGTACGTTTATTGGTAGAAGTTGATATGTTCAGTGTTTTCCCTATTACTGATTGGAAAAAGACAAAAAACAATATTCTTTCGTATTAAGTGTCATGATTCTTATTTAATGAAGTGCTTACACAATAATATTACTCAAAACGATACAATATGGTGACACTGGACTAACCACATCTAGTTTCGAACGTTAAAACTACATCTAACCAATGTTACACTTAATATGTAACATTATTAAGAATTTAATTCATACAGGAGAGAAACCTTATGACAAGTCAGTTCATACAGGAGAAGAACCTTATATCGATGGTTTTATAATTGTAAGCCTCATTAATAAACCTGGTTCACAAGAATAAGCCCCTGTCAAACCTATTGGTTAAAATTAACCATTTTGGTCACAGAGAACTCTCGGCTTCAAAGGTATTGCTAAATTAATGCTTAAATCTTCTCTGTTTATTCTGTTTTGTAAAACTGATGCTGATTTCCATCAAATGGCAACATTTATTCTTTGGCTGGATGTATATTCCAGGCATACAATTTCGTTTCTGGACCTCACTTATTCATGTAGAACACTGTTCTATGATACCTTTGATATGACTCTGTTACACTTAATCCTGGTCACGGCACCAAAATTTGGTTACTCTAGCTCAGTTGTGGTGTATAGAAATATTTGGTCTTCTTGTTTTCACACATTTATTGATAGGATATTATGTTTCTTAAACAATATCATGCAGGACTTGAGAAAGTGATACACATTGTCTTGGCCCCTACGTGCCATGACATGGGGCCATGACTTTTGGCATTTCCGGCCATTGAATCATTTGAAATTGTCTAAACATGTCTTTCTTTAAGAAAAGTGGAAGTAGATTAAAAAACAACCCCCTTCTGTCGAGTTATTGATTCATTTCAACTAAATAATTAATTTTGCTAAAACTGACCTATACCCATAAGAGGTAGGAAATGACAAAGTTACCGGTTTTGGATTTTCATGAAATTTGGCTCAGATCAGTAGGATATATATGGCATGTTTTTGTGATAATATAATATCTTGACAAAGACTACAACATATCTATCTTTGGAATTTAATGTTGAATGTTTTGTAAATTTTTGAAAAAAAATATTGCAACTTTTTAATCACTTCTTCAGAAAACGTAAATCATAATATATCCAAATGTTTTTTTGGTAATAATATAATGCCTATGGTATTTTGGATTTAATATGGATGATAAATCATAGAAATAAACAAAACTATAGATTTAGGACATGGAAATTTAGAGACAGGTGCCACCTTAAAGGTGGAGTACGTCAGGGTTGCTTCCTAAGCCTTATTCTTAACAATCTAATTAATACATACATTTTCATAGTTTGTATATAACGAGTCATGATTTTGCAAAGTTTAAAGAAAATCCATGCGTGGGCACAGATGCAAGACCCCCTTTTAGTAATCTATGACTAAAACAGCTGAGAAATAATTGATCTTGTACATATACCCCCGTTCGTGAATCTATTTTTAATTTTTTTTCATAAATATCTATGAATATGCAAATTAGATAATCTGCATATGCAGCAAGGGGATAGTAGGCCTATGTCTAAGCTTTATTTGGTGTTAAGTTTAGTAGTCTAGGATAAGTAAGAGCTGAGATATGAGTACTTTTTTTTAGACATACCCCCATTCTCAAATCTGCTATAGAATGCCATGGAAACCATGCATTTTCACATAACCCATACCATTTGTTTTGAGGACACCTTCTTTTGGCATTTTGGGGGTCCCAATGAATAATTTGACACCCATAAAAATGTCCTGGGGGTGCAAGGAACCTAAATTGGATTGGAAAATTTGGGTGCTAATAAGATTCACTTTAGACAAAATAGTAAAATAAAAAAATCTAAAATTCGGCTCAGATACCGAAATTCCCCACATAATTGTTCGTTTAGGCGTCAACAGTTGCATATAAGCATCAATAATGATTAAGTGAAGGCAAAAGTATGGTGGTGCATGTATTGTGATATTTGTAAAGAGGTTGCTGGATGAGCTCAAACTAAGTAACCCCTTAACGTGATCAGAATATTTTCAGGGGTGATAACTTTTGAAGGCAAAAGTTACCACCCCTGAAAATATTCCAAACACGTTTTGCAGGGGTTTCTCAGTTTGAACACATCCAGCATACCATGTACCAAACACTAACATCAAAGGTACTGGTCATTTTGAGAAAATGAAAAAAAAAGTTCTTCTAAATGTATATTATAGACCGTGAGCTGCTTATAGACCCCCAGGGGGAATTTTGTACCCTGTCATTTTCTAAAATTTCACTATATAAGACGCATAAAGACACATACTAGAGCTCTGTCATTTGGAGTATTACCATGTAACAACCACGCTAATTACGTTACCCTATAACAGCTTCCAATCATATTTTGCAAATACAAGCCTATACCTAAATCGCATTTATCGACGTGCTGATTGTCTTAAAAACACTCACTTATCCGCAACAAGCAGCTAGTGTGCATAAAACAAACTTAGCCCATTATATTGCAGCTATATACGTTACTCACTTCCAAGTATACTACTATTTAGTGCTGTGTTATCACCAAACCATGGGCTGCAAAATATATATCTGAGGGGGGGGGGGGGGTTATACACTCAAATTCTATAAATTCACATTATATAAGCCACAAAATAATGCATCTTACCTCTTTATGTGTTGGGGCGTTACCCTGCAAAAGCTGAGTTCAATACGGTACCTTAAAACAATTGGAAATGATATAGTATATATATCAAATAATTTTCTATTCTTAAACATCAATATTATCTTGTGATTGAAATTAATGACTTGCAGTTTCAGTTTAACACATTTACGCACCTTTTATGACTATAACATACGTTACATTTCTTTAAATACATTATTTTTGTGCAATATTAGCATTATATGATATTTAACCGCTAGAGGATGTAAATTAATGCCCATTTTAGGGCTCACTTAAATGAAAGAAACAATAAATGCTGTCTTTTTAACATAAAATATAATTGTAATTAAACTCTGACAAAAGCATGGGTGATGAAAAGGAACAAACTTGAACTCAAAGAAAATAAAATGCAATTTCAATTAAGAGTGTTTTATCGATTACGTACATGTAAACATCATTTACACAAAATGCTTATTTCTTTGATCAAATTATGTTTCTTAAATGCTTAAGTAATACCACTTATCTCTCTTACACTGATATGTGTTTATTTATTATTACACATGAAATGATAAATGCAAGACATATTTCCTCACTGTCTATGGCTCAATTTAGATGAGACATGATAAAAAGTATGTGGTAGTTTAATAGCATATATTGACCATTATATAAGCCAACAAAATGCATATATAGTTTATCAGCTATTGATTACAGCAACTTTATTAATAGCAATCAAGGAAGGAAGTTATCTCACAATTTCTAATATTGTAAGTCATTTTAAGCATGGTCAAAATCAAGAAATGAAGAGCTAAAACAGGAGTTTAGTATTGTCCTTAATCAAGCTAAATATATTATAACCAGTAACTCAAAGAAAAAATCAAATGAGCTAGCCCATTTGATTTGTGCACTTATTTCAGTTTCAATGAATGTTAGCCTGTGTAAATGTGTACTCACCAGAGCCTTTGCTGCCTGTATACACTAAGTATATATGAATACTGGAATTAAGACAGCTGGCTCGCCTGCATCAGCATGGACACTTAATGCTAGCTTTTGCCAATAAGTGACAAGTACCAAAATCTCATTTGCTGGTCAAATCCTCATTTGAGCACTTTATAAACAACATTAAATCGGGTAAGCAATTATTTTTAACATCTAAATGCAATAACTTTCATACATTTGCTACTGTCAAAGAACATATCATAGATTTGGTTCCAATAGTTGGTATTCTAAAGCATACACACGTGTAACACATATGACAATAGATACACTGCAATATCAACATCTGATATTTATAATATCTTTTTTTATTGTGAAAGAAATCTTATTTCGTTGGGAGATGAATGAGTAAAAAGACCCATAGAAATCAGAAATGCATAGATACAATAAACTCTTGTATACTTTGCTTACAGTGCATGTAAGTCTATCATGGTAACACTGTTGATAGTGACTAGGGTGGCCTCTCAATACACATTTTGTCAGAACAGCTGACCTTTTTTAAGGTGTCCAAAATCTAATCCCTGGTGTGTTAAAACTCAGTCTATTAGTTTAATTTTCATATAACGCTCTGCTATTTAGGATTCTTGCACTGATTTAGTCATGCCCTATTCTGTATAGTGGGAATTGGCATCAGCTTTTTAGCATTAATGTGTAAAACTCAGTAAGGTCTCATGACAGCACTGTTTTAAATATTTTACTTTTCTATCCCACATGCTAAAAGAACATTGTTTAATCTAGTTTACATTAACTTGAATGTCACCTGTTCACATTTGGTCTGACCTAATTCTGGCTGATAAAGTCTTATAAATTTAAATGGTATCGTTAGTAACAACTGACCTATTTCTTTTGATAAGATCATATGACATGCGATCATTGTCTTACGGCATGATAGCTGTAACAAAGTAAAGCTTAGCTGAAAAAATTCCTGTGCCTTTAATGGGAATTGAATCCGGGTCGCCCCGGTACAAGACCAATGCTCTAACCACTGAGTCAATACTCTGATGCAGTTGTCAGAGATTGATTATATTCCAGAAGATATGTGAATCTACCTTATGTAGATATATAGGTGAGATTGCCTGGCCAGTAACAATTGTCATGTAAAAACCATCACTGAACCTTACTTTTCCCCATTTTAAAGGGAATAAATGTTCTTTGTGAATCATTTACTTATAAAATTTACATTGCTTAAGCAAATGATCAAAAATACTATGTTGATTTAATTAACATTTTTATTCATTAAACAGTGAAAGCTATGCTGAAGATAACATAAAGTCCATTCAAGAACTAAAAATAAAGTAATGTGTCACCATCTGAATATGCAATAAGATGTCAGTATAAATTTTGATTTAGAGTTAAATTCTTTAAACAATATCTGATTACATACACTTATGATGCACAGTGTCTATTGTAACATATATCAAATTGTATTGTACCAACTTTTATATGCTTGATTCTATCTGGATTGTTAGCGCGTATTTTTTATGCTACCACCTCTAAACACAACATTTAGTTAAAAACAGTTTTTGTTACTGTAGATGCAAATATAAGGAATACTAGCCTGTATCCTATTACTATGTTCGTATATGCACAACAGTTAACTGGTAACACCGAAAGTTGCTGTTAACAAGTAATTGAATTTAACTTAATACATACAGTCTTTAAACAAGTATTACACAATCTAAATCCACCTCATATAACCATTTTAAATTAAATTTTATGCTCTCTTCAATAACATTTAGGACACACATAGTACCTTATGATATATTTTACATGGTACTATAAGTTACTTTACCAGTTTTGACAAAACGTTGGAATGTATTATTATTCATCTTTGACTTGAGTCAAGTACTACTTTGTAAATGAAGTTTAAAACATATACATTTTGCAAAATAATCAAAAATACTTGGTTGTTCTAAAACGTTCAAAAATATATTATTTTGCAAAATCAAATATGTTACAATTTGACGTAGTCTTTTAATATGAACTGATAAATTCAATTTCAGATAAACTAGTATCTTTATAACTATTTAACAAAACACCCTGAGGTGTACCTAACAGTTTTACGCTAGTTTTGAAAGTAAGATTCGGTTATACAATATCCATGCTTTTATAAGTCATACAAGGTTTTGCTGAGACTCTACAGTTCGTTTCATTTAAAAATGAGTGGTACTTCTTGCACAGATGATGCTAGAGTAAAAGTACTCTCATTTCACAAAGTCACATTTTTCTACAATATTAAATATTCCACAGAGACGATATCTATTTGTATTTTGTTTGTTTGAAGATATTTCTGGCTGCATGATTTAAGAATGGTTTGCTTTACTTGGGGTCCTCTTTTCTGTTATGTAATAGCATGAAGACAAACACTACCAGCAGCTAAATCATAGAAATTCAGCTTTATGCATGCAATTTACATAGGAAGTGAGCAATGCTCTATACGCCTTATTATCTGCGACATGGCATTCGAATTTTTGGCGTTTATTCATTACTACTATACGTCACTGATATAATTTGTTAATTGAAAAAAAAGTTCCGTCAAATTGATTTTTAAACATTAACATTCAATACCGGAAGTGCACAACAGCAGTGAAATGTTTGTCTTCACGAAATGGACGAATCACGTTCTATTTTGTAAGGCAATTCTTGTTCAGATAAAACAATTTAATCACGAGGTACTGATGAAATTAAAAAAAATCTCAAAAAATGTAATATCTAAGAAAAATGCGTAAATAATCTACTTTAGTCAAACTCTCAAGTGTTTGGTGTGTTTTTTTAAGTCAGCTAGATTTGTTTATTACAACTGCACCAAATTTGATATAAAACTACCCTCAAAACCATTTTTCTTAAAAAAAATCATATTTTGCATTTTTCACCCCCCCCTCCAAAAAAAACAAACAAAAAAAAAATGTGGATTGAAAGACAATTTTCTAAAGGACCGATAAACTTTTTCCCATTAAACTGCGCATATTTAGGCAAACATTCATTTCAAGGGTTTTTGGCGCTTGGTCAGAAATAATGAGTTTAAAAAAGTGAATAATTAGAAATTTTGTTAAGTGTATAGAACGCCTTGGAGCTTGTAACATATGTTACATATTGGCAATCAAACAACAAAATGATCTTTTACACAAGTAACAATGTTTTATATCCCATTTTAGTCTTGCTTATCAATAGATTGCTCATATATGGTGTTTAAAAGCATACAATTATGATTGCATGCTGTATTTTAAAATGAAGAGGTTCTTATCTTCCTTAACATTTTCGTCAGGGTTGTCATATTCAACAGTTTATAACTCTTTGAATTTCTTTGATTGAAGCCAGCTGCTTGCAGTTTTGAAATGGTCAATAAATTGTCTTTCATAGACATGTTTTTCAGTCTAAAAATAAGGTTGAGAAACAAAACAAAACTATCTAATAAAATGTCAATGATTTTATAGGGTGTAGTTGAAAATGTAACGTAAATGACACCATAATAGACCTTAATGACTTTGACAAACATCAATATTTGCAGGGGATTAACTGTGTTTGCATATTACATGACTGTTTTGCCCATTTGAATTGTTCAAATACTACTTTAATAGTCATAATTACATACTTTTGTTTTTTTAAATAAGGGGTAACGTTATTAACACACTGCAACACTTAAAAGCCCTAGCCGCCAGAAGGCTATTAGTAACAAATTACGAAAAGCTCATAAGATGATACGCTTATAGAAACCCATGGTCTATAAAATTTCCCCTGGGTGGGTGGTAAGCAAAACCCTTAGTAGCTCATAGCCTATTAGTTGTTTTCTTCGTGAAAATATAAAATAACAACATGTATACCGAGTTCCACAGCCTACGCAACTCTCAGTTTAAACTTGGGTAATTACTTTTAGTTTCAATCAATTTACTTGCAACTCGGCATAGACGTAGCCACGCCATTTCACGTTGACCTGTAAAAATCAGACGTAAGACTAGAATGAAAGGGTCAATTTCAAAACGTGTAAATTTAGCAACATTACTGTCTTCATACTGATTATCTCAATAAATATTCCAAAAGGGAATTTAATCAAACCAAAACACTATCTTTACTCTATTCCAAATTCTCGGCCACTTGGCCTTTATCAAGAAACCAATATCTGGATTTATGTTGTGAGCTACATATCTATTGTTTGGTTTAAACATATTTTATTTGATCAATCACTTTTATATAGGTACAATATCATAGAAGTAGGATCTGACAGTAAGCCATAAGGATTATTTTGGTCATTTCCTAAAATTATTTTGGCCATTTCCATTGTTTAAGCCAATCAGTAAATATAAATAACGTTATGAAATTGTCAGGGGCAACATGACCACATTTCCAGTACGCCAAATCAAAACGTTCTGATGCATAAGTACCAACTGTGGTCTTATCAATAACCAGACAAAATCACATTTAAAATACCTTGTTCATTATAACTGTAAGCTGAGACTACCTGTACGGTCAAGAACAAGATAAGCTCGCAAGTGTTTGTTTATATACAACGATTCTCAACTTTCTTTTAAACATCAATATCACCTTTTAAAATAGTAAGTGAGTATGATCAGGAAATACCACAATCACAAACCGCAGACATCCCCATGGCACCGCAAGGAAAAGCAACTCAACCATCACGAGACACCTGGGCCCGGAATTACAATGTCTCCTTAAAGTTAAGGAAGACTTAAGTAAAGTATTGATTTTTCAGGATGCGAAAAATAACGTTTAAAACTAAGTAAAATAAAAATAGCTTTAATTTTTCTGAAGATCACAATGATATCTTTGACCACAAATAACACATCGATCCAGGCAATTCATTTAGCATTTGATATAGCATGTTGGAATATCAATACTTAACTCAAGTGTTGCTTAACTTTAAGGAGTCATTGTAATTCCGGACCCAGAAAGACAATTTAAGCAAAGCAACCATCTCTCTCTTCCCAATCAAAATGGTTGCAATACTAGAATGAACATAGAGTAACGTACAACAAAACATAGAACAATTACAGACTCCCACAATACGAGTAACAATCAACAAAAAGTCGACAACAACAGAACCACCGCCTTAGAATGGACAGTAGCCTAAGCCACCCTTACTTACTTTAAATGCATTTTACTGGTACCAAATCTTCGCCCTTTTGTTTAGGGAAGACCCCCAAATGGCCACATATACAAACAGTTAAGACCCAAATTAAATGCCGCATAATGCGACATTTCAATAGGGTCTATACTGAATGTTGAAACCAAAAAGGTCTATAGACAAAAAAATAATGATAATAATTTTAAGTTCAACGACAAACCAGCACCCCTTGACTACACAATGTACTATCCCAAGTCCATAATATCAAACCAGGAGGAAGAATCCATTAGTACACAAAGGGTTACACCATTACTGCCACTAGGTCTTATTTCCACCATCCATAAGACATAAATAATGCAAATAGATCGGACCCAGGTCAGGCCCAATATGTGACAAACTGCTTTGATCCAGATCAGAAACGGCAATCTGTCGGTCTGATCTGGACCCAAACTGTATGAAAAAATATAATAAACAAAAAGGCAAAAAGGTGCCTAGCTATATTTAAACTAATCAGCATCCAGTGTGGAATGATAATAATCCACACTAAATGCTGATTATTGCACAGAACCATCGATATGAGTTAGAAATTTAATTGTACATTGCACCCGAATGGGGTCTTTGTTCCCAGCTTAATACTTCATTTCCCTTCTACCAAATGCCTGTAAGCCATGTCCTTTCTACCCAAGCTCTGCAAGACCAAAACTGCATGTCGTCTACTTTATGGTCACTGAAGTGTATCATTATTGGCTTCCCTGCCTGATTCTTAACATCCCTCATATGCTCGCTAATCTGTTCTTTCACTGATCTCTCTGTCTTTCTATCATCAGGGCTCACCCTGCCATTAGCCATTGTAGCCATTTGCTACTAAAATTATAGGGTGGCTACAAATATAAGTCATTGGCTAAAAGTACAGTCTAGGTGGTTCAAAAATTACATATTTGCGAAAAAGTGTATTTCGACCAGCTTTTGGATTTTCCAATATTGCTTTAATTATTCCTTCACACTTTATTATTGACCATATTTTACTCTTTGAATACTGGATTTTTCAATACCATCAGGGTGCCAAACAGTATGGATCCAGATCAGGCCCGACATTTTGTCGGGCCTGATCTGGGTCCAGACTGTTTGCAAATGTTATCAGCAGACAACAAAAGTCGCCCCTAGCAGGCAAAGAGTGAAATAAAAAACAACTTGTTGGTACTACTTTCTGGCTAAAACCTTGGCTAAAGTTAGTTTCATTTGGCTCCAACTTTTTCCATTTGGCTAAAATATTCTGAGCCAGGGTAAGCCCTGAACATAGACTGTCATCTTGCATCTGTCACACAGAAGAGCATACACCACATTCCACAATGTGCGTTTTGAATTCGGAATTGTTTTATATGTCTTGTTCCCAGCTACTTCAGCTTGACATACCCTAGAACTGCATTGAAACTTCTACTCCACTGGTATTGATAAGCTAAGCAGTCTTTTTCTGTCTTTTGTTTATGATTGAACATATATAAAATCATAAATATAAAAATTATTCCTGCACCTTTTATAAGAGATAACTCTGGCTTATGTACCTACCTCAATATTTAAATTGTCTTACATACATGTACGTCACTGATATTCAGTGATTTCCAGTGTTTTAGCTGCATGGCTTTGCTATAAAACCAAGCAAAGTGGATGTTGTTGAAATAAACTAGCTTTTCATTCCTCTTACTGCACATGTGTACCACTGAAACATGCATAAGGCAAACATATTACCGGTCAAAATTGAAAACAAATGAAGGTCATTGATATATGCTTAATCAAAGTATGATCCCCATTGACCCAGCTTCCAACTTACATACTAATTATATTGTATAAATGGACATGGATATGAGTCTATAGTATAAAACATTTACTGGGCTACCGCTTAGTTTTTGCTCTATTCTATTCTTTATTACTCTAGGTTAACATGGTTAACAATAAGACGATCCATTCTAACATAGCATGTACATAAAACGTGAGCATCTACACACCCGTGTCACCTATACAGATACGTCCACTTTGAAATAAAGGGTCACATCAGACATAATTTATGATCAATATTTAGACGTTTTGAAAGTTGGGTCCGACCCCTTCATGGAAATTCCAAGGCTGTGCTGCTGACGTTTATCAAATGAGCCATGCCATTAGAAAATATGTTTTCAAGATTTGCACCCAGTTTGCACTCAAAAGCCTTTCTATATATCTTTAGAGGCATGCTACATAGAACTTTGAAAAGTTATATGCAGTAAGTTTAACTATCGAGCTTTCATGGAAGAAAACTAAAACGCACTAATCAGACTGCGCAGGTGCACATGCTGTCTGTGCGTTTGCTGTTTGCTCGAAACAAAATCGAGGTTTCTAACGATGTGTTTCAAATCGAACTCATGTTCTCGGTGCAAGCTGTATCAAAGCGTTCATCTCTTTCATTAGATGTATAAACACATGGTCGCAGATTGCCCAAGGTGACCTTTAATATCTATATACATCAACCGAGTTATGCAAGAGAAATCAAGTCCTTAGATAGATAGATAGATAGATAGATAGATAGATAGATAGATAGATAGATAGATAGATAGGTAGATAGATAGATAGATAGATAGATAGATAGATAGATAGATAGATAGATAGATAGATAGATAGATAGATAGATAGATAGATAGATAGATAGATAGATAGATAGATAGATAGATAGATAGATAGATAGATACGGTAATATCGGAAACTTTTGAGAGATACAAAAAAGATATTGTGGTAGACAACAAAAGCAGAATACCAGTGATTTGATAAAAAAAAATCCGTGGAATCGCTGACTTGTTTATAGGCTGCAAACACCTTACACAAATTACCCATATAATTACCAAATTCAATGAAAACAGCATGGAGGCTTTGTGTGTTTGTTTGTTTGTTTGATTTGATTCCTTACGTCCCATCAACAATCTTTCAGTGAAACAGGGATGTGTCTTCCTGGGTTGAACCAGTACCAAGCTAGGATAAATGTGTCTTGCTCAAGGACCACAACGTGGTGACGCCGTTGAGGCTCGAACGCACGGCCCCTCGGTCTCGAGTCAAGCACTCTTCCACTGAGCCACTGCCATCACACAGCATGGAGGCCAAGAGTCAGCAAAACTTTTACAATAAGGCCGCGATAGTTGTAATTTCTTCAAAACTTTCTCTTTTGAGCATACACTTTCAGAATCTGGTGCCAAAAGTCACGAAACGACATCCAATAATCCACTACTTCCGGTTTATGTTGTGTATAGCCTTCACACTGTTGAATAACAACTTGGCACATTTTTCATCTTTAAATTCACTAGGTACATGCGTTGAAGACATGAAATCCTGTCCCACTTCTGCAGTAGAGTCTAGCAAAATTCACAATGGTTTTGATACGGCTATTTCCAGGTTTTAAATACATCAGCAAAGCTTGTCTCGCACATGTTCCATAGGGTATAAGTCCGGCAACAAGCTCAGGCGAAGTAATACTTGACAGGGTTGAAGGGAAGCGTCTTGATGGACTTAATTATTATTATTCTTATCAGTAGCAGTAGTAGTAGTAGTAGTAGTAGTATCATTATCATTATTATTATGTTCATTTACCTTAAATTTCTCATTGCATTACGATACGTTTGTTATTTTCATCAATATATATGCCAGAAATGGCCCTTGATTGATTTAAATAAAATTATTCTATTCTATTCTGTTTTGCTATTTAAATTTGTTAGTTGAATTAAACTTATCTCTTGTAAAATTATTTTGTTATAAGAGTCTTTCTTCATTAGATTATGAACAGGAAAATACATGACATTAAGTGCCATATCAATAAACTCAGCCATAACAGATAAAAAGTTTGTTCTGTCCTTATATATCACAAGTCACACAAGGCGTCCGCGATATGGCCAGTCCGACCAAGGCTGGACCACTTTTTTTTGCCAAAAAAGGTTTTAGCTGGACAACTTTTTTGACGGAATATGCTTGTTTGGTTGGGGCTAGTTATTCAGTATCCTCTAGCCTTTATATGCCCCAATCAAAGTTTGACTGACACGTGCATAAATCTGTCAAACATTACTACTTCACACACTGATCTCTCCTCATTCACATTCTCCACTTTTTGTTTATTGTTACTCCCATTGTGGGAGTCTGTAATTGTTCTATGTTTTTGTTGTGCGTTACTTTATGTCCATTCTAGTATTGCAATCATCTTGATGGGGAAGAGAGAGCTGGTTGTTTAGCTTAATTTGTCTTCCTGGTGTCTCCTGATGGTTAAGCGGCTCTTCCTCGCGGTGCCACGGGGTTGTCTGCAGTTTGTGATTGTGGTATTTCCTGATCATACTCACTTACTAATTTTTAGGAAGATATGCAAAACAATAACAGCCACATGACAGAAACCTTGATAGGGTTTAAAGATACAAGCATCTATCAGTCAGGCAGTTATTGCTGCTAAAACGTAATCAGATACCTTCTCCCGCCAAGTGTAACAAGCAGTGCCACACACATTAACACTAGCTTTGATAAGAGTGCAGATATAGTATTATTTGAGTTCAAGTAGGTTCAGCAAGTTCAGTTGCCATGCTGAACCAAGATAAAATTATTAAAGCTATGCAGATCCAGATCAGCTGGCTTCTGAAAAGAACCACCTGATCAGGATCCACACTGATTTTCACTATGGATAAAAATACATGCTTAAAATTGGAATGTGGCAGTTTAATAAAGAGGAAGGAGTGTAATATATAAAAAAGAAGCATGACAACGGTTACAAAATACATGCTCCTAATACTGTCTAGCGTCATTTGCAAAAACAATGAATGAGTGATAACAGCAAGCCGTATGCAGTATAAAATTTAATGAGGTCAGATTTTCCAAAATACTGAGGTCTGTCTTAAAGGGGAAAATAAGGGCTAATTAACTATCTGATTGTATCAAAAATTGATTATATTATGCAATAAAGTCATCAGGATCACATAGTAGAATAATTTGGCAATTTATCTTTTGAGCCAAGTGGAACCACAGTTTAAATAAGACTGCCATTCCATTTTCCAGATTTTTTAATTCATGGGGAACCCCACTATAAAATGCCGTATTGTTGATAATGTTTCCTATGTAGTGAAAAAAACTATTTATTTTATCATAAATCTGTCAATCATTACTTCTTCACACACTGATCTCTCCTCATTCACACATATCAGAGGTTTTGTAAGTTAGGGGGGGGGGTCATGTCAGGTCGTGTTCCAATTCTCACACTTTTATTTGTGGTTGAATATAAGTCTAGAGGATCGAAATAGGGTATTATAAGTTTGCAGCCTGAATTATCAATACATAAGGATACTTTTTATCTAAAGAAATACTTAATGGGCCCCTTGAGCCAAATGGAACCATAAATGAAGTTGTGATATATATGAAGATGAGTCATTTAGGGATAATTTGACTTTCATAATTCACAAAAAAACATAAATTTTAGAGGTCATAATTAGACCTCTAATAGCCATTATCAATGTTTTGCATGGTATATTTAGCAAACTATAAATAGATTGCCAGCCTGCTATACACTAAGGTAAACCATTAGCTGTTGCAATGAAAATAGCTTTCAACTGTATAAATAGCACAAGCAGAGAAAGGGTTATTTGACCTGGTTAAGGTAGTAATGAACTGTTCTCTGCCTGGCTGTATATAAACCATGGTAACAAAATCGCCAAACAATGCATTAAGAGACAGCCAGAATGAAATGGGTATTTTATAAAAAAAATGACAGAAAATTGATATAGCTGTAGAGGATTTAGCTCAATAATGGTCCCTTTCAGCCCCATTAGACAAGAGGTAGGGTCAAGTAGGGAAGAATAGGTAAAGAGGCAAAAACAATATTTTCAGTATCTTAACCAGCTACAGGGTCTCCTTAGGTGGGGAATTTAGTTTCCAGTGAATACTATGTTTCTTTTTTATAATAATGATTTTGGGAGCACCATGATTCATTCGTAGAGAGCTTGACTTGAGTTTGAGAGGTTGCAAGTTCGAGCCTCACCGGCGTCACTGCTTTGTGTCCTTGAGTAAGACACATTAATCCTTGCTTAGTACTGGTTCGACCCAGGAAAACCCGTACCGGCATAGCTGAAAAATTGACGTAAACATAAAATCAAACACAACATAAATAAGATTTCAGCTACCAGGTCTTACACAGAAAAACCCTGATATAGATTTTCCAACTGTTCTTCTTACAATTGCTTTCAAAGTAGCTCCATTCACTATTTTAAAGAAGAAAAAAAGTTCAGGAAAAGAGAAATGGCTCACTCTGTAATAGCACTAAATTATGAAAACAAAACTATCAGAATGAAAAATTGAGAAATCAGAAATAATGGCCTTATGAAATATCTCCGGGTGCCATCACAAAAATGCTCAGCCATTAGCACTGGTTATTCAATGGCTAAATATTGTTTGTCTTTGGGTTGTTAATGTCCTTTATGTGCCAGTTTAATGGCATCATTTTATATATTTATGATAATTATACAGAATGGAATTCATATTTTGATGGCCATGAATTTGAAGTATAATGCTTTAATTGGCATTCTGTTCAGATTTTATGGATTTGTCATATATATAGAAATATTTTAATAACAGACATGAAAACAAGAAGTAATGGACCAATTGAATATCAGATGACATCACATTTGTGGCCAGCCTTTACTTTCAACTGCTTTTAATGGTATTTTCATTGTAAATTATTTAAATATATTAAATAATTATATAAGAAAAGTAACCCCATGAATAATTTATAAACAATGAAAAATGGCCATTTTCATGGATTTAGTGTTTTAATGAGAGATACAATGTGATTTAATGACATTTTAATGGCTTAAAATCAGAAACAATGAAATGTCTACCGATACCAGTTTAATGGCTTCAATTTATATAAAATGATGTATAGAATGTAATGTGTATTTTTAGGGCCATGGATTTGAATAATCTTGTTTTCATCGGCCATTTTTTCCTGTTCAGATATAATGGATACGGCATATACATGGACATATTTGTAAATTGGGCATGAAACAAGAGGTAATGGTCCAATGAATTATCAGATGCTATGTCACATTCATGGCCAGCCATTACTTTTAACTACTTTTAATGGCATTTTCATCGTCGATTATTAAAATATATTGAACATTAATTTAATAATTAATATGTTAACAAATTAACCCCATGAATAATACAAGCAATGAAAAATGGTCGTCTTCGTGGGTTTAGTGTTCAAATGAGCAATTCAATTTGAATCTTAATATTTTGATGGTTTAATTTCATTTGCAGTGGTGTTAGACAACAAATTCAAGAATAAATTTATAACAGTCTATTTTATATAAGGCAGTTTGGTGAGTTTTGGAAAATCTAAGTTCTCACATTTTCAAATATTAAACTAAGTATGAATTTTACGTATTTTTATATATAAAAATGTCTAATTCTAGCCAGGTTGTTCATTTTACTGGTTTAAGCCCTCCAGTGAAATATTTTACTGTCTGTTCCAAGGCGGTGCTTCTTTTGTGGATCATTTATGTTATTTCTGTCTTGTTTTGTTATGCTTTTGTGCGCGTCTGTCTATTGATGCATTGTGGTCACCTGCTAGGAAAGGGCTGACCTCTTGGCTCTAGTTTGTGATGTCTAGTTGTGAAGTTGTCACGTTTCCATTGGTATCCTGGGTCAGCTGTGGTGCTTGATTGTATCGATTCCTGATCTTTGCCCTCTTACTTACTGTTTTGAATAGGTCCATTTTTACATATTCTGCCATATAAAATTTTCCTAAGTCTGACATTTACGTGTAATATTGTTTATAAACCTGTAGACTTTACATATCTTTACATGTAATCGGTAGTATTTCTCATTTTACACGTAAATTCATGTTACTTACATGTCAAATAAGTAACATTAGATTAATCAGTATCCAGTGCCAGATGGAATGTGTTGAAAGCAGATTGGATGGACATACAGACTCTTATAGTGATAAAAGTGCACTTTAAGCACCGATTTTGTTACCTCAACGCATGTCGTTGCCAAAAATGTAATACAAAAAGGTAATACAATGTGGGTCTCCAGTGGAACGCGATTTGTTTATATAATGTAACAAATTGCGGGGATAACGTTGGGGTAACGTTAACAGCTTTTGTAATCCTTTGGTTGGAATTTATACCTGTTCATACTGAACCGCCCAGGTCCCTTCAAACACCTATAATCACTGATCTACAGAAACACCCCGAAAACAACAAGTCAGTTGAAACATCCTACATCTCCCAGTCCACTAAAGCATGTAGACCACACAGTCCAGTTTCAGAGTTGAGAAGAGATAGACGGATGGCTGAGAATGGGTTTGCTCCCCCCCCCTAGGGAATTTTGCAGACATATCCTATCTTGTAGAGAATTGAAAGCCGAGTCTTTTAAGAGATGTTTGCACTCTGTGCTCCGGGGCGTTAGTCTGTAAGAGCCTGTAACATACGTTACTTAATCAAACTAAGAAAAAGTAAATTGAAAGTTTGGGCTACAAATTAAAGACATTGAAATATTTATTTTTAAAAATCATTCATAAAGTCTGCATACTGGATATCTTAACTACGTATGACAGCCATTTGAACAAAATTGCGGCTTCCTAAGGTGTCATATGCGTTACATAAATCAGATGACCAAATAAAATTTGCAAGTGTGGCTAACATCATTTACATTCACATTCTCTCTGTGTGTTTTGCAAAATGTTTTTAACCATGTCTGACAAGCTTATGCAATTGGCTAACAGAAAAATTAAAGTTTGTTTCCCTAGCTTAAATATTTTTTCTGAAATAAGCAATTAAACAACCCTACCCCTACCCAGTTTTAAGGTGAAATGTTTGGTATTAAAACTAAAGTAAAAATAGTTAAAAAATATTTGCAGTTGATGAATGTGTTTCATTGTTTGGGATTTATTTGCTTACATGAAAAGACTCATAAATCTGCAAGTTTGTTGCAAATTTTTTAATATCAGAGGCTGTAACATATGTTACCTGATGTAATAAATGGGCAAGCTCATTGTCTTTACGTAAGATATGCCTAAAAATGTATTAATCTCCTCGAGGGAATTTTGCAGACATATTCCTTCTTATAGTACAACTCAAGCTGCATCAAATAAGGGATGTTTGCACTCTCTATCTTGGGGCGTTAGTCTGAAACAGCGCGTTACATGCGTTACTATATAAAATAAAGGAAATGTAGTTTGAAAGTTTGAGCTAAAATTGTGAAAAAACTCACAGCTGTTGATTATCTTACATTGTTTAGGGATTTTAAGCTGGCTCCTATGATAAAGACTTATAGATCTGCTAGTTGTCATCAAGTTTTAAAGATCAGAGAGCGTTACATATGTAAGCGTGATAAGTAAAATCATCAAACAGTATTTTGACATCAAGCTGAGTAAGAGCCTGCTTCATCCTAAACCCCTTTGAAATTCTGCAGACAAATTATATCTTATGTAACCATTCAAGGTGCATTTAATAAGAAATGTTTGCACTCTGTAAGACGGGGCGTTAGCCTGTAACAGCTTGTTACATATGTTACTATATCAATTTGAGAATAAGAAATTTGAATAATTGAGCTACCAAAAGAAGACATTAAAACTATCTAATAAAATGACATTCTTATAGTCTTTATACTGGATGTCTTTACTACATATGGAAGCTGTTTAACATTAATAGGGCTAACTGTGGTGTTATGTGCGTTACATGAACCTAATAATATTTTATAAGCCATAATTGCGGCTATAGTCATGTAGTTAAACAACTACTATGACTAATGGTTTCAAACTGTTTTATTAGATTTTACAAACATAGACTCAATTGATGAATAGGAAAAACCAAGTTTGCTTTTCTATCTTAAATATATTGTCTTATAGGAGCTAATACACAGCCCTACTCCCAGTTTTACAGAGAAGCAAATTTTGTTATTACCGTTTAAGTAAAACACATGAAAGCGATAACAGCGTGTGGATATTTTTCATTTTCTTAGTCTGTCTTGCTCATATATCTACAAGATGTCATTAAGTTAAAGATCAGGACACTTAATGTGTACTTATAAGTCTTTGGTGCCAAAACACTAGAAATTATATTCATTTCTGATTATCAAGCCCATGGACTGGTGTTTGAGATGTTATTAATGACCTTTTGGACACATTTCCTAATACTGTGCATATAATGCTAAATATAGAGCCACAAATAGAAAAGATAGTTTTACATTTTTACAAGAAAATACAATAAATGAAATGGTCCAAACTTTTTCTCATCGATTTAACACTCATGTTAAACGTTTGTCGTTGTCTGCTTCTGTGGTAATCATTATTATCAGACGCCTCCTTGCAACTAGTAGAATCATCACACAATATTTCAATCATTTACTGTTATTCAATTTTACAACCAGTCCACTCAAAATTGATGAGCCATTATCAACTTTCAAATTTTGCCATTTATGGCATGGAACATTTGGAAACTGATATGAATTCCAAATAGTTGGCTCTTTGAGTATGTGTTTCAAGTGATACTCTGCAAGTAGGAGAGGACTAAAGCTTTACAAGGATGAAAACTATGCCATTAAGAGCAATGAGTATCTGGACTGATGTACCTTGATATATCTGTGATAAAGAATCATATCTGAGCTGGTTAACTTTTATAAATGTAGCCTTTCCATACATGCAACCCACATATATTCATCTAATAATGTCTCTGCACTTATTATCTTTCCCCAAGCATTCAAAAACTTATTTGAAGTCTTAGTACTTCTGAAGTGCTGAAACCGAGGTAACTCTTTCCCTTCAGATATACAAACTAGATGTATCACAGCAGGTAAAGCAATAAAATGCAGGATGAACAGAGCGCAAATTAGACCATTTCAATTCAATGATTCACTAAGTTTCTAAGATAAGAGTGCTTATTAAAGGATGTAACATATATAACTTGTCATAATAAATGAGCAAGGGCATTGTCGTGACATCCTTCATGATGACACAGTCAGAGGCAAGTGTTTCAATTTCAGTGTTTTCAATGGATCATGAAACGAGGCACCTTATCAACTTGTTTACTCTGTATAAATCTTCCATAGAGCATAATATAGAACTACTGGTAATCCCATTCTACCTATAGTCCACTTTCCTTCTTTTGAATGCAACAGCTAATGATACGGCTGCAACAACTGAGAAATCATAGGTTTTACATTATTTTAAGACATGCTTCAATGTACTGACATCAAAAAACAACCAACTGCAAACATGATTGATGGCAATGTCCAGCTTCATATTCTTTCTCTTATACCAGATAACTTTCAAGGTGTAACAGAAATTGTTTCAGACGGTCTGCCAAACCATCAAGAGTCAACATTGTAACTAAAGAAAACTTATAAAGTTCTTTGGGCGCAGCAAAATACTATTGATCTAAGACCTGAGGACTTCAGCACCAAAAGACTGGATAGGTTCCATGGCAAATGATGCAAAAAAGCAGCCTATCAAATTTCTGTTTGACCAATGTCAGAAATCTTAAAGAATTCTTAGAGGTACACGGTAGAGACATAGATTTTGCAAAATCAGAGCAAAGTTATCATTTGACTGGCACGGATGCAGAGGCAGCTGCAGTTAGATTGCTCTTGCCACTTCACAGGAAGAGATATATACCAGAGTCATACTCCATTGTATGCATATATGTGAAATGGCATTAAACCCATATTTAATCAGGTGTTTGATCCCATAACAATGACATGCTGTTTCTGCTTTTGAAGAATGCTAAGGATTCATGTTATAGCTGAGTCAATTTGTTTGACGCTGGCACTGGCCACACATACAAAGAAAATTAAGTCTTTTGATGGTTAAAGAGGAGGATCACACGAAATGCTTATAAGTGATGTTTGTCACAATTACCAATTTTAAAGAGTAATCTTAATTAATGTAACACATAAAACACCATAGGAAGCTTTATATTTGTTAAAATATCTTTTCTTATGTATCAAAGGTATTCAGCATGCAAACTACATGAATAATTCAAATAAATAGATAGTATTAAGTCTTCTTTCTGTTTCTCAGACTTTCAATTCATTTATTCTTAAATTGATATGGTAACATACGTATCATACCATTACAGGCTAACCCCCTAGTTAATAGAGTGCAAACATCTCTTATTTGATGCAGCTTGAATTATTCTTTAAGGTAGGATATGTCTGCACAATTCCCAAAGGGGTGGAGAGGAACAGGATTGTGCTCAGTTTGCAGTCCTAATACAATGCCATGATTCTACTGGTTGTGATGAAATGGGTGATTATTTTGCAATAGAAGCAGACACAATGATAGACATTGTGAGGGTGACTTGAATAAAGATTGTTTTTGAATAATTTTATTTAATAGGAATATTTATTAAATTGTGTTATTTAAATGAGAACTATTATTTTCTATCTATATGTCCATATATTTTAATATTATAGGCATTAGGAAATATGTGATTAAAAAGGTTATATATAACATAGGTAACACAATTCCATGGGCTTGTTATCAGCAATGACTGTAATTACTAAGACTAAGGCACCAGAGGCTGGAGATTAATAGGAAAGCATGTGAAAAACGGTATTTTTCTGTAATATCATCTCTTACTTCCAAGAAAATTTCCGAGCTCATTTATTATGCCATGTAACATACGTTACATACTTTAATAAGTGCTCTGATCCTGATGTCAAACTTGCAAATGTATGATTCTTTATTGCATTAGCAAGACAGTGCCAAAAATGTAAGATATCCATGAGCGTCAAATATTTTCATATATTTTTCTTCAATCATAGATACCAAAATTGGATACTTAAAATTGGGGGTAGGGTTGTTTAATAGCTCATATAAAACAATGAATTTGAGATAGAAAAGCAAACTTTGTTTTTTCTAATTGTCAAATGAGTATTTTAGTAAACTAAGATTAAAAACACTTGTAAAAATGCACAAATCGTCTGTAAAATGAATGATGTTAGTCATGATTTCAACTTTCAAAGGGAAATTTAATCTATGTAACGCATATAACACCATTGAAGGCTGTAATTTTGTTTAAAATGCTGCTTTTATGTAGTTTAGGCATCCAGCTTGCAAACAACATAAGAAATTTGAATAATTAGATGGTTTAATATCTTCTTTCTGTAGCTCAAACTTTCATTTTGATTTTTTCCTTAGTTTGTTACAGTAACATATGTAACAGGCTGTCAGAGACTAACGCCCCGGAGCACATATCCTATCTCTTCAAGATAGGATATGTCTGCAAAATTCCCTAGGGGGGGGGGGCAGGACCTTTTTTAGCTCGAAGTCTAAGAGAGCTGGTTGCTTTGCTTAATTGTCTTCCTGGTGTTTCGTGATGGTTGAGCGGCTCTTCCGCGCGGTGCCATGGGGTTGTCTGCGGTTTGTTATTGTGGTATTTCCTGATCATACTCACTTACTATTTTTGTTTAAAGTTCAGTTCAGTTCATCATTTGGTTTGTGTTAGGCTCGGTTCAGAGTGGGACTCGTTTCATGGTTTAGTTCTGTTGGTTTTTGATTATATTCAGTTTAGGTCAATTAGTAATTACGTCCTAGAGTCTGTTCGATGCGATTCGGTTTGGTTTGTGGTTAACTTCTGTATTTAGTTTGGATTTTGTTTGGACTGGGAACGGTTCTTTAGTTAATGTGGTAAGTATAGTTAATGCGTGGGTAGTACATGCGCGGAGACAGAGGTGGGGAAAGGGGCCCCGCTCAACTGGAAAATCACAAGTTGTATACGTGTATCAAGCAATTAGCATATGGACCCCCCTTAGAAAAAAGTTGGACCCCCCCTGGAAAATGTTGGACCCCCGCTGGAACCTTAAAATATAGTTTTCCTGGATATAAACCATTGTACCCCCTCTGAAAAATGTGATAAATATTTAGGATCTTACATGAGTGCTCATGTGGCACAGATAAAATGTCTTAATGTGGCACAGATAAAATGTCTTAATGTGGCTAAGATAAAAGGTCGTAAAAGACCGGACGTGATGATTGAGGGTGTTGATTGGATTGTGTGGTTTTGGGTGCTTTAGTGGACTGGGTGATGTGGGATGTTTCAACTGACTTGCTGTTTATGGGTGTTTTAGTAGATCAGTGGATATGGGTGGGTGGTAAATAGTGAATACTAGGTGAGTGTCTTTTGATATCAAGCTAACCAGGCAAGACTTTGAGAACGCTTGTTGACATCGCGAGGCTTGCCGAGCGATTCAACATGCCTTCTTAAAGCCGAGCCTGGTAAACTTGGTAAACTTGATATCAAAAGACGCGAACCTGGTATTCTATTCATCAGGTTCCTCGTGTTGAACACTCTTCAAACCTTCGATTATGACGGGTTTTTTTATTTTTGTGTTGATTCAGCGTCATTAGCGACGTCATTCAAAAAGTGCAACGTCATCATGACCTGTTAGGGTAACATGCCGTGAGATAGGAAACGTTTATTAGGTAATGTTGAAACAATTCAGTTTATATCAGGGGTGACAGATAGATATATAAATCCTATCCAAAGGGTTACAAAAGCTGTTAACGTTACATTTTTATCAACGTTATCCTCGCATTTTGTTACCAAATTCAAACAAATTGCGTTGCACTGTAGACCCATATTTTATCACATTTCGTTGGGGTAACAAAATCGACGTTTACAGTACGCTATAAACATACGTACTTATTCTATGCTATAGTGTAAAGTTGGGTAAATTCGGACGGTCAGCTAAATTCGGACAGCGACCTTGTTTGCTTTATATTTTTAATCATGGAATAAAAAATAAACTAGCTAAGCAAACAGAGACGGCTCATTCTTGATTTCCACTTGTTAAAAATGTATGTCCGAATTTACCTAATGTCCAAAATTACCTGACTTTACCCTAATGGCCACGTAAAAGTGTAGCCCCAAGTGTCTTCTAACAGCAGCCAAAGTTTAGTAGGTAAAGTTTCTCTTGAAAATCATTAAAGTAATTCATTTTTGAAATCGTCTTTGGTTGAATGTATAGATAAAAACTCTACTATCCTTTAATTTATGTATACTGTCCACAAAAGGTAGAGGATATTGGGACAAAAAAATACAGAAATTAAACACCTAATTTGTCGTGTAAATAATTTTGTCTTTTCATAGAGCAATATGTAAGCCAGTTTCCTGCAAACATTGAGGGTTGAAAATTGAGTGATATGACCTTAAGGACGTACCAAAGAAACTAAAGGTCATGACCCTAATTTTACAAAAAAGTATCATTTTTTTGGCATGTTGTGTTAAAATTATTTACCAATCATATATTATTTCACATGTATTTCTATTCCACAGGTAGCTGGAGTCTTCAATAAATACTTACCGGTTAACAGTGTTCAACTCATTAAACATGCTGTCCATGATGCATGCTAAAGATGCATTTTCAATATTTTTGTTTTTTAAGATTTTTTTGCGTACCATTTTTGTTATTTCTAGGAGATAGGGCGATGACAAAATGCGAAAAAATGACACGATTCACTAAAATGGCATATTTTAGCCGCGCCTTCCCCAAATCGAGGTGGGAGAGGTCAAAAAAATTCTTAACCAAAAAAAATGATGAATAACGGATATTTTCTTTCAAAAAAAAACACAGTCTTTGCATAATCCGTCACCGCCATATTCACGTGTGGAAATTGAAAGGCTACCCCTGGTCTAAATATGGTTGTCTCAGAAACACGTGACCAGATTATTCATATTGTCATGAGATGATTTTGCTAATTATTACTATCTGTTTTAGGTACACTACATGAGATCGAATCAGACAGTGTTAAAATAAATCTAGTTTACATTCGTCGACGGTAAAACACAGTTGTGGAATCAATAAAAAAACAAACATTTTAGCCCTTCGACTAATACATACTTAGGGACTTTAGAAACGCACCATTTTATGTTCACTGTGCCTTCAACATGGTTCATTTGAGGATGTTGTCTTTATCATTCTTTATCCTCTTGCACAATGGACCATATTTTGCCATAATTTCGACTTGCTCACGCTTTTCATTCTTACGTAATACTGACGTTAGTGTTTTTCAACAATTGTCTCCTGGCAAATGTAAATTTAATTCAATTTGAAAACAAACACATTGGGGTGGTAGCCAGATGTCTTAACAAATGGAAAAAACACAAAATGTTTCAGAAATAATCGTTTTATTACACTCCCACTCGCAGCGTTTCTTTGTTAACGTCAGTCTTAAATTTTCAAACTGCAATAACAGGCGGATGACGTTCGTGCATGTCGTGATACTTTTGTCTTTTATGCAACTGATTGAGGAGAATCTGTTGGCAATAAAAAGGTTTTGATTTTTCCTGATCCTTGGATATAAACGGCCAATTAAGTCAAAAAGTAATGACGCCGTGTAGACGAAATGAACGTTGCCAGAGGTCTTAAACTTCATGATTTGATTTTGTCTTTCCCTTTGCTTTCAAGAACGAACGTCGGTTTGAAAACTGTTTTCGTTCATTATGGAAGGTATTGGTACTCTGTGACTTTTTGAATTAGAGTTGCCTCAGAATTATCGCGACGTCACGGCAATCATAAGCCACAGCGTTTCAATTGTCTTATTGAGTGCAAGCTGAATGACGGAACTTGTCAATTTCATTGTTAACATAATGAAAATATTAAACTTTCAGCATAAATTAGCATTTAAGCAGATGGTGTGTTTCTAAAGTCCTTCCGTATTGTATAAAATACAATTATTGGAGTAGCTATGTTAAACAGTATCTATCTCCCCTTTGCCGACGATTTGAACATCATTAAATATATTTTTTGAATAATTCATATGAATGCCCATTCAGTGTCTCGAAAATTATTGTAAAAATCGCAGTTTGAGAAATTAACTTGTTCACAAAATTGAGCCGTGACATGGGATTTCCAACAATATCGTAAGTACGACCAGCAAATGCTCAGACCAGCCTGCGCATACGCGCTGACTGATCAGAGTCTTGCTAGCCGCTTGAATATTCTATGACTGTTAAGCTACTGATCGAACAGCATTTGGAGTTTCTAAGCAGCATAGGTAGCCGCAAAGGCTCGTCTGAGTCTATTCATGTCAAAATAATCACATGTCATGGCTCAAATAACTTTTAGGGAGTTTCGACGCCTTTACAGGACATCTCCTAACTCATTTAAAGCTGCATAGTCTGTAACGTTTGATCTTATAATTTTTGAAATAATGTTTCTATTTTTCAAGAACACAGTAAAAAAACTAAAATTCAGGTATACATTTTACCAATTTCGTAACTCTTTACAAATTATCAGTATCAAAACAACAGCATTTATGATAAAACTTACCTGTCTATAATTGTTGGAGGAACGCAAATAATTACCAACAAGAGAAAAAACACCTGTTTTTATAAGATAATTCATTTTTCCATGCAGTTTTCAGCTATAGTGAACAGATTTATAGTGAAAACTTAACTTAATTCTGCTTTTACAAATGATTTAAAAAGAAAATAAAAATTTTCGAAAAATGTTCAAAGTTACAGAGTATGCAGCTTTAAAGAGCATTTCTGTCATTTTGATTTGTTTTACCTTTGCAAACAGTGCAGAGCCCGATGAAATGCCACATTATCCGCTATTTCTATTTTGTTTGTGGCCGTGTTCCTTGCCTGTACCAGTACTGGCCGGGTGGGTTTATGTTTTTTGTTGTTCTATGTCCAGGATCTCCGGAAGCCTCAACCAGCAGTGGTTCTTGTTTTAAAGCGTCTCAGAAGACGGGGCAACGGCTTAAAGTCTCATCCAGCAGACTAGGAGAAGCCGGGAATCGAACCTGCGACCCATGGTTTACAAAACATAGGTTTATCCCCTACACCACGGCGGCTTCTCTATGCGATTATTGCTACAGTACCTGTTTGCAAGTATTTAAACCTTTATTATAATACTGTTAATACGATGGCTTTATAACAAAAAAAAAGAAAAAGAAATCGCGAAAATTGCGAAATCGTTCTGCCGATTAGTGATGTAGTTACGTTTACATGTAAGATCGCTAACAAGTATTTTATCTTTATTCGATTTTGGGGGATTTGAATATACACTAACGATTGGTGTTTGTGACAAGTTAAACTAAAACCAGGCTGCTAAATTGCATGTACTATGTCGCACCTTCACAACTGATATTGGGCAACTTGCTTTATTGGGTGTTAAAAGCAAATGCACCGATCGGGTTGCACAGATGCGCAGGCTCAGTTCATTTATACATGAAGACGTGTTCTTTCTGGCATGACTCATATAAGCATTTACCCATGGGTCCAGATAAGGAAATTTTATTTGCGTAAAATTTTAATTAGTTTCTTACCCATTAATTTAAACATGTGATTTGGATGCTCAAAAGAACCGTCTCATTGAGACGGTTCTTTTGAATACCAAAAAGATATGTTTTGGATGAGAGATAAAGAAAATAATTTTCCAATACTGACTTTTGTCTGGAGGCCTGATTTACCTACAGAAAAGCAAACCTTTATGTACGAATCCTTTGTGAGAAATTGAACTCTGTTTAACAACTTTGTTTAAACTTGAAGACACGCAGCAATTTGTTTAGATGTACATTTCTTAGGCACAGATGTGCACTAGACCTCTGTCGCGCTGTAAACTTGATTTTAACCAAATTAGACGATGTTTTAGTGTGAATTATATCACCCTGACCGGCTATTTAGGGTCTACACTGATGTAGGTGGTTTAAAATAGTTGTCCACCTACATGGGAGATAATCCACTCTCTATACACAGGCGGACAAACCATTGTATGATAATATACTGAAATAATTTTCCATCCTACATGTACATGTATACCTAAACACACCATGTTGAGATGATAACGAGTGTGGACTTACACTAAAAATAAGTGTAAATTAGCACCAAAAGATGTGGCAGCCGAGCTGCCACCACTTTTGGTGTAAACATACACTTTCTTCCCTGCTTTAACAACTGGAGGTCACCATTTCTTCAATGATAATGTTAAAACATTTCCACCTGTTTTTGTTGAAGCTATTCTCAGGATCAATACAACCAAGCTGAGTATAGCTTTTAAAGAAGTTGAAAAGTTACACCAAGATTAGTGGCAGTTCAGCTGCCACTATTTTTGGTGTAAAGATACACTTATTTTTACAGTGTATTAATTATAAAATCAAACTAACAAAGCGTGATGTGGTTCTTATCAGCTGCTGCGACTTCACTGTTTTCAAAATGATGTATTGCAACATTTAGCAGGCAAATTGTACTTAAATTTAAAGATACTGTAAACACACCTACCAATGACCACTGATTAAATATGAAAACCAATTGCACTAGGAAGAAAAGCAAAATCTGGGTGTAACAATTCTGTAGGTTCTTTGTAACAGTAATTTCAACTGCAGTGCAATTGAACTATAAAAAAAATTATTTATTTATATTCAAAAAACTTATCTAATAGAGTATAGTGGGGAAAGAAAAGTAGTGATAATATAATAGTTAAAAAAGTAACAAAATGCGGGTGCATTGTTACGCATTTTGTTACCTGGTGACAAAAAAAAAACGTCACATGCACCACGCAATTTGTTACCCGTTACTAGGTAACAAAAACGGGGGAGAATGTAGATGTCATGAGTACTACATGCGCGGACTCATGAATTTTTGTCAGGAGGGATCCATGCTCAGCTGAGACAGCTTTTTTTTAATCCACAACTTATTTTACAGTTTTACGGAGGGGGTCCGATGTTTCATTTTAAGGAAAACTATAATGTTTTCAGGTTCCATAGGGGTCCAGCATTTTCCAGGGGTCCATCTTTTTCCGGGGGGGGGGGGGGGAGTGGGGAGGGGTATAAAAATGCTTATTTTAAAAGAAACCAATAGAACTTGTGATTTTCAATGAGGTTCCGACCCCTATCCTCTCTGTTGATCCACGTATGCACTACCCACGCATTTTGTAAATTTACAGTTTAACAGAGAGGGTACAATGGTATATAGTAAAAATCCCTATACTTTTTAAGGTTCGAATGGGGGTCCAACATTTTCCAGGGTGGGGGGGGGTCCAACTTATTTCCGGGGGTCCAAATGCTGACTTCTAAAGAAGCCTATAGAACTTGTGATTGATTTTCCAGTGGAGTCTGAGTCCCCTATCCCATCATCTGGATCCGTACACGCACTACCCACGCATTCGTAACTCTACTTATCACACTAAGCTAAGGACCGTTCTCAGCCCAAACAGAATCCGAACTGAATACAGCAGTTAACCACAAACCTAACCAAATCACCTCGAATGGACTCTTGAACGTAATTCTTGATAGATCTAAACTGAATAGAATCACAAACCAACGGAAATAAAACAAAAACCGAGTCTTGCACGGAACCGAGCCTAACACAAACCAAATGGTGAGCAAAACTGATCTTTAAACATATCTGAATTGACCTTGTGAACAACTTGAAATGTTCGACTTCACTGTTTTCCAAATGATGTATATTTCAACATTTAGTAGGCAAATTGTACTTAATTTAAAGATACTGTAAAACACAAATACCAAAGACCACCGGTTAAATATGAAAACCAACTGCACTAGGAAGAGAAGCAAAACCTGGGTGTAAGGATTTTGTAGGTTCTTTGTAACAGTAATTTCAACTGCAGTGCAATTGAATAATAAAAGGTTGTTTATTTATATTCAAAAACGTATCTAATTGAGTATAGTGGGGGAAAGAAAACAAGTGATAATAGACTATATAGAGATTTCCAGCAGAATGGAAACAGATAACATGACATATATATTGATCATAAGTGATATCGTCTGTTCCATAGAAAATACAGTCTAAACCACAGAATCAAGTAACACTGTCCACAAACAGTGATAACCACCCTTAACTACTATAAAATTTGTGTTATAGTTCTGAAAACATTTTCATGACTCTGTATATGTTGCAGTAAACAATAGTGTCTACTGTCAATATATTATACAATTATTGACTAATGAGGCATTGGATATGATGTGATATCGACCAGATAATACCAATATTGACCGAGGCGAATGCCTCATTAGTCAATAACTGTTTTATTATATAACATTTACGTTTTATTATACATCATTTACAGGCATCATTGCACCTGGAAAAAATACTGAATTTATATACAAGTTTGGTGACAGTCAAGCATTTAGCATTAACCGTGCAGACCTTGATAAGACCACCCGTTTACTATTTTATATATGTTGTACATTTACTAATCATTAAAAAAATTCTAACACACCTCGCCTGTAGAGCCAATGTTAAAATAGTGTGATATATCAAACAACAACTCAAGGCTTTGAAAGCGCGGGGAAAATGTGATAGCCGACGTCATTTGTTACTGGAAAAAATGACGTCATTCATGGCGTTAGACGGTGTAACGTCGTTTTTACGCTTGAAAGATGTTACAAATACATGTAAACGTATGCGACGTGGTCTAAGTATTGGCGGGAGTTTTCAGTGCAAAAACGGAAAGTTGGAAAAAAGCTGAAGACTTCAAATTTGTTTTCGTCGTTTATTGTACAATACAATTGAAATAGATCAGCTGCAGTGTGTGATTTGTAGCGTTCTCGACAACTACGATAGGATTATTAGCCACGCTTTAGAAAAGCAGAACCGGAATGGAAAAAAAACAATGAGTCTAATTTTAGTAACTAATATTCACCGGCAAGGGCGCGCCAGCCAGTAAATATGACAATATATAGACTGGCCACGTGAGCGCTCTAAGCCAATGGAAATCGGTCTTTTTACTTAGTTATATAATAAAGAATGATAACAAGCTTAACTATATTACAACAGTTAATTTTGTATGTTGTTCACATGAATCAGCAATGTCAATAAAATTCGATATTTTCTCAAAACCATATCATACTGATTTCTAAACATCTGTGCATATCAGTAGCATTTTCATGACGAAAGACTAAATCTATATCGGTTTTTGTTTACATTTAACATGAAACTTCACCATAAAATGTGGGTAGAGTGCTTATAAACATCAAAAGGTGAAGAAACTCTGAAATTTGAAATTACAGTAATTTTGCACCATAAGGATATATAAAGGTGTGCCACGCAATGCAAAGCAAAGCAATGCCATATTGATCTAATTTCAATTTTTAATAATGAAAACTGCAGAATTTCAAAGTGCAAAATCACACGCAAAAGCTGATTTTTCTACAACATTTGCCTCACCAGTCTAGAATACTTCAATCACTTTAATTACAACCTCTTTTAATAGAACGTATGCTACAAATGACTTCTCAGTAGTAGCCATATATATATACAGTCCCTATTTCAACATTTTCTGCACAGACGCTCAGCTACATCTGACAACACCAAAATACATTTCAAAATTCATAAAATCTTTTGAGCAAAATAATACTCACTCAATCTTCATGCAACAAAATGCGTGAAATTAAGATATTCGCAAAAGTAAAAATACAGATAACTACACTGTACAAGAAAAGAAATACATCTGAAAACAGATTTATCAGTCAACCCTAATATTAACTGAATCGCATAACCTAGTAAACGTTCCCTACCTCACGGCATGTTACCTTTATTGGGTCATGATGACGTTGCACTTTTGAATGACGTCGCTAATGACGCTGAATCAACACAAAAATTGAAAATTACGTCATAATCGCTAGTTTGAAGAGTGTTCAACAATGGGTAAACTGATAAATAGAATACCAGGTTCGCGTATTTTGATATCAAGTTTACCAGGCTCGGCTTTGAAAAAGCATGTTGAATCTTTGGCAAGCCTCGCGATGTCAACAAGCGTTCTCAAAGCCTTGCCTGGTAAACTTGATATCAAAAGACACTCACCTAGTATTCTCTATATCTCGGCAAGCCTCGCGATGTCAACAAGCGTTCTCAAAGCCTTGCCTGGTAAACATGATATCAAAAGACACTCACCTAGTATTCTCTATATCTCGGCAAGCCTCGCGATGTCAACAAGTGTTCTCAAAGCCTTGCCTGGTAAACTTGATATCAAAAGACACTCACCTAGTATTCTCTATATCTAAGCAAGCCTCGCGATGTCAACAAGCGTTCTCAAAGCCTTGCCTGGTAAACTTGATATCAAAAGACACTCACCTAGTATTCTCTATTTACTGTTCACTGAAATATATACATACCGGTAAATTTGCTACATGAAGATATGCCCCCATTTTAAAAGATAAAAATTTCCAAACTTTACCTCTTAAAAGAAGGAGCAAATTAAAATGACAAACTTCTGGATAACATTACCTACCATAACATTTTTTCATGGGGTAGGACGGATATTGAACGTGTACTATTGGAGCATTAAGCTCCTCTCAAAATGAGTAAGGGTGCAAAGATCAGGAATCAATACAATCAAGTACCACACCTGACACAGGATACCAATGGGAAAGTGACAAATTCACAGTAAGACACACAAACGAGAGCCAAGAGGTCAGCCCTTTCCCAGCAGGTGACCACAAAGCACATATAAACAGTCGCGAAAAAAGACATAGCAAACACAAGACAGGAAAAAACATAAAAGATCCACAAAAGAAGTACCACCTTGGAACGGTCAGTAAAAATATTTTACGGGAGAGCTTAAACCAGTTTCACGGCGCCAACTTCACCCACTCATATTACGATATTTCATTTGCTTCAGCCATCTCAATGGAAAATGGTCTGTTCCAATTACAAACTCTATACCTAGCAAATATTCCCTAAGACTATAACAAGCTTTTACTATTGCCAACAGTCTTTTTCAACTGTACTGTACCTTTGTTCTCTTGGTAGAAATTGTTTTAACAAATAGATAAGATAGGGTGTTAATTCCCACAATCTGCCTAAAAAGAATGCTCCAATTCCTCTGTGACATGCATCAGTTTGCAATGCATGTCTTTTGACAAGTCAGGATTTTGCAAAACTTAGTGATTTTTAGACAATTAAATGCTCTTTAATGTTCAGCTAACCAATGACATGCAATAGCCTGTGGATTCCTGCGTTTATGGTATAAATATGAGCTCAGAAACTATTCTCATCATGTCATATAAATTATACTGTTCGCGCGATAAACACGTTCTTGTCTGATTCTGGCACACCTCTATAACGCGAAAAGTAAATCTGACAAAATGATAGAACTTTATACCACACACGTAGGAATCTATAGGCTACTGCATGATATTCGCCAATAATCTGCAGCCTATGATTTCTAAGACCCCTAGAAGATAGGTTTTGATAGCATTTTTGTTAATGCTCGGCATCCATGCTAGAAATATTCTTTGAGGTATGACTAAGTGCCCAAGGTGGATGCTATGTCTGAAACTTCGAATTAAGGCCACAGCAAGGTCAAAGGTCAAATAGGTGCATTTTCGTATAAGAATCGTCATTAGGTGTTTTTTACATTGCTATATATGTCGCGGAAATACCGCGATTTGGTGCTCAAAACAATTGTCTCATTAAGACGGTTCTGTTGAGTCCCCCAAGTTAAATATATACGTTTTACCTTGTACGCACATTGTGTTTTATTTCTATTTACTTTGCATATTTTTTCTCATTTAATACATATTATAACATTATTGGGAATATTAGGGTCAATTAATACCCGATGTTACGTCATCGCGACGTTACGTCGTTGTTAGTGACAATTTTGACGTCGAGTTAGATCAGATAATAGAAGTTCGATCTGCATTCAGTACAATCAGCGAAACATCGGCTAATATGTTATTTTTATAGAATAACGGATATTGTATTTGTTTTTCTGTTAATCGTACAACTTGACCAACATTTTAAAAGTGTTTCTTATTGCTTTAAATAAATAATAAACTTATGTGAAAAAGCACTTAATGGTTTTATGTGATTCACCACAATATATGCTATCTAAATCATTCTTATTATGTTTAAATATGCTGAAAACTAAAAGTCAGATATAGACTTTAAATAAATAATAAATTAATGTGAAAAAAAATGAATCGTTTTATGTGATTTACCACATAAATTGGCACCGAAAGCCGGGAACTATTGAATTAACGGCTGTGTTGGTGAATAATTCAGAACAGAAACACTGAGAAAATGTCTTTACGGAACTTGAAGTCAAATAGAACACGGTATAAAGCCATTCTGGAAAAGGAGCTGAAGACAGTGAATAGCCTTTTAGAAGACGATAGAGATAGCGTTAATTTAAAGGACTTCACTTTCAAAACGGACACGTGTATCAAACGATTGTCTAGTTTATGTGAACGGCTAGAAGCTACTATTGAGAAGATTTCACTGGCGGTTGCTGGTACAGAAGAAGAGGACGATACGCAAGAATCATTATCAGCTGACGGCGCTCTGATAACTCCAGTTATAGATACCAGAGATTATATTGTTACACTGGAAAACTCTCTCTCAATAGACACGATTCTATCAGGTAACCCATCTACAAATACTGTCGTCGATGAACGGTACACTCGCATGGAAATCATGCATTTACAAATGCAGCAATTGATGATAGATCACCAAACTTTACTTTTACAACAAGCGCTAAGACAACAGAATTCTCGGGTCACAGTTAAACTCCAACAACTAGAGATTCCTAAAATCAGCGGAGATAAAATGAAATGGACATAATTTTGGGACACTTTTGACACCACTATCGATCAAAATGAAAGTTTGTCTGATACAGAAAAGATGAAATATCTGAATAGCAAACTTACATGTGAGGCAAAGCAAGCTGTACCAGGTATTCTTCTTTCTAATGAAAATTGTAGGGCTGCAATTGATCTGTTGAAAAAAAGATTTGGAGACAAACAAACAGTTATCAATTCACACTATTCAGAATTGATAAATCTCACACCTGCTTCCAACAACACGAAAAGCATGCTATCACTATATGACCAAACGGAAAAGAATCTGAGGAGTCTTGATGCGCTTAATTAAGACACGAATCAAAATATATTTGTTTCTATAGAACATCAAAAATTCCAAAAACAAAATCTTATTCAATTAGAAATTCAAAAAGGATCACAAGAAAAATGGTCTGTCGCTAAACTACGTGAATTGCTGAATGAACATATATCTGCAAGAGAGAGAGCAGAAAATCAAGCTGTAAATGAAATTAAGCAACTTGTTCAAAGGTCCTTGAGATTAACTACAGAAGCATTGATATCAGGCTATGGAATGGAGGACTCAAGTAACTCGAACAAGACAGTCCCACCTTGCTTCTACTGTGGTGACAGGCACTGGAGTGATGAATGTCAAATACACCGTACGCTAGATACAAGAAAACAAAATATTAGAGGTTGCTGTTTTATATTTTAAAGAAAGGTCACAAAACCAATGAGTGCACACTGTCAAGAACCTGCTACTATTGTAAACAGACAAACATTTATCATAGAAGTCTATGCCCGAAAAAGTTTGGTACTGTGCAGCAGGTACCTGCTCATTTAGTGGATGAACTTCTTGAACAAGATATTGGAGATGCAACTGAAAATGTTCTTATTTCATCTGAAGAAATGATTCTCATGCAAACAGCTAGAGGAAACATTCTAAATCCAAATAATGAAATGGAAGAAAATGCTCGCATGTAATTTGACTCAGGAAGTCAAATGACATATTATATAACAGAGGCTTTGGCCAAAAAGCTAAACTTAACACTAGGTGAGAAAAGCGAAATCGCACTTGTCACTTTTGGATCCAAGAAACCACAACTAGTAGACAGGTGACACTGTTTTGTACATAAAACTATGCGATGGAGCTATCTTAAAACTCACAGCAAATGTGATTCCAACCATTTACAGGAGAAATGCAAAGACGCCCATGAAACAAACGATTTTTGCAAAACTGGGAATATCTGTGGAGAGACAATGTACTTACTGATGCTTTACCCACCAAATTAGAGAACTCATTAGATTTACTGATAGGTAATGACTATTACCTAGATCTCATACTACCCCAGAAAATAGAAACACAGCCAGAAGTTTATATTCTCAGGTCAAAGTTAGGTTGGATTCTAGCTGGACAAACATCTGACACTGTCAAAACAACAGATGAGCAAGGCTTATTGGTGATAACGTATGGAAATGAAATTGAAAGAAATACCGCGGTGTTCACAAAAACGGATGCTGCCTTGCCAACAAAGCCAACTCTAGAAGATTTTTGGCAATAAGAATCAATAGGCATACACGAAACTCCAAGAGATCCTGAGGAAAAATAGTATTGAATCAATTTAAAGAAGCACTGCAGTATAACAATGGAAGGTATAACGTTGCATGGCCTTGGAAAGAAGGTGAAGTAGAGTTGCCAGAAAACCATGGACTAGCCCTTGGGAGATTAAAATCTTTGGTCAACAGATTAGAAAGTAATCCTGCTCTAGCAAAACAGTATGGAGATATAGTTGATGATCAACTCAACAAGGGAATCATAGAAAAAGTTCAAAATACGACAAGTTCATTTAAGAAACATTATATTCCGCATCATGCAGTGGGCAACCCAACAAAGACAACTACAAAGGTAAGAATTGTTTATGACGCTTCAGCCAAGACAGGGAAAGAAAACAACAGTTTAAATGAGTGTTTGCATAAAGGTCCCGTCCTACTGCGTTATCTTGCTGGAATTTTGCTTCGATTCCATTTATACAAAGTTGCGTTAGTCTCTGACATTGAAAAAGCTTTTTTACAAGTAGGCCTCACCAAGGAGTCAAGGGATGTTACTAGATTTCTATGGCTCAAGAACAGAAATACCTTATAACTAGAAAACAACATTCAAGAATAAGGTTTTGTAGAGTTCCGTTCAGAATTATTTCAAGTTTTTTCCTGTTAGCTGCTACATTGAAATGTCATTTGGAAAAGTGTGATTGTTCAACAGCAGAAAACATAAGTAAAAGCATTTACGTTGACAATGTTATAACAGTGTGTGATTCAGTGAATAAATCTGTTCATTTCTATACTGAAGCGAAGCAGATTTTCCAGAGAGCTGGCATGAACTTACGTGACTGGACAACCAACAGTAAGCAAGTATTGAATTGAATACATGACGAATATCAATCAAACGCAGAAGGAATGAAAGTTCTAGACCCGACGTGGATAGTTGACAAAGATAAAATGTCGATTAATGTTTGTTCTGCTATAATCACAAATTCAAGATTAACAAAACTATAAGTATTGAAGAAAAATGCCTCTGCTTTTGACCCACTTGGATTGTACAGCCCAACTATACTGCGAGGAAAGATTTTCTTACAAATGCTATAGAACAAGAATATGTCATGGGATGAAACACTTTCCTCTCAAGATATTGCTCAGTGGTATGAGATAGAAGAAGACTTAAAGAGACTATCAAGTTCAACCTTTGACAGATGCATTGGCATTCAACATACAGGAAAGTGTACGTATCAGTTACTAGTTGTTTGTGATGCATCCAAATATGCATATGCAGCTACAGTTTGTCTACACCAAAGCTGTGGAAACATGCGTAAAGTTGATTTACTGTTTTTTCCAAAACAAGACTTGCACCAAATAAACAACTAAGCACTCCAAGATTAGAGCTGCTAGCAGCGTTAATTAGTCTGAGATATTTGACTTTCTTCTAGAAAGAGTTGAATATAGATAAAGTTTCAAAACACATATGGTTAGACTCGCAGTGTGTGTTATATTGGATAGAAAGCAAAAGGTCTTTGAATACACTTGTAGCAAACAGAATTGAAGAAATAAAAGAACAGGCAGATGTTCAGTTCCATTAATACCAACACAACAGAATCCAGCAGATATCGCTAGCAGAGGTACATCAACAGATCAACTTCAGACGGACAAACTGTGGTGGTATACGCCTGACTGGCTGCTGAAATCAACAGATGAGTCGCCAGTGTGGAATTTTAGCAAAAAATTGAATCTCTTCTATCAGAAACAGAAACAGAGGTTAAGAAATCAAAAGCTTTGTATGAAGCAAAACTCGTTGCTGCAGATGGCTCCACACGACAACATTGAGAAAAAAATATATCAGTTGCACCTTATGGTATAGACATTACAAGATTTTCATCATAATTTTGTCTCTGGGTTGCAAATTTAAGTTTTTATTTCAGCGAGTCCCAGGATGCAATAGTATTGCAGACTTGTCATTAAAAATAGTGTTCTGGACTCATAAGTTTGCAGATTGACTCATTGATATGGGAAATAGTGAGTCCCAGGACCCATAGGCTCAAAATGGTAAATGAATCACTGGAAGCCTGATCCTTTTCATTCAGCAGGTCTAAAAATACAATGTGTTTCAATTGCCCTTCAGAAGGGATGGGGATTCATACAGGCGAATGGTTGTTTTTATTTTGTTTAAACATATGGAGGGGGGGCTTACTTTGTTTGGAAAGAGGACCTTTCTGTAAATGAGACTGATCAGAGCAACTAAGCCTTTGATTAAACATAGGGGCCTACTCACCAGCTATTCTAGTCCTTTCTGGGTTTTTTCACATGTACCATATTTCGTGCAGTCAGGCAAGGTTCCCAGAGCCATTACCTGGAGCAAAAACACACAAACAGCCCTTTTTAACATTGCAGAATATCTAATTTGAAAGCATTTTGTTTAAAAAAGAAAAGAGTTAACTCACAATTGGCAGTAAACTGGTATTTCCATAAGAAAATCGATCGAATGCAGATGCTTTTCTAAAAATCAAAACTTGTTCAAGTGTAAAAATCGGTTTGACTGATATTATCTGTTTAAAACTGATCATCAGCAAGTAGAAATTATGATTTAACAATCAAATATTTCAACTCATGGCCATCATCAGAACAAAAACACATATGAGAATAGATAACGACCTGTAAAAGTCTAGTTTCTTTCTCTCAACGTGTTTGTAATTTACATGACTAAATGCCACTTTATTTGAAGAGCTATAAAGGGGAAGTAATTTTGACTGTTGTGTTGTTGCTAGGCTTTCTCTCCTTTTAAGGTCTCCAGGGTGTCACATGTGTCATTCAATGCCTTTTTAATGCTTTAACACCAGTCTTTACTGCAGATTAACCAAAATCATGCAAAAAATAGCTTAATTTATCTATCTGGTAAAGTTAAGGCGTAAAGAGCAATAATTTAGGACAAAATTAAACTTCTGATTTCTTTGCAGTATTAAAAAGCCCCATGAATTTTATTTCACAATTTAACTTTTCAAAGTGTCCTCTTTCTAATAATATATGCAGTAACACACAGAACTGCTGCGATTTGGAATAGTTTGTGATCAAATTTGACCCCAAACTCTTTTTTTTATCAAAAATCCAAATATTTTTGAAAATAAAATATATCTAAGGTGCTCCAATCTCTAAACTTTTTTAAAAATCACAAAGCTTAATCTATCTTCTTTGAAACATTAACTTTAAATTACTGATAACATTTAGCTTAATTCAATGAATAAGGAAAATAAAATGAGGGTACGCATTTTCATGAAAGTGCAATTTTTCGGAACTTCTCGTTCTGTTACCATGGAAACGGTTGCACTTTTTGAAAAACTACACAAAGTTTATTATTAAAGTTGATGCATATCTACTTGAATATAACGTTTTTATCAAAATCCCTGACTATGCGTGGTCAAAATACTTTGATGGTTACAGAGAAATGCTCTTAATCTCTGGTCATCTCTAACATTTTACTTTAACTTTTTTATGATATGACATGCTAACTGAGACGCGCGTGTAAGATTATGTTACAGGATAACAGATAACCGTACAGTCAAAAAGTAAAAAAAAATAGTTATCCACTACAGGTTCAATGCTTGGCACGGTGTCTGTTTGGGAGTATTGGTTATTTTGAATTAATGAGCTACGTATATATATTATATATGTTCTGCGCAAAGTAGGAATCGATACCATTCCAGAATGGCTCTGCAAAAAGTAAGAATTCCTACTTGGTTGCGCAAAGTAGGAATACTTACTTTGCGCAGAGCAATTCTAGAATGGTCCCTGCGCAAAGTAGGAATATGGACCAAGTAAGAATAGTTTTGATTCTTTTCTATCCTTTATTAGGGCGAATGTTGAATCTCATTTTAAACCTTGCTGGGTGCTTGTTTGACTGAGATATTATTTTCTGGTCTGTTAAACTATTTAAATGTGCAACAATGAACGACAATTGAGACGGTATTAGAAGAGGAATGCTTACGTTTTCCTTATGGAAGCATTGGTTTAAAAGACTTCTCTTTATTTGTTGACCTAGAGTGACTTGAAAAATGTTTTAAACAATTTTGTTTAGGATGACTGAAATGTAAAGGGATCCATAGGAAAACGTAAACAAAATGTCTATTTACCGAACAGGAAATTCTGTTTTTGCGTACCGTCTTGACATGCCATAGCTCTTGACTAGGGAGTAAAACAACAAACCAAACAAGCAAGGTTTCCTTAAGATTTAAAATATATTAGTAAATGAGGCGCTATGGGAAGCAACACAGGCTGAAATTTATTATAGAAAAGTTGAATATGAGATTTCCAACAATGTGGTATATGCGACCAACAAAACCCTATATCAGCTTGCGCATACGTGCAGTCTGATCAGTGCAAGTCGCTTGCACATTCTATGAGTGTTAAGCTATTGTCTAAGCTTAATTTGGAGATTCCAAGCTTAAGGTGGTATGGGACCCATGTCAAAAGATAACTGAGTGTTTTTTTTAAAAAAAAATTAGAGTTATCTTTATTTATTGTCTTAAAACGTACAAGTATTGGCGTTCACAAAAAATATCATTTATCAACACATCTGTATGACCAAATATATTTTGACCGTCTGGTCCAGCTTCACCCCTCAATGCGTTCCTAGTTATATTCTTTGAGTTTTCGCTTACTGTAAAGGCGGCAACCTCATGAATGCGCAATTATGACTGGTCAACCTTAGGATAGGTAAAAGCTATAATTTAGGCGTGGTTTTATTCAAAAGTAACTTTATCATCTTTCGCCATTATCTCAGTATAGACACAAAACACATTATTTAGTCCTTTAAACGCCAGCAAAATAACTGCATCTGAAAATGTCTATTTAACATAAGCATAGAGGCAAACATTATGGACCCAGATCAGACTGCTCCTGTAGGAGCAGTCTGATCTGGGTCCACACTGTTTATCTTTGAGGCTTCGCATACTTTAGTGGACGACAAAAACATACATTTTGTGATTATGCGCTTTAAGGGTTAATAAATGTGAGTTCAGTGTGTAGACGGTTAGGATTTTCATGAAATGCACGCACGTTTACGCGGCCCAAGCAACTTACTAATTCTTCACCAAATTATAAATAGAACCTGATTTCTCTTGTTTAGCAGATGAACAAGTCCGAACAAAGCCCAGATATTAAAGTTACCGCCTTTACAGTAAGTGTTAAGTCTATTAATACCTGGTCAGGCAATTCTGGTCAGAAAAGTTAATATTCATGCGTATTCAATGTATGTACATAATCGCTGATAAAGTGTCTTGCCCCGTGACACAACACTATGGCTCTGGTGATTCACAAATTAGTAATCCTTCGGTTCAGAGTTTAACACTACAAATTAAACCACTTTGCTTCTTTCCATTATCTTTGTAAATATGACATCGTAGGTGGGAGGGCTCCCTTTTTTAACTTGGATAAAACCCAAGAGCAACATATTGGACACTGTGAGAGCGCTCGCCAAATGCTGGGGCGTGCCTTTGTGCTATTTCTAGGTTGCACGTGGGGAGTTTTTTTTACTGAGGCTTATTTTGTATTTATATATATGCAAGCTGTGAATAATCTTATATGGCCGTTCACATATGCATGCTTGTCTTAGCATTAACTAATTGCATTTATGAAAAGAACTAAACTCGTGTATCATCCCTTCTTTACCCATTGCCGCAGTGGTAGAATGTTCAACTTGAGACCAAATAGTCCTGGTTTGAGCCCTATTGCTTGTTTGTTTGTTTACTTATTCGTAGCGCAGTCGGTAACGTGTCTGGCTACAGATGCCGGTCTGACTGCAGATCCAGGGTTTGCGAGTTCGATCCCGGCCGGGTCCCATACTTTCATGGAGATTGATCGTGAAATAATTTCTACGGTCATTCTCCTCTCTTCTGCTGATTCATTCAAGAAGGGTTGTTTTCAGTTACAAGTGAAAGTATGTGCATGAGTTACTGGTTAACCGCTTGTTCAAGCCTGCCCAGGAAAAAGTGTGGTTAGGTGAACTGACCATCCCGCAATGACCATAGCTGTTGACTTGGGACGTAAGGCAACAAAACTAACTAACTAACTTATTTGTTTGTTGGTTTGTGTTTATCATGGGAGTGACATAACGACATGTACCACTAGTGGTTTACAAATTTTGGTAACGCAATGACGTCCGTAATGGTTTCTCATATAATTATATGGCAACATCAAAGAATAGTTCCACACAATTTCTAAACGAGATTTAAAAGTAATTTTAAGGTCATACAATAAATAGAACCTAACAGTTGTGCTCATGTTTTATTAAATGTATTATGCTTGTCACGAATAAGTGCCAAAATCTTGGCAAGCCTCGCATTTCATCTCTTAACAGCTCGTTTACTTCAATATTGGGATCAAACGTGATTTTCTATGTATTACCACCTGCTAGATTACCAGGGTGGTGTTGAAACCCAAACCAGAAAGGTGAGGGTAATGACTACCACTGAGGGGTCGAGCAGATATTAGTGTATCAGAAAACCATTAAGCATAATATAAGGTCATTTTCTCGCTTGAAAACGTGCTAAAACGGTCTCGAAATAGAACATTTTCCCAGATCAAAGACTTGCGTCATCCTGACGACACTTCTATACGCGTTACTGCTGATGATATCAATTTTTTGTAACGAATGCAGAATACGTATACTGTACGTAAAGTAAAGAAAAAAAGAAAAGAATAAAAGCAACAACTAAAAATTGCTATGAATCAACAGCATGTGAATTGCCCTTCCCTCTCTCTCTCTCTCTCTCTCTCTCTCTCTCTCTCTCTCTCTCTCTCTCTCTCTCTCTCATACACTCACCCTCATTTTTGCCCACACAAGCGCGCGCGCACGAACGCACTTATAAAGGTCTTAAGGGGTCTTAGAACGTGCCAAATGAGGAGTAGACAAATAAACGGCTTTTCGCACACGGACCTAAATTAAACGACATCAACTCAAACAATACACTGTCTACACACACGGACCTAAATTAAACAATGAAGCAGGTATGACACTCCATGCCTGTTTTTATTTCAGAGGTAAAAAAAGAAAATAGCACAAAAAAACGAGCAGGGTGACATATGCCTTTTAATTAATTATAAGTTTCTATGCAAAATTTCCTTCAAAATGATAAGTTTTTTGTTTCTGTAGTTACATTGTGTGACATTTTTTATTCAAGATTTTAACGATTTTTTTGCCCTAATGTTTTTATACAAAATAGATTTTAGCTTATAAAATAAGCTACGTGCCTTTTTTCGCTGTTTTTTTGTTTCCTTTTATTAGCCGATAGCATGTAGCGTATTCCCAGGAAAAATATGGCATTTCTCACTTTCAATCATTTTAAAATATGAGAAATTGATTTTGAAAAACTCATGCATTACGATTTTTAAAGTTTTATAACTTTTTAAAAAGCACGGTAAGGTCCTGTTTTTTTAGCTATTTTTTAACATATCAAAAGATGGTAACTTTTTGGACAGATGCTGATGAGTCCGGTACTAACTTAAAAGGAGGCTGCACAGGCTCGTCTGAGACTACACTTGTCAAAGTGCCACATTGTTGGAAATCACATGTCGCAGCTCTTTTATGTTGTTGTTGTTGCTGCTGTTTTTGTTCGTTTTGTTTCTTTGCCCTTGCTTCGTTAAACTTTTCATATGCCTGGTTTTGTAGCTATGGAAACTAGAGTATGCCTAAAAGAAAACTTGACTGCGTTGCCGCATACATGCTATAAATATAGGTCGAAAATCGTTTTAACTTGAAAATATTGTGTTTGCAAAAACCATATTTTTCTGTTATTACAGAATACTGTTCCACTCAGCGGAAACAGCGGAAACGCGCCTATTCTTACTTTAGGTATAAAGAAAAAACATAAATATTTGGGCCTACATACGAGATTTTTTGTACTTATTACATCATTGAGCAACGAAGGCTACGACGAGTCTGTACATTTAGACAGGCTCGCCTTCGCATGCCAGAGTATAGAATACATGTAATTGCACATATGCGATCAGTTCAAAAATATCGCCTGCTAGCCCATTAATCACAATAAAAAGAATAAAAAGAGAAAATAGTTGGCCATCCAGAGCCCGAAAAAAAATCTGTTGGCATTTTTGAGTACATTTTGGCATCCATGCTCAAAGTGAATCTTGATGTGTTTTAAGAAGGATAAGGGTGGCTGCCAATGCTGGACATGTCCCAAAGTCCCAGAATTAGGTCAAAGGTCAACTGAGTGCAACTTCTTGAATATACGTCAGGTTTTAGCGTTTTTATCAATTAGCTATCCAAAATTGTGATTCAAAGTAATGCAAAATCTCTTTTGGATAATACAGCCATGCTATATAAACAAACAGCATCATCAAGGCATGATGTGTGTTTGGATCAAAGGTCATTTAAATGCAAAATCGGTGAAAGTTGTAGCAATATTTTATTGATATAGGGGCAAAATTCTAATTTTAAGTTCCCTTCTATCCTAATGGAAGAATTTTTTATTGCTATCCTGCCAGGTGTGTGTCTATCATGTGTAGAAAGCAATGATTTACCAAGTTTCCCAGGGTCAAATATTCATTATAGGCATGTAAAGTACGTAACTGTATAAAATCAATTAAAATGTAATACAGCCATTTCATTTTAAAGAAATATTTTTTTGCTCAATGCTTTGTATGAGTACGTCATTTTATGCAATTATCTATCCTTTTATACATATGATGTGTTTAAGTTGTTACTTACGTTACATTTTACCATCTGAAATTGAGTCATTTCTCAAGGTATATGTTCCTAGCTACAGCTTTTATGAAGGACTTGGCCATGATCTCATGCTTATAGGACTAAAATATATTTCTTTTCTCATTTCACACATGTGTTGTGTTCGTTCCCATCTTTGAGTAATTGTAAAACACTTTTTCAAGGCCACTACCTGCTAATTGCATATACTAGGCAGGACTTCGTGAAAACACAAAGACCAAGCCTCCTTTCATAAAACATCAGGCGTGTTGAAACTATGATTGAATATGGTAAATACCCTACATTGGAAGGAATATATTATCACATTGATCTTCACATGGGCCTGTTAGCAGATGGTAACATATATAACATAAAGCTAATATACAGGTACATTTCTAATAACTTTTTGTTTGGTATATCATAGAAATAGCCCTGACATTAAGGGTTATCCTCCATATAACTTTAAACATTTAATTGTAGGGTGTCCTTTCATTTGCACATATTAATGAAGTGATGTGGATTCAAAAGCAGCATTTCTTTGAGATCAAGCTGCTTGTGTTAACGTATTCATCCATATATGGAAGCAGTATAGATATGATATTAAAGACATCCTCTTATTTGAGGATACGATAAAATATATATCTATGTCTGTCACAGCACAACTTTTTATACCTTGTAATTGTTTCAGTGTCGATAAATTCAATTCTAAGCATCATTATTAAACACATTTTGCTTATTATTTTTTGCAATGATGATAGAATTCAAATGCTATGAGGTTATTGGCATGTGTTTCTTTATGTTATTCTTTTAAACCGTAAAATTCCAATGCACGTTTTATTCCAAATTAAATTTCCCCAAAACAGATGTCTGGTGACTTCTTGGGAACATAGGCATTCACCATATTGAAGCACCTGATGATTCAATTGTGTTCATGTTTTTTCATCAGTTTTGGGTCATTTCTTAGTATTTAGAGTTAATGTGTTCTGAAATGGTTATCTAATATGTACATTTAATAGCATAATCCATTGGTTTAGTATCTCCGATTTGCTTGATGTATATAAAATCCTTAGGTAGTTAACTCGCCTGTTCTAGTGTAGAAGCTATCTGTTAACCATGACAATTTGCTAAGACAGGGATTGATTGCATATAGGGTAGTTGACTTACATTAATGTATACATCTACTGCTCGTAGATACAAGTGCAATATATCACATTGGATAACACTTGTAACTGGTAACATACTCGAAATGTGCAGTTTTAATATGGCAATACTCTTGAAATAAAACTGAACTACTTTCCTTTCACTATATACAAGATGGTCCTCAAACAGTGTAAGTCTTCACAAATATCTACAATGATATTGGTACAAGAGTGAGCAAGTTGTTGCTTAAAATGCTTTCTACAAGCTGTTGTCGGCAATGTTGTTCACATTTTAGATAGTTTTGCATATATATTTAAGACTATCACAATAAGCCTAATTTAGTAAACCTTTTAAAACCAACAAACAGACCATAACTCACTTTTCATAAGACGTATATAAAACATGTACTAGGGTTAAAAATAGCTTAACAAAATCAAATAGTGCATAAACAGAACTAAATACAAACTACCTTGTGAATAAGAAAAGCAAAGAAATCAGCTGCGTGTGACACTACTTTTTCAACATTAAGTTTAATCTGTGAGTTTCAAAGATGCAAACCATACTAGTGAATTTTGGAGTCATGTTTTTGTTTTATGCTTAAGAATAAAAAGTTAACAGATCTTTAAGATAAAGTATCACTACGTTCGAATGATTTGTTGTTTATAATACCATGAAATATGTTCAGATGTTTTACAAGACTGCTACATGGCTCAGGTAACCTTACCTCAACCAACCTAAGTCTAAGATTTTAATGGGGACAGATGATAAATTAATTTTATAATGTAATTGTCAACAGTGAAAAGTGAAAGTTAAAAGAATTCAGCATACAAGGAAAATCTTTTATACTAGATCTATGTAACATCCTATATTTGGACATAAACCATGCAGGTTTTGTACTACGATGTTATATTTGCAATCTTCAAAAACCTATACCTGCTATAGAAGACACTCAGCACTACCCCTGCCTTAATTCCTGCCTTGCCACTAGATGTATGAAATATTGCTATGCTTTTTTAAGTAAATTATTGATGTTAAGTCAATATTTAAATCATGATGTATATTTTGCTTATTTATCGTTATGTACCATTGGTAGAAATCTGAAAACTGCAATATGAATGTAAAAGAACCAAGCAAATTACAAAAAGTAATTGAGTAAGACCAGGAAATGCCAAATTCACATATTACAGATCAACCCATAGCACTCTTTAAAATTGTCTTATGTAGAATAAAAAAGGTAGTATATGTAAGCGAATTAAGGAGAGCAGACCCAAATTTATATAAGCCTAACAACCATTTACTACCTTTATCCATTTATGTAAGGCACCTTTTGTTACCTACGTATAAATACAACCTGATGCTAACATTGACTACAAACGTTGAAGTAGTCAAAACTGTCAACAATGCAGATCATCAGTTAAACCAAATATCAACGTTTATTCAAGAGTTAAGCGTCAACGTTTCATCAACTACCTACAAAGGGGTTGAGTGAATGTTGATATAAGGTTGATCAACCAATCAACCAAATTTCAACGTTGACTCAACGTTGAATCAACGTTATGTGCCTGCTGGGTACGTTACCTCATTAATATATGTGCAGCAATTTAAGATCCATTATTGTTAATATAGTTATGATTTGATTTCATTATGGAAGATATTTTGCCAATTCCAATGCAATGTAAATAATAGAAAAATGAATCTGTAAGCAGCTATGCGTTACATGCTTGAGCCAGTACAAATTAAATACTATCTAGAATAGTTCATAACATCTAAATATGAGATGGGTTCTGAATGCTGAACTCGCTGTCGTGATTTTGTTTTTTGTTTATTTAGGGTACATATTAATTATCGTCTACATAATGTTAATCAATGGTGCACTAATTTAGGAGCCTTACAATAATTTTGTATTGCTGGTGTAAACGAGAACATGTTGAGTCTAATGCCTTAAATAGTTAGAAACTAAATATTTTCAAAATTATTGATTGTAGAATTTCATTTTATTGCAACAATTTAGATCTTCAACCACCTAAACCTAAATTCACTTTTAGACACTTGAAGAAAGGGGTCCAGGAATTCCATAGGAGGTTTGTTTTGGCCCCCACAGATAAGGCTTCTAACAATGTTGTGGTCGTTTGAAAAAGATACTATATTAACACCCTTAAGCAAGAGCTTAGCACTGCAAAATCATATGAGCATAACAGGCTTGATGAGATGTCTATCATTGATAGTCATCGATGCCATATGGCAGCTAAGTTTTGGTTGTTTGTTTATTGGTCTATTAAAATTCAGATGAAATTCTTAATAAATTGAAGTCTAGAGGTTTTCTAGCATCTGGTTTGTCTACATATGATTTCTCTATTCTCTATACTACATTGCCTCATAATCTAATCAAAAAAAAAACTAGCATAATTAATTGAACAAACATTTAACAGAGAGGGCTCAATTTATTTGGTCTGAATGATAAAAAATGCCTTTTTTACTTCTGAACAACCTAAACGATATAAATTTTGGTCTTGTCAGAAAATGTGTGATGCGCTCCATTATCTTTTGGACAATATATTAATAAGATTTGGTTCGAAATTATATAGACAAATTGTAGGTATTCAATGGGTACTAATTGTGCTCCTCTTGTTGCAGATTTTTTTTATTTTATTATGAGAGAGACTTTATGCTGTCTCTGTCAGACAATAATCAAGCTGACATTATATAAGCTTTTAACTCAACCTCCAGATATTTAGATGACTTACTTAATATTGATAATTCTTATTTTGAACAAATGGTAGGTCAGATATATCCCACTGAACTTCAGTTAAATAAAGCGAATTCTTCTGATACTGAAGCTCCATTTTTTCACTTGAACTTGTCAGTTACAAATGGCATAGTTTCTTCTAAACTTTATGATAAACAGGATGTTTTAATTTTGAAATAGTAAATTCCCCTTTCTTGATGGAGATGTTCCTCCCTCTCCTTCCTATGGTGTATTTATATCTCAGCTTATTCGTTTTGCTAGTGTGTGTTCTAATGTTGATGACTTCAACAACAGAAACTTATTTTTAACTGCTAAATTATTAAAACAAGGTTATAGATATCATAAAATTCGAAAATCATTTTCTAAATTCAAGCACAGACACTCAGAGTTAATTGTTAAATACAACATTGGGTTTAAAACTCTTCTGCAACAAGGCATATCAGAACCAATATTATATGGTGATTTAGTTTTAAATTCAAGCGAATTGTTGGAAAACCTAATTTTAGTGATCAATTCAAAAAGATAGTAAAACGTTATATAATGGTTGGCTATAACTTGGATATCATGCGACAGTCTGCATGCCTAGTTTTAAACCCAATCACGGTTTATAGCTATGGTATCCTCTTTAATTGCACGACGGTGGATCAGGCCTCAGACTCTATGATGGCTCTGACGTAATGCTTTAATCGGTGGGTTGGTGCCTGATGCTTATCTGTAGCTGGACCCACTGTGGCTCAATTTGAGGTTTTCTTTAGCTCTGACTATCTGTGAGTCATGAGCCCTTTTCTTTGTTTCATCATGGTGTGTTTATTTGATTTTAGTGTTTCTCCATGATGGTACATTGCATTAGTTAGATGGCATCCATGCGAGCTGATCATTTTTTGCACTACAACAACAGCAAAATCTAGGGCGAACATTTGGTACCAGTAAAATGCATTTAAGCGCCCTGGTGGCTTAGGCTGCTGTCCGTTCTAAGGCGGTGGTTCTGTTGGTGTTAACTTTTATCCTATTGTAACTCCCTTTGTGGGAGTCTGTAATTGATATATGTTTTGTTGTACGTTACTTTATGTCCATTCTAGTTTTGCAATCATCTTGATGGGAAAGAGAGAGCTGATTGCTTTGCTTAATTTGTCTTTCTGGTGTCTTGTGATGGTTGAGTGCCACGGGGTTGTCTGCGGTTTGTGATTGTGGTATTTCCTGATCATAACCACTTACTATTTTTAATCATTTGTCAAAATATACCAGAATTAATTGTTCTCCAGATTGGCCATTCATTTGAGGGAGGTATGATGGAACGAAATTAACAACTCCACACTGTGTAGCAAGATGACCACATTAATCTTGCAGGGACATGATTTAACCTGAAAATGAAAATGACAAAATGAATAAATTATTAATTATTAATAGTAAAACATCTTCAGGTGCACAAATATGTTTTTCTGCGTTGTGTTTGGCTGACTGGTTTCATATAATATACATGCATTTAAACAACTATTTAAGTTGTTGTTTATTTTAGACAAGAACAACTGATTTTAAGGTTAACCAAATTTTAAGGTTCTCATAGGTACAATTATTGCATTTGTATGTTAAAACCAAAGATCTCCAGTAGGACACACTACGCTCACAAACAGTGATTGAGTACAATTTAGTTATTTCCAGAAAGACAGATACAATCATAGATAGATAGATTTATATATGGATGGATAGATAGATATATACAGCAAATATGCATGTACATGTACGTAGATAGATATATAGATAGATAGATACGTTTTGCCTTTCATGTCGTGTAATTTTTGAGTGTACTGCATCAGACCTACAAAATAAAATCTTAGAATAAATTTCTGTAACACTTTAAATTGGTCAAACTATTATAAGGGACCAAATCGTGTCATATTGAATTGTCCTGGGTCTATTTGAATGCTTTCAAAGAGAGAGAGAACCTACTTTGTAGCATGACCTGTATATTTTTGACTTTGTGATAGTTACCGGCTGCATGGATTTCAAATGTTGAATATCCCACTGACATTACATTTACAGGGACCACGGCACACCGACATCATAACCGAAAACAGAACACATAAACAAGAAACTCAAAATACGAAAGTAAAAAGTTAAAACACCGAAATAAAAACGACATAACACAAAACACAATGTCATATATAGGCTTCCATAATAGTCCTACTAGAGATCAACGGTGGGTCAGAGCACCGTTACTCTAGTAGATTGCCTGGTTCCCTCCTCTAGCCCTATCTAACAAGATGGGTTCAAGATTTGTCAGTAGCTTCAGAATAATATGTTTTAGAAAATAATTGCTCGCTGTGCTCTATTTGCGGTCCTACTTATTCGTTATTGTTAATTAAAGTTGGCTGTGCAGTATATGAACATCATTTTTGTCTGCAATGAAGAATTGAAAAGGGGGCATGCAAGGCTATTCACTTTGTTTACTTGGCAACCAACTAAAGTTCCAACTGCAGCCGTTCGGATGTAAACGTGTGCGGGCAGCTATTACGTTAGAACTATAGTCCGAACTCAAGTTCGATTCGAAGTGGGCCAAAGTCGTCGTCAATGATCACGCCCACTTGACACAAATGAAATACCATCTGCTAAAGGATTATCAATGACCAATGAAGTGTTAACACTCGCACAAACTCTTTTGTATAAGCTCCACCCAACTAATATTACGCTGATAAACAGTTAATGGTAATTTGTTTAGATGTCTCAGTTATAAATAACCAATTGAAAAGGACGCTTTTTAAACATTGAGAGAAATGTACGCATTTGCCTATTGTGTAATAAAAATGAGTTAGGATATGAGTTTCACTATCTGTTTAATTGTGAATTCTTTCATAGAAGCAGAATCAAATTTCTTTCCCTTTGGAGCTTCAGATTATCTAACAGTCTAAAGTTTGAGAAATTATTGAGCTCAGATGATAGAGCAGTCTTGACTAAATTAGCACTTTTTATAAAGATAATATTCACTAAATTCAAATAATACAGAAACTACCATCTTCCTCTTGAAATGCGTATAACATGCAGTTTTCTTTTTCTTTTCTAAATTTTAATCTTTTGTATGTTTGTGTGTTTGTATTGATAGGTATGGAGGCTGTGTAGACCTGGACAGGACTTTTTCTATGGGAGTAGGCCTGTCAGGTAAGCACTGTACCAGACCTCTGGATAAGTGTGCGTTATTGAAAATTATTTTTCTTATCAACGAAGGGAAAATATATAGACTCTTAGGTGCTCTGAGGTACAGGCTCAGAGAGACGGTTCTTTTAGGCGCCCAAAACAGGTGTTAAAATTAATTGATAGGAGAAATTTCCTGATTTTATGTTAGTCGGTTTCCTGCCTATGAGTGAAAACAAATGTTGATGATGCTCCGGAGAGGCGTCTCAGTGAGGGGGTTCTTTTGAGCACCCTGAACAAGTTTTTACGTGGATGAATGGGAGAATTTCCGAATTTTAGGCTAAACTAATTGATGTTAGAGCTGGTAGATGTGTGAGTTTCCGAATTTTTAAGCTAGGAAGGTTGGTCTAATTATTAACGTACACGTAATTGTAATTGGGCTTTCATATAAATTTATGATTTAAAACATGGTGTGGGTGCAGAGGGATCGCCCCGGTGCGATGGTTCTTTTGAGCGCCCACAAGGTCTGTTTGAATCGATGGATAGGATAATTTCTCCAGGTTGTCCGATTCCGAGTCAGTTTTCTTGTTATGTCATGGATGCTCGTGAGGGCCGTCCCCTTTGGAACGGTTCTTTTGAGCACCCACGACAAATATTAAATTGAATGGATTTGAGAACTTTTCTAGTTGGTACAATATCTAAGGAGTAGTCTCACTGTTCGAGTAATTGAAATTTAGCTTTCATATATTTAGAGACGTACTCACGAAATTCATGCTTAAAGCTGCATACTCTGTAACTATGAACATTTTTCGATTTTTTTTTCTTTTTAAATCATTTGTAAAAGTAGAATTAAGCTATGATTTCACAATAAAAATGTTCAGTACAGCTGAAAACTGCATGGAAAAGTGAATTATCTTATCAAATAGGTGTATTTTTCTCTTGTTGGTAATTATTTGCGTCCCTCCAATAATTATAGACCGTTGAATTTTAACATAAATGCAGTTGTTTTGATAGTTATAACTTGTTAAGATTTACGAAAATGGTATCATAATTACCTGAATTTGAGTATTTTTTACTGCGTTTTTGAAAAATAAAAACATTATTTTTAAAATAAGAAGATCAAAAGTTACAGACTATGCAGCTTTAAAACATAAAACCTCATGTAAATTGCTTTGGCGTTAATAAATAGCATTCGCTAGAAAGACCGACCGACCGAAAAGAAATGAATTTTCATTCCTTTATCTTCTTATTGCATGTAGTGAATTAAGAAAACTATTTTTTAAGAATTTAGATTCGAAATAAATGAATCAAAAACCCCTCTCGAAGATTGGGAAGTTTTGCTTGGGAAGAAGCTGTGTCTCCGCTTTAGTGTGAAAAAACAACCATAATAACTTGGCATTGACACCGGGTTCAACTGAGGATGAGAGGCGCCATGTTGGACAACTTTTTGAAATCATAGGTTATTCAAGTAAAAAGGAGCATTGTTTACTAGAACGTATGTGTTATCCATATACGTGCTTAGCACGAGGGGCCATTGGCCCCGCTTTGCTTTGCACGTATTATGTTAAGAGTACTCTCTCAAATCTACTAACATGCTAACAAAACAAAAACTATGCATCTTTAAAAAAGGATTGGCTAATGAACAGAAGATTAATAAAAATGCAGAACAAAGTAACAATGAATAGCTCTGTATTAGTCCGTAAGATGAAATGAACTAAGTGGGCTAATTAAGGAGTTGGTTGCACACCCTAGGCACCAAGGTTCCTATACATCATTTTAAAGCTGAAAGTATGCTGAATTTGATGCACGGTAATGTCAAGCTGTAAACCTGTGCAGCTACTTGTACATGTAAACATGCAAACATAGACGTGTAGTAAGCGAAAAGGTTTTTCACATAGTGTGTGCAGCAATTCTAGGTAACCTCAAGTATTTTCTTTATAAAGCTGTTAATCAACATTATTATGGTAAATATACCTAAGGAAAAAAAGATACACAACAGGTGGAAATATAATTTTTGCGTGGGTAAATTACGATTTAATGAAATTTCTTTGGAAAAAGTATTTTTAGCATGTGATGAAATAACAAAACGTCATTTTAACGCTAGAATTTACGCTACACAGTGAAAACATACCAAAACGTAACATTGGACGTGAACGTCAGAATTAAAAATCACAAAACCCAGTCTTTTGCATGCTTGGTAAGTGGCGTCGACTTGGCAATTTGCAAATAAAAAAAACGTCCAATCATATTCGTAATGCAGTCGAATATTGTGTCAAAACCGGCTACTTGAACGCCAAGATACACTACGTCAGAGAATAAGCAATTTACATCACTTAGAGCCGCCAAGTTTGTATATACGTGGTAAAACATACCTAGATGCATCAGGACATGCATTCTCGGAAAAACTGACTTTTCAGATACCGTCGAAATATGCTAGCTGGATGTTCATATTGACGTTAGCCAAACAGAGCACGTCATAATACAAACGAAACACCTGATTACATGCTGAAAGTAAATACTAAACTTGCTTTAGCTGTAACCAAAATTCTGTCACTGGAGCGCTTTCATTGGAAAAACGCATAAACCATATGAAAACCATTACAATGGAGGATAACAGATTTTGATGCCATAATTGACGTATTTTGACGTCAGAAGATGTTCAATCAAAATTATTGAATAAAACTCAAACAGAAAAGAAAGTTTACGCACCTAACGCAATATTCATAGTTGACGTTAAGCCGTTTCTGAATCCTGCAGGATGTTTGCTGGCTGATCATTTCCGTTATTCGCAATCTATGCTATCTCTAATTTACCAACTAGAAAAGTTCTCAAATCCATCCAATTAAATACTTGTCCTGGGTGCTCAACAGAACCATCTCAAAGGAGACAACCCCGGACATGCGCATCCATTACATGTTTTTATTCACAAACAAGAAAACTGGCTTGGAATCAGACAGTCTGGAGAAATTATCCCATCCATCAATTTAAACACTCATTGTGAAAGCTCAAAGGAACCGTACCACCTGGGCAATCCCTCCGCGCACCCACAATATAATTGAAATCATAAATATATGTTAAAGCCCAATTACAATTACTCAAATAACTAGACTTTTATTCATGATGGCATATGCATGTATTGCTTCCCACGCAGGCCCGTGTATATGTCCGTTCGTCGGTCTGCATTCAGTTTTGTCACAAACAATGCGTGTACTTTAGAATTTGTTAATCATTTGGGAAATTGCGAAGAGTTCGGTGGATTTTTATACATTACGATAAAGACGTTGCTTCCGCAGTAAAAAAAATAAATAAAAAGTTAGAAAAAAACTACTTACTGTTGCTCAACCCTTGTATGTCCGTTCGTCTGTCTGTATTTTCGTCACAAAAATCGTGTGTACTTAAGAATTTGTTAATCGCTTGGACATTTCGATAGAATTTCTCAAATTTGTGAAGTATGGTGAGACGCTTATTGTGCAAGATATAATTCTAGTGTAGGGGCCAAACTGAGATATATGGGCTATTTTGCGAGTTTGTTGCACCCCCCAGGAAGAAAAAGTTGGTTACTATTTTCAGTCAGGGGCATGTCTGGGGGCCTCAGAAACCCATGTTTTACTAAGTTTTCTGTGGTCAATTTTCTGTAAATGGCCTGTAATCAACGTTACCCCACAAACATTGAAAATAGCAGTACACAAAATACAAGACTAATAATATATTTTGTAATAGTATCAATGAATCTATTAGAGGTTTAAATGTTTAACATAGTCATAAATATCAATTGCAGACGTCTGTGAGATGTTTTACCACTCATCAGTGTAACGTATGTTACATTTAATTCGAAATTGCAGATAATGACTTTATAGATTGCATATAAGAATGAATCATGTTCCCCAGCCACAGGAAGAGAAATGTGGTTACTATTCTTAGTCTGGGACATGTCTTGGGGCTATATAAACCCATGGTTTAGTAAGTTTTCTATGGTTAGTTTTCTGTAAGTGAACTGTTATCAATGTTACCCGTATTTTGAAAATAGCAGTACACAAAATACAAGACTAGTAGGATAGTTTACAATAGTATTAATGTAATTAATTGAGTTTTTCATGTTTAAGCTAGACATAAACATCAATTGCAGACATCTGTAGTTTGTATGTCTGCTCGCCAGAGTTACTTACGTTACATTGTTTTACGAAATTGCAGATAATAACTGTATAGATTGCATATACCATAAATCATGTTCCCAACCTTAAATGTGCGGTAAAGATCCCTAATCTAATGATGAATTTCCATTTTTCCATTTTTGAATCTATTTATAATTTGTAATTGGAGATAATTTGTAGTAAGATAAATGTTAAAATATGCTTATAAGCATATCATTTCTACTGGCATACAGATTTTATATTTCAACCATATACATTGCATTGGAATTGACAGTGCCTTCTTTCATCTCTGTCACAATTAAATGAAAAGAAACAACATTAAAAACAAGTTTTACTATCATTGAAATTTGATTTCTGTCAATATATAAGTAAGGTATCGTAAGTAACAACAATAGAGTTTTGCGTAAATGGATATACTAAAAATTGTGGAGAGTAGACTCATATTTTTACCTAAGCCTGACGACACGCAGAATCTACTCTCCACACATTTTAAAAGTTTCATTTATAGACAAATTATTTAAAATAAACATTAATCTAAAAGACATTTGTAATTTTGTTTGATCCTGTTACTTTGATACATGTATTGTAATTTGCAGATTGTTTATCAATGGTTAATAGCAATAAACATGATATTTACTTTATGATTTAAATATTGGACTGAATATACCGTACCTTAATAAATAAATTTAAATAGGAAAGCAATATTTCCTGTAACTGGTGGCAAGGCATGAGGATAGTATGGGTGTCTTGCAGAGCACGGGCTTTCTGTCGACTTTACACAGAGGACACATCTTAAAACTAGTAAAGTTCCAGCTGAGCCTTCTTTGAATGGGTAACGAATTGGTCAAATTTGACGAGTCACTGTTTTACAAGATATCAACCCTTTACACTATATGCATAGATTTGTCAAGCCCATAACAAATGTAACAACACACTGTCATTATTTTAGCTTAGATATGTTTTCCTGCGACAACATGTTCCCTTTTTGCCTGTAGAAGTATTTTATCATGCCTGAAAAAACTATGTTTGCTAAAAAGTGAGAATGACCATGAAATGTCACAATCACAGACTGTAGATCAAACAAAGGTACCGTGAGGAAGAAACACAGAACATTTTAGGTCTTGGCTGCATTTTGTTAAAATCTAAAATTCCTCTATCGTTTTTAAAAATTAAAAATATGATATCAATCAAAGTACTTATCAGTATAGAAATAGCATGGTTTATACCAAAATGTACCGGATGCTTTGTAGATCTAGCATTTACTATTTTTCTTGTATGCTTAATACATTAATTTTCTCTGTTGACAATTACATTTTGAAAAAAAAAATCAATGTATCCCTAGGCCTGTCACAATTGCAATCGTCTATTCTCTTGGTGAACACGATTTCATTATATCATATTGTAAAATGCTTATTATCTTATTATATTATACCGCAATTTAATTTCGAAAGAAATTATTTTGTTTGTTAACCAAGCAAGTTTGAAGTAAAGTAACCTGAGCGATACGCATAGACTTAAAAGCATATTACGTGGTAACATTAATTACAAAGCTATTTCATGGTAACATTAATTGCACATGTTTTGTCTGTTAGTGAAGCTTTATATTAAAGTCCATTCTGATGAGTTATTCTAAAGCTTTAATCATAAACACGACTCACTGTAATTCAACAACATGGTTCGAATTTCTAATACTCACAGATTAAATTGTCGAATGAGTGTCTGTTGAAAAAGTAGTGCCACAACTCATGCGCAGCTGTTAGCTTTCTTACATTATTCACAAGGAAGTCCTTTTTTCATCCTTTTTTGCACCATTTGGTCTTGTTGAGCTATTTGTAACACTGATACATGTTTACACATGAGGAGTAAGAGACTTATGATCAGTTTGTTGGTTTCAAAGATTTACTGAATTAGCCATATTGTATGCAAAACCATCAAAAATTGTGAGCAAGTCTGCAAACAACAGCTTGTAAACATAATTTTAGTCATAAACTGACTCGTTCTTGCACCCATATCCATGTATATATTTGTTAAAGCTGCATACTCTGTAACTATGAACATTTTTCGAAAATTTTGTTTTCTTTTTAAATCATTTGTAAAAGTAGAATTAAGCTATGTTTCCACAATAAAATGTTCAGTACAGCTGAAAACTGCATGGAAAAGTGAATTATCTTATCAAATAGGTGTTTATTTCTCTTGTTGGTAATTATTTGGTTCCCTCCAATAATTCTAGACCGTTGAATTTTAACATAAATGCAGTTGTTTTGATAGTGATAACTTGTTAAGATTTACGAAAATGGTAAAATATTTACCTGAATTTGAGTATTTTAACCGTGTTCTTGAAAAATAAAAACATTATTTTTAAAATCAGAAGATCAAAAGTTACAGACTATGCAGCTTAAATACTAACATTGTTGTAGGGCTGTTTCTGGTTAAAGGAAAGTATTTCAGTTTTATTTTAAGTGTAATGCCATATTAAGATTACAAATTATGAGTATTTTACAAATTACAAGTGCAAGCTAATCTCGTATATTACACTGGTTTATTCATGTAGTAGGTAACTTTAATGTAAAGACCAACCTTATATGTAACGAATCACTGTTTCAGCAAACTAATATGGTTAAAACATAGATGGATTTTTATATGTAAGGATAGGCCAGTTTCCCACCTTAGGGAGTTTTTCTACATCGAGCAAATCAGACATTAAACCAATTAATTATATTCGTAATTTCGTATTAGATAAAAACTTTGTGATGTAATTTCTCCAAACATTAGACATGACCTCAGATAAACTGATGATAGACTGGGTGTATACAAGCTATTAGCTGCTGCAATATGGTGAATGACAGATTCTTGCATAGCATGTGTATATATATCATTGAATAACCTTGTTAAGAGCCTTAGTACTAAGACACACTTACCTAATAGGATATTTTTCAATAGTATCAATGAACTCATTTTAGTTTATTTGTTTGAGCTAGACATAAACATCAATTGTAGGCATCTTTGAGATATGTTCGTCAACGTTACTTATGTTACATTGTATGCTAAATTGCAAATAATTACTTTATACATTGCAATTTTAGAACAAAACATGTTCCCCAACCTTAAATTTATAATATAGATATCTATTCTAATGGTAAATTTCCATTTTTACATATTTGAAGCTGTAAATTACTTGTAACTAGTGAAATTAATTTATAAATATGCTTATTAGCATGTAATTTGTACTGGTTTACAAATTTTCTATACTCATTTATAAGATAACGTAGTTCACATGCCTTTTGTGACACTTTGACAATAAGATACGTAGTAAAACAGACCACATGAAACGTAGTAAAACATTCAGTCCAATTTTTGAATTATGAAGTAGATATTCTACATATTGACATATACCATTGATTAAAAACCTGTTAACTGTCATATCAAAGTAAAATAATCAATCAAACCTACAAACTCTCTTAAATAAGTGTTGATTTAGGATAATTTGTCCTTAATTGAAAATATTTAAATATCATGTGGAAAGAAGACTCCAATATATTCTGAGCCTGGCTTGTTGTCAGGCCCAGGTAAAATTTGAGTTTACTTTCCACACTTTTTAAATTAGTATTTCATCCATTTATGCAAGGGACAATGATGTTACCTACGTTACCTGATATATATAAACAGCAACAAACTATCCATCGTAGTTGAAGTTGTTTATAGTTATTATTTCCTTTCATTGTGAAAGTGGTGAAGAAGACATTGTACATTCCAATGCAGTGTAAATTGTCAGATAGAAAATTTCTACTCCAATATTAGAAGTGACATGCTCATAAGCATACTTAAATATTTATTTTTCAACCTCTATTGCCAGTTACAAGTTGTAAATTGCCTAAAATATGTGAAAATGGAAACTCATCATTAGAATAGAGATCTTTAATACAGATTTAAGGTTGGGGGAAATGGTTTATTCTAATATGCAATCTATAAAGTCAGTATCTGCAATTTCGTAAAAATGTAACATAAGTAACTCTGACAAGCAGAAATACATCTCACACATGTATTTAATTGATGTTTATGACTAGCTTAAACATATAAAGTTCAAATAGTTTCATTATACTTTTGGAAATATCATATTAGTCTTAGATTTTGTGTACTGCTATTTTCAATGTAAGTAGGGTAACATTAATTACAGGCCATTTACAGAAAAATGACCAAAGAAAACATAGTAAAACATGGATTTCGAATACCAAAAGACATGTCCCAGACTGAAAATAGTAACCAAGTTTCTCTTCCTGTGGCTGTGGAACATGGTTCATTCTTATATGCAATCTATAAAGTAATTATCTGCAATTTCGCATAAAAAGTAACATACGTTACGCTGACGAGCTGCAATTCATCACACAGATGTCTGCAACTGATGTTTATGACTATGTTAAACATTTTAACCTCAAATAAATTCATTGATACTATTATAAATTATATTATTAGTCTTGTATTTTGTGTACTACTATTTTCAATGTCTGTGGGGTAACGGTGATTACAGGCCATTTACAGAAAATTGACCACAGAAAACTTAGTAAAACATGGGTTTCTGAGGCCCCCAGACATGTCCCTGACTGAAAATAGTAGCAAACTTTTTCTTCCTGGGGTATGCAACAGAACTCAAAATTTGAGATTTGGCCCCTAGACCATTCTGTTTCTGTACGTTTGTGGAACAAAAGTTAAGCCAGGATACATTACTCAGACTATTATGTTTTTGAAATAGTTCTCGTTGATTATCATAGTTTAAATGAGTTTTCTTGTCCAATCAAATGTAGGAAAACTACATGTACATGTAAAAATGATACAGGTCATGTCAAACTTGCTTATCTCGAATACACTGTTTTTGATGATAATGTATTTGTGCTTTGAACATGTTAATGTCGTGTTTTAGACAAAAACTCAGTTATATCGTTTTTTTTGTTCCGAAAACTAGCTTAGCGTTAGCTAAGCACTGTTTGAGCCGAAGTCAAAATTTGTGGCCAGCGTTAAACATTTTGGATGGCAAACTAATTTACCTCATTTTCATTAAACAACAGTCTTTAACCGTGCAAAGATTAATCCATTATTATAAGGAATCGTCACATTGTAAAAATGTGTGCATATGTCGCCTTTGATTAACTGTTTGTGTGGACTACCCGTTTTGACCTGTCGTAATCACGCGAATACGTATTCAACAAGTTATTTTGATTGGATCATCAAATAAACGATCAGCATTTTTAGTTCTTAGTTTGTTTTTGTGTGTTTGTTTGGCGTCTTTTTTGACGAAATTATTTTCAAAAGTCTTGAAAGTAGAAAACGAAAACTACTATAATTTACAATTCAAATAAGTTAGGACTCGCGCATAATTTGTATATGCACATTGCAAGACGTGTATGTCGAAATCCGGATGAATCGAAATATTTCCCCATTTCTTTGGACTTTGAAATAATGAGGTTGATTTGTAGTTTGAGTAAGTTTAAAAAGCGGTACACAGATACAGATTTACAACATGTCGGAATAGATGAGAGGGATGCACGTGAAAATTTTATTCAATTTTGATGGTTAAATCACAACTGTTTAATTTTGAAGAACCATCACAGGCAGATAAATTGTTTTGTCTTAAGATAGTCCTTTTATCGGAACGTTATTCACAGTGAATATCAAATTTGGATTTTAAATGGGTATAATTAAGATATCTTTAAGAACAAATAGGACTGCATTAGAAGATAGCGATTTGTTCCAAACGATGGGTGTTCATAATCAAGAAAACAAGTATGGAAGTAAATACGTCATGTTTTGTGTGTGTGTTCATATATTAATACAGAACAGAATATATATTCTATTGACGTAAACTGTACAGTTTCTTGTTATACATACATGCAAATAGTTACAGATTCATAAATGGTCAGAATAGATGCATACATAATTTGACAACAAAGTCTTAAATTATTCACGACAAAAACTGTAGAAACTACATATGTGCTCCAATATCAGTTATATGAGTATAAATCAAGAATATGTTTTAAAAAAAATACAATCTTACTTGTAATTATTGTCTATTGAAATAGCACATGAACTAGAGGCTGAGTCCACTTTCATTAGAGAGAAAAACAAAAAAGAAAATTGATAAGTTAATAGATAAGTGTGTTAGATACAATGACAGTCAACTATTACAAGAAAAAGGAGAGTACCTGTATTTTTGAGGAACATGTAAATCCCTAGATCTGATCTTGACGAAACGTAATATACTGACATACAGATATAACCTGTCATATTTTTCAATTAGTAATTTTGATTTTTTATTCTGTACGCTCTAATACTGATCAGATTCTAATGAAATAATGAGCATGTATAGTAAAACTAATGCACTCAAGAAATCAAGTTTTGATTCTATCATACATACGCTGAATACTGCGCTATAGGGGCGTCAACGTCAAACTTTGAACGGCTATTTCTCGTTAAATAATGGGAATAATTTTTGATTTTCAACTGCAGCGGAAACAGCAGACAACAGAAAACGGTGTATCTAAAATGGTGAGAAACGGCTAAGTATGGATGGCGAAAATCGATTGATCCATATAAAAGTTCCGTTTTCAACTTTACGTCATCCTCAGTTCTCCACTGATGACAAATTTGTGAAACTTTAGTGCGGCAATTTGTTTGGCAATCTCCAAACAATACTTTCGACTTGGTTAAATCTTAACCAAATTAATAACGGTCCTGGGATCAATTAAAAATGTCGGGTTTCTGTTCTTGTTGAGTATACAAAAAGGGTCAAAGGATAACATACAACTTATTATTATCATCCCAAGATTAATCCATTTAAGCCAAATGGACCCTCCTACCCTTATCAGTATGACGCGCTGTATGGGTAAAGAAATATTCATCTTGGAATTGGGACATATTTCGCAACTAATTTATTCAGCTGTTTAAGAAAAAAATCGAAGTTACTATGTATACGGTCTCAGACAAACGTGCGAAGTTCTATTTCAAGTCTGCGTAAAGAAACTTGATCATGGTATCAGTCTACAAGCAAGTACATTATGCCAATATTAACATGGGTAGGTTATCAGTTACCTGTGATATCCACAAAATAAAGTCTAGTTGAATTTTTATTTTATTCTGTATAGATGTACCACGACCTCTGAGTGTCGACCTTTGGATCATGCTATTTCAAGGGATTGAAGCGTAGTGCGTAACATGAGCCAATTGGACTGGGGCATCTGTACGTGTCAAAATATTATGATGGGTGCAAGCAAACGAAAAAAAAGTCCTGTTTTTGAATACGTGTTTTCAATATTGAAAATTCAGTCGTGCTTCAATGATTTTTGTTTATCCATATTATTAATAGCTTTGTATTGAATTATGACTGTGTTACGTAGTTCGCTGTTGATTTTCTATGTAAAAAAAACTTGTTTGCATTGTTTTGTATCTCGGTCTATTTTATTGTATTGTATTGCAATAGTGATCATTAAACTTAACTTCAATTACTGAGATGAAAATGGCAAATAATTCTCAAGTGGTTTTGGTCAAAGAGTATGCAAGTTTGAACATGGGAGTTCTAATATAATTTAAAAATCTGCTTTTGATTATAAATGAAGGAATCGGAAATGATGTTGATTTCTTCTGATAATATCAGTTTATTTCAAATTTCAGAGGCCAATAAGTATATAAAGATCATGTTTTTAAATAAGGGATAAATTTTGACCATTATTTGTGTATGAATTGAAAGGGAATTTCTTTCATGATGCATGAAGTTGGCAATTTTGCAGCAGAATTATGGCTTTGATTGGTGTTTATTAGGGATTTTCATATGCATTATGGCCTTAACGTTTAGAATGAATTGTGCTGAGATGGGATTCGACAATTTAAGTGATAATTTATTATTTAAATTTAGTTCAAAGGTATGATGTTTCAATACACATTCGTTTGTTATCTTAAATTTTATGTCAGTAAAAAATGAGTTGTTGTCTGTAGACAGAATCGATTCATAAATGATATTATCCAGAATTTGAAATCCAGTCTTAGTGGGTGCAGATTTCTTATATAACCAATTAGCTATATATCAGATGTTTTAGATTCTAGTCTTAGTGGGGGGAGAATACTCATTAGCTAAATGAGTGGTATATCAGTTGTTATAAAATCTCGATATATGAAGATTGGAGCATGGTCTACTATAATTTAAAATCTGCTTTTGATAAAAATGAAGGAAACGGAAATGATGTTTATTTCTTCTGATAATATCAGTTTATTTCAAACTTCAGAGGCCAATAAGTTTATAAAGACCATGTTTTAAATAAGGGATGCATTTTGACACTTATTTGTGTATGAATTGAAAGGGAATTTTTTTCATAATGCATAAAAGTTTCAATTTTGCAGCAAAAATATGGCTTCGACTGGTGTTTATTAGGGATTTTCATATGCATTATGGCCTTAATGTTTAGAATGAATTGTACTGAGGTGGGATTTTAGTCAGATTATTTTGACAATTTAAGTGATAATTTATAATTTAAATTGAGTTCAAAGGTATGATAATTTAATACACATTCGTTTGTTATCTTCAGTTTTATGTCAGAAATAATGAGTTATTGTCTGTAGACAATATCGATTCATAAATGATATTATCCAGAATGTGAAATCCAGTCTTAGTTGTTGAAGATTTCTCATATAACCAAATAAGCTATATATCAGATGTTTTTGATTCTAGTCTGAGTGGGGGGAGATTACTCATTAACCAAATGAATGGTATATCAGTTATTATAACATCGCGATATATGAAGATGCAGTGTTGTATGTGTTTTGGGGTAAAAGATACAGCAAAATTTCCAAAGAAGCTATAGTAACTTGGGATTTGGGGTTGACTTTACGGGAATTTTTCAGATGATACTTATTTGGCTAAAAGGTATTTGAGCCTTTAATGCTATAAAAGTCTGCATTTTAAAGAATTTTTGCTGATGGGATAGAAAGAGGATCTTACATGAGTGCTCATGTTTTATTGATTTTATTAAACGAGTTTGGGAAAAGAGATAAAATGCGAGGCTTGCCGAGCATTTTATCTCTTTTTCGCAACGAGTTTATAAATTCAATAAAACATGAGCACGAATGTTAGATTCTATTTATCATATGACATTAAGAATACTTTGAAATCTCATTTCGCGCGTAAAAAACGTTATGTAATGTTGTCAATACAGTCGGGACGCGTAGTGAAGGCGTATGAATATTATCAAACATGCATAGCAACAAAAACGTTCGAATTTTTCGGCTTTCTCAGCGAAGCGAGGAACGACACCCCAAATTTAACCGCTTGTTGCACGAATGTCCCAAATCTTATTCTGTTAAAAATTGGCCACTCGTGTTCGTTGTTTGTTCAAGTTTTCCCATAGCGTATGATTTTTAATCTACGACAACGCTCTTAAACAACGAGATGGGCGAAACGGAAAACTTGCAAGATGGATGTGACTGTAAAAAAATGGTTCACGTTTGATATCAAATTTCTCATTTTTTCGACTTGGTCCCGCTGTGGCATATATGTCATGAAAAAATATAGGGTTTCAACTACCAATGTGCCAATTTTTATCGAAATTCGTTCTGGAGACAAAATTCGTTCCATTATCTTCGAGAGGTCATACCGTCTTCAAACGGTCAAACTTCCAAGATGGTGGAAAACGAGGATTGGGTGCGACTGGCAAAGCCAGTTCATATCGCGCAAAACCAATCTAGACCACAATAAATGTATTAAAATTCAAATGGAAATATAAATCTATTTAATATATTGGATATCTAGGCCTTATTTACCTCGGATAAATTCATGTTTCACTAATATTCTCAATCAATGACAACGTTATCTTTCCTGACCGTCTGGTTAATGACGACAACATCGATAAATAAATGATGTAAGCAATCTTTTTTTAGTGCACACGGTATAAAAAGCCATTCCTGTTGTCTTATTGATTTTCAATAATCATGCTTACAATCAGGAAATGTCTTGCACTATTCAAATATAACCCGCAGATTGTTTCTATGGGGGTTAATAAAACTTGCGATAGTCCATTTTACACCCAATTATGCACTAATTAATACTTTACAAACTACTGATGAGGCCCTCCCAGGGAGGGAAGATGGTACCTGTTCCCTTGTTCCCCATATTTTCCCTGTTTCCCAATGTTCCCCTTCCCCTCAAAATTAATTGGGCCCTTTGTTCTTCTGTTACCCTGAGATGAATGCTCTTTTCCCCCTGTACCCCAACCCCTGGGAGGGCTTCAGTGACCCAGGGTTTTTTCTCCCTATTTAGGGAACATGACCCAATCCCCAGAATTGGGAATTTTTCACGTAGTTTTATACACATTGGGGAGAAAAACTCACACCGTATATTATAATCAAATCAAACAAAACTTAGCTAATAAGAACATTTCAACATTATGAATTTAACAGGTACTATTTATTGGGATACATTGTCACAAAATAGTGACATTTTATTGTTTCTTAAATTGGGAATATTCTCCTTTATATTTGAAAAAACATACTTTTTTGCAATTGGGAACATGACTCAAAATTGGTCTTCAAAATGTGCCAAAGAATCCTGTTTAGTTTTATCAGAAATATCAAGAAAACAATTAAATCTGTATCACTATACATACTCTAGACAGATTTACTTTGCAAGACAAAGAATTTTCTGGTCCAAGTTACTGCCTGATTCTTTAAATAGGATGAATTCCCATGCCCTAATCATATTTTAGTGTTTACCTGACCCCAACAAATACAAAAGTTATATGATCCAAATATCATATAAACATATGACACTGTGTTTAGGGTGCTCTTTGAGATGGTTCTTTTGAGTACCCACAATATATGTTTGATTAAGAAATGATTCAATCACACATTAATAGTCTTATCTTGGGGATAGGTGCTTTGGGGAGGGAATGCTATAGAAGCTTGGGGTATAAAGTATCCTTCATAATAAGCATACTTAAATTCATTTAGATAGATACATGTCTTTATTGTAAAAGACCTCCTAAATGAAAAAAAAATCTACAAATATATTCTTCCTAGAGTTTGGTTTAATTCAAAATATGTGTTACACATCCTTTTTTGGACAAAAACAAACTCAGTTTACTCTTTTATCATTTTAATCCTTTACTTCATAGGCTATATTTAGATCATGACATTATTTTCTATTTTAGACAACATTGTAAAAATTCAAGAAAATTGAAGCTAATTAGTCATGAATTTGAAAATATGATGGAAAATGGAGCATTTGCTCCAAAGAGCAAATGCTCCATTTTCCACAATATTTTCAAATACATGATATTTCAAAGGTGTAAAAGGTTAAAGCTGGTTAGATCTTTCTCAAATTTGAGACCATAAGTAGCTGGCATCAGTTTTTGATTCCTATGACCAACTTTGGGGGTCTCTGACTCTCATAAGCTCTTTTTAAAACCAACAGATCATAGAAAAAAAAAAAACAGACTTAATACTAATATAACAGACTTATTCTGCTGCAATTTGCAGTAATTGAAAGTAAACAAGTTATTTTGACATCTAATACTCTCATAGGGCCAGTTATCCATCATTTTAAACATGTGTTTTGTGTGCTCAAAAGAACCGTCTCATCTAGACGGTTCTTTTGAGTACCCACAACATATGTTATGGTTGAGAAATAAGAAAATAAATTACAGTTACCCACTCTTACCTGGGGGCCTGAAGTCTCTTATAAATATTGGTGATAGATGCTGTGGGGAGGGGGGCTATAGTAGCTTAAGGTATAAAGTACCATATTCTTCATAATAAGCATACTTTCGTACAAATGAAGTAACTATTTCAAAAATGAGGGAAATTGGTGTTCCAGACCAGCTGGCTTCATTCTGATTAACTGTTAATTTTACAGGAACTTTATTCTGTGTAAACAATCATCAGATCAGTTAACAGCTGATGAAATCTCTCTAAAATTTGAAACCAGTGTTTAATTATACTGTCATCCAGTTTTTGAAGTTCAAGGCCAATTAATGTTTGGGAGTCTGACTAAGAATCCTGTAAGACAGTTAAAAAATCTTATTTTGAATCCTTTATCATTGTTGGTTTATAACAAGAACATGTCTGCTTATTACATAGTGGTTGGTATGCTGCAACTTGGAATACATACTTAAACCTCTTTAACTTTTTATCCAGATTGAAAGCAATCTCAGTCTACACTTTACAAAAATGATATTAATGAGGCCCAGCCAGTGGGGTTTGTGATATGTTACATAATGTTTACCTGCATACATTAGCCTGCTTCCCTTTCCCAAAGAAATAGTTATGTTTTCTTACTAAAGTTGTCTTTGTTCCAAGCCCCAAGCACCTCATTTTAAAATAAAAATGAAATAAAAATAAAGCAAAAACATTTTTCTCTTATTTAGGGTTAGGTCTAGTTTGAAGGTTGAATATTGTATGATTCAATATTAATGATGTATTAATAGGGGTCTGGGTCATAATGGGATGCTTTAATCAATAAATTGTATTTTAATTTCATATCTAATAGCAAAGTTCCCACTGACTCTGAAATAAGGGGTATACTGGCTCCCATTTTCTTAGTTTTGTACACCTAAATAAAATGTGAGCTCTGCTATTAGGCTTTTTATAAAATTTACTTTGGGGGTGGGGGGGGGAGTTTATGAATGGGTCAACTTTCTGTGAAATCAAGTATATGAAGGGATATTTTTGTATATGATTCGGATTGGGGTTGGTCTGAAAATACTGGCTCGCACACCCATACCAAAATTACCCACAAAAAAAAGATAAAGTTTAGTAAACATAAACAGAGATAATCCTTGCCCAAAATGATGATGGGCCCTTAAAATGGGCCAATGACCCATATATCCCATTCAAAGTCATGCAAATTTTAAAATTTCAATGGGCCTTTTAAATTTTTTATGGGCCCTTTGCAAAATTTGATGGGCCCAAGAATCCTTAAGTTAATATCCACATTAGAGCAAAATTCACATGAAATTTGAATAGAAATTAAATGGGGCCAAGCCAAAAGTAAAGTCCATTTTCTAAAAGCAATAAACCTTTCTCACAAAATGGATTAGGCCCATCCAGGATTATCCCTGCAAAAATAAAGAATATTGGGGAACAGCTAGGAAAAAAGAAGACATAAGAGCAAGAGGAGGATTGAGAGTGGGGTGTAGGTTAGTAGTTGGTGAGGCCTTCCATGGGTTTTTGGAAACAGGGTAAAGGGGCATTTATTTCAAGGGAACAGAGGAGGTAAGTGCAACTTTTGAGTGGAACAAGCAAACAAAGAAAATGTTGAGGAACATGGAACCCAGGAAAACAAATTGTAGATTTTTGGGGAACAAGCAAGTTTATTTCAGCCTCCCCCCCCTCCCGTGAGGGCCTCGATGGTTAGTGGATAATCCAGCCAAGGTACAGACATAACCATATAGTTCCTTCTGACATTGGGTGAGCCCAGGGGTGAGCTGTTGAATGGTCAATGCATGCGCAGATCCAGATTTTTTTGTAAGAGAGGGGGGGGGGGGGGGTCCAAGCCCAACGGCGAGAAAACAGCATTGATTTTTTTTTATTTTTGATTTGGGGTTTTTTAGTCCAAAATTTTCCGGGGATGCGGGGAGGGGTCCAACTATTTACGAGGGGGGGTCCAAATGCTAATTTCTATAGAATTTGATAGAACTTGTGATTTACCAGGGATGGGGTCCGGACCCCCTACCCCTCCCCCCCTCCCTCTTGATCTGCACATGCATGACATTTAAAGACTAAAGAATAAAGTCGAAAGGGAAGAATCGGCAGCCCGGGAAGAAGGGAACATTTAAGATTTCTCATTTCAAAGTAACGGGAAAGCCCATTTTCAGGCGAACGAAACGAATTAAAAATGAAATCTGCATACCTAGGATGCACCTCTGAGGCCCCAGAGATAAGGTATTTGAGCATCACAGTTCTTCGCCATTTTACAGAAGAATATGTATTGGCATCATTCCTTTAGAATCACATTTTTATAGATAAAACATATTGATTACAACACGTTTACTGATAATATTGTGACGTAAATATGGGACAACTTTGACTAGTGACTACGTCATTTTAGAGCTTTGTCCCGCGTTTATACTCAGCTGAAAGATGGACGGGGCAAAGGTGAATATGTTTTAATTTATTTCATCAAAATCGGTTCTGGAGACAAAAAACGTTCCATTATATGCCAGAGCTTATATTTCATTTCTGTTTTTAAGCGCCTGACGGTGGTGCATTTCAGAGCTTGATTTCGTTGCAAAGCAATATATCATTAAACACTTTCAAAAAAGGAAATTGGCGATTAAAGGTTGCAGAATCTAAATATATAGCGAGAATACACTGTCATTAATTACAAATTAAGAATAAAGAGCGTTTAAAAAAGGAATATTTGGCGCCATTTTTCGGCCGCCATTTTGAGGGAATATTTTGCGTCGCGCTTTTTTACAATTTTAAAATACTTTTACTCAAAATACGCTCTTTGCGTTCCTACTGATATGTACGCAACGTTGTTATAGACGTCATTACGTTTCCCGAAAATCGATAAACCACTAGTGGTTTACAGATTTTATTGCATGGCGTTATTTCACTCTCAGATGCGACGTCATATGATAAAGGATACCAATAAGATTTCTTCATGTGTAAACGGACAGTAAAGTCGTTACTGTTTTGCAGAGGATAGGTTTAAATGTTTCTTATTTGTGGTTGTGTTAGATCAGGGAAGTAGCTTGGAAGATAACTCAAGATGGGTATTATTTCTTTGGCCCGGTTCAAAGAATGCTTTAGTTAAATCATGTCAGTTTTAGTATGCTAGGCAAGGTGGAGAATAATGGTTTTTTCTCATAAGTTGAAGGAAACCTTATTTCAGTTTTTTTTTTAAAAAATTCACCCTGTGCTGCTTTCAAATTGAAATAAGAAAGTTTTTTCACTGCTTAAATGATGGGAAACAAAACAAAACATATTTAATGTCAATGGTTGTAGTTATGGAAATATTTATTCTAGTTTGAAGGTCAAGATGTAAAGATGAATGTTTAGAGAAAATGTATGTTTCTTAATTCGTTCAGTATAAAAAGTAACATGCGTTTAATGCAATTGTTCTTTTGGCTCGGGTCAAAAAAAAAAACATCACCAAGTGCAGAGAGAAAATGGCTTGGGTCATTATAAAAAAATATTATTATATAATAAAACAAATAGTAGTTTATCCAGCCACGTTTGAGAACGTTGTTTATTCAGCCTCGGTTTGAAAAAAGTTGGTCTGAGAAAAGTTATTTATCCAGCCCTGGTCAGAGAAAAGTTTGGCAGAGAAAAGTTGTTTATCCATCTCAGGTAGGAGAAAAATTGGTCTGAGAAAAGTTGTTTATCCAGCCTGTGTCGGAGAAATGTTGTTTATTTGGTCTGGGTCAGAGAGAGGTTGTTTATTCGGCCTGGGTCGGAGAAAAGTTGTTTATCTGGCCTAGCTCCCAGAAAAGTTGGTCTGAGAAAAGCTGTTTATTCAGCCTGGGTCGAAGAAAAACTGTTTATCCGGCCCAGCTCAGAGAAAAGTTGGTCTGAGAAAAGTTGTTTATCCGGCTCTGGTCCGAGGAAAGTTGGTCGGAAAAATTTGTTTATCCAGCCTGGGTTGGAGAAAAGGTGGTCTTCGAAAAGTTGTTTATCCAGACTGGGTCGTAGAAAGGTTGGTCCAAAAAAAGTTGTTTAACTGTCTTGTGTTGGAGAAAAGTTAGTCTATGAAAAGTTGTTTATCCAGCCTAGGTGGGAGGAAAGTTGTTTATCTGGCATGAGTTCAGTGGAAGGTTGGTCTGAGAAAAATTATTAATCCGGCCTGAGTTAGGGAACAGTAGTTTGTTTGACTTGGTCAGAGAAAAGTTGTCTGTCAGGCCTGCGTCTGAGAAGTTGTTTATCAGGCCTGGATGGGAGGGAGAAAAGGATGGGTTTTGTAAAATTTATAATTATTATACATGTAATTGTAGGTAAAAAAAACTCAGGAAAGACTTTCTGTTATAAGAAATTAAAAATTTAAACATAAATTCACTTCTTTGTTTTATGGAAAATCTGAAGCAGAAGCGGCATTCCAAACAAATATCTGTGTTTTGTTTCTTTTCTCTAAAGAATAGTTTTTGAATTGTAAGTCTGGTTTGCAATGCAGGATCTAACTTTATAATGTTAGAAAAGACAATATTTATTTTTGGACGATCAAAGAGAGGGAGAAAATAAATTCATTTATTTTCCGTCTGTCGGTCTTTCTAGCAAATGTTATTTGTTAACACTAAAGCAATTTTCATGAGGTTTTATGTTTTAAGCATGAATTTCTTGAGTATGTGTCTAAATATAGTATACTGAGGGAAAAAAGTTTAGCAATATACTTTGAGGATTCACAGTTTAGACGAAATAGGACTTTTAATTTCTTATTGTCAAATATATATGTTGACAAACGTTCACGAATACAATGACATTGACAGGTTGGCATTTCACATAATGTAACATCTGATTTTATGCCCCCTTGCTAAAACAGCTTATCTGGGAATAGTACGAAAAGTTTTCGACTAGAAGTTTCATTTTTCTGGCCAATGTTTAGATCCAAAAGCAAGACAGTTAAAAACGGTTTAAAACTGAATGTTTAGTTTACCCTTTTCGTACAGTTTTTGGTTGAAAATCGTATTTCTCCATATTACCTCCCTTTCAATTGAATAACGTTTGAAATTAAAATGCTCAGCAGATCAAATCCTCACTATGAAGTCGGATTTTGTTTCTTTTGACCACTTGCGGGTAGCCATTGGGTCATTTTCAAACAACTGACATGTTTGCGAACCTGCCAATTAAAAAGAGCTAATGCTTCAAATATCACCTATGGGAAACCCCATTATAAATAATTGCTAAACTATTTTCCCTCAGTATATTAAATCACGCTTTTTCCAAGTGATCTTTAAGCATATTCGATATATTTTTTTAACTCAGTCGATGTTTCTGCTTCACACAAAGTAAGAGTATTTCTTTTTGTTCGTCAAATCTTTCAATGTAATATACATCCAAAAACCGTTATAGCTTTCAATAACTGTATGAAGTCTAGTGGTAACTTAAATTTAGTACCAAAACATATAATGACCTCACTGTAGGAATCTCCCCGTTTAATTGTAGATTTTCATATTCAGTTTCATTTTATGGATCAGGACTCAGTTTTTTTGAATTTTTAGCTTAATATGAGGCTTGAATATATTTTAGATTTTGTGAGAGAGTTGTTAGACAGTTCTGATTCATGGGTTCGATTTTGAGTAAAGTTGCTTTCAAGAGTAACTTATTAATAATTGAAGTTTAAAACCTGATGTTAAGTTAAAATTCAGTTATGTATTTCATTAAGGTATATGTATTGCATTTGCTTGTCAAATATTTCAGTCCACCAGCATATCATAAGTATATCCGTTTCAGCTTGTAGCTTCAGTATGAAGTTCATGACTCCATTTCAGACTTTTAATCATAATATAAAGTCTGGATATTCGTAGATTGTAAGATTTTCATTAACTGTTTTGGCTAAGTTGTTTTCAAGAATAATTTTGCAGACAATTATTAACTTTAAACTTATTTTATATATTAAAGAGAAGTGGAAAATTTATATCTTAACTGAACTTGTATATCTGGTATTATAAGGCCTTAAAGGTTTCAACATGAGAACAATTGGGTGTAAGTGCTTTGTAATCGGAGAAATTTAGTTATACACACTTTTAAAGAGAGCACTTTAGTTTTCCAAAGTTGAAAAATAGAGTAAACTTAATTTTAATGAGTAATTCTAACACACCTCGCCTATAGAGCCAACGGTAACAAACTGTGATATATCGCACAATAATTCACTGCAAAAGTGTGTGATAGCTGACGTCACTAGAAAATGACGTCACTCATGGCGTTAGACGGTGTAACGTCGTTTTTACGCTTGAAAGACGTTACAATTACATGTAAATTTATGGGACGTAGTCTAAGAATAGGCGGGAGTTCTTCAGTGCAATGGCGGAAAGTTGGAAGAAGCTGAAGACTTCGAATGTGTTTTCGTCGTTTACTGTGTGTTAGAATCGAAATAGATCAGCTCCAGTGCGTGAATTGTTCAGTAGTAATTCACTGTTTGTCGGTCAGTTGTACGACGATAAATCACTCGCGCTGCGCGCTCGTGATTTGATCTTCTTTACAACTGACCTCCAAACAGTGAATTATTACTCAACAATTCACTGCTGGAGCTGATCTATTTCTTAAATAATCTTGGGACGGTAGCATAGAGTTGAGGTTCTATATAAGAAGCTTTTTTGAACGTACGGAAGAGTTACGGAACTTTCAGGGAACTTTTCTGTAGGTTTAAAATTCTAGCTTGTGAACATACCTCTATGTGAACGTCCTACTGGTCAGAGCATGGACAAATCCTACTTGTCCCTCCCAGTGGGAGTAAGGGTTGGGTAGCCCGCTCGCAGATTTATGAAAATACAGTACAAATATGAGCTTAAAACGATACAAGAGCGTATTGGGATATACTTCTGTGAAGTATTGAGATACATTGTTTGTGAAAACAGTGTTTTTGAACTGGATTTCTAAGCTTTCAAGGCTGGTATGATTGACAGACTGTGTGGCAGGACAAGCAAGAAGAATTGAGAAGGATTTGTTGTTTATGTGGATTTTGTTTTTGTACCAATCATAAGAAAATAAAAGTAATGTCGAAAATCTGAAGCAGAAGCAGAATTCGAAACAAATATCTGTGTTTTGTTTCCTTTCTCTATAGAATAGTTTTTGTATTGTAAATCTGGTTTGCAATGCAGGATCTAACCTTTGGAGTGTTAGAAAAGGCAATATTTATTTTCGGACGATCAAAGAAAGGAAGAAAATAAGCTGCATTTCATTTGCATCGTGCATCAAAAAATTAAACTAATTCTTAAATAATAAAACAATTTTCGTATTTCTAAAAATAACACACGAAGATAAATGTTGAAAAAGCGTATCAAAAAGGAAGTAATAAAAAAGGTCAAAGGGCGGATTACGTCAGACCTGCTAGCAATCGTCTGCTTGACCTTCTTTGCTCACTAAATTAAAACAAACAGCCAAGCATTCGGACGTGAGAGAGAACATTTTTAAAAAATCAAGGTTTCTTTGCAAGGCTCATTATTTTCATTTTCGGTGATTTGAACGCGTAACAAATACACTTTGCATAGAGAAGTCAGCAAAAAATAAAATATAATCCATTGTTTATGTTCTTATTACAGCTGATAGTTCGAAACGCTCTCCAAACCGAAACTCTCTGTGGTATGCACTTTAAACCCCCATTCCACTGGACAGGGATTCTGCTACGCTCATGGCGATCTAGGATTTTCTCTAAAATTATTCAAAATCGCAGTGGAAGCGTAGGCAACCACACGATTTGGGGACTTAACGCTTTAAGTACGCTTCCACTACGCTGCTGCTACGATCCCACTACGACAATGTCGATCTGACTGCGCTTAGTCTACGCTGATGGCGATGTAGCTGCTGCGACCTTGCTACGACCAAGGCGATGGAGCTACGCTTTCTGTTCAACTTTGCATCCTTTCTATATAGAATCTGAAATTCCGATACGCTTCTACTACGACCTGGGCACTTCTACTGCGCTCTTGTCGTTTCTGCTACGATTCGTGTCAATTGGACCAAAATTTCGAATCGTAGCGGAATCGCTGTCCAGTGGAATGGGGGGGGGGGGGTTAGTCTTTACCGGTCGCCTAAATTTCTGTGAAAAAAACAACAACAAAACGGCATTGGTACAGAATTACAGAGCAGAATTGGATAATGTTCAAGCAATGTCAAGAATGTCCAAGCAATAGCTTTCGATTGTTCTTAGCCCGTTGCGTACTGCCAGCGTTTCTCAATAGTTTGATAGTTTGTTTTGAATAGCAAGTAAAACCATTGTAGTAGAAAATAAAAGTCAACAAGTACCGTTATCCTCTTTTCTTTTCAAAACATCTCTCTGAAAGCTATAAATGCCACGGAAACAGTATGCCCTGTGTCAAACTGGATGAGCATAGTTACTGCTTAAACACGCGCAAAAATAACAATTCTGCTTACAATGTCAATGGCCCTCATACAGAACCAACAAATATCAGGGAAAGCTACAATTCCAATGATAAATATAACATTACGAAACGGCTCCGTGTTAAATTTAATATTTACGGGAGGCTGTGACTAAATGTCTGTACTGTACTGTACTGTACCCGACCGGGTAAAATACAGTACCGTAATAGCCGACGAATATCGGAAAGTAACGGAGAAAATCGATTACTGGCGGGCCGATTTGAGGTATATATACTTGATCCGAATATCTAGCCTCGTGTTTTTTTTTTTGTGTGTGTTTTCTTTTTTTTTTTTGAAATTTAAAAAAGAAGAAGTCTCACGTTTTTTGGGGTTGCTAAAGTTTCAAATATTTTTTTGTGGTGCTTGAAATTCCTGATATTTTTGGGGGGTGAACGGTAGATGCTGGGTCCGAGCCTACGTATGCGGAAAAAAATAGAGTACCCCCCTGGGTTAACCTTTCGCCTGCTTCGAAAAATATGCATCTGCCCTTGTCGTCGGCTGTAGTATAGTCATCGACAGTGTATATATGCTCACAGCATGAACTTTTTTCTGTGTGTTTATTAGGCAGTGTAGACCCTGGTCTGACTGATCCTAGAAGAGCAGTCTGGTCCGGTTCTTGGGGTGAGGTCAAAAGGTCAAATATCATTAAATTTAGGTAACCATGTTACCAAACTTTGCGTGTGTTCTCACAAATAAAAGATAGAAAACATAGTGAACAGAAATTTCATTCTGTTACCGGGATCATGCCCAAGAGATGGGACTTGGGGTGCTGGGGTCAAAACCTTTAGCGTGGGGATTTGCGATGGCGCCCCATCGACTGCGCTTCTAGGGTTTTCATTTAAAACACGTTATGGGTACTCAAAAGAACCATCTCAATGAGAAGGTTCTTTTGAGCACCCAAAAACATATAAGCGTAAGCTTTTCTCCCCATATCTGTGCTCTTTTTTTGGTTATCCCTATTTTTTTGATGTTATAAAATTAATTCTGTTATTTCCTTCATCTTTGTTTTGCACTTGGTAAAAGTACTCGACAAATATGTCACGCTTGTCAAACACAAAAATCTAATATACTGACGGGCTTTAAAAACGCTACACTAGGATAGCAGCTTTAATGTATGTCTCAAAAAGAATGCAAAGCAAATAATTTGATTGTATATTAGAGAGTATCACATGAAAACTTGTCCACTCCAAATTAATTTAAAGCATTGAAAATTTAAACTCCTTGAGATAGGGGTCAACTCTTTCATTTGACAAAATATATCAGTGAAAGACCCTTACCTCTTTAATTCAAGAAACACGAGAAGCATCATGAACTTTGTTAGTCATCGAGGAATGGCTTTCATTTTGATTGGCAGGTCTGCGATACAGCAGGTCTGCTTTTTGACGTGAATCTGTGTGTACCCGTTCATTCGATGACATATAAACTCTGTTTCAGTAACAAAAACTTGACGAAGCAATAACGCCGTCGAGTTTAGTTGTACAATTAACATGATTAAAACTCCTTTTGACATTTCCTCGTTATAATCAAATGAGAGCTGAAATGCTCTTATCAATACAACGAAAAACAAAAGTTAAACTAACCACAGATGTTTTGCTTTTTGGCACTGACGCTGTTTCAGAAGAGGTTAATACATTTATTTTCAAAGCAGTGCAGAAATATATTAAACTTTCTAAGCGTTTCTCTCAGTAAGAACAATACAATTATAATGACACTATTTGATAGATTTCCTGGATATTTGGGTGGGTGGTGAACAAATTGCTTTGCTGTGTGTGCTTGGTATCTGAATTCAATGATAACGCTATAAGACTCTTTCATCGTTTAGTATGACTCGCTTTCTTTTATTCTCTCTCTCTCTCTCTCTCTCTCTCTCTCTCTCTCTCTCTCTCTCTCTCTTACATTTATTAATCTATCTCAGAATACTGCATTATTAAACCTCTTATAACTTCACATATATTTATATAAAATCATATAAAATTTCAAAGCTGGACCACACTGTCAAGATCGGGGTATTGATAACGCTTGAGCGTCCTGTGCAAAACACCTGGACGCTGATACGTTACCAAAATGACGATATGACGTTGTTAATTATAGAATTATACTTTGAAATATTGCACCAGCTATAAACTTGGCATGCCATTCACATTGCTTATACCACGCAAGAAATGATTCATATAAGCAGTATTGCTTATTTTCAAATCCTGTTATTTGCTTATATATTATTGTATTGTTGAAACATGCTTTGTACTTTCGAAATAAATATTGTTTAAACTAATTAAAACTCCAGCCTCACCCAGGGACAGGGACCCCGGAATCTGTTATTGTTACCCATGTTTGATAATGACAACTGTTTATATGATAAGAGCCGTGGCATGTGATTTCCAACAATTTGGTATGTGAGACCAGCAAAGCCTCAGATCAACCTGCGCAAACGCGCAGTCTTTTCAGAGCCTTTGCTAGTCGCTTGAATATTCTATGAATGTTAAGCTATTGACGAACATAATTTGGAGTTTCTAAGCTTATAGAAGGAAGCTGCACAGGCTCGTCTAAGTCTTCACTTGTGTTGGAAATCACATGTCACGGCTCAAATATGCTTAAACCAACTGTACCACACGGGGAAATTAGTACTTTGTTACAGTTTGAAACAAATGGGCCATTCTGTGGGACCAGCACACGATGGTTTGTTACTTAAGGCATATGCGCAAACCCCTAATCAGGTCAGGTCTATTTGATGTATCCAGCTTGACAAGAGGATCGCATTCCATACTTGTGTTAGTAGAATGGGCTCAAGCGATTCTGTGGGGGCACACCAGAGTCTTCGTTACTTGAAAATGTATTAAGTATGAAAAATCTCATGTGCTGGAAAAAATGCAGTGGAGAAAATATGAACAAATTATATATGATAACCGATGTGATAATATATTATTGTTTGCTTTAAACATAAGGGGCGGATCCAGGATTTCTGACAGGAGGTTTGGTTGTATAAAGGTGCATGTGTGGGTTCGCTTTGCTGATTTTATCTCAGTTTCTTTTAAATATCCCATGAAAATGAAATAATTTGGTCTCGGTGAGGCCACATAGGATTTTTAAAAGCGGTGGCGGGGAGGGGGGTTTGAGCGAATCCCCTGAACCCCCTCCGGATCCGCATGTTTATATTTTGATATTGTACTGTAAACCTAAATATTCTTCTGTTACACTATTTGTATGAAATAAAGTTTAAATACTTGCTCAAAAACACCTTAATGGTATATAATGCACAACACTAGTATGTTTCCCTCGGGTGCACGGCAATTCGTCAAAAACATTTCGTCGATATGACTTTCAGCCCCATATAAAGCTATCAAACATTGAAAGGTTGCTGAAATAGTTTCAGTATTATCAGATTTGGGTATTTAGAATCGCATCGGCGACCAACGAAGTCTCAGACTAAATTTTTCGTGAAAGCCTTGAAGCAGATGAGATGAAGGCTGTGACCGAATTTAACCAGAGTTCCACCCATATTTATAAAGATTAAATAATGTCTGATAAATGGTCCAGGGCCTGTAAATTATCCTTGAAAAAAATGCAAAAGATAATGAACTCTAGACGTGTGAATTCCGAGCGTGATCGAATTGCATCTAGATCTACGTTACCTTCAGTCTCACTTTTATAGCATTATTCAAAGTAAAGAAAAATTTCCAATTTATTGTGCATTATTAAACTGTTTCCCCCTTAGGAATGTTGCTTTTTAGTTTATGCAATCACTTTAAGACCATTGAAAGCAATTTTATTTTGCTTAGGCATCAGGGGATAGTTTCGAAATTGGGGATATACGAATTTTAATATATTCTAGTATAGGGGTCCAAAATAGCATAGTTGGAATTTAAAATGTTGATTTATGAGGATATCTTGGCTAAAAAGCATTGCAGGATGGGTATTTCTACAAGTTTGAGTGAAATACGAAACTAAAGTTTCATATCATACAGCCCTGCTTGTGGTGGGGAACATTGCATCAGCTGCAGCTGTCAGTTGTTTATAATGAGCACCAAAAGTGTCCTTTTTTCGGAGAGATTTTGCCAAAAATCTAATTGGTTATTAAAGGGTCGCCTCTTGATTTTGAATATTGTGTAATATAGATCTACAGACTGAAAGTGAGTGATTAGGGCTGGTGATGTGCAGGTAACTTTCGTTTTCCATATAAGTTGTGTTGGGGTCAGTGTATTTTCACTATCGAAAAAGTGTTGATGGGGATATAACAAATATTTCACTGGTACCTAGTTTTGGGCCATAGAGGCTTTATTTTTCATTTGCCAGGTTTTGACTCCTGTGGGGAGAACGGCAAGGTAGGAAGTGAATTGATGTGCCTATTAAGTTTTAAAAAAAGTATGCGGCCGCGGGCCAAAAGGTCCTTAAAAGAACCGTCCCGTGATGCCTTATTGACTTTGTCGAGTCCGCCAATTATCGATTTTCTCCGTTACTTTCCGATACTCATCGGCTAGTACGGTAGTGTATTTTACCCGGTCGGGTACAGTGCAGTACAGTACAGACATTTAGTCACAGCCTTTACGGGACTACTTTCTGCTGATCGGAGATTTCCGTATATACCAGATAATGAGTGTATCAGAACAAGCATTGGCTTTTTAAACCAAAAGCAGTCATTTAGCTTTTGAAATACCAGGAGCAGTTTGCTGAAACATTAATACACCGTCTGTGCACGTTTTTACTTTATTTCCCCATATTATTGTACTCTCATCAGAGTGTGCAAATTCCTGTAAATGCGTTTCATATTCGAAGGCTTGGAGTCCTTATCCTCGCCGATGTCGAGAACTGGCTTGTTAATGCTCGAATGTACAATGGCTATATAAAAAATAAATAAAAAGGAAAAAAATGAGTCTGATAGTACGCTAAGCTTTCACTACTAGCCGCCTAAACGCTGTTGAAAAGTTGTATATTGACCAGAGTCTCCCGACACAGGTGTGTAGAACTACTCTGAGCGCGGGTTTCTCTTAAAATAAAACCGTAAACAATACGATCCGGGACATTTTGGCCCAAGCAAACTTGGCATTTAATCGGCACACAAATTCGATCCCTCATAATTCGGTGCCTTTGATGCGAAAAAAAAAACGTTTAAGAGAACATTTAGCGCGTATGAGAATACACATTTTTCTACACGTCTGGTCTACACACTCGGACACGCTCGAGATAAATACCCCACGTTTTGTATCGGATTATCGATATATTGATTCTTTTCATGCGCGGATCCAGAAAGTTTTGTCAGAGGGGGTCCAACTCTGCAACACTGACAATATATTTTTTTAGGGGGAGAGGATCCAAATACCACTAAAAGCGGGCCAATATCGGCCCGCCAGCGAAAGCTTGATTGCTTTGAGAATTTTGAGAATTTCAGGGGATCCGGACCAGTACTGCTAAGAAACCCTATATTTTTGTGATTTTTGAGGGGGGTCCGGACCCCCTGTCCCCCTCTGGATCCGCGCATACTTTTGAACACCCAACTTATATTGGGGGAGGAGTAGGTGTGTGTGTGTGTGGGGGGGGGGGTCCATCGGTTAAGAAACTTTTTAGATGCTTTCTATAACGACTCCAGGGGAAGAAAACAAGAGGTAACAGGGCCTGGATAGGCTGGGTTAACCCACCCTTATTTTGGAAATTTGACAAACAGTGCTGATCCAGATTAGACGCTGCATGGTTCGCCGTCTTATCAGGGTCGCCACAGTTTGCTAAACATAATGTTCTATTAAAATTTGAATAAACATGACAAATACCGCCCAACAGCGTATGTGGACTGGTCCAATTCAGGACATTTCATTAGGCATAAATGGGAGATAAGAGGCGTGTTGTATCCAAACAAAAAGTTTTATGATTTGTTATTTTTACGTCCCAGTCAGCAGCTACGGTCATGTTGGGACGGTCAGTCCACCTAACAAAGCTTGAACAAGCGGTAACAAGTACTTAGTGCACATACTTTTGCCTTTTCCTGACAGCAACCCTGCTTGAATGAATCAACGGAATGGTGGAGAATGACCGTAGAAAATAATTTATTTCATGATCAATCTTCACAAAAGTATCGGACCGGGCCGGGATCAAACTCACTGCCCTCTTGATTTGCAGTCAGACACGCATCTGTAGTTACCGACTGCGCTACGCGGCTTGGTATTAACAAATATGTTAAGATCACAAGAGATTGCTGCTCGTTATAATCAGTTTGGATGTAACTCAGGTCGTAAAATGTCCGGCTCTGGATCTAAACTGCTTGAAGCTAGGTGCTGAGCCTTATATCTACATTAGGAATGGCTAATACGGGAATGATGTTTATTAAATAGTTTCGTCGGACCTCATCTGGATTGACCTGATTGAACAGTCAAAGCCAGGTCATATGCATCAACGCGGGACAGTCGATCTGTGTCTTCACTGTTTGCGTCTATGTGTTTTGTACATTCCAGTTTAAGGACATTTTGTTAGTAGCGAAAACCCAGGTTAAACGGTGTACAGGGACAGCACCCATCGTTCAAATAGTACCTTATGTATAATTCTATACCGCCGGCGAACATCTTACGGGCAGGTCAGACCCCGTCCAGATGCCGCATGATGCGTTTACTGGTTTGTACCAGATTTCATTAGGGTCTTCACTGTTTGCCTACTAGTAGACAAAACGATTTTCAGGAATAGAAATGCAAATTTCATTTGCAAATTGTAACACGTAACACCTCTATACCGTGACAAAATAGACCATCCTAAGCCAGAAGGAATAATCTATTAGTGCATAAAGGGATAATAACATGTAGACACAGATCTAAACACTGTTTCGGTTATGCGCATTTTAAAAGACGTTACACGATTATAAGGTCAGTACTGAGGTATTTATCAGGAATGTAGGACAAAACATCCCGGGACAAAATATCCCATGCCATTTTTTGCCACCCCGGACAAAACATCCCGCATCAATTTGCCACCCCGGACAAAAAATCCCATGCAGTTTTTGTCACCCCGGACAAAACATCCCATGCCATTTTTGCCGCCCCGGACAAAACATCCCTTGCTACTTCTGCCACCCCGGACAAAACATCCCACACTCTGTTTAAAGCCTATGAAAGTGCATAAAACATCCCATTTAGTTAATCGTCACTATTATCATTGATATTCTTAATGTACCATACCTATTGAAATGATTGGAGATCAAAGGTAGATAGATAATTAGACTAATTAGACATATGTTTCTCAATTATAATAGTTTGTTTGACCCAAACTGTAAATGATTTCTTTTAAGATGTAATTGACTTCTTAACACACAAATTTAGTTGTTTGTCACAACAAGATATAATTATCTTTAATTAAATTCTATTTACATTGTGAAACTGCCTTTCAATCAATTTAAGATCTAGTTTATATAATTTGGACAGTCATATTAGGGCATTCACTGCTAGTACATGTCATAGTAGATGAAGGTCACAAATGAGACTTACCCTGAAGAAGCAGTCTGAGTATGGGATGTTTTGTCCAGGGTGGCAAAAATGGCATGGGATGTTATGTCCCGGGTGACAAAAATGGCATGGGATGTTATGTCCGGGGTGACAAAAACAGCATGGGATGTTTTGTCCGGGGTGGCAAATCTTTGTGGGATGTTTTGTCCGGGGTGTAAAAAAATGGCATGGGATGTTTTGTCCCGGGATGTTTTGTCCGGCTCCCATTTATCAGATGTCATTTTTATTGCTCGGGGTATTGCAGACTTCCTGTTTTCAAAAGCCGTACCAAATGAAAAACGCATTCCTACTTGTAGGCCGCAATGCTATGACGTCGAGAAAATGTTAATCCTTTTCATTCTGGGTACCAGTAAATATCTACTTTGGTAAACAGTGAAGACTCAGATGTCTCAGCCACCGACACAACAGACATTTTCGGACAGATTTTGAACTACATTGTATATTAATTCATTAGTACTTAAATCAGTGACAGTGCTCCTTTTCTGTAGCGCGTGAACGGTGTGACGAAGGGCGAATCGTCCCCTGAGAATACTGAGATCGATTATATGAGGACAGCAAAGGTGCAGATCAGCCTACACAGTTACACAAAATGGTTTGCAGCTTTACTGTTGGTATCCATGAAAATATTTTAAATTGAATTTGGAAGTATCCTAGCTGATCAGACCAGTTTGCGCTCTATATGGTTGGACACTCTATGACCTTTTACCATGGTGTAGCTAAAAACAGATCGTACTACACGTCTGCTTCCGGAAATCGCCGAGTCAGCGTAGTAATATTTATGAAAGTGCGATGATATTTTCATATCAATTTAATGGTTTGATTTTATCAAAAATCAAATTAATATCTTTTGGGTGCTGACGTTGCTTTTTATAGGAAATATAGCTCATTTTTAGATGTACTATCTTTTCTAGGCGTTGATTATTCAATAAGTATAAATTCAATTGTATACTTCTAAGTATTGATATTCATAATGCCTATATTTGTATTCAAGATTCAATTGGTATGTTCCAAGGGGGTGTTGAGCGTTGGTATGTTTTATCTATCGAGGCTATTTGAAAAAAGTTTTCTTTCTAAGGTTAATAAAAGATAAGAAGTTAAATAGCTTTGTTCTGTTTCAGCGGTTTAATGCTTTTTGGCAATCTTTCAAGTACTTAAAACAATTGAGAAATAACGTTAGGATATCCTAAACCCCTTTCAAATAATGGGATGTTCGGTCAACGCGAAAGTGAGGGGTTTTGCCATGTTTGACTTAGGCTATATTCATGATATTGTTTTATTTTCGTAAATGAGAAGTCGTATTAGATAAGAACACTGTATATTTTAATTGCTTTTTGCAGAGGTGAGATTTTTTTAGCGCATTATTTCCGTATTCTGTCTTTATTCACTGTTTTTATCGGTACCAGTGACTAAGTCCGATGACCTACATTCGGCGGTTCCACGACTTCTATCTATCGGCTTTTAAAGTGATCTAAAGTGGCTTTTAATTACTGATCTATCATCGTAAGGAATGCATTTCTCATAAACAAAAGGCTTGCACTATTAAAAATTGAATTAAAATCGGAATCAAACAATTAAATAGCTCAAATGAGGGCATTATTTTCTCGGTGTCATCGGTCATGTGCCGTACATAATCGGCCAACTAAATATACATACTTACTTTAGCTTCTACATATTATAATATGGCACGAGACCACAATTAATTTTACTATATAATTTAATCATTCATTACAACACCTTCTATTATACATGATGAAGCTGGCTTTCTTCTAAAGCTTTTCCCCACTCAAACATGGCCTGGGAGTCATTCTAATCACTGACTAGATAGGGCAAGTCCGGCTCGTTTTGGAACCACAGGAGTTTAGACAAACCCTATGTGACACAGCAGTCGTGTTGGCTATCTTAACAGCATTTTACTTAGGTGTGCAGAGGCCTCAATTTTCCTAGAATTACCAGTTATCGGGACAGAAGCAACATTTTCTGAAAGCTTATTCATTGGACAATTCAGACATACCCAATAACAAGGATGTTCACATGAATTGGTAGATTTACAGCCCACTAAAAGGGGAACTATTTGCGCGAAATAACATCCTTATTCTATTCAACCAATCAAGGGACATAATTGTGGTCTGATTCCTATCAGGCGCGAGACCACAATTAATTTTACTATATAATTTAATCATTCATTACAACACCTTCTATTATACATGATGAAGCTGGCTTTCTTCTGAAGCTTTTCCCCACTCAAACATGGCATGGGAGTCATTCTTATCACTGACTAGATAGGGCAAGTCTGGCTCGTTTTGGAACCACAGGAGTTTAGACAAACCCTTTGTGACACAGCAGTTGTGTTGGCTATATTAACAGCATTTTACTTAGGTGTGCAGAGGCCTCAATTTTCCTAGAATTACCAGTTATCGGGACAGAAGCAACATTTTCTGAAAGCTTATTCATTGGACAGTTCAGACATACCCAATAACAAGGATGTTCACATGAATTGGTAGATTTACAGCCCACTAAAAGGGGAACTATTTGCGCGAAATAACATCCTTATTCTATTCAACCAATCAAGGGACATAATTGTGGTCTGATTCCAATCATGGCGCGAGACCACAATTAATTTTACTATATAATTTAATCATTCATTACAACACCTTCTATTATACATGATGAAGCTGGCTTTCTTCTGAAGCTTTTCCCCACTCAAACATGGCATGGGAGTCATTCTTATCGCTGACTAGATAGGGCAAGTCCGGCTTGTTTTGGAACCACAGGAGTTTAGACAAACCCTATGTGACACAGCAGTCGTGTTGGCTATCTTAACAGCATTTTACTTAGGTGTGCAGAGGCCTCAATTTTCCTAGAATTACCAGTTATCGGGACAGAAGCAACATTTTCTGAAAGCTTATTCATTGGACAGTTCAGACATACCCAATAACAAGGATGTTCACATGAATTGGTAGATTTACAGCCCACTAAAAGGGGAACTATTTGCGCGAAATAACATCCTTATTCTATTCAACCAATCAAGGGACATAATTGTGGTCTGATTCCTATATGAAGTCTGGCGCAGTCAGTAGAGTTGCTGGCTCTGAAGTTGGATTTTGCTGGTTCGAGACCCATATCTTAAATATTTTACATTTTCAATGCTTTTAATCACTTTGCAGTGGACAATTTTTTTCATGTGTTATTCACAAATGCATACTCTTTAATATGCAATCAAATTGTTTGCTTTGGATTGTTTTTTAAACAAACATTAACGCTGCTATCCTAGTGTAGCGTTTTTAAAGTCCGTCAGTCTATAATTATTTTCACAAGCGATGAAGATATGTTATTCAAAGGTTGTATATTGCTTACATGTACATGTTATCCTGCCGTCAGCATTTTCTTTCCTGTGCAAATGCACAATCTACTTTGAGCATGCTCATTTGTAGGTACAGAAGCTGGGATTTCGCATGATGTACCATTTTTTTCTTAAAACGGATCTAATGGTTTCGAGATTATCCATCTGACACCCAGCTTTGAACAGGCACAAGCGAATCAAGCGCAATTTCCATTGTATAATTATATATTTGAAATTATGTAGCTGGTCAATTAGGGCGGTGCTATATGTAAACTGCTTATAACTGTTGGTGCAATTTTGGTAGAGGTCATTATTAGGAACATATCCTTGAAATTATTTGAGTATAGGAGATTCAGCGGATATGGTTTAAAGATTTTCTATCTTAAGCGTGGGTGGTCATTATTTTCAGTAGAGCATAAACAATTTAGTGTTATTCCGTAGAATACATCACGAACACTTCAGTGATTAACCACACCAGGCCCAACTGACAAAGCTCCCGACCAAGAGTCACTAGGGTTAGGTGAAGCCTGTCTTTTTTTTTATAAACCCTTGCTACAGATCAAACATCACTGACAACTGGGTTATTTTTGACGAGTAAGGGAAAGATATAGCATTCATAAGATTCATTGGATGGGGCAATTTTTTCCATGGCGCTTGTGCAATTTTGAAAGAACAACATTTTTGGGAACGTTTGTGTGATATTTTTTTTGTTATGGGTCAGTGGTTCAAAATAAGTTGTTGTTTAAAGATTTATTATGTTTTAGTTCTGGTGGCTGGCAATACCGTTCAACAGTCCATATCGGTTTGTTCAATTTTGGTATCTAGGGAGTTTTTAGGAACATTTTCTGTGACATTAATTTGGCCACAGATTCAGAGAGTTGTTTGAATATATAATGACCATTTGTTTTCAATTGAGCAATTTGGTAGAGGTGTATCATGAGAAACATTTCTGTGAATTCCGAGTTTGTATCAAAACAGCATGAAGAAATAACTAATAATAAATTTAAATAACATGTAGCAACGCCTTTATATAACGTGTAATAACATGTTAGGCTTTTTCTTGTTACTATTTCAACCCCACGAAACCCCTCCATTTACTATATGTTAGGTGCAAATCTGGGGTGTATTTCGCACGGAGACGTTTCCGTGATGATAAAGGTAAAAATAATGTCAAAATATCAACTGAGCATGCACACTGCACTTCTGCTAAAGAACTTGCTCCAGTCAACCTTGAAAATAAAACAAAAACCAATATATCATTTGAGCATGATTATCGTTCTTCAACCAAAGAAAATAATCCTAATTCAGTCAACTCTGGTAATAAAATAACAAAAAATATATCATTTGAACATGCATAGTGTTCTTCGGCCCACCAATCTGATCATAAGCAAAGAAACAAATCAGCTGTTAATAAAGAAACACAGTTTTCAGCTAAATTTTGGCATCTTCACAAATATCAAGGGGAGCATAAAATTTAACACATAGGTGGGATTGCCTATAAAGATTAATCTGTGCCTGTAAATAGGAACTGTTTTTTTTTTCAATTGTCCCAGCTTGGCTTTTCATGGTGACTTTTCAAATGCTGGCTACTACAGAAATATAATTTGCCAGAAAATAATTCATGACTGGGAGAGCTGGAAATACTTGGCTTTCATTTCACACGATCTTCATGTAAACTCAGTCACACATTAATGGCAAAGCATGATGAACTCAAATTGTTGGGCAACAAATTGTGAAATAAAAGCACCATGTGACTTGTTGAACATAAATATATACATTTGGTTGATAGGCTGCAGATTCACCAATGGGCTCCATACATATCAGCACACATATACCCCCATGAACTTTTTTTATTACTTCATTTTTGATATGCTTTGAAGACATTCATGGTAGAAATATGAAAAAAATGTTTTGAAGAATTTAAACTGGAAATAACTATCAAAAAGCACTCACGAGATGTTACATAATGGCTTCCGGTTAAGAATTATTTTACTTTTTCGATGCACGGCAGAGATGGGGTAATCGTAATCTGTAATCATGATTACTTGTAATCGATTACGTTTTTCAGTAATCATAAAGTAATCTGTAATCATGGATAAATGTGATTACAAGTAATCATAATGTAATCGATTACATTGCAAAAAGCCTGTAATCATGATTACTTTATGATAACTTTATGATTTATTTATGATTTATTTTGCTAAAATAAAAATTGGTTTTAAAATTGAGTGTATAGTGATGAGTACCAGCTACAATTATAGATTAGAGAGAATAATTACTGTTTAAAACAAGAAATGTGAATTTGCTACCATCAATAGATCAAAGATATTAAAGTTTGTTTTGAACTAAACTTAATTTTCATGAAAATAGTTGTAAGATGGAAGAAAAACTCAATAGCTGTAAATGAATAATTGATCTAGAAGACAAGCAGCATAGATTCTGGTCAGATGTTGCATGATGCAGTGACTGATTATGGCTGGCACTGTTTGTAATGTCTTAGAATATAAGATAAAGCATACAATTTTTAAGATCTAGGTTTACATTAATTTAACTATTTTCTTTATTTCTTGGTAGCATTTAGACATATTTATGGAATAGCCCACCTTTCTTCATGGTATGTAGTTACTTAAATTATTTGGATATCTTATAAACCACCTTGACCCTTTCTATCCTAAGAGTTTCAGAAAAAACATGATACATGCAAGAAAAAGTCCCTTGAATGGTTATATAGGTGGATAGTCTAGAGTTAAGCAGCAAGTGACTTGTTGAACATAAATATACACACTTGGTTGATAGGCTTCAGATTCACCAATGGGCTCCATACATATCAGCACACGTATACCCCCCCTCCTGTGACCTTTTTTATTACTTCATTTTTGATATGCACTTAAATGGATTAAATTTTTGCAATCACCTTTTCCTTTATGCTTTAATGATAATATATAACATGAAGGTAACATTTCTAAAATGCCAGATTTTGATGTTTTTCTGTTTTGGAATGTAAAAAACGTAAAAGTAGATCTCATGTTAAATGTAAAAATGGCAACATTGAGCACAAAATTTGTACTGAAAAACGCTTAAATACTTCTCTAAAGGATCTTTCTTTGGCTTTAAGTAATCATGGTCGGCATGGCTTATTTTCATTTTTAAGTTCCTTGCCTATCTCAGTTTTACGTAATTTAGAGTTAGAGGTTAATAAATTTTACGATAGAGCAAACAAATTATATAAAGCAGCACTCCTAACAAGTTGTTATGTTCAACATTTCCTTAGTCTTTATATCGATTCTGAGGTCAACCATAAACAACATTTTATCAAAATTCCATTCATTAACAAAGGTATTGAGTTTATTGATTTACATAGTATCTTCAAGGATAATTTAGTGATTTCATCTATTCCAAATTACTTTAATAATTCTGAAACTCCTATAATTTGTTATAAATATAACAAACCAATTAGGTCTACTTTTTTTAACTTTAATAAAATTGTAAATGATATAGATATAGATTCCAATACTCTTGCCTCCTGAGATTGTCAAAATTCTAATTATTTATATCCCTCTGCAGGGCATGTTATTACATGTAATCTAAATGTCATTCCTGACGCTAGAGTTCGCAATATTATTTCTAAAGGTCCTACATATAGATTTCCCTCTAATATTGATTTCTCTAAATGTCATAGAGAGATTGCTGCTTCTTTTAAATGACTTTAGTAATCGTTGGTGAAAACGGGAAAATGTTGAACCTGGTACCTTAAAGGAATGGAAGATTAACATTTTTAAAATTATTGATACTTGTATTTCATTTACTCTTGAAATACACATCTTCTATCCCCTAAACCTAAATCTTCTTTTCGTCATCTTAAACGAAGTATCCAGGATTTTCATATGAACTTTGTTTTGGTTCCAGCAGATAAAGCTGCTAACAATGTTGTAGTTGTTTGACCATTGTATTATATTAATACTCTTAAGCGTGAGCTTGTTGACACTTATGCCTATAAACTGCAGCCTTCTTTGAGCGAGAGGGTGATTGTTGATGGGCATGGTTGTCATACAGCTCTACATTTGGTGTCTAAGCTAAAGAAAATCAAAACAAAGTTCCTACGTTGTACTGGTTACCTAAGCTCCATAAAACCCCCTATAAAGCAAGATTTATTGCTAATTCTAGTTCTTGTACGACAACAGAACTTTTTAAATTGTTGACCTCGTGTCTTACAGCTGTTAAAAACATGTTATCAAGTATTGTGAAAAGGTATATTAGAGATCCGGTAAAAACCTCTTTTGGTCTATTAAAAATTCAAGTGAAATTTTAGATAAACTTAAAGCTAGAGATTTCAATGCGACCAGTTTGTCTACTTATGATTTTTCTACTCTTTACACTACTTTACCTCATTATTTAATTAAAGATAAACTTATTGTTCTTATTGAAAGAACCTTCCAGAGAGAAGGCTCTCCTTACCTTGCATGTAATGAGAGAGATGCATTTTTTACTTCAGAAAAAAAAACTAAAAAAAACTATCATGCATGGTCGTGTCAAAATGATGCGCTGACCTTTTTGTTGGACAACATTTTATTCAATTTGGCACCAAGCTGTATAGACAAGTAGTTGGGATTCCTATTGGTGCTAATTGTGATCCCTTGGTTGCAGATTTAGATCTACATGCAGATATTTGGACCATATTTTAAATATTAATGATGTTTATTTTGATAATAAGGTTAGTCAAATATACCCTTCAGAGCTCCAACTGAATAAATCGAATACCTCTAATACCGAAGCCGCATTTTTAAACTTGCATTTGTCAATTTCTAATGATATTGTTTCTACCAAAATTTATGATAAACTTGACGACTTTGATTTTGAAATTGTCAATTTCCCATTTTTAGATGGTGATGTTCCTTGTTCTACATCCTATGGAGTCTATATCTCTCAACTCATTCGGTTTGCTGGAAAATCTAGCTATGTTGCTGACTTCAACACTTGCAATAAATTGTTAAGTCAGAAACTTCTTAAACAAGGCTATCAGTATCATAAACTTCCCAAAACATTTTCAAAATTTTATAGACGATACTATGATTTGATTTCTAAATTCCAAGTTGGACTTAAATCTCCCTTGCGCCAAGGACTTTCGGAACCTGATTTCTATGGTGACTTGGTGTATAAATTGAAGAAGACTGTTGGCTCTGATAATTTTTCAGGGCTATTCATTAAAATAATTTCCCATTATAAAAATATTGGCTATAACATTAATGTATTGCAACAGACTGAAAGCTTGGTGGTCAACCCAATCACCGTTGGCAACTTTGCTTTCCTCTTTAATTGCACGCCGGTGGGTCGGATTTCCGACTCTATAAGGGTTCCGACTTAATTACTTATCTGTTGATGAGATGGTAGGGGCCTGATGTTTTGGCTGTTTGTCGGGCTCACCGGGGTTTACCTGTTGGATTTCATTTTCTCCAGTATTCAGTTTTATATACTATTGAGTCCTTATCTTTGCTTTATCTCCTTGTTATATCTTGATTTATATGTTTAAGGAGATGTTGCATTGATAAGTTAGGGGTCTTTCATGCAAACCAAATATCTATGTGTCTTGATCCACATCTGAATTAAGGGTGAGGTTGGCGCGCTGTAAAATCGGGTTAAGCCCTCCAGTAAAATATTTTAATGACTGTTCCAAGGCGGTTCTTCTTTTGTGGATCTTTTATGTTTTTGTTCTGTCTTGTGTTTGTTATGTCTTTGTGCGCGTCTGTTTAGATGTGCTTTGTGGTCACCTGCTGGGAAAGAGCTGACCTCTTGGCTCTCGTTTGTGGTGTCTAACTGTGACTTTGTCACTTTCCCATTGGTATCCTGGGTCAGGTGTGGTACTAGATTGTATCGATTCCTGATCTTTGCACCCTTACATTATTTAAGCTAAGTGAAGACATTTTCTAGTAAGATACATTTAAGTTGGCCTTTTCTTTCAAACTGAACCTTTCAGAAAATATAAAACTTAGGTCAACTTTCTTTCTGTGCTGACAAGTGAAGTAAGTTCTATTTTCTTAGTTTCTGTTTAATCACTATTATGACAGTATTGTTTTAACACCTTTAGGCAAGCAATTTGTGGAATCTTAACCTTGACCATTTTCCTACTGAATATGATCTCGTTTTCAGTTTTTGTTTGATCAGAAGTTCAGTATCTACTTTAGTTTGTCATTCTTTTCACATATATGCATCACAAATGTCTTTGAATATTAATTAAATCATACAAAAGAAGTCTAAATATTAGGTAATAATTATAATGCAAGTTGGACTTATTAACTTTTCAGATGGATATGTTTTAATGTGTTAAAATAATGGTTAAGACCAAATTTCATAAAAAAAAATGTAAAATCAGTATGCAGTGCTCAGGATAAGAAAAAAAAATCATTTGTTTTATTAAACAAGTTCAATTTTATCCTGTAGAGCATTTCCTGAAAAATTATTTCAAGGGCCCACAGAATTGATGTTGAGAACAAAACAGTTGTTATCGGGTAACTTTTAGATGTGCTTTACATTTTTCATTTTCATATGCTTTTATAATTATTATTATTTTTGGACTAGAGAGACACTGATATGCTCAACATGAACAACTAATTCATTACTGGAAAGATATTTTCTATATTTTTTATCCAGAAACATTAATCTAAAGCAAATCGATGGAACTATGTTAAAACAGTGGTCAAATATTTTACCTTGAACTTTACTGAACATAAAACAGCCAAACTATAAGGGGGGGGGGGGGTATCTTGCAAACACATGCAAGATAACTGAGATGCACAAATTCGTAACCATGTTTACATATAGAATAACATGGGACTTTTGGATACTATTGTTTTATTCTATATTTCATTCAGTCAGCCTTGCACATGTAACTTACTGTAATATCTGAAGGTAGAAATGAAAATCATTGCTAAGTTTACCGTTATTCAGGATAACATTCTAATGATAAGTCTTAAAATAAAACAAAATTAATTTAAAAGTGTCTTGTCTGTTCCATGCATCCTTGTGATCACCTGCCAGAAAAGGCTGGCCTCTTGGCTCCCCAGCGTGTTGTGTTATCTAGTATGCATGTTACTTCCCCATATGGTGTCCAGGGTAAGGAGGTGTACTTGAATTGTATTGATTCCTGATCTTTGCCTTCCTCTTTACATTTATCCCAGACCAGTATTTCTAAGAAACCTATAGTTTTTAGATTCTTCAGTGAGACGGGGGTGGTTGTAAGCCTATGGGGGCCGGGAAACCTGTGAAATTTTGCAGATGTTTCATATCTTTTAGATTTTCCCCCGAAAGTGACAGCAAGCTGTGTATTATGTGCTGTTCAACGGTTGTCAGCTAATTCTCGAACTTGAAATATTTGTAGAGGGCATCTGGGAATCCGATGCACATTGGTAAAGAAGGGCTTGATCTGGGTCCAAACTGTGTTCGAAACTCTGCTGGTATTCTTAAAGAATTTTCGAAAAAGTTGATTTCGACAAATATCAACAAACGAAAAAAAGCATAAAAAATCACAGTTCTGTTGGAACTGATCTGGATCCAAACTGTTTGCAAAGGTTATCAGCAGGCAATGCGTTAATTAATTTATATCATTTTGGCTATATATATATATATATAACACTTACATATACAATGATTATAATAATGACTTTGATTTCAAAGATTGTATCTACCCAAGCTAGTACGTTTAGTTCAAAACAAATAACAAACCTGCTGGGGTGAAGGCCCTGTCACACTACGACGTATAGCACCAACGTATGCCGACGTATGAAATATTCAGGAAGTACGTTGGTATACGCTGAGTACGTTAGAAATAAGTTTTAAACACGTTACTAATACGCTATAGTACGTTTGTATACGTTGACATACGACCAAGAGGTCCAACATTTTGTGCATCCATAAATAATTACAGCGTATGCGAACGTACTGTTTCTATACGCTAGGCATACGCTAGATGTACGCAGCAGGTAAGTTATGCATACGTTAAGGTACGTTAGCACCAACGTATGCGGACGTATGAGAAATTAAACAAGTACGTTGGTGTACGCTGAATACGTTAGAGATAAGTTTTAAACACGTTACGAACACGCTAGTGTACGTTGGTATACGTTGTCATACGGCGAATAGATCCCAAAATTTTGTGCTTGCATAAAAAATCTTCAGCGTATGCCGACGTATTGCTTATACGTTAGGCATACGTTAGATGTACGCAACGGGTAAGTTATGCATACGTTAAGGTACGTCAGCACCAACGTATTAAAATTCACCAAGTACGTTGGTGTACGCTTAATAAGTTAGAGATACGTTATCAATACGTTACGAACACGCTACAGTACGTTGATATACGTTGCCATATGACAATATGGTCCCAAAATTTTGTACTGTTTTATACGTTTGACATAAGTTAGAAGTACGCTACGTGTAAGTTATGCATACCTTAACGTACGTTATATGTACAATTCAGCATACGTTAGACGTTCGTTGTGCATAAGTTTCAAGAACGCTGGTGATACGCTCGGCATACGCTTTTATACGCTGATACAAGTATAAGTTATGTTACGTCGGGAATAAGTTATGAATAAGTTACTCATAAGTTAGACATACGTTCTATGCTCGTTTCGCATACGCTTTGCATAAGTTCAGAGAGAGGCTTCCTATGATTTTTTATTAGATTTCAGCGTATGCCAGCGTACGAGATATATATTTCATACGTCGGCATACGTTGGCTAAAACGTTATAGTGTGACAGGGCCTTGAGGGTACCAAATGGTTTTCCATAGGCCGTAATACAAACCTTTTGAAAGAAGTCTTATTAATGAGCCACAATATGAGATTCCCAACAATGTGGTATGTGCGACCAGCAAAGCCTCCGATCAGCCTGCGCATACGCGCAGACTGGTCAGAGCCTTTGTCAGTCGCTTGAATATTCTATGACTGTTTAGCTACTGACCGAACATCATTTGGAGTTTCTAAGCTTAAAAGAAGGGTGCACAGGCTCGTCTGAGTCTACACATGTCAAAATGCCACATTGTTGGAAACCAGATGTCGCGGCTCAAATCATATATTTACAGCGCATTTCAACAGCCTCTACACGTTCCTTCAGTACAGCACAGCACCAATCAAATAAGACTACTGCGGCATTTCGTTCAAACGGGGAATTCCAAAACATGCCACCGTCTGCGGACCACTTATTTCATTCTAGTTTCATGAAAAATAACAACATTTTAAAAAATACAGAAGATTATCTGGTGGCTATAAATCATTTCAAATATTTTTTGAACGAATTTAACATCTATGTCATTATTAGCCAATGAGAAGAGCTCGTTTTATATGACCGTTCAAAGTGTGTCAAACCTTTGTGTACACATAAACTGATGATGTAATAGGTACCGTCACACTTATAGTATAACCAATGAGCATTGAATTTAACAATTACAGTAAAACCTGTCTGGCGGTCATTCATAAATAGATAGAACAAAGTTCTTAATGACAAATGGTAGCTTAATGAAGGTCGCAAGTATTGCGGAATGCTCCCCTTATGCAATACTTCTGACCTTCATTGAGCGATAAATGGTATTCAAAACCAATGTTTGGTGATCTTTCTTAGTGGCTATTGTTTGTCAAAATTGACCCGAGACATATGAATATTCAATGACCTTTTACTCAGTCTTCGTGAATCTTCGTAAAAAGTGCGCTTGAGATTGTTTTACAATTACTAATCTAAATGAAATTATTCACAATTCCCGGATAGCCTAGTGGACAGTCGAGTCTTTTTATCACTCAAAAGATGTGGGTTCGAGTCCAGTAGCATTTAAGTATTTTCTTTTCCATTTTTTTCGATTTGCTAGTTTCTTTGTCTTTATTCTTGATTCTGTGCACAACTGGATATATTTATTTGAATTTGGCATGCGTTTATGTAACAAATACAGCACCATGAGTAATTGCAATAAACCTACATGAGATTAACTCTTTGCACGCTGAATATTTTTGAGACTGTTGTTATCATCTGCTGACTTTTAATCAAAATTAACTTTTTCAAAACTTCTTACAGGAACACTATCAGAGTGTCAAATGGTCTTTATCCAGATCAGAACATACGTTCTGTTGGTACTGAACTGGGTCCAAACTATTTGAAAATGTTATCAGCTGACAAGGAAAGAGTGGGGAACCTAGCGGCTAAATACAAATGAAAGATGTTAAGCTCATCACACGATAATATAAAATAAACAACAATATTGACTTAAAAAAGTAAGCAATTTGACAATTTTATAAAAAGAAATGGTCCTTCCAAGTTTCGATCCTGGTATGCCTGATTTGTAAATCGTCAACTAACCACTAGGCTATCAGACAAATTGCATTAACGAATTGACATTATCTTCATATTCTCTGTAAAAGCGTAACCAAGGTCGGAGTACTCGACGAAAACGCACGAATATCACGAAAATTTTGGCGAAAATTAATCAGTCTAAGGTCAATTTTGGCAGACTATACTTAAGTCAGGTTTTACTGATTAAATAAACAAAAGAGGAAAACAATACTGAAGTTTCACATTGAAAAGATTAAAAAAACTGGTCCTCAGATACAAAATAGAATCGGGCCGACATACGCTTTTAGGCGCGGCAAATTTCTGCAATTTTTCATATGCCAGGTGATACATTAAGCTGGCTATAGGCTAATTAAGTCAGGCAAAACCTCAATATCATGAATGTCTCTCCATTATCACAGGACAGGCATTCAGTTAAATGGGCATTTTGATACTTTTAAGTCTGAGTTGACTATTGTAGCAGATTTTATACAGAAGCCAATAAAAGCACCATTTTAATGTTATTCGAAAGGTCTCTCTTATAATGGTTGTGGGAGGTCGCTTTGCTGATTTCTCATCTCATTTTCCTAAATATCCAATAAAAATGAAATAATTTTGGTCTCACAGAGACCAAATTATTCCATTTTCATTGGATGTATAAACGGGGGACGGAGAAGGGGTTCAAGCGAACCCCCTAAACCCCTCAGAATCCGCCACTGACATGTCGAGGCCCCTTTTCTGTATCCATGTTTTGTGAAACAAGATGTGAACATAGGAGGCAGCTCGACTCTTATCAAAAGGACCACAAGGGAATGATCAAACGGGACTGCGTGCCCGCTGCAACAGAGTAGGCAGAATTTTCCTCGCTCGCGCAGAACAAATAATGCGGTAAACGGCAGTTGAGGACGAAAGCTTTACTGTATAGCTGCGCATGCGCGTTTAAGAATTGATTAAATGCCAATGTGATAAGTGCCATTTCACATGACATGGCGCTTTTAAGCCACGTAGTTGGGATACATGTTTTGTCGAATGTGAACTGGCAGCAAAGGCGCAGACCAGCCTGATTTAGCTGTACACTCTCTTGAAACTATTTAGTTACAAATGCTCGTTCCTAAATTTGAAGACCCTAGCTAGTCTATGCAGCTAAGCACATACATAAAGTTATGAGTAGCAAAGACTGATATGCGCATCGAAGTGAGATACCCTTCCATCGGAGTTTGCGACCTGGTAGGACTCAAGCCAGCCTGCTCAGCTACAGAGACTTGCTAGAACTTTGAAAATCGGCATGAATCGAGATGAGGTATCTGTTTTTCAGAGAACGAACAACAAAGGCGCTGATCAGCCTGCGCTTCCGCACAGGCTGATCAGCGCCTTTGTTTTTCGTTTACAACAAAATCAGGTTTTCTCTGGACGAGGCCAAGGTATACTTGGTACATGTTTACAAACATTTCTATAGAATATCTCTTTACAAGCAGTTAGTCAATTAGCTCTTTAGTAACCAGAATTTCTAAGGAATAAATAGAGATCTTAGTATATCTTAAGAAATGGCCATATTCGCCCGCTCACAGGCTGTGGTCTCTTGAAAGGATTGTATAGAAATCCTCGCAAAACCGCGATAGTTCGATTCGTATGTAAAAAAGATTGTTTTGCGTTTACGTCTATACTTAATGTTTCCAGCAATCTGTTTCCTCTCTAGCTGAATGCTTGTGAGTATTGAAAGCTGAAGTGAATACGTGTACGTACGTCCGTATCTCGTGATTCATCGGCTTCGATCCGCCCGTCCCCAATGGAAGATTTTCAAACTGCACCTATCCGATCCCATCAAGTTCCTTCTTAGAATATTTTAAAAATTTCGGTGCTCGCCCTGAACACATTCGAGATTAATGCCACGAGCAAACCCCATTCGTCCATTAAATTTAGACTGATATTCAGTCTCCAATGCCAATGTCATTTTACTTCATATATAATGTCTTCAATCCTCTCTAATAGCAATTGTGCATGCTGCGTTTTTTTTTCTTGTGTTTGTCGTCTGCTGCCTTTTGTCAAAATCAACTATTTAAAAAAATCTTTGAGGAACACTTTCAGAGTATCAGTTTTGATCCAGATCAGGACCGACATCCTGTCGGTCCTGATCAGGATCCAAACTGTTTAGCAGACTACAAAAGTCGCCGCTGGCAGGCAAATAGTCAGGTAAAGTATCAGTCATTTTCTAATTAATTTATCAAATTAGTAATACATTTTAGGATGCTCAAAAGAGTAATCATATTGAGACGGTTCTAAAATGAATGAGATTAAACAACACAAGGCTTGGTACGTATCGCATATTCCTGAAGTCTCTACCTACAAGTGCCATTTTCGGATAACCTAAAATATTTTGCAAACAATTTGGACATCGATCAGGCCCGACAAAACGTCGAGCCTGATCTGAATCCAAACTGTTTGACACTCTGATGTTTTCCAGGCCATATTTTAGTTTGAAAACAGTTCTGGGTGTTGTGGTCTATTACATGTATAATCCTCAGAAGAGCACAGTGGCCCAATGGTAGACTGCTTGACTTGAAACCGAGGCGTCCATGGTTCAAGCCTCGGTTTCAAGTCAAGCACTGGAGGCACTGTGTTGTGTCCTTAAGCAAGACACATTATCCACTGCTTAGTACTCTGATTAAACCTAGGAAACATCCCGACATGACTGAAAGTGTGTTGCCTTAAAGGTTCAACTGAAATAAAGGTGTAAGCTATCTAAGCTAAGGCTATTAGACGGGAAACCGCCCAACAGTTAAAATGTGCCTATACTTAGCCAATTGTCTGTTTGTTTGCTTTGATTCTTTACGTCCCATCAACAATCTTTCAGTTAAACAGGGACGGATCTTCCTGGGTTGAACCAGTACTAAGCTAGGATAAATGTGTCTTGCTCAAGGGCCACAACGTAGTGACGCCGGTGAGGCTCGAACCCGCGACCTCTAGGTCTCGAAGTCAAAGCACTCTACCACTGAGCCACTGCGCTCCCTCACTCAGTCAATACCTCATACTTACAAGAAATATCCTCTCTAATAGCAATTTAACTCTTTCCATCTGTTACAGGTTTAGCTTTCATTGGAGGTATTAGAGAAGAGAAAATGTATATATCTATAATATAATAGTATAATCAGGATAAACGTAACTGAAACAACTGCACAGGTCTAGTTTGTTTGATTTGATTCTTTACGTCCCATCAGCAATCTTTCAGTTATAAAAGGACGGGTCTTCCTGGTTTGAACCGGTACTAAGTTTTGATAGATGTGTCTTGCTCAAGGACCACAACGCAGTGACGACGGTAAGGTTCGAACCCGCGACCCTTCGGTCTTGAAGTCAAAGCACTCTACCACTTAGCCACTGCGCTCCCGTACTCAGCCAATACCTCATACTAACAAGAAATTGTCGTCTCAAAAAGCACTTTACCTCTTTCAAACTGTTACATTTTTAGCTTTTTATTTTGGTATTAGAGAAGAGAAAATGAATATATCTATAATAATAAATTATGATAGTATAATCAGGATAAAACTTAACTGAAACGACTGCAAAAGTCTAAGCTAAGGTCTGAGCTATCCCCAACTGCATACTGGAAAATCACAAGTGGCTAAAGGTTTCCTTAACCCTAAAATCGCCAAGAAAAAAAATGCATATAAAAATGTCGTCTGCTGAAGTCGTCTGCTGCAAATAAATGTCTAACATTACTGACGAATTAAGTATAGAAGCAAACAGCGTGGACCCAGAACAGACTGCTCCTATAGGAGCAGTCTGATTTGGGTCCACACGGTTTGCCATAGAAGCTTTTTAAACATTTCAGCAGACGAGAAAGCAGACGACTTTTCTTGCGATTGGCGCATTAAGGGTTAACAATACATGTACGGACCCCCTCCTGAGAAGCAACAGTACCGCTTGGGTTTGTACGGCCCTCTGTATGATAAAATCATGACTAAAACATAAAAAAAACGTTGCCATGACACCCTACCCCCACGTCGAAGCTTCTTGATCTGCACATGTGTCATTCACAGTTCAAAATATGTCGGGGGTTTACCAAGAGGACCAATGTTAGCCCTAAATCACTCACTTTTGTTTAACCTTTTACATGTCCTCCATAGGCAATCTTAAGATCATGACATCATTTTCTATTTTAAGACAACATCGAAATAATTCAAGAAAAAAAACTAATTAAATTGTGAATACTTTTGAAAATATTATGGAACATGGAGCATTTGCTCCAAAAGAGCAAATGTCCATTTTCCATAATATTTTCAACTTCAAGATATTTCAAAGGCTTCAAGAGGCGTTATTATGGAGTATAAGGTTAACCAAGAGGACCGAGCCAGCCCTAAATCACGCACCTCTGCTTAAGACTGTCATTTTTTAAAGCTGCATAGTCTGTAACTTTTGATCTTCTAATTTTAGAAATAAATTTTCTATTTTTCAAGAATACTGTAAAATTACTCAAATTCAGGTAAATATTTCACCACTTTCGTAAATTTTAACAAATTATCACTATCAAAACAACAGCTTTTATGTTAAAAATCAACTGTCTAGAATTATTAGAGGGACGTAAATAATTACAAACAAGAGAAAACACCTGTTTTATAAGATAATTCCCTATTCCATGCAGTTTTCAGCTGTACTGAACATGTAAATTGTGAAAACATAACTTGATTCTATTTTTACAAATGATTGAAAAAGAAAAGAAAAAGTTTCGAAAAATGTTCATAGTTACAGACCTGATCTCTTTAAATAAATATATTAGAATGTAGTTACTGACCGAACAGTGTCCAAGATATTCAGCAAAATATAACGGAGAGGAATATGGGTTTGCCCCCGGGGCAACTTCTGGCAATGTGGATGAATTTTTTTGTGCATACAATGCGATCAATACCCAAATCGCATGTGATCACACCGGACAGGCGGCAATCGAAAACGCGCTTAACAATCGACGAATGCGGATCAAAAATCGATAGAAACAGTGTTTTCGATTGCCATTTGTACTTGCTGGGGCGACATATGGCAATCAAAAACACTGTTTCTAATGATTTTTATCTACGTTCGTCGAGAGTAATATTAACGAATTCGATTGCTGCCAATCCGGTGTGGTGCTTGACGCCTCATGACCAATATGTATCAGCTCAAAAGCTGCCTCTAAACGGGTTTTACTAGCGTATCAAGAGGGGCTAGAATATAATAATCTATCATGAGTGTGAGGGTGGGATAGAAAAATATGTCCCGAGGATCGCCGTTTGGCATCGCGAGGCTTGCCGAGTGATGACAAACGGTGATCCCGAGGGACGGATTTTTTCTATCCTACCTTCACACGAATAATGGATTATTTTTCTTGCTCACCACTTAAGTTTAGTAGTCTAGGATAAGTAACAGCTGAGATATGAGTAATTTTGTAGGCAGACCCCCCTTCTCAAATTCGCTATGGGTTGCCATAGAAACCATGCAATTTCACATAGCCCAAACCAAAATTTTTTTGAGGACACCTTCGTTTCCCATCCAGGGGGTCCCAATGAACAATTTGGCACCCATGAAAAATTGTCCTGGGGGGTGCAAGGTAACCTAAATTGGATGCCAGGGTAATAGTTAAAATTGATATGAAAGAAACTATTAAAATTATTAAAACATTTTCCGTTCATATGTACTTACCTGTCATACAATATTACCAGGATAGCAGATTTCACACGGAAAAGGTTTCCGTTATGTTTGATGAGCACCACTAATAGCTTTTTCCCTTGACGTGGGACTCCTCGCAGGACAGTTTCTGGATTCAATCGGATTCAAGAAAATTACTCTTGCGTCAGCAAGAATTACGCACGCCTCATTTAGGTACAAAGGACTGTCATCACACGCGATCTGCAAAGCTAAAAGTTGCATGCACGCTTACGTTACAGTCAGATTATAGATTGTTAAACTTTTGGTAGGTGCCTATGACCAGATCTACCAAAAACGTACACAAAAGTTCAGCTAAGCACCTACACATTCGTTCTAATCTGGTCTGTATCTCCCTGCAAGCCTGAACATACAGTCCTATTCTCAATGAGAATTTTGAACACCTTTAAACAGGTATCCATAAAACAGGAAAAGGGTCATTCCGATATAAGGAAACCATTTAACTTAACTCTGATCCGAATCTACATTATTACAGGCTAGTCAAAGTTGTCATAAACGACAGAAAAAATGATCAAACGTTTATTATGAAATTAGGAAAAACTATCGAGCGAAATTCTAATTAGGTTTATTCTGGGCACGACTTGTTTTCCAATTGAGTTGCTTTTTGTGGGGGACGTTACCCAGAATCCTCTCTTGCCGTGGCGTGTAACGTCATCACGTGCTATAAAAGGGCTTACAGATGTAGCCAACCGCGCATTCGACTGCCATCATGAGGTTATTACTAGTGGTAGTTTTATTGATAGCTGTGAGCGTAGCGCTCGTGCAAGGTAAGACCTTACATACATACTCGTAACTTACATTACATTAACAAAATTGTGATTACTTCTTACCCATTATATAAAACATATGTATTTGGTTCTCAAAAGAACCGTCTCATCGAGACGGTTCTTTTGAGTACCCACAACATATATTTTGATTGAGAAATGAAAGAAAAAAATGTCACGCACTCTTAACTGAATGTCTGATTACATACATACATCCTTAGGCTTATATATATTCATGCATACATACTTATATACATTCATGCATACATACTCATATTTACTCATACATATATACTTATATACATTGATACATACATGTACTTATACATTTACACTTTCAAAGCAAGCCTTTAATGAATCCTTAGATGTTCTAATCGTTCATAACCACTTTGTAGGAGACCCGATGTGTTCATATTTCCATGAACAGATCAAAATTTGATTATTTTTGTTCAAAATACTGCAAATTTCGAAATAGACCTAGGACACACTGACTTCAGAGAATACAGGGTGTTAAACTAAATGAGCCAGCAAACCAATTCTGGGGGCAGCTGAAGATGTTTATCACTGGAGAAATGTTGTCCTTACGTTGTAGTAGTTTGAGAAAAGTACTTGTAAACCTTCATTCAAGTAGTTTACTCAATGGAATAGCAAAGAGTGTTTGTGTGTTTGTTTGTTTGTTTGTTTTGTTGCTTTACGTCCCTAGTCAATAGCTATAGTCATGGCGGGACGGTCAGTTCACCTAAGCACGCCTTTTCCTGGGCAAGCTTGAACAAGCAGTTAACCAGTACTTCGTGCACATACTTTCGCTTGTAACTGACAACAACCCTTCTTGAATGATTCAGCGGAAGGGAGGAGAATGACGATAGAAATTATTTCATGATCAATCTCCACGAAAGTATGGGACCGGGCTGGTATCGAACTCGCGACTCCTCGATCTGCAGTTGCAAAGAGTGTAGTAATCAAAACTGATAACAAATATAGGAAGTCAATAAATTTGTTAACAAAGATTGTAGTTAATAATCATGAGAACATTTCATTCAGACATGAACTCCTATAATGTGGCTTTGTGACATGATTTGTTTCACACAAGCCTTTGCAGCCTCCTGTTAAGTAAACTCCTAATGTTTTGTAGGTCGGTAGCTTTAAAGTCACATAATTTACAAGTGAAAGCTAGCAAAGGCTCTGATCATGCGTAGGCTGGTCTGAGCCATTGCTGGTCGCACATACCACATTGTTGCAAATCTCATGCCTTGGTTCACATAATACACAATATAGATATAAATACATTATGGTCCTTCTGAGCACAAGATAAAGCGAGTGTGGGCAATATAATGGCAGCAAGTGTAGTTAATAAAATAGCAAACAGAGTGTCAATATAATATAAAACAGTGTAGTCAATGAAATAGCTGACAGTGTACACAATAAAATAACAACCAGAGTAGTCAATACAATATAAACAGTGTAGTCAATAAAATAGCGGACAGTGTACACAATAAAATAACAACCAGGGTAGTCAATACAATATAAACAGTGTAGTCAATAAAATAGCGGACAGTGTACACAATAAAATAACAACCAGAGTAGTCAATACAATATAAACAGTGTAGTCAATAAAATAGCGGACAGTGTACACAATAAAATAACAACCAGAGTAGTCAATACAATATAAAACAGTGTAGTTAATGGAATAGCGGAAAGTATACACAATAAAAAGCATAGTAGTCAATGCAATATAAAACAGTGTAGTAAATGAACACCAGGCCCAATAGTAACAAACTCACCATTAGACATCACAAACGAGGGCCATGCGGTCAGCCCTTTCCCAGCAGGTGATCCCAAGGCATCAATAAACAGACGCGCACGAAAGCATAACAATCACAAGACAGAAATAAATGGAATGATCCACAAAAGAAGCCTCTTTAACAAACAGTTTAGATCCAGATCTAGGTCTACACTGTTTGTGTCTATACTTATGTTAAGCAATAAACAGACACTTTCGAATTTAGTTAATTTGCTGGCGTTTTAAAATTTAAATAATTAATTTCTTTACTATGATACAGTTACCTTCGAATAAAATCACACCTTATTTTCAGATATTACCCATGTCTAAAGAAGACCAGCCCTATTTACGCATTCATGAGGCGCTAGCCTTTACAATAGCCAAAAAGTTATATTATATAACACTGGCTTGACTGTAACTCTTTACCTTGTCGTCTGCTGATAACCTTTGCAAGCAGTTTGGATCCAGATCAAAAGCGACAAAATGTCAGTCCTGGCCTGGATCCAAACCATTTGCCACTCTCATAGGGCCAGTTAAGCAAACGAAAAGATAGCGTAAAGTTGCGATTATTTTCTTAACCATCAGTTTAAACAAGTATTTTTGGTGCTCAAAAGAACCTTCTCATCGAGACGGTTCTTTGGAATACCCACAACATATGTTTAGGTTGAGAAATAAGAATAATAATTTTTAGTTACGCACTCTTATCTGGGGGCATGCACTCTGATAGTGTTCCTGAAAGAATGATTTGAAAAAGTCAGCAGCTGACAACAAAAAATAAACAATTACCCAGGATGCAAAGAGTTTAAAATTTAAAAAAAAAAAAAAGAAGTTGTAACCTGCCACACCTTTAAACACATAATGGGAAAATCCATGTTTATTTTATAATATGTATGGGGGAAATCCACCAAAATTATAAAGATTTTATACATTACATTCAGTGTGTTTTCATATCGGAATTCAAACAAGCACAACGACTACGAGTCTTCTGGTGTCGTTGTTTTTTCTTCTTTTTTTCTATTTAAATAATTTTGTAGGTTCTCACTATTACTGAAAGATTTCTTTTTCCAGATTATTTGAACATTTCAGTTTTAGATTATTTGACTAGATCGATAGAGTTCTTAATCAGTTGCGTCATATTTTAGAGTTTAAATAATTGGTATAAACAAAAATACCATCTCGCGTTAGTCAATATACTCAGGATGAATTTAGAAAATATAAATAAATAAGTAAAAAAAATAATACAGCCACAAATCACCAATCTAGATATGTAAATAAATAGATATTATTCTGTTGTTGTTTTGTTTTTTGTTGTGTATTCTTTCCTTTTAGCATGTTACCATCCCACTCTAAAACAGTCATTTCCCTAAATTCAGCACCCCTGATGGTCAAAGAGACAGATAAGCATTGATAGTTTCTTATCTCTGCTCTGCATATTTTACTGGTCAGCCATTAGAACATTATGCCGCCCAAAATGTGTCTTTATGGTTGATAAGCTCTACAGTAGATCTGTTTCTGTCGTGCCAACTGAGAGTGACAGTGACGTAAAATTATGTTTATATTTGTTAAGTAAAACATTAACTTGTACACTCCAGTTGATAGATAGATAGATTTCTGTATTTCCCCCAGCTAAGAGAGTTACAAAAACACATACACAAATGACAATATACAAAATAGCATACAATAACTACTTTGCTCAGCATGTATCTGTCACAGTAAGCTTCAATTATTGGAACAAAGCTGGAAAAAAGTTTAAACATATAATACAAAATTAACTTATTGAACGAATTGGGCCATAATATTAACCCATTACATTATGCAAGTTATGCTTAACTTCATTGTGCTCAGCCCTCTTGCCGAAACGAAATGCAAATGTTCTGCAAATGAGTTGTTTAGCAATATATTCCATAAGTCTATATTTGCAGCCTTTGAGTACAACATCCAAGCGAACTTGACTGGACCATAGGGTAGAGCTTTGTAAATATCCATTCAATTTAGATCTTTGTGTTGAGCACCATCTATGACTGAGACTATGTATCTACCATAATATATAGTTACATTAAATATAATGCTTTCATTAGGTGACCTACTAGCATATATGACTCAGGTGCCATCAGCTTCAACTCAATCGCTACAACATAGACACAAGAACCATAGGCGCCACTAAGCCACCAACATGTCATAAGTGCTGAGAAGCGTTATGTTTCTTAAATTGTAAATTATAAAACGAAATTGAATACGGCATGCGTTTTATCTCATCGATGTGGTCAGGAAAAAAGAATTCCTGCTAAAGAGATTTATTTCCCTAGAGGAAATAAATCTTTCTAGACAAAAACAAAGTTACTGCTTTTATTTGTCTGATAAATCATAGAATTTCATAGAATTTCTCCGTCAAACATGTAATACAACACTTTAATGTGGGTACATTCATCCAAATAAATCCAGTCGCATGCGTGATCAGATGGTCACGTCAATAAGCCAAATAACAAACCTGACAATACCAACTGACGTACTATTGCCTGGCACTGATGAGGTTTCAGATGAAGTTAATACTATTACTTGACTTTTAACTTACTGTAAAGCTGGCAAATTTAAAATTCATATCTGGGCGTTTTTCGGCTATTTCATCTGCTAAACAAGGGAAATCAGGTTATATACTTAAGGAATAAAGAAACTCAACAAACAAAAATATAATTTTTGCGTGTTTAAATGACGGTTTGGTGAAATCTCTTTTGAAAATTTCATAATGAGTATTTAAAGCATGTGATGAAATACCAAACGTCATTTTAACGCTACATTTTACGCTACAAGTTGAAAACCTATGAGAACGTAAAATGTGACGTCAACGTCAGAATAAAGATCAAGAAACCCCATCTTTTCCATGTTTGGTTATTTGGCGTCGACTTGACAATGTGCAAATTGAACAAACTTCCAATCATATTCGCAATGCAGTCAAATATTGCGTCAAACACGCTATTTGAATGGCAAGATACACAATGGTAGTGAATAAACGATAAACGTCACTTAGAGCCGTCGAGTTTGGCTCGCTGGTGAATATACGGAATAAGATAAACCTAGAGACATCAGAACATGCTTTCTTTGGAACACTAATTTTTTTCAGATACGGTAGAAATGCGCTGGTAAGGTGTTTATATTGACGTTAGCCAAACAAAACACGACAAACTGCAAGAGAAAACATCTGATTACATGCCGAGAGTGGTCACCAAACTTGCTAACCGTAACCTAAAATTTGTCACTGGACCATTTTATCATTAGAAAAACACATACACATCATGGAAACCATTAAAACGTAGGATGTCGAATTTTGACGACAGAATTGAGTTTTTTGACGTCTGAAGATCTGAAGTCATAATTCATGAACAAAACGCCCTTGTAATGAATAAATCTCAAGCAGAAAAGAAAGTTTGCGCTTTTCACGCAGTATTCAGAGTTGACGTTAATGACGTTAAGACGTTTAAGAATCCTACAGAAACGTCGTCATTTGATCATTTCCTTGATCCGCAATCTATGCCAAGACTTTTTAAAACGATAAACCGATGGTTGATTAAAACTTTGCTTTTATTGACCCTGTTTCAGCAGTTTGCTACGGGGGTCAGGCTGGTTACGCGCATACTAAAATGATTACGTAATCGATAATTACGTTGAACCTGCTTTAGTTTGAAGGACACATACTGCTCCTATGGATAAGTATCATTTGCACTAGAAACTTGCATCATATTGTATGTTTACAATGACTCGAAGTGTTTGTTGCGTTTCTTTATTCCTTAAGTATATTTATAATTTGGTGTAGAATTTATAAGTTGTTTGGCCAACGTGCGTGCATTTCATGAAAATCCTAACCGTATACACACACACAAATCACACTTATTAACCCTCAAAGCGCATAATCACAAAAAGTATGTTTTTGTCGTCCACTAAAATATTTGAAGCCGTATAGACAAACAGTGCGGACCCAGATCAGACTGCTCCTATAGGAGCAGTCTGATCTGGGTCCACATTGTTTGCATCTATGCTAATGTTAAATAGACATTTTTATATGCAGTTATTTTGTGGCGTTTTAAGGACTAATAATAACATACAATAAAATAACTAATAATAATGTGTTTGCGTCTATACTGAGATAATGGCGCAAGATGATACAGTTACTTTTAGATAAAACCACGCCTCATTTTCAGCTTTTACCGATGTCTAAGGTTGACCAGTCCTAATTACGCATTCATGAGGCGCCGCCTTTACAGAAAGCGAAAAGTCAAAGAATACAATATTAAAGGCGATACAGAAATATATATATATATAAAAAACTTCAAAACGATTTGCAAACTAATAAAACAGCGCTTGCGGTTTCGTTCCCTGGATATTTATCAAAAGCAAAACAAATTAGTGTATTTCCACTCTGCTATTGTGAATGAATTCATTTCTTCACCCTTTTATGTCAGCAACCACCAGTAGTGCCTCTTTGAATTTGAGTATGCATGCAACATAATACAATTTCTGAGCAGGCAAATATTTTGGTTTTGTAGCGTCTGGGCATTCCAGATTGAAACTGGGACGCTCAAATAAATCTGTGTCTCTTCCTTATGGTGACATGGACTGGCTTTTATTCTGTGATGGCGATATTCGATGGTCACACCTTTTTTTTTTATTTTGGGAGGTTGGGGGTTTGGTTTTGTTTGCTGCTTACGAGATTTATAAAAGGTCCTATTTTCCAAAGACGAACAGAACTTCATAGATCTTAATTGAAAGCTAAGAAATTCTGATTAACAGATAAATTATAGAAATCAGGCCTTCAGATAAAAGTGCGCATTGTAAAACTATTTTCTATATTTCTCATCCAAAACATATGTTGTGGGTACTCAAAAGAACCGTCTCAGCGAGACGGTTCTTTCGAGCACCCAAAACACATGTTTTAATTAATGGGTAAGAAATTATTACAAGATTACACTTATAAAATTTCCTTATCTGGAGCTATGAGAAATACCATATTGCAAGCTGTCGTTCGCCTTTCATAATCGTTTTCATTTGACCAATACAAAGACGAAATCAGTTTTCATAGGAAACAGTTGGTTTCCAAAGAAATACTTCTACATGGATGAAAGAAAGTTTATCAATGTGTTACCATGTTTTCCCTCTATAGCCAGAATAAAGCGGTAGGTAAAGTAGGATTGCCCTATCTCGTCGACGAGGCCCTTTTAGGATTTTTTTTGGAGAAGGGACCCAGCCTTTCGCAGATCCCGAGGGGGGCAGGGGGTCCAGACCCCCTCCCTCCTGAACAATCACAAAGCAATACTGGTTAAGATCCCCTGAAAAATCACAAAGCTGCCAAGCCAGCTTTCAATGTTGGGCCATCATTCCATGTGTTCCCTCTATAGCCAGAATAAAGCTGTAGGTAAAATCAGACTTGGCGTGTTGCTATATCTCGTCGACGAGGCCCTTTTAGGATTTTTTTTGGAGAAGGGACCCAGCCTTTCGCAGATCCCGAGGGGGGGCAGGAGGTCCAGACCCCCCTCCTGAAAAATTACAAAGCAAAACTGGTTAAGATCCCCTGAAAAATCACAAAGCTGCCAAGCCAGCATTCAATGTTGGGCCATCATCGGCCCGCCAGCGAAACGCCATTTTCGCTGACAATGGCGTTTTGCGTGCGGGCCGATGATGGCCCTCTTTTAGTACTATTAGGATCCTCTCTCCCTTCATAAAACACACACAAAAACAGTGTTATCAGAGTTGGAACCACTCTGGTAAAACTTCGAGATCCGCACATGCCAGCAAAACATGGTGTTGCGCTTGTGGACAGAAAAAGATCAAAGACTCTATGCTGGCTGGGTCAATATAAAAATGACGCATTTAAGCTGAATGGAATTTCCCACCGTTATCAGTTGGAACAGCCCATTTCTGCTTTAAGGGGTGTTGGGTGGTATTTTATTTTTTTATGCAAATTTTAAATTTTAGTTTAAAATGTTCTTTCGTTTTTGTTTTAAACCATGTGTACATGTAATACAATATGTTTTCATACAGATCATTTCGAAATACTAAAAATGGACTCAGAAGGAAGTCTATTGAATTTTGTAAATTCAAATTTTAGAGACATTTGCGGCTAAATCCCATAAGATAATTTATATTTACATGTACGAGTATTACGTTCAGCGAACGGCCAGTGGTACATGTAAGCGTGTAGGAGTATAGAACAAGCGGACTAGGGTGGGTACATATTTTACAGTGTTTTTCTTTCTTTATTTTTTAGCGTTTTATGCTGATTTACTTCATACTAGTTATATGAAATTATAAATATTACAAAAATCACTACTTTCCGATTTATATTGAATTATGCACGAAATCTGTGGGAGTTGGGGTAAATTTGACCCTCCTGAAAGATAATAAGCACGGTGACCCCCATTTTTTATTCTTTTTTCTTAGAGGTATTGGGCCTATGATAGTTCATAACATGAAAGCAAAATTGTAAGATTTTCAATCATGATGTCAGATATTTTAATATATAATTTACTCTAAAAATCAAATCCAGTTTTCTAGCGAATTACCAAAATGTATCATGCAGCAATTTGTCACGGCGTGGTAAAACAAATGCATTTCACATTTTCTTGAGCGCTTGAGGTCATTAGCAATAATTAAAATCTTATGAAAAATTGAAAACGGTGACATATCCTTTTTATTTCATAAATTGACAGTCCATGCATAAAACAAGCGGTATGCAAAGAACTGAAGATTTCAATGTGAGAAGTATTTAGTAGCATATGTCCTTGATAGAACATTCCGCAAACAAGCAGTGGAAACTCTGATCAGATGCCGCGTTATGCGGCGTCTGGTCTGGGTCTGCTCTATTTGCCTACGTCTCATATAAAGGACTCCAGGCTTATATGGGTAAAGCAGGCAGGAGTCACCACGCGATTGTTATTTCGTACTGTAAATTCGGATTTTTTGCGAGAATTTTACTTTCGCAAATAGCTTTAAAAGACATACTTGAGACGTTAAAGAAAATAATTTACCCTTCATCAATTAACGACAAAGTAATTTCGTCATTTCGCGAGGGTTTTATTTTCGTAAAATTTTGAAAAAAAAACTGTTGAAATTACCGTATTTACAGTATTGCCAATTCGACCAGCATGGATTCAGACGCGCATGCGCATTGGTAAAGACCTTAACTAGTGACCTACATACAGAAGTTGTAAATATAGCGCGACGAAAGCTTCAACTCTGACGCGAGAATACAAGGCCAGCCATTGAAATATTACATGCTCGCTGTGATCATAAGCGCATGCCAAATAGCAGCGTCAGTTGATTGAAATCTAGCTACCATAGCCATGTCCGATGTACATGCATATGTTGTACATGTACCTTCTAGATCGTATTACAATTATAAAGGAAATAGGCGGTAAAGAGTGTAGCGACTGAAATACGGTAAAACCTGTCTTTAGCGGTCACTCAAAAAAAGACCCAAAATAGTTTTCAATTACGATCATTGCTTAATGCAGGTCAAACGTATTGCAGAATGCTCCTAGAGCATTCTGCAACACATTCGACCTTCATTAAGCTACCATTTGACTTTAAGACCCTTGTTTTGTCTACTTTGTTGAGTGGCCTCTTTAGACAGGTTTCACTGAACTTAATTTCTTTTTAATTGTAATATATGAGTTTTGACATACTTTTAGTTTTCTCCTCCCCCTTTCTGACTGCTCCTTTGGAATCGGTCGCATTGACCACCTAACGGGCTCATTCATGGTTTTGCTTGGTAGATTTAACAAATTTACAAAATGCATGTATATGAGAAAGTTCGTCAAATGTTTAAATTTCTGTGCAAACTGATTGGTTGTGAAGCACAAGAAGGGGCGGAATGAACTGTCAATTTGCCCACGTGACCAGGGACAAATGATGAATAATGAGATAATCCATTATTCTGATTATCCGAAAAATTTAATCTGCAGAATAAACGAAGTTTATGTTTTATTTCAATAAAATATCGCCATTGCGATATTTTATTGAAAAAAAAAACAACTATAAACTTCATTTAAGCCGTTTGTTTTGCTGCAATTACACTTTTTATTGTGTTAACATGGTTTCTGTGACGTCAGTCTCTATTTATATAACGTCAGCGTCATGTTATCACCCGCGTTATCAAAGTAGATCGATCTGATTCCACGGAATTCCGCGAAATTGGCCGAGGCAGTTCTGATTGGGTCCAAGGATTATAGTTGAATCTGCGGATTTAATAATCATTCATTATAGTAAATATGAAATATGCTTCTAATAGAAAGTGTTGCACGTGACGTATATCTTAAGGCACGCCCAATAGACTTTCTTTTAATGCCGATTTCCTACATGTATATAGGCCTTGAGCTGGCTATAGACCCCCTCCCCCAGGGGGAATCTCGTACACTATGATTTTCTGAAACTACATTATAGAAGACACAACATTAAAGATATTATTCCTCTGTGAGTGGCAGCGTTAACGTGTAACATCACGTTATAAACGTCCCCCCCACAAAAAATAGCAGTAAATGTCCCTGATAATGTCTCAACCATGACATGTTCGAACATTTTTGCATGCTGACACAGGTTTATGACCTTCTTTTAGCACAGTTATATATTTTAGTATTACTTTTATAAATGTCGTTTACTGTTGTATATGTTACTTTGTGTTTCTTGCGTTATTTTCGAGTATCAGTTTGGTAGTTATTGACTATAAGTGTATTACATCTGTCACAGAATAATGCAAATCTGTAAGGCTGCTACTTAAATGAATTGAAGTCCCTTATTATGGTCGATTACACTATTTTTCAGGCCCATGTTACGTATGTTACCCTCAAAATAGCATTAAACATTCAAGCTAATGTCTCTAACAAGCCCTGTTTACACTAGTCGAAAGTTCTAACCGATTAGTCTTAAATCTGTTTTCTAGAAAACTACATATTTTGACAAGCAACATAATTAACACATAGTACAAGGGCAATCTTATATCGATTTGTTCACGTTAATTCCTGAAATAGCATATTTCTTACCGTATCTAACCGGTTTGGGCGAATTTCATTTATAAATCTCGATTATTGCCTGCTTTTAAAAAATGCAAGTGATTAGTTAGAATTTTTAATTAGTGTATGCTTATTTGCATGCTGGCATAGCTTTATGCACTGCTTTTAACAAGGTTACATATTTTAAACATTTCTCTAATAAATGCCTTTGACATTAACTGTTATATGTGTTACCAAATGATATACATGTATACGCTATTCCGAATATCTGTATAGCAGTTGTTGACTATACATGTATTAAGTCTGTCAGTGAATTTGGAAAATCTATATTGCTGAATTAAATTGAAGTTCCTTATTAATCTATGGTGATTTAAACTAATATTACTATGTGATTTATCAACATTCGCTGTTTTCTCACATAAACAGTAGATACATTCGTACCATGCATTCAAATTGGAAGATCTGAAAGACAGTCACTGTGAAACAGCTCAGTTCTGGCCAAGGTACATGGATTTAATTAAAATTGTGTTGACACTGATTAGGGCTACAAGGAAAACAACTTTGAATTGCATGTCAGCTCTATCTGTATGCCTTGTCCCCAATGTACATTGCACACGATTACACCAACAATACACAATATGTACCTGTGTAAATGATTACACTCATAGATGTGTCTGATACAAATCGCAGATGCAAAGAACTTCTGGAACAAAATGCGTTCAGTGTGTGACAATCTTTGGTTCTTTGCTTGAGAAATGTTTTTGACATAAATATCAGGCAAATAATTAACCCTGTGCAAAGTCAAAGTAGATATTATAGGCTTCAGCAGCTAGAATTTCGCTTCGTACCACAAATGGAATGATGTATTACTCATCACATCAGAGCTCAATATGTTTAACAACTCTTCAATGCACTGAAATGAAATAGCCAATCTGCTCAGATGCAAAGTAGAACGAGCACTAGAGGCAGTATCTGGCTTCATCAATCCTTTTAGTTCTAGTTTTGAAGACAATGAACTGTACTTCTTGTCTTTCGGTGTTCCTGCTAAGCCTGGCATAGCTTAGGATCCTATTGAGGCTAATGACATTGGCAGGAAGGCTGTTGCAGACTACATTGACTCACTTTTAGTTGAAAATCTGTCTTTCACAACCCCATAAATAGCTACAAGCTTTTGAGTTGACACTGCCGTTCCTTCTTTGACCTGTGCCATGTTCACCCTCAACTCTTGGTAGAATTCCCACCAAAACTGACAAGTCCAAATTATCTTTCTTTCTTTCTTTCTCTGCCAGACTCTCTTTCGAGTATTATCGGCAGGTGTACTTTTTACTCTTGCAAGGTTGCAATAATACATTGAACCAACAAATTTGGCTATGTAGTGTTGCACATAACTTTGATGGTAATGCCATACTACAGAGCATAATAGCGTTTCCTGTCCCTTCAAGGATCAGACGGAACCAGTATTCAACCAGGCATTAAGGGAGTGCATGTTGGTTTTGTCACTGATACATATATACAATGTATAAGCAGCAGTCTATAAAGTCTTACAAACATCGAAGGGACCGCAGTGGCTCGATGGTAGAGTGCTTGACTCGAGACTGAGAGGCCCTCGATTAGAGCCTCACCAGCGTCACTGCGTTGTGGTCCTTGAGCAAGATACATTTATCCTAGCCTAGTACTGGTTCAACCCAGGAAGACCCGTCCCTGTTTAACTGAAAGATTATTGATGGGACGTTAAGAATCAAATCAAACAAACTTACAGACATCGCAGAAAGTACCAAAGTCATACACATATACTGACTATGTCAAATGGCATGAACTATCAAGTCTTTCCCATGAAAACAAGTTAGGCTTTCCAGATATGGACAACATGTGTGGAAAATAAATTGAAAGAAAATCGAGTACCTCTTGGTGAAGGAAAATTTAAATGTATCCTCACAAAACAGCCACAGAATTATATTTCACATTAAGTATGATATGGGGGTTGCCATGTTCAAAACTTAACAACTCAAACCTTATAAAAGATAGAAACATAATACTTGCAGTTTCCAAAAGGTGCATAAACCTTAGTAAATACAAAATGAATTAGTAAGCACATTCACATTTTTTAAAAGATATCAAACTATATTAGATTCATAAATCATTTATATAGGAATAATTTAACATACGTAACACTTGGGGTGCATATTTGTTCTCAAAGGTCCATATCTGTGATGCAAAAATAGCTTACTCAGATAATATAGCCGATTTGGATATCTTACATCATGGTTTGCACTTTTCAGAAGTCATGTCATTTACCTAAATTATCAAAGATGTTGATGGGTAATACATGCATTTGGCTGTTACAAGGTAATGATGCCATTACCAGTGTGCGCTCTTGGATAATATACAAAGGGTTGCTAGCTTGACAAGAAAAGCTCAATAACTTCTCCCTGATGGGTTTTCTATTAAGTTGATACTCGCATATTGCACTGTATGTTACAAACTTTCCATGACTATTATGTTAACTATATTTGATGTCTCTATAAAAGAAAAGAGGGTTTATGGTAGTTTATGTTTTGAGTTACTTCCTCAGCAAATGAGCAAGAGTAGAAAAAAGTACATAGACCTGTGCCAACTTGAAAATAAGTACAAGCAGGTCGTGTTGGAGACCTTATCTTGAACGTTTAATGATCTTTGGAGGGTAATGTATGTAACCTGGGCTGTAAAAATAGCGTAAGGCACCATAATAAGGAACTTCACTTTATTTGAAAGGCGCAGCCTTATTGATTTGCTATATTCACTGAAGGTTGTGATGCATGTATAGTCAATATCTGCCATACTGATACTTGGAAATAACATATGAAACACTAAGTAACATATATAAGGGCAAAAACTCAAGGCATTTATCAAATGAATGTAACAAATATGTAACTGTGTTATAAGAAATTCTTAAACCTGTGCCAGGCTTCAAAAAAGCATGAATCTGTCATGTTGGAGACATTATCAGGAAAATGTTATGTTATTTTAGGGGTAATGTACGTACCATGATGTTACACGTTAACGCTGCCACTCTCAGAGCCATTGTCAGAGGGCTAACATGTTGCAAAATACTTGCAAGACATTGGGCTTTATGAAAAATATGATTTACCAAATTCCCCCTGTGGGAGGTAAACCCTATCCAGTCAGTGGCCTTTTAATTCTAAGCCATTTTTAGGTGCAATTTTTGTTTACACTCATGTTATATCCAATAAACACACAGAAAAAGTCAAATCGAAGGTGAAACGACCAGTGAAAAATTAAGGCTGCTCTTTCTGTATTTTTCGTTAAGTACAAAATACAAAGAAAATTTAATTATATTGACCATTACATGTAATACAGCTAAGTGAATTCATTTTTATTTTTTTAATATTACCGAAGGATCGTTCGTGGGCACATTGTACATTCAGCCCTAGATTCAATGGATGCAAATAACAATAAATGCGAACAATTTTACAATGAGCATATTTACATGCAAGTCTACCTTGGAACTTCTTTGTAATGAAGCCGATGCACTATTATCAAATTGTAGATGGAACATTTAAGTCGTGTCCGAAATTCTTTTACCAAATGCATTCTGTGCATGGACTCAAGAACGAGCATTTTGTACTATAAGTGTATGCTTTATTGCCCAAATCCTACTTCCACCTCCCCGTTGGTGAGCAGGGGGAAAAGTACAAAGCGCAGACGTAGAATTATATGTGGTAATACATGTAATACTATATGGCGAACGGAAAATATGCTCATTTGTATGAATTTTCAATCCGCTCTTTTGACTGTATGGTTTGCCTCTCATTTCATTCTCCACTCAAACGTATTTCGCCCGTGTGGACAAACAGCTGACACTTGATTAATGGATATCATTAGCAGAACAAAGATATAAAAAGCTCCTTACCTTACCGAGAGACACACACTGAAACGTCGTCTATTGTACCATTTTGCATGCAGTGTATTACTTGACTTTTCGCTCACTGTAAAGGCGGCGCCTCATGCTTGCGTACTCAGGACTAGTCAGCCTTAGACAAAGGTAAAAGCTGAAAAGGAGGCGTGGTTTTATTCAAAAGTAACTGTATCATCTTGTGCAACCACCTCGGTCATTATTTAGTCCTTAAAACGCCAGCAAAATAACTGTATCTGAAAATGTCTATTTAACATAAGCAGGGAGGCAAACATTGTGAACCCAGATCAGACTGTTCCTATAGGAGCAGTCTGATCTGGGTTCACACTGTTATCTATGAGGCTTCAAACGAACAAGGCTATCGGTATCATAAACTTCGCAAAACATTTTCAAAATTTTATAGACAATACTATGATTTGATTTCTAAATTCCAACTTGGACTTAAATCTCTCTTGCGCCAAGGACTTTCGGAACCTGATTTCTATGGTGACTTGGTGTATAAGTTGAACAAGATTGTTGGCTCTAATAATTTTTCAGCGAAGTTCATTAAAATAATTTCCCATTATAAAAAGATTGGCTATAACATTAATGTATTGCAACAGACTGCATACTTGGTAGTCAACCCAATCACGGTTGGCAACTTTGCTTTCCTCTTTAATTGCACGCCGGTGGGTCGGACTTCAGACTCTATGATGGTTCCGACTTAAAGACTTATCTATTGATGAGATGATAGGGGCCTGATGCTTTGGCTGTTTGTCGGGCCCACCGGGGTTTACCTGTTGGATTTCTTTTGCTCCGGTATTCAGTTTAATTTACTGTTGAGTCCTTATCCTTGCTTTATCTCCTTGTTATATCTTGATTTATATGTTTAGGAGATGATGCATCGATAAGTTAGGGGTCTTTCATGCAAACCGTTAAAACGGTTTAAGCCCTCCAGTAAAATATTTTACTGACCGTTCCAAGGCGGTACTTCTTTTGTGGATCTTTTATGTTTTTGTTCTGTCTTGCGTTTGCTATGTTTGTGCGTCTGTTTATATGTGCTTTGTGGTCACCTGCTGGGAAAGGGCTGACCTCTTGGCTCTCGTTTGTGGTGTCTACTGTGAGTTTGTCACTTTCCCATTGGTATCCTGGGTCAGGTGTGGTACTTAATTGTATCGATTCCTGATCTTTACACCCTTACTTACTTCAAATAGTTAAGTGGACGACAAACACATACATTTTGTGATTATGCGCTTTAAGGGTTAATAAATGTGAGTTGAGTGTGTTTACGGTTTGGATTTTCATAAATACACGCTCGTTTACGCGGCTCAAAAAGATTATTAATTTTTTACCAAATTATAAATAAAACCTGATTTCCCTTCCTTAGTAGTTAAAATAGCCGAACCACACCCAGATATGAATATTAAAGTTGCCACCTTTACAGTAAGCGAAAAGTCAAGTAATATCAAAACAAACACCACGAGATTTCCATTCTTCATTCTCTCAGGATTACAATGTAACCAGCATGAGGTTCATAATTTTACACATATATTTAGCCGCGACATGAGATTTCCAACAATGTGGTATGTGCGACCAGCAAAGCCTCAGACCAGCCTGCGCATACGCGCAGTCTGATCAGAGCCTTTGCTAGTCCCTTGAATATTCTTTGAATATTGAGCTACTGGCCTAACATCATTTCTAAGCTTAAAAGGAGGCTGCACATGCTCATCTGAGTCTACACGTGTCAAAGTGCCACATTGTTGGAAATCACATATTGCGGCTCATTTTACAACAACAACAACAACAACAACAACAACAACAACAACAACAAAATTGCGTTTGATTGTACAAGAAGAAAAAAGTAACAGTTTTGGAGGAGTAGAATTTAGCTCAATCCTCGAGAAGACTATTAATTTTTTCAATGAATCCGTGTTTGTTCCCATTTTCCCACTCTGGTTTATATGACAAAAAATGCACCTAGTTATGGCATGCCAGACGTTGCAATATTGTATCTGGAAATATATGAGCCGAGATATGTGATTTCCAACAATGTGGCATTTTGACAAGTGTAGACTCAGACCAGCCTCTACATCCTCCTTATTTAAGCTTAATGATGTTCTGTCAGTAGCCTAAGAGTTATACAATATTTAAGCGACTATCAAAGACTCAGATCAGTCTGCGCGTTCAAAATTGTAAAAGCAGGCTGGTCTGAGTCTTTACTGGTCGCACATACCACATTGTTGGAAATCTCATGTCGCGGCTCCATTATTGGTTCTATATCGAAATATTTATGGTCTAAAATGTATTTATGGACTAAAATAAATATATATGTTCTATATCGAAATATTTATTGTCTAAAAATATATTTCTAGTGTAAAACATATTTGTGGACTACAATTACAATGTATATATATTGTGTATAAGAATATTTGTTGTCTAAAAATATTTATTGTGTTAAAATATTTATGGGTTAAAAATATATTTATTGTATACTATATTTATGTTCTAAAGATATATTTATTGTCTATAAGGGGATATATCTTTCAAAAGCTCTTACTTGCATGAAAATTTTCCTGTATAAACAAGAATTGCCTTTTTGTCAAGGAGATGGATACCATTGGCCACATTGTTGTATGAACAACTTATACATCTCACATAGATCACTTTACGCCCCAACATATAGCTTTTGAGCAATCGGCAGCATGCTTATCATTTTTTTTAGTTTACTTCCTGGTTTGATACCATTAATAATGCTGTGACATACTGGATGTACTTTAGAGAAAACCATTTGCATGAACATGACCTACAATTATTCGACTGCAATATTTTGAAGTGTTTTGGCCCAAATATTATGTATTTCTGGTATTATTACAATTTTTCAATTTGACCTTGAAAAATTCATATGCAAAAATTGAAAATTTATATTTTTCTACCAGAAATTTGTCCATTTTGGGCGAAAATCTAAAAAGACTGATAAGCATGCTGCCGATTGCTCAAAAGCTATATGTTAGAGCGTAAATTGATCTAAACTAAGTCTGCATGCATTTAATTGTTCCAAATATCTGTAATCAAAATGAAAGTTTAATTTAAGTCACGCTTCAACGATTAAAGTACAGTACATGTCCAAATGGCACAACCCTTTATTCTGTAAAGTCACAAGCATTCAAAATGATTGAACCCTGTTTTTATCGTTTGTATTCCATAATGGCTGGCTCCGAAATCATTGCTGGCTCTCAGCCAAAAGTAAGACACCTAATTTTGTAGTTTTTGTCAGTGTTTTACTTCCAATTTAATTGTCATATTGGCTGGGGTATGCCATGTCTGTACATATTTGTTGAAGAAGATGTCACGTTATTAGATGCGATTACTGATATAGGTGTAAACACTTGTCTGTGGTCAGAAAGTGTTTGCTTGTGAACGTTAGGTAAAGAGGGTTGTTACATTTTGGTGTGGTACTGTATCGCAACAAATGACCCGTAAATTTTAATTTATTTTGCATTCTGCTGAATTGCATATTGGTAGTTCTATCAGATACGAAAATGCCTTGTATGGAAATTATTTTCTCAACTGTTAGATAGTTAAAAAAATTAATATCCTTCAATTGTTTTTCTCAGAATATTTGACAAGATTTTTGCTAATACATACAAAATCTTGTTGATTTAAATACTATACCTACTGGTATATTGTACCTCAAATGGAACACAAGTTTTCGTTTTTAAAATTTTACATGAAGGTTTCTTCACCCTGAAAATTTGCATGCGCATAGATATAGCAAAACCCTAACTAGATTTAAATTTTGGCGGAGATTGATATCAATGTTACTGCTCTGATATCTTGTAAAAATAAGTAACTTAGTTTTTATTGGAATGAAAATACCTGTTTAGTATCCATTTTTGTACTTTCAGTGCATTACACCTTGGATAGATATCGTAGTACTTGCTCAGCTATAAAATTTCCATTAGAGATTACAGCAGACGATTATTTTGTAACATCAAATGGTGCGGTTTATGATGCAATCCGAGCTGCTAATATAGTTCTACGGATAATGGGTTATTAACGCGTTTCATGCCTACCAAGTACCATCATTTTACTTAATTGTATGTTTTGTTCATGTGTCTGTATGTGCGAGCGTACAGCTAGAAATGCAAAGGCCTGAAAAAACGAATAAGATCACAGATGTACAGGCACTTACATGTACCACATTTAGTTTTATATTTATATTTTACTGCTTCTTTATATGATGAAAAATAGGCATGTTTTCATATGGGAGTGGTAAGATCAATAAGCAGACTCATTCATGGAATAGCTAGGCAAATGGGCGCTTCCAACTACGAGGGCATTTTGGGTAGTAGACATCTATAGATGTAGCCTTTTGTTTGTGTCACGGTCTTTGTGAGATGGTTAGATAACTGAAATATTGTTGACTAGGCTGATAAACTGCAACGCAAGCCAATATACAGCTACATTTAAAACCCACTGATGCATTGTAAATTGTCTTATATTAATATAAACATGGTTTTATATTCAACTGATAGTCATTGATCCATACCGCTCAAGGTACACGAAAGGAATGTTATTTGGCATAAAACGTTAAGAATGTTAAAATTCCATCCTATCCCAGCATTTGTGAAAACGTATACAAACTTCGAAAAAAAATTTCGGTTAGGGTTTTTTGGTTAAAATATATTTTTCAAATTAAATTTAAAATTCCCATTTAAGATTAAATGTTATTGCCAAAACACAGTGTTCCATTTGAAGGGCTATACTCCAGTAACATTATAGCGGTAGTATTGTTGTGATTATGAATGGAAAACCAGACAGAAAATATTTTCCTGTCAAGAATCGTCATTCTTACATAAATACCTATGCGCATAGCTGTTTGAAGCCGTTGTCAAATCAGACAAAAGCCATGTTCAAATCATGTAATTCACGCGCTGTTTGACCATGGCTAAGAAAGTTTTGATATGCGTATTCGGGGCCGCACGTTGCAATTGTTCAGCAGCGAGTTTAGATATATGAAGAGATAAAGAAATATAGAAAAAGTCTTACCTTTAGTCTATGTTATTTTCGTGTATAATATATATATGTAAAAACTCCACTTCCAGGGTGTCAGACATTGTTCCAGATACGTTGTGTAGATCGGCCATTGTTTCTCAACACGTTTACCCGTGTAGGACAAAAACATGACCCCGTTTTTCATTTCTTTCCAGACTTTCGCAAAGATTTCCCAACGATTATTAAACGTTATGAAAAGTTTCTAATATCCTATCCACAAAGAAAGAATGTACAGTAGTTTAGTGTTAATCCAGAGCACTAATATTCACTAAAAATCCTGAATATTTACGAGTTCTTTTCATCTGATTCGTGTCGCGCTTTACGAACATTTCTCGCTCTGACAGTGCCCCGAAATAGCATAAACAAAACATTCACGAGCAGCGGTTCTTTCAAAAGTTATCAGTTGACCGAAGCGACACTGAATGCCGTAGATTTGTATCGCATTTTTCTTGCATTTTAAAGGTCAAAATCCCCCGATAAAAGAAGAACTGCATTAAATTCATGCAAGAATAGCGATCAACCAAGGTTTTTAGTGTATTAACATTCGCCTTCGGCTTCGTGTTCAAACACCTTCCTCAGGACCCGGCGAATGTTAACACACTCAAAACCATGGTTGATCCCTATATTGTATTGCTAAGGTATTGCTATACATTTCCGTACAGATGGAACGCTCTTATCTTACCTTGTCTTATATTTCAGCTGGAGGAGGACGAGGGGGAGGAGGACGAGGACGAGGAGGAGGAGGAGGAGGAGGAGGAGGGGGAGGAGGAGGACGAGGTGGAGGAATGGGAGGAATGGGAGGTCGAGGAGGACGAGGTGGAGGAATGGGAGGAATGGGAGGTCGAGGAGGACGAGGTAAGCGCATAAGGTGAACTCCTCCCCACCGGTGGGCGTAGCTAGGTATACGCAACATGTATTTGCGTACACATTTGGATAAAAAAATATTGAAAGATTTGATCACAATTCTGATGGATGTTTGATGTTATGTTAACAAACCAATAATCATCTCTCTAAATCCAATTTTAACAGAAATGTGTGAAAATTTTTTGTATCACCTCCTCATAGGCACCCACTAATCAACGCAAAGTGAATGAGGGCCTGATCATATACAATTTTTATAATCTACCATCACCAAGAGTGTGTTTATCTTTGCTAACAGCGCAGACCCTGATGAGGCGCCGCGTTTTGCGGCGTCTCATCTGGGTCTATGATGTTTGTATATGCTCCCTTTTCACATCCATTCAGCCTGTTCCACAAGTGCGTACTTTCAATTTTAGGATAGCTAAGCCCCTGTGAGGCCCTGTATTCATGGCACCAGCCTAGCCTCTTATACGAATATCTAATAAGCGCTTTTCCAGAATTCCTCCGAGAAATGACTGATGGGTTTCTTTTGTAGTTGAGTATACTATATTTGCTAACCTATGGGAATATCTGTACCTGCGGATTCAGCGTAAATCTATACCACATAATGCCCCCGCCCTCTCTCTCTCTCTCTCTCTCTCTCATTTCACTATAAAATTTACATAGACGACAATGTTAACGTTTCACCACATTATTAAAAACTGTACATACAAAGCTTTACAAACCTGTCCTATTTAAACAACCATTCTATCCGATGGATTTCATATAAAAATAATCATATGTTTCCCTGGTCAAGGGGCTGCCATATTGGATGGACTCTGACAACCACCAATTCGTACCTGAAAAATTGGCATATTTTCTACCTTTGGGGTCAGTTAATAAAACCAACCCTATCTCCCTATAATAAAATCATTTCAAAATTAAATATGCCTTTTAGTGACTGACATTGGTTGTTCTGTTTTAATACTACACAAAAATGATCGTGCATGATTGAAAGATTATGTCATCTATCTTATAATGTTAACCTAATGCTCTCCCTACAAAAGGCTAGGCCAAGCTTTGTCTATATTTAGTGGCGTGTACCCTAAAGGTTGCACTTCACTTTTAAATTTCCATAGACGACAATGTTAACGTTTCGCCACGTTATTAATAAACTGTACATACAAAGCTTTACAAACCTGTCTTATTCTAAACAGCCATTCTTTCTGATCAATTTCATATAAAAACAATCATATGTTTCCCTGGTCAGGGGGCCGCCATATTGGGTGGAGTTTGACAACCACCAATTCGTACCCGAAAAATTGGCATATTTTCTACCTTTGGGGTCAGTTAATAAAACCAACCCTATCTCCCTATAATAAACTCATTTCAAAATTAGATATGCCTATAAGTAACTGACAATGGTTGGTCAGTTTTTATACTGCAAAATAATGAACATGCTTGATTGACAGATGACATCATCTATCTAATAATGTTAACCTAATGCTCTCCCCACAAAAGGTGGGGCCATGTTTTGTCTATATTTAGTGGTGTATACCCTGTTATGGTCTTTAGGGGTCCTAGAACGTGCCAAATGTGAAGTAGACAAAAATAGGCTTTTTGCACTAAAACAACACTAGTCCTTCCTTCATTGAACTACATGTGCTTCTCTATCGCTGGGTCCACAAAATGTGTTGCTTTTCTATGAATTCATTGACTCTTTGCCTAATGAGTAATTTATCATGTTTATCATTTTTTGTCGTCTGCTGATTTTTTTTTTCAAAATAAGGGTTATCAAAAAAAAAAACATCTTTCAGGAAAAACACCAAAGTGTCATATATTTTTGATCCAGATCAGGTCCGATGTTGATCTGGGTCAAAACTGTTTGTTAAAAGGATATCAGCAGATGACACTAGTAAGGTAAGAGTTTTTGAGAACAATCCAAGAACATATGGTGTAAATTTCATGCTTGTATCATCAAGTGAAGTATTTCCACAAATTTGCCTACTAAGCAGCTCCACTATTAGCAAAAATGATCACTGTTCGGTCATGTGCGCCCATCGAAGACTCAGCTAAGGCTGCACATCTATGGAGTCTGATCCGTCTTTTATGGACAACAGGACAGTGTGCGCAATGGGTAGTCAAAGGTTCTGCATTTCTTCGGACAGTAAACAAAGACTTGTCATATGACGTCGCGTCTGGGAGTCAAACAACGCCATGCAATAAAATCGAAAAACCACTAGTGGTTTATAGATTTTCGGCAAATGTTATGTAATGAAGCTTTTATCGACACGCATATGGCAAAATTCTAATGTTTTTACGCTAAAACATGAATTTAAAATAATTTTAATGTCATATGATATGTAAAATATAACATTCGTGCTCCTGTATTATTCAATTAAACTCGTTGCGAAATAGAGATAATATGCTTGGCAAGCCTCGCATTTTATCTCTTTTCCCCAACTAGTTTAATAAATTCGATAAAACATGGGCACTCGTGTAAAATCCTCTATTTATCAGACTATGCAGATGCGCAAACTGATTTAAGATATTCACCATACATACATATCAGCCTTATTGTACCTTCAATATAATTCAGGCCTTCAGATAAGAGTGCGTACTAAAATATTATTTACCTTATTTCGCGACCAAAACATATGTTGTGAATACTCATAAGAATCGTCTCAATGAGACTATTCTTTTGAGTACCTGAAACACATTTTAAATTAATGGATAAGGAAATAATATACTCAAACAAAAAAGAAACGTCCGATTTTCATGGTACTGTATCTTTGATCCAGAGAAGAAGTTACAACAAAAATAAAACCAAAATGTTAATCAAACGTCCGACACACAAAAATAGTAATTATTTGATTTTATCTTCTGATCTTTAAGGGTTATTAAACCTAATATGCACACAGCTTTTTTAATAATCATCAGGAAGTTAATCATCAAAACGTAATACGTTTCACGTTAAATGGCAACCAGAAGCGTCTTACGATGAAAAACATCTAAAAATCCCAATTCTGCTCACTGAACGAGCGAAATTGCAGTTCCAAATCCTTCATTTACGAAATCATCTAAAATTACCTCCCTTTGATTTAAACAAATAACAAATTAAGAACTTTCCAATCTCCTTAGCCTAACATCATTTTGAGACCGTTTTTGCTTTAATTTGTTGTGTTTGTTTATGACAACAATTACACAATAGAGAAAGACAAAAACCATGGCTGATTCCAGGCATCAAAGGTTCACTAAATCGGTGGTTTATACCCGACCCCTTACTGCAATATCATCAGAGAATTTCATTATCAATTGTTTTGATGCTGATTAGTCTAAATTACTGTTAAAATGCTTGTGACGACGGAAAGCATCAAATGTGTTCGATTTTGTTGATAATCGTAATGCTGGACCAATACTGAATTTTCTGAGTGTTTTCACGCACGCTCGTGATCGGTGTTTTGTGACGTCATAGTATGTTACAGACTAATGGCTGTGAAGGTAAAAACAATGCATACAACTAGCCAGCTTATCTTACTAGAGAGTTTGTTCAAGATTGTTTAAATGTGCTTGAACGGTTCGGGATAATGACGGACACACAAGCTACTGTTGTTGTGACTTTTGATTTTAAGGGTACTCGTGTTCGCTGCTTTTTCAGCGGTTCTATTGATTATCAAATGGATTATCCTGAAGTGAAAATCATTTCTAAATGACCAAAGCTTGTAAGATGAAAATTTGAATGAAATGCATTCATCCATTTGGAACTGGCAGACATAAGCGTCAATCGGACATAACTTTATTGTTTCAGTATAGCTATTTTAGGTGCACTAACTATCCTTATCTGAACCTATGAATTATATGCAGGACATCCGTGTGTGTATCCAGAAAGTTTTGTCAGAGGGGTCCAACTTTGAAGTGTTTGGGGTTTTTATTGATGAGGGGAAAAAAGATCCAAATACTACTTACTTAAAGTGGGTATCGTTGGTCCACCAACGGAACGGCATTCAAATGGCCCAACATCGGATTCTTGTTTGGTTAATTTGTGATTTCCCATGGGATCAGGACAAGTATTGACAAGGAATCTTATACCTTTGTGATTTTCCAGGGTGTGGGGTCCTGAGCTCCGGTTCCCCACTCTGGATACATGCATGATATTGGCTCTTTCAGGCCTCCAGATAAGAATACATACTGGATATTTTTTTTCTTTTTTTCTCAACCAAACCATATGTTGTGGGTACTCAATGAGTCGGTTCTTTTGAGCTCCTAATACACATGTTCAAAGTTGATAGGTAAGGAAATAAATGCAATTATGGGCGTACAAACCTACCTTATCATATGACATCGCGTCTGGGAGTGAAATAACGCCATGCAATAACACAGATTTTCGGGAAACGTTATGACGTCCAATACAACGTTACGTACATAACGACAACATTATAACGTTTTACGGCAGAAATAAGATTTCAAAGTAATCTTAAACTCGATTATTTTATGTTTTTTCACATTGATTTTCGGCGATAACTTTTTTTATTATTGATTTTAGCCAACTGTGTTCGCGATGAAAGTTGTAGAGAAAAATTAGCGCCGATTTCTCCAAGAGGTCCGAAGTTTCTGGCACAAACAGATTTTTGTGTACATAGATGAAGATTATGCAATAAATTGAATTCAGCCCAATTATCTAAGTCTTTTATTGACAGGTAAATTTCGTAGAGGCGTGACAGAAAGGTTTCGTCTCAAAATAATATTCACAAGCGGTGTATATACAGTTGTTTAACGGTTGTTTATAGCATAATCCTGCCGTATGTAGACTCAGAATGTACCGTGCATATTCAGAATCTACTATGAGCATGGCTATTTGTAAGTACAGAAGCTGTGATATCGCATGACGCGCCATTTTTCTCTTATACACGTGCTCTTAAACGGACAGTTTCGAGATGACCCAACTAGCTTAACGCACAGGCGAATAAGGCGCGATTTCCAATATATTTGAAAAAGCCATCCATCGCCTTTCTTATTGAATCGGGGCGGTGCAATGTAGCTTTTTGACTGACATATTTGACTTAGTTTATTTGCGCTTTGCTTAAAATGCTCAAAGGGTGCATCTATGCGCAGAGTTAATTGCAGCATCTATAATGCTAGAACCGCTTGGAGAAGTTGGCGCTATTTTTTCTCTATAACTTTCATCGCGAACACAGTTTACTAAAATCAATAGTAAAAAAGTTATCGCCGAAAATCAATGTGAAAAACATAAAAAATCGAGTTTAATGTCATATGATAAATAGAATTTAACATTTGTGCTCTTATATTTTTGAATTTATTAAACTCGCTGCAAAAAAAAAGAGATAAAAGGCCTCGCATTTTATTTCTGTTCCCGGAGCGACTATAGAATATGGCCGCCACTTATCTGACCCATTCTTTCAGTACTTAGATTGAATATGACATAGTTGCTTAGCAGATACCAAGCAATCCCTAACCCTAACCTAACCCTAACCATCATAATAGATGTTAAACATTTTACATTACTTCCATGTAATCTATGTTAAAGCACATTTGCCCAATTGACCAAACAAATAATGGCGGACAGATTCTATGATAATACTTTTATATGTAGAATATAACATTCGTGCTCCTGTATTATTAAATTAAACTCGTTGCGAAATAGAGATAATATGCTCGGCAAGCCTCGCATTTTATCTCTTTTCCCCAACTCGTTTAATAAATTCAATAAAACATGAGCACTCATGTAAGATCCTCTATTTATTTGGACATATGTGTTTACAAAGTTCTGTTTACCTTCAGGTAATAGAGGAGGACCTAGAGGAGGCATGGGAGGAATGGGAGGAAGAGGAAGAGGAAGAGGAAGAGGAGGAATGGGAGGAATGGGAGGTAAATAAAATATACTATTACTTGACTTTTCGCTTACTGTAAAGGCGGCGCCTCATAAATGCGTAATTTGGATTAGTCAACCTTAGGCCTAGGTAAAGGCCAGGTAAAGGCCTCCTCACACATAAGCAAATCCGTTCAACGCAGCCTTGCGAATAGAGTAAATTTGTGAATTCAAGCGAATTCTGAACGAAAGTTTCCAAAATATGTTACATAATCTTAAAATTTGACGATAGAAAACTATTTGTTGCGAATGCTTTACGAACACTTACAGTAATTTGCTAGAATGCGTTTGCTCGCACAAACAATATTTTTGCGTCCATTTAACAATAAAGAGCGATAAGATGCGATTTGAGGCGCAGAGATACGAACTTAAACGCAGCATCGCGAATCCTCGCTATTGATATTTCAGACACGGCAGTCCCACAACCAGTGTCCCTAAGAAAACCTATACAGGTACCCAGTAACCAAAATGGGCCACAATCGGCCCGCTAGCAAGCGCCATTTAAATGGCGCCTCGTTAGCGGTCCGATGATGGCCCAGCATCGGTAGCTTTGTGCTTTTACCAAAGGTTCCAAACCAGAACTACTGAGGAAATATACAGCTTTTTGCTTTTCCGTGTGGTCTGAACCCCTCTCTAGTACTCTCTTCTCTGGATATGTGCATGAATCTTTTTTGGCTAATGGTTGAAAGGTTAACTGGGAAGTATGGTCTAGGAAACAGGGTAGAGTTGAACTAGATCAGATATCTGCGACAGGCGTGTTCTAATCAAGATATGCAATTTCTATCTTTGGACGCGCGCGTTGACTTATGATACAGACACTAATTGTGACATTCACTTTTTCAGAGTGTTTTTATTGTTTAATTTTATTTTTGTCACATTTGTATTTGATGCCTGTGATCATTTCCATTGTTATTAAGCGCATGCATGTACCAACACGCGGCGTTGTAAGAGTGAAATGCATTTGTACATGTAACCACTGCTCCACCCCTACCCGCCAACACCGACAAACTTACGATATACTGTAGCCGATAGCCGGGTTGTGGTAGATTTTTGGAAAGTTATATAACGTCTTGGTTGCAACCCCTCCCACACACACACCACCACAGTACAGGGTAAAGGTAATATTTTTAACAGGTGAAGACAGCATAAAAACATGAAATATGCACCGCCTTGGAACTGTCAGCAAAAGAAATACACGTACTGGAAAGCTTCAACAAGTTTAACGGTAACATCCTCACTCTTAATTCTGATATAGCTCTGATCTCTGCCCGAGAAAAAAATGTTGTGCATAGTAGGGCTAAAAACAGGGCTTAATCCGATACTTGTAAGAATGTCCCCTTGTAATGGAGTGGGGCATGTACCAGAGCACTGGAAAAAAGGAAGATATCATGCCCACTTTTACTCATGGCTTATCGGGAGCAACGGGACTGATATAGAGTCACAACAAAAGACTTAAATTACGAATGATAACGAATTGGGCTGAAGTCTTATTCGTCAATATGCGCATGATGACGTTGGGTCGTTTTTGTCTATGTGTGAGGAGGCCTTAAAAGCTGAAAAGAAGGCGTGGTTTTATTCAAATGTAACTGTATCATCTTGTGCCACCACCTCAGTCATTATTTAGTCCTTAAAACGCCAGTGAAATGACTGCATCTGAAAATGTCTATTTAACATATTTGCGCCAGCAGGGAAGCAAATATTGTGGACCCAGATCAGACTGATCTGTATTCTCACTGTTTATCTTTGAGGCTTCAAATAGTTTAGTGGACGACAAAAACATACTTTTTGTGATTATGCGCTTTAAGGGTTAATGAATGTGAGTTCAGTGTGTATACGGTTAGGATTTTCATGATATGCATGCACGTTTGCGTGGCTCAAAAGGCTTATGAACTCTTTACCAAATTATAAATAAAACCTGATTTCCTTCCTTAGCAGATGAAATAGCTGAACCTAACCCAGATATGAATAGTCTTCTCTAAACCTCAAAAACCAAAACAACAAAACAGTTTTGCTTGACCAGACGACAGTTTATTTAGCATGAGAGAGTAGGTACAGCCATATGAATGGACATAGAAAAGCGCGACACGTGACAGCAATACAGAATTGTTCATATACCCAAATGCAATATCATCTGCTGTATCTATAACATACGATTCTACTCGCCCAGGAAAAAACAGAGATAAAAAACTTTCAAAGATTGAAAAAAAACTCCGGAAACCTGTACCTGCTTGTCAATTGCAGAATCGTTTGAATGTCGAGCCTCATTCTTAAAAACTATATACACGTATTTAAGTATAAAACTTAAATTAGAAAATTATTTTGTTTTAATTTGTAACGAATTTCAACTTTTTGAATTTTTTTTATAGTAGTAACCTTTGAAATATTGGTTTTCAGTTATCATTATCATTTTGAAAATTTGATATGAACGGTTCGATTGCGTCTGGTAGAATGAATATTTCGATACACCTCACTGCCAATGTATAATACTTACATCGCCCGATATGTATTCTGTTTTACTTAAGAAACGTGAAGACAAATATTTCACGCTATACTGATCGTACTGCGTGAAATTAATAGTCTTCTCTTAATCTCAAAAACCAAAACAACAAAACAGTTTTGCTTGACCAGACGACAGTTTAGATAAATCAAAAGAGCGAACGGGATATGAATGTCTTATACAACTAAAGACCCATCTTTTTTGAAACTTCTAAACGCCTTTCTAAAGAATCTGCAGCAAAGCCATCTTTACTGGTTTCACTTTTCCACCTTCCGTGACGTTTCCAAAAACGATCATTAACACCAGCATTTGCAGCCGCCGAAGCCCCTCCAGCTCTTAAAGAAAGTAAACCCACATTCAAATCTCCAGCCACCTCTTTTAATCTAGAAATCAAACATTCCCTAGCTTTGGAATAACTCAATGGCTAATCTTTAAAAATTAAATGACTTACAGCCTTAGACCTAATACATGGCGGAAACAAATACGCAAAACTTGAAATTGACTGATCAGTAATGCTCAAATATCGTAATAACATTGAAAAGCGACATGCAGCAGAATTTCCTTTGGAAATCACTACCTCGTTTCTAAACCTATATTGATCGGTTTTACTTTTTCTAATATTTAAACAAAAATAGGTGTCCTCTATTCTTATGTCATTACAACGCACAATGCTAATTTCGTCATATCTAAGAAAAGCAGAAAATCCTAAAACAATCATACACAAATCTCTAACAACGAGTACGTCTGTACTTTCTGAGTACTTTTCGCATAAACACACTAATAACTCAGGAGTTACATGTTGTTTTCTCACTATTGGTTAGGAACGATTACGTTCAGCTGATTCCAGTAAATTTGTAACGAATGCATTGTTTGTAAGATCCTGCAAGTTTTTCATTGAATGTGCCCATTTAATACTGTATAAGGAAGCAGAAATAACACTTTATGAATAATGCTTATCCATTAAATCCGTCAAATATAATGTCACATGAATTGGAGATGCTGGTATAGCACAACCCCCTTGAATTTTGATAAAATTTTCCCATTTTTTTTAAAATAACTAATGTACTTAACGTTAGTATTATCACTTCTGGATGTCACTAAGTAATCAGCCATCCTGCCTGACAGACTCTGGAATAATAGATTGAAAATGCCGGCTGCTTCTACCTCCTGCTGAATAGAATCTGTCAGTCTTAAACCTGAAGAAAATAAGACAAAGCATGGTCTAAATATCCAGTCACATATGTATTCTAATAGCGACCAAGCCAAATGTCAATGGTCTACCATCAAATATGCCATTTCTGGTTCGGCCTCGCTTTGTCAAAATACCTGGTTGAAAAAAGAAAACATCAGTGACATATGTTGCCTTCTTCTCGCCATCTGGAAAAAACAAAGGCCATAATGGCGCAGACCTCCACTGTGGAACTATGATAGAACATTTGCACTCTTCATTCAATACTTTCCTTACGCAACGGGAAATGAGACGAGAAGGGGGAACCAACCAACTGTTTTCTCCTACCCAAATATGTGCAAAAGCATCAATGCCTGATGTACCGGGACACCAGTGTCTTGAATTAAATGAAGCACATTTTGTATTATAATCACATGCCAAACGATCAAAAGTGTGACTACCCCACCTAGCCTCAAGCGTTGAAAATACAAAATTTTAAACAGACCAATCATCACTATCTGAGCATCTGCTTAAAAAATCTGCTTCAAAGTTTTGAGCCCTTGGCACCCACTTTGGCACCAGATTAATATGGGCTGTTTAAGCGGTGTCAGAACCTTCTTCCCGAGCACTGTGGGGCAGGGTTGCAGGCTGTTTAAGCAGTGTCGGAACCTACCTCCAATGCACTGTGGGGCAGGGGTGCAGGCTTTTTAAGCTGTGCCAGAACCTACCTCCAATGAACTGTGGGGCAGGGGTGCAGGCTGTTTAAGCGGTGTTGGAACCTACCTGTGGGGCAATGTGATGCAGGGGTGCATGCTGTTAAAAAGCAATCCAAACTTACCTGCCAGGCACTGTGTTGCAGGGGTGCAGGCTGTTAAAGCGATGTCGTAGGAACCTTCCTCCTGGACACTGTGGGCAGGGGTTCAGGCTGTTTAAGCAGTGTCCGAACCTACCTCCCATGCACTGTGGGGCAGGGGTGCAGGCTGTTTAATCCGGGCTGGAACCTACCTACTGGGCACTGTTGGGCAGGGGTTCAGGCTGTTTAAGCGGTGTCAATTCCTGTGCAGAACTGGGTAATGTTTTACTTTTATTTAAGGAGTGATAAGGTGAAGCCTGGGCACATGCATTTTTTGTTTGGAGTTCCTTCTTTTTTTCTTTTACGAGAGATATATTTAGTTAGAATGCCAACAAGTGAATTCGCTTATTTTGAACAAGGAGATTTTGCATCTAGTCTCAGTTGACTCAATCATTAAGTTCGAAACTGTTTGATGCGAATCCCCAGGAACAAAATTGAATGCAGTGCGACATATTTTCAATTCATTTGCTTCATGTCGTTGTTTTAAGTAAATTATTTTACATTGGCCACTTAAAGAGACTAATTATAGATCTATATCTGATGATGATACGATGTGATTTTACAGTTATATATTCATTTTACGGCCTTGAGTAACTCCATTCATTTCTCCTCTGAAAAGTCTTGATAGTCAGCTCAAAATATTTATCAATGTATGGATTGAGATATTTAATTCAAACTGGGCTTTAAAAGCTTAAAGGAAACGGGAATTGAGATTTGTAAGTCTTATCAGAAATATTCAAAGTGAAGTTAAACAATAACAATTAATGTAAACATTGAGCAAGGTCAACTCAATTTTGATCGGTTTATGCATCACTGCGTTGTAACAAAACGATTTGATTGGCTAAAGACAGAAACGCAAATTTTATCGCTGAAACGCGTTAGAGGGCTGCTAATGAATATTCATGAGTTTCGAAATACGCTGATTCGCATTTCATACGCAATTTTAACTCAACGCACATACAACGAGTTGGAAACGCACATGAAACGCAAATTCGCTGGACAAATACGCAGGCTGTATGCAGTTGATTGAGGAGTATCTGTTGGCAACAAAAATATTTTGATTATTCCTGATCCTCAGGGTATAAGCGGCCAATTACGTCTAAAATAAATGACGGCATGTAGACGTAATGAACGTTGCCAGAGGCCTAAAACTTCGTGATTTGATTTTATCTTTCCTGTTGCTTTCAAGCTTTTTTCGTTCATTATGGAAAGTATGGGTACTCTGTGACTTTTTAAATTTGAGTTGTCTCAGAATTATCGCGACGTCACAGCAATCATAAGCCACAGCGTTTCGATTTTATTATTGAATGCAAGCTAAGTGAAGGAACTTGTCAATTTTATTTAAATAATTTCCCATTATAAAACGATTGGCTATAACATTAATGTATTGCAACAGACTGCATGCTTGGTAGTCACCCCAATCACGGTTGGCAACTTTGCTTTCCTCTTTAATTGCACGCAAACCAAATATCTATGTGTCTTGATCCACATCTGAATTAAGGGTGAGGTTGGCGCCGTTAAACCGGTTTAAGCCATCCAGTAAAATATTTTACTGACCGTTCCAAGCCGGTACTTTTTTTTGTGGATCTTTTATGTTTTTGTTCTGTCTTGTGTTTGCTATGTCTTTGTGCGCGTCTATTTATATGTGCTTTGTGGTCACCTGCTGGGAAAGGGCTGACCTCTTGGCTCTCGTTCGTGGTGTCTGCTGTGAGTTTGTCACTTTCCCATTGGTATCCTGGGTCAGGTGTGGTACTTGATTGTATCGATTCCTGATCTTTTCACCCTTACTTACTTTACATTTCGAAAATATTTTTTATCCAATTTTCGACATAAATTATCATTTCAGCAGGTGGTGCGTTTTTAAAGTCCTTCTGTATATGTTTAAATATCTAATTTGTTAGCATACATGTCGTAGCAATATTAACACATGCAAACCCAGGAACAGGTTTTCAGGCTTGAATAGACCTGTGATTTCTTGGTCTTCACTGTTTAGCTAAGACGCATTTTGGAGTCACTAGTATTTAAAGAGTCAACCACAAGTTTGACAACGGTGGATAAACAGGTCTAATTTGACAAATTGCTTCTTTGACTATACATATACGCACTGCACCTTTAGTAAACAGTTAAAAATAGCATGTTGAGATAGTATATAAGAATCTATCATGAGTGTGAAGGTGGGATTGAAAAATCTGTACCGAAGATCACCGATTGGCATTATGAGGCTTACTGAGTGATGGCTGAGGGTTATCAAGAGGGACGAATATTTGATGCCATTTCTCGTATGAGTAATGGATTATTTGTCTTGCTCAACATTAAATACCGCATTTTATGTTTAAAAAAGTCCCAGAAATTCCTGAAAACGCTGAGATGCGACATGACATGATGACGTCATTTTAACATACGAATAATGCCAGCGTGAATTCCAATGCAACCAATGTACAGCTGTACAGCCCTAACGTGACAGCCTGTGCTTAATAACATGGGTACGTTAAGATTTTCTGTTCCAGGATTACATCCATGGGCGGACCCAGATGGGGTTTTCAGGGGGTCCGGACCCCCCTGAAAAATCACAAAAATATACGGTTTCATAGCAATACTGGTCCGAACCCCCTGAAAAAGCACTAGGCTACCAAGCCAGCATTCAATGTTGGGCCATCATCGGCACGCCAGCGAAACGCTATTTAAATGGCGTTTCGCTGGCGGGCCGTTTATGGCCCGCTAATAGTGGTATTTGGATCCTTCCTCCCCTCATCAAACTAAAAAAAAATATAAAAAAAGTTGTCAAAGTTGGACCCCCTCTGACAAAACTTTCTGGATCCGCGCATGACATCAGATATCCTTATCTGGCGTGCAAGAATACCAATTCCATTGCAGCCAGCACCAATATGTCCATAAACGATATCTTATATGTTATATTAAGCAGGCACTCGATATCATTCTGAGTGTATTAGCTATTTTAACTGATTAATATATGGAACAAGAACCTTTCCGCAAGTAGACCGTATACTGCTTAGCCAGTACGGTTAGCACATGCTCAGGATTATGAGGGTTCGATTCCGACTGGATGTAGTTAGATTTTAAGCATTTTGAATATACATTTTAAGCTATAATACTGTTTTATGCGTAAATTTTATTTGATGACTTGTAATATACAGTTCCCGCTGCTATAGGGGCTGTATCTGTAGTACCGCCGATTAATGCTGTCGTTGTCTGAATAATTTGGTACTTATCGCATATGCACATACAGGGTTGCCACGGTCAGGGAAAAAGTTCTGGAAAATGAAAAATTTCCAGGTCAGGGAAAAGTCAATGAATTACATTTTCAGTCAGGGAAATTTAAAAAAAAATGAAAAAAAGTCATGGAAAAGTCAGGGAATTTCAAATTTTCCTAAAAAGATGCTAGTTAACAGGCTTCAGGAAATTATAGTTTCCATAATTTGCAAGCAGTATTAGAAAAGGAATGTTTCTGAACATAAATTGCAAGCAATTTATGTTCAGAAACATACCTTTTCTAATATTTATGGTTTAAGATTTTTCTTTTAAGATTAAATCAGCAAGTTCAAATATTTGTGCAAAATCTTCGAATAGTCGATGGATGAAAATGGCTAAAATTGGCCTTCCAAAAGGGTCTGGAAAACGGTTGAAAGTCAGGGAAAAGTCAGGGAAAATTTGAAATGGATATTGAGTAGCAACCCTGACATATGTGCAAATGTATATAACGCACATACTAGCAAGCTAGTGGTAAAATAAATCGTTTTGCTCTCTATAAAGGCGGTAACTTTAATATTCATAGCTGGGCATGGTTCGGCTATTTCATCTGCTTAACAAGGGAATTCAGGCTCTATCTATAATTTGGTGAAGGATTAATAAGTTGTTTGGGCCGCGCAAACGTGCGTGCATTTCATAAAAATCCTAACCTATACACACTGAACTCACATTTATTGACTTTTCAGCGACTGAATCAAGCGGTTAAGTAATATTTTTGATGCTAGATTGGCACAAGCACCCGGATCATTTATGTTAGTTGATCCCTTGAAAACGTCTTCTTTAGATAGCGTTACCGCCTACATTTAGCCTCAACTTCAGATTAACGTCACTGTTTTATAAATTCAATGCCCAGGGACAAAATTTTATAAACGTGCCTTACCCTTGATTGTCTTTTTTTGGTATCCTCTTAAACACGAAATCCCTTTCAATTAAGCATGCCTACACGACGAAAACAGGTATTTTTTATGATGTTACATTACAATAACGTCGACGTTTCAAGATGAGACTCAAAATGATCAAGAACGCACCAATGTGTTGATATTTTTTTTTTATTTCTTATAAATTCCTTTACGTTTGACAGTCACATGTTTATAGGAATGTCACACCTTTGATAATTTGTAGCGTTTGTTTGGTCGGTAAAGAGCACTACGCGTAATACTATGTACCAAAAAACTCCATTTCGTTAGCCGGAACTGGCGTATGAAAAGTTAGTTCTGTTGCATGTGGGTTCAGCTCTATTAAAATCGATTATTCTGATTATCCGTAAAGTTTAATCAGCAGAATAAATGAAGTTTATGTCCTTTTCAATAAAATATCGCTATAGCGATATTTTATTGAAAAAACATAAACTTGATTTTAGCCGTTTGATTTGCTGCAATCACACTTGTTATAGTGTTAACATGGTTTCTGTGACGTCAGCGTCACGTTATATAACGTCAGCGTCACGTTAACATCCGCGTTATTAAAGTAGATCCTCGATGTACATCCGTGGTCTGATTCCATGGTATTTCCCGGAATTGGTCGAGGCAGTTCCGATTGGTATCTGCAGTGAGATTCACTTCCAACTGCGCTACAGGTCCAGGTGATTGGTAGCTCACCCAATAATCATACGAGCACGACGTGTGATTTCCAACAATGTGGCATTTTGACAAGTGTAAACTTAGGCGAGCCTGTGCAGCCTCCTTTTAAGCTAAGAAACTCCAAATGATGTTCGGTCAGTAGCTTAACAGTCATAGAATATTCAAGTGACTAGCAAAGGCTCTGATCAGACTGCGCGTATGCGATTGCTGATCTGAGCCTTTGTTGGTCGCACATACCACATTGTTGGAAATCCTGTGTTGCAGCTCATACTATGCTAGGCTTAAATTGTCAATCTGTAAGTTTTTAATAAAAAAAATCATCTGTATACAACATTTAAACCCTTTCATTTAATTGCCTTCTTATAAATTGTTTATTTGACATTGTTCTACTTGTTTGTATATCTGTCTTTTAAGGTGGCGGTGGCAAGGGAAGCAGCATGAGCAGCAGCATGGGTGGCTATATGGGCGGCGGCATGGGAGGTTACATGAAAGGTGGCATGGGAGGCGGCATGGGCGGCATGAGAACAAGCCCTATGAAAGGACACATGGGTAGAAGTAGTACGCGCAGCATGAACAGCAGCAAGGGAAGCATGAGAACAAGCCGCGCGAAAGGACACATGGGTAGAAGTAGTACGAGCAGCATGAACAGTAGCAAGGGAAGCATGAGAACAAGCCGTACAAAAGGACACATGGGTAGAAGTAGAACGAGCAGCATGCACAGCAGCATGGGCGGCATGGGACGTGGCATGGGACGTGGCATGGGAGGTGGCATGGGACGTGGCATGGGAGGCAAGGGCAGTAGCAAAGGCAATAGCATGGGCACTAGTATGAGCAGTAGCATGGGCAGAAGCATGGGAGGTATGATGGGACGTGGCATGGGAGGTATGATGGGACGTGGCATGGGAGGTATGATGGGACGTGGCATGGGAGGTATGATGGGACGTGGCATGGGAGGTATGATGGGACGTGGCATGGGAGGTATGATGGGACGTGGCATGGGAGGTATGATGGGACGTGGCATGGGAGGTATGAGAAGCATGAGAACAAGCCGCACAAGCATGGGTAGGTATGCGCAGTAGCAGCAAACATTCTGGTAATAAAATATTTCAGTCGGTTGGTACCTTACTTTAACAAGTTTAAGCCCTGCAGTAAAATTTCAGAGGGGCTGCTTCTTTTGTGGATCCTATTTATCCTCCAACCGACAAGGTTCAGGAGATATAGCGATGGTTTAAAATAGTAAGTGAGTATAAATAGGAAATACCACAATCACAAACTGCAGACAACCCCGTGGCACCGTGAGGAAGAGCCGCTCAACCATCACGAGACACCAGGAAGACAAATTAAGTAAAGCAACCAGCTCTCTCTTCCCCATCAAGATGATTGCAATACTAGCATGGACATAAAGTAACGTACAACAAAAGCTAGAACAATTACAAACTCCCACAACGGGAGTAACAATAAACAAAAAATCAACAACAAAAGAACCACCGCCTTAGAACAGACAGCAGCCTAAGCCACTGAGGGGCTTAAATGCATTTTACTGGTACCAAATATTCGCCCTAGATTATGCTGTTGTTAAAGTACAAGACATGCTCAGCTCGCATGGAGGCCATCTAACTAATGCAATGTATCATCATGGGGAAACACTCTAATCAAATTAACACACCATGATGAAACAAAGAAAAGGGCTCATGACTCACAGATAGTCAGAGCTAAAGAAAACCTCAAGTTGAGCCACGGTGGATCCAGCTGCAGATAAGGGTCAGACACCAACCCACCGATTAAAGCTTTACGCCAGAGCCGTCATAGAGTCTGAGGCCTGACACACCGTCGTGCAATTAAAGAGAAAACCATAGCTATAAACCGTGATTGGGTTTAAAACTAGACATGCAGACTGTCGCATGATATCCAAGTTTATCCAACCCTTATATAGCGTTTTACTATCTTTTTGAATTGATCACTAAAATTAGGTTTTTCCAACAATTCGTTTGAATTTAAAAACTAAATCACCATAAAATATAGGTTCTGATATGCCTTTTTGGCAGAAGAGATTTTAACCCAATGTTGTATTTAACAATCAACTCTGTGTGTCTATGGTAGAATTTAGAAAATGCTTTTCGAATTTTATGATATCTATAACCTTGTTTTAATAACTTAGCAGTTAAAAAGAAGTTTATGTTGTTGAAGTCATCAATATAAGAACACACTCTAGCAAAACGAATAAGCTGGGAAATATGTACACAATAGGAAGGAGAGCGAGGAACATCTCCATCAAGAAATGAGGAATTTACTATTTCAAAATTAAAATCATCCCGTTTATCATAAATTTTAGAAAAAACTATGCCATTTGTTATTGACAAGTTCAAGTCCAAAAACGGAGCTTCAGTATCAGAAGAATTCGGCTTATCTAACTGAAGTTCAGTGGGATATATCTGACCTACCATTTGTTCAAAATAACAATTTTCAATTTTAAGTAAGTCAGGTTAAGTTAAAAGCTTCAATATTATCAGTTTGATTATTGTCTGACAGAGACAACATAAAGTCTCTCTCATAACAAAACAAAAACAAATCTGCAACAAGACGAGCACAATTAGTACCCATTGGAATACCTGCAATTTGTCTATTTAATTTCGAGCCAAATCTTATAAATATATTGTCCAAAAGATAATGGAGCGCATCGCACATTTTCTGACATGACCACAATTTAAATCGTTTAGGTTGTTCAGAAGTAAAAAAGGCATTTTTATCATTACAAGCCAAATAAAGTTAGCCCTCTCTGTTAAATGTTTGTTCAATTAATTCTGTTAGTTTTTCTTTGATTGGATTATGAGGCAATGTTGTATAGAGAGTAGAGAAATCATAAGTATACAGACCAGATGCTAGAAAACCTCTAGACTTTAATTTGTTAAGAATTTCACCTGAATATTTAATAGACCAATTAGGCCACTGGCTGGATATGGTTTACCTTCCCCGCAGGGGGAATTTTGTAGACCGTATTTTTCTTAAAGCCCAATGTCTTGCAAGGATTTTGCAACATGTTAGCCCTCTGACAATGGCAGCGTTAAGCTGTAACAACCTGTTACATACGTTACCCTACAAAATATTTGATAATTAAAATTCTTTTTAAGACTTCAGAAAAGTGCAAAAGAAAAGATAAGATTTCCAAATTGGTTATATTTTCTAAGTAGGCTATAACTGGGCCCAAGATATTGACATTTGAAAACAAATATAAGCACCTCCGATGTAGTGTATGTTACATTTTTTCATTGAACCCCCTTTTAAATGATAAATGAATCTAATATAGTTTGTCTTAGATTTTATTGAAAGCAGTTTATGTTCATTAATTTGGTATTATATTAAAGAATGTTATATTTTCCTTTTCAAAACTGCAAGTATTACGTTTCTATCTTTTTATACTTTTTGAGTTATTAGATGTTGAACATGGTAGCCCCATATAACACAAAAATGTAAAATGTAATTCTCTAAGCCTTGCGCTGGCTATAGACCCCACCTCCCACCAGGGGGAATTTTGTACACTAGAATTTCAAGATACTGCATTATATAAGCCACAGATAGAAAAATGTTAGCTCTCTGAGAGTGGCAGCGTTAGTGTGTAACATCAGGCTACGTACGTTACCCACAAAATAACATAAAACTTTCCTGACAATGTCTCCAACATGACATATTCACATTTTGTTGACACTGGTTTATTAACTTCTTATAACACAGTTACATAATTTTAGCAATTATTTTATAAATGTATTGAGCTTTTGCCGTTTTATATGTTACTTAGTGTTTCATATGTTATTTCCAAGTATCAGTATGGCAGTTATTGACTATACATGTATTACATCCGTCAGTGAATATAGCAAGTCTATAAGGCTGCTATTCAAATGATTTGAAGTTCCGTATTATGATGTCTTACACTATTTTACAGCCCAGGTTACATACGTTACTCTCTGAATACCATTTAAGGTTCAAGATATGGTCTCCAACACGACCTGTTTGTACTTATTTGCATGCTGGCACAGGTCCAATGTACTTCTTTTTACTCTAGCTCATTTGCTGAGGAAAGTACTCAAAATATAAACTACCATAAACCCTCTTTTCTTTTATAGAGACATCAAATATAGTTAACATAATACTCATGGAAAGTTTGTAACATACAGTGCAATGTGCGAGTAACAAATTAAAAGAGCAAAGAAACTCCATCAGGTAGAAGTTATAGAGCTGTTTCTTGCCAAGCTAGCAACTTATCATATATTATTAAAGGGTTTAAAGAATTTTCCAATACAGCTTATTAATTCTCTATCAGATTCATCTTGCAAGGATTTTGCAATATGCTAGCTATCTGGTAATGGCACCATTACCTTGTAATAGCCAATTGCATATATTACCCATCAACAGCTTTGATAATTTTAGTAGATGACATTACTTCTGAAAAGTGCAAAACATAAGGTAAGATTTCCAAAGTGGATATATCATCCAAGTAAGCTATTTTTGCATCACAGATAAGGACCTTTGAAAACAAATATGCATCCAAAGTGTTACGTATGTTACATTTTTTTCATTATTCCTATATAAATGATTTATGAAACTAATATATTTTGATATTTTTTAATGTGAATGTGCTTACTAATTCATTTTGTATTAAAGAATGGTTATGTACCTTTTGGAAAAGGCAAATGTTATGTTTCTATCTTTTATAAGGTTTGAGTTGTTGAGTTTTGAACATGGTAACCCCATATCACACAAAATGTGAAATATTATTCTGTGGCTCATTTGTTAGGGTACAAACAAGTTTCTTTCACACAGAGGTACTTGATTTTCTTCTCATTTATTTTCCACACATTTTGTCCATATCTGAAAAGCCTTACTTGTCTTCGTGGAAAAGACCTGATAGTTCAATCTTTGTATGTACATCTTAAGGACAGAAAAACAGGGTGGAGGTAAACTCATGTTCATGCCAAATATGTGTATGACTTTGGTACTTTTTTTTAGAAACATGACGTACTGCAGCTTATTCCCATTGACATAAATAGCTTATGTTAGTGCTTCATGTCACTGATGAGTGCCTAGAGCATTTCTTTGTTTATTTTCCTACCCTGATTAGAATGTTGATGAACTAGTGGGGGAGGGGTCCTTTATCAGTCACCCCTAATATGAACTGAATTGTTTCAACATAACCTAATAAACGTTTCCTATCTCACGGCATGTTACCTTTATCAGGTCATGATGACGTTGCACTTTTTGAATGACGCCGCTAATGACGCTGAATCAACACAAAAATCAAAACATTGCGTCATAATCGCTAGTTTGAAGAGTGTTTAACAATGGGTAAACTGATAAATAGAATATCAGGTTCGCGTCTTTTGATATCAAGTTTACCAGGCTCAGCTTTGAGATCGCATGTTGAATCGCTTGGCAAGCCTCGCGATGTCAACATGCGTTCTCAAAGCCTTGCCTGGTAAACTTGATATCAAAAGAAGCTCACCTAGTATTCTCTATATCTCAGCAAGCCTCGCGATGTCAACATGCGTTCTCAAAGCCTTGCCTGGTAAACTTGATATCAAAAGAAGCTCACCTAGTATTCTCTATATCTCGGCAAGCCTCGCGATGTCAACATGCGTTCTCAAAGCCTTGCCTGGTAAACTTGATATCAGAAGACACTCACCTAGTATTCTCTAATTCTCGGCAAGCCTCGCGATGTCAACATGCGTTCTCAAAGCCTTGCCTGGTAAACTTGATATCAAAAGAAGCTCACCTAGTATTCTCTATATCTCGGCAAGCCTCGCGATGTCAACATGCGTTCTTAAAGCCTTGCCTGGTAAACTTGATATCAAAAGAAGCTCACCTAGAATTCTCTATATCTCGGCAATCCTCGCGATGTCCACATGCGTTCTCAAAGCCTTGCCTGGTAAACTTGATATCAAAAGAAGCTCACCTAGTATTCTCTATATCTCGGCAAGCCTCGCGATGTCAACATGCGTTCTCAAAGCCTTGCCTGGTAAACTTGATATCAGAAGACACTCACCTAGTATTCTCTATATCTCGGCAAGCCTCGCGATGTCAACATGCGTTCTCAAAGCCTTGCCTGGTAAACTTGATATCAAAAGAAGCTCACCTAGTATTCTCTATATCTCGGCAAGCCGAGCGATTCAACATGCGTTCTCAAAGCCTTGCCTGGTAAACTTGATATCAAAAGACACTCACCTAGTATTCTCTATCTATCAGGTTGATAGGAACAACCTTTCCGTGGTACTTACACATCGGCACAATGGTAGTGTCACAATCTGTTAAGCAGTGTATGACTATAAGTATCCATCATGAGTGTGAGAGTGGGATAGAAAAATCCGTCCCGAGGATCACGGATTGGCATCACGAGGCTTGCCGAGTGATGACAAACGGTGATCACGAGGGACGGATTTTTCTATCCCACCCTCACACGAATAATGGATTATTTTTCTTGCTCACCACTAAATACCTCATTTTCTATTGGAAAACATGAAAAAGACTTCCAGAAAATCCTGAATACGCTTCTAAAAAGATTCGACATGGTGACGTCATTTTAACATTACAATGACGTCACGGATTGACGTGCGGCTAGCGTGCGGCTGTTCGTTTTTTTATCGTTCCCTAGGGCTGGTACGGGTGTGTGAGATAGAAATATCCCACATGGGTAAAAACAGGGGAAATCCCGATCTGGTGTGCGAGAATGTAGATCTCTTTCCCTATACTCTGGCCAACGTTGTTGATATTCTTAAGGTGCACCTTTTGTTGCATACACCATTGTTAAACAAAACACCAAGGTTATCCTCTACGAGAAGGTTTGTAAGACTTTATAGACTGCTGCTTATACATTGTATATATGTATCAGTGACAAAACCAACATGCCCTGCCATTAGTGCCTGGTTGAATACTGGTGCCACCTGGTCCTTGAAGGTAACAGGAAAAGCTATTATGCTCTGTAGTTAAGGCATCAAAGTTACGTGCAGCAATATATGGCCAATCTACTGTTGGTTCAATGTGTGATTGCAAGTCATGCGGAAGTATGGACTTGTCAGTTTTGGTGGAAATTCTACCAGGAGTTGAAAGTGACCATGGTACAGGCTCCAGAAGGAACAGCATGGTCAAATCAAGGTCAACATTATGTCCAACAGAATGAAGGTCATGCTAACCAAAGGCGCTCCTTTAAGCTCTCTTCTGGCTGTTAACGGTTTGTAAATTGGACAATTTCTTCTTGCTTGACCTCGCAAGCCTTAAAAACTTTATTAGCTTGTAGCATTTTATGGGGTTGTGAAAGACAGATTTTTTAACTAAAAGTGAGTCAATGAAGTCTGCAACAGCCTTCCTGCCATAGGCATCAGCCTTAATAAGATCCTTAGCTATGCCGGGCTTAGCAGGAACACCAAAATACAAAAAGTACAGTTCATTGTCTTCAAAACTAGAACTAAAAGGATTGAAGAAGCCTGAAACTGCCTCTAGTATACGTTCTACTTTGCACCTGAGCAGAGTGAATATTTCATTTCAGTGCATTGAAAAGTTGTTTCAATATATTGAGATCTATTGTGATGAGTAAGACACCATTCCATCTGTATTACGAAGCGTAAGTCTAGTTGCTGGAGCTTATAATTAGGGGATAACTGTATTCAAAATTTTCATTTGGGGAGGTATATCGTCGGATATACGGTCGGAAATTTAGTTTTACGGCCAGCTGCATATAGTCACTTGTCAACCCATGAAAAGCGACGTTTCGTAATGACGTCGGGTTTCTGAAAGTATATCGCAGGATATACTGTCGCAAAAATATGACGTTATCCAATCAGACGTCGCGTTGCATTTGCAAGTGCATTAGAATACCTCTTTATTGTTTGTCTGATAGTTATGTCAAAAGCATTTCTAAAGCAAATAACCAATGGTTGTGACACACTAAACCCATTTTGTTCGAGAAGTTCTTTGCATCTGCAATGTGTATCAGACAAATTTATGAGTGTAATCAGTTACACAGGTACATATTGTGCGTAGTTGTTGTGATCGTTTGCAATGACCATTGGGAACAAGGCATACAGATAGAGCTGACACGCAGTTCAAAGTTGTTTTCCTTGTAGCCCTGATCAGTGTAAACACAATCTGAATTATATCCATATACATGTAACTTGCCCAGAACTGAGCTGTTTCACAGTGACTGTCTTTCAGAACTTCCGGTTTGAATGCATGGTATCTACTAGACGGATGGCTGATAATGGGTTTGCTCCCCCCCCTAGGGAATTTTGCAGACATATCCTATCTTGTAGAGAATTGAAAGCCAAGTCTTTTAAGAGATGTTTGCACTCTGTGCTCCGGGGCGTAAGTCTGTAAGAGCCTGTAACATACGTTACTTAATCAAACTAAGAAAAAGTAAATTGAAAGTTTGGGCTACAAATTAAAGACATAAATATTTATTTTTAAAAAACATTTATATAGTCTGCATACTGGATATCTTAACTACGTATGACAGCCATTTGAACAAAATTGCGGCTTTCTAAGGTGTCATATGCGTTACATAAATAAGATAACCCATTAAAATTTGCAAGCGTGGCTAACATCATTAACATTCACAATCTCTCTGTGTGTTTTACAAATTGTTTTTAACCATGTCTGACTAGCTTATGCAATTGGCTAACAGAAAAATTAAAGTGTGTTTCCCTAGCTTAAATATTTTTTCTGAAATAAGCAATTAAACAACCCTACCCCTACCCAGTTTTAAGGTGAAATGTTTGGTATTAAAACTAAAGTAAAAATAGTTAAAAAATATTTGCAGTCGATGAATGTGTTTCATTGTTTGGGATTTATTTGCTTATATGAAAAGACTCATAAATCTGCAAGTTTGTTGCAAAATTTTTAATATCAGAGGCTGTAACATATGTTACCTGATGTAATAAATTAGCAAGCTCATTGTCTTTACATAAGATATGCCTAAAAATGTTTAATCTCCTCGAGGGAATTTTGCAGACATATTCCTTCTTATAGTACAACTCAAGCTGCATTGAATAAGGGATGTTTGCACTCTCTATGTTGGGGCGTTAGTCTGGAACAGGGCGTTACATGCGTTACTATATCAAATAAAGGAAATGTAGTTTGAAAGTTTGAGCTAAAATTGTGAAAAAAACTCGCAGCTGTTGGATATCTTACATTGTTTAGGGATTTTAAACTGGCTCCTATGATAGAGACTTATAGATCTGCTAGTTGTCATCAAGTTTTAAAGATCAGAGAGCTCTACATATGTTAGCGTGATAAGTAAAATCATCAAACAGTATTTTGACATCTAGCTGAGTAAGGGTCTGCTCCATCCTTATCCCCTTTGGAATTCTGCAGACAAATTACATCTTATGTAACCATTCAAGGTGCATTTAATAAGAAATGTTTGCACTCTGTAAGTCAGGGCGTTAGCCTGTAACAGCTTGTTACATATGTTACTATATCAATTTGAGAATAAGAAATTTGAATGTTTGAGCTACCAAAAGAAGACATTAAAATTATCTAATAAATTGACATTCGTATAGTCTTTATACTGGATGTCTTTACTACATATGGAAGCTGTTTAACTTTAATACGGCTAACTGTGGTGTTATGTGCGTTACATGAACCTAATTATAATTTAAAAGCTATAATTGTGGCTATCGTCATGTAGTAAAACAACTACTATGACTTGGTTTCAAACTGTTTTATTAGATTTTAAAAAACATATACTCAATTGATGAATAGGAAAACCCAAGTTTGCTTTTCTATCTTAAATATATTGTCTTATAGGAGCTAATCACAGCCCTTCTCCCAGTTTTACAGAGAATTGAATTTTGTTATTACCGTTTAAGTAAAACACATGAAAGCGATTACAGCGTGTGGATATTTTTCATTTTCTTAGTCTGTCTTGCTCATATATCTACAAGATGTCATTAAGTTAAAGTTCAGGACACTTAATGTGGACTTATAAGTCTTGGGTGCCAAAACACTAGAAATTCTATTCATTTCTGATTATCAAGCCAATGGACTGGTGTTACAGATGTTATCAATGAACTTTTGGACACATTTCCTAATACTGTGCATAAAATGCTAAATATAGAGCCACAAATAGAAAAGATAGTTTTACATTTTTACCAGAAAATACAATAAATGAAATGGTCCAAACTATTTCTCATCGATTTAACACTCATGTTAAATGTTTGTCGTTGTCTGCTTCTGTAGTAATCATTATTATCACACGCCTCCTTGCAACTAGTAGAATCATCACACAATATTTCAGTCATTTACTGTTATTCAATTTTACCACCAGTCCACTCAAAATTGATGAGCCATTATCAACTTTCCAATTTTGCCATTTATGGCTTGGAACTTTCGGAAACTGATATAAATTCCTCATAGTTGGCTCTTTGAGTATGTGTTTCAAGTGGTACTCTGCAAGTAGGAGAAAGACTAAAGCTTTACAAGGAGGAACACTATGCCATTAAGAGCAATGAGTACCTGGACTGATGTACCTTGATATTTCTGTGATAAAGAATCATATCTTAGCTGGTTAACTTTTACAATGTAGCCTTTCCATACATGCAACCCACATATTTTCATCTAATAATGTCTCTGCACTTATTATCTTTCCCCAAGCTTTTAAAAACGTATTTGAAGTCTTAGTACTTCTGAAGTGCTGAAACCGAGGTAACTCTTTCCCTTCAGATAAACAAACTAGATGTATCACAGCAGGTAAAGCAATGAAATGCAGGAGGAACAGAGCGCAAATTAGACCCTTTCAATTCAATGATTCATTAAGTTTCTAAGATAAGAGCGCTTATTAAAGGATGTAACATATATAACTCGTCATAATAAATGAGCAAGGGCATTGTCGTGACATCCTTTTTGATTACACAGTTAGAGGCAAGTGTTTTCAATTTCAGTGTTTTCAATGGATCATGAAATGAGGCACCTTATCAACTTGTTTACTCTGTATAAATCTTTCATAGAGCATAATATAGAACTTCTGGTTATCCCATTCTACCTATAGTCCACTTTCCTTCTTTTGAATGCAACAGCTAATGATATGGCTGCAAAAACTGAGAAATCATAGGTTTTACATTATTTTAAGACATGCTTCAATGTACTGACATCAAAAAACAACCAACTGCAAACATAATTGATGGCAATGTCCAACTTCATATTCTTTCTCTTATACCAGATAACTTTCAAGGTGTAACAGAAATTGTTTCAGACAGTCTGCCAAAACCATCAAGAGTCAACATTGTAACTAAAGAAAACTTATAAAGTTCTTTGGGCGCAGCAAAATACTATTGATCTAAGACCTGAGGACTTAAGCACCAAAAGACTGGATAGGTTCCATGGCAAATGATGCAAAAAAGCAGCCTATCAAATTTCTGTTTGACCAATGTCAGAAATCTTAAAGTATTCTTAGAGGTACACGGTAGAGACATAGATTTTGCAAAATCAGAGCAAAGTTATCATTTGACTAGCACGGATGCAGAGGCAGCTGCAGTTAGATTGCTCTTGCCACTTCATAGGAAGAGATATATACCAGAGTCATACTCCATTGTATGCATATATGTGAAATGACATCAAACCCATATTTAATCAGGTGTTTGATCCCATGACACTGACATGCTGTTTCTGCTTTTGAAGAATGCTAAGGATTCAAGTTTGGCTGAGTAAAGTTGTTTGACACTGGCACTGGCCACACATACAAAGAAAAATAAGTCTTTTGATGGCTAAAGAGGAGGATCACACGAAATGCTTATAAGTGATGTTTGTCACAATTACCAATTTTATAAAGTAATCTTAATTAATGTAACACATATAACACCATAGGAAGCTGTTTATTTGTTAAAAATCTTTTCTTATGTATCAAAGGTATTCAGTATGCAAACTACATGAATAATTCAAATAAAAAGATAGTTTTATGTCTTCTTTCTGTTTCTCAGACTTTCAATTCATTTATTCTTAAATTGATATGGTAACATACGTATCATACCATTACAGGCTAACCCCCCAGTTAATAGAGTGCAAACATCTCTTATTTGATGCAGCTTGAATTATTCTTTAAGGTAGGATATGTCTGCACAATTCCCAAAGGGGTGGAGAGGAACAGGATTGTACTCAGTTTGCAGTCCTAATACAATGCCATGATTCTACTGGTTGTGATGAAATGGGTGATTATTTTGCAATAGAAGCAGAGACAATGATAGACATTGTGAGGGTGACTTGAATAAAGATTGTTTATGAATAATTTTATTTAATAGGAATATTTATTAAATTGTGTCATTTAAATGAGAACTATTATTTTCTATCTATATGTCTATATATTTTAATATTATAGGCATTAGGAAAGATGTGATTAAAAAGGTTATATATAACATAGGTAACACAATTCCATGGGCTTGTTATCAGCAATGACTGTAATAACTGAGACTAAGGCACCAGAGGCTAGAGATTAATAGGAAAACATATGAAAAACGGTATTTTTCTGAAATATCATCTCTTACTTCCAAGAAAATTTCCTAGCTCATTCATTATGCCATGTAACATACGTTACATACTTTAATAAGTGCTCTGATCCTGATGTCAAACTTGCAAATGTATGATTCTTTATTGCACAAGCAAGACAGTGCCAAAAATGTAAGATATCCACGAGCGTCAAATAATTTCATATATTTTTCTTCAATAATAGATACCAAAATTGGATACTTGAAATTGGGGGTAGGGTTGTTTAATAGCTCATATAAAACAATGTTTTTGAGATAGAAAAGCAGACTTTGTTTTTTCCATTAGTCAAATGAGTATTTAAGTAAACTAAGATTAAAAAAACTTGTAAAAATGCACAAATCGTCTGTAAAATGAATGATGTTAGTCACGATTTCAACTTTCAAAGGGAAATTTAATCTATGTAACGCATATAACACCATTGAAGGCTGTAATTTTGTTTAAAATGCTGCTTTTATGTAGCTTAGGCATTCAGCTTGCAAACTACATAAGAAATTTGAATAATTAGATGGTTTAATGTCTTCTTTCTGTGACTCATAGTTTCATTTTGATTTTTTTCTTAGTTTGTTACAGTAACATATGTAACAGGCTGTCAGAGACTAACGCCCCGGAGCACAGAGTGCAAACATCTCTTAAAAGATGCGGCTTGAAATTTTCTTCAAGATAGGATATGTCTGCAAAATTCCCTAGTGGGGGGGAGCAGGACCTTTTTTAGCTCGAAGTCTATACTGTTTGTGTGAGCAAACCGCGAAGGTTGATGGATCACATTATTATACTAGTTCAAGTAAACATAAATTAATAAGCAACTTCGATTTATTTCAGCCTTATAAATGTTCGAAATTCTCTGACAGAATGTATACATGTATAGTCAACAACTGCTATACAGATACTCATGTATCATTTGGTAACACACATAGCTAAAGCTGAAGGCATTTAATAAACGAATACTTAAAATAGGTCAACATTGTTAAAAGAAGTACATAAACCTGTGCCAGCATGCAAACAAGTATAAACAGGGCTTGTTAGAGACATTAACTTGAATGTTTAATGCTATTTTTAAGGTAAAATACATAACATGGGCCTCAAAAATAGTGTAAGCGGCCATTATAAAGAACTTTAAATCATTTAAGTAGCAGCCTTATAGATTTGCTATATTCTGTGACAGATGTAATACACGTATAGTCAATAAACCCCATACTAATACTCGGATATAACGCAGGAACACAAAGTAACGTATACAGCGGTAATAACTCATGACATTTACAAAATGAATACTAAAAGTATGTAACTGTGTTATAAGAAATTCATAAACCTGTGTCAGAATGCTAATATGTACGAACATGTCATGGTTGAGATATTATCAAGGACGTTTAATGTTATTTTGGGGGGGAACGTATATAACGTGATGTTACACATTAACGCTGCCACTCTCAGAGGGCTAACATTTTTTATTTTGTGTCTTATATAATGTAGTCTCAGAAAATTATAGTGTACAAAATTCCCCCTGGGGGGGTCTATAGCCAGCTCAAGGCCTAAAAATAATTTTTTACCATTTCTTTCATAAACTGTTGTGCAATACTTAATGACATGGTTTTTAATCGCAGTGAGGCAAGAAGTCAAAAGAATAGACAACTCAGTAGTTGTACATGCACTAGAATTAGCAATAAAACGTGATTTATGGGGCCGTTTATTACGTTTAGGTAACCAGTATAACGTAGGAAGCTTGCTATGGTCCTCATCAACAAACAACCCAAACTTAGCTGCCATATGGCATCGGTGCCTTTTTTTATTTGACACTGTGATTTACTTGTTTCTATCTATGGCTTTTAAGGTTCCAGTTGTAGTGACGGCATGGGTGGGAGCATGGAAGGGATCATGGGCGGTATTGGTGACGGCATGGGAAGTCATTTATCAAATTTCACTTTGTAATAAGTATTTAACCTTCCGAAATAGAAAATGTCATATTTTTATTCAGTGTTAGCTTCTCCAATAATCTTACGTCTTCAGTTAAACTTTGTTTTCCAGTAAATGTGTTCTTTTATAGTACTACTGATTACTTTACATTAACTGTTCTCTTTAAATTGTCTCGGTATTATAAAGTTTTGGAATTTTTATTTGACACTGTTTTAACTTGTTTGCATATATGAGCCAGTGCATGAGATTTCCAACAATGTGGTATGTGCGACCAGCAAAGCCTCAGATCAGCCTGCGCATACGCGCAGTCTGATCAGAGCCTTTGCTAGTCGCTTGAGTGTTGTATGATTGTTAAGCTACTGACTGAACACCATTTGGAGCTTCTAGGCTTAAAAGGAGGCTGCATAGGCTCGTATGAATCTACACTTGTCAAAATGCCACATTTTTGGAAATCACATGTCACGGCTCATATGGCTTTTAAGGTTCAAGTAGCAGTGGTCGCATGGGCTACAGTATGCGCTGCTGCATGGGTTTGGGCATGGTATGCAGCATGGCTGACAAAGATAGGGTTACCATGTTTTCACATGTGAACAGCTATGTTTAGGGTTATTGCAAAGAAACCCTTTATTCTTGTGGTTTTTCATGGGGGTCCGGACCCCCTTCCCCCCTCTGGATCCGCCCATGGTATGGTCAAAAAATTCCAAAAATACTAGTGTGAGTTTCCTAACCGCATACTGGACACAGTTGTAAAAATTTAAATAAAATGAGCCATGACATGTTGTTTCACTAATGTGTCATTTTGACTACTGTAGACTCAGGTAAGCCTGTGCAGACTCCTTGAAAGCTTAGAAACTCCAAATGATGTTCGGTCAGTAGCTCAACAGTCATAGAATATTCACGCGAGTAGCAAAGGCTCTGATCAAACTGCGCCTATGCGCAGGCTGGTTTGAGCCTTTGCTGGTCGCACAAACCACATTTTTGGAAATCTCATGGCACGGCTCAAATGGAAAATAGCTTAAGGTCTCATCCGACAGATCCGTAGATCCAGGAAGTGAACCCCTAATGACCCAGCCTCCTTTTAAGTTCAGAAACTCCAAATGATGTTCGGTCAGTAGCTTAATAGTCGTAAAATATTCAAGTGAGTAGCAAAGGCTCTGATCAGACTGCGCCTCTGCGCAGGCTGGTCTGAGCCTTTGCTGGTCGCACATACCACATTGTTAGAAATCTCATGTCAAGGCTCAAATAGAAAATAACTTAAGGTCTCATCCGACAGATCCGTAGATCCAGGGATTGAAACCCTAATGACCCATGTTTTGCAAGGTGTGTGGTTTATTCACTAGAGGATGCTCCATTTGTCATGAAGATGCCATGCAATTGTCTGCTAGCTACATTTGCTGCATATATCCAAACGCCCTCCGGAATACGTTCTCCGTGACAGCAGACATAACAAATGATCCCATTATCAGACTGCTCCTAAGGAGCAGATTTATCTGATCTACATGTATAAGGTACCTGAGAATTAAAATTATTTCAAGAGCGATCAGACCCCAGGGGGACTCTCTATTGCCCCTGCTACGTAGGCTGGACCCAAGCATTTACTATTTACTCCTTAACCACACCCCTCTAAAAAGTAATATAAAAATAATGTCAGCCATAACTAAAGAAACATTTGAAACTTTAGCCACCCCCCCCCTAAAAAAATAATATTCTTATTCTGTACTTTGATTTTAACAAACAACAAATAAATGACATGCTCGATGACTTCTTCTTCACTATCCATAAAAGTCCAGTTTGGTGATGACGCCTGAAATTATACAGAATTATCTTTATATCCTCCAAAATATTTTGTTTTGGAAAATTTCCATAATTATAGAAATTCAAATGTTTTAACCCAACAAATTCGCCCAAACCTTAATTTATACGAAGCTATCAGAGTTCACCACCCACTCGAGCAGAGGCATAAATAGTTGTGAATGGTGAGAAAATTGTTAACAAGGGTATTTTTTGTTGTGTTTCAGGATCTAGCGGAAGCAGTGGATCTTCAACTGGTATGTATTAACTCTTTTTCTCGCACACCAGATTGGGATTTCCGTTGTTTTAACCCATGTGGGATTAAGAGTATCCTTCATATGTATTGTCGTGGGACAAGGAAATCCCACCTGAGGACCAGAATAATTCGCCAGAAACGAGGTTCTACCGAGTTTCTGACGAAATTATTCAGGTCCGAGGGTGGGATTTCCTTGTCCCACAATAATACATCATGATGGATACCTTTTCTCGCCCACTTTGTGAGTTTTTAAGGTTTTATACGCATTCTGTCAGTTACGCATATTTTTTCAGATTTTTTGCGTTTGTTCCAATCTAAAAAACAAGTTCACCAACGAATGTTCCAGATACAGAAATGGGTGTTACGTGTAACATAGTTTAGCACATTAAAACGAAAGCGAAATAGCATTTCAGCGTCGGTTTTGTTTTTATTGTGGTTGGTATCAATTTGAGTAGCCTCTATCTAGGCCAAACATAAGACCAAAACATCCAAAATAAATGCTGTTTAAAAATGTAGCGGTCGGACTACACAAGCAGGGGACTTTGAATGCTAAGAGCTATAACTCATGAGTACGTCGAAAACTCTGATCAGGCTGAGAAGTTCTTGGCATCTCAGTAGTCGCCCCGCTCATATACATTCAAATGAACACTACCGAGGGCCCTCCCAATCTTTTGGAACAAGGGAAAAGGACATTGCATTACCAAGCCCCCCCCCCTCCCCGGGAAAAGGACATTTTGTTCTGTTTTCGGGATGAAGCCAACAATTGAATAGGTATTCCCAATGAGGGCATCATAACTGATCTTCCCAACAGCATTTAACTTTTTTTTCGAAATGGCATTATATATTCCTTTGATCCCACTTTTGGGGCTTACGTTCATACATGTTCTCTGGGCGAACTGCATTATCAACGTGATATGTTTATCAACTCGTAGTTGAGATACATGATCTATATGTACCCTTGTTCCCATTGTCTTCCACTCCCTAATCATTTTGACCATAAGATAAGATGACCTATAATTACCAAGTACAAAAATAGTAAGTGAGTATGATCAGGAAATACCACAATATATGCCCTTTAAGGGTTAATAAATGTGAGTTTAGTGTGTATATGGTTAGAGTTTTCATTTCATGAAATGCATGCACGTTTGCCAGGCCCAAACAATTTATTTATTCTTCACCAGATTATAAATAGAACCTGATTTCCCTAGTTTAGCTGTTGAAATAGTCGAACCACGCCCAGATATGAATATCAAAGTTACCGCTTTTACATAGAGCAAAAAGTTATATTATATGCGACAAGTAATATGGCGGTTCTCGGATATGCCCATATGTACGGTTAATTTGGGCTGCACGCGATCTGACCGCGTTGCCTAGTGGTTAGCGCGTCCGACTTTGGAACCAGCGGACCAGGGTTGATTCCTGGGTGGGCACCCATTATACATTTTTTTTCTTCTTGTTCGGCTTTATAATGCTGTTTAATTCCTACAAAGTAAAATGAATCGATATAGATGACAAATGTACACACTAAACATTTGATCTCTTTTTCGCAGCGAGTTTGATTAATTCAATAATACAGGAGCACGAATTATAGATTCCAGTTATCATATGACATTAAAATTATTTTGAGATCGTATTTTTGGCGTGAAACACGTCAGGCGTTTGCTATATGCGTGACGCTAAAAACGCCATTTCATAACGTTACCAGAAAATCTGTAAACCACTAGTAGTTTATCTATTTTGCGTGACGTTATTTCACTCCCAGATGCAATATCAGAACCTATATTTCATGATGATTTAGTTTATAAATTCAAAAGAATTGTTGGAAAACCTAATTTTATTGATCAATTCAATAAGATTTTCTAACGTTATAAAAATTATGGATATAACTGGGATACCATGCGACAGTCTGCATGCCTAGTCGTAAACCCAATCACGGTTTATAGCTATCGTTTCCTCTTTAATTGCACGACGGCGGGTCACGCCTCAGACTAAGTGACGGCTCTAACGTAAAGTTTTTTTTAAAAAAATCAGTGGGATGGTGCCTGATGCTTGGCTGTAGCTGGGCCCGCCGTGGCTCAACTTGAGGTTTTCTTTAGCACTTACTATCTGTGAGTCGTGAGCCCTTTTCTCTGTTTCATCATACTGCGTTTATTTGATTATATTATTTCTCTAGGATGATACATTGCAATAGTTAGGAATCTTCAATGCGAGCTTAACATTTTTGTGCTGCAACAACAGCACAATCTAGGGCGATGATTTTGTACCACTAAAATGCATTTAAGCCCCCAAGTGGCTTTGGCCACTGTCCGTTCTGAGGCGGTGGTTCTGTTGTTGTTGAGTCGTTTTTGATTGTTACTCCCATTGTGGGATTCTGTAATTGTTCTATGTTTTGTTGTGCGTAACTTTGTGTAAATTCTAGCTTTATAATCATCTCGATGTGGAAGAGAGGGCTGGTTGCTTTGCTTTGTTTGTCTTCCTGGTGTCTCGTGATTGTTGTGTGGCTCTTCCTAACGATACATCGGTTTTGTTGTGGTATTTCCTGATCATACTCACTTACTATTTTTCATATGAAAAAATCAATAAAACATGAACTCATGCAAGACCCTCGATATCTCGGCTCAAGATATAGATCAGCTAGTGTTTGTAGCTTTTTGGTTTATAGAATACCATTTTTTTTGTATATCTAGGCAAGCCTTGTGATTCAACAAGCGTTCTTGAAGCCTTGTCTGGTAAACTGGATATCGAAAGACATTCACCTAATATTCTCTATATACATAACCCAGAGATCAATGTTGTATGATAAAATGTATGAAACTTGCTATAGCTCGTTAAATTACTTCATTATTATCCTTCCTAAATTTAATTTCAAATTTTTGAATAGTGTGCGTGAGATAGGAGGTGCCAATACTCCATGTATGATTAATCTACTTATCCCATGAGGTCGCGCGTCTGTGAGTGAAATGACGCAATTTATGAAAAATCGATAAACCACTAGTGATTTTTTACAGATTTTTTGGAAATTTATGACGCCATAACAACGTTGCGTGCATAATGACAAAATTGTAACATTTTAACTGTAGGAATGAGATGTCGAAGTAATATTTATGTCAAATCATAAAAAGAATCTAGCATACGTGCTCTTGTACTGTGGAATCTATTAACATTGTTGCGAAAAAGAGATAAAAAGCTTGGCAAGCCTCGCATTTTATCCCTAGCACTAGTGTAAGATCCTCTATGTATATCCTAGCAAATCAATATCAATCCACTTAATTTTGAGAGAAGGTTATCAAATGACTATATCCCAGCTAACACATGACGTTAATGTAACGTTTGAAAAAGGTCCAACAATGGTTTGGTCCGACCTGACATTTTAATAACGATTTAAGGACGTGACTCTTACAACTATGTTTCTTATACTTTTTAAATAAAATCACATGCTCCTTTAAATTGTGCTAAAATAGATAAACAAACGTTTGTAGTAATTCATGAAAGTAGTATCGTATGAAAATATTTAAGGACATATGCTACTAAATACTTCCTACATCCTAAATATGTTCAATACTTTGCATTGAGTTTGTTTCATGCATGGATTGTCATTTTATAAAATTTATAAATCAAAAAGGATATGTCACTGTACTCAATTTTTCATAATTGCACATGGAAGTTTTCACCATTTGACGAATTTTCTGAAAATTACCTTAGTCCTTAATATTCAGCTAAAATAGTCGCAATTGTCGCCCAGCTTCTCAATTTTAATGTTACTTATTGTTCATGACCTCATACTTTATAGAAAATGTAAACACATATTTGTTTCCCAAGCAATGACAAGATACTTCATAATATATTTTGGTAGTTCTCTCCAAATAGTATTTCGATTTTTACAGTATCTTATTTATTAAAAAATCTGACATTAAAAATCTTAAATTTTGTTTAATATTGGACTTAAATTTTTCTTGCGCCAAGGACTTTTGGAACCTGAATTCTTTGATGGCTTGGTGTATCAATTGAAGATGATTGTTGGCTCTAATAATTTTTCAGCGCAGTTCATTAAAATAATTTCCCATTATAAAAATCTATGTATTGCAGCAGACTGCATGCTTGGTGGTCAACCAAATCACAGTCGTCAACTTTGCTTTCCTCTTAAATTGCACACCGATGGGTCGGACTTCAGACTCTATAATGGTTCTGACTTAAAGACTTATCTATTGATGAGATGGCAGGGGCCTGATGCTTTGGCTGTTGTCAGGCCCACTGGGGGTTACCTGTTGGATTTCCTTGCTCCAGTATTCAGTTTTATTTACTGTGGAGTCCTTATCTTTGCTTTATCTCCTTTTTACATCTTGATTTATATGTTCTAGGAGATGATGCTTTGATAAGTTAGGGGTCTTTCATGTAAGCCAAACATCTAGGTATCTTGATCCACATCTGAACTAAGGGTGAGGTTGGTGCACTGTTAAACTGGTTTAAGCCCTCAAGTTAAATATTTTACCGACCGTTCCAAGGTAGTGCTTCTTTTGTGGATCATTTATGTATTTCAAGTAGTTGGGATTCCTATGGGCACTAATTGTGCTCCCCTGGTTGCAGATTTATTCCTGTTTTGTTATGAAAGGGACTTTATGATGTCTCTTTCTGATGATAAGCAGGCTGATGTTATTGATGCGTTTAACACTACTCCCAGATATTTGGACGATATTTTAAATATTAATAATGTTTATTTTGAAAATATGGTTAGTCAAATATACCCTTCAGAGCTCCAACTTAATAAAGCCAATGCCTCTGATACCGAAGCCGCATTTTTAGACTTGCATTTGTCAATTTCTAATGGTATTGTTTCTACCAAAATTTATGATAAACGTGACGACTTTGATTTTGAAATTGTCAATTTCCCATTTTTAGATGGTGATGTTCCTCGTTCTACATCCTATGGAGTCTATATCTCTCAACTCATTCGTTTTGCTAGAGCATCTAGCTATGTTACTGACTTCAACACCCGCAATAAATTGTTAACTCAGAAACTTCTTAAACAGGGCTATCGGTATCATAAACTTCGCAAAACATTTTCAAAATTTTATAGACGATACTTTGATTTGATTTCTAAATTCCAAGTTGGACTTAAATCTCTCTTGCGCCAAGGACTTTCGGAACCTGATTTCTATGGTGACTTGGTGTATAAGTTGAAGAAGATTGTTGGCTCTAATAATTTTTCAGCGCAGTTCATTAAAATAATTTCCCATTATAAAAAGATTGGCTATAACATTAATGTATTGCAACAGACTGCATGCTTGGTAGTCAACCCAATCACAGTTGGCAACTTTGCTTTCCTCTTTAATTGCACGCCGGTGGGTCGGACTTCAGACTCTATGATGGTTCCGACTTAAAGACTTATCTATTGATGAGATGGTAGGGGCCTGATGCTTTGGCTGTTTGTCGGGCCCACCGGGGTTTACCTGTTGGATTTCTTTTGCTCCGGTATTCAGTTTAATTTACTGTTGAGTCCTTATCCTTGCTTTATCTCCTTGTTATATCTTGATTTATATGTTTTAGGAGATGATGCATTGATAAGTTAGGGGTCTTTCATGCAAACCAAATATCTATGTGTCTTGATCCACATCTGAATTAAGGGTGAGGTTGGCGCCGTTAAACCGGTTTAAGCCCTCCAGTAAAATATTTTACTGACCGTTCCAAGGCGGTACTTCTTTTGTGGATCTTTTATGTTTTTGTTCTGTCTTGTGTTTGCTATGTTTTGTGCGCGTCTGTTTATATGTGCTTCGTGGTTACCTGCTGGGAAAGGGCTGACCTCTTGGCTCTCGTTTGTGGTGTCTTCTGTGAGTTTGTCACTTTCCCATTGGTATCCTGGGTCAGGTGTGGTACTTGATTGTATCGATTCCTGATCTTTGCAACCTTACTTACTTTGTTTTATTATTCTTTCATGCACGTCTGTTTGTTGATGCCTTGTGGTCACCTGCTTGAAAGGACTGACCTCTTGGCTCTCGCTGTGATGTCTAATTGTGACGTTGTGACTTTCCCATTGGTATCATGGGTCAGGTATGGTGCTTGATTGTATCGATTTCTGATCTTTGCCCTCTTTCTTACATGGACTATCGTTTTAAATTTTAGAAAAAAAGAAAAAACAATCAGGAGTAGCCATATTAATTAATTTCAGGGGGCTAAATTTAACCCCACCCCCACAGATTTCGAGAACAATTATATATATAACTCAAGGAGCGTAATTTTATGTCATTTATATAATCATGATAATTCCATATTACTTGTATGAAGTATTTCAGCATTACAACTCTTAAAAAAGAAGATAAAAATATTTATAATAGGTGTTCAACAGGTAACAAGCCTGGTAATCTGGATCCAATGTCAGACATGCTAACCACTTGGCCACGAGGTACGATCCTGATCTTCTCAAAATAACCATGCATATAGGAAAGACCATCCAAGTATTGGCCATATTCGTATAGGCATGCAGGCTTATAACTTGGATATTGTGTACATTGCTTGATTTTGCCTGCTGTAGAGAAATAGGAATATACCTCTCCTACATAGGTCTGTGACTGGTGTAGACCCGGCACTAAGCTGGTACAGAAGGAATTTGTCCTCTGCAATAGCTACCATGTGCCTTTAGTCTAATAGTCCATCTTCGTCTAGCTGTACGACTGTCATGTGTCTTCCAGACTGGTCGCACCATCTAACCCAATTTCACCATATTCTTCCCTCTTTTGTTTTTAAAGGCCCCCTTACTACCCTGTATAGTCTCGGGGTAAAAGGCCATCTTGCAGTATGTAGATAGGCACTTCTCGGGACCTCTATATCTCCTTCTGAGAATTGGTAGCTTCACATTTATCCAATGCTCTGCGTTTTCTTCTGGCCAAGTCTTCTATATAGCTTCTCGGGATATCCCTGTCTTCAATATTACAACTCGGGATAATATCCCATACTTCACCTGTCAAACATGGTGGCAGAAATAGGTTCTCTGCTATTCTCTACCACCTTTTAAATGATTCAGACTGCAGTCAACAAATAATAAAAGTTCCCACGGAGCATGCTCGAGTTATTTGTATGAAAACTTAAGCAGTCCTGCATCAGACTCTGTAGGTCATTTCACGGGGCAAGACCCCTTTTAATTTCACAGGTGCTGATGACCAGGTCGCGGATATGTATCCATGGATTCTTGCAGGCTCGGACTAGTCCCCCGGAGACAAACTTATCGCTAACCGTCACCAGAATGTCTCCTTATAATAGGCTGTTCGATTAACAACCACCAGGATCCCATGGCCATTTCCCTCCATCTTCAACTTTCTGAAAAGGTTGAACATTTACTGAATTACTGTACGCCCTGGTGCTGTAAACTGAAACAGAGAGGCCATACTGCCAAGTATCATCGACTGAGCCATACTGCCAAGTATCATCGACTGAAAATGAAGAAGCAATACAAACAGGAAACACTTTGGCCACCAGCTGTTTCTGTCTTAGCCTAATTAAACTATCGGTAACATTTACCATTGACCCGGCTGAGTGCAATGACCTAGGTACGATCACATCCAAATCCCCTTCTGGCTCAATAATATAGTTGGTTAATAGGTCAGAGATCTTACACTGCCGTTTTAGGACTGAGTTTGGTGGCATTTTAACAGTTTTCTCTAATAGTGTAACCTTTTTAACTTTGCTTTCCTTACTAGTGCCCATCCTTTCTACTTCTATGGGCACCTTCTGTCCTTTTCCCCTGAAATCAAGGCACCTGTCATTAAGCTTAATGTCTACTCCATGCCTTAGCATGAAATCTAGACCCAACAGCATATCATCCTGGATCGGGGCCACATAAACTGCCTCAGGGAAGGTGATTTCCCCCAGCTTCAGGGCCACTGGACCTACAACAAAACCATCCATCCTCAGGTCCCGCCCTGCGGTATCGAGGATAACTTTCTTCAGATATGGCGGTGTAGGCTGCAGCTCCCTGAAAATACTGTCTGAAATAATTGTCACTTCTGCTGCAGTGTCTATGACAGCCAGAAGTTTAACATCTTGCAAACTAACTGGGACACTCAACATTGAAGAAGAAGGAAGCTGACAAATAGTGAATCTTCCCATGTGCTCATGGAATCTGAGCCGGGATCCTGTTCTTCTCCAGCTGGGTAACCTGACTGATCTGCAAGAGACCTATGATGATTAGTATTACAAGTTATCTCGGAGTCTAGCTCCAGTTGATTAGTATCATTATCAGTATGGGACGCAACTTTATTCTCGGTCCCTTCTGGATACATCGTTTCATGTCAGACCTGTAATAAAAAAGATATCTGATCATCATTTGTACTGTTGGATGTAGCCTCGGAACATAGTTCCTGTTTATTGCTACGCATTTGGGACGCTGGAATATTTCCTCTCTGTTCTTTTTCAACTTCTGTACATTGTCCCTGAAACTGAAGAGAGACGTTTAGGCTATCAACTAACTCAAGCATCATTTTTGACGTAGCCTCGGAGCTTAACTCCAGCTTATTGCTACTAATTTTGAATGCCGCTTGATCATCTTTCGTATTTTGTCCCTGAAATAGAAAAGCTTTTACATTATCAACTGGCTCAAGTTTATTTTCTGATGTTGCTTCGGAGCTTAGCTCCAGCTTGTTGCTACTTATTTGGGACGCAGTCAATTGTTCTGTCACTACCATACATGAGCTCTCTTGTTTTTTCTGGTAGCATGAGTCCCCTCTAATCTTTTCTAACTGCACAGTGCCCAGATCTCCATCAAGACTCATGGATGGATTCCAAGCTGAATATGGCTGGGTCAGCATCTCTTTGAATGTTCGGTCAATCCATTCTTCATCCTCGTGTAGGGTGCTGGGTATTTCCTTATTTAGTGGCGAGGTTCCACACAGCTTGCCATACATGTAGTTTGATGTAGTCTTCGCAGTTTTCAAGACTCTCCCTTTTATCTCTTGACCCAAGCTCTGTTGATCCCATGCTATCCCACCAGAAATCTGTGATCTCGGATTTTGACTCCTGAATCTCTGGGGGAATTTCAGAGCTATTGCCTTGGACCAACTGCAGCTCTGTAGGTTCAGGCCAAAGTAGATCCTCAGCCTCTTCAACTGACATGCTGTTTATATGAGCTTTCTGTATGCCTTTTCCTTTTTCTGGGAATGGTAACAGACTAGCAATGCTTGGCCATTGTTTTGCGGGTAGTTCCCTGGCCGATTTCCTGGACTTACTTTTTACAGATACAAGTCCCTCTTTCTTATTTTTGGCAATATTTTTCTCGGACTTGAGTCCTTTATCTTGTCTTGTTTTACTAGGAAGGCATATCTCTTCAAACTCAATTTGGTGCTCTGAGTATGAACTGTCATGACAAGAACCCTGGTGTAATACACCTCTGCCAATCTGACTTTCAGGGGACTCTCCATTTTGTTCAGCTACTGATGGAACCTGAAAAGAAACAAACTGCTCTTTCATGTCCAGTGTGTCACAAGGTAAATGCTCGAGGAATCCCATCTCTTCCAGGGCTGGAACACCTCTACTCAACATTTCACCATTCTGGAACGGGCCGTGCACCATTGCATTATCCCCTGAAAAATCAAATGACGAATAGGTGTCATAGTGAGAACCTCTTATAAACTTTCCCTGACTTTGCCAATGAGGTTCAGGAATTGAACTAAGGTGCTGTGTGCCCACAACTTGAGTGTGATATGCAGACGGCTGATAACAAGTATTCTGAGAATAAGGGGTGGATGTGTAGGAGCAGTCTATATCAAATGTTCTTTGGTGATGCAACTGGTTAAATTGTGGATCAATGAGATCCTGTGATTCCATGTGCTGTTCCATTTGCATGATCAAATCATAATACAGGAGGTTGGGTGCCAATTTATTTAGATAAGCTAGATAATCTGCTGCTTTCCCTTGCAAAGCATATTTCAAATTGGTCTTACATTCCTGTGAAGACCAATGTTTGTCTTTTGCATAATGCTCAAATTTACGATAAAACTCTGACCACTTTGATTTGGATGGGTCAAAAGACAAGTTTTTCGGCAAGGATTGGAAGTTGGTGTTTTGGTCTGTGTAGTTGCTTAGTGAGTTTGGTGCATGTGTATGGTTTGTGATATCCTGTTGAAACTCATTCTGAAAATGTGTCTTAAATGGTGTTGATTGCTGAGGATGACTGATTTGTTCATAATCGGGCTGTGCATCCCAAACAGACTGGAATGTAGACTGATTTAATGACTCCCCACTTGGTATGTAACTATGATTTGGCTGATAACCCGGGCTTAAAGCCCCTATGGGAGTGGCTAATTGGGTACTCCCGAACCCACACGGACTATGTCCTGGTGGAGCCTCTGTGGAATAAAAAGGATATCCCTGTGTAGGGCAGTGCCCAAATGATGTCTGTGACGGGCAGTGCCCAAATGTTGTTTGTGACGGGTAGTGCCCATATAATGACAGCTCTCCATCCGGAACATGTCCAACTCTCCTCCAGTCTAAAGCTGTGAACCTCGGGCATTCTCCCCATGTCGGTTGAAAAGGGGAAGGGAAGTGCCCTGATGAATTCCATGGATCTGTATCTTGACTGAACTGTGACATCATGGAAATGGAAAGGTCCTGCTTTTAGAAACTAGTGCAGCAATTAATGTAGAGACAATTTATCACTCAAATTCTTCATTTGAAATTTAGCCAGCCTTTTAATGTTTTCTTTTTTAATATTGGCCGAAAAAGATTATCCAGAAAACTTAGAAGTTGTAAAGAAATGACTTGGTTAATGAAAGCCGAAAACAGTAAAGCTGATTACGTGTGGCGACGTGTTGACTTGGGGACGTTCTCCAATAAAATTATCAGTGCGCCGACGTGTTGACTTGGGGACGTTTTATCTAATGAAAATTATGTCTCCTTTTCTCCCTCCTTTATTTTTTTATAGGCTGGAATAGTATCTGTTGTTTTTAAACAGTGCAAAAAAGCCTTAAATTCCAAATTAATCTGAATTTTCTATAGTTTAATTTTATTAACTGTAGTGGCCAATTTTAGCCAATAATTTAGCGATGGATTTCCAAATTTTTACATAAACAAAACAATATTTTCATGAAATAGCAAGTTATCTGCACCTGAATATCACGGACCAAATCCCGCAGACTTCCTCAATACGCTGACTGGCCGGTCTTTATTCCCTTGCTTCAATCCTGCAGTCACGAAAACTAATGACATCAGTCAAAAATCCTGACAAACCTCTTCTTCTCGGTTTTGTCGCAGCGCCACTGTAGAGAAATAGGAATATACCTCTCCTACATAGGTCTGTGACTGGTGTAGACCCGGCACTAAGCTGGTACAGAAGGAATTTGTCCTCTGCAATAGCTACCATGTGCCTTTAGTCTAATAGTCCATCTTCGTCTAGCTGTACGACTGTCATGTGTCATCCAGACTGGTCGCACCATCTAACCCAATTTCACCATATTCTTCCCTCTTTTGTTTTTAAAGGCCCCCTTACTACCCTGTATAGTCTCGGGGTAAAAGGCCATTTTGCAGTATGTAGATAGGCACTTCTCGGGACCTCTATATCTCCTTCTGAGAATTGGTAGCTTCACATTTATCCAATGCTCTGCGTTTTCTTCTGGCCAAGTCTTCTATATAGCTTCTCGGGATATCCCTGTCTTCAATATTACAACTCGGGATAATATCCCATACTTCACCTGTCAAACATGGTGGCAGAAATAGGTTCTCTGCTCGCAGCGCCAATGTAGAGAAATAGAAATATACCTCTCCTACATAGGTCTGTGACTGGTGTAGACCCGGCACTAAGCTGGTACAGAAGGAATTTGTCCTCTGCAATAGCTACCATGTGCCTTTAGTCTATTAGTCCATCTTCGTCTAGCTGTACGACTGTCATGTGTCTTCCAGACTGGTCGCACCATCTAACCCAATTTCACCATACTGCTCTAATGATCTGTATATGGTACTAACACAGACATTTCTGATAAAGAGACATTAGATGTTTTAATTACTTTATATTGTCATGAAATTGAGGTAATATCCATCTGACAAAATAGTATCTGAAAACTGTATTGATCTGAGGTTGGGGCCGTAAAACTGGTTTAAGCCCTCCAGTTAAATATTTCTACTGACCATTCCAAGGTGGTATTTCTATTTTGGATCTTTTGTGCAACTTCTGGTTGTCATACCTTTGCGTCTGTTCATTGCTGCCTTGTGGGCACCTATTGGGAAAGGGCTGACCACTTTGATCTCGTTTGTGATGTTTATTAATATTTTGTCATTTTCACATGTGGTATACTGGGTCAGGTGTGGTACTGCATTGTATCGATTCCTGATTTTTGCCTTCTTTCTTACTTCGTAAATTGTCGCATTGACAGGACCCAGACAATTTTCCCTGTTTCTTGACGCAGGAATGGTGTGCCTGGGAATTTGCCGCATATGTCTTTAAGCAACGTTTGAAAGCCCTTTTTAACTGTTTATATAAATGTTGATTTAATGTCAGGTTTTGTCACTTGAATGTAACGTTTTCCACCAATTTAATCCTAACTCAAGTACATGCTGAAAAAATCTTTGACGGAAAAAAAGTTTACAGACAGACAAACCGACATACATAATTACAGAAAAGGCAAAAACTATATACCCCCTATATACTTCAGGTATAATTAGCTTAAGTCATCAGCTAATTCCGGTATACATAGAAACAACGTGGACCCGGATCAGACTGCTCCTATGGTAGCAGTTACATCTAGGTCCACACTGTTTACAAAGACGTTTTAAATGGACTAGCATACTGTTATGTGGGACGATAAAAAAGCATCTGCTTCGTCAATAGATAATTTCGGCATATAGACAAGTACATGCATTCTCTAAAATTCGGCCCATCTTACCAGTATGTCATTTCTCCAGTGGGTCGACAGTGGCCCGCTTTTGGGTTTTATGCTTAGCTTTGACATAGCTTTTGGGTGTTCAAAAGAACATTGGCGGGCGGAACATATAATTAAAAATATGTTGATCTGAGATGATGATTTAGGTGTATGCAACAAACTGAAGCATTACTGTAATCATGCTGTTCAGTATGCTGTGAATAATTTCTTATCCAGCTTTCGGGTGCTCAAAAGAACAATCTCGTTGGTTGGGATTTTGAAAGTGGTTTGATACAGATTCCATGAATTTAATACAATTGCACACAAAATACATACATGCATACTGCTTTTTGTGTTTAAAGGACCTCTGACAGTCTGAAGTGCCCCCCACCGTAAACAACTAATCGTTTTTCTAACATTTGTAATATTACATTTCACACATCATAGAAAAATTATGTTAAAATGTGCCATTTTGCCGATTTCTAAGATTTTGAAAACGGTTGCTGCTACCTTAACACGATTGCACGCAAGAGAAAAAAAACACAGGTTTCTTGCATTTTTGTTCAAGAACATACATCATTTTATTTATTTAAAAAAACATTGTGTTACATTAGGTTCACCATGGGAGAAAATTATGTTAACCTTTGCCATTTTTGTCGATTTCTTAGATTTACAGAACGGTTGCTACTACCTTATCACAATTGCATGCAAGAGAAGAAAAAACGCGCAGGTTTCTTGCATTTCTATTTAAGAACATACATCACTTAATTGATTTAAATACATCATTATCTTACATTAGGTCCATCCTGGGAGAAAAATTATTTTAAATGTGCCATTTTTGCCGATTTCTTAGATTTTGAAAACGGTTGCTGCTACCTTAACACAATTGCATGCAAGAGAAGAAAAAACACAGGTTTCTTGCATTTTTGTTTAAGAACATACATCACTTTATTGGTTTAAATAAATCATTGTCTTACATTAGGTCCATCATGGGAGAAATATTATGTTAAAATTCGCCATTTTTGCTGATTTCTTAGATGTTGAAAACGGTTGCTGCTACCTTAACACAATTGCATGCAAGAGAAGAAAAAAAAACACGGGTTTCTTGCTTTTTTGTTTAAGAACATATAACACTTTATTAATTTAAATACATCATTGTCTTACATTAGGATGGTCATGGGAGAAAAAATATCTTGAAATTTGCTAATCTTTCATAATTTTGCTAAAATCCACATTAAAAGTACCCCACCTCCCAATACTAGTTTGATTTTCGTGTAAGAGTTATCATAAAACAATTGTTAGTATATCATTTATTAATGGCAAGATCATTCTACAGAACTGATATACGAAATTAACTATTTTACTACCATGGCACAAACTCTTGGTTAATCAAAATATCCAAAAATTAGCTTCTTAGTAGCAATTACGCAGGAAAATAAAGTAAAATTGACAATTGTTGGTTGCCATGGCAATGGACTACCAATCAAAGAAATATTGTACCAGTCAATGTTTTGTGACAAGTGCTACATAATATGACAAAAATTTACGATATCTGTTACCATGGATGTATCGCCATATGCATAGTGCTTAGCAAGAGCTATACTTAATGGTCTCTGCAGGTTCTACCCGCGTATTTCAATATAAAACATCCTCAGAATGTCTTCAAAAATGTTACTTTAATGTTTTAAAAGGATAAAGTAATAGCGTTATAACAACATTATATTATAACTTTTTCATAACGCTTCATAAAACGTTAGTAGGCTGTACACAAAACTTACCATTTTAACACCATTCAGACGTTCCTAAAATGTATGTTACGTTATATACAACGTTTTTGAAACGTTTTCAAAACGCTTTTGTTGAAGATGGGTTTGCAGAATCTTGTTTATACTTTACATGTATCTATTTGTAGTGTCCCATGGCAGTTGCGAAAATGGAGAACTTATACGAGTCCAATGTCACAGCCACAATCACCGAACCTCTTTTTGTTCACTTCCAATGAACGGAAAAATCACACATGTTTGGTTCATTAAAGCTTCGTCTAGCCAATCATGTCTACCCTGGAATCACAGATCTGCTCCTAATAGTTTCTCAAAAGGACAGGATGGTGCCTATGGTTGGAGGAGAAACAGCAATAGAGTTTGGGCTTCAAGAGGTTGCCGTTGTGTTCTATTGGTGTGTTTTGTAGGTAAGCACCTTTAACCCTCTATATAACGGAAACCCTTAACTGCACACTCGTGAACAGATGCGCTCATGCTTCTTGCAGAACACTTAGTTTTCTCAAATGGGACCCAAAGGCTCCCAGAACAATGGCGGATCGATGACAGGAGAATAAGGTATGGTACATACTTTATATCATTTTGTATGACTGTTAACAAATGATTAAATGTGGCTTATGCATTAAAGTGCATCATACGCATTTATCCTCACAAAAGCAGTCAGTTTAAGTTGCTACATATCAAAATGAAAAAAGATCCAAAGCTACATTTTGGCGTAAAGATGCTTTGAGTTAAAGTGCTTATTAATTCCAGATTACCCTTCTTATATTTGCAATCACAGCTGATGTAATGACCCAAGACAAGAAAATCGATTGGAATCACCCAAATACTGTTAGGTCCCTAAACAAAATAGCGTGCTTCACAACACACGCTGAAAGAAGATTAAGAGATAAAAGCTTAAAAACATTCTTGTCTGAAACTAAAAGGCCAAGAGCCTTGATATTTGGTATGTAGCATCTTCTAGTGGACCTCTACCAAATTTGTTCAATTTCTGCGCCTGGAACCACAAATGGATCACATGTTTTACATGTGCTTATATAGAGAAAACATAAAAAATACTCTTCTTTTAAACCACATGCCCTTCAGGGAATATATATTTTAAAAACACAATATCCTGCTACAATATTTAGAAGTATTTTTGCACAAACGTACAAATTTCAGGTAGAAAAATATATATTTACAATTTTTGCTTATAAACTTTTCAAGGTCAAAATGAAAAATTGTAAATTATACCAGAAATACATATATTTGGGTCAAAACACTTCCAAATATTGTAGTCAGATTATTGTAGTTAATGTTCATGCAAATGGTTTTCTCTAAAGTTCACCCAGAATGTTACAATATTGCAAATGGTATCAAACCAGGAAGTGACTCTAAAAAGACTGATAAGCATGCTGCGAATTGCTCAAAAGCTGTATGTTGGGGAGTAAAACGATCTATGTGAGATGTATAAATTGTTTATACAACAATGTGGCAAAAGGTATCGATCTCCTTGATAAAAAAGCAATTTTTGTTTATACAGGAAAATGTCATGCAAGTAAGAGCTTTTGAAAGATATATCCCCTTCAGCCTTAATACTTAATATGTAGCATCAAATAGTAGACCTCTAACAGGTTTGTTCGAATTATGCACCTGGAGCCTAAAATGAGATCGCCCCAAGGGTCACATGTTTTACATAGGCTTATATAGGTAAAGCATGAAAAATCGTGTCTGAAACTGCAAGGCCTATATTCGTGATAATTGGTATGTAGCATCATCTAATGGACCTCTACTGAGTTTGTTCAAAGTATTCCCCAGGGGCCAAATGGATCAGCCCCTGGGGCCGCATGTTTTACAAAGGCTTTCATAGGATAGACATGATAATATCTTCTTGTCTAAAACCGGAAGGCCTATAGCCTTGATGTTTGGTATGTATCATTATCCAGTAAACTCTATCACATTTGTTCGAATGATGTCCCTAGGGCCATTATTGGCCTGCCTGGGGGTCACATGTTTTCATAGGCTAATAAAGGGAACACATGAATAACTATTCTTTTCTGAAACAAACAGGGCATAGGGCCTATATATCTGGTATGTAGTATCCCCTAGTGAACCTCTATCAAGTTTTTCTACCATTTTTGTAGAGGACATAACGAGGAGCATTTCTTTAAAATTATTTTTAAATGTAATATCATTAGCCAATAGCTGTCAGAAAACCCTGAAATGGGTACAGACTACAATTGGCTAACAGTGAAAACTAAGATCATTCACCCCAATATATGACTCTTTATTAGGGTCTCCACTGTTCGTTTGCACAAATTTTAAATTTGAACTAAAATAAAAATTAATTTAACTTAGTACCTTGAGTGAAAATTAAACGTTTTCTACACCAGACAAGATAGGTTTAGCTGCAAACATCACAAAGTCTAATAACTTGAGAATATGAAGTGAACTTGAACGTTTGTAAACATGAGAACAAAATCAGCCAGCTGAATATCAACTTTTCAAAGGAACAGTATATAACTGAAAACTATGAGCTAGTCCAAAAACATTTCGCCCAATGGGATAGAGAACTATTAGCTTATTAAAACTACCACGGATTGAGATACACGTACTTCCTTTCAAATGTAATAAGCATCCTGATATGAAAATGTAATCAAAAATATTTTCTCAACAAAACATGTTTTTGGTTATCAAGAGAAATTTCTCGATGAAATTGTATAGTTTAAAACTTGAGTACTCAAATGGGAACGAAAAAGTAAACAATATGTGTGGTAGGCAAGAGAGTTGGTACCTTGTTTGAGCAGCTCCACTGTAATAGCTTACTCTTACATGCTGCCCATGCAGAATGCACAACTCCTATAAATATTAAAGAAATCGTTTGAACCAAAACTTTGGATAAAATTTCGTTTCAACCACTCACTTTGAATCCTTGAAATCATTTTAGTGTACGAGATATCAAATGACAAAAATTCAAGGGTAGGGAAAATATTCTCCATTTTGATTCAAATTCAGAACAGTTCTTAGTTGAAGCCATTGTCAAACTTTATTTTCTATCAAATCTTGAAACACAAACCCTTTCACCACCCCCACCCAATTTGTAAGACAAAATGACCCAGGGTCTAATCAGCACATGGACGAAATGACCCACCCAAATAGACATACCGACACCCCACTAAGTTTTGGTCGAAAAAAATAACCTAGCCCTTTGGGCAAACTTACTCAAAGCAATCCTGGCCAACGCAACTGCTTTGACGATTGTATTCCTTTGACGAAGGAAATATCATAGGAACAAAAAAGGCTTAAATTAATTTACATTATTGTTGGATATTCAGTGCTTTGACATATTTTCTTCCTTTTGCATTCAACAGCTAAAAGCTTTATTTATTACATTTATTAAGGATGATTTATAATCTCATAAAGGACAGACTAAAGATCTACAAAGTTGATAGTAGGAATTCTCATATTACATGTTAAAATGCACAAATATACAAGAAGTATCCGTTGCTTTGATATAGTTTGCACCTGGTACCTTCAATATATTGCACGCACTAAGGCTTTGGACTTGCACTTTAAAGTTACATATATTGAAGCCTTGTCCAACAGAGTTGGAAAGCCGGAAATTGAATTTGGACTCCTAGTATAACATGTACAAGGAGAGAGTTTTATCTACTACACCACTGCGGCTCTCTAGACGTTTTAGTTATAAATGTTGGAGGCTGTTCCTTGGCTATAACCAATACTTGGCTGAGTGGGTTTATGGGTTTTGTTTGTGCTTTTATGTCATGGAGCTTCCGGAAGCTCAACCGGCAAAGGTTCTGATTTAAAAGCATCTCAGAAGACAAGGCCACAGCTTAAAGCCTCGACAGACACACTGGAAGAGCCCAGAATATAACAATGGACTGCTGGATACAGGGGAGTGACTTACCCACTACACCACAGCGGACATTGACGTTTAGTTATTACTGTAGTATAGCCCTTCAAATGAGACACTGGTTTTTGTCATAAACATTTTTTTCAAATATGTGGATTTGAAATTCGATTAGAAAATATGTCTTAACCGAAACACCCTGATCAAAAATACTTTTTTAAAGTTTGCATACATTTTCATAAATGTTAAGGTAGGGCGGAATTTTAGCATTTTTATTGTTTAATGCCTCATAATATTCCCTTCTTGTATCTAGGGCAAAACAGATCACTGACTATCAGTTGAACATAAGCAATGTATATTCTTACATAAATAGAGCATCTTATGTGAGTGCTCATGTTTTATTAAATTTATCAAGTGAGTTGGAGACAAGAGATAAAATGCGAGGCTTGCCAAGCATTTTTATCTTTTTTCCGCGACGACTTTAATAGATTCAATAATGCAAGAGCACAAACGTTACAATTTATCTATCATATGACATTAAGATTACTTTGAAATCTTATTTCTGCCGTAAAAACGTTATAATTTTGTCATTATGTACGCAACGTTGTTATGGACGTCATAACTTTTCCAAAAAATCTATAAACCACCAGTGGTTGATCGATTTTATTGCCTGGCGTTATTTCACTCCCAGAAGCGACGTCATACGTTAAAAGAAATTACGACAATGCTTCAATGGCTTTAAAGGTAGCTGCACAATAGGGTGTAGCCTAGCCAACAATATAACAGTTTTTTTTCCAACTGCGTCACAAAGCTTGTGAAAGAGAAGAAAGGCAGGACTGTAAAAATTAACATCTGTGCATAAAAGCGTTTTCATTAGGAAGCCCTTGACCTTTTTCCATGATTGAAAGTTCTAATTGATCCCACCATCATTCCCTATTGACTGAATTAATAAGCATAACGATTTATACAGCTTCTTTCCAATTTTTTATAGTGATTTTGGTCAGTATTATTTACATACCCTATACATGTTTGCGTTTTTTGTAAAAAACGCATGCTTTGTTTGATTTATGATCTTTTCTGCTCCTACAAGACTAATATATCAATAAACAGGGAGTAAAAAAGGACTGTTCGTGCAGGTTTTTATATCTGTTTTAACTCCTGAAAGAGTGGTTACATTTCTTAGCAAATCAAAGTTGCTAATCAACCTCTATTTCAAAGTATGGGCTGGTGAGGTGAGTAGCAATGAAAACTTTGTGTTCATCTATGATATCATGTATAGCAAGCATTGTTAATATACATTGTTAACTGAAGTTTTCCATGGTATCAACAATGAATCAGTTGATTGACTTTGGTGTATGTGTACTGACGGGTTGCACAAGTTTTATATTTTTACATGAGTACACATAAAGATATAGTTTATGCATTTAGGATGTTCAAAGGACCTCTGACGGTGTGATGGGAATCACGGTGTATCGCTGCCTTTAAATTTGATAAAAGATAAAGTTGATCAATTGCTTCCATCTTCATATATGACCTCGCTGTTGATCTCTATTTTACGATTTTGCATTTTATTTCCTATTTCCATAAATGTACAGCTTTATTTGGGGGCTAAAAAGGTACTTTTTGTATTATATATATAGGAAAGAGAAAAATATTTTACAAAACATCCTCCCCCCGAGTCCCAAATAATTCTTTTGCACGTAAGTGTGTTCTCATATTTTGCATAATATATGTGAAAAGCTAGTTGGGACTTGGGGGGAATGATATCCCACAGCCAAAAATGTGACGTCTGGGTGAGCCCAAATATTAGCATTTGGATTTTTGATGTGCTCTTTTGAAAATCTTTTTGTCCAGTATAATGAAATAATTAGTACAAGTAAACTTCCTTTTCATAACACATTAGTCATTCAATATTACAACGTTTTAGCATATTTTTCTTTAGATTATGAAAATTATACTTTTACTAAATTAAGTTGGTAGATTATTTTGCACATATACTGTATCTATTCAATACACATACACTACATGACCATTGACTAGGTGTACTTTACACATAGATGAATGGTTATTGAACATTGCTGCATAATATTGAACCAGGTAAATACATTGTCATCAAGGTTGAATATGGACTACAGATGCACTTCAAAATATTTCTTATCAAATCAGACAGAAAAAACAACAGCAAAAATAATCATTAAAATGCTCATGATTTTGGGCTTTAAAATACTTTCACTGTGATTTGTAATTGAGTATTAATGATATGATACCCTTACACGTGAAAAATAATTGATTTCTAAATATTTTGGTGCAGTCAAATTTTGCGACCCTTACCCCCTTTGGTGGTCTCCTGTTTTGTCATAGGGATCTGCCTGTCTATTTATAACCTTAATTCGTTTCTAATACATCAAGCGTCCTATTCAAAAGGATACTAGTGATATCTTATGCGTAGGGAAGCATCTGTAATATAGACAGATACCCTATCAACGTGTCAGAGTCATTTGATGCCACATAGCAAGAGCCCATGATAAGGAGACTGCCCAAAAACGAAAGTACAGCTAAACAGTTACGATGGGCCCTCTTTCAAGCTTGGTCTATTAAAGATTGGGATATTGTCATCTATTCAGATGAATCTACGTTCCAAACCTATTACTATCCCACACTCAGAAGGTCTGGTGTCTGAAACACAAATATTTCTCTATTCCTTGAGTATTGTACTGGTGGTACAAAAAGGGTAGCGATACAGTATTTTCATGCCAACAAAAATTAAGTAATTTATTTACCAAGTAACAGAATGTTAAAATTTATATTGTCCTCCACCAAAATTTTATTTTAGTTAGGGTTTTACTATGTCTATGTTCATGCAAACGTTCAGTGTGATGTACACTACAGTAAAGTTTGTGGTTGTGTTCCTATAACCAGTACTGGCCGGGTGGGTTTAGGGTTTTGTGTTTTTGATGTATGTCCATGGGCAACCACAGGCTAAATCGCCAGTGGTTCTTGTTTTAAATCGTCTCAGAAGAGGGGGCCACAGCATAAAGTATCATCAGACAGACTGGAAATCAAGCTCATTTGTATTTAGTTATTATCTTATATACAGGCATTTTCAAAAAAAGTTACTTTGCGATGGTTCATTTCGGTACCCACAACAAATGTTTTGGTTTACATAAAAGAAAATCACTTTTGTGCATTGAATTGGCTTGACAATGATAAAATGAATCTGTATGCAACATTTGATCAAATATATGGTACAGTTCAAAAGGTATGAGCTTTTTACTAAAATACCTGAACAAGCCAAAACAATGCTTGGCAAACTCTCGTCACGTTGCATATCAGTGACTGGTTAATGTATAAATGAATATGCAAAATTTGGTCCCAATGAACCATGTATTTAAAGTTACGAGTATTTTACTGACCATCAAAGACCGGCTGAAAAGATGCTCAGCAAAGCCTTGTCCATCGAAAAAGCTGCCATGCCAGTGGTAGGATAATGTAAACATGCATTACTATGCAAAATTTGATCAAAATATGCCAAGTGATTCAAGAATTATGGGATTTCACTCACTGAAAAAGACAGATGGACGCGCATAGTGGATAAAAGAAAGCCCATAAGACCGTGCAATTCCCACAACATTTGATTTTGTTGATAAATAAGAAAATTATGTTAATGTTTAAACAGGAGACGTTAAATAAAAAACAATAATTTGACACAAATTTGTTTGATTATATTAAAGCATTGCATGTTTCTTATCTTTGTTAGGAGACCCATACCTTTGCAAGGACTACCAAACAGACATGACCTGTGCTGCTTCTGGTACAGGTTATAAGCAATGTCCAATTGATGGAGCTTATGAAATAATTGGGACTATGGTGACTCATACGCATACCAGTCAACAGTGTGAATATCACGAAGGAGATGGGCATGACCTTTCATATAAGCCAGGAGAACCAGGGTATTATGGACTCACTTCTAACGGCAAAGCTATTTGGGTTAACGCTAAATGCGCTGCAGATTTTAAAATTTGCTACAGAAGTAAGTAACTATAGAAAAGGAGACAAATTGAACTTTTGGTCTGTTCATGGAATGATGAGCACTTCAGATCTCTTGTACAGTTAACATGAAGCCATTTCTGAAGGGCGTCACATTAACTTTGTAAGTGACTAGATATGTTCACACTTCTATGAACAGGCCAAAAATCAAGTGCCTTAAATTAAATTCAAGAAATCGGATTGGTTAAGGATTCCATGAACAGACCAATAGTTGAATTTGTTACATATATTTATATTTTATATTATCAGTCAACTTCCACCTAACTTTGCTGGTTTCCAAATATCTTAAATCGGACACTACAGAGGTTTTGGGATTAACCCATAAACAAAACATCTGCGTTTAATGATTATTTGTGTAAAACGTCACGCAGACGTCAGTAAAAAAACAACATAATTGGATGGCGTTAAAGTTGGTCTGTCCAAAGGGTGCTTAATTGAGCGCAGCTAGAGCCAATCTTTTATGAAGTACAGGCTCAAATGTAACGGTTTATTAACAGACTACCAGCAAAGATATAATGTCCATTTTTCTTAGATTTTTAAGTGAGAACAGTGTATTGATTTTATACATCTGAAGCTTTGGTTCATTTGCAGATCCAGAGGGGTTCAGATGGTTCACTTGAACCCCATTTCCCACCCTCATATTCAAACATTCTTTGAAAATGAAATAGTGTGTGGTCTCAATGACAACAAATTATTTAATTTCATTGGGATATATAATAAGATAAAATTAGCAATGTGAACCTCCCATACCTCTGTATATACGACTCCCCTTTCCAGAAAACCTGGATCCACCTCCAAGGTTATTGAATTGAATATAACTCATATCATGCTAAAACGTTTATCTATAGCACTCTCTACAAAATTTTACTTGGTAACCTATGGCTTTGGTTTAAAGTATTTATGTTTTTTTTTGTTTGTTTTTGCTTTGCATCCCTAGTCAACAGCTAAGGTAATGGCGGGACAGTCAGCCACACTTTTTCCTGGTCTAGCTTGCAATAGTTAGGAATCCTCCATGCGAGATTAACATGTTTGTGTTTCAACAACAGCAGAATCTAGGGCTAAGATTTGGTACCAGTAATATGCATTTTGCTGTCTGTTCTAAGGTGGTGGTTCTGTTGTTGTTGATTCTTTATTGATTGTTACTCTATTGTAGGTTTCTGTTATTGTTCTACAGTCGAACTTCGATGGCTCGAACTCGTCGGGACCGTCGGTGCGAGTTCGACCCATCCATGTTTTCGAGCGAAACCTTGCCTGACAATTTTCAAGTTGGTTCATGTGTACTTAATGTCATCACGGACACCACGTTTTTTATCAACCAAAGTTGCAAAGCGCACGTGACACATGTCACTGATCAATAGCCCTTTGCACGCTAGAGCCGATGAAAATGTTGAAAGTAAATACATTAATCAGCATGCGCATATGCGCAGGCTGATCAATGCATTTGCTATCGAGTAAGCTGTACCGTTTGTCTTCTTGTGGGTGAATGCTCCTGTTTATGTTTCGTTACAGTTTATGTTCGGTTCTTTAAAGTTTCCTTTAGAACAATAAAAGAAAAACACAAGTTTGTTTCTTATTTTTTTTATGCACAATGTGCAAGTCTCAATTAATATTAACGAATAAAAACATGACAAAATGACAAACTCCCCAGGATGTTTACAACAAAGACACGGATCAGACTGTACCGCGGCGCCGCACAATCTGATGCCTGTCTTTATCCAGCCAGGCATGTTTTACTAATTTTGACAGGCTAGGATGTTTACAACAAGGATGTTTACAACAAAGACGCGGATCAGACTGTACCACGGCCCCGCACAATCTGATGCCTGTCTTTATCCAGCAAGGCATGTTTTACCAATTTTGATATCCGAATTCTAGATTACAAAACATCCCATTGTCTTTAATTATTTTCGGCCGCCCTACTAAGTGGTGACAAGTGAGAACTTACTCAAATCTTTGATCTGCTAAATTGCCGCTAATTGTTGCTTCACACGTTCCGCTCGTCAGTTAGGTAACCCAAGGGTAAAATCATCATTGTCACGGAGCGCTTATGAAAATAATAATGAACTTAAATCAAGCGTGTGACTGATTTATGTAAAGAAATATTTGGTTCGAGCCATCATAGTGTTTTTACATCAAAAAATACCCTGCGGACCGTGCTTTGAGTTCGAGAGTTCGAGCCATCGCTGTTCGAGCCTGGGGTGTATTTTAACATTAAATGTATAGGGAAATTGCCGGGACCGACGAGCGAGTTCGACCGATCCCTGGTGTTCGAGACAGGCGAGTTCGAGCGACCAAAGTTCGACTGTATGTTTTGCTGTGCGTTACTTTCTGTCTATTCTAGCATCATCTCGATGGGGAGGTGAGAGCGGATTGCTTTGCTTTGTTTGTCTTCCTGGTGTCTCATAATTGTTCTGTTGCTCTTCCTCACGACACCATGGGTTTGTCTGCAGTTTGTGATTTGATATTTCCTGATCATACCCAGTTACTATTTTTGAGCAAGCATTTAACCACGACGTCGTACACATGCTTTCGCTTGTAACTGACAACAGTCCTTTTTGAATGATTCAGCAGACGACAGGAGAATTTTCCTAGAAATTATTTCACGACCAATATCCATAAAAGTATGGGACCAGGCGAGGATCAAACTCGTGACCCCTTGATCTGCAGTCAAACAAGCATCTGTAGACAGACACGTTACTGACTGCACTAGGTGGCCAAGTATTTAAGGTTTTCATTGTCATTTTCATTAAAAAATTTTACATTGTACTAATTAGAGGATACCAATTCAAAGTTTCATTTGGGGAAGTATAGCTAGATATACAGTCAGAAGTTTCGTTTTACGGTGGCGTGCTAGTGCAGCAGTAAAACTTATTTTCAAATGTCTGTCAGATGATATACCTCCACAAATGACAATCTTTTATATTGGTATTCCCATTCAAACGCATTTCTGAAGTTTTGTCTCAAGGTGGGCCCTTGCAAGGCACATAAGATCCCACGTCATCAAAAGAAAAGTGAAGTAGTTAAATATCTATGTGTCTTGATCCACATCTGAACTAAGGGAAGGTGTGCGCCCGACACCGTTTTATCCCTCCAGTAAAACAGTTTTACTGACCTTTCCAAGGGGTTTTGTCTTTTGTTGATCGTTAGTGTTATTTCTGTCTTGTGTTTGTCATGCTTTCGCGCGTCTGTTCATTGCTGTCATGTGGTACCTTCTAGGAAAGGGCTGACCTCTTGGCTCTCGTTAGTGGTGTTTAATTGTGTTTTGTCGCTTTCTCATGTGGTATCCTGGGTCAGGTATTGTATTTGATTGTATGATTCCTGGTCGTTGCCCCCTTTCTTAATCTTACTTATTTCTGACAGTATATTACATCATTTTTTTTGTCGCAAAATTTTGACTTTATCCAATTAGTAATGTGAAACATGCAGATGCATGATAGCAAATATTTTGCCCAAAGACACACCCACAACACAAGGGGAAGGACCAATAGGTCCGAAAGTAGCAATGTAACATATCAAATTCAACAAAATGGAACAGAGAGATTCACGCAAGCAAATATTCTGTCCTTTCACACACCATTGCATCCACAGATACAGATGACTGTGGATAAGTTTAGAGAATCGAAAAGTATACCTCCCCTGGCCAAAGGTGTGATCTTTAAATTATGCAATGTTTCAACCAAAGGGTTGAGGTCAAAAAATAAATGTTGCTTTTCACGAGTTTCGTCTTAATATTTTATTAGAACAAATAACCAAAGTGTAAAATTCTGGTATTTATTTGACTTTTAGGGTTGCTATGGTGACAAAATATGGCGGTCAAAATATGCTGAAAATAGGAAAATTACCATTTTGGAGCAAATTTGAGGCATGTAATAGAGCAATTAATATAAAGCACAAGCAAACACCAAAAAATATAGTTTAGCAGATGATGAGTATTATCACGGCACACAATTTGTTTAAAGGTTTTTGGGTTGGTTTTCGTATTCGCTTGGGTTGATATCTTATTCTTAAAAACGGTCTCCAAAGGCCTAAAATTTGGCTTAAAATGGCAATCTCTCTATTTAAGCCTATTTCGTCCGCCATTTTTAATACCATAGCAACGGTGAAAGTAAAATAAAATCCAGGATATTAAATTTGGGTTCTTCCTCTAATAAACCAATTGGATAAAATTGATGAAACGCAACTTTCAGCTTGCCCCTTAATGCACGCAGCTATTTCGCATACAGAAAGAAGTGCAATAGGTATAAAGCATATCAGACGCAACTAAAGTTTGAAGGCTGGGTGGACCTTGAGGGTTGGCCAGAGGCCAAAATGCATTTTTTCAGAATTTGTTATGTTTCATTTCAAATTCAAAAGAATAATAGAAGCAATATCATGTTACACCTATTTTGACAGTAGACTAACCTTTGGCCCTGGGTAGGTGTTCTTAGGTCAAGACATTTTTTACTGAAATAAAATGACATGTTACATATATTAAACTTGAAATATGAAGTTAAAGGGAAAGGAGCATAGAGCACCACTCAAGCATATAGATGTATTATGTCCTTGCACACACCCTCAACCCCAGGAATGGGATCAAAGGGTCAAAACATTTTTTCTGAAAGTAGTAATGTTGCATATAATAATCACAAAGCGTCATGAAAGCACATGTTCTACCATTACACACAACCTAGGCGCTCAGAGTTGAGGTCAAGCGTTGAACCATTACTTTAAGGGAATATAACATAGATCAACATGCAAGCACATATCTGTCCTTACAGACACTCTCAACCAGTGGGTTAAGTCAAATTGTCAAAACTTTTCTTCTGAAAGTGGTCATGTTTCTAATCAGATAAATTGAAAGAAGTATAGATCAACATAGAACGAAACACTTTGAACTTACACACTACCCTGATCTCTAAATCGTGTTGAAAAGTCAGATAAATATATTGTACAAATAAGTATATTTTTGTTTAACCTGTGAAGCATGGTCGACACATAGAACTCATGGCTCTATCGTCGGCGTTGGTGTCGTTGTCGTCGTCTGCAGCGACACACTTTTGTTTTCCAATCAAAAGCTTTTGAAGGGATACATTATTTTCACACAAACTTAACAGAAAGGCAAAGCATCATAAAATGCAGGTCAATTTCCAATATGGAGGTCATCAGCAAAATGTTGACTGAGTTATGGTCCCTAAATACTTGGTTTTGGCTAAATTGAATCAATAACTGATTAAGGGATACCACAATTCCATTGAAAGTTTTCAGAAGTATAGAACATCATACAATACAAATCAAGTTGCAATACTGAGGTCATTTGCAAAAGTTTGAGTGTGTTATGGCCCTTTTTATTGGATTTGGCATAATTGTGGCTTCCAGTCAATAACGTTTGAAATATTCAAAGTATACAGATGGGTAAATCACCATGAAGCAACTTACACACACATCTTACCTCTAGGTCAGGTCGAAAGGTCAGGTATTGATATTGTTCACATAAATTTATTTTTTATTGAACCAAGCACTGAAAAATAGTTGATTTGCTTTTAACTAGGATATGTATGATAACCAAGGTAAAATTAATGTTTCTCCATGATGATACATTGTATTAGTTAGATTGCCTCCATGCGAGCTGAACATTTCTTGTACTTCAACAACAGCAGAATCTAGGGCGAAGATTTGGTACCAGTAAAATGCAGTTAAGCCCCCTGGTGGCTTTGGCTGCTGTACGTTCTAAGGCGGCGGTTCTGTTGTTGTTGACTTTTTGTTTATAGTTACTCCCAATGAGAGAGTTTGTAATTGTTCTATGTTTTTTTGTACGTTACTTTATGTCCACTATAGTATTGCAATCATCTTGATGGGGAAGAGAGAGCTGGTTGCTTTGCTTAATTTGTCTTCTTGGTGTCTCGTAACGGTTGAGCGGCTCTTCCTCATGGTGCCAGGGGGCTGTCTGCAGTTTGTGATTGTTGTATTTCCTGATCATTCTCACTTACTATTTGGAGAAATGGGATATTGATTTGTGGTATGTTTCTCTGATATACCCCTTCACCTGAGGATATACACTGAACCGAAGTTCTAAGTCGCCACTCTTTAATTACTTTTTACTGACTAAGCCCTAGTGATATTGAAATGAATTTTCGCCCTAGTATGTGCATTGTAATGGACTAAAGTTAAGCGGTATTTTGGAAGAGTTTTCTATCACTTAACGATTTTTGGGTTCAAAAATGCAAAATTCAACTTTTGGAGAAAATAAGCGTTTTGAGTGCAGTTTTTATCGAATTCAAGTACAGGTGATTGCAAACCTGCCTAGTCGACTTGAAAAAACACCAAACCCTTGACATTTTGCTTATGACAGATGTTTAATGATTTTTTAAAAATTGATAAATTTCCAAATTTTTCAAAATTTTCGGAAATCATCAGCTGCACATACTGAAATCATTGTATGTATTTTATTTTATGTTAATATGTTTGACAAAACAACATGCAACTTGATAAGCCAATTTTCTAACCGTATTTTTTCACTAATTTTGTATCCACTTACAATTTTAAGGAGAAACTTTAAAAGTCATTTAAATGGCATTTGTTAAAGATTTATTTTGATTTTTAAACAGAGCAGCGACGCCAATTTATAATGAAGAACCCCTAAATATTGCACTGCTGTGAAGCGTACAGAGCAATGCAAAGTGTGTATGCAAACTGCATGGTTAAGCTAAATTCCTTTGATTAAGTTGTTGATGGTGGCTGTCTTCATGTTAACGTAGAAGAGAAATGGCGTGTTCAGTTGTCAAAAGAACTTTTGGTTCTTTTTATCTTATATCACAGCTGTTATAAACATCTTCAAACTAATTAAAATGATAAATGGATAACGTATCTGATGAATAATTTATATCACACTAAAAAGTGTGACTTTTTGAAATGATGGTACCTTTACTCGGACCTCGTCTGTGCAAGGTCTACCAGTCATTTTGAAATGTGATAATTTACAGAGTCTTGATCAAGTCTTGGAGCTTTTTATAGAATTTAAATTTTTTGAGAGCAATTTTTACTTTCTTAACGGGAGCAAAAATTGTAAGGTGGCTACTTATAACTTCGGTTCAGTGTAAATTCAACAAATTTTGCTTTTTTTAATTCTGTTTTGGCAGGCGACACATCCCATTCTCAGAACTCTAGATAACTGAACTTAGTACAAAAATAGTTGAGATGCTTCTAATTAGGATTTGTATGATACCCACTGTGAATTTGAGATTGGAGAAATATTATTTCATCCATGGAGAAATGGGATTTATTTTTCTGTGATTCACATGTTTCTCTTAACAACCCTTTCTCATGGGATATAACTACTACAAACTATCTGCTTATCTGAATTCTAGTTAATAATAGTTACCCTTTCTATAAGGTGGTATCCTCTACGTTACAAATACTCTATTGTTAAAAAGTATTTGGATGCTATAGATACCAGTACGTGGGTCATTATTTTTCATTTTGTGCAACAGAAACTGTACTTCGGGGTCTCATATTTGGTGATTTTCGTTTAAATCAGCAGTAGCACCAAAAATACCAAAGAAATTTAAGTGCTTAACAGAAAGGCCAAACAAAATATAAGGAAATTTAACGTTGGGTAGGCACACATTTCTTTTTTATTGATTTTGTCCTTGAAAAAATACAATTCTATGCATTTTGAAATGCCTTTTGCCGTTCAAAATGCATCAAATTATATTTTTCTAGAATAGCTGAAAAAAATCTAGGTTTCATCAGTAGATTTAGGTAGGGTATGTTAGGCTACGCACAAGGTATTTTTATTTAGTCCCTTATCTTTGCCTTCAGAGGATGAATGTGGCCATGGAACAGGACGTCAGTGCCATCCTAATGCTAAGTGTATTACTACTAATAGTGGAAGACGAAGATGCCGATGCAAAAAGGGATTCAGGGGAGATGGTTATGATAAGTGCGAAGGTAAACTATTTCTGAAATTAGTTTTTAACTTGCTATGTCTAATGTATTCTTTTTCTATTTTGATACAACATACAAACTTAGAATGGTCAATCGCATACAACAGGTGATAGGCTATAATGTTCAAATAAAATTGTATTTGTTTCTTTGAAGGTCCACTTTGCCTTCGCAAATAGTGTACGCCATAATAAAATGATTCATTATGTGGAATTTTATCTGGGTCTTCACTGATTGCCAAAGTAGGCATCCAGGAGTTGCTATTATACACAGGGTTAAAGGAGGGGCTTACATGAGTGTACTTTATCATTGAATTTATCAAATGAGGTTAAAGAGAGAGATAAAATATGAAGCTTTCAACATTTTGAAATTATTGATACTCGTATTTCATTTTACTCTCGTAATATACATCTTTTACCCGCTAAACCTAAATCTTCTTTTTGTCATTTTAAACGAGGTATCCAGGATTGTCATACAAATTATGTCTTTGTGCCTGCAGATAAAGCTGCTAACAATGTTGTCATTTTTTGACGATTGTATTATATTGATTCTCTTAAACGTGAGCTTGTTGAAACTAATGCCTATAAACTGCAGCCTTCTTTGAGTGAGAGGATGGTAGTTGATGGACATGGTTGTTATACAGCTCTTCCTATTGGTGTCAAAGCTAAAGAATTCCAAGACAGGGTTCCTACGTTGTACTTGTTACCTTAACTCCATAAAAGACCATATAAAGCAATATCTATTGCCAATTCTAGTTCGTGTACGACACAAGAACATTCTATATTGTTAACCTCATGCCTTACAGCTGTTAATACATGTTATTAAGTACTTTGAAAAGGTATATGAGAGATCTGGTAAAAATATATTTTTGTACTATCAAAAATTCAGGTGAAATTTTAGATAGATTTCAATGCGACCAGTTTGTCTATTTATGATTTTTCTACTCTTAACAAGACTTTACCTCATACTTGTATTAAAGATAATTGTATTGATCTTATTGAAAAAAACCTTCAATAGAGAAGGCTCTCCTTACCTTACATGTGATGATAAAAATGCATTTTACTTCGTGAAAACCAAAAAAATATCATGTATGGTCTTGTCAAAATGTATGGGATGCGCTAACCTTTTTGTTGGACAACCTTTTTATTTAATTTGGCACCAATTTGTTTAGACAGGTAGTTGGGATTCCTGTGGGTGCTAAATGTGCTCCACTGGTTGCTGATTTATTCCTGTTTTGTCACGAGAGAGACTCTATAATGTATCTTTCTGATGTTAAGCAAGCTGATATTATTGATGCTTTCAACACTACATCCTGATATTTATATGATATTTTGAATATTAATAACGTTTATTTTGACAACATGGTAAGTCAAACATGCCCTTCAGAGCTCCAACTTAACAAATCTAATACCTCTGATACTGAGGCTGCGTTTTTAGACTTGTATTTGTCCATTTCTAATGATATTATTTCTACCAAAATTTATGATAAACGTGACGGTTTTTATTTTGAAATTGTCGATTCACGTTTTTGGAAGGGGATGTTTTTCGCTCTACATCATTTGGAGTCTATATCGCACAACTCATTCGTTTTGCTAGAGCATCTAGCCATGTTGCTGATTTCAACACTAACAATATATTGTTAACTCAGAAACTTCTTAAACAAGGCTATTGGTATCATAAACTTCGCAAAACATTTTTTTTTAATTCTAAAGACGGTGCTATGATATGATACCTAACTTCCAAGTGGACTTAACTCTCTTTTGCGCAAAGGACTTTCAAGAACGTGACTTCTATGAAGACTTGGTGTATAAATTGAAGAAGATGGTTGGCTCACATACTTTTTCAGCACTGTTTGTTAAAATAATTTCCCATTATAAAAGTATTGGCTATAACAATAATGTATTGCAACAGACTGCATGCTTGGTGGTCAACCCAATCAGGGTTGGCAACTTTGCTTTCATCTTAATTGCACGCTGATGGGTCAGGCATCAGACTCTATGACGGTTCCTACTTAAAGATTTATCTATTGATGAGATGGTAGGGGCCTGATGTTTTGGCTGTTGTTACGTACACCGGGTTTTACCTGTTGGATTTCTTTTGCGCCGGTATTCAGTTTTATGTACTGTTGAGCCCTTATCTTTGCTTTAATTCCTTTTTATATCGTGATTTATATGTTCTAAGAGATGATGCATGGATAAGTTAGGGTTCTTTCATACAAACCAAAACATCTATCTGTCTTGATCCACATCTGAACTAAGGTAGAGGTTGGCGGGCCATGAAACAGGTTTAAGCCCTCCAGTAAAATATTGTTACTGACAGTTTCAAGGTGGTGGTTCTTTTGTGGTTCACTTGTGCTATTTATGCCTTGTGTTTGTCATGCTTTCGCGTCTGTTCATTGCTGCCTTGCGGTCACCTGAAGGGAGAGGAAAGACCTATTGGCTTTTGTTTGTGATGTTATTGTGATTTTTGTTACTTTCCAATTTAGTATCCTGGGACAGGTGTGGTTCTTGATTGTATCAATTCCTGATCCTTGCTGTCTTTCTTACTTTAAATAGTAAAAGTGACCCAAACATTGCACTTTACACTCAAGCCCAAAGATGCATCCAAAGACCACATTTGGAATTTCTATCTCAAAGAATAAACCAGAGAGCTTCTGAAGCGCAAGTATAATTATCTTGACAGTTATTTGTCGAGTGTAACCTGTAGATAACTCACAGTTTTTTCGCCATTTTGTAAATGCAATGTAATCTCACCTACTTTTTACCCCAGAATGTATCCACACATCAAAGAGCTACGTGCATTAAGGGGCTAAAAAAGTAAAAATTGTTTACCACCAATTTCTTTGTATTAGTTTGTTAGAACAATAGCCCAAATGTAAAAGTAAGTAAGAGTGCTAAGATCAGGAATCGATACAATCCAGTACCACACCTGACCCAGGATACCAATAGGAAAGTGATAAACTCAGTTCCACACCACACACAAGAGCAAAGAGGTCAGCCCTTTCCCAGCAGGTTACCACAAGGCACATATAAACAGACGCGCACAAAGACAAAGCAAACACAAGACAGAAAAAAAAACATAAAAGATCCACAAAAGAAGTACCGCCTTTGAATGGTCAGTAGAATATTTTACTGGAGGGCTTAAACGGTTTAACTGTGCACCAACCTCACCCTAAGTTCAGAAGTGGATAAAAACACATAGATGTTGTTGTTTTTTTTCGCATGAAAGACCCCTAACTTATCAATGCTGCATCTCCTAGAACATATAAATCAAAATATAAAAAGAAAATAAAGCAAAGATAAGGACTCAACATTTAGTAAAACTGAATACCGGAGCAAAAGAAATCCAACAGGTAAACCCCGGTTTACCTGACAACAGCCAAAGCATCAGGCCCCTACCCTTTCATCAATAGATAAGTCATAGAGTCTGAAGTCCAACCCACTGGCATGCAATTAAAGAGGAAGGCAAAGTTGCCAACGGTGATTGGGTTGATCACCAAGCATGCAGTCTGTTGCAATACATAAATGTTATAGCCAATCTTTTTATAATGGGAATTATTTTAATGAACTGCCCTGACAAGTTATAAGACCCAACAGTCATCTTCAATTTATACACAAAGTCGCCATAGAATTCAGGTTCCAAAAGTCCTTGACTCAAGTAGATTTAAATCCAACTTGAGATTTAAATATCTAATCATAGTATCGTCTATAGAATTTAGAAAAAGGTTTGTGAAGTTTATGATACCGATAGCCTTGTTTAAGAATTTTCTGAGTTAACAATTTATTGTGAGTGTTGAAGTCAATAATGTAGCTTGGTGCTCTAGCAAAACGAATGCGTTGAGAGATATAGACTCCATAGGATGTATAGCGAGGAACATCACCATCTAAAAATGGGAAAAGGAAAATTTCAGAATCAGGTCTTCACGTTTATCATAAATTTTGGTAGGAACAATATCATTAGAAATAGGCAAATGCAAGTCTAAAACATTGTTAGCAGCTCTATCTGCTGGAACCAAACCATGGTTCATATGGAAATCCTGGATACCTCGTTTAAGATGACGAAATGAGTTAAGTTTAGGGGGTAAAAGATGTGTATTATAAGAGCAAAATAAAATACGAGTATCAATAATTTTAAAAATGTTAATCTTTCATTCCTTCAAGGCATCAGGTTTGACATGTTCCTGTTTGCACCAAAGATTACTTAAGTCATTTAAAGAAGCAGCGATCTCTCTACAACATTTAGGGAAATCAATATTAGAGGGAAATCTATATTTAGGACCTTTAGAAAAAATATTGTGAACTCTAGCGTCAGGAATGACATTTAGATTACCAGTAATCACAGGCCCTGCATAGGGACATAAATAATTAGAATTTTGACAATCTCAGGAGTCAGGGGTATTAAAATCTATATCTATATCAGTTACAAGTTTATTAAAGTTAAATATAGTAGATCTAATTGGTTTGTTATATTTATAACAAATGATAAGAGTTTCAGAATTTTTAAGTAATTTGGAATAGATGAAATCACTAAATTATACATAAAGATATTATGTAAATCAATAAACTCCATACCTTTGTTAATGAATGGAATTTTGATAAAATGTCGTTTATGGCTGACCTCAGAATCGATATAAGGACTAAGGAAATGTTGAACATAACACCTTGTAAGAAGTGCTGCTTTATATAATTTGTTAGCTCTATCGTAAAGTTTATTAGGCACTAACTCTAAATTACGTAAAACTGAGATAGTCAAGGAACTATAAATGAAAATAAGCCATGCCAACCATGAGATCTACTTTCACGTTTTTTTACATTCTAAAAGAGAAATAAAACATCAAAATCTGGCATCTTAGAGATGCTACCTTCATGGTATATATTATCATTAAAGCCTAAAGGAAAGGGTAATTGCAAAAATTTAATCCATTTTAGTTCAGTTTCATGTCTCTTTATTTTTTTAATCTAGCTGCTGAATTTGGATCATATACACTGAAACGAAGTTATAAGTAGCCACCAAACATTTTTTGCTTCCGATACGTTATCCATTTATATTTTAATTAGTTTGAAGATGTTTATAACAGCTGTGATATAAGATGAAAAGAATCAAAAGTTTTTTTTGACAAATGAACGCTCCATTTCTCTTCTACGTTAACACGAAGACAGCCAAGGTCAACATCTTATTCAAAGGTTTTTTAGCTTAACCATGCAGTTTGCATACTCACTTTGCATTGCTCTGTACGCTTTATTATCTGTGGCACAGCAGTGCAACTTTCAGGGGTTCTTCATTATGAATTGGCGTCTCTGTTTTGCTTAAAAATTAAAAGAAATCTTTAACAACTGACATTTAAATCACCTTTAAAGTTTCAAGTTAAAATCGGAAGTGGATACTAAATTAGTAAAAATACCATTAGAAAATGGGCTGATCAAGTTACATGGTGTTTTGCCAAACATATTAACATAACATAAAACACATACAATGATTTTAGTATGTGCATCTGATGATTTCCAAAAATTTTGGAAAATTTGGAAAAATATCAATTTTTAAAAATTCATAAAAAATCTGTCATAAGCAAAATGTCAAGTGTCTTGTGTTTTTCAAGTCGACTAGGCAGTTTGCAATCACCTGTACTTAAATTCGATAAAAAGTGCACTTAAAACGCTTATTTTCTTCAAAAAGTAGAATTTTGCATTTTTTAACCCAAAAATCGTGAAGTGATAGAAAACTATTCCAAAACACCGCTTAACTTTAGTCCATTACAATGCACATACTTGGGCGAAAATTCATTTCAATATCACTAGGGCTTAGTCAGAAAAAAAAAGAAATTGAAAAGTGGCTACTTAGAACTTCTGTTCAGTGTATATTTTTTTCAACCCCCTGAATTACAATTTTACTAGGTGAATGACCATAACTTTTGAAATGGCGATAAAGAAATGTGTCCAATTTTTTAGGCTTTTTCATTTTACAAAAGTGCTCATGAAACCTAGTCTTAAGGGACCGGCCAGTTTGTCCAACTTATTGCATTCCACAATTAAGTTCAGTTCAAGTTATAACATTAATCAGATCAGATGAAGTTCAGTCCATATCATTATTATTGTTTATGGAAAATTGCCTACCATTTACAAATGATGTAATGGTAGTTTTAGTACATAAATGTGTGCAACAGACACACCTCTTGGCATTGCACTAAGAAACATTAGGACACATTCGGCGTCTTTTGAATACATTAAATGGTTTAGTATACTTCCTGATAATAGGTGACCCAAGAGGAGATAAAAGTCTGGCTTAATTCTACTTTTACCTTTGCTATGGTAACAAAGATGGACACCAAAATAAGCTGTAAATAGGAAAGTGACGATTTTGGAGCAAATTTGTGACAATAGACAGAGAAATTTACATAGAGCACAGGCAAATACCACAAAGCTATTTTAACAGATGATGAGAATAATCTCAGCCCACAACATATTTAAAAAACTTTTGTATTTAGCTGTGCTGATATCTAATTCTTGATGAAAAGCAACTTTAAGTTTTGTCTCCAGATGGGGCAAAATTAGCCTCTAAATATAAGATATATGCTCCAGACACTATTTTTTCTACAACCTAGGTCTGAGGTAAAGGTCACAGTGATGGGAAAATTATTATCGACACTCCCCCAACCAAAGATGCATCCACACAACAAATTTGGGATTCCTTACGAATAAAATATAAAAGATATGCTCTGAAAACGAATATTCTAAAAACTTGGTCAGCGGTATCGACAATTGTTTGTCGATGATAACCTGTAGATAACTCATAGGTTTTACACCATTTTGAAGCTGCATTGTATACTATTAAAGTAAAAAAAGGGTGCAAAGATCAGGAATCGATGCAATAAAGTACCACACCTGACCAAGGATACCAATGGGAAAGTGACAAACTCACAGTTAGACACCACAAACGAGAGCCAAGAGGTCAGCCCTTTCCCAGCAGGTGACCACAAAGCACATATAAACAGACGTGCACAAAGACATAGCAAACACAAGACAGAACAAAAACATAAAAGATCCACAAAAGAAGCACCGCCTTTTTGGGGCACGGGAACAATTAGCCATTCTTATAAATGGACTACCAACAATTTTAACCCAAACTAGAAAGGAGTCAATCGTTCAGGGATGGAAGCATCATAAATACATGCACTTAAAGATTAAAATATTGCATAGTATGACAATTTTTAAGAATTTGTCCTTGACCTTTGATCCTAAGTTTGTATCAACGACCGTTGGGGTAGGCAATCACTGTGCCTAGTATGAAAACTCTCTGCCAAAAAATGATACCTAAAAGCGCAGGTTTTAAGAATACTGTGGCCATGACCTTTGACTCTGAGGTCAATCAGAGATCTGGATAGCTTATTCTTTATAGACATGTGCAACCATTATGCCAAATATCAACATCCTCACTAAACACAAATCAAAAGAAAAAAATAATGGAGTTTCATTACGAACAAACCGGCAGACAGATGGACGAACCAAAGGGACCGCTTACAATACATCTTACCCTTTCTGAATTATTGTTCTCTATTTATTCAGTCTAAGAGACTTTAATATGAATAAGCATTGCCATGTTGTTCAAGATTGTGTAGCAGGTTGTCACTTTCCCATTGGTATCCTGGGTCAGATGTGGTGCTTGATTGTATCGATTCCTGATCTTTGCCATCTTTCCAAAGATTTATCTAAGGGAAAAGTGATCAGATACCATAACTGAAATATGAGCGATGCCCGTAAAGTCTACACTTTGTAGTTGTCCGGGAATCACTCATTTATTACGCAATATTTCAAATAGGTTTTTGCAATCAATAAAGGGAAAATACAATCGGACTTAATATAATTTCCCCTTTCATTCTTTCCTATCTTATTTCCTTCTCATTCCTTCATTCCTACGTTCGTTTCCTTGTTTATCTTATTCACAAACTCCTTGTTAAAAAGGAGAGAAAAACGGATTATCTTCTGTTAGACACTTAAATAGCATAATCAGATTGCTAGATTTTTTCTTTAGACTTTTATATCATTTTTTTTGTTTTATTTTTTTAGCACAAATCCGTTAATTAGGGTGTAAATATTCATAGATGAAAATATTAAAAATAAGTAAGGATGCAAAGATCAGGAATCAAAGAGTAAAAGTCAAAGATCCAATCAAACAGAAACATTGATTTTAAGGCGTGGCTAAGAGGATTACCTGGACAATTTGACATTTATAAGGGATGGAGAGTGGTCACAACGCCCAATTAGAAAGTGTGAAAAATGCTAATTTGAAAAGGATTTTATTAGTACATTTTGTGTATTGTCCAGACACCCTTCTAAGACCCAGCTCAATTCGGCTAAGACCATGGCGAGTCAGCACGGTAGTCTATGTGTGTTGATCTTGTGAAGCCACTGTGGTGTAGAAGATAAACTTATATCTTGTAAACCAGGGGTCGCAGGTTCGATTCCCAGCTCTCCATAAAACCACTTTCATTGAGACTTCGGGTGCTCCTGTCATGTAATAAACACATATCATAAGCCCTCTCGACTCAGTACTGATTACTACCAATCGAAAACCCACAAAGAGTTTTGGATTTTGATATAAAAATGCAGCATTTGGTTTAAATTATTGCAAACAACTAGCAGTCTAAGCTAGCTGGTCCATATTGTCTGCACTAGCGAAAGCCTATCAGCAGATACAGAGGCCGAGGCTGGCTTTTGTTTTCTAAGATGACAAGAATGTGATTAGTTTTTGTTGTTGTTGCTCTTACAAAGAAATTTATGAAGAAAAAGAAAGAAGTCCACGAATAACTTTTACGGTAACATATCGCCAAATTACATAACACGCTAATATTAGAGAACTAACAATATCAATAAAAAGATGAAAACACATTTATCGTGTCTGCTAGTAACGAAGGATCTGGCGAGACAGTGCGGATGCGCAGGCTCGTCTAAGCCTTGGTCTTTCGCCAATGAAATAATTACAAAAATCCCATATGCTCAGTAGCGGATCCAGAGGGGTTGAGGGGGTTGAGCGACCCCCCTTTTGAACAAAATTAATTCATTTTCATGGAGAATTTTCAGAAAAATCAGTAAAAAATAATAAACAATCTGGAAATTAATCAATCAAACCCTCTCTGTAAGTTTTAACCCCCTCCTGGATCCGCCCTAGTGCTGGCTTAATTATATATTGTAATTCTTCACAGAGTGCAGTGGCTCAGTTGGTATGGATCGAAGATTTGAGATTCACCACTGGCGAAGTCACTGTATTGTGTCATTGAGCAAGATACTTTATCTGTTGCTTAGTACTAGTTCAACCCAGGAACACCCATCCCAATATGACTAAAAAAATCGTTGATTGTGCCATAAAGAATCAAACAAGCCCCCGTATATATATATCCTCTTCATACATTGGTCTACTTTCCAATTTAAACATATATTGTGTGCTTCGAAAAAGCTTCTCAGTGAGACGTTTCTTTTCAGCACCCAGAGCAATTCTTTGATTTAAATGCTGTAAAAGGGGGTTATATTATCAATTGGAAGCCCCTATTTGATTCAAACTACTGGTAATTTGAAGTAATCACTTTGGCAAGCGGAACTTTGAAATAACGAAATCCGACTGTAGTCTATATAGCTGTGAGGCACAACCCTGAGGTCAAGCTTTATAACCATGTCAAATTTCAACACATAAATATTTAGATAATGATTCAAATTTAAGAGATATATGAAGAAGCCAGCTGATTAGGATCTACCATTTTTCATTCGCTTCCCATTTAGCCAGCTTTTTCCATGTTTGGGTATGCCTTAGCATAAATGAGCAACTACATGACACAAGAACAAAATGATATAAGCAAAGGAAAGAAATCATGGGAGTGATGTACGTGTAAGTGCTTACTTGAGTGCTGAGAGAACATGGGCAGTGGGTGGCTTATTTTGCCATGCTACCAGCTCAAATGTGTTTTAAAGTAAGTTATTAACTCCTCTTGATATCAAACTGGCTTTGTCTTTTTTTGTTTAAATTTGATGCGTTACGCCCCGATCAACAATTTCCATTTGTACCAGTGTCCATGGGTTCGTCTTGCATGTTCTTGTTAGTTCGCTAATATTCACACGCTTTCTGTAGTTTTTGCAACACGCTACCATAAGTTATTCATGACAGTCATCAGCTTCAACGTCTGCTGATATACTTTGGTTATTGCAGACAATATGGACCAGCGTAGACTGTTTTTTTCAACAGAGGAAGCTTAATCAGGGTTCATGCTGTTTGATCCCATGCCTCATGCTAAAAGTAATCTGTTGTGCTTTAGAAAATATGCAGCAGACGCAATTTTAGTAATAAAATACTAGATTAACGAAAGTAGTCCATGCGGAATTATTTAGAGTTTGAAAACGCATAACATTTCATTGTTATGAGTTAAATACCGATGTTTTAAAATACATATTCACGTTGATCAATATTCTCACTTTGTCCCAATTCCCACTTTCGGGAACTGATCCACAAAGTAAGAATTATTTACTTTGTCCTACAAAGTAGGAATACCCACTCTGCGCAGGACAATTCCGGTATTGTCGCAATTCTCACTTTGAGCAGAGCATATACACTCACCTCACATGTATAAACCCTTACAGCGCATATTACAAAAAGTCGTATGTTTTTGTTCTCTGTTAAAATATGTTAAAGCTTCTTTAACAAACAGTGTAGATCCATATTAGACTGCTCCTATAAGAGTAGTCTGACCTGGGTCCAGACTGTTTGCCTTTATATACTCAGAAAAACAATTGAAGGATATTTAGATTCAGTCCCATCTCTAACATCCAATACAATAAAAAACTTTACTAATTATGCATGCATTTCATAGTTCCAGACATCTGCAATCAAAATGGATGCTTTATTTTAGTCACGCTTCAATGGTTTAAGTACAGTGCAAATCCAAATGGTTCAACCCTCTATACTGAAAAGTCACAAACGTTCAAAAATGATTGAAACCAATTTTTCTTGTTTGTATTCCATAATGACTGGCTCTAAAACCATCGCTGGTTCTCCCTCTAAAACATGGCACCTAATTTTGAAGCTGTTGTACGAGGGGTGATCAGAAAGTTCGCGAAAAATAGTTGCCATTTCTACATCGTTTGATCAATAGAGCTTGAATTACAGCACATAATACTGCAACACATATGCAGCTGATCGGTTACAACATGCTTGATGTTAGTCCTCTACGTGTGTTACAGTTGTCGTCAAGGCAACCCTATATAGCGCGAAGCGGCCCATTTTACGTTGCATTTTAACGTTTAACTACACACCCAATTAAACTTCAACGTTTTGTAAAATCATATTATGCTGTGATAGCCCATATTGCGTTCCATGCGTATTTAGCGACATATTTACTCCTCTTCTATGCAAACTTCCAAAGATTGATATCTAACGGATGGTGTTCTAATTAGTCGAAACGAAATACAGTGCTGTCAAAAGGCAAAGCATTCAACTTCTATGAACCCATTGCCTGTTTTGGCATGTCAATTCTTTAAAATAAACTATTAACATAGTTCGAAATACACTCATTTGCAGGACAGTAGATCTAATATTGATACATAAGCCCAATATTATAATTATTGTGATGAACACTGACAAAAAATAAGTTTTTTATTTAAAATTTACAAAAATTCGAAAAAATTGACGCATTTTAGGCCTGCCTTTCGGACTGAAACCTATTAATTTGAATACATAGCGCCGCGGAATAACATATGAACCTCATATTATGTTCAAAGAATGACGGAACATTACTTTCGATTAAAAAAACCCAATCAATTCAAACACAGCTATGAGTTTTAGCCCCGATAAGCAACCCAGGGGTACATATGGGCCGGTTCCAGCAAAGTGACGTCACAGCGGCGCCTCGTGCTCGTATGTCTGCCGTCACATTTTCTAAATTTCAATTTCAGTCAACTTGCTATGAATGGTAGTTTATATCGATCAATTTTCATTGCAATCGATAAAAGCAATGCCATTTAATAGCACTTTTCCGCGAACTTTCTGATCACCCCTCGTAAGTGTTCCATTGCAAATTTGTGGTCAAATTTGCCGGGGTATGCCATATCCGTGTATTTTTGCTGAAGAAACTGTCCCATTATTAGGGGAAATGACTGATAAATTGGTGTTCACTTTTGTCTGTGGTCGGAATTAGAACATAAGCAATGACCTGGTCAAGGTTTCAGCAAAAATTGAGAGCGCTAAATGTTTTGCTTGTGAACTTTGGGTAGAGAGGGTCGGTACATTCGGTGTAGTACTGTATCGTAACCAATGACCCGTGAATTTCAATTTGCATTTTTTTGAATTGCATAGTAATAATTCTATCAATGGCAAAAATAATTTGTTTGAAAATTATATTCCCAAATGTAATAAAGTCAAAATAATTCTAATATCCTTCAATTGTTTTTCTGAGTATACTTACGTTAAACAATAAACAGCCAATTTCGAATGTAGTTATTTTGTTGCCGTTCTTAAGGTAAAATCATTTCTGTCTGTACTAAGGTGTTATGGCGAAATACGATACAGTTACTTTCGAATAAAATCGCTCCTCATTTAAGATTTTACCTATGTCTAAAATAGACCAGTCCTATTAAGCATTCATGAGGTGCCTATTTTACAGTACCCAAAATGTCCTATAATACTTACAAATAAGCAAGAGCACTAGAAACCCTATCTTCGCATTATGCGAGACAAAAATGCAAAAATCAGCCTGCACAGCTACAGCTATTGTAATTTTATTTATAGCAGACCAGTGCCATTGTTATTCACTTATTTGAAAGCATTATATTCAAGCCTGGTGCATGTAAAAATCCACTCTATACACCTGTCTCTGTATCTGAGCAGACTGTTTTAAACATGTTGCTAACCTCAAAGACAGCTTTTGGAGGCGCAACACATGAAGGCGTTTTATTCCTTTCGAGAGGTAAGCACAACTATAAAATAGAGCGAAATAGCTCAGGTGGTAGAGCATAAGACTGGATATTGAAAGGTTGCAAGCTGAAGAGGCCCTGCTGGCGGTTTAATATTCTTGGTCCTTGAGCAAGTCTTTTTCTCTGCTGTTCAATAATGGTTTAACATATGAAATTGTCCTTACATCAGTTTAAATGTTGACTCGGCAATAAAAAAAATTATCGAAATGAATAATGGCAACCGATACCTTTGATGTGGTATCGTTTACTTTTATTATTTAGAATATTAGCATTAGAAAATATTGCAAAAAATTTGAGGACTGGACCCAGGGTAACCTCTACCTGTTGCACTCACTATTTTCGCGGAGTTTCTTGGAGAATTCCTCTGAATTTCGCGTAACAGTTACGAGAAATTCAGAAAATTCTCGCATCCTTTTTAAGATATATTTTCAAAACAGTTGATTCAGAAAAAATCAGCAAACGACCGAGAGCATGCATACTATGTAATCTGTTACAAATGTGTGTAGCAATGTGTGAGCAGTTAAGACCATGTGCGAGGCATAATATGTTATTTGTTCACTGTATATTGTCACGTACATACATGTAGCCTAGACAAGCCTTTCATTTATTTTGACTTTGAGGTTTGAAATAGACAAAGAATGTTTCAACTGCAGACATCAAAGGTGATGTCAAACGTTAATCCCGTTTTAGGTGTTATATCTGAACAGCACTCCTGAGAAACGCCTCTCCAAGGAGATTCTACCAAGAAGGCTCAACAAGTAATCTCAAAGGCTACAAACCATTTTTTTCATCTGTCCATCCGTTTGTCCATCAGTTAAATCATATCCCTGTCAAGCACATTTAAGTGAGCTTTTGTCCTTGTAGGCTTTGTCCTTGGTTTTAGTCCAGTGGTTGTTTTTCCTATGGTTATAGCCCTGCTACTAAATATATAGGGGGCATATAGTTTTTGTCTTTTATACCCCCGAAACGAAGTATATATGGGGTATATAGTTTTTGCCTTTCCTGTAATTGGGTTTATTTGTCTGTCTGTCTGTTTTTTTTCTGTCAAAGATTTCTCAGCAACCACTTGACTTAGGGCTCTAAAATTTAGTACAAAGCTTGGTAATGATAAGTTGTATTATGTTACAAATAACAGCAACATACTGTTTATCAGGCCTTTTATTATACCGCCGGTACGAAGTATATAGGGGGTATAGAGTTTTTGCCTTTTCTGTAATTATGTTAGTTTGTCTGTTTGTCTGTCTGTAAACTTTTTTTCTGTCAAAGATTTCTCAGCAAATACTTGGGTTAGAATTCTGAAATTTAGTACACAGATTGATAGTGACAGTTGTATTGTGTAACAAAAAGTCACATATTGCTTATCTGTCCCTTTATTTGTTCATTTTTCTTTCTCTCCAATGGGAATTTCTGTCACAGATTTATCAGCTCCTATTGGAGCCAGTGTTTTAAAATGGTGTGTACACCTTCAGGTAGGCAAAGTGTACTGTGTAAATGGAAATTAAGATGCTAAACCTCATTTGCCTTCTTTTTTCAATTTTTCATTTTTTACTTCTTTCACTCTTATATAATACATATGGATTTTTCTGTCAAAGATTTCTCAGCAACCTCTTGAGTTAGGATTCTGAAATTTGGTACAAAGCTTGTTAGTGATGAGTTGTATCGTGTAACAAAAAAAAGTCACATATTGCCTATCAGTCCCTTTATTTATTCATTTTTCTTTCTCTCCAATGAATATTTCTGTCGCAGATTTCTTGGTTCCTATTGGAGTCAGTGTTTTCAAATTTTGTGTACACCTTCAGGTAGGCTAAGTGTATTGTGTAAATAAAAATAAAGATGCTAAAGCTTTTTTTCAATTTTTCATTGATTCCTTCTTTCACTTTTATATAATACATATGGACATTTTCTGTCGAAGATTTCTCAGCAACTACTTGAGTTAGGATTCTAAAATTTAGTACAAAGCTTGAAAATGCTTAGTTGTATTGTGTAACAAAAAACAGCCACATATTGCTTATCAGTCCTTTATTTACGCATTTTTCTTTCTCTCCAATGAATATTTCTGTCGCAAATATCTCGGTTCCTATTGGAGCCAGTGTTTTCAAATTTTATGTACACCTTCAGGTTGGCTAAATGTACTGTGTAAATGAAAGTAAAGATACTAAAGCTCATTTTGCTTTCTTTTTCATTTTTTTCCATCTGTCACTTCTATATAACACATATGGACATTTTTCGTCAGGCCGCGTTTTCTCAGCAACTACTTGATTTAGGATTATGAAATTTTGTGTACACTTTCAGGCAGGCAAGGTGTAATGTGTAAATGAAAGTTAAGATGCTAATCCTCAATTCGCTATCTTTTTTTCAAATATTTAATTTTCCTTCCGTCACTTTTATATAACACATATGGACATTTTTCATCAAAGTTTTCTCAGAAACTACTTGATAATAGATTAAGATTTTTTAACAATGTTGTCCTTTCTCTGAAAGTGTTACAACCTCTGATGGCTACAGGCAGGAGTATGTGAGCTTTGCTCACATCTTGCTATACTCTAACGGGTTTTTGTCATACACTCTATAATGCCAGACCTGAATTTCGTCTTAACTGTTTGTAAAAGAAAACTAACCTTTTAAAACATCTTTCAGAAACACCATCGGGGTGTCAAGCAGTTTGAATATCAATCAAGGCCATATTATATTGGGCCTTATCTGGGTCCTTAAAGATTGCAGAATGTATCAACAGACGACATCAGAAGGCCAAGTGACCAGTCCGTGCACGTGAATTAGAAAAACAATCATATTCATCAAGTTCTTTTAACACAAATAATTCAGTTATCTTTTCTATTGAAAAAAAAAATTTTTAGAAAGATATAGACCGACTCAGTCAACTCTCACTGTTTTGTCTGTTTCGCGCTTTATCTCCGTCAAATAGATAAAATACTGTTTACATGTTTCCAATACTTTACCAACCTTGACATTTATGGTGGATTCTTATTATTCCTTTTATTATGTTTATTTTAGATTATTGTGTATGCAGTTTCCAAGGTGATCCCCATTATAATAATTACAAAGGGAAAAAAATGAACTTTCAAGGAAAATGCTCATACCTGTATACTAGAGTAGTAAGTGATGACGATGACTGCAAGTTTGAAGTAAGAGGAAAACATACACCTAGCACACGGTTTGCTCATGCCACGACTTTCTTTGCAATGCTTATCAAAATATGGTACCATGGATATGCCCACGTAATAAGTGTTGAACAAGGAAGAGAAACGAAAGTAAGTACATTGCACTGTTTTCAAAATAATATTATCACAGCGTGCATTCCATGTATAAAGTAAGTAAGGGTGCAAAGATCAGGAATCGATACAATTGAGTACCACACCTGACCCAGGATACCAATGGGAAAGTGACAAACTCACAGTAAGAAACCACAAGCGAGAGCCAAGAGGTCAGCCATTTCCCAGCAGGTGACCACAAGACACATATAAACAGACGCACACAAAGGCAGAGAAATGATAACATTGTTAAAAAATTCATAACCCTGTTTTGCACAATGGTCCTATTATGGCATGGTACTGTCTATACATTTGTCATTAAACAACCTTTAAGTTATTTTCAAGATATTTTATAGTAGACGTTGTGACCTACACAGAAATGATTGTTATTGTGTCGGCTTACAAAGCAATATCGACACTAAGGGATCATACCTTCGTCTGCGTTGGTGTAGTAGTAGGTGTCATCCTGGTGTCACACTTTTGGTTTCAGATCAAAACTTTTTGAAGGGATACATAAATCTCATTCAAATTATATAAATGGTAAATCATTATTAAATACAGGTACAGTTTGAAAATGGAGGACATCCCAGAAAGTATTACTGAGTTATGACCATTTTTTTGCCCCAAACTTTGGAAAAGTTGAAGGGGCATATTGCTATGGACTTGTTCGTGTGTCCGTCCATCTATGTGTCCCTTCAAAATGAATTGAGATACAGTTTTGAAATTTCATACATGAATTTCACATCAAAAATATTTGACACATATTTTGTTTAAGTCTGGATTATCTCCCTTTTTGGAGTTATCCCCCCTTTCAAAGGGTCATAATGAAATTTTGTAACCAAGATATCTCAAAAACTATTATAGCTATGAGCTTCAAACTCTGTCAGCTAATAGAGGATAATGAGTAGATTACCCTGTGAAAATTAAAAAAAGTTATTTTATATTTTTTTCCCTTTGCAAATATAGTCATAGAAAACTTGATATCTCAACAATTATTATAGCTAGGAGCTTCAAACTTGATCAGCTGATAGAGGATAATAAGCACATAACTGGGTGAAAATTTTAAATAAAGTTTTAATTTTCTTTAGTATTCCCCTTTGCAAATTTGGACATAGAAAACTTGATATCTCAAGAACACTATAACAGCTTGGAGCTTCAAACTTGTACAGCTGATAGAGGATAACGAATAGATAACTTGATGAAAACTAATAAAAAGTTTGATATTTGAGTTATTACCTTTTACATTTTTTTATTTCGAGTGATTGTACTTTGCAAATTTGGTCATCGAGAACTTGTAATAACTATTACAGCTAGTAGCCTCTGATTTGGTTAGCTGATAGAGAATTGTGCGTAGATTTAAAAAAAATACCTCAAAAAAAGGATGGTGAGATCATCCTTATTAACAAGCTAATGGTTGGAGGCATAGTGTTTCATAAACACAATTTCTAGTTTAACTTAGATTGAGGCTAAATTATAGTTTCCAATCAATAGCTTTTGAAAAGATAAGACTTTTTCATTCAAATTTTACAAACAGGTAAAGCGTCATAACATACAGGTCATGTTTAAATTTAGAGGTCAAGTCCAAAATTTTGACTGAGTTATGGCCCTTTTTGACTTGGGTCTACGCTAATGCAAAAACTATCTTGGCTTTTTGTGGCTGATAAACTTCCCATTTCACCAAAGATTGTATATCCAACGACTTCTCACTATACGCAATGATTACCAAGTGCATGTAGATAAGTATGACAATGATTAAACTTGTACTCCACCCCCTGACCCCTTCTGTGGGGCTCAAAGGTAAAACATTTAAATTTCGCAATAACTCAGTCAGTTGTCAATACTATCTTGACTAAGATATCGTATGTAAACACATATACACTAGATATCAACCATATCCAATAGAACAGTTTAAAACCCTGTGTTTGCCCCCCTCAGGGGAATTAAGGAGTTGTGGCAGAAGCCAAAATTCACTCAAATTTCAAATTATAGTCATGTTGAAGGTCAAAATTCAACTTTTTCAGAACATGGTCAAGTTTTATTTCAAATTAAAGGTAATCATGAATGCCGCAACATTCAAACTCATATTCTGTCTGTACACAAACTATCTTCCTCTAGGGTGAGGTCAAATGTCAAAACAAGTTTGGTTTTTTGAAAGGTTCATGATGCATATCAAAATAAAAGAAAATAGATCATAGAGCAGCATGCAAGCACATATTATGACCTTACAAATCCCTCAAAATGTAGAGTTGGGTCAAAAGGTCAAAACTTATTATGTAATGCTGCATATCAAATTAAAGGAAAGACGTATAGACCAACATAGAAGAAGAAACTTAGTTTTGACCTTAAACATACACCTTACTCTTAGTCAGGTTGTAAGGTCAGATATTGAATTTGCACAGATAAATGTAGTTTATTCAACTTAGCGCGAGAATTGCTGACAGGCTTTTAATTATGATCTGTCTGATACCAAGGTATAATGATAATGCTATGTATGTTTTGTTTAACACGTTTTTCTAATATATACCTTCTTTTTGCATATAAATGCAATGAATTTGAATTTAACTTGTTTGACTTTGGCAACACATCCTATTCTTATCTTTATGACTATTTTAAAACAATAATGTACTCATCGCAAAAGTAAGAAAGAATGCAAAGATCACAAATCAATACAATCAACTATTACCTGACCCAGGACACCATATGGTAAAGTTGCAAAAACACAAGGAAATATCAAATAGAAGTGAGCCAAGAGGTCAGCCCTTTCCTGCATGTGATAAAAGACTGCAAGCGACATACAAGACACACAAAAAACAAATAATAAACACGATCTGCACATGAAACATGTGCCTAAACATGCTTGACGACACCAACCTCACCTCTATTTCTGATGTGGATCAAGTCAAATAGATGTTTAATATGACTGAAAATCACTTAATCATTGATGTTTCATCCTGTTCTACAAAATAAACGGAAAAATACCTATGCACAGGGCAATAGGGACTCTTCTTCAAAACATTTGCAAAAAAAAAAAATAATAAAAACACACAAATTCTGGTTCATCAGGAATATTGGGCTAAGACAAATAGCAGAAAGTAAGTATGATAAAGAAATACCACAATTACACACTGCAGACCAACCCACGGAATCGTGAGGAATAGCCACAGAATATTTAGAGTATCACTACATCTGTTAAACAATAATAGCAAAACAACCAGCTTTCTCTTTCTCTTCAAGCTGATTGCAAAACTAGAATGGACACGAAGTAATGCATAACAAAACAAAGACCAATACAGAGCTCCTATAACAATTGAAATTATATGAATCAATATATCAACAACAAAAGAACCTCCACCTTAGAAGAACGGCTGCCTAAACCATAATGGGGCTTAAATGTATTTTACAGGCGGCAAACTTCGTCATAGATACCTCTTAAGCTGGTGCCAGGGGCGTACATTTCGTTGTACTTTTCATTAGTTCTAATAAATAGACTAAATATAACAGATTATGCGATTTTCAGATATTGTATACTCTCCTTTTTACCTGCGTCGCTTTAGCGAAAGCACGTTTCGTAGTAGGTCAACTTCGTCTATCCATCCATCTGTCCATCCATCTGTCTGTCCATTCATCCGTAACACTTTTGGGTGCCTAGTTTGTGTAATCAGTAACTTCAAAAGTTTTCATTCCTTTTTATTTAGACTTTGCATAATGATTGTTCACATATTGAAGATGCACACCGTCTATTTTCTGCACATTTCACGACTTTTTTTTTTATTTTGAGAGGTGTTGAGCTTGGATACGTTTCCATTCAAAATGCTTAGAAGGGGACTGGTTTGTGTAATCTGTAACTCCAAATTTTTCATTCCTTTTTATTCAACCTTTGCATATTGGGTGTTCACATATTGAAGATGTGCACCTCTTATTTTGTGCAAATCTACGATTTTTTCTCATTTTTTGAAGGGTGTTGAACGTAGATTTTTTCTGTCAAAAATGCTTAGAGGGTGCCTGGTTTGTGTAACCTGTGACTCTTGCATTTGTATTCCTGAATGTTCATACTTTGTATAATGATTGTTCACACATTGAAGATGTGCACCTCTTATTTTGTGCACCTTTAATAAATATTTTTTTATTTGTTACGGGTGCTAAACTTAGACTTTTTCCTTCTGAACTGCTTAGGGGATGCCTAGTTTATGTATTCTGTAAGTCAAACAGTATTCATTCCTTTATATTCTAACATTCTATCATGATTTTTCACACATTGAACATGTGCACCCTATACTTTTTGCACATTTCATAAGATGTTTTTTATTGTTGATCTTTGACATTTTTACGTCAACACCACCTACTGTAGATTGCATTGTCTAATGTGTGTGTAAGCTGTAGATTAAATAGATTTATTTGCAGTATACTTGAACTTTGCAAATTGTTTGTTCACACATTGAAAATGTGCACCGATGATGCAGGTCCAGAGTAGAGTTTGTTCTTGTTTCTTATGGATCCGTTTTCCTGATTTTATAAATTAATGTGTGGCCAGTCATTGATTAGATGTGATACTTCAAAGTACTCTTTATTCAAGAATATGGCGTTATTTGATCTGTACGCTATGATTGGTCGGTGTCGTTTGCTTGCTTTCTAGTTCGACACTGATTGGAATCTCTTTACTAAAGGATTGAAGGCTAATTTCAATAGATGTTAAGGTTGTTTAGTTTACGCTTATTCTGAAAGTTTTATGTTGACAGCGCCTGTTCTTTCATTGGGACTATTTCTATTGAGTTTGACAGGTTCTTGTTTGTTCTTTTTAAAATTTGTTTATAGTAGAGTAAGATGTGTCGCCTACCATAGTAGGTATAGACTGTGCTCTATAAGTTAGATGTTTTTTTTATAGAATCCAGGTTACCAAGCTATATGAAGATTCTGTACACTTAGAGTTTTAACAGTTGGTACATGTACGGTGCTCTATCAATACTACGGGGGTATTTTTCCCAGTATGCAATTTAGGCCAAAGATTAGCAGCGATTCGCTTGTGTATATGCGTATTAATATTCCTAGCTGCACATGTAAATAATTTTCTTTTTATACTACAATTACTTACTAGAATGGTACAAACAAAAAATTCAATTTGATCTTAAACAAGTATTAGTGCAACTGCAAGCTAAGGCTACTCGTCAGTCTTATAGCAAGTATTTGAATGATTAGTTTACAGTTTGAACCTAGGTATAGTATAACCTTTGGTATCTTTGTCGATACTTGCAGTAATAAAGAATATTCCCAAGATTCTTCCTTGTAGAGACACTTGCATACTCTTCAAATCGTATATAAATTGGAAATTTACCGTCACCTCTGGAGGATATTTTTGAGACCTCAACAGAGCCCTCTTAACCATTAAGGTCTCTATTAAGTAATTCTTCCTAAAACTTACACGAACTATCAGTTCAACTGGCCTCGAGAAAATTTGCTGCATATATAAAATGTAACACTTAAAACCAACAATTGTTTATTGGAACACTGACGTCCTTGTTTGGACATCATATATTGGTCTGAGTATTAAAATTCAATAAAAAATTCACTTATTACAACCAACTTTATCGAAACACAGAAATGCGTTCCCGGTAAAGCGCATTGATAAAGCTTTTGTCATTTGATGCGACGACCAAATAATGATGAATTTATCACCTTTTAGTTTTGAACACAATATTTTAACTATGCATGCCGGTAATTATGCATGCCTATTTTGTTCAAGATTATTTGCTTGCACGCACTGAAATCACTGATAGGACATGCCGTCCTGAAGTATAATGCGTGGTAATGAGTTAAACCTATTAGCTACTTTTGTTCGTTTTTATTCTTTACGTGCCAGTCAACAGTTTGTCAGTCATGTTGGGACAGTTTGATTAAGCACTAAGTAAAATGTGGATGTGTCTACTAGTGGTGTCTGCTGATAACTTTTGAAAACAGTTAAGGTCCAGATTAGGCCTGGCATTACGTAGGGCCTGATCTTTATCTAAACTGTTTTCCACTCTAATAAGGCCTAATTTTTCATCAGGCTTTATCTGGGCTGTCAAAACCCATTTTTACTGAAGGACTGGAATATGAACAATATATCAATACTATACAGATGCATGGAGATAAGTTTTACAAACGCCACACAGAAACAACGACAGCTGTTGCAACGTTTTAATAATCTGGGGAAAAAACAGTTTAAATATATAGAGCTCATCTTATGTCAAACATTTTGGATCCAAGGCCAGACCAAATATTTTGTTTGGCCTGATCTGGCTCAAAATTGTTTACAAATGTTATGCACCAGTCATTTGTGACCATACAGCAGCCTGACCCACTTATCAGAATCCGGTTTAGGTCATGATTTTTATTATTTTAGTGCCCTTGTATAAACTGAGTTATGGACACAAATATGGGCTCGAATATGAAGAAGTGCTAAAATCAGATGCTCAGTTGCGGACGAAAATAGGAAATGTATGGTTTCCATTAAAACCAAATTGATGTATCTTTGGTTATATATATATATATTATAAGGTATCTTCAAACTGAAAGTGTTTTGTCGCAGTGTGCATTGTTTCAAGAGTGCTACTAAGTTAACCTGATTAGAAGACATATCGACAGTCAAACCCCAAAATCAGCTGGATTTGGTTTTTGGCCACCAGAGAGCTAGGTATGCCATCTCTTTACCGCCACAGTGTAGGGCTCTTGTCAGGGATTTGCTAGAAGCAAAGTGATAGTCCCAACTGTTCCCCTCGCTGAAAGTTGTGGCTATAAATGACTAGTGCAATAAATTTAAGGATTGATATATTTTACCTTAACCTTGTAGGACCCTTATATATTCAGTTGATCCGCATCAGCTGACTGACTTCAAGATGGACCAACAGTCTTTACAACTTTGTTTTAAAGAAACGCTCAAAGTTAATATGAAAATTAGAAGGAATGATGTTCAAAACATACAAAGCCTCTGGTCTTCGGTTAAGACTGCATAACAGTAAAAAAAACTGTCTTATTTCACCACCAAAAATTTGCTGTGTTTACTTAAAGAATGGAAATTTTGAGCACCCAAAACATGCACTAAAATTTTTGGTACGCAAGAACTACGATTGTACGCTAAAATTGTTTGTATATCTTTATCTGTGCCAAGTATGGTAGGGGTTAATTGGATTTATTTGTTGTTTTTACAGATTGGAGGTATAGATGGCATTCCTATCGCTGCAAATTATATGGAGCCTGGTGGTGCATACAAAATAACATTCGAATCTAAATTTGTTGAAATTGAAACTAAGTGTGGCACTGCACTCTTTGATGGCGACAGAAAAGGAAAAATACTCATCCCAACAGTACTTGGAAAAGCAACACCAGGATTGTGCCAAAGGTGTGATATTCCATCTTCGGAACTTTGTAATGGTACACGTGTAAGTGGCATGCCAAAGAAAGCCAGATGGAATGCGATAGGAGAAAGTTGCTTAGTTGACTTTCCAGGTTATGTGGATGAAGAGTGAGTAAACGACAATTTGTTATCTGAGCTTAGCTACAAAAACATATGTCCTTAGAATTCGTCAACGCGAGACTCAAACTAATCTCCTCAGCTACAGAGACTAGGTAGATAAATGGAATTTCACTTGTAGAAAATTTGTATTTGATATATTCTTTAAAACGAATAACATCATCTGTACAGACAGTTCAGCACCTTTTTTGTTTGCAAACCTAGACGATGGGTTTCATCATGTTGCATCCCATCTCCAAATCTTGTGAGCGCTCCCAACTGAAAATGATGTAAGATTTGCAATGTAAGATATAATTTCACAGGGAATGCCAATTTAGATCTATTGTTATATGTTATATGTATGCCATATCTTATGAAAAAGATACAGAAACCAATTTACAAGGGTTAATTAACATTTTATACAGCAGATCATTAAATTACAACATTGTTTATTATCAGTTTTAAAGTGTGATAACAACCAAAAGCCAATCCAAATTTATAGTCCACGCTTTTTGTATGTCCTCTTAAATGGTTAACAGCTTTTACAAAGTTTCATGAAGATATCTTTAACGGTTTTTAAGTTACAGTGCGGTGCGTATTACATCACGAAATCTATTATTGTCAATTTGCACGGTGCATCAGTTCAAATAGGCACCCCAGAGTTAAGGTTCGTTCTAGCATTCTGTGCAATGTCTTATGATGATTATATGATGAAGATATTTTATGCTGATTTTAAGTTACAGATCAGTCAACAATATATCACGAAACCTGCTACTTTCATTTTCAAAGGACTATAACAATCAAGAGGGATCTACGTTCTTGCATTTTGCCCTTTGTCTAATATTGGCTTATATTTGTATGAAGTTTAATGAAGATATATTAAGTCGGTTTTTTCATAAACGGCCGTATAAGTCGCGTTTTATTGCTAATTCTAGTGCATGTACAACTACTGAGTTGTCTATTCTTTTGACTTCTTGCCTCACTGCGATTAAAAACCATGTCATTAAATATTGCACAACAGTTTATAAAAGAAACGGTAAAAATTTATTTTGGTCTATTAAAAATTCAGGTGAAATTCTTAATAAATTGAAGTCTAGAGGTTTTCTAGCATCTGGTTTGTCTACATATGATTTCTCTACTCTCTATACTACATTGCCTCATAATCTAATCAAAGAAAAACTAACAGAATTAATTGAACAAACATTTAACAGAGAGGGCTTACTTTATTTGGCTTGTAATGATAAAAATGCCTTTTTTTACTTCAGAACAACTTAAACGATATAAATTGTGGTCATGTCAGAAAATGTGTGATGCGCTCCATTATCTTTTGGACAATATATTTATTAGATTTGGCTCGAAATTATATAGACAAATTGTAGGTATTCCAATGGGTACTAATTGTGCTCCTCTTGTTGCAGATTTGTTTTTATTGTGTTATGAGAGAGACTTTATGTTGTCTCTGTCAAACAATAATCAAACAGATATTATTGAAGCTTTTAACTCAACCTCCAGATATTTAAATGACTTAATATTGATAATCCTTATTTTGTACAAATGGTAGGTCAGATATATCCCACTGAACTTCAGTTAAATAAGGCAAATTCTTCTGATACTGAAGCTCCGGTTTTGGACTTGAACTTGTCATTAACAAATGGCATAGTTTCTTCTAAAATTTATGATAAACGAGATGATTTTAATTTTGAAATAGTAAATTTCCCATTTCTTGATGGAGATGTTACTTGCTCTCCTTCCTATGGTGTATATATGTCTCAGCTTATCCGTTTTGCTAGAGTGTGTTCTAATGTTGATGACTTCAACAACAGAAACTTATTTTTAACTGCTAAATTATTAAAACAAGGTTATAGATATCATAAAATTCGAAAAGCGTTTTCTAAATTCTACCATAGACACTCAGAGGTAATTGTTAAATACATTATTGGGTTAAAAACTCTTCTGCAACAAGGCATATCAGAACCTATATTTTATGGTGATTTAGCTTATAAATTCAAACGAATTGTTGGAAAACCTACTTTTAGTGATCAATTCAAAAAGATAGTAAAACGTTATATAAGGGTTGGATATAACTTGGATATCATGCGACAGTCTGCATGCCTAGTTTTAAACCCAATCACGTTAATAGCTATGGTTTCCTCTTTAATTGCACGATAGTTGGTCAGGCCTCAGACTCTATGACGGCTCTGACGTAAAGCTTTAATCGGTGGGTTGGTGCCTGATGCTTATCTGTAGCTGGACCCACCGTGGCTCAACTTGGAGTTTTCTTTAGCTCTGACTATCTGTCAGTCATGAGCCCTTTTCTTTGTTTCATCATGATGTGTAAATTTGATTATAATGTTTCTCCATGATGATACATTGCATTAGTTAGATGGCCTCCATGCGAGCTGAACATTTCTTGTACTTCAACAACAGCAGAATCTAGGGCGAAGATTTGGTACCTGTAAAATGCATTTAAGCCCCTCGGTGGCTTAGGCTGCTGTCCGTTCTAAGGCCGTGGTTCTGTTGTTGTTGACTTTTTTGTTTATTGTTACTCCCATTGTTGGAGTCTGTAATTGTTCTATGTTTTGTTGTACGTTGCTTTGTGTCCGTTCTAGTATTTCAATCATCTTGATGGGGAAGAGAGAGCTGGTTGCTTTGCTTAATTTGTCTTCCTGATGTCTCGTGATGGTTGAGCGGCTCTTCCTCGCGGTGCCACAGGGTTGTCTCCGGTTTGTGATTGTGGTATTTACTGATCATACTCACTTACTATTTTGAGTTACAGTGAATATTTGAGCATGACCTTAATTAATATGTTGATGAAGGTATAATAGACATAAGGGCTTGCGCTTAAAATTCAAATATTACAGAATAAATTTCCATAAGAGTCTATATGATATGGTTTCACACAATAATGTGTTTTAATGTTTTACCCTATGTATCATGTGAGCACCCCTCAAGGAGGGGGCCGCTTTTGGCCCAAGGAGCATAATTTGAACAAACTTGGTAGAGGTACATTATGTAATGCGACGCACCAAATATCAAGGCTCTATGCTCTACTCAAGTATTTGGTGTTTTTTCAAGTCGGCTAGATGGGGTTTTATCACCTGTACTTCAATTCGATAAAAACTGCAATTAAAACGCTTATTTCCTTCAAAAGGTTGATTTTTGCATCTTTGAACCCAAAAATTGTGAAATAATAGAAACTCTTCCAAAGCGACACTTAACTTTAGTCCACTGTAATGCACACATTTGGGCAAATAAAAAATCATTTAAATATCATTAGCGCTTAGTCAGAAAAATGAATATGAAAAGTGGCCACTTATAACTTCCATTCAGTGTATGTTTTCTTTTTTCTCTTTATAAGCATATGTAAAACATGTAACACCCAGAGGCAAGGCCATTTTTTTGCCCCAGGGAAAACATTTGAACAAACTTGGTAGTGGTCTACGAGGTGATGCTACATATCAAATATCAATGCTCTAGACCTTGTAGTTTCAGACAAGAGGATTTTTAAAGTTTTCATTTAGAAATTCTAATTTTAGCATGTGTGACATAGATCTGCAATAGACTGGAACCATTTGATCACGGTGAGCTATTGTGATTAACTCTAGTTGTAAATACACTCACATGTACCCAAGTATGATTCTTAGATATTCGGTATCTAAGCCTTGATATTTGGTATGTAGCAAAGCCTAGTAGACCTTTACCATGTCTGTTCAAATTATTTCCCTGGGGTAAAAATGGCTTGGTCCAGGGGGTCACATGTTTTAAACTGGCTTGTATTATAATAAGTATTCGTCTTATCAAAACCATAAGACCAATGGCGAAATAGTAAACTTTACAAAATAGGATTTTTACGAGTTTTAGCTCACGCAAGGTGAGCCATTATGATTGATCGTCCCCCAACGTCCGTCAGGAATATTTTTTGGGTAAAGGATATTTATTTTTGAACCACAGGTCAAATTAAAACAAAAATCACGAAATGTTCCCAATAAAGCCCCTACCTAAATTGCATAAATAGCTTCGCTCCTTCCCCATATGAGGGCTACCTGAGCTCTAGATAAGATTTTTTTTAAACATCATCTGAACCACTGGTCTAAATTTTAAAAAAAATAAAAGAATTATTCCTCATGATGCCTTCGATCAAAATTGAAGCTATTGTTTTGCTCTACTGAACAAAATGGCCATAAGAGCTCTAGATAATAAATATCTTGAAACAACATCTCCTGAACCACAGGCCCGAATTCAAAATAATCTGATAGAATCATATCTCGTGGTACCTTTGGCTGAAATTGCAAAGGTGGTTCTGCTCTGCCAAGCAAAGGGTCTGCCAGAGCTTTAGATAAGAAATGTCTTTAAAAGGCATCTTCTGAACCAGTGATGCAGATTCATAATAATTTCACACAGTTATTCCGCATACTGTATTCTAACAAAATTGCATTAATGATTCTGCACTATAATTGATTAAGGTACCATCAGAGTTCTAGATGAGAATGTCAATTAATAACATGTTTCTTAAAATTTTGAACCAAATTTACAATTATTTCACTGATTTGTTACGGATGAAAGTGAGTAAGGGTGCAAAGATCAGAAATACACAAACTCTCTTCCAAAATTGCACAAATGGTTCTGCTTCTTTGAATAAAAATGTCACCAGGGTTCATGATGAGAAATATCTTACAAAAACATCTCAAGATCCAAATTCAAAATATTTTTCACAAGAAATAAAATGAAAAAACATAACAAATTGTACATAGGCATCTAGGGGGATTACATAATTAAGCAGCTGATCCCAACTGTTATGGTATGAATAGAATTTCACATTCTTGGTAATTGTTTTATTGAAACTCCTTTTGAAAAAGTGATAAAATGCACAGCAGGCCTCACATTTTATTGCTTTTTCTCAACTCATTGAATAAATACATTAAACTTGATCACCCATGTATATACGCTTTGTTTAAGAAATGAGTTATATGAAATGAATGGGAATTTTAATCTTAAAACATTAGCTAGATTGATACATTTCTGTTTATATAGTTGTGAAGATCTCACTGAGCCACCAAGCTGCCCTACAGAAATAGAGGAAAAGTATTCCGAAAATGATCAGTGTGGTATGATTAAAGATAAAAATGGATCATTTGGAGAATGTCTTTATATGCTATCGGATGACGAAATAGAAACTCTCTTTCTTGCGTGTGTGTTTGATGTTTGTGCAAGCAGAGGTGAAGAACAGCAACAAGTATGTGAAGCTCTTGACAATCTCCAAGATCGATGTTATGAAGAAGATGACTTTAAGAACAGTATTGATTGGAGAAATGATGACTTCTGCCCGTGTAAGTTATACTTATAAAACATAAAATAGTATATAATGAGTGTGAAGGTGGGATAATAAGAAGAAACTGTCCTGAATATTACAGTTTTGACATAACCAGACCTGTACCATTTTGTGAAAAAAACTGGTACCAATAGACAAATAAGCTTTATCCCATCCTTATACAAAAATTAATTTTTAAGCTCATCATTTTTTCTATTAACATAAAAAAATCTTCTTGTCTGAAATCAGTATGCCTAGAGCCTTGAAATTTGGCATTGTGCATCTTTGATTAGACCTAAACCAAGTTTGTTCAAATTATAACTCTAGGGCCAAAAGTGGCCCCATCCTAGGGGGATGACATCTTTTACACGTTAACAATAAATAACTAAATTGCCACTTGCTGTAGAAAGGCATATACTCCCCTATAAAGCATGCAAGCATGAAATGTCAAATTATAAAACAAGTATGCTGAAAATTAAAGACTGTTTGAAGGACTAAGTGAATGATTTTTACCAAACTTTCATAGATACTTTGTTTGAAGGGGGAAAGTTGATTAGATTTTTTGGTCCTTGACTTTATTTTCAAGGTCATACTGGCAATTTCAAATATCCAAACTATGGTTTGACCCATGTTATTTCTTGAACAGAACGTTGAATGTTGCCCAAACTTAATATATTCTCTCGTTGTAACACAAAGAGCATGCAATCCAATAATGATATGTGTAATAATCAATTTGTTATAACTTGGTAATTATATATCTGTATGGGCACACTATGCACATACTTAGGGGCGAACTATTGTTAAAATGTGCTGTTAGATAATATGGCAGGAAATTTAGTTCAACACTGATACATATGCTTATTCATAAAACCAGGCCTTTTTATTACGTGAGCATAATGCCAATTGATGCCAAACGGTGATCATGAGAGACAGATTTTCCGATCCCAACCTTGCTACCATTAAATACCACATTTATTGTTTAAAAATGATCCCAGAAGTTCCTAAATTCCCTGAAACGGAAAATGACATGTTGACGTGACGTTAGGATGATAATGATGTTACTTGACTACCATGTGCGTAAGTTCCAATACAACCAATGTACAGTCTTAACGTGGCTGACTAGATAAGATAACATGGGTAAGATAAGATCTATCACAGGTTAAAGTATCAGGTATCCTTATCAGGTTTGAAATAATGAAACATCTACTTATAAAAACTAATGAGCTGAAAATTAAAGAATCGTTTTAATTCTAAACTATCAGCTGTTGTATTAATTATGCAGACAAATGTTTAAATGCCTACATTTCTTAGCACTTTAACATTCATTGGCATGATAATTTTCAAGCTCATTTAGATGGCTTGAACAATGTTTTATAGCATAGGCCTGAAATTCGATCCCTATTTAATAGAGAGTCTTGAATGAGTGCTCATGCTTTTAGCTCATCTTCGCAGAAAGCTCAAAGGTGAGCTATAAGAATACCAATGACTCCAGCATCCATCGTCCTTCTGTCAGTCAACATTTTCAAGCATCTTCTGCTCTGAAACCACTAGGCCTATTGAGCTCAAATTTCACCGAGAGACTCCTGAGGATAGGGGAACAAACCTTCGTTCAAATGGTCATGGTCACGTGACCAAAATGGACGCCACGTCCATATATAATTAACATCTTTTAAAATCTTCTTCACCAGAACCAGAAGGCTGATGGCCTTAGGACTTGGTATATAGCATTTGGGATGTAGGGCTTACCAAGTTTGTTCAAATGATAGTCCTAGGTCGACTTAACGTCAAGGTCATATTTGCCTTGTTATAAATTCAAATGGATTTCTTTTTCAAAGATGATTCTTTGAAAACTGCTAAACTCAATGCCATAGTTTCACTGGACATGTTCAACCTAATGAGACAATGACTTTAACTCAGTTTTAAATGTCAAAGATGATCTTTGACATTTCAGTCAAGGTCACTAATATTGGAGCCCTATCAATATATTGAAACATTGTTTTCTCATAAACCATCAGGCCAATTGACCTCAGGTTTCATATGGGTGTAAGAAAGAGGACAAAGATCAGGAATCAATACAATCAAGCACCACACCTGGCCCAGGATACAAATGGGAAAGTGACAACGTCACAATTGACATAGCAAACGAGAGCCAGGAAGTCAGCCTTTTCCCAGCAGGTGACTACAAGGCATCAAAAACAGACGTGCATGGAAGCATAACGAAACAAGACAAAAATAACATAAATGATTCACAAAAGAAGCACCGCCTTGGAACAGTCAGTACAAATATTTTACTGGGGGCTTTAACCGGGTTAACGGTGCATTATCCTCATCCTTTGTTCAGATGTGGATCAAGACACATAGATGTTTGTTTGCATGGCAGACCCCTAACGTATCAATGCATCATCTCCTAGAACATATAAATCAAGATATAAAAAGGAAATAAAGCAAAGATAAGGACTCTTTATTATAAGTTCTCTCTACTCCAGAACCAGAAGGCTTATGACCTTTGGACTTGGTATGTAACATTTCAGATGTGGAGCCTATCAAGTTTATTCAAATGGTGATCTTAGGTTGACCTTGACCTACTTGTTTTGATGGTAAAATTTTCTTCCAAATGCTTCAGGTCCTTGAGGTCCTCTAGTATTGAAGTTCTTAAGCGAGTTGTGGATAAGAGATATAATGCGATACTTGCTAAACACTTTATCTATTTTTCACAACGAGTTTAGAAAAAATAAAAAATACAAGAGCAGGAATGTTAGATTATATTTATCACATGCCATTAAAAATGCTTAAATTCGCATTTCATGCGTAAAATCTTATATATTTTGCCACAATTCAACACCTCTATAATGGACGTCATTAAGTAACGTTTCTAAATCTGTAAACCCACGTCGGTTTATCAATTTTATTGCATTACTTTATATCACTCCCTGACGCGATGTCATGTTATACTTTTATATATATCAGATGATTGTCAGCCAAACTCCATGTATGAGCCAAGGATTGAAGAAAATCAGCCAACGTGCAAAGATCCAGAGGCTAGTGGTGATGCAGATGATATAAGTGATGGCTGCATCTGTATTGAAGGTTATTTGCTCAGCGAAGGCAAATGTATACATAAAAGTGACTGTGGATGTAAGAAAGGTGATATGTATTATGATGTGAGTACCTACAGAATATGGGCCTCTCCGTGAGAAAACCTGTCTTTGGGGATTGTAAACAACAAAGGGATAGACCAGCCTGCACGTTGGTACATGCTGATCTCTGGTGTTTGCAAGAATCAAAGGCACATCAGCCTAAAATTTAATCAGTGTCTTTGTAAATCTCTTTTTGGAAAGTATCATATCAAAATTAGCTATAATAAAATTTTCACAAATTTAGCTAGTCGAAGTCGCTGACAAGGCTGCTTTCTGTGTGACATGGTAGGAAACTCTGACGACAAGGTCTATCACGAGAAGGCTCATTAAGAAAACATCAACATTTTACAACCTGTGTAAAGTCTCTCAGCTCAAAAAGTCCATTTGTTTGGAGCCACAAATAATATAAAAATCTTCCAACTCAGGCGATGACATACATTTGATAGTCATACCATTTTTGTTCACCTGAGCCATTGGCTCATGTTGAGCTGTTGTGATCCTTGGTTGTGAGTCGTGAGACGTCCATCTTCTGTCATCAATAATTTCTTCAAAGGACATTTTCTAACTTCTGGCGTTTTTACAAAACTTGGCAGGAATGATACTTATTTGACCATCTTTAATTATTGACCAAATGATTTCCATCTGTTGCATATCTATGTCACACAGGCTAAAATATATACTTTCGAGATGAAAATTTTAAAACTATTTAGGTCTAAAACCAGATAATATTTGGTGTTTTGCACCACCTAGTAGGCCTCCATCAGATGTGCTCCTTATGTATCAATAGGGACAAAAATGGCCCCGCTCCAGGGATTACATGTTCAACATAGGCTGATAAGGGGAAAGCTACAAAAAATTTTCTTGTCTGAAACGGCAAGGTAGAGAGCATAGATATTTGGTATGTATTTTTTTCTAGTAGACCTCTACCAAGTTTTTTTGTCAAAAAATGACCCTGTGTCCAAAATTGGCCCCGCCCTGTGGGTCCCATGTTTTACATAGGTTTACATAGGGAATCATGAAAAATCATCTTATCTGAAACCACAAAGCCTAGAGTCTTAATAATTGGTATGTAGCATCACCAAGTGATCCTCTACCAAGTCTGTTCAAAGTATGCCCCTGGGTTGGAAATGGGTCCACTGCACATGGTTATATTGCATATCAAACTAAAGAGAATAAGAATACTATACAAGGTTAGAATATAGGTTAATTTTACACTTAAACTTCACCCCTGAGATGGGGTTAAAAGATCTATTTGTTTTATTTTCTGTAAGTAGTCATATTGGATATCAAATTAATTGAAGTGAAGCATAGATCACCATTCAATCAACTGGTCTGCCCTTTTATACCCTTGACCCCAGTAAGGGAAAGGTCAAACCATTTTTTCTGAAGAGGATTATGCTGCATATCGCATTTTTGGCAATTAATATGTTTGACCTACCGCACAACCGTGCTATTTTGAGTTGGGTAAAACGTCAGATATTGAATCTTGCAGATAAGTATACTTCTATTAAAGTTAGTCACTTGATAGGCTTTTGATACCCTAGTGGGACTTAAGTGTTGGAGAAAGGGGTTTATATTTTATGGTCAACATCCCCTCCTCCTGATACGGATTCAGGTGGGCAATCAAGGGCCTTTGGGCCTTCGTATTTTACTTCAAACATCATGTATTTTGTAAAGTTTTGCAGCTTTATAGTTTTGCACTCTTCTTTGATTGCTGGAAAATGCAAAAAGTACCAAAGTCATATTTTTATTTACATATAGATTTACTTAGAGAAAATTGGTCGTTCATCGGAAGGGTGCTCAACTCAGAATCGAGGGGCTGCGGGTTTAAGCCGTTCTTTTGGCACTGAAGTGTGTTTATGAGAAAGGCATTTCATCCTCTGTCTAGCAAAGGAACTTCTCCGATATAGCTAAAAATGTTGCATCTTACCAAAAAAGGCATTAATTGTTGCTTGCTGTGTTATTTTTCTTAGAAGAAAAGTTTAATAGTGCATTAGAATATGGATAACTATATTAAGAATTTACATTTTGTGATGCATATGATCAGATATACGTTCAATAATCACGTTTTAACGCTCCGCTTACGCGTCACTGTAAAACTAAAATTCCGTCCGTGTATCCGATGATATACCTCCTCAAATTCAAATTTTGAGTATACAGTAATGCCCTTAATCAATGACGTAGCCTGAACGCTGAAAAAATTACACACATCAAATGGAGACTAATCGATCAAGCAATGATTTCCTGCAAATGCGTTCCTTTTCAAATGGAAACTTCTCTTAAAGGAAAGTATTTGCTCCCAGAGGGGATAAATTCTTTCCTTTATTGGCAGTTCCTTATAGTATGGAAATCACTTTTATCATATAAAATGATCTCCCTTGAATGTAACTATTTTATTACGCACGTGCGTAACCTGCGTAATAGGTGCTACGCCAATGCTAAAGGATTCTATCAGCACATTAGATTTTGATTCTAATTTTCCAAGGCACGGACTGCGCAGCTAGGCATTCATTCTCAGCAGAGTCTCAGGTGATTGAATAATAACAGTAATGGCAGATAGATCAGGGGTCGGGAAAAGATTGAGCCTCAAGACCAATATAAATGTTTAAGAAAAATAATTTTAAAATGTATTTGATAAGTACCATTCCCTTTGAATTTGTATCATAAATGGGCTGTGTCGCCACACAACCTGTCTTCGTGGTTTCAGACAAAGTGATTTTCAAACCAGCCTGCTCAGCAACAGAGACTAGCTAAATATTGAAATATCGTTGGTGGCAAATATAGATATGAAACTTTCCAATAAGCGAATTACAAAGGCGCTGATCAGACTGCGCGGATACACAGGCTGGTTTGCGTCTTTGTTGTTCGCAAACTCTCAAAGACAGGTTTTCTCGGGTCGAGGCCAATATAATGTAATATCTGGGAGTGGTATAAGACTATGCATTAAAATTGATAAATAGTAAATTTGCACCTGGGGTGTATTTTGGTCATGTAAACAGTGTTTTATGAAAATGCACCCGGCTGCACATTTGCTCCAGGGTGCAAATTGCGCACAAGAACGCAACTTGTTATCACATATGTACAATTAGATCTTAGATTTTGATAAATTACCCATTTTTTCTATATGAACCTGTATGAAAATAAACTACAGAAGAACCGGTCAAAAGCGGCCAGTCAAAAATGGACAAAACATAGATCTTAATGACAAATGGGAGCTTGACGAAGGTTGAAAGTTTTGCAATACTTTTGACCTGCATTTAGCGATAATCGGTCCTGCTGCTGTCCGTTCTAAGGCGGTGGTTCTGTTGTTGTTGACTTTTTGTTTATTGTTACTCCTACTTTGGGAGTCTGTAATTGTTCTATGTTTTGTTGTACGTTACTTTATGTCCATTCTAGTATTGCAATCATCTTGATGGGGAAGAGAGAGCTAGTTGCTTTGCTTTATTTGTGATCCTGGTGTCTCGTGATGGTTGAGCGGCTCTTCCTCGCGGTGCCACTTGGTTGTCTGGGGTTTGTGATTGTGGTATTTCCTGATTATACTCACTTACTATTTTTGAAAACCAATCTTTGGTGTTCTTTTTAAGTAGCCGCTTAAGACAGATTTTACTGTTTATGAATCGCCCTTTTATCAAACTTAAGGTCATGGCTTCTCTCTGAAGTCACTACTTCATTGGCTATGCTGGGTTGCCTACCAGAACAACTGGAATTTCTGGTCTATGGGCTTCCATTTGCATGGTTCTATTTCGGATCAATATCTCTTCCTAACCTCCGCAATACCAGAACACTGGCTCCATGCACGAGTCCAGGCCATTCGGTGTACACATCGGTGAAAAGGTTCCCCCTGCATAATAACGAAGTGACCACCCTTTACGATTCATGTAATCAACGTGATGTTCAGACAGAGCAATAATTGAAATATGTCTACTGTCTATCTTACCCCGACAATTTGGAAATCCAAACCTCTTATAGACATTGATTACCTCGGTTAAGTCATTTACCTTCTGAAACTTAACAGAGATTTAGAAGAGTTCGTCAAACCCGTTTCACACATTCACAAGACGTTTATTTTGCTATTTCGAAGAGGTTCTCAATTGTCCAGCTCTGCGCAGTCCTAAGTCAAACTGTCACCAGCAGTTCAATTGAAACAACTTAGTGTAAACGCACATTCCGTTGCAGCTGTTTACGCAGTTTGTCGCAGAGCCCTTGACATTCGGAAGCCACTGATCATCAGTACATGTATAAGTCTCAAACACTACGTTCATCTACCACTCTAAGTCAGATAGTCCTTTATTTACTTAGTACTGCTGCAAGAGCTTCTATAAGTGCCACTTATCCTCTTTTAATATTGTATAAATAAATAAATCAAATAAAATCAAATGAATTTGCATTTTCTCACACTAAGGTATCTTGAACTGATTAATCGAAACATTCTTAACACATCGAGTTTCTCCTTAAAGTACAGCTGAAACAATTGTGATATGTTTAAAGAGCAAGTCCAATAACATATGAACACAATTTATTGACATATGAACGCTACATAAGGGGGTGCAGATTTACTCTTGGGTGCAGGTTTGCAGCTTTGTGCAAATTTGCGCCAGGGTGCAAATTGTGAATATAAACGAGGCTTTAGATTTTATTTATCATGTGACATTAGGTTTACATTGAAATCTTATTTCTGGCGTAAAAAAGTTATAATTTTGTCATTATGTACGCAACGTTCGTATGGACGTCATAACCTTTACCGAAAATCTGTAAATTTCTAGTGTTTTATCAATTTTATCGCACAGCGATATTCCACTCTCAGACGCGAAGTTTTATGATAAAATTGATTTACCACTTATGGATTAAATGTTTAGTTTGGTTACGTAATAACAGCCATAACATCATCTTACATATAGTAACTCTTTGACTAAAAAATAACCGAGATAAAACATGAAATAAAAGTTTGTTATCCCACCCACAAATAGTGTTGGGGAGAGATATTGGTAGTCGACGTTCTGCATCATCATGGATGACCCCCTAGCATCGTTTCTGTGGATTTTCTTCTGAATCAGCGAATAATTTTGGCGAAACTTGCATCGATACTTTGTTAGGAGGTGTAAAAGGTGATAAGATTTTTCTTAGAATTGATTGTTTAGATCTGTCATTTCTTCGAAAAGAGGGTTCGAACTGTCACTGTTTGACAGTATATTGGTATCCGTGGTCAGGTGTGGTACTTGATTGTATCGATTCCTGATCATTGCACCCTTACTTACTTTTAAAATGCTTTATATACATTATATCTGTTTGGTTTAGCGATGGGGCGTCTGTTAGTAATAATGTCAGTGAATATTTTCTTTTTTGGGAGAGGGGGTGCTCATTTTTTGCCATTTTATGGAATTGACGACTTGCTGAACCAGAACCGAATAAACCTTCAGATTTCTGGCGACAAGACCAAAAGCTATATCATCAAAAGTACAAAAGGGTAAAGTCGGGTACATTCGTACATAAGATAAATTCGCACACACCCTTGCAAACAGTGGAAGTCCAGATGAGACGGCTCCTTATGAGCCGTCTCATCAGGATTTTCACTGTTTGCTTAGTTAATCTATTTTTAATCCAATAATTGAACTATGAAACAAACAAGGTGGCTGTCTGAATAAAGCTGTCTGTCCAAATATACCGGACTTTACCCCAAATGTCCTGACTTTGTATTTTGACCAGCGAGCAGTATTTACGTCTGCACAAGTGGTCCTGAAAAACGAAAAATGTCGTCACTAATATGTAACAGCAGTCAAGACGACGTCTATTACGTGCTACATAGTCGTCTCTGACTAAAGTCAGACATCAGGTAAAATTCAGACATACATTTGCAAACAGAGATCCAGATGAGAAGGCTCCTCATGAGCCGTCTCGTCAGGATTTTTAATGTTCGCTTAGTTAAATTATTTTCTTATTCCCAAAATTATAATAAGAAACACATGAGGTTACTGTCAGAATTTACCTGATGTCCTAAGTTACCTGACTTTACTCAAAGTAGCATTTGCAAAACCAATCAAAACTGAGCTTTTCAGTTTGCATTTAAGAAGGGCGTGATTAGATTTAGTGACAAATCATGTTGATTATACAATCAGACAATTTATGCGATTTTGTTTGCCACCAATACAAGTAATAGACCACAGCCTACATATTTCAGAAGTTTCTACTCCAAACCATAGTTTTACAATTTAATTACGAATATCTACGACACGTATACTGCTAATGTTGATCTTACAAACATATATATATACCAGTAATGATTCAAACAATCATAAAACGAGATCTGATCATTTATTTCGACATATGTATATGTTACTTTACTCTACTGTCGTCCAAATCCGGAAATTTGTCGTCTAAAACTTGGAACCTGCCGTCCATCACAAGTACACAGTCTTCAATGACCAGAAACGAACTGTCATCCAAAACTATTTTGTGTGGTTACACACATCACCAAGCCTGTAAATGTACATACACAAAAAATTGACATAAACAGCTGACATTGAGTTTTAATTTCAAATCACATTTGTTCAACAGGTTGATGAGTATTATATAGAATATGGCTGTGGACACAAATATATTTGTAGAGAAGATGGGGAATTTGATGTCGTCGATTACAGTTGCAAAGATAATCAGGAATGCTGGAATATTCCTCCAGATTTTGCTAAGTGCAGGTGCATAAATGGCTACACTATGAACGATGATGGAGATTGTGAAGGTAGGGTCAGCTTATTTACTTATTATAAAAACGAATATGCTAGTGTGACGCAATAATTCTACCACACATGATCAGGATTTCCATTGTTTTACCCATGTGAGAGAATTCTATCTCACATACCCTTGTGATGACCAGGCAAGCCTCGTGATGACCAATCAGTGATCCTCTGGACAGATTTTTCTATCCCACCCTCACTCCCATGATGGATCCTTATAGTCTGCAATGGCTCAATATACACCAAGGGGTCACAAGTAAGAATAATCAATTAAGATGTACTTCTTTTCCTTAAGATTTTTCTTATCTCAGAACAGTGCAGACCCTGCTGAAATGTTGCACTATGTGGCATTTCATTTGCGTCCACACTATTCGACAAAGTATGCTCATTTTGGGATTATCAGTATACAAAGGGTTATACATGCCTGTTGCCAAGAGCATGCTCACGGCATTTTTCAGAATATTTTTTCGCCAGGTTATAATAAGTATTGTCTGCAGAATACTGTGAACAACAAAGGCACAGACCAGCCTGCACATCAGCGCATCAGGGAAAGATTAAAATAGAACAGTTGAACGTGGGAATACCAGTGACGTCATTATACCCATGCTAGTGAAAGGGATATTGTTATGGCCATCCACCGATTGGTCCTTTATGCTATTTCTTCCTAAACCATTTGACGAAATCTATCAAAAGGTGAGAGTTACTCACATGAATGGGGAATGCACCAGCCCTTCTTGGCTCCAATTATAAAGTCAGTTTAAAGGATCTTAGTTGTTATGTAAACATGCAATCGGAACTGCCTCGACCGATTCTGCGAAATTCCTTGGAATTAGACCACAGATGTACGTCGAGGATCTAGTTTGATAAAGCGGGTGATAACGTGACGCTGACGTTATATAACGTGACGTTGACGTCACAGAAATCATGTTGACATAAAAACAAGTGTGATTGCAGGAAAACAAATGGCAATTAATGAAGTTTATGTTTTTTTTTCAATAAAATATTGCTATATCGATATTTTATCGAAAAATACATAAACTTTATTTATTATGCTGATTAAGCTTTTTGGATAATCAGAATAATCCATTTTAATAAAGCTGAACCCACGTGCTACAGAACAAATTTTCCATACGCCAGTTCCTGCTAACAAAATGGAGCTTTTCAGTACATAGTACTACGCGTAATGCTCCTTATATACCCCCGAGGCATGATTCGATTCTCGAATTGTGACAAACTTTCCCAAATGGTAAAAATGACGTTCTAATACTACGTCAAGTCTCAGTAAGTTTATTAATTTCTGGAAACCTTTCTTAAACATGAAAATGCGCAGTATTAAATGTCAAGCAAGAAACAACAATTAAGACTAAGGGTGGAATAGAAATTCAACCTACTAGGATTTCTGTTTGACATCACTGACTTGTGATGTAAAACTGCGATCCTATGATTTGGTCACCGTTTGGCATCACAAGGCTAAATGATGTTGAGGATCACTATTTGGCATCACGAGGCTGGGTGAGAACAAACAGAGGGGATCACCGTTTGACATCCTGAGGCTGAGTGATTACAAACAGGGGTCCCCTGTTTCTATCCCTGATCAGACTACGTAGACAGAAATGTTGGTCTGCACTGCCTGCAGCAAAATCATGTACTTTAAAACTTCAATGGCTTGAACTCTGATGGCTCATTCACCTGGATGACTAGAACTACCCTTGGCTAGAACTATTTTATTCGTGGTCCCAAGCCCTTTCGAGCCATTGAAGTTCAACTGTATTATCCCATATGTACTAATTTTAACCCTACACCCTTCAACAATATTCATGCTAATCTTCACTCACTATGAATAATTATAAACATAAACTGTCGCGTTTGTACATTACTTGCCATGTCCTCTAGTGTAGGATCATATCTAATCATATTTCCATAAGCAAACAGAGTAGACCCTGATCAGGCAGCTCTTACAAGAGCTGCCTGATCTGGGTCTGCTCTGCTTGCAAACGTGTTAAAATGTGTCTCTATGAGGTTAATGGTTAAGGTCAATGACACCTGCACAACCTTTGTATCTTAATAGGTTATTTTTATATTATGTTTTGTGCTTGCTGTAGTTTCTTGTTACATTTTGTTTTTCTAAAAATAGCAACAATCGGCCCTAGCTTATCTGAGTATATATATAGAGCCGTTGTATTTGTGATTCCAAAACCAAACCGGCCTATTAAGGTGAACCGGACCATAACAGCCCACATGTGCACCCCCATGACTCATGAATGCACCAATAAAGGCCTACGCACGCACTGTGTTTGCACTTATATAAAAACAAGTTTAATTATATGGCCACATCTATTTACCAGCATATTAGCCAAACACTCTACTCCATATTTTTTCTTTGGCATATATTTTCACATGCAAGTAAGGAGTTGTTTTGCCAATATGCCTAGTTATGTGACTGGGTCCATGTATTAATCTCTAATTATACATATTCTGAAGCAGCAAAATGTTGAGAAGATTGTCTATCATTAGAAATTTGATTTTAACTCAATGTGCATGTTTTTAAATGTAAAGTGGAATCACTGGCCCATTTAAAGGGCCGATCATTAAATGCAGGCTAGAACTATCTCTGCAGATGACTAAAAAGCATGCAAAAATATCGCTATAGCGATAATTTATTGAAAAAACATAAACTTGATTTAAGCCGTTTGATTTGCTGCAATCACACTTGTTATAGTGTTAAAATGGTTTCTGTGACGTCAGCGTCACGTTATATAACGTCAGCGTCACGTTATCATCCGCGTTATTAAAGTAGATCCTCGATGTACATCCGTGGTCTGATTCCATGGTATTTCCCGGAATTGGTCGAGGCAGTTCCGATTGGTATCTGCAGTGAGATTCACTTCCAACTGCGCTACAGGTCCAGGTGATTGGTAGCTCACCCAATAATCATACGAGCACGACGTGTGATTTCCAACAATGTGGCATTTTGACAAGTGTAGACTTAGGCGAGCCTGTGCAGCCTCCTTTTAAGCTAAGAAACTCCAAATGATGTTCGGTCAGTAGCTTAACAGTCATAGAATATTCAAGTGACTAGCAAAGGCTCTGATCAGACTGCGCGTATGCGCTTGCTGATCTGAGGATTTGTTGGTCGCACATACCACATTGTTGGAAATCTTGTGTTGCAGCTCATACTTTGCTGGGCTTAAATTGCCAATCTGTAAGTTTGTAATAAAAAAAAGTCATCTGTTTACAACATTTAAACCTTTTCTTTTAATTGCCTTCTTATAAATTGTTTATTTGACATTGTTCTTCTTGTTTGTATATCTTTCTTTTAAGGTGGCGGTGGCATGGGCGGCATGGGCAGTAGCATGGGCGGCGGCATGGGACGTGGCATGGGACGTGGCATGGGACGTGGCATGGGATATGGCATGGGACGTGGCATGGGCGGCAAGGGCAGTAGCAAGGGCAGTAGCACGAGCAGTAGCATGGGTGGTATGATGGGACGTGGCATGGGACGTGGCATGGGATATGGCATGGGAGGTGGCATGGGACGTGGCATGGGATATGGCATGGGACGTGGCATGGGCGGCAAGGGCAGTAGCAAGGGCAGTAGCATGGGCAGTAGCATGGGCAGTAGCACGAGCAGTAGCATGGGAGGTATGATGGGACGTGGCATGGGAGGTATGATGGGACGTGGCATGGGAGGCATGATGGGACGTGGCATGGGAGGTATGATGGGACGTGGCATGGGAGGTATGATGGGACGTGGCATGGGAGGTATGATGGGACGTGGAATGGGAGGTATGATGGGACGTGGCATGGGAGGTATGATGGGACGTGGCATGGGAGGTATGATGGGACGTGGCATGGGAGGTATGATGGGACGTGGCATGGGAGGTATGATGGGACGTGGCATGGGAGGAATGATGGGACATGGCATGGGAGGTATGATGGGACGTGGCATGGGAGGTATGATGGGACGTGGAATGGGAGGCATGATGGGACGTGGCATGGGAGGTATGATGGGACGTGGGATGGGACGTGGCATGGGAGGTATGATGGGACATGGCATGGGAGGTATGATGGGACGTGGCATGGGAGGTATGATGGGACGTGGCATGGGAGGTATGATGGGACGTGGCATGGGAGGAATGATGGGACGTGGCATGGGAGGAATGATGGGACGTGGCATGGGAGGTATGATGGGACGTGGCATGGGAGGTATGATGGGACGTGGCATGGGAGGTATGATGGGACGTGGCATGGGAGGAATGATGGGACGTGGCATGGGAGGTATGATGGGAAGTGGCATGGGAGGCATGATGGGACGTGGCATGGGAGGTATGATGGGACGTGGCATGGGAGGAATGATGGGACGTGGCATGGGAGGTATGATGGGACGTGGCATGGGAGGTATGATGGGACGTGGCATGGGAGGCATGATGGGACGTGGCATGGGAGGTATGATGGGACGTGGCATGGGAGGAATGATGGGACGTGGCATGGGAGGTATGATGGGACGTGGCATGGGAGGTATGATGGGACGTGGCATGGGAGGTATGATGGGACGTGGCATGGGAGGTATGATGGGACGTGGCATGGGAGGTATGATGGGACGTGGCATGGGAGGTATGATGGGACGTGGCATGGGAGGTATGATGGGACGTGGCATGGGAGGTATGATGGGTCGTGGCATGGGAGGTATGATGGGACGTGGCATGGGAGGTATGATGGGACGTGGCATGGGAGGTATGATGGGACGTGGCATGGGAGGTATGATGGGACGTGGCATGGGAGGCATGATGGGACGTGGCATGGGAGGTATGATGGGACGTGGCATGGGAGGTATGATGGGACGTGGCATGGGAGGTATGATGGGACGTGGCATGGGAGGAATGATGGGACGTGGCATGGGAGGTATGATGGGACGTGGCATGGGAGGTATGATGGGACGTGGCATGGGAGGTATGATGGGACGTGGCATGGGAGGAATGATGGGACGTGGCATGGGAGGTATGATGGGACGTGGCATGGGAGGTATGATGGGACGTGGCATGGGAGGTATGATGGGACGTGGCATGGGAGGTATGATGGGACGTGGCATGGGAGGTATGATGGGACGTGGCATGGGAGGTATGATGGGACGTGGCATGGGAGGTATGATGGGACGTGGCATGGGACGTGGCATGGGAGGTATGATGGGACGTGGCATGGGAGGTATGATGGGACGTGGCATGGGAGGCATGATGGGACGTGGCATGGGAGGTATGATGGGACGTGGCATGGGAGGAATGATGGGACGTGGCATGGGAGGTATGATGGGACGTGGCATGGGAGGTATGATGGGACGTGGCATGGGAGGCATGATGGGAGGTGGCATGGGAGGTATGATGGGACGTGGCATGGGAGGGATGATGGGACGTGGCATGGGAGGTATGATGGGACGTGGCATGGGAGGTATGATGGGACGTGGCATGGGAGGTATGATGGGACGTGGCATGGGACGTGGCATGGGAGGTATGATGGGACGTGGCATGGGAGGTATGATGGGACGTGGCATGGGAGGTATGATGGGACGTGGCATGGGAGGTATGATGGGACGTGGCATGGGAGGTATGATGGGACGTGGCATGGGAGGTATGATGGGACGTGGCATGGGAGGTATGATGGGACGTGGCATGGGAGGTATGATGGGACGTGGCATGGGAGGTATGATGGGTCGTGGCATGGGAGGTATGATGGGACGTGGCATGGGAGGTATGATGGGACGTGGCATGGGAGGTATGATGGGACGTGGCATGGGAGGTATGATGGGACGTGGCATGGGAGGCATGATGGGACGTGGCATGGGAGGCATGATGGGACGTGGCATGGGAGGTATGATGGGACGTGGCATGGGACGTGGCATGGGAGGTATGATGGGACGTGGCATGGGAGGTATGAGAAGCATGAGAACAAGCCGCACAAGCATGGGTAGGTATGCGCAGTAGCAGCAAACATTCTGGTAATAAAATATTTCAGTCGGTTGATACCTTTTAACAAGTTTAAGCACTGCAGTAAAATTTCAGAGGGGCTGCTTCTTTTGTGGATCTTTTTTATCCTCCAACCGACAAGGTTCAGGAGATATAGCGATGGTTTAAAATAGTAAGTAAGTATAAATAGGAAATACCACAATCACAAACTGCAGACAACCCCGTGGCACCGTGAGGAAGAGCCGCTCAACCATCACGAGACACCAGGAAGACAAATTAAGTAAAGCAACCAGCTCTCTCTTCCCCATCAAGATGATTGCAATACTAGCATGGACATAAAGTAACGTACAACAAAAGCTTGAACAATTACAAACTCCCACAACGGGAGTAACAATAAACAAAAAATCAACAACAACAGAACCACCGCCTTAGAACAGACAGCAGCCTAAGCCACTGGGGGCTTAAATGCATTTTACTGGTACCAAATATTCGCCCTAGAATATGCTGTTGTTAAAGTACAAGAAACGCTCAGCTCGCATGGAGGCCATCTAACTAATGCAATGTATCATCATGGGGAAACACTCTAATCAAATTAACACACCGTGATGAAACAAAGAAAAGGGCTCATGACTCACAGATAGTCAGAGCTAAAGAAAACCTCAAGTTGAGCCACTGTGGATCCAGCTGCAGATAAGGGTCACACCAACCCACCGATTAAAGCTTTACGTCAGAGCCGTCATAGAGTCTGAGGCCTGACACACCGTCGTGCAATTAAAGAGAAAACCATATAGGCCACTGGCTGGATATGGTTTACCCCCCCCCCCCCAGGGGGAATTTTGTAGACCATATTTTCCTTAAAGCACAACGTCTTGCGAGGATTTTGCAACATGTTAGCCCTCTCACAATGGCAGCGTTAAGCTGTAACAGCCTGTTACATACGTTACCCTACAAAATATTTGATACTTAAAATTCTTTTTAAGACTTCAGAAAAGTGCAAAAGAGGAGGTAAGATTTCCAAATTGGTTATATTTTCTTAATAAGCTATTACTGGACCACAGATAATTACATTTGAAAACAAATATAGTCAGCCCCGATGTAGTGTATGTTACATTTTTTCATTGAACCCCCTTTTAAATGATAAATGCATCTAATATAGTTTGTCTTTAATTTTATTGAAACCAGTTAATGTTCATTAATTTGATATTAGATTAAAGAGTTTTTATTTACCTTTTCAAAACTGCAAGCATTACGTTTCTATCTTATATACTTTTAGAGTTATTAGATGATGAACATGGTACCCCTATATCACAGAAAAATGTAAAATAAAATTCTCCAGGCCTTGCGCTGGCTATAAACCCCATTTTCCTCCAGGGGGAATTTCTAACACTATAATTTCCAAATACTACATTATATAAGCCACAAAATTAAATATGTTAGCCCTCTGAGAGTGGCAGAGTTAGCGGGTAACATCATGTTACATACGTTACCCGCAAAATAACATTAAATTGTCCTGATAATGTCTCCAACATGACATATTCACACTTTTTTGAAGTCTAGCACAGGTTTAAGATCTTCTTATAGCACAGTTACATAATTTTAGCATTTATTTTATAAATGTCTTGAGTTTTTGCCGTTGTATATGTTACTTAGTGTTTCATATGTTATTTCCAAGTATCAGTATGGCAGTTATTGACTATACATGTATTACAACCGTCAGTGAATATAGTAAATCTATAAGGCTGCTATTCAAATGAATTAAAGTTCCTTATTATGGCGTCTTACACTATTTTACAGCCCTTGGTTACATACGTTACTCTCTGAATACCATTAAACATTCAAGATATGGTCTCCAACACGACCTGCTTGTACTTATTTGCATGCAGGCACAGGTCCATGTACTTCTTTTTACTCTGGCTCATTTGCTGAGGAAGTAACTCAAAACATAAACTATCATAAACCCTCTTTTCTTTTATAGAGACATCAAATATAGTTGACATAATACTTATGGAAAGTTTGTAACATTCAGTGCAATGTGCGAGTAACAACTGAAAAAATCAAAGAAAACCCATCAGGTAGAAGTTAAAGAGCAAATATTCATATATAATCCAAGGGTTTTAAAGAATTTTCCTTTACAACTTATTACTCCTCTATCAGATTTATCTTGCAAGGATTTTGCAATATGCTAGCACTCTGGTAATGGCACCATTACCCTGTAACAGCCAATTATATATATTACCCATCAACATATTTGATAATTTTAGTAAATGACATGACTTCTGAAAAGTGCAAACCATAAGGTAAGATTTCCAAAAGGGCTTTATCATCAAAGTAAGCTATTTTTGCAACACAGATATGGACCTTTGGAAACAAATATGCACCCAAAGTGTTACGTATGTTACTTTTCTTCATTATTACTATATAAATGATTTATGAAACTTATATAGTTTGATTTTTTTTTATGTGAATGTGCTTACTAACTCATTTTGTATTAAAGAATGTTTATGTACCTTTTAGAAACTGCAAATATTATGTTTCTATCTTTTATAAGATTTGAGTTTTTGAGTTTTGAACATGGTAACCCCATATCACACAAAATGGGAAATATAGTTCTGTGGCTCTTTTGTTAGGGTACAATCAAGTTTTCTTTCAACCAGAGGTACTCGATTTCCTTCCCATTTATTTTCCACACATTTTGTCCATATCTGCAAAGCCTCACTTGTTTTCATGGGAAATACTTGATAGTTCAATCTTTGTATGTACATCTTAAGGACAGAAAAGCAGGGTGGAGGTAAGCTCATGTTCATGCCATTTTAAATAGTCAGTAAATGTGTAGGGCTTTGGTACTTTTTTCAGAAACATGTCGTACTGCAGCTTATTCACAATTACATAAATAGCACATGTTAGGGCTTCATATCACTGATGAGTGCCTCGAGCAATTCTTTATTTGTTTTCTGACCCTTCTTAGAATGTTGATGAACTAGTGGGGGAGGCGTTCTCTATCAGTTTGATAGGAATAACCTTTCCGTGGTACTATTACATCAGCACATTGGTAGTGTCACAATCTGTTAAACAGTGTATTATTGTAGACCTCTTCCCCCATATTCTGGCCAATGCTGTTGACATTCAGAAGGTGCACCTTTCGTTGCATACACCTTTGTTGAACAAAACACCCAGGTTATCCTCTGCGAGAATGTTTGTAAGACTTTATAAACTGCTGCTTATACATTGTATAAATGTATCAGTGACAAAACCAACATGCCCTGCCTTTAGTGCCTGTTTGAATACTTGTGCCATCAGATCCATGAAGGTGACAGGAAAAGCTACTATGCTCTGTAGTTACGACATTAACATCAACGTTATGTGCAGCTCTACATGGCCAATCTAATGTTGGTTCAATGTGTGATTGCAAGTTTGGACTTGTCAGTTTTGGTGGAAATTCTAAAAGGAGTTGACAATTACCATGGTACAGGTCCCAGAAAGAACGGCAGTGTCAACTCAAGGTCAACATAATGTCCAATAGAAAACAGGTCATCCTTACAAAAGACGCTCATTTAAGCTCTCATCTTTACCAAAGACGCTCCTTTAAACTCTCATCTGGCTGTTTACGTTTTGTAAATTGGACAATTTCTTCTTGCTTGACCTCGCAAGCATCAAAACTTTATTAGCTTGTAGCATTTTATGGGGGATGTGAAAGACGGATTCTTTAAACTAAAAGTGAGTCAATGAAGTCTGCAACAGCCTTCCTGCCAATTGCATCAGCCTCAATAAGATCCTTAGCTATGCCAGGCTTAGCAGGCACACCGAAAGAAAAAAGTACAGTTCATTGTCTTCAAAACTAGAACTAAAAGGATTGGTGAAGCCTGAAACTGCCTCTAGCACTCATCATACTTTGCATCTGAGCAGAATGAATATATCATTTCAGTGCTTTGAAGAGTTGTTTTTGAATATATTGAGCTCTGATGTGATGAGTAATACACCATTCCATCTGTAGTACGAAGCGTAGTTCTAGTTGCTGAAGCCTATAATACCTCTTTATTGTTTGCCTGATAGTTATGTCAAAAGCGTTTCTCAAGCAATGAACCAATGGTTGTGACACACTAAATCCATTTTGTTCGAGAAGTTCTTTGCATCTGCGATGTGTATCAGACAAATTTATGAGTGTAATCAGATACACAGGTACATATTAAGCGTAGTTGTTGTGATCATTTGCAATGAACGTTGGGAACAAGCCATACAGATAGAGATGACATGCAATTCAAAGTTGTTTTCCTTGTAGCCCTAATCAGTGTCAACACCATCTGAATCATATCCATATACCTTGCCCAGAACTGAGCTGTTTCACGGTGACTGTGTTTCAGAACTTCCGATTTGAATGCATGGTATCTATACTGTTTATGTGAGCAAACAGCGAAGGTTGATAGATTACATTATATTATTAGTTTAAGTCACCATAAATTAATAAGGAACTTCAATTTATTTCAGCCTTATAAATTTTCTAAATTCTCTGACAGACTTTATACATGTATAGTCAACAACTTCTATACAGATACTAAGAATAACTTATGCATCATTTGGTAACACACATAACAGTTAAAGCTCAAGGAATTTATTAAATGAATACTTAAAATAGGTAAACCTTATTAAAAGAAGTACATAAACCTGTGCAAGCATGCAAATAAGTATAAACAGGGCTTGTTAGAGACATTAACTTAAATGTTTAATGCTATTTTGAAGGTAACATACATAACATGGACCTGAATAATAGTGTAAGCGACCATAATAAAGAACTTTAAATCATTTAAGTAGCAGCGTTATAGATTTACTATATTCTGTGACAGATGTAATACACGTAAAGTCAATAAATACCATATTGATACTCGGAAATAACGCAGGAAACACTAAGTAACGTATACAACGATAATTACTCAAGACAATTATAAAATTAATACTAAAATATGGAACTGTGTTATAAGAAGTTCAAAAACCTGTGTCAGCATGCAAATATGTACGAACATTTAATGGTTGAAACATTATCAGGGACGTTTAATGCTATTTTGGGGGGTAACGTATATAACGTGCTGTTACACGTTAACGCTGCCACTTTTAGAGGGCTTACATCTTTAATTTTGTGTCTTATATAATGTAGTTTCAGAAAATCATAGTGTACAAAATTCCCCCTGGGGGGGGAGGAGGGGGGTTTATAGCCAGCTCAAGGCCTAAAAGCGCTACACTAGCTATATATATATAATCAAGGTATAACCTATGTTTTAGTGATCAGGCTTTATCAATTTCTCAACATGTTTAATCCATTTAAGCTGAATTAGATTTCCCACTCTTATCAATTAGGCCAGTTTATTTCCATTTATAGGGGTTGTTGGGTGGAATTTATCATATTTATTCAAATTCTAATAGAATATTCTGCTATCAAGCAGTGGAGATACTGATCAGACGCCACGCTCTGTGGCGTCTGATCTGGATTTGCACTGTTTGCTTTTGCCCCACAAGAGGGACGCCAGGCTTATATGGGTTAATTAATTCAATAATATATGTGCACTCAGGGAGATCCTTTATTTCGTTACAGAAGATGAGACCCCCTCAACTACTCCATCAGGTATGTAAATGAGCCTCGATATGAGATTCCCAACAATGTTGCATTTTGATAAGTGTAGACTCGGACAGCCTGTGCTGAGAAACTCCAAATATGTGCCGTCAGTAGCTTATTATTCATAGAATATTCAAGCGACAAGCAAAGGCTCTGATCTGACTGCGCGTGTGCGCAGGGTGATCAGAGTTTTTGCTGGACGCATATACCACATTGTTGGAAATATCATGTCGCAGCTCAAATGATGGATCTTGATTCAAATAACCATGTGTTCTAGAAATGTGCAGATCAGCTTGCGCGACTGATCAGCACCTTTGTTATTCGATTTTCTGAAAGTATCATATTATATCCAAACTTGCTGCTGCCAAAATTTTATCTTTCTATTTAGTCTTTGTAGCTGAGGAGACCGGTTTATGTCTCGCTTTGTCGTGAACAGGTTTTGTCTCCTTGGAGGCTCAAATGAAAACAATTGAGTTGGGTGCATTTATATGCTGAGGGAAAAAGTTTAGCAATATACTTTGAGGATTCAAAGTTTAGAAGAAATGGGACTTTTAATTTCATAGTGTCAAATCTATATGTTGACAAACGTTCACGAGTACGATGACATTAACAGGTTGACAGTTCACATAATGTTAAGTCTGATTTTATACCCCCTTGCTATAACAGCTTATCTGGCAATAGTACGAATAGTTTTTGACTAAAAGTTTCATTTTTATGTCAGATGTTTAGATTCAAAAGCAAGAAAATAAAAAACGATTTAAAGCTGAGTGATTTATTTACCCTTTTCGTACAGTTTTTAGTTGAAATTCCTATTTTTCCAAATTACCTCCCTTTCAATTGAATAACATTTGAAATTAAAATGCTCAGCAGATCAAATCCTCATTATGAAGTCGGATTTTTTTTTTAATTTGGCCACTTTCGGTTAGCCATTAGGTCATTTTCAAACAACTGACATGTTTGAAAATCTGCCAATTAATACGATCTAATGCTTCAAAGATCGCCTATGGGACCCTCAGTATATAAGATGAGGAGGTGTGCAAATGGCTTATCATAAAAATTTGGCCACTTAATTGCTTACAATCTAATATTTGCCTAATCAATAAAATTCACCTGTTTATTTGAAACAAATTTTATGTGTACTAAAACACCTACTGATTAAGTTTTAGAATGTGTTTAATAGATAATCACAACTTTTTTATTATCATTATATGGTTATTTTTTAGACCCCAAAAATCACTTAACATTATTTTAGGGCTAAAATTGCTAAACAATATAAAATATGGCCAAAATACTGAACATTCCCCATCCAGGCCCTCAGAGATGTAAAAAATTGCCAACCGTTCACTAATATATATCAGCCTCGATGTGAGATAATCTGTCTTCGGGGCTTCTGACCATACCATACCCAAACCAGCATACTCAGCTCCAGAGGCTACCTAGAATGTTGCAGGTTTACTTGTAGCAATTTTAGATAATGGGCTTTGAAACGACAAAACTTGTCTTCGTGGTTTCCAACGAAGTGGCATTCAAACCAGTCAGCCTAGCTACGGAAACAAGCTAGAACAATAAAAATTCGTTTCTAACAAGTCTAGATATGATATTTTTAAAAGATCAAATAACAATGGCGCTGACCAGTCTGCGCGGATGCGCTGGCTGGTCTGCACCTTTGGTGTTTGCAAACTTTTAAAGACATGTTTCCTCGCGTCGAGGCTCACATGATACTTTTGATTAAATAAATAACAAGGGCGCCAATCAGATTGGTCGGATGCGCAGGCTGGTCTGCGCCTATATTATTCTAAAAACCTGAATACTGGGTTTCTTGCATTGATGCCAACTTTATTCCTTTTCTAGTGAGTCATTATGCAATCTAAAATTTCAATTGCAGCAGCAATAGCCTTATGTCACAGTAAAACTTAGCACAATACAGCTTAAGTAAGCATAATAAGGAAAATTTCATTCAAAAGGCTTTGACAATTAAAGGTAGCACCCCCATTTTCAAAAGTCACAATGATTTGCATTATAGTTTGGGTTTTAACACAAGCTGACCAAAATCATTTATTGTCCCTGGGAAGCAGTAGTGTGCTCAGTAAGGTTGTTTTTAGCTTGCATTTGTAAAAATTTTCTTACCTTCAATTATTTTTAGCATAGTCTCATTGGGGCAGTTCTTTTCATTACCCAAAAAATATGTATTGGTTGAGAAATAAAAAAAAATATTTTCTGTTACGCACTCTTAACTAAAGGCTAACTTAACGTTTGTTTATAGAAATGAAAATGTTTTGCAGAGAAAAATAGGATATTTCGGTATTTCGTTTCTCACAAATTGAAGCAAATTGCTAAGTGACTTTAACTCGTTTTAGCCGATTGAAATTTCTCATTCTTATCAATAGGACTAGTATATTTCCAATTTAAGGAATGGGTGTATTTCTGATCTTTATTCAAATTCTATTAGAATATAGAGGATCTTACATGAGTGCTTATGTTTTATTAAATTTATTAAACGAGTTGTGGAAAAGAGATAAAATGCGAGGCTTGCCGAGCATTTTATGTCTTATTCGCAACGAGTTTAATAAATTCAATAATACAAGAGCACGAATGTTAGATTCTATTTATCATATGACAAATACTTTGAAATCTCATTTCTGGCGTAAAAACGTTATGATTTTGTCATCATGTACGCAACGTTGTTATGGACGTCATAACGTTTCCCGTAAATCTGTAAACCACTAGTGGTTTATCGATTTTATTGCATGGCGTTATTTCACTCCCAGACGCGACGTCATATGAAAAATTTTGTTAGCAAACAATGTAAACACGGATCAGACGCCACATTGTTTGGCGTCTGACCTGGGTCTGCGCTTGAAGCATATATCCCACAAAAAGGACGCTAGGCTGATATGGGTTATATTGGGGGTACCAGACTATACTCACCGCAAGTCCTAACTGGTCACCCTATATCCTATCAGTTGTCTTAAAATGTTAAAAGACCACACTTTTTGATCACGAAATAGCCAGACTTGCCCAGGTCATTTACAGTAGACAGTAATGATGTTGACAAAACATAAACAGTTCTAGTAGAATAACCCTCTGAATATTGTTACCCCATTTTTCAACGCTTGCAAACTTCAGCATAATCTAACAAATTGACGGAGATGACCTTTTGAAATAACCAACTTCCATGCGCACATTTTCATTCGCACATTGAAGTAAGAGAGAGGTCAAAGATCAGGAATTGATACAATCAAGTTCCACGCCTGAATTAAGACAATTGCAGAAGTTATAAAAATATATAAAAAGTATGGTTATTCAATATTAGTTTATATGTTGGGGTCATTAACGCATTCATAAGGCCTATTCTAATGATTTTTCACCACAAAATGCAAAATGAAGGACATTAACTAATGTTTGATGCAAAATATTATATTATTGAAGTTAACAGATGTAGAGATCTAAAAATACAATATCTTGTAAATGCTATTATTGAAAGCTGATCCCTAGTTAGCAAGTTGTAGGAGAAAATGATTTTCAACCCATTTTCTATGTATATTTTAGCATTAAGAGGCAATAACTTATGTTTGAAAAAATAAAAATGTGACAGAAGTATTTTTGATCTACAGTTTGACATAGTAATGGTTCATAACAGTTTTCACCAAATGAAGCTAATCAGTTTTTCAAGTTATTGAGCTTTTACTCACATTACTTCAGTTTTCCCATACAAAAATGTGGTAAAATATTAAACACGGGCAGTATCTTACTGATATATGAAGATAGTTTAATGCATTATAATTGCATCTGGCATATCAAGCCCATTTATCCCTCTAAGTTTCAGGTAAATACAGTAACAAATATTGAAGTTAATTATAAAATGTGTTTAGTCATGCAAAAGCTATGGTTATTGGTGTCAGTAGTGACCTTAAATGAACGCTCCAAGCATGCTGAATATGTTTAGATGCGACATAACACGATGACATCACATTAAACAATGATGTCCATTGTCTTTAGAAGGCTGTTCAATTTTATCCTTTATTTCACTTCAGAACTACTTAAAGACTAGTGTAAATAACACTTTAACATCTTATAGAAAGGATACTCTAAATAGATGCTTTAGCCAACAGTGTCCAGATGAAATGCAGCGCTATGCATGATTTCACAATTTCATCAGGTTGACGGCTCTTTATAGACAAAATCAGTATTCAGAGAAACGACAAATAGTCAATTTGAGCCACGACATGTGATTTCCAACAATGTGACATTTTGATAAGTGTAGACTCAGACAAGCCTGTGCATCCTCCTTATAAGCTTAGAAACTCCAAATGGTGTTCAGTCAGTAGTTTAATAGTCATAGAGTACTCAAGCGAATTGCAAAGGCTCTGATCACAGTGCGCATATGCGCAGGCTGATCTGAGGCTTTGCTGGTCCCACATACCACATTGTTGGACATCTCATGGCGCGGCTCATTTGTAATGTAGATCAGAAGCACAAAGTGTGATACATGTACAGTAAAACCTCAGAAATTCAAACTTTGATTTTTCGAAACAATAGCTATTTCTCTATAAATTTCGAACACATTGCATCCAGAGAATTTGACCTTATTATATATTATCTATTATCTATTTTTAAATAACATTCTATACTCATACATGTATTTGTTTTGGGTGCGTAAACGTTCTTTTTGGGGCCCAAAACTTATGTTTGATTGAAAGAAAAGACTAATAATAATCATTTTGGGGTAGGGGGTGGGAAAATATTTTATGACCGCAATGTTTTGCATCGAGAAATGCAAGCAGCTAGGAATTATGGTTTCATCTAAGGCAGCTACATTGAGAATGTAAATTTTTGCTTTTAAACAAGAAACATGGATTTCAAATTGTCAGAAACAAACCACAGAAATAAATTTTAGTTTTTTTATGACTACACATTTAGTTCTTCAAAAAGTTTAAAGAGTGCCATTTACATTGGAGATGTACAGTGAAATCCATAAAGTATCTATAAAAGCAGATTCTGAAAGCAAAGAAACCAAAGAAGTGAAATGAATACATAGCCATGAGCCAGACAAAAGGAAGGTTGAAAACCAGCAAATTTGGGCAAATCTAAACCGAAAGGCACAGAAGCTGCAGTTAAAATTCACTTTCAACGAGTTATAACTAGCTGTAACGACTTCCAACTACCAAAATTTCCCCAAATTAGTTTTAATAGGGTGTAATGCATGTGTTGAGGAAAACATTTGGGACCCAGAACTGATTGCAACAGGAGTGCTCTAATCTTAATCTACACATTTTAATCTAGATGCTTCCACATCATTTCAGCAGATGATGAAAGCAGATAACTTTTGCTGTGATTCGCGCTTTTGAAGTATTAAATGTGATGCCACATGTTGAGGCAATTAAAAATTCAATAAAGTTTACATTTACAGTCTCCTCAACGGCTACAACAGCTAGTTTAACAGATGCACCATCCCCATCAACGGAGGCTCCACCCCCATCAACAGAGGCTCCACCCCCACCCCCATCAACGGAGGCTCCACCCCCACCACCCCCACCACCCCCATCAACGGAGGCTCCACCCCCATCAACGGAGGCTCCACCCCCATCAACAGAGGCTCCACCCCCACCACCCCCATCAACGGAGGCTCCACCCCCATCAACAGAGGCTCCACCCCCACCACCCCCATCAACGGAGGCACCAGCCTCATCAACAACGCCAGGTAATTATTAAATATTGATCAATTTAATAGCGTCATCAACTGTGCACAGCACCACCCCCATCAATGGCTGCACCGGCTCAATCAACTGCCCCTACAAGAACACCAGATATGTAAATAGAACAAAATTAAACCAGTCTGTTTACATGAGTTTGGTTGCAAAAGGTTAAGCTTAAAATAAACAAGATAATATACTCAGATAAACAGTTGAAGGATATTCAGATTCAATTCCATATCTAAATAGAGGATCTTACATTAGTCATCATGTTTTATTGAATTTATTAAACGAGTTGGGAAAAAGCAATAAAATGGGAGGCTTGCCGAGCATTTTATCTCTATGCAACGAGTTTAATGAATTCAATAATACAAGAGCACGAATGTTAGATTCTATTTATCATATGACACTAAGATTACTTTGAAGTCTCATTTCTAGCGTAAAAATGTAATAATTTTGTTATTTTGTACACAACGTTGTTATGGACGTCATAATGTTGCCCGAAAATCTATAAACCACTTGTGGTTTATCGATATTATTGCATGGCGTTTATTCACTCCCAGGTGCGACGTCACATGATAATATTCAATAAAATATAAAAACTAACATAATTATGCAATCATTTCACAGTTCCAGAAATCTGCAATCAAAAAGAATACTTGATTTAAGTCACGCGCCAAAGATTAACGTACAGTACATGTGGGAAAGGTTCAACATCTTTATACTGAAAAGTTGCAAACATTCAAAAATGATTGAAACTTCTTTTTATTGTTTTATATTCCATAATGACTGGCTCCATAATCATTGCTGGTCCTTAGTCAAAAGTATGACACCTACTGTTGTAGCTGTTGTCAGTGTTTTACTTCCAATTGTTGTCATATTGGCTGGGTAATGCCATATCTTTGCATTTTTGTTAAAGAAGTTGCCACTTTATTAGGTGCAATTACTGATAAATGGGCGTGAATACTTGTCTGTGGTCCGAATTATATCATAAGCATCGACCAGGGAAAGATTGCAGCAGAACATATAAAGATTTTTTTTCCTTGTGATCTTTGGGTAAAGAGGGTTGGTATATTTGGTGTGGTACTGTATTGTAACCAATGACCCATATTTTTTTTGCATTTTACTGAATTGAATATTGGAAGTTTTATATTGTTTAAAATGATTTTAATATCCTTCAATTGTCTTTTTCTGAGTAAATATCAAAGTGTATGTTCATAATCTTGAACATTTTGCTAAAATCAAGATAATTATATCATTATGTACTGTTTTTATCTCTCATTGATGTCGCATCCTAGAGTTATATTAAGCCATGCAATAAAATCTATAAACCAATAGGAATGTAAAGATTTAGTAATGTATCATAATGCTGTTTATTATAATACTGTAAAATAACTAAGCAAAATATTGGCGTTTTCACTCCATAAATGATATTTAATTAAAAAACAAGTAATTTTAAAGTTGTGATAAACAAAATCTATTATTTGACAGAGGTACCATTGCCATACTATTTTACCTATTTAACTCATTAAAAAATGGAGATGAAGTTTTCAGCAAGTCTGGCATTTTATATCTTTTTACTCAACTTGTTTGATAAATCAAATAACAAATTGACAACTCATTATTTTCACAGAGCATTCCTTCATGTGCTAAGGTAATAGCAGGCCTCCAGATAAGGACGCCTTGCGATTGGCACGTTTTGCAATTAGTGATGATAGATTTTGAGCACTTTTTGCTATTTCATTTGCACACTTTCTACACACCCCAGTCAGGAGCAGTAAGTAATTATTTGACGTGAAACAGTGACTTGTACAGGTCACCATACAGGTGAGATGGGTATTAAGTTATATACTATTTGATTCCTTTAAAATGAACCCTGAGGTGTACTCACAAACAATGCATTTTTGAACGCACACCAATTTCACAGAGATTTTTGTATTTGTTATTTTAAACAAGAAACATGGATTTCAAATTGTCAGAAACGAATCGAAGAAATACATTTTAGTTTTTGATGGCAACACATTTAGACTTTCAAAAAGTTTAAAGAGTGCCATTTTGACATTGGAGGAGTACAGTGAAACCTGTAAAGTATCTATAAAACCAGATTCTGAATGCACAGATATTAAAGAAGTGAAATGAATACATAGCCATGAGCCAGACAAAAGGAAGGTTAAACACCAGCAAATTTGGACAAATCTCAAACGAAAGGCACAGAAGCTGCAGTTAAAATGCACTTTCAATTAGTAGTAACCAGTTGTAACGACTTCCAACTACCAAAATTTCCCCAAATTATTTTTTAACAGGGTGTAATGCATGTGTTGAGGAAAACAGTGGGGACCCAGAACTGAATGCAACAGGAGTGCTCTAATCTTAATCTGCACATTTTAATCTGGATGCTTCCACATCAGTTCAGCAGATGATGAAAGCAGATAACTTTTGTTGTGATTCGCGCTTTTGTAGTATTAAATGTAATGCCACATGTTGAGACAATTGATAATTCAATAAAATTTACATTTACAGTCTCCTCTACGGCTACAACAGCTAGTTTAACAGATGCACCATCCCCATCAACGGAGGCTCCATCCCCATCAACGGAGGCTCCACCCCCATCAACAGAGGCTCCACCCCCACCCCCATCAACGGAGGCTCCACCCCCACCACCCCCATCAACGGAGGCTCCACCCCCATCAACAGAGGCTCCACCCCCACCACCCCCATCAACGGAGGCTCCACCCCCATCAACTGAGGCTCCACCCCCATCAACAGAGGCTCCACCCCCACCACCCCCATCAACAGAGGCACCAGCCTCATCAACAACACCAGGTAATTATTAAATATTGATCAATTAAATAGCGTCATCAACTGTGCACAGCACCAGCCCCATCAATGGCTGCACTGGCTCAATCAACTGCCCCTACAAGAACACCAGATATGTAAATAGAACAAAATTAAACCAGTCTGTTTATATGAGTTTGGTTGCAAAAGGTTAAGCTTAAAATAAACAAGATAATATACTCAGATAAACAGTTGAAGGATATTCAGATTCAATTCCATATCTCAATAGAGGGATCTTACATTAGTCATCATGTTTTATTGAATTTATTAAACGAGTCTTGGAAAAGCGATAAAATGGGAGGCTTGCTGAGCATTTTATCTCTATGCAATGAGTTTAATGAATTCAATAATACAAGAGCACGAATGTTAGATTCTATTTATCATATGACACTAAGATTACTTTGAAGTCTCATTTCTAGCATAAAAACGTAATAATTTTGTTATTTCGTGCACAACGTTGTTATGGACGTCATAATGTTTCCCGAAAATCTATAAACCACTTGTGGTTTATCGATATTATTGCATGGCGTTAATTCACTCCAAGGTGCGACGTCACATGATAATATTCAATATAATATAAAACTAACATAATTATGCAATCATTTCACAGTTCCAGAAATCTGCAATCAAAAAGAATACTTGATTTAAGTCACGCGCCAATGATTTAAGTTCAGTTTATGTGGGAAAGGTTCGAAATCTCTATACTGAAAAGTTGCAAGCATTCAAAAATGATTGAAACCTCTTTTTATTGTTCTATATTCCATAATGACTGGCTCCATAATCATTGCTGGTCCTTAGTCAAAAGTATGACACCTACTGTTGTAGTTGTTGTCAGTGTTTTACTTCCAATTTGTTGTCATATTGGCTGGGTAATGCCATATCTTTGCATTTTTGTTAAAGAAGTTGCCACTTTATTAGGTGCAATTACTGAGAAATGGGCGTGAATACTTGTCTGTGGTCCGAATTATATCATAAGCATCGACCAGGGAAAGATTGCAGCAGAACATATAAAGATATTTTTTTCCTTGTGATCTTAGGGTAAAGAGGGTTGGTATATTTGGTGTGGTATTGTATTGTAACTAATTACCCATATTTTTTTTGCATTTTACTGAATTGAATAATGGAAGTTTTATATAATTTAAAATGATTTTAATATCATTCAATTGTTTTTTTCTGAGTAAATATCAAAGTGTATGTTCATAATCTTGAACATTTTGCTAAAATCATTATGTACTGTTTTTATCACCCAATGATGTCGCATCCTAGAGTAATATTAAGCCATGCAATAAAATCTATTAAATGATAGGAATTTAAAGATTTAGTAATGTATCATAATTATAATGCTGTAAAATAACTAGCAAAATATTGGCGTTTTCACTCCACAATTGAGATTTAATTAAAAAAAAACAAGTAATTATAAAGTTTTGATATACAAAATCTATTATTTGACAGAGGTACCATTGCCATATTATTTTACCTATTAAACTCATTACAAAATAGAGATGAAGTTTTCAGCAAGTCTGGCATTTTATATCTTTTTACTCAACTTGTTTGATAAATCAAATGACAAATTGAGCACTCATTATATTCACAGAGAATTCCTTTATGTGCTAAGGTAATAGCAGGCCTCAAGATAAGGACGCCTTGCGTTTGGCACTTTTTGCTATCAGTGATGATAGATTTTGAGCACTTTTTGCTATTTAATTTGCACACTTTTTACACACCCCAGTCAGGAGCAGTAAGTAATTTGTGGACGTGAAACAGTGACTTGGTCAGGTCACCGTACAGGTGAGATGGGTATTTAGTTACATTCTGTTTGATTCCTTTTAAATGAACCCTGAAATGTACTCACAAACAATGCATTTTTGAGCGCACACCAATTTCACAGAGAGTTTTATATTTGTATTTTTTAACAAGAAACATGGATTTCAAATTGTCAGAAACAAATCAAAGAAATACATTTCAGTTTTTGATGGCAACACATTTAGTCTTTTTAAAAGTTTAAAGAGTGCCATATTGAGATTGGAGGAGTACAGTGAAACCTGTAAAGTATCTATAAAAACAGGTTCTGAATGCACAGATATCAAAGAAGTGAAATGAATACATAGCCATGAGCCAGACAAAGAGAAGGTTGAACACCAACTAATTTGGGCAAATCTAAAACGAAAGGCACAGAAGCTGCAGTTAAAATGCACTTCCAATGAGTTATAACTAGCTGTAACGACTTCCAACTACCTAAATTTCCCCAAATTAGTTTTATAGTTTTAACAGGGTGTAATGCATGTGTTGAGGGAAACAGTGGGGACCTAGAACTGATTGCAACAGGAGTGCTCTAATCTTAATCTACACATTTTAATCTAGATGCTTCCACATCAGTTCAGCAGATGATGAAAGCAGATAACTTTTGTTGTGATTCGCGCTTTTGAAGTATTAAATGTGATGCCACATGTTGAGGCAATTAAAAATTCAATAAAGTTTACATTTACAGTCTCCTCAACGGCTACAACAGCTAGTTTAACAGATGCACCATCCCCATCAACGGAGGCTCCACCCCCATCAACGGAGTCTCCACCCCCACCCCCATCAACGGAGGCTCCACCCCCACCACCCCCATCAACGGAGGCTCCACCCCCATCAACGGAGGCACCATCCCCACCAACGGATGTCCCATCTGTATCAACCGAGGCACCAGCCTCATCAACAACACCAGGTAATTATTAAATATTGATCAGTTTAATAGCGCCATCAACTGTGTACAAGACCAGCCCCATCAATGGCTACACTGGCTCAATCAACTGCCCCCACAAGAACACCAGGTACGTTAATAGAACAAAATCAAACCAGTCTGTTTATGTGAGTTTAGTTGCAAAAAGGTAGAACTTAAAATAGCAAGATAATATACTCAGATAAACAGTTGAAGGATATTTAGATTCAGGTCCATGTCTTATATTCAATATAATATAAACTAAAATAATTATGCAGGCATTTCACAGTTCCAGAAATCTGCAATCAAAATGAATGTTTGATTTAAGTCACATGCCAATAATTAAAGTACAGTACATGTGGGAAAGGTGCAACCCTCTATACTGAAAAGTCGCATACATTCAAAAATGATTGAAACACCTTTTTATTGTTAATATTCCATAATGACTGGCTCCATAATCAATGCTGGCCCTAAGTCAAAAGTATGACACCTACTAATGTAGTTGTTGTCAGTGTTTTACTTTCAATTTTCTTGTCATATTGGCTGGGTTATGCCATATCTCTGCATTTTGTTGAAGAAGATGTCACTTTATAATGTTGAAATACTGATAAAAGGGCCTGAATACTTGTCTGTGGTCAGAATTATATCATAAGCATCTGCCAGGGAAAGATTGCAGCAAAAACATATAAAGATATTTTTACCTTGTGAACTTTGGGTAAAGAGGGTTGGTATATTTAAAGTGGTATTATATTGTAACCAATGACCCATATTTTTTTGCATTTTACTGAATTGAATATTGGTAGTTTTATAGAGTTAAAAATAATTTTAATATCCTTCCATTGTTTTTTCTGAGATATTTTCAAGATGTTTGCTCATAATCTTGAACATTTTGTTAAAATCAGAATAATTATATTATTAAGTACTGTTTTTATCACACGATGATTTCGCATCCTAGAGTGATATCAAGACATGCAATAAAACCTTTAAACGCCTGAGAATTTACAGATATATTGATGGTATCGATTCCTGATCTATGCACCCTTACTCACTTTTAGTAAAGTATCATAATGCTTTTCATTATAATGCTTTAAAATAAGTAGCAAAATATTGGTGTGTTCACTCCACAAAGTGATTTATTTAACAAAAGTAATTTTAAAGTCGCGATAAACAAAATCTATCAATCAACAGAGGTACCATCCCCATATCATTTTACCTATTAAACTCATTATAAAATAGAGATGAAGTTTTCAGCAAGCCTGGCATTTTATATCTTTTACTCAACTTGCTTAATAAATTAAATAATACTTGAGCACTCATAATTTTCACAGAATTTCTATTTCTGCTAAAGTAATGCAGGACTCCTGTCTTGCATTTTGCACTTTTTCAATTGAGCCGTGACATGTGGTTTCCAACAACGTGCGACCAGCAAAGCCTCAGATCAGCCTCTGCATACGCGCAGTCTGATCAGAGCATTTGCTAGTAGCTAGAGTATTCTATGATTGTTAAGCTACTAATTGAACACCATCGGAGTTCCTAAGCTTAAAAGCAGGCTGCAGAGGCTCGTCTTAGTCTACACTTGTCATACTAGTAGTTATATTCTTTTTGATTTCTTTAAAATGAACCCTGAATTGTACTCACAAACAATGCCTTTTTGGCATTCACCAATTTCTCAGTCATTTTTATATTTGTTTATTAAACGGATCAAATAAACATATAACAAGTATTGTACCAAAATTAAACATTGTGTAAAAACTAAGTGCTATATAGAACGCCAACTTGCATATGCTGTAATGAAACACTTTTTACGATGCATTTATGATTTATTGAGATTTGTTTTTTGGGGAGTATAAAGACAAATAAGCCTGTGCCAGTGAGGATATAACCATGTTCTACAATCAAATGAATACCGTTTGATATCAACCCGTTTATGACTAGTGAAATTGTCCATAAAAGTTCATAAAATTAAGTAAGGATGTTCCAATGTGTGTATACTGAGAGATCACAGATTATAATTTTCAAAAGTTATAGTATTTCTTTCTCTGAAGATTGATTTTGTCTAGGAAAACAGGGCAGACCATAATGAAGTGCTTTTTTGTGTTTCATGTTTTCATGTTTCTTCACAGTTGGACTAGGTATCTGTTTAGGGGCTTCTGGTCAACAAGGGTTAACCTACAGTGATGTTATTGAATATTTCTAATTTCAGAATGTGATGCAAGTGCAGAAGGGTTATCTGGTACATCAGACGAGCTGCCAGAGGATGACGTAAATACTGTGATAGACGGGGGAATGATACATAATTCAGATCTTAGTTTCTCAGAAATCAAGATTAGGATAAGCATAATGCCACCTCAGATTATCTATTTTATGAAGTTCGTGGTTGGAGGTGCAACTATTCGCATAGAGGTTGTAGATGAAGATAGCAATCCATATACGGTATGTATATAGGCATTTAACTTTTGTATCCAAAATTATCCGTCTAACAAGTTCATGATAGTTTTGTACTTTTGGCATATATGTTTGAAGTATATCTTTAACTCTTTGTCCCCTGGGAATTTTTCATGTTTTTGTCAAAAATTCTATCAGGAGTATCATTCGAAAAATTCTATCAGGAATACCATTCGAGTGTTATACAGAATGGATCCAGATCAGTTCCAACATTTTGGGTCCAATCTGTTTGCAAAGGTTATGTAGGTTAGGAGTTTAACATGTATGTAAAGCTGGCTAGAGGTGCTAGTGGATTCCTAGTGTGTGTGCTATAACTTTTGTAAATGCTTTTGACCCAACTCAGGCCCCAAAACATGTCGGACAGAAAGTTGGGCCTGATCTAGAACCAAATTGTTTGAAACTCTGGTGGTATACCTGAAAGAATTTTTCAAAAGTGTTGATTTTGAAAAAAAAATGCAGACGTCAAATAAAATCGGGCAAATGTCCCAGGGGCAAAAAGTTAATTTTGGTTTAAGCCTTCATCTCCTTCCATACTTTGTGTGCTTGTGTGAAGGCTCTGTTGAGACTGCATGAGCGTGCAGTCTGGTGTTTCACGTAAATGATAAGAACAAAAACACATGTACTGGTTTATATTTCCTAGGTTCTTTAAATAAATATCTGGGACTTGTTTTGCCAATAATTGTATTTATCATATGACGTTGCGTCTGGGAGTGAAATAACGCCATGCAATAAAATCGATAAACCACTATTGGTTTACAGATTTACGGGAAACGTTATGATGTCCATAACAACGTTGCGTACATAATGTCGCAATCATAACTTTTTAAAGAAAGAAATGAGATTTCAAAGCAAACTTAACGCCAAATGATAAATAGAATTTAATATTCATGCTCTTGTTGAATTTATTAAACTCGTTGCGAAAAAGATATAAAATGCTCGGCAAACCTCGCATTTAATCTTTTTTCCCCAACTCATTTAATAACTTTAATACAACTTGAGGTTAATGTAAAATCCTCTATGTTTTATATAGTACAGTCCCTGTTAATACCCTCTTACGAAGTAAATAGGTGGTATATAGTTTTTTGCCTTTTTCTGTAACTATGTTTTCTGTTTGTTTGTCTGTCTGTAAACTTTTTTCTGTCAAAGATTTCTCAGCAACAACTTGACTTGGGATTTTGAAATTGGTACAAATCTTGATAGTGATTAGTTGTATTGTGTAAAAAAATACAGCCACATATTGCTTATCAGTCCCTTTATTTGTTCATTTTTCTTTCTCTCCAATGAAAATTTCTGTCGCAGATATCTCAGCTCCTATAGGAGCCAGTGTTTTGTTTTTTTTAAAATTTTGTGTAGACTTTTAGGTAGGCAAAATGTTTTGTGTAAATGGAAATTATGATGCTAATCCTCATTTTGCCTTTTTTCAGTTTTTCCTTCTGTTGCTCTAATTTAATACATATGGCCATTTTTTCTGTCAAAGATTTCTCAACAACTACTTAAGTATGGATTCTGAAATGTGGTAAAAAGCTTGATAGAGATGAGTTTTATTATGTATTATGTAATAAAAAAGCAGCCACATATTGCTTATCAGTCCCTTTATTTGTTCATTTATCTTTCTCTCCAATGAAAAATTATATAACAAATTTCTCGGCTCCTATTGGAGCCAGTGTTTTCAAATTGTGTGTACACCTTCAGGTATGCAAAGTGTAATGCGTGAATGGAAATTAAGATGCTAATCCTCATTTCGCCTTCATTTTTTCAAATTTTCAACTTTTCCGTCTGTCACACCTATAAAATACATATGGACATTTTTTTCTTCAAAGATTTCTCAGCAACTACTTGACTTAGGATTCTGAAATTTGGTACAAAGCTTGATAGTGATAAGTTGTATTGTGTAACAAAAAACAGCCACATATTGCTTATCAATCCCTTTATTTGTTCAGTTTTCTTTCTCTCCAATCAAAATTTCTATCGCAGATTTCTCAGCGCCTATTGGAGCCAGTGTTTTCAAATGTTGTGTACAACTTCAGGTAGACTAAGTGTATTGTGTAAATGAAAATAAACAGCTGAAGCTCATTTTGCCTTCTTTTTTATTTTTTTCCGACTGTCACTCCTATATAACACATACGGACATTTTTCATCAAAGTTTTCACTGAAACTACTTGATTTAGGATTATGAAATCTTTAACTTTTTTTTCTCTGAGAGTGTTACAACATCTGATGGCTACTGCCGGGGGTATGTGAGTTTTGCTCACGTCTTGCTATATTTAACAGTGTGTTTTGTCTATAGACGTAGACAGAGCAATAAGCTGATTATAATATAAAGGGACAGTTTACAAAAGGAATGATAGGATTGCAATTGTCCTATAATACTTTTGTATAAAGTAAATAAGAAAGCAAAGATCTGGAATCGATAAAAATCAAGTACCACATCTGCCCCGAGACACCACATGGGAAAGTGACAAAAATACAAAAAAAACATCACATACAAGAGAGCCAAGCCGTAAGCCCCTTTCCTAGCAGGTGACCAAAAGGCTGCAATGAACAGACAGGACAGCATGGCAGGCACAAAACATAGATAACAAAAAGAATCCACAAAAGAAGCACCGCCTTGGAACTGGCGGTAAAATTACCTGCGGAAAATGGAAACCATATATGTATCATGAAAGTGTACCTTCTATCCATATTGCTGCTATAATGAGGTATGATATATGGGGACTTCTCTATGTACCTTGCAAATAATGTAGCAGCAGACACAATCTACTTGCAGCAAACATAATTCATACAATATTTGATGTAAGAGCTACGTCCATTGTGGGTCTATTTGGCCCCCCTATAAGCCAAATAATGAAAATTGCTTTCCACCAACTTCTTTTAGAACAATAGTCCAAGTGTTAAAGTCTTGTATTTATATGATTTTACCGTTGCTATGGTAACAAAAATTACCAACAAACAGATTGAAAATAGGAAAGTGACCAATATACTCCTTTCAAGTTGGTAGTGTGCCTGCACCCAAACTGCCTCGCTCTGTGTTATCTCCACGGGTTACAACCGAAGGGGCAATCATTATATGGCTGCCTATATACTACACACTGAAATATTGAAATAAATGAAAAAATTGGAGTAACAGTAAAAAATATATGATAGATTTAACAAATATTTGATTAATTCCAATATTCTTAAAATTAAACGGAATATTTGATTTCTAAGCATATAAGACTGAATTATTTTTCGAATATACGTGTTCATTTATTTCTTAATAAATCGTTTCGTGGTTAATCATTTTATTTTTATTGATTCAAAAGGTATCATAATCTTTATAAATTATCTTTTTTGGCCTTTTAAAACAAAATTCAATAAAGAAAAATCCGCTTAGATATGTGCCTGCAAAATAAGAAAAACACGTTTGTTATTTACTCTGATAAATGTTTGTGGAATATGTAGCAGACTAACATTAGATAGTTGTCCATGCGTGTTTAGAAATTTACTGTGCATATATGGAATACACACACAAATCTAATGAACTAGTCTACAAAAAACGTTTTTGAATACGTTAAGTCATAGTCCACGGTAGAGTTGTCACTATTTCTACACTTCTTTAGCAGAGTTCTGCATGTGTTAAAATTACTGTGTCATGTACAATACAGTTTATACCATCAATAATTTCCCTTAATACTATGTGTTTCTACGAGAGTCTGGCATTCAAGGTTTCTGATTTCATTTCTCTCTTGACCAGGGTCTTTCTGGTTTAAATAAGTGGTAAGATACGTTTAGTCCATCCCAGGAGTAACCCTGTCTTAGAGATTTCTGATTGAGTAAGACTCAAACCAATCTGTTAAGCTACAGCGACTAGCTAGATAAATGAAATTTTGCATGGAGCAAGTTGAAATATTATACTTTCCAATAAATGAATAGCAAAGGCGCTGATCTGACTGCGTGGATACCAAGACAGACCTCCGCATGCCCTAAATCAGGTATTTTTGCGTCGAGGCCTATTTCGACTAGAACTCTGCATCTGGACCTTTGCTATGCCGGGGCCCTTTGAAAGTAATGTAATCTAGGTCATGTTCCATTATGGATTGCTCGCGTTTGTTATTCAAAGTTTGAATGATTTATTACGTGATAAAGCATTTCTTTAAAGACATATGGGCTAATTTTATGAACACCTCTCCTGCGTCTGGAAACAGGGAAAGTTGGTCTTGGTCCTGTCTTTTGACCATATATGAATTCAGATTTATATAGATTTCACATACTCTTATATCAGATTGATGTTCCGACGTTATCTTGACAAAATAAAGTAAATAGAATGTGTCCCAAATATCTATTTGATCTTTCATCAGAATTGATCGTCTCAACACCAAATATAGATAAAAAGATCAGGCAAAAACAAACGATGTACACAATTTTCAAATTTAACCCTGGTTACAAATATAATATTGGCAGAGACATCAGAGTCAACACTGTTTGAAAGGGTAAAGTGACCTTCATACAAAGGAATACAATAATTGTTTGAACATTATAACCTGACACTCCCAGATAAGAACAGTGGACTATCTCGAGTATATTGTATAAGGGACAAGCCATTAGTATACAAAGGACTAAACCATATATACCAGATTCTGTATGATAAGACACATTTAATAATTTCTGATATGGATGTCCTGCCAGATGTGCCTGGGCATGCACCATCGCTTTTACTTCATAAAAGGCTTAATATCTCGGAAACTATGGAGATATCCACTCCTAAGCCATAAAAATGATCTTTATGATGATATTCATCTAATAACACTGACCATGATGTCGCCAGGGTAGTGACCGGGCATCTAAAGCTGATTTGGAAGGCTTTCTAATCAGCATTGGGTCTAAATTTTGCACCTAGGAAATGGCTTAGAATCATCTTTTAACGAATGAAACGCAAGCAATCAGCATTTAAAGAAAGTCCATTGAGTGTGCCTTAGGATATGCGTCACATGGAAACTGGCGCTACGCCAGGTCAAACAGTGACGTCATTATTTTTGATGTTGACATCACAACATGCATAGCGTAATTTCTGACAAACATGTTCTTGTTAAATCTTTTGAAAAATGTACCAGTCCCAAGATTCAATGAAAGCATTGTTTTGCTACAGTGAAAATATAAATCGTATCAGTCACTTGTGAAAAAATACGATATTTTCTTCACTGTAGAAAAATACCAATTTTATTCACATTTGATATGCATTGAATTCACTGTTTATGATAAGATAAAATTATATTCCGTTCTTTTTAGTTTCCCGCATATGCAGATGGGGACGGTCTTGTGAAATTTGATCCAGCTAGTAAAAAAATAACTGCAAAAATAGCTACAATAACGATCTGCTTTGAGAGGTCTGGTGATAAAACCATATTCATTAGTCACTTGCAAATAATTGTCTGCGACGAAGAAGGTAAGGGTCCTTTCATGCTAGTAACCCAAATAATTGAGCCGCGACATGAGATTTCCAACAATGCGGTATGTGCGACCAGCAAAGCCTCAGACCAGCCTGCGCATATGCGCAGTCTGATCAGAGCATTTGCTAGTCGCTTGAATATTCTTTGAGTGTTAAGCTACTGACTGAACATAATTTGGAGGTTCTAAGCTTTAAAGGAGGCTGTACAGGCTAGTCTGAGTTTACACTAGTCAAAATTCCACATTGTTGGAAATCTCATGTCGCGGCTCATTTGTAGGATTTTAGCTTCCCCACTGTCTTTATCACATCATGAAGGATGAAAAATCATATTTCCTTTTTCGTATTTACACTTTATATTTCACGCGAACAAATTAAGAATTGAGCTGTGACAACGTGATTTTCGATAATGTGGCATTTTGAAAAGTGTAGACTTGGAAGAGCCTGTAAAGCTTCCTGTTAAGCTTAAAAACTCCAAAATATGTTCAGTCTGTAGCCTTATACTCATAAAATATTCTAACGACTAGCAAAGGCTCTGATCAAATTGCCCGTATGCACAGGCTGGTCTGAGCCTTTGCTGGTCGCACATACCAAATTGTTAAAAATTTCATGTCACGGCTCATATCTCTTCAACGGCAAATGAAGACAATTGCTAATTTCTATACCCATTAGCAAAATTAAGACAGTTGCAAAATTTGCCACCAGCAAATGAAGACAATTGCAAATCGTATCACTGGCAAAGGAAGACATTTGCTATTAATTCCATCAGCAAATGAAGATAGTTGCAAATCTTTTCATCAGCAAATGAAGACAGTTGCAAATCTTTTCATTAGCAAATGAAGACACTTGCAAATTTCTAAATTAATTAGGAAATGAAGAAAATTGCAAATCTTTTCACCAGCAAATATAGTCAGTTGCAAATCTTTTTATCAGTAAATGAAACCAGTTGCAAATTATTTCACCAGCAAATATAGACAGTTGCAAATCTTTTCACCAGCAAATAAAGACAGTTGCAAAACTTTTCATCAGCAAATGAAGAAGGTTTCAAATCTTTTCACCAGCAAATAAAGACAGTTGCAAATCTTTTCACCAGCAAATAAAGACAGTTGCACATCTTTTCATCAGTAAATGAAGACAGTTGCAATGTTTTTCATCAGCAAAAGAAACCAGTTGCAAATCTTTTCACTAGCAAATAAAGACTGTCGCAAATCTTTTCATCAGCAAATAAAGACAGTTGCAAATCATTTCACCAGCAAATAAAGACAGTTGCAAAACTTTTCATCAGCAAATGAAGAAGGTTTCAAATCTTTTCACCAGCAAATAAAGACAGTTGCAAATCTTTTCACCAGCAAATAAAGACAGTTGCACAACTTTTCATCAGTAAATGAAGACAGTTGCAATGTTTTTCATCAGCAAAAGAAACCAGTTGCAAATCTTTTCACTAGCAAATAAAGACTGTCGCAAATCTTTTCATCAGCAAATAAAGACAGTTGCAAATCTTTTCACCAGCAAATAAAGACAGATGCAAATCTTTTCTTCTGCAAATGAAACCAGCTGCAAATCTTTTCACAAGCAAATAAAGACAGTTGCAAATCTTTTCACCAGCAAATAAAGACAGTTGCAAATCTTTTCACTCACCAGCAAATAAAGACAGTTGCAAATCTTTTCATCAGCAAATAAAGACCGTTGCAAATCTTTTCACCAGCAAATGAAGACTGTAGCATATCTTTACAACAACAAAAAAGACAGTTGCAAATCTTTCACCAGCAAATGAAAATATTTGGAACTCTACTCATACGCAAGTGAAGACAGTTGCAAATATTTTCACTAGCAAATGAAGATAGTTGCAAATCTATTCTTCATCAAATGAAAAAAGCTGCAAATCTTTTCATTAGCAAATGAAAACAGTTGCAAGTTTCTTCATCCGCAAATGAAGATAGTTGCTCAATAAAAGTACATCTAAGGGAAGGCAGTGGATAATCACGGTAAATATTAACCCCTTTCTCCATAATAACGCATGTTGAAGCCTTTGAAATATCATGTATTTGAAACAAATATGGAAAATTGAGCATTATCTCCGTTGGAGCAAAAGATCCATTTTTCACAATCTTTTCCAAAGTATTCAACCTTAACCTAATTTTTCTTGAATGTTTTCTATGTTGTCTAAAATAGATATCTAAAAAGCCTATGATGTAAAGGGTTAATAAGCATTAATGTAGACCCCATTACGCAGTTACCCACGTGCGTAATTAAAACTGTAACATTCAAGGGAGTTCACCTTATGAGGTAAAAGTGTTTTCCATGCCGTAAGGAACTGCTCTTAAACAGAAGATTACACTCCCTTTGAAGTTCCTATTATGAAAAGGGACGCGACTAAATCGAATCACTGATTGATCCAGTAGTCTCCCTTTGAAGTGCGTAACTTTTTCAGCGTTCTTGCCACGCCATTGATAAGTGAACATGAATCTAAGATTTGACACATTGTATGACATAACAATCACTTTAAAATGGCATTATTGTGCTCTTGATGTATTGTGGCTGTCTGTGTTCTGTGTTTCTTTCTCGTGGTGCCATGGGTAGGGTTGTTGTCTGGGATAATGGCATTTCCTGGTCATACTCACTTGCTTTTCGAATTAGCAAATCGTAAATGTGATGTTGTTACTTAACTCTTTTTATCATATGACGTCGCGTCTGGGAATGAAACAATGCCAAGCATGAAAATCGATAATCCACTAGTGGTTTTCAGATTTTCGAGAAACGTTGTCTAATAACGCTTTTAACGTCACCCATATTGCAAAATCCTTAAGTTTTTCACGCTAAAATATGATTTCAAAATAAGTTTAATGTCATATGATAAATAGAATCTAATATTCGTGCTCCTGTATTATTGAATTTAATAAACTCGTTGCTAAAAGAGATAAAATGCTCGACAAGCCTCGCATTGTATCTCATTCCCTCAACTCATTTTATAAATTCAATGAAACGTGAGTTCTCATGTTAGATCCTCTATACCTACTTGTGCTGTATACTGATAAGCTTTGCAAACAGTTTGGACCCAGATCCGACATTTTTCGGGCCTGGTCAGGAACCAAACTGTTGACGCTCTGATGGTGTTCAAGAAAGAATTTATTTTTAAAAAAGTTGTTTTTGAAAAAAACAACAAAAAAAACAGCAGACGACCAAAGACCATGAAGATTTCCAGGCAAGCAAATTTAATGATGTCATGACAGGGTTTGTGAAAGAGATTGAATCAAACAAGTCTGCTCAGCTACAGAGACTAGATAAACTATCAACATTTTGCACGTAAAAAGTGGAGTCATTTTGCTTACCTTCAAATAACAACGGACTTGATCTGATTGCATCAACGCGAACAAGCAAACTGTTATGTATCTTAGTTAGACTCCTTTTCCTCTGCTTAGCACTGATTTAACCTAGGATGAGCAATCCCAACCTGACTGAATTAATTTTGCATTGTATGTAAAGAATCAAAACAAATAAAAAAGAACAACAAAGTCAGGTTTTCTCGCGTCAAACTCAAAATAAAACGCAACGATTGGCTGCTTGCGGACACGTGTCCACAAGCAGCCAATCGTTGGGCTTTATTTTGAATTTGAGTTATAACCTCAAGGCCTGTTCAATTCTTGTGACTTGTATACTTGTATTATTCACAGAAATGTCAACCACGCCATCCACCACAGCTGCAGAACAAACAACCACAGCTGCAGAAGGAAGTACAACAGTTGGTGGACGTAAGCTTTTCAAGCCAGTAAAACCTGTCTAAAGTGGTCACGTAAAAATTGTCAAATTAAAGGTCTAAAAGACAAATTGTAGAGAGTATTGAAGAATGCTCCATGAGAGCATATACAATACCTTTAACCTGCATTAAGCGATAATGTCTCTTCTTGAAAACCATTTTTTGGGTAATTGTTTTAGTGGCAGCTTAAGACAGGTTTTACTGTAAGCTAATTGAGCCAGAAACCAGTTGACATGCGCATACAGAAAAGATTCAACCAGTGTGCACACACGCCCCGTCTGATCAGAGCCTTGGTGTTCTGATGTAAAGGGCTGACCTCTTGGTTCTCGTTTGTGATATCTAATTGTGACGTTGTCACTTTCCCATTGGTATCCTGAGTGCGGTGTGGTGCTTGATTGTATTGATTCCTAATATTTGCCCTCTTTCTTACTTCTTTCTGAAAAAAAAACAACAAAAACGTTGGACACTTGGCTACCCATGGAGTGTCTATACATGTAGCCAACCCTAGACCGCCAGCAAAATGCCATTTAAATGGCGTTTTGCTGGTGGGCCGATGATGGCCCGCTTAAAGTTATATTGATCCTCCCTCCCCTCATCTAATATAAAGACAGTTGTTAAAGTTGGATCCCCTCTGACAAAACTTCGTGGATCCACGCATGTAAATAAAGTATGAAGTCCTCATTCTTCAAAGCTTAATTTGGTTCAACTACCACCATGATCAGTGCTAGCACTCAACTTTTATCATGCATAGTGTCAGTTAAGCAAACGACATCAGCGTTACATTGCGATTATGCTCTTACCCATCAGTTTAAACATATGTTTTGGATTCTCAAAAGAGTCGTCTCACTAAGACGGTTCTTTTTAGTACCACAGCACATGTTTTGGTTTAGAAATAAAATCATTTTCAGTTACGCACTCTTACCTGGAGGCCTGGCTATGTATTATCATTTATGTTTATAAATAAGAGGCTATGAAAAATTAAAATTTCATCTGTAGCAAGCTGAAATATGATTCTTTTCGGATGCGCAGTCTGGTCTGCACCTTTGTTTAAGCAAATCCCTGAAAACAGGTTTTCTCACATCGAGTCCCATATATACATATAGTCTAGAGATTTTTTGGTCCATTTGGTCGATCATGTGCCCGTTGGCAAAAAGTATGTTTCTTCCTGATTTCAAAAAGAAAGTTTTCAATGCAAAGTACAAAAAAGTACAACAATTTTGTTACATCCTATCTACCCTGTACAATAGCAAATTTTGTTTTGTTCTCCATTTTTAAAGTGCGCTGAATAAGTAAACCAAATAATTGAATTTTTGCTAGGGTTGGCTGCCTCGGTACATTGGTAGCAATGCGATTTTCAGGGGATCAGGACCAGTGTTGCAACATAAACCCTATATTTTTGTGACTTTTGAGAATGTGTCCAGACCCCTGTACCCCCTCTGGATCAACCCACGACTAAACAACATCACTTAAATTTAGTTGAAGTAGCTACATCATGATACGGTTTTGTTAAATGTTGCAAAACAAAAATGACCTTATCCACTTTAACTTGGTCTCAAAGTGTTCTGCTCTTTCTAACTAAGAAAACAAGTGTCCACAATGTATGCCTCTGACAATAAGCAACAAAGTTATTGGATGTTAAAAGTGGTCAAATCTTTCATCTTGTCCACCTCTGTTCAATCGGAACTGCCTCGGCGAATTCCTCAAAATTCCTAGGATAAGACCACGGATGTACATCGAGGATCTACTTTGATAACGCTAGACGCTGATGTAACGGAAACCATGTAAATACAATAACAAGTGTGATTGCAGTAAAACAAACAGCTTAAATGAAGTTCATATTTTTTTAATAAAATATCGCTATAGCGATATTTTATTGAAAAAACATAAATTCATTTATTCTGCTGATTAAACTTTTCAGACAATCAGAATAATCGATTTAAATAGAGCTGAACCCACATGCTACATAATTATTTTCACTGCACCATTTCGGGCGAACAAAATGGAGCTTTTTGTTACATAGTGCTACGCATAATGCTCCTTACATACACCCGAGTCATGATCCGATTCTCGAATTGTGGGGGACTTTCCCGAATGCACATTTGTTCTGAATGTCTCCTGTCATTAACGAAGCATACATGAACCGGTGTGTCGGATCATCGACGAATAATGGATATTTTATGCCGTCACACGCTGCTATGGCAAACCATTGACAGTGTTAGTCATTGCTATAGCAGCAGGGGATAGTATATATTTATTGCATACCTTTTTGTGCAGCTTTAAGGCTATTCCTGCCGAGTAGCTGTGGATTAACTGGTGCACTGTTGCCCTTATGTCTCAGCCAACAGTGCATCAGGTTATCAACAGCACATACATATAGCTTTGACTGTTGCACAGAAAGGTTTAAAATAATTGTTTTGTTATCCAATTCATAACCTACTGATGAGAATAATGAAAAATATCAGCTTCGCAATACTGGTGCACCGATGTTTGGTTTACAATGGCAGATATATGGTATGATTTGGCCACTTTAACATACCAATAACTGTTGTAAAGTGTGAGTAATTATGAGGTGAAAATTTCTGTTTAGTAGCAACACTGCATATTGTATAGCAACTCCATTTAAACTACGCTACTAAGTTTAAAGTTTGACGTCATCAGTAATCAGCTTGTCACATGACTGGGAAACACGAGAAACAGTTCATCAAAAGTTGATTGATCAAACAGGCAGTGGTAGACAATTCGTTAAAGCACTCAAAATGCTTCATTATTTTTTATATAGAATGGTGGATAGTATTATGACCGGCTTTAGTCTATGGAAGTTTTGAATAGTAAATTCATGTGATGCATAATAAAAAGCACATTGTGTACCTCATGTGCAGACAATGTGCACATTAGGTGCACAAGTGATGTAAACATTAGTCCTAACTCCACTGTACCTGTGTGCTTAATATGTATCACAGGTCCAGATAGGGCCACGTGCCGATCCAGAGGGGGGACTGGGGTCCGGAACACCCCTGGAAAAATCACAAAAGTATAGTATTTTTAGTTTTTCTGGTCCAGATCCCCTGAAAAATTATGAAGCTATCAAGCTAGCCTTCAATGTTGGGTCGACATCAGCACGTCAGGGAAACGCCATTTATGATGATCCGCTTATAGTGCTATTTGGATCCATCCTTCTATCATTAACTAAATAAAAAGGAAAAAAAAACGTTGGCAAAAATAGTAAGTGAGTATGATCAGGAAATACCACAATCACAAACTGCAGATAACCCAATGGCACCGCGAGGAAGAGCCGATCTACCATCACGAGACATCAGTTTCTGGATCCGCGCATAAGGGCAGAGCTCTTTAAGTGTTAAATAAAAAAATGTGTTTAGAGTAACTTGGCCCTACCTTTTACTGTTGAAACCAAGACCTTTTTAAGGTTTCCTGGACAACAAATATAATTTAATGCATTATGAAAGGCAAAAAGCCTGTCAAAACGCACCAAACCATATTTTTCAAGAACAAAAATAATTAAAAAAACGTTTTAAGCTAATGAGGAGTGAGAGTGTCTACATGCAACTACAAGCAAACGGCCTTCCAATTGTGTGTCAATTATGGCCAAACATTGAATGATGACTTGGTAACTTTGTAAGTGGTCTGGTATTTGGAACAATTTTGTGAAAATCCCTACATCTTTGCGATATTTCAGGTGGGGTCCAGACCCCCTGCCCCCACCCACTCTTTTGAACTCTGCACATGTTGGCCAGCTGTCTTTACAGGTTGCAAAGTATTGTATTTTGTTTCTATTTAAAGCTAATCCTTGTGAGACCAACCCATGCTTGAATGGTGGATCATGTACAAAAATAGATTTTATAAGCTACGAGTGTTGCTGTACTGAGGATTATTATGGTGAACATTGTGAGAAAAGAAGGGCTCCTCCCCGACCCCCTGGTCCCTATGAAGGTTAGTATTTCCATATTGTGCAGTGTATCTCTTGGTAAATAAATATTTTGTCCTTAAATTTGGATATTTTCTTATGCAGTTCTTTTGGGTACTTAAAAGATTTGTACTATTGAGACGGTTCTTTTCTATACTCACAGCATATATTTTGGTTAGTGTAAAGGTATAAAACATGCACATTTGGATTTTAAGTTAATAAAGTAATTAGTTATCAGCTTATTGAGCATATCTTCCTAATCAAAGTCTACACATATCTTTGAGTTCAATTATCAATCGTATTAATTCAGATTGACACAAGTGTATAAAATGAGAGATAATATATTAAAGATAATTACAATGTTATCTAATGACATTGCTAAGGAGACCTAAAAAGAGCTCCTCCCTTAGCTCCACTATGGAAGACTATAAGAATCTATAATGAGTGAGGGTAGGATAGAAAATCCGTCCCGAGGATTGCCATTTGGCATTACAAGGCTTGCCGAGTGATGACAAAAGGTGATCCCGAGGAATGTTTTTTCCTATCTTACCCTCACACAAATAATGGATTCTTTTTCTTGCTCACCCCTCTTTTTACTTTAGTTTATAAAAAGCTTATACAAGTCCTTTTATACGCTAAGATGCAATTTCACAGGATGGCGTTACTTGACGTCCTAGGTAAGATAGCATGGGTAAGATAGGATTTTCTATCTCAAGGTAAAATCTTATCCGGTGTGCAAGAACATTTCTTATTCAAACATATCGTGATATTGTTTCCTATATTAAATTTGGGGAATGTGTACAAAACGACTCTTTCTGAAAAACTGCTACCACATTTTGACTGTAAGACGTGCCTTGAAATGTTGTTAAAGGGTACTTCTGACTATTTCTGAAGTTAAATATTGTCTGGATAGAATTTTGTGTCAAGTCAATTTTCTAAAATTTAGCTCCTTGACTATTGTTATGTCTATTTTTGAAAATCCCCTTTAGACCGGTTTCACTGCATACAATGTTGAAGAAGGTGATAATATTAACCCTTAAAGCCCCAATCGCTTCAAAAGTCGTCTGCTTTTCTCATCTGCTGAAATGTTTAAGAAGCCTCTATGGCAAACAGTGTTGACCCAGGTCAGACTGCTCCTATAAGAGCAGTCTGTCCTGGGTCCACGCTGTTTGCTTCTATACTTAATTTGTCAGTAATGCTAGGCAATTATTTGCAGCAGACGACTTCAGCAGACGATATTTTCAGATGCATTTTTTTTCTTGGCGCTTTAAGGGTTAGGTTGAAAATCAGTTTATAAAATAATTATTTGATTTGTTTTCCTTAGAATGTATTGACCCTGAGGACCTGAAAGGACTACTTTATTTTGGAAGCGTGAACTGGACCACTTCTGGCTTAGCATGTGATCTTTGGAGCAAGCATGGTCGTGGAGCAGAGGATCTTTATGATGATGGGAATGCATGCCGTAACAGACTCCATGGTTTTCATGGGAGAGAACATCCATGGTGCTACACATCAGAAGGACATGGTAGCTGGCAATATTGTAATATCATGATTTGTGGTAAGTGCTGTTAACATCTGATCTTGTCATCTGCTGAGATGTTTATGAACCCTCTTGGGCAAACAGTGGGGGCCAAGATTAGACTGGACCCGTAGGAGCAGTCGAATCTGGGTCACACTGTTTGATTTTATTCTTATATTAGTCAATAATGTAAGCAAATAAATGTAGCAGACGACTTGAGCATGTGGCTTTTTAAAATTTATTTTGCAGTTGCTTTTGGGTTACCTCTAAAGCACTTATATACACCTTTATTGTGATCTTTCATGTAAAGATCGCATTTGTATTCGACCAAGATTTGAACACAGTTTTAGCATCATTATTGTATATTGAATGTTTGTTCATTGGGTCAAATGCTAAAACATGTCCAAAAAGACATAGGTCATGACCCCATGTATGAAATGGCTCATAATCTTGAGCTGTCAGCTTGAGCTATCTCACAATGGTTAACATGTTTCGATTGATATATGTAAAAAAATAATCTGGAAAACGTGTCTTACAAATTTAAGTCACCTACAATATAAGAAAACAGCAGACTTGTTTTATGGAGTCTGTTCATGAGAACTAATGGAAAATTCAACCATTCTCAAGCCCCCTAGTATCGGCCTAAGCAGTATTCTGCTTTCTGTCAGAACCCTATCTTACGGCCACCCAACATGACGTTTGTCATCTGCTTTCTTATCTGCTAATGTTTTAGTAAGCATATATAGGAACAGTCTAAACAGCTCCCTGGGAGCAGCCTTGTCAGAGTCAAAATAATTTTCTTCCATAAGATCTAGAATGAGGTGCACTTGAATATATGCAACAGATGTAATAAGCAGACATATTTCAGGACACACATATTGGCACTGCCTGCCAGCGGCGAAGTAAGTCATCTGCTACTAATCAATTTAAACAGTTTGACCCAAACCAGGCCTGACTGACAGATTTTCGGGCTTGATCTGGATCCTAAATGAGCACTTAACCTAGTTAGCTATCACTTAAACTCCACAATGCCCCATAGCACAATCAGTATTGAGACCAATATCAGATTCAGGGGTCGTTAGTTGGCTTCCTGGGCCTGGTCTCATACTTTTGTAGGGATTAGTGTTACAAGCAGAAGTATGCGCACAAAGTGCTGGTAAACAGCTTCGTTAAACTTGCTCAGGAAAATATTGTTAGATGAACTAACTGTCTTGACGTGACCAGAGCTGTTGACTGGGAAGTAAAGCCACAAACCAAAACATTTAAGCAACAAAAAGGTGGGCATTTCAGCAAAACAGAAAAAGCCCTTTAGAAATTTTGATTGGATTACCTGTTTATCTGTGAGTGGGTACCCTTTACCTTAAAACCATTTAAACAGAAAATGTCAACGTAAAAGTGCGATTTTTTCATCCTTCAGTTTCAATATATGTTTGTGTGCTTAAAAGAACCGTCTCATTGAGACGGTTCTTTTGGGTACCCCAAACCTATGTTTTCGTTGAGAAATAAGAAAATACTTTTTAGTTACGCACTTTTATTTGGGGCCTGCCTTATGTAAGCCATATTAAACATTGCTCAATTGATAATGAAACAACTAGGCCTCTAAGATAAGAGTACTTATCAGAAAATTATTTGTCTTTTTTTCAACCAAAACATATGTTGTTGGTATGAACCCTCTCGATGAGACAGTTCTTTTGAGCACCAAAAGCATATGTTTAAACTGACGAGTAAGAAATAAAAAACTACAATTTTACGAAAAAAAATCGCTTAACTGGCCCTATGGTCAACCTGCGCAGAACAGTACATGCTTTTGGAGATCTGTCATTCCTTTCTTATAATTTCACAATCGGTGGATTTCTGATGAAATTCACAGGCAACACCTTTTCTAAGGTTTTGACGCTGGCGCATGTACATGTAAGTTCATGATTTTTATCTTGATGTAATTTATAGTTTGAAATTTATGTAACACATTCAAGAAGGGTAAATCTAAGGGTGACCAAAATACCTGTCCCATTTATCGTAACAATCTTTTAGATGCCAATTCTATTAAAGATGCAAATCACCAAGTTTGCCACAAAGATGGTGATTTTCAAGCGAATTTCCAAAAACAACGAGCCTCTTATAGATGCCCACCCACGAATGTTGAAAAAAGATCATCTTATGCAGAAAAGTCTCAAATTTGTTATTAACAACAAAAGTCTAGTCCTTCACCAACAACAAAAGTCCCTCTAAGGTACATTGTTTTTGACTCTTCTTTCATTTTGGTCGAAAATACCAAAATTCGATATCAATTTGTGAACCCTGTACCGTGTTAAAGCTGTTCCCTTTGCCCTGGAAAGTGCAAAATCAAAGTTATATTGATACCTATTGCCCATACAACCGTTTTCAATGACAATAGTCTACCGATTTCGGTGCACAAGTGGCTTCAAGATGGCGACCCTTACCGAGAAATTTGAACTACATGATGACATTTCTCGCACTTGTAGCCTCTAATAGATGCTCGCCCTGTATCTCCGTGAAAGCTGATTATTCAAATAAATGACCAGGTCCTCTAAGAGAATTTTTATGGTACCTGTACAAATGACCTACCTGCTTTTTTACTAAATGGTCCACTTTTAAAATGCTGTCCTGTATTGGAATATGTTTTTTTGCCTTTCCGCTCAAATGTTGTGTGGCAGCCTGAATGGATGCAGTCAACCCTATGTATTCTAAAAACCTATAAACGAGTATTTTTGCAAACAGTGAAGACGCAGATGTAATGCAGCATTATGCTGCATTTCATCATTATCTACAATGTTTACAAACGTAAAAAGGATGTTCAGACAAAATAATACATTATTTTGTGAAAATTACAACCTGACGAACAGTGTTTCATTTTTGTGCAAAGATCATCTTTACCTAAATTAACAAATTGTGTTGTCTCTGATGAAATGCAGCATTAGGTGGCATTTAGGTTCATTAGCCCTTTCCTTATTCGAGAAATAAGAAAATTAATTTTTGATTACGCACTCTTATCTGGAGGTCTGTAAGGTGTATTTTTTAAATCTTTCATTAATGGGCTACATTTATGAAATACACCCGGAAAATCCAATGCCACCATGCTATCCTAGTTATTCAAGTATTCCTTGATAATATCAACTATTATATACGATATCTACCTAAAGTCTGTTGTAAAAATAACACCATCAATAAAAGCTTGCCACGCTCATTTTAACACTGAACTGAATTGACATTTCATTGCTGCATACAAATAATGCATGCGCGGATCCAGGAAGTGTTTTCAGAGGGGGTCCAACTTTGATTGTATTTTTTTAGTTGTGAGGACATCCAAATACCACTCAAAGGGGGCCATCATCGGCTCGCCAGCAAAATGCCATTTAAATGGCGTTTCGCTGGCGTGCAAATGATGGCCCAACATTGAATGCTGGCTTGGTAGTTTTGTGATTTTTCAGGAGATCCAGACCAGTATTGCTAAAAAAAAACTATATTTTTGTGATTTTTCAGGGGGGGGGGTCGGACCCCATGTCCCCACCTCTGGATCTGCACATGTAATGTGATAAATCTAAGTAACGTATGATGATCATAGATGATGTATGCATTACAGATTTCACATGCATAACAGCACCCTATGGCACTAACCAATAAAGGGATAACTGTATTCTAAATTTTCATTTGGGGAGGTATATCGCTGGATATACGGTGGGAAATTAGTATTACGGCGACGCGTGAGCAGAGCCATAAAACGTGATTTTGAAGCGTATATCTGTCGATATACCTCCCCAAATGAAACGTTTTGATATGGTTATCCCCATTCTAATGCACTTCTGCAGTTTGAGCTCCAATTAGAGCGATTGCAAGCCACATAAAACCGCGCGTCATCCAACGAAACGTGACGTAATTAATGATGTCAAAACAATTTCAGACAGTATATCGCAGGACATACTGTCGCAAATTTTTGACGTTATCCAATCAGACGTCGCGTTACTAACTCATGTGCATTAGAATACACTATTAAGACACTTTGATAAAAAGCATGCATTATTAAGCTACTCTAGCAATAGCAATTTAAAATCTGGCCAGATGCCACCATGGTGTCGTGGATAAACCACCAATCACCTTGTCAACAAGGGGCCCCTGTTTTCGTCCCCAGGGTCACCAAACTGTCAGATGAGACATTAAGTCGTATGACCCTGTCTCCATATACCACAACATAGCTCTCAGTAGGACACTAAACTGAAGAACTACAACAACAAGGCCAGTCACTATTACACAAGCATAATAATATATTAAATCTGTTCTAACTGTAATATTGCCATTCTTATTTAGGCCTCATCGTGAGAAAAACTGTCTTCTGGGTTTCCGACAAACCGCTCAACTCCAGAGGCTGGCTAGAAAATAGAAATTTCGCTGGGTGCAAGTTTTGATATGATGCTTAACAAAAAGCGACCAACTAAGGCGCTGATCAGGCTGCAAGGATGTGTAGGATGGCCTGTGCCTTTGTTGTTTTCAAACCCCCAAAGACAAGCTTTCATGTGTCGAGGCCCGATTAACATTGTAAATTTTTAACAATTTCAAAGCTGAACAATCCATCATGAAAAAAGCTTGTAGAGAATAATTCTGATCATGGGCGAATCCAGAGGTGGGGGGACAGGGAGTCCTGACGTCCCCTGAAAAATCACAAAAATATAGGATTTCTTAGCAATTCTGGCCCAGATGCCCTGTAAAACTTTAAAGCTACCAAGCCAGCATTCAATGTTGGACCATCATCGGCCCACCAGCGAAATACCATTTAAATGGCGTTTTGCTAGCGGGCTGATGGTGGCCCGCTTAAAGTGGTATTTGGATCCTCTCTGTACTCATCAGCTAAAAAGAAACAAAATCAAAAGTAGTCAAAATTGGACCCCCTCTCATAAAACTTTCTGGATCTGCGCATGCTGATGCACTTGCTTTTATAACATGGCATCAGATTGGATAACGATAATACAGAGGTTGCATATGATGTCATACACCTTGGGTTATCTTTCTTGCTGGAGACACTCAATGATGTTTTCAACTATATCTTAATGTACTTTGAGCGTATTTCTTTTCCTTTATCTATAAGTAAACTAAGATAAAACCTTAAGTATTCAATTTTAAGAGCCTTTATAACATATTGCCGTTTCAAATTTCAGACTCTTTTTAACAATGCGTAATCACCTGATAAAATAATTAAAACTGTGTACACAACCCTGGATATTGTATGGTCTCCAATATGGTGGATCAAGGAAGAAAAATCTTACAAAGTTTTGGCTTGTGCAACCTCTCTTTTTGATGCGATAGACTGATGGAAATATACTGAACGAAACTTCTAAGCCGCCAGTTAACAAAACACATTTTTTCAATATAGCTCTTTATTATTAAACTATTTAAAATGATATTTGGCACAGTATATTTGGGCACATGTATCCGTCGATAGAACATAACACAGTTTGATTCAATAAGGATGTTCAGTTATGCGTAACGATAGAGTATTAATACCAGTTTTGCACGTGGCGCACAATACAAAATGTTTTCACCTTGTGTATACTCGTATTTTGTATCGACAACTATCCGACAACTTTATTTAATCAGAAAAAATGCCAACGTTTGGGTTGTATGTGCATAAAATAGAGGGGTCGGGCTGTGGGTTCAATTGAAAACGGGGCCTCACTGAGACTGATTCATTATTTATCAAAAGTTTGACATGTTTTGATAGAGCCGAAAGTTTACACCACAACGTGTCGGTCATCTTTCATTTTTCAACTCATATGCCGAGAAAAATCGACAAAAACTGAGTATTAAGTACGCCATAAAATGTCCTGTATAGTCCACCATACTTTGGTTCGGTGATGAACAAATGCAGCATTGGAACACCGGAAGTGTCGAGATTAATGTGCAGTTCACAATTAATGGGTGACGGATGTTTCAATAATATTGTAGACAAAAACATTTCATCACCAAAAACACATTTCTTTGTTCTTTTAAGCCATATGGGCCTCCATAGGAGAACTAAATTGCATGAAAATTGCTACTTTATGACAAAATAAACACGATAGTATTCAATAATGTCCATTTACAGCATCAGAAAGTTTCAATAATATTGTTGACAAAAACATTTCATCTCCATAAAGCATTCTTGTTTTGTTTTATGTCATATGGGCTTCCATAGGAACATTCTGGATTACCTGAAAATTCCTACTTAATAAAAGCGAAACCCAAAAATGTTCAAAAATGCCCATTTATAACACCATAAAGTTGGTGTTTTTCACTTTAGGTCCCTGGAATACTCGGTTTTAAGCGATGAGTTCAAATTTTAGCGTTTGTGTGAAAAGGAAATGCGATGGTGCTTTTATACAGTCTATCAATTGAGCATGTTAATTTCAATTTATGAAAATGAAATTTTGACAGGCTCTGTTTATTTGCTTTTTCAACTTTGAGTGTAAATTGTAGCCATATATGTTTTATATATGTTAAGAAATATGAGAAAATATTGAGTGGCGGTTTAGAAGTTTCGATCAGTATAGATGATGTCATTAACGCCATAATGTTTTGTTTGATGTAGTGCGGCTTTATGCAGCTTGCAGCAACGTGCTTGCAACATTCCCATTTGAGACGAAACTGCAGAAATGCATTGGAAATTGGGATGGTAACCATATTCAGAATTTTATTTGGGGACCTATATCTTCCGATATACGTACAGAAATCACGTTTTATGGCTCCCTTCGCGCATCGCAATCCAAGGATTTACCCCCAAATAAAAAAAAATAATAATACTGTTACACATTAACCTGATGAATATTGTTCTCACTAGTTTAGCTGCTCATGTTGTTAATTTATGATATATAAAATTAGGGGATAACTGTATTCAAATTTGTCATTTGGAGAGGTATCTCGTTGGATATATGGTGGGTTTAGTTTTATGGCGACACGCGAGCAGAGCCATTTTAATTGATTTACATGTACGACTGTATATCATAGGATAGACTGTGGCAGAGTTTGAACGTAAGCTAATCAGACATCGCTTAAGAGCATTAGACATTTTATTTTTGATTGGAAAGACATTCTTCCTTTATCAGAAGCATGATAAATGAGCCCAACATGAGATTTTAAACAATGTGGTGTGTGCGACCAGCAAAGCCTCAGATCAGTCTGCGCATAGGCGCAGACTGATCAGAGCCTTTGCCAGTCGCTTGACTATTCTATGCGTGTTAAGCTACTGACTGAACATCATTTGGGGTTTCTAGGCTTAAAAGGAGGTATCATAGGCTAGTCTGAGCATACACTAATCAAAATGCCACATTGTTGGAAATCACATATCATGGCTCAAATATAAACAGTGCCGTCTGTTTTAAGTTCATAGGAATGAACGATGTTATCTATTTTATAAGTTACCTCTTATATTAATTGCATTGCGGCACGTTGCTTTATAAACATTGTCTATCGCAGAGCATGTACCTTTATCAGGTCATGATGACGTTGCGAATGACACTGAATCAACACTAAAATAAAAAATTACGTCATAATCGGTGGTTTGAAGTTTGAAAACATGGGTAAACTGATAAATGGAATACCAAGTTTGTGTCTTTTGATATCAAGTTTACCAGGCTCCGCTTTGAGATCGCATGTTGAATAGCTCAGCAATCCCTTTGATGTCAACTGGAGTTCTGAAAGCCTTGCCTGCTAAACTTGATAGCAAAAGACACTCACCTAGTATTCTCTATATCTTAGCAAGAATCGCAATTAAACAAGCGTTCTCAAAGCCTTGCCTGGTAAACTTGATTTCAATTGACACTCACCTAGTATTCTCTATATCTCAGCAAGCCTCGCGATGTTAACAAGAGTTCTCAAAGCCTTTTGTGGTAGACTATATATCAAAAAACACTCACCTGGTATTCTCTATATCTCAGCAAGCTTTGTGATGTCAGCAAGCGTTCTCAAAGCTGTGCCTGGTAATCTTGATATCAAAAGACACTCAGCTGGTTTTCTCTATATCGCGGCAAGCCTCGCAATGTCACCAAGCATTCTCAAAGCCTTGCCTGGTAATTTTTATATCAAACGACACTCATCTAGTATTCTCTATATCTAGGCAAGCCTCGCAATGTCAACAAGCGCTCTCAAAGCCAAGCTTTGCAAACTTGATATCAAAAGACACTCACCTAGTATTATCTGTATGTTGGCAAGCCTCATGATGTTAACAAGCGTTCTCAAACCCTTTCGTGGTAAACTTGATAACAAAAGACACTCATCTAGTTTTCTCTATATCTCGGCAAGCCTCCCAATGTCAGCTAGCGTTCTCAAAGCCTTGCCTGTTAAATTAGATATCAAAAGTCACTCACCTGGTATTCTCTATATTATGGAAAGCTTTGTGATGTCAGCAAAAGTCATCAAAGTCTTGCCTGGTAATCTTGATATCAAAAGACACTCACCTAGTATTCTCTATATGTCGGCAAGCCTCGCAATGACAACAAGCATTCTCAAAGCCAAGCTTGGTAAACTTGATATCAAAAGACACTCACCTAGTATTTTCTATATAAGTGAACAACAAATTATCAAAGAAAATATGTAAACAACCAATAAAGTGTCATTGGAGCATTAAACCGATTGTACACCAATAGATTCTTCCTTCTGGCTGGATAAAATACACTTGGGATAGTCCATTATACATATCTGGTGGTGTCAGATTTGAATTTTCAAAAAATATCGTATGCTTTTGTTTGAAGATCTCGATTTACCTTTACAAACAGTTTGGGCCCTGATTGAACGCATTATTATTCTGTATTTTATTTGGGATGTCACTCATTTGTTAAAACACCTGTTTAAGGGTTTGCTGAAACCAAAGGATAAAAAAGGTATGTGCAATTATTGGGTGCCTCTTCGCAAGAAAACCTGTTTCAGAGTTTCTGACAAAGAATATTTCAAACCAGTCTCCTCAGCTACAGAGACCAGCTAGAATTTTGAAATTTTAACTGTAGCAAGTTTATGTATGATGCGTTACAAAAAATAACTAACAAAGGCGCTAATCAGACTGCGAGGATGCGCAGGCTGGTCTGCGCCTGTGTTGTTGTAAACCCCCGAAGACAGGTTTCACGTGTCCAGGCCCAGGTTTTTCTAATGCACTTGAGTTTATAATGCAACACTGGATAAACGTCAAAGTTAATGTAATGTCAGAAATAGTTTGTAGTCAATTATTAGTCTTCACATTTCATTGGATGATGCGCAGTTTTATGTGGCTTGCTATTCTCAAAGGAGTACGTGCATTAAGAGGCTATTTTGCCCCCCTATGAGGTCAAAAAATAAAAGTTGCTCTTCACAAGTTTCTTCTTATTAGTTTATTAGAACAATAGCCAAAGTGTAAGAGTCTGGCATTGATTCGACTTTTACCGATGCTATGGTAACAAAAATGGTCGCCAAAGTAGGATGAAAATAGGAAAATGACCATTTTGGAGCAAATTTGAGACATGTGACAGAGGAATTAATATAGAGCACAAGCAAATACCAAAAAATATTTTAACAGATGATGAGAATTATCACGGCACACAATATTTTAAAAGGATTTTTTGGTATTTGCTTGTGCTGATATCTAATTCTTAAAAAATCGGTCTCCAAAAGCCTCAAATTTGGCTTAAAATGGAAATTTCTCTATTTTAAGCCTATTTTGTCGGCCATTTTGGTTACCATTGCAACTGGTACAAGTAAAATAAATGCCAGAATTTTACACTTTGGTAATTCTTCTAATAAACCAATAAGATGAAATTGGTGAAAAGCAACTTTCAGTTTTTGACTCAAGAGGGGGCCAAAATAGCCCCTTAATGCACGTACCCCTTTGAGACCGTTATAATACTTATTTAGGTGCCCATTTCGGAGGTATATCATATAATTATATAATTATATAATATATAATTATATAATATATAATTGGAAATCAGCCTTTACAGATTTGCTCACACATGGCCAAAAAACTAAGACCAAATATTGAACTCATTGCTTTCCACTATATTTACATTTTATTATAAATATCTAAAATATAGAAATTATTTATTTCATTTTATCATATCTAATCATGTCAACTTTTTTGTTTTTTAATGCCTTTCATGAGGCTATGGACGGTTGCAAAAATCTAAAGATTCATAAAAGGCTTGGTTTGAAAATGTAAATATTTATGGTATATCTTTCTGTTTCAGGTGGAGATGAGCCAAAACCATATCCAGAGTACCCAGGTATGTATTGTTAGTGAAAGGGATACTTACCAATATCAGTGAATATTGTTCCACTTTGGGACAATAGCCCTAAAGTGCCCCTGTTTGAGGCAATACCCACATTTGTCAATGTAAAAACCCAAAATTGTCCCTGTGTGTGACAATAGACACAAATGGGAGCGCAATGGCTCAGTGGTAGAATGCCTGGCTTGAGAATGAGGGGCTGTGGGTTTGAGCCTCTCAGGTGTCACTGTGCTGTGTCCTTGAGGAAGAAGAATAATCCTAGCTTAGGACTGGTTCAACCCAGGAAGAACCGTTGCTCACAATGCGATAAACCAGACAGATAAAAAAATCCTTGCTTGACATATAAACAGGACTTCATCTTCCTCAACTGACTCTTAAAATGGTGGCATTAGCAGCAACCTCTTATAATATTTTTTTATCTTTCCACATAAGTCCTGTTCTACCTTAAACAATATTTGATTTCTTTTACATACATATGCGCAGACGCGCATACTGATCAGAGCCTTAGCTAGTCGCGTAAATATTCTATGACTGTTAAGCTACTGACCAAACATAATTTGGAGTTTTTTTTAACTTAACAGGAGGCTGCACAGGCTCATCTGAGTCTACACTTGTCAAAATGGCACATTTTTATTAATCACATGTCACGGCTCATTTTTTCAGGTTGTTACAATAAAACAGAAAGTGACAAGTATGAGGGTCCAGTGTTTTCTACCCTGAAGGGGGAAGTATGTGACAACTGGCTTAATCATCAAAATGGCGAATACAATTATAATGACAATCTGTGCAGAAATCCAGAACCAGAGCATTTTGAACGACCATGGTGTTTCAATCAACATGGAAAACGTCGCGTTTGTGATGTTCCTGAATGTGGTAGGTTAATTAATTAACCCTTTATGCATTAATGAATGTTTCCTTCATGTTTGATACAGTAAACTCGGGATGGTCCATTGTTTATATCAAGGGGTCATATGATATAATATTCAAGTAAAATTGACAAGTTAAACGAGACTTAACAGATGTTAATTCTGTTAATTCTACCGAGAATCACATGAGTGTATTTATGGGCTTTGTCTTGGAAAATTAAGGGATTGCTTCGAATCTTTGGCTTGAAGCAGTGAAATTCATACCCCAAATTCTCTTCTTATTGACTTGACGACTAAAGAAACCTTAACAGTTTTGTTTGTTTCTAACTCATTAATAACAAATGGGCTTGTCGCAAGAAACCTGTCTTCGGATGTTTGCGAATAATAAAGGCCCAGACCAGCCTGAGCATCCGCAGAGTCTGATCAGCACCTTTGTTATTGACTTTTTAGAAAGCACCATGTCTATGTCGTTTTGAGATCTATCAGAAAGTGGGAGTCCATAACAGAATTCCTACAGAAACTGTTTTATGATTTTTCAAAGGAAGGGGGTGAGACCATCTGTCCTGCTCTGGATCCACCCATGATTTGATATTGTTGAAACCAACAAGCAATTGTTGTGCATGCTAGATTGTTTAATAGAGTCTTCTATAAAAGGTGTATACCTTTATGGGATTTTCTTTGCCCCCTGGGTAATTTTGCATGTTTTTTGTCCTCTGCTTATTTGTTTCAAAATCAACTTTTTTCTAAAATTTCTTCAAGTAATATCATCAGAATGTCAAATAGTTTGGAACCAGACCAGAACCTAACAACTCTCAGTCCTTGTCTAAGTCCAAACTGATTGCACAGATTATCAGCAGACCACACAAGTAAGCAAAGAGTTAATTTGTCGCAGAGAGTGCCATCGACTGCTTGACGTTGTCTTTCTCTATATGACCAATCGACAGTACTTAAGATGTGTAGTAATTGGTAATAAAAAAGTGTCAGTTTATTTGTCTTCTTTTGCACTAATTAAGATTTGATAACCATATTTCCCTAACCTACCCATAGTGCCAAAATAAAACGGCTGCTAATTATACGTAGTTTACAGTTGTGAGTGGAATGCTGGATTGATGTGTTTGCTTAATTAGCAAATTGTAATTGAAATATATTTTTTATTTATCATTTCAGCTACTGATGAGCCAGAACGTAAGTCAATATAGCAAACGTTTTTGATTATAAATTGGGATTTTATTCTTGTTCATCATTTGTAACATTCGTTTTGGTGTTCAAAAGGATTATCTCAGCGAGACAGTTCATTTGAGTACACACATAATATGGGAAACACATTGCATCAGTGGTAGAGTGCTTAACTCAACATTGAGGGGTTGCAGGTTAGAGCGTCAATGGCAGCACCATGTTTTTTCATTAAGCAAGACACAATTCATTTGCTAAGTTCTGGTTCAGAAAGGCTAATCCCAACAGTACTGATAAAATGTTAAAATCAATCAAACAAAAAACCAAATAATATATCTTAAGTCAAGTCACAAATCTCTTGATGATGCTACCAATGGCATAATGTCACCAGCAGGAAGCACTCAGTTTCATGTATCATATGAGAAGTAGGTGTTTTTTGAATGGTACAGTACCATATTTTAACTCACTTGACCCATAGGCTCAAGGTGAGCTGTTGTGATTTTTTAATGTTCGTCCTCCACCACCCGTGGTCTGTCAACAATTTGACATAAACAACATATCCTTAAACCACCATGTGGATTGTCACCAAACTTCACAGAAATGAACCTTGGATGGTCTCTTTTCTAAGTTGCTCTAAGAATGCTATTCCATCGTCAAAAACTTATAGTCAGATTTTAAGATATTTTGGTATATATGGTAATCAATAATTCTTTAAATTATTTGATTGGTTGAAAAACATGGCCACCAGGGGATGTGACCAGTTTTTTCCTATGTTGATAAAGAGTCTAGAGAAAAATTTAAAGCTTTTCTAGTCTGAAACCAAATAGAAATGTTGTAAGGAAGACAACACTTGCATAAGTTGTTGTCTTTGACTTACTGGTGGGTATGCTGTTTAGTGGTGAAAAGTAAATATAGAATTAACTCCCATAGAAATCACTTGGCACATGACTGATGTGAATGGTGATAATAGCTCAAAGTATTCCAAAGTGGCAAACTGGTCAGCAGAATTCAAACGTGGGCAATTCTCCTTAGAAAATGACCCAAGTCTAGGTTGCCCTGCTGATGTCATCAGCCAGGAGATGATCGACCAAGCTAAAATGCTTGTGCTAAGCGTTTGTGAATCAAAGTTGCCAAACTTCAAAGTTCTGTTGCTGTAACTTTTACCTTGATTTATTTGGCTTAGCCTTTGTAAAATAATTGAAACCAAGCCACAAGGTTATAAATTCTTTTCATGCTCATCAAGCTGAAGTTTTCACACCTAAAAAGTGATTAGAAATATTTTAACGTCATTTCCTTTTTTCATAAATATAATACTTGTTATCCTGTATTATTGAATTTATTAAAATCGATGCAAAAAAGCGATACAAATCAATAATACATGAGCACACATGTAAGGTGCTCTATGCATACAATTCTAATGCACTTGATTTTGTAACGCAATGTCTGATTGGATAACGTCAAAAATGTGCAACAGTATATCCTGTGATATACTGTCCGAAATAGTTTATGTCATTAATTACATCACATCTCGTTGAATGGCGTGTGACTTTATGCACCTTCCAACATACCAATTCGAGAGGAAAATGCAGAAGTGCATTAGAATGGGAGTAACCATATTCCAAATTTTCATTTGGGGAGGTATATCGTCGGTTATACGTTTGGAAATCAAGTTTTACGGCTCTGCTCGGGCGTCGCAGTAAAACTAAATGTCGGACCGTATATCCGACGATATGGTATGAAAACTTTGAATACAGTTATCCCCTAATTCACCACTTTCTAATTTGCTTTCTAATTGGTTTCACTTTTGTTTTGCAGCAGAAAAAGCTCAATGCAAAATCTCATCTGACCTAAAGCCTTGTGCGTTAGAAATCATATTGGAAGGAAATTGTTTTTACAAAGGGAAGACTAACGTGGGCTGTGATTTCGATCTAACACGAATAGATAGAGAGACTTACGAAGTGTGGATAGAAGGTAGTGGCGCTGTGAATGTAGAATTTATGAATGATGATAATAAGTAAGTGTATGTCATAATAACAAGTCTGGGGGCACTACTATGGTTGTCCATAACACACTTTTGTTACGATAAGCCATAACACTTTAATGCACCATAACAGACTATTTAAATTTTCACTGCTAGATGGCACCATGAAAAGTGTGATGGAGCATTATAACGTTTAATTTTTCTAGTGCGATGGTAGACCATTACATAGGTATCAAATCTCTAAAACTTTTCTCTTACCTTACTCATAGAAAAAGTTCAGCTTCTTACCAACTTAAGTGTCCACCTCTTAGAACAAGCATTGTCAGACAGTTAAATAAAAAAAACAGAAATATTTTAGTGCTTTTCTCTAACGAAATAAGAGACAAATACATCTCTATTTTACCCTGAAAATTAGGTCATGATTCTTGAATCATTTACCAGTATGCTAACCTTTTCATGTTTTTTATCAAAAACCAATCACTCTTGACGTCTATATGAGCCTCAAAGTGCTCTTGGCAGTGCCATTTTTCAGTTTCTATAGGGTGTGCCCCAAAATGTCTACTTTTAAGATTTAATGAAAAATGGTAGCTTAATGAAGGTCTTAAGTTTTGCAGAATGCTCACCTTGTAGCATTCTGCAATACTTTTGATCTGAATTAAGCGATGATAGGTATTGCAAAAAAATTGCTGTTCTTTTTGAGTGGCCACTCCAGACAGGTTTTACTGTATGGTCACTTTTTATGGAAGGGGTATAGCAAATTTGAACAGTGCACATATAATCATCGGTTGAGAAAAGAAAAAAAAATAGTGTAAAATTGTGAATATTTTCAAATTCATTGTAACATTTGTTTTGGGGTGCTTAAAAGAATTGTCTTTGAGTGACAATATTTTTGATTACCTTTAACATATGTGTTGGCTGAAAAGGTAATTTTAATTGCACACAAGAAGGTTTTTGTTTTAAATAACTGTAATATAACTTATGTTACCTCTATTTCAGATGGGAAGACCAGAAGTGTGGCATCACAGTTGAAGTTGGATTTAACAAAGCTACTATTAAAGTTCCAATGTGTCAAATGTGCTCTGTACTTATACATGAAGAACACATGGCCAACCCTAGTGATGAATGCCCTGGACTGCCTGGAAGTTATGTTCCATAAGACACACAATAAGGATAAATCTGATAATGACAAAATATTGGCTACCATTGACGTCATAATAACGCAAGCAAATCTTTAGACAGATCTATGAGTTTTCCGAAAATGTAATCTAGACCCGTCAATGTTTATTTTTGTCCTGAAAATGTCATCTATTTTTACGTCTGCTGCATATTTTATCATGGAAGCAAACACTATGGCCTATAAACTTCAGCCTACTGCTGCAATTGTTGCAAATAGTTTGGACCCAGATCAGGTGCAAACACTTTGGATCCAGATCAGGTCCAACATTTTGTCCAACCTGATCTGGATCCAAGCTGTTTGACTCTGTGCTGTTTTCCTATAAATTTCAGCCCAAGATCAAGCCCAAAAAGTTTGGATCCACTGTGGCCTATAAACTACTGCTGCGTATTTTATCATGGAAGCAAACACTATGGCCTATAAACTTCAGTCAACTACTGCAATTGTTTGCAAATAGTTTGGACCTAGACCAGGCCCAAAGAGTTTGTCAAACCTGATCTGGATCTTAACTGTTTGACTCTGGGTTGTGCTCCTGGAATAATATTTTTAAAAGGTTGGGGTTTTTGGACTGGACTAAAAGTAAAATTTATCTCATGACGTCGCCTCTGGGAATGATGTAACGCCATGCAATAAAATCGATGAACCACTAGTGTTTAGCAGATTAGTAGCATTACAAAATGATGACCATTATAACGTTGCATAAAATATGACCAAATCTTGATGGCTTTATCCTAAAATGTGATTTTAAGTAATTGTGTTGTCATGTAGAAAATAGAATCTAACATTGGACTGCTCCTGTATGATTGAATTCTCTAAACTCGTTTCGAATAAAATAGAAAATGCTTGGCAAGCCTCGTATTCCATCTCTTTTCTTCAACTCCTTTACTTAAGTCAATAATACAGGAGCACTCGTGTAAGATCCTCTATATGCTTGATTATGACGTTGATGTTAGTATTGGATAGAAGCAATACACAGTGTTAACCTTGTTCACTATAAAAAATACATTACAAAGGTGTTGTCTGCAGATGTCGTCTTCTACGTGTTTATGTTGACACTGTCATAACAGACGACTTTTGATCAAATGTCTCCATGTGAAAAGTCAGATCTGGTTCCACACTATTCAAAGTTTTATCCCTTGGAGTGCAAATCAGGCCTTTCCTTGGCAGACAACTTATTTTGTGACATCGCTGATTGATTTTAGAAAAAATAACGCATGCTTTTTTAATGAGAATGGTCTGCCAGCAGACCATTCTCATTAAATAACCTGCCTTATTTGTTTTTGTTTTTTTTTGAAAATGCAGCAACATTCGAAATTGTTTTCTTCTGTATTCTATAATTTATAGGTGGTGTTTTATTGGTTAACATATCTATTACTTCTTTCCAACCAAAGTTGATAGCCAAGCAACTATGAAAATGGTACCTACACCACATACTTAAAATGCATCTCGATGCGAAAAAACCTTTTTTGGAGGTTTGCAAAGAACAAAGGTGCAGACCAGCTTGTGCACCCGCACAGTCTGATCAGCGCCTTTTTCATTCGCTTTTATGGAAAGAAAAATATCTAAGCTTAGTATAAGCGAAATTTCAATTTTAAGCTAGTCTCAGTAGCTGAGAAGACTGGTTTGAGTCTGGCTTTGTAGAAAATCTAAAAGACAGGTTTTCACGCATCACTAATCATTCTTTAACTCTTTGCCTCCTAGTGTTGTCTGCTGATAACCTTTGCAAACCATTAGGATTCAGACCAGCCCTAACATTTTGTTGCGCCTGCTCTGGATCCAAACTGTTTGACCCGCTAATGGTATTTCTAAAATATTGTTTTCAAAATCGTTGATTTTGAAAAATAAAATCTAAAAGAAAAAATCAGCAGACGACAAATAGTTAAAAAGGCGCATGGGGCAGCTATCAATAGGCGCTTGATGTTTATTTTGGTATCAGCCTATAGTTACTTTCATTCTTTCATTCTCTGGATTTGTGAGCAGTGCAGACTCAGGCAAGATCAAACAAGATCTGCAGGCTCGCCTGAGCCTTCGCTTATCGCCATTGGCATAAGTACCATTTTCATATCAGTTGGCATTTTAGCATTTGTCAGTTGAAAAAACCATTGCGAAATCGGTTGTTTCTTACGTATATGTTGTATCAGATAAATGACCATATTTTCCCTTAATTAATGCACAATTTTGAATTAACCCATTTTTTTAAAAAAAAAAATGACCGACAGTTTTCAGATTCAACTAGACAATTTAACCATTCTGAAGGCAATAGTGTTATATGACAGTGTTGTATCGTGATAAAAGTCACTCAGGTGTAGATAAACACATATTTTCAGCGTAAAATTGCTAATATTTTCTTACCCATCAATTTTAACATATGTTTTGGGTGCTCAAAAGAACCGTCACATTGAGACGGTTCTTTTGAGTACCCACATAATATGTTTTGGTTGAGAAAGAAGAACATTCAATTTTCGTTACACACTCTTAACTAAAGTCCTGAAGTCAGACTGGCTTTAAATTGGGTGTACTTTTTTGAGTGCAATGTACATTAATTAGGGAGAATAAGGTTTCTAGGAAACCTAAAATACTTAAAGTTATGTGTTGACCACCTTTAAAGCATATGGCAATATGGTAGATGTACTCAATATCTAACACTTGTTGCCGGCCACAAAGGCCTACACAGACATCTTAGTATTTTTGGTTTTCAGTGCACTGATATAGTAACTTGTTATTTCTGTTATATCTTAAAATCTATTCTAATTTCTATTGTTGTTATTATTATTATTTATGTTGTTATATATGCAACTACTGTTAAATTTTGACCTTAGACTGATCAAAGATTGGATGAGTTTACTCACAATCATGTGACAGGTTACATAGATAGTAACAGTTTGGCTCTAGACATATACATCTGCTGTTTACACTATCAACGTTCAACTGCAAAGAAAACACTATTATTTCATCCAATTTCCATATCTCCTGCTACACCATTGGACTCGTCTAGCCTTTGATCCATCTAAGGGCAAAATTAACCATTATCATTATTATTACTGTTATTATTAGTATTAATCATGTTGTTGTGATAGTTATTGTTATCGTATGAGCCTCGACATGACCAAACCTGTCTCCAGGGTTTCTGACAAAGATTCAACACAGTCTTCTCAGCTACAGAGACTAGCTACAACAGTGAAATTTTGCTTGCAGCCAGTTTTGATATGATACTTTCCAATAAGCGTCTAAAAATGGCGCTGATCAGACTGTAAGGATGCACAGGCTGGACAGCGCATTTGTTGTTCCCGAACCCTGACAACAGGTTTTCTCACGCCTTGGCCTATTTAGTGGTAGCTAATTCTGTGATTGTTCTGTGTTGATTTATGTTTATATTTGAGTCATGTCGGGAGTAAACTTAGTTTGGTTGTATGCAAATAGTAAAGATGCAGATGGGCCTGCACATCTGCTCAATTCTGATCAGGTGCATTTAACTTTTTATCCTTAAAGCACGTGTAAACATGCATCTGACAATGTTGTCTCCTTTGGTCAGCTGTTACATATAACGTAAGAATACAGTCAAACAGTGTGGACCCAGATCAGACTGCTCCAACAGGAGTAGTCTGATCTGGGTCTTCACTGTTTGTCTCAGAGGCTTCTGAAACTGTTATCTGTTGGCAAATCAGATGACTTTTTGTTATCGTTGATTTAAGAGGTTACCTTTATAAGTGTCGTTTGCATGGGACATTTGCGAACAGCGCATACCCAGATCAGTCATAACAACATGTTGTGTCTGACCAGGGTCTTCACTGGTTGTTCTGTGATTCCATAAATAGAAAGATCACAACAACCCTTTAATTGAAAATGGCCTCATCCCATGAATAGGATGCCATGACAGCGGCTTAAATAATATCTTCCAATGCTCCATGCATATTTTCATGATTTAAGTGTGTCTGTGAAGCTGCATGGGCTGGTTTGTGCATGACTAGGTTAGGTTTACTTTTAATAAGGCTTATTTTGTGGTTACGGTAATTATTAGCAGCCTGGTACTATATCTGCACAGTCATGTTTGTCACTTAGGCAGGTAATCAATAATGAAAAATGTGATTTTTTCTTATCCATCAGTTTAAACATGTGTTTTGGGTGCTCAAAAGACCCTTCTTCCTGAAGTTATGCCACTTATTTCCTAAAAAATCAAAGGAGCAGCACATAAAGTCATAATTCAAATAGACATATACTGCAGAAAAGTAGGGTTTTAGAGGTCTGAATTTTAGAATAAGACTTTATCATTTCCATTCTTTTTGAGTTTGACAGAAGCAAAGGCTCTTGAGAGAATACACAAACAAAGGTTGTCCCAGTAAATCATGGACTTGGCTTATGGCTTAGTGTATAAAAATAACTAATGTACAAGCTCCCAATTTTCAAAAATTCATTTGAGCGTGTCTTGTTCGATGATGCGATAAGTACCCAAATCTTGTGTGCCTCCCAAATGTCTTGAATAGCACCCTAATAGCATTGCTGATATGCAGACTATCTGTCCTTGACAAAATATTATAGGTCATAGAGTGCCAGGCTGTGTTTAAGTATTATGTACATGTATTAATGTTAGAATTGTTGTATTTTGAAATCACTGTTATGTATTTTTGTGACATGTAGAAGCATGCCTCGACGAATCCTGTCTTATATATCAAGACCCAATGCAAGCAAGTGGTCCAGTAGACGATTCCACAGCAAAAATGTATCTTAAAAAAATTACTTAAAATAATTTGTAAAAGTTTCAAACCGAACAAAATACCATACACCCAATCAGGGTCCAGCCTTTTTTACTTGCATATACTGGCCTGATGAATGTATTCATTGACAATCATGTGTCACATTGGTATTTTCTTGTATTTAAAGGATGTCTATCAAGTGTTTTGTGTTACACTTGCATAGGCTTAGCTAGCATTACGTGGTTACACATGTGCATTATAAAAGTGTACACGTTCAAGGGAAATCAGGTAATGTAGCAATAGCATTTTTCAATATCTTAAAGGACTGCTCTGACTCTCAGAGGGGTGACAATTCTTTCCTTTAAGAGAAGTCCCCATCTTTTAAAATATGTAATTGACAAGAATTACTGCACATTTCAGTTGTCTCTTTTTGATTTGCGTAGCTGCTTCAGAGTTCTGGCAATGCTATTGACTTGACAGAAAACCACCAGTTTGCACATGCTTATTTTCCGTCTGATGATTACAAAACGTGTTGACGTTTTGTCTTGAATTTCACAGCACATGTGCACAATTTTGTTTGTGCAAGTTCAGTCATAACTAATCACAAGACAGGAATCACCCTGACTTGCCTCTTTTTGAGCCACATTGAGGAAGAACAACGAATATCAGGGGGCACCTGAAATCGTCCCTTATGATACAGTTCATTTATACCAGGGCCCATTCCTAGGGACCTCAAAGAAAGTGGTTTAAACCATATATGCGAAGTGTCCTATTTGTGGGACATAGGCACACAGTACATACAGATCAGGGTCATCACTGTTTGCTTACAGAATATTCTATAAGAAATTGAATAAAAAGATACCAGCTATAAACAACCCTTAAAACAAAAATGGACTGGTCTAATTGGTAAGAGTTGGAAATTTCATTAAGATAAAATAGATTAAAGGAACTGCATTGTATCATTCTTCTCTTTGTGGTTTAAACTTTTTGTGGGCTGAAACTTGGTTATATATATTATTTGAAACCAAAAAAAATGAACATCATATTTTTTTCATCATGTTTTTTTTCATCATTACTGTACATAAGAGGAATATTTCTATTTATGTTGTAGTCTATTTTTGTGGGGCTTGTGTAATGTTAAAATCTTTAGAAAATGGCAGGATTGTGCAATTATTTTTCTTTATCATTAAATCTTATTTTATCATGGATTTGGTTTTTGTCTTTTCTTAAATGTCCTGCTGTTGTATGTAGACACACAGAGGTAACATACATTGTATTCATCTACACAAAAATGTTTAAAGATGAAAATACTGATATTGCAATTCAAAAATGACTATGAATTTGGCAGTCTTTCAATCATTAGCAAAGACACTGTCTTTTTATAGTAATTGCTATTCGCCTACACAATATTAGGACCCTTCAGAAGTATGTCGAAACAAGCATTTACCATAAACTGACTGTGCAGTAATGACAGAATTGTTCCATTTGTTTTACATACAAAGTTTCAGCGCTCATTTAAAATGTATTTGGAATATTGACTTCTGTTTGTCTGAGGAAATAAAAAAGGGATATATCAATTTTAGTTGTATCTTTATTATTGAATTGCCTTATTTAATATTGCAGGGTTATAGCACTGATCTCTGTGAATATTGTCCCGACTCGTGATATTGAAGGATGATAGCTTTTGAGTGTTTGTTGATATGCCGACAGTATTTGCTGATATCAATGCCATAACACTTTTAGTTGGTTAAAATCTTGGTGAGCATGACCAGGGACTGCCACAATCACAGACTGCAGACCAACTCAGCATCATAATCAAGAGACACAGAATACAGTCAGCCACATCACAATTAACCATTTATTTCATAGAAAAACCTTTTAATGCTTTTGAAAACAGAGCGGAGCCAGATCAGGCACGAGCTGCCTGATCAGGGTCTACTCTGTTTGCTTGTGAAATATGATATATTTAATCCTACACAAGTGGACCTGGCAAGTAATTTCTTTGTTCTATTAACCAACATGAATGTTTCTTCAAATTATCTGAATTATTCAAAGTGGACGGAACCTAGCATGAATATTCATGAAGGAAAGGGTTAAAGTAAAGAGCAAAGTCCTGTCTGTCTTTGTAAGATGATTGTTAAACTAGAAAGGATACATACAATTACACTGAAAACAAGGACCCAGTACAAAACTCCTGCATACAATGGTAGTAACAATAAACAATGATATAACAACAGCCCCTTTTGAACAGACAGTAGCGTCACTGCGTTGTGGTCCTTGAGCAAGACACATTTATCCTAGCTTAGTACTGGTTCAACGCAGGAAGACCCGTCCCTGTTTAACAAAGATTGTTGATGGGATGTTAAGAATCAAATCAAACAAACAAAACAAGTACACAACACAAAACACCTGCATACACTGGGAGTATCAACGGTCAATGATAGAATATCAGCATAACCGCCCCTTTAGAACGGACAGTAGCATATGCCTCATAAGGTTTTAAATGCATTTTACCTGCGAAACATTCTCACTTGATCCTGCTGTTGTTGATGCGGGCCTCAAACGAGACAAAATATTGAGCATGATCAGGAAATACCACAATCATAAACTGCTATAAATATCCCATAAGGTTAAAATCAAGAAATATATATATTTTTTTTTCTGTGATTTAGATTGTATGAGCAATTGAAACGAGTTTTATAATCTTGACGTTACAAAGCTTTTTCCGTGCTCAACTCAGCTGAGTACAAAATAAATATGATCAAAATATACCAGATGGCTCAAGACTTATGGCAATTTTTACCAAAGGGAGCGCAGTGGCTCAGTGGTAGAGTGCTTGACTTGAGACCGAAGGGCCGCGGGTTCGAGCCTCACCGGCGTCACTGCGTTGTGGTCCTTGAGCAAGACACATTTATCCTAGCTTAGTACTGGTTCAACCCAGGAAGACTCGTCCCGCATAACTGAAAGATTGTTGAGTGGACGTAAAGAATCAAATCAAACAAACAAATTTTTACCAACTGCCACAGGCAGATGGACTCCCTCAGTGACTTTACCGCATACCTGTGGGTCGTGCAATCATTAAAAAAAAAAACAGTTGTGGATTTATTGGCTGTACGACTATGCCATCTCTTTCAATTATGCTGTCTGTGAGTTGGGCGAGACCACCATCAAAGTAAATCTTAGCAACATCGCCCACTCAACAGACAACCTCTGGCCACCATCGTCCCACCAGCTAACGCCATTTATACCACCTTTACCAACTTTAGCATGGAGTTTCACTTGATGTGCAAGGTCTACACTGATGTAGGTGGTATAAAATAGTTATACCATGTTTGTCCACCTGTACGTAAGATAATCCACTCGCTAAAGCTCGTGGATTATCTCCACGTACAGGCGGACAACCCATGGTATAATTATTACTTAAATGCCCACTTTAAGGTGTCTACTGGAAATGGTATCAATCTGCAATTTCATCACAGCTAATTACGACTGTCACAATCACAGACTGCAGACCATCTCACAGCATCATAAACAAGAGACACAGAACACAGTCAGTCACAGCATAATTAACCATTTATTTCAAAGAAACACCTTTTAACGCTTTTGCAAACAGAGCAGACCCAGATCAGGCAGCTCTTTTAAGAGCTGCCTGATCAGGGTCTTCTCTGCTTGCTTATGAAATATGATATATTATCCTACACAAGTGGACCTGACAAGTAATTTCTTTGTTCTATTTATCAACATGAAAGTTTCTTCAGCTCATTTGAATTATTCAAAGTGGATGGAGCCTAGCATTAATATTCATGAAGGAAAGGGTTAAAGAAAAGAACAAAGCCCTTTCTGGCTTTGTAAGATGATTGCTTAACTAGAAAGGACACATACAATTACACTGAAAATAAGAACTCAAAACGAAACTCCTGCATACATTGGTAGTAACAACAAACAATGATATAACAACAGCATAATCACCCCTTTAAAACGGTCAGTAGCATATACCACATAAGGTTTTAAATGCATTTTACCTGCCAAACATTCTCCCTTGATTCTGCTGTTGTTAATGCGGGCCTCAAACGAGACAAAATAGTGAGTATGATCAGGAAATATCACAATCATAAACTGCTGACAAACCCATGGCACCGCGAGGAAGAGCCACACAACAATCACGAGACACCAGCAAGACAAACCAAGCAAAGCAACCAGCTCTCTCTTCCCCATCAAGATGATTGCAAAACTAGAATGGACATAAAGTAACGTACAACAAAACATAGATTGATTACAGACTCCCACAATGGGATTAACAATAAACAAGGAATCAACAACAACAGAACCACCACCTTAGAACTGACAGCAGCCTCTAGCCACAGGGGGCTTAAATGTATTTTACTGGTACCACATATTTACCCTAGATTCTGCCAATGTTGAAGAACAAGAAATGATCAGCTCACACGAAGGCCTTGGGGCTATCAAAGTTTTTTTCGTGCTAAATTCAAATCAAATTAGCATGAAATTTGTCATGCACTTTAATTTTAAAATGTTGGCATTTTAACATTTATCAGCAAGATAAATAACCCATAGAGTTAAAATCAAGAAATGTCTTATATTTTCTGTGTTTAAGATTTTGTAAGCAATTGAAATTTCTTTCTCAGTTGAGCTGAGCATGAAAATGAGTTTTATAATCTCAAGGCTAGGCCATAAGGTTATACAACTTTTTTCCATGCTCAATGCAGCTGATCACAAAATTTATCCTGCTCCTAAATATTAAAATGCCAACAATTGTTGGCATTTTAAAATTTATTAGCATGACAAATACAACATCTGATAGTTTGAAAGCAAGAAAAGTCAATATTTTCAGCATTTTGTCGTTAAGAGATGTTGAAATTTCATGCTCCATTGAGTTGAGCATGAGAAAAGTTTTATAATCTGAGGGCCATTACTAAACGTACAATTCCAACACACAAGGGCACCAAGAACAAAAAGAGCAAGAAGAGAATCGTCGACCTTAAAAAGATAACAGCCATTGGCACCCATGGCTTAAGTATATAACAGAGCACATGAGATGTAGGTACTTATTACATAAGTCAGTAGCAAAGACTCAGAGGTCCCTGCACGAATAAGAGAGTACAAGTATGACAAGGAAATGCTTCAATCACCACGGGTTTATGTAAACGAAATGTTTGAGAGTAAAATTGTAAATATTTTCTCACACATCAGTTTAAACATATATTTTCGCTGCTTTATAAACGAACCATTGGGTGCGTAAAAGAACCGTCTCGTTAAGATGGTTCTTTTGATCACCCACAACATATATTTCGGTTGAGAAATAAGAAAATTAAATGTTGATTTTTGTAGGGCTGCATACTTGGAATGACAAGCCTGCATTCACAGAGCACATATCAATTGATGAAATTGCAATGAATAGAAACTAACAAAGTAGCAACAGATATAAACAATAATATTAGACCCCCCACCTCGCCCTCCCGCCTCAAAAGGACACCAGTCAAAGCCACTCAGGGCTTAACTAAGTAGTAGTTGTTAATGCTGTTGTTGTAATTTTGCTGTTAGTGGTTGTTGTTGGTACTGTTGTTGTTGTTTTTGCATTAAATATGGTTGTAATTGCTGTAAAAATTACAATTGTTGTTTTGTTGTTGTTGTGTTGTTGCTGTTTTGATGCTGTTCTTGTTGTTGTTGTACTAAAAGCTACTGTAGTAGGTGTTTTGTAGTAACTATTGTTGTTGATGTTAATGCTGTTGCTTTGCTGTTGTTGTTGTTTTGTTGTAAGTAATAGTAGTTGTTGTTGTTTATGTTGTTTTTTGCTACTGCGGATGCTGTTGAAAATACAGTTATTGTTGTTGTTGTTTTTTTGTCGTTGTTGTATGTTGTTGTTGTTAGCTACATTGTTGCTGTTGTTGTTGTAGTAGTAACTGCAGCTGTTGTTGCTGTAGTAGCTATAGTTGTTGTTCTTGTAATTACTATAGCTGTTGTTGTGCTAGAAACTTAGGTTGCAGGTTTTGTTATAGTATTTATAGTTCTTGTTGATGTTGTTAATGTTTTTGTTGCTGTTGTTGTTACTTTTGTTGTTGTTGTTGTTTTTTGTGTTAATGATATTGCTTGTATCAGCTACTGTGTTATTCTTGTTTCTGTTGTTGTTTTTGTTGATAACGCTGTTTTTGTTGTTGTAACTGCAGTTGTTGTTGCTGTAGTAATAATAATTTTTGCTGATGTTGTAAAAACAACAGGCTATGTGTAGGTGTTTTGGTAGCCAAACGTGTAGATGTAGTTGTTGTTGTTGTTGTTTTGTTGCTGTTTTGTTGTAACTCGACTTTAGTTGTTGTTATTAATGTTATTGTTGTTATTTTGCTGTTGTTATTTTGTTTTTGGTAGTGTCCTTGTTGATTTTGATATTGTTGTGTTGTTGTTGCCAGTAGAAGTAGTTGTTGTTTGTGTTTTTTTCTAATGTAACTATAAATGTAGTAATTTATGCAGTGAATATGGTTATTATTGCTGTAATAACAACAGTGTTCTTGTTGTTGTTGTTGTTTTTGTTGTTGTTGTTGTTGTAAGTAGTAGTAGTAGTTTGATCAGTAAATATGGTTGCAATTGCTGTAATAACTACATTGTTGTTGTTGTTTTGCTGCTGTTGTTCTTGTACTTGAAATTACAGTTGTAGATGTTGTTGTTGTTGTTGTTGTTGTACTAGAAATTACAGTTGTAGATGTTGAGGTGACCATTGTTGTTGTTGTTTATTTGTTGTTGTTGTTGTTGCTGTTCTAGAAAGAACAGTAGTAGGTGTTGCAGTAGTAACTATTGTTGTTGTTGTTTCGATGTCATTTTTTTGTTGTATGCTGTAACTATAGTTGTTTTGTTGTTTGTGTTGTTTTTGTAAGTAGTAGTAGTTGATGTTGGTGATGTTGTTATGACTATAAATTAAGTCTTTTTTGCAGTAAATATGGTTGTAATTGTTGAAGTAACTACAGTTGTTATTTTGTTTCTGTTGATCTGTTGTTGATTTTGTTGTTAATGTTTTGCTGTTGTTATTGTTGTTGTTTTGTTGTAAAAGTAGTTGTTGTTGTTAATGCTGTTGTTGTAATTTTGTTGTTAGTGGTAGTTGTTGTTGTTGGTATTGTTGTTTTTGCATTAAATATGGTCGTAATTGCTGTAAAAGCTACAATTGTTGTTGTTGTTTTGTTGTTGTTGTTATTTTGTAGCTGTTTTGATGTAGTTCTTGTTGTTGTTGTACTAGAAGCTACTGTAGTAGGTGTTTTTGTAGTTACTATTTTTTGTTGATTTTAATACTGTTGCTTTGCTAATGGTGTTGTTGTTTTATTGTAAGTAATAGTAGTTGTTGTTGTTGGTATTGTTGTTGTTTTTTTGCAGTAGATATGATTGTAATTGCTGTAAAAACTATAATAAGTGTTGCTGTTGTTGTTATGTTGTTTATGTTGTTGTTAATATTGTCGTTTTGTTGTTGTTTTGTTGTATGTAGTAGTTGCTGTTTTTGGTATTATTGTTTTTGTTTTTGCAGTAATATGGTTGTAATTGCTTTAAAAACGAAAATTGTTGTTGTTGTTGTTGTTGTTGTTGTTGTAATAGAAACTACTGTAGTTTGTGTTGTTGAAGCAACTATTGTTGCTGTTGTTGTTGTTGTAAAAGCTGTTTTTTGCTGTTGTTGTTGTTTTGTTTTAAGTAGTAGTTGTTGTTGTTGATTGTATTGTTGTTGTTAGTTTTGAAGTCAGTATGCTTAGAATTGCTGTGAAATCTACAATTGTTGTTATTGTTTCGATGTTGTTGTTTTTTTGTTGTTGTTGTACTAGAAACTACATTAGTAGGTGTTGTTGTAGTTACTATTGGTGCTGTAGTTTTGTTGTTGTTGTTGTTAATGCTGTTGTTGTTGTTGTTTTTGTAGTATATATGGTTGTTATTGCTGTAAAAACTACAATTGCTGTTGTTGTTTTTCTATTGTTGTTGTTTTGTTAATGTTGTTGTTTTGCAGCTGCTGTTGTTGCTATTGCTGTACTCGAAACAACAGTGGTTGGTTTTGTTGTAGTAACTATTGTTGTTGTTGTTTCGCTGTTGCTGTTGATTGTAAGATTTTATTGTTGTGATTGTTGTTATGATTGTTGTTGTTGTTGTTGTTGTTAGTAGTAGTAGTTTTATGGGTGTTGTTGTGTTGTAGTAGCTTTTATTGGGTTTTTTATTAACTACAGTTATTGTTGTTGTCGTTGCTGCTGTTGTTGTTGTTAAGCTGTACTTGTTTAAGTACTAGAAACTTCAGTTTTAGATGCTGTAGTAACCATTGCTGTTGTTGTTTTCTTGTTGTTTCATTGTTGTTGCTGTTCTAGAAACTAAAGTAGAAGATGTTGTTGTAGTAACTATTGTTGTTGTTGTAACTATATTTATTTTGGTACTGGTGTTGTTTTTGTATGTAGTAGTAGTAGTTGTTGTTAATGTTGTAACTATAAACTTAGTTGTTTTTGCAGTAAATATGGTTGCTATTACTGTATTAACTACAGTTGTTGTTTTATGCTGTTGTTGCTGTTGTTTTGTTGTTGTTGATGTTAATGTTGTTGCTTTGCTGTTGTTATTATTGTTTTGCTCTAAGAAGTAGTTGTTGTTGTTGTTGTTTTTGCAGTAAATATGGTTGCAATTGCTGTAAAAACTACAATTTTTGTTTTTGTTTTGTCGTTGTTTATGCTGTTGTTTTGATGTTGTTTTTGTTGCTGTTGGTGTTGTTGTTTTGTTGTAAGTAATAGTTGTTGTTGTTTGTGTTGTTGTTAAAGTTGTTGTTGTTGTTGTAATAATATGGTTGTAATTGCTGAAAAAAAACTACAATTGTCGTTGTTTTTTTGTTGCTGTTTTGTTGCTGTTGTACTAGAAACTACTGTAGTATGTGTTGTTGTAGTAACTATTGTTTTTGTTGTTTCGATGTTGTTGCTGTTGATGATGTTGTTGTAAGAAGTAGTAGTTATTCTTGATTTTCGAACTATAAATGAAGTGGTTTTTGGAGTAAATATGGTTGTAATTGCTTTTTTGTTGCTGTTGTTTTGTTGTTGTTGTTGTTGTTGTTTAGCTGTTTTTTTTGCTTTATTGTAATAAGTAGTTGTTGATGTTGTTTTGTTGTTGTTGTTGTTGTTGTTGTTGTTAATGTTGTTGTTTAGCTGTTTTTTTATTGTAATAAGTAGTTGTTGTTGGTATTGTTGTTTTGTTTAATATAGTTGTAATTGCTGTTTAACTACAATTGGTGTTGTTGTTGATTTTGTTGTTGTTTTGCTGCTGTTGTTATTGTTTTTATTCTAGAAACTACAGTAAAAGGTTTTTGTTGTAGTAGCTTGTGTTATTGTTTCGATGTTGTTATTGATTTTAAGATGTTGTTGTTGTGATTATTGTAATTGTTTTTGTTTTAAGTTGTAATAGTTATTGTTGGTATTGTTGTAACTATAAATGTAATCGTTTTTGCATTAAATAGGGTTGTTGTTGTTGATTTTTTTTTTCGTTTTGTTGTTGTTTTGTTGTTGTTGTTGTTGTATTTGTTGCAAAAGTAGCTACAACTGTTGTTGTAGTTGTTGTTGTTGATGTACTATTAACTATAGTTGTTGTTGTAACTGTTGTTGTTGTTATTGTTGTTAGTGCTGTTGTTAATGTTTTTGTTGTAACTATAGTTGTCTTTGATGTTGTTGTTGTAAGTAGGAGTAGTTGTTGCTGGTGTCAACTATAAATGTAGTTGTTTTTGCAGTAAATATTATTGTAATTGTGTAGTAACGACAGTTGTTGTTATTGTTGTTTTGTTGATGTTGTTATTGTTGTTGTTGTTGCTATTGTTGTACTAGAAACTACAGTAGAAGGTGTTGTTGTATTTACTAGAGTTTTGTTGTTGTTGTTAATATTATATTTCTTGTTTTGCTGTATTTTTTGAATTATTGGTGGTAGTGATGTTGTCTTGCTGGTGTCGATGTTATTGTTGCTAGAAGAAGTTGTTGTTGTTGGTGTTTATTATTTTTGTTGTTGTAACTATAAATGTAGTAAATGGTTGTAATTGTTGTTATTAATTGCTGTTGTTATTTTTGTAGGTTTGTTGTTGTTGCTGTTTTGCTGTTGTTGTTGTTATTTTTGTCCTAGAAACTCCAGTTGTAGATGTTGAAGTAATTATTTTTATTGTTGTTTTGTTGTTGTTGTTTCGTTGTTGTTGTTTCGTTGTTGTACTAGAATCTACAGTAGTAGGTGTTGATGTAGTAACTATTGTTGTTGTTGTTGTTTTGATGTTGTTGTTTTTGTACTAGAAACTACAATTTTCAATGTTGTAGTAGCCATTGTTTCGTCGTTGTTGTTGTTGTTGTTGATTTTGCATTTGTTTTGCTGTTGTTGTTTTTGTACTAGAAACTACTGTTTTCAATGTTTTAGTAACCATTGTTGTTGTTGTTGATTTTGTTGTTGTTGTTGTTGTTGTTGATGTTGTTGTACTAGAGACTTCCGTGGTAGTTTTTGCTGTAGTAACTATTGTTGCTACTGTTTCGTTGTTAATGTTGTTGTAAATGCTGTTGGTTTACTGCTGTTGTTATTTGTTCTTAGTAGTAGTTGTTGTTGTTGGTATTGTTGTCGTTGTTTTTGCAGTAAATATGGTTGTTATTGCTGTAAAAAATACAGTTGTTGATGTTCTTGTAGTAACTATAGTTGTATTAGAAGTAACTATAGTTGTTGTTCCTGAAGCAACTATAGTTGTTGTTTTAGTAGTAACTGCAGCAAGTGTTGCAGTAGTAACTATAGTTTTTGTTGTAGAAGTAACTGCAGCTGTTGTTCTTGTAGTATCCATGGTTGTTGATCTTGTAGTAACTATAGTTGTTGTTGTAGTAGCAACTGCAGCTGTTGTTCTTTTAGTAACTATAGTTGTTGTTGTAGTAGTAACTATAGTTGTTGTTGTAGTAGTTACTGCAACTGTTGTTCTTGTAGCAACTATAGTTGTTGTTCTTGTAGTAACTATACTTGTTGTTGTAGTAGTTACTATGGTTGTTGTTTTAGAAGTAACTGTTGTTGCTGTAGATACTATAGTTGTTGTTGTAGTAGTAACTATAATTGTTGTTCTTGTAGTAACTATAGTTGCTGTTGTAGTAGTTACTGCAGCTGTTGTTGCTGTAGTAACTGTAGTTGTTGTTCTTGTAGTAACTATAGTTGTTGCTGTAGTAGTAAATATAGTTGTTTTTGTAGTAGTAGCTATAGTTGTTGTTGTAGTAGAAACTGCAGCTGTTGTTGCTGTAGTAACTATAGTTGTTGATCTTGTAGTAACTATAGTAGTTGTTGTAGTAGTAACTATAGTTGTTGTTGTAGTAGTAACTATGGTTGTTGTTTTAGAAGTAACTGCAGCTGTTGTTGCTGTAGATACTATAGTTGTTGTTGTAGTAGTAACTATAGTTGTTGTTCTTGTGGTAACTATAGTTGCTGTTGTAGTAGTAACTGCAGCTGTTGTTGCTGTAGTAACTGTAGTTGTTGTTCTTGTAGTAACTATAGTTGTTGCTGTAGTAGTGACTATAGTTGTTTTTGTAGTAGTAGCAATATTTGTTGTTGTAGTAGAAACTGCAGCTGTTGTTGCTGTAGTAACTATAGTTGTTGATCTTGTAGTAACTATAGTAGTTGTTGTAGTAGTAACTATAGTTGTTGTTCTCGTACTAACTATAGTTGTTGTTCTTGTAGTAGCTATAGTTGTTGTTGTAGTAGTAACTATAGTTGTTGATGAGTAGAAACTGCAGCTGTTGTTCTTGTAGTAACTATAGTTGTTGTAGTAGTAACTATAGTTGTTGCTCTTGTAGTAACTTTAGTTGTTGTTCTTGTAGATTCTATAGTTGTTGTTGCTGTAGTAACTGCAGCTGTTGTTCTTGTAGTAACTATAGTTGTTGTTCTTGTACTAATTATAGTAGTTGTTGTAGTAGTAACTATAGTTGTTGTTGTAGTTGTAACTATAGTTGTTGTTTAAGTAGTAACTATAGTTGTTGTTTTTGTAGTAAATATAGTTGTTCTTGTATTAACTATAGTTGTTGTTCTTGTAGTAAAAACTGCAGCTGTTGTTCTTGTAGTAACTATAGTTGTTGTTCTTGTAGTAACTATAGTTGATGTTGTAGTCGTAACTCTAGTTGTTGTTTTTGTAGTAACTATAGTTGTTGTTTTTGTAGTAACTATCGCTGTTGCTGTTGTGACTGCAGCTATTGTTCTTGTAGTAATTATAATTGTTGTTGTAGTAGTAACTATAGTTGTTGTTGTAGTAGTTACTGCAGCTGTTGTTGCTGTAGAAACTATTGTTGTTGTTGTAGTAATAACTATAGTTTTTGTTCTTTTAGTAACTATAGTTGTTGTTGTAGTAGTTACTGCAGCTGTTGTTGCTGTAGTAACTATAGTTGTTGTTCTTGTAGTAACTATAGTTGTTGCTGTAGTAGTAACTATAGTCGTTGCTGTAGTATTAGCTATAGTTGTTGCTGTAGAAGAAATTGCAGCTGTTGTTGCTAAAGTCACTATAGTTGTTGTTCTTGTAGTAACTATAGTTGTCGTTCTTGAAGTAACTATAGTTGTTGTTGTAGTAGTAACTATAGCTGTTGTTCTTGTAGTAACTGCAGCTGTTGTTCTTGTAGTATCTATAGTTGTTGTTCTTGTAATAACTGTAGTTGTTGTTGTAGTAGTAACTGCAGCTGTTGTTGCTGTAGTAACTATGGTTGTTATTCTTATAGTTTTTATAGTTGTTGTTCTTGCAGGAACTATAGTTGTTGTTGTAGTAGTAACTGCAGCTGTTGTTGCTGTAGTAACTATGAGTGCTGTTCTTGAAACAACTAAAGTTGTTGTTTGTTGTTATTGTTGCAGTTTTTATTTTTGTTGTTGTTGTAGTAGTAACTATAGTTGCTATTCTTGTTGTTCTTGTTGTAACTATAGTTGTTGTTGTAGTGGTAATTGCAGCTGTTGTTGCTGTAGTTACTATAGTTGTTGTTATTGTAGTAACTATAGTTGCTGTTCTTATAGTAACTATAGTTGTTGTTGTAGTTGTAACTATAGTTGTTGATCTTGTAGTAACTATTGTTGTTGTTCTTGTAGTAACTATAGTTGTTGATCTTGTAGTAATTATAGTAGTTGTTCTTGTAGTAACTATAGTTGTTGTTGCTGTAGTAAATGCAGCTGTTGTTCTTGTAGCAACTATAGTTGTTACTGTAGTAGTAACTGCAGCTGTTGTTCTTGTAGTAACTAAAGTTGTTGTTCCTATAGTAACTATTGTTGTCCATCTTGTAGTTACTATAGTTGTTGATCTTGTAGTAATTATAGTTGTTGTTCTTGTAGTAACTATAGTTGTTGTTGCTGTAGTAGCTGCAGCTGTTGTTCTTGTAGTAACTATAGTTGTCGTTGCTGTAGAAATTATAGTTGTTGTTCTTGTAGTTACTATAGTTGTTGTTGCTTTAGTAACTGCAGCTGTTGTTCTTGTAGTAACTATAGTTGTTGTTGTAGTAGTAACTGCAGCTGTTGTTCTTGTAGTAACTAAAGTTGTTGTTCCTGTAGTAACTTTAGTTGTTGTTGTAGTAGTAACTATGGTTGTTGTTCTTGTAGGAACTATAGTTGTTCTTCTTGTTGTAACTATAGTTATTGTTGCTGTAGCAACTGCAGCTGTTGTTCTTATAGTAACTATAGCTGTTGTTCGTGTTACTATAGTTTGTGTTTTTGTAGTAACTATAGTTGTTGTTCTGGTAGTAACTATAGATGTTGTTCTTGTTGTAACTGTAGTTGTTGATCTTGTAGTAATTATAGTTGTTGTTCTTGTAGTAAAAATAGTTGTTGTTGCTGTAGTAACTGCAGCTGTTGTTCTTGTAGTAACTATAGTTGTTGTTGCTGAAATAACTGCAGCTGTTGTTTTTGTAGTAACTATAGCTGTTGCTGTAGTGACTGCAGCTATTGTTCTTGTAGTAACTATAATTGTTGTTGTAGTAGTAACTATAGTTGTTGCTGTAGTAGTAACTGCAGCTGTTGTTGCTGTAGAAACTATAGTTGTTGTTGTAGTAATAACTATAGTTTTTGTTCTTTTAGTAACTATAGTTGTTGTTGTAGTAGTTACTGCAGCTGTTGTTGCTGTAGTAACTATAGTTGTTGTTCTTGTAGTAACTATAGTTGTTGCTGTAGTAGTAACTATAGTCGTTGCTGTAGTATTAGCTATAGTTGTTGCTGTAGAAGAAACTGCAGCTGTTGTTGCTGAAGTCACTATAGTTGTTGTTGTAGTAGTAACTAAAGTTGTTGTTCTTGTAGTAACTATAGTGGTTGTTGTAGTAGCAACTGCAGCTGTTGTTGCTGTAGTAACTATAGTTGTTGTTCTTGAAGTATTTTTAATGTTGTTCTTGTAGTAACTAAAGTTGTTGTTCTTGTAGGAACTATAGTGGTTGTTGTAGTAGCAACTGCAGCTGTTGTTGCTGTAGTAACTAGAGTTGTTGTTCTTGCAGTATTTTTAATGTTGTTCTTGTAGTAACTAAAGTTGTTGTTCTTGTAGGAACTATAGTTGTTGTTGTAGTAGTTTTTGTTCTTTTAGTAACTATAGTTGTTGTTGTAGTAGTTACTGCAGCTGTTGTTGCTGTAGTAACTATAGTTGTTGTTCTTGTAGTAACTTAAGTTGTTGTAGAAGTAACTGCAGCTGTTGTTGCTGTATTTACTATAGTATTTGTTCTTGCAGTATTTTTAGTTGTTAATCTTGTAGTAACTTAAGTTGTTGTTCTTGTAGGAACTATAGTTGTTGTTGTAATAGTTACTATAGTTGGTGTTTTTGTAGTAACTATAGTTGTTGTTCTTGTTGTAACTATAGTTGTTGTTGTATAAGTAACTACAGCAGTTGTTCTTGTAGTAACTAAAGTTGTTGTTCTTGTAATAATTATACTTGTTTTTCTTGTATAAATTATACTTGTTGTTCTTGTAGTTACTATAGTATTTGTTGTAGTAGAAACTGCAGCTGTTTTTGCTGTAGTTACTATAGTTGTTGTTCTTGTAGCAACTAGAGTTGTTGTTCTTGTAGTAACTATAGTTGTTGTTCTTGTAATTACAATAATTGTTGTGCATGTAGTAACTATAGTTGTTGTTGTAGTAGCAACTGCAGCTGTTGTTGCTGTAGTATCTATAGTTGTTGTTCTTGTAGTAACTTTAGTTGTAATAGTAGTAACTGCAGCTGTTGTTGCTGTAGTAACTATAGTTGTTGTTCTTGCAGTATTTTTAGTTGTTGTTCTTGTAGTAACTAAAGTTGTTGTTCTTGTAGTAACTTTAGTTGTTGTTGTAGTAGTAAATATAGTCGTTGCTGTAGTAGTAGCTATAGTTGTTGTTGTAGTAGAAACTGCAGTTGTTGTTGCTGAAGTCACTATAGTTGTTGTTCTTGTAGTAACTATAGTTGTCGTTCTTGAAGTAACTATAGTTGTCGTTGTAGCAGTAACTATAGTTGTTGTAGTAGTAACTGCAGCTGTTGTTGCTGTAGTAACTATAGTTGTTGTTTTTGTAGTATTTTTAGTTGTTGTTCTTGTAGTAACTACAGTTGTTCTTGTAGTAACTTTAGTTGTTGTTGTAGTAGAAACTGCAGCTGTTGTTGCTGTAGTAACTATAGTTGTTGTTTTGTAGTAACAATAGTTGTTGTTGTAGTAGTTACTATAGTTTGTGTTTTTGTAGTAACTATAGTTGTTGTTCTTGTAGTAACTATAGATGTTGTTCTTGTTGTAACTGTAGTTGTTGATCTTGTAGTAATTATAGTTGTTGTTCTTGTAGTAAAAATAGTTGTTGTTGCTGTAGTAACTGCAACTGTTGTTCATGTAGTAACTATAGTTGTTGTTGCTGTAGTAATTAGAGTTGTTGTTCTTGTAGTAACTATAGTTGTTGTATCTGAAATAACTGCAGCTGTTGTTCTTGTAGTAACTATAGTTGTTGTTGTAGAAGTAACTGCAGCTGTTGTTTCTGTAGAAACTATAGTTGTTGTTGTAGTAGTAACTAAAGTTGTTGTTCTTGTAGTAACTATAGTGGTTGTTGTAGTAGCAACTGCAGCTGTTGTTGCTGTAGTAACTATAGTTGTTGTTCTTGAAGTAACTTAAGTTGTTGTAGTAGTAACTGCAGCTGTTGTTGCTGTAGTAACTAGAGTTGTTGTTCTTGTAGTATTTTTAATGTTGTTCTTGTAGTAACTAAAGTTGTTGTTCTTGCAGGAACTATAGTTGTTGTTGTAGTAGCAACTGCAGCTGTTGTTGCTGTAGTAACTATAGTTGTTGTTCTTGTAGTAACTTCAGTTGTTGTTGTAGTAGAAACTGCAGCTGTTGTTGCTGGAGTAACTATAATTTTTGTTCTTGTAGTAACTTAAGTTGTTATTGTAGTCGTAAATATAGGTGTTGTTCTTGTTACAACTACAGTTGTTGTTGCTATAGTAACTGCAGCTGTTGTTCTTGTAGTAACTTCAATTGTTGTTCTTGTAGTAACTATAGTTGTTGTTGTAATAGTAACTGCAGCTGTTGTTGTAGCAGTAACTATAGTTGTTGTAGTAGTAACTGCAGCTGTTGTTGCTGTAGTAACTATAGTTGTTGTTTTTGTAGTATTTTTAGTTGTTGTTCTTGTAGTAACTAAAGTTGTTCTTGTAGTAACTTTAGTTGTTGTTGTAGTAGAAACTGCAGCTGTTGTTGCTGTAGTAACTATAGTTGTTGTTTTGTAGTAATCATAGTTGTTGTTGTAGTAGTAACTATAGTTGTTTTTGTAGTAGTAAATGCAGCTGTTGTTCTTGTAGTAACTATAGTTGTCGTTCTTGTAGTAACTATAGTTGTTGTTGTAATAGTAACTGCAGTTGTTGTTGTAGTAATAACTATAGTTGTCGTTCTTGTAATAACCATAGTTGTTGTTGCTATAGTTACTGCAGCTGTTGTTATTGTAGTAACTATAGTTGTTGTTCTTGTAGTAGCTATAGTTGTTGTTGTAATAGTAACTGCAGCTGTTTTTGTAGTAGTAACTATAGTTGTTGTTCTTGTAGTAACTATAGTTGTCGATGCAGTAGTAACTAAAGTTGCTCTTGTAGTAGTAGCTATAGTTGTTGTTGTAGTAGAAACTGCAGTTGTTGTTGCTGTATGAGCTATAATTGTTAATCTTGTAGTAACTATAGTTTTTGTTATAGTAGTAACTATAGTTGTTGTTGAAGTAGTAACTATAGTAGTTGTTCTTGTAGTAACTGTAGCTGTTGTTGTAGTAGTAACTATAGTTGTTGTTGTAGTAGTAACTGCAGCTGTTGTTCTTGTAGTAACTATAGTTGTTGTTCTTGTAGTAACTATAGTTGTTGTAGCAGTTACTATAGTTGGTGTTTTTGTATTAACTATAGTTGTTGTTCTGGTTGTAACTATAGTTGTTGCTGTAGTGACTGCAGCTATTGTTCTTGTAGTAACTATAATTGTTGTTGTAGTAGTAACTATAGTTGTTGTTGTAGTAGTAACTGCAGCTGTTGTTGATGTAAAAATTATAGTTGTTGTTGTAGTAACTATAGTTGTTGTTCTTTTAGTAACTATAGTTGTTGTTGTAGTAGTTACTACAGCTGTTATTGCTGTAGTAACTATAGTTGTTGTTCTTGTAGTAACTATAGTTGTTGTTCTTGTAGTTACAATGGTTGTTGTTCATGTAGTAACTATAGTAATTGTTGTAGTAGCAACTGCAGCTGTTGTTGCTGTAGTATCTATAGTTGTTGTTCTTGTAGTAACTTTAGTTGTTGTAGTAGTAACTGCAGCTGTTGTTGCTGTAGTAACTATTGTTGTTGTTCTTGCAGTATTTTTAGTTGTTGTTCTTGTAGTAACTAAAGTTGTTGTTCTTGTAGTAACTTTAGTTGTTGTTGTATTAGTAACTGCAGCTGTTGTTCTTGTAGTAAATATAGTTGTTGTTGTAGTAGTATTTATAGTTGTTGTTCTTTTAGTAACTATAGTTGTTGTTGTAGTAGTTACTGCAGCTGTTGTTGCTGTAGTAACTATAGTTGTTGTTCTTGTAGTAACTATAGTTGATGCTGTAGTAGTAACTATAGTCGTTGCTGTAGTAGATACTGCAGCTGTTGTTGCTGAAGTCACTATAGTTGTTGTTCTTGTAGTAACTATAGTTGTCGTTCTAGAAGTAACTATAGTTGTTGTTGTAGAAGTAACTACAGTTGTTGTTCTTGTTGTAACTGCAGCTGTTGTTCTTGTAGTATCTATAGTTGTTGTTCTTGTAATAACTATAATTGTTGTTCTTTTAGTAACTATAGTTGTTGTTGTAGTAGTTACTGCAGCTGTTGTTGCTGTAGTAACTATAGTTGTTGTTCTTGTAGTAACTATAGTTGTTGCTGTAGTAGTAAATATAGTCGTTGCTGTAGTTGTAGCTATAGTTGTTGTTGTAGTAGAAACTGCAGTTGTTGTTGCTGAAGTCACTATAGTTGTTGTTCTTGTAGTAACTATAGTTGTCGTTCTTGAAGTAACTATAGTTGTCGTTGTAGTAGTAACTATAGTTTTTGTTCTAATTGTAACTATAGTATTTGTTCTTGTAGTAACTATTATTCTTGTTGTAGTAGTAACTATAGTTGTTGTTATTTTAGTAACTATAGTTGTTGTTCTTGTTGTAACTATAGAAGTTGTTCTTGTAGTAACTTTAGTTGTTGTTGTAGTAGTAACTATAGTTGTTGTTCTTGTAGTAACTATAGTTGTTGTTGTAGTAACTATAGTTTTGTCTGTAGAAGTAACTATAGTTGTTGTTCTAATTGTAAATATAGTTGTTGTTCTTGTAGTAACTATAGTTGTTTGTTGTAGTAGTCACTATAGTTGTTGTTCTTGTAGTAACTATAGTTGTTGTTGTAGTAGTAACTATAGTTGTTATTCTTGTAGTAACTATAGTTGTTGTAGTAGTAACTATAGTTGTTGTTCTTAAAGTAACTATAGTTGTTGTTGTAATAGTAACTGCAGCTGTTGTTATTGTAGTAACTATAGTTGTTGTTCTTGTTGTAACTATAGTTGTTGTTCTTTTAGTAACTATAGTCGTTGTTCTTGTAGTAACTATAGTTGTTGTTGTAGTAGTAACTAAAGTTGTTGTTGTAGTAGTAACTATAGTGGTTGTTGTAGTAGAAACTGCAGCTGTTGTTGCTGAAGTAACTATAGTTGTTTTGGTAGTAGTAACTATAGTTGTTTGTCTTGTAGTATCTGCAGCTGTTGTTCTTGTAGTAACTATAGTTGTTGTTTTAGTAGTAACTATAGTTGTTGTTGTAGTAGTAACTATAGTTGTTGTTCTTTTAGTAACTATAGTTTTTGTTGTAGTAGCAACTATAGTTGTTGTTCTTGTTGTAACTATAGTTGTTGTTCTTGTAGTAACTATAGTTGTTGTTGTAGTAGTAACTATAGTTGTTGTTCTTGTAGTAACTATAGTTGTTGTTTTTGTAGTAACTATAGTTGTTGCTTTTGTAGCATCTGTAGCTGTCGCTGTAGTAGTAAGTGCAGCTGTTGTTTTTGTAGTAACTAGAGTTGTTGTTCTTGTAGTAACTTCAGTTGTTAATTTAGTAGTAACTATAGTTGTTGTTCTGTTGTTTTAGTAACTATAGTTGTTGTTGTAGAAGTAACTATAGTTTTTGTTCTAATTGTAACTATAGTATTTGTTCTTGTAGTAACTATAGTTTTTTGTTGTAGTAGTAACTATAGTTGTCGTTCTTGTAGTAACTATAGTTGTTGTTGTAGTAGTAACTATAGTTGTTGTTCTTGTAGTAACTATAGTTGTTGTTCTTGTAGCAACTATAGCTGTCGCTGAAGTAGTAACTGCAGCTGTTGTTTTTGTAGTAACTAGAGTTGTTGTTCTTGTGGTAACTTCAGTTGTTAATTTAGTAATAACTATAGTTGTTGTTATCGTAGTAACTATAGATAATGTAGTAGTAACTATAGTTGTTGTTCTTATAGTAACTATAGTTGTTGTTGTAATAGTAACTGCAGCTGTTGTTATTGTAGTAACTATAATTGTTGTTCTTGTAGTAACTATAGTTGTTGTTCTTGTAGTAACTATAGTTGTTGTTGTAGTAGTAACTGCAGCTGTTGTTCTTTTAGTAACTATAGTCGTTGTTCTTGTAGTAACTATAGTTGTTGTTGTAGTAGTAACTAAAGTTGTTGTTGTAGTAGTAAAAATATTGGTTGTTGTACTAGAAACTGCAGCTGTTGTTGCTGAAGTAACTATAGTTGTTGTGGTAGTAGTAACTATAGTTGTTGTTCTTGTAGTATCTGCAGCTGTTGTTCTTGTAGTAACTATAGTTGTTGTTTTAGTAGTAACTATATTTGTTGTTGTAGGAGTAACTATAGTTGTTGTTCTTGTAGTAACTATAGTTGTTGTTCTTGTAGTAACTATAGTTGTTGTTGTAGTAACTATAGTTGTTGATGTAGAAGTAACTATAGTTGTTGTTTTAATTGTAACTATAGTTGTTGTTCTTGTAGTAACTATAGTTTTTTGTTGTAGTAGTAACTATAGTTGTTGTTCTTGTAGTAACTATAGTTGTTGTTGTAGTAGTAACTATAGTTGTTGTTCTTGTAGTAACTATAGTTGTTGTTCTTGTAGCAACTATAGCTGTCGCTGTAGTAGTAACTGCAGCTGTTGTTTTTGTAGTAACTAGAGTTGTTGTTCTTGTAGTAACTTTAGTTTTTAATTTAGTAGTAACTATAGTTGTTCTTCTTTTAGTAACTATAGTTTTTGTTGTAGTAGTAACTATAGTTGTTGTTCTTGTTGTAACTATAGTTGTTGTACTTGTAGTAACTATAGTTGTTGTTGTAGTAGTAACTATAGTTGTTGTTCTTGTAGTAACTATAGTTGTTGTTCTTGTAGTAACTTTAGTTGTTGTTCTTGTAGCAACTATAGCTGTCGCTGTAGTAGTAACTGCAGCTGTTGTTTTTGTAGTAACTAGAGTTGTTGTTCTTGTAGTAACTTGAGTTGTTAATTTAGTAGTTACTATAGTTGTTGTTCTGTTGTTGTAGTAACTATAGTTGTTGTTGTAGAAGTATCTATAGTTTTTGTTCTAATTGTAACTATAGTATTTGTTCTTGTAGTAACTATAGTTTTTTGTAGTAGTAGTAACTATAGTTGTTGTTCTTGTAGTAACTATAGTTGTTGTTGTAGTAGTAACTATAGTTGTTGTTCTTGTAGTAACTATAGTTGTTGTTCTTGTAGCAACTATAGCTGTCGCTGAAGTAGTAACTGCAGCTGTTGTTCTTGTAGTAACTTTAGTTGTTAATTTAGTAATAACTATAGTTGTTGTTCTTGTAGTAACTATAGTTGTTGTAGTAGTAACTATAGTTGTTGTTCTTATAGTAACTATAGTTGTTGTTGTAATAGTAACTGCAGCTGTTGTTATTGTAGTAACTATAGTTGTTGTTCTTGTTGTAACTATAGTTTTTGTTCATGTAGTAACTATAGTTGTTGTTGTAGTAGTAACTGCAGCTGTTGTTCTTTAAGTAACTATAGTCGTTGTTCTTGTAGAAACTATAGTTGTTGTTGTAGTAGTAACTAAAATTGTTGTTGTAGTAGTAACTATAGTGGTTGTTGTAGTAGAAACTGCAGCTGTTGTTGCTGAAGAAACTACAGTTGTTGTGGTAGTAGTAACTATAGTTGTTGTTCTTGTAGTATCTGCAGCTCTTGTTCTTTTAGTAACTATGGTTGTTGTTGTAGTAGTAACTATAGCTGTTGTTCTTTTAGTAACTATTGTTGTTGTTCTTTTGGTAACTATAGTTGTTGTTCTGTTGTAACTATAGTTGTTGTTCTTATAGTAACTATATTTGTTGTTGTAGTAGTAACTATAGTTGTTGTTCTTGTAGTAACTATAGTTGTTGTTCTTGTAGTAACTATAGTTGATGTTGTAGTAACTATAGTTGTTGTTGTAGAAGTAACTATAGTTGTTGTTCTTATAGTAACTATAGTTGTTGTTCTTGTTGTAACTATAGTTTTTTGTTGTAGTTGTAACTATAGTTGTTGTTCTTGTAGTAACTATAGTTGTTGTTCTTGTAGTAAGGTTAGTTGTTGTTGTAGAAGTAACTATAGTTGTTGTTCTTTTAGTAACTATAGTTGTTGTTCTTGTTGTAACTATAGTTGTTGTTCTTGTAGTAACTATAGTTGTTGTTGTAGTAGTAACTATAGTTGTTGTTCTTGTAGTAACTATAGTTGTTGTTCTTGTAGTAACTATAGTTGTTGTTGTAGTAAATATAGTTGTTGTTGTAGAAGTAACTATGGTTGTTGTTCTAATTGTAACTGTAAATGTTGTTCTTGTAGTAACTATAGTTTTTTGTTGTAGTAGTAACTATAGTTGTTGTTCTTGTAGTAACTATAGTTGTTGTTGTAGTAGTAACTATAGTTGTTGTTCTTGTAGTAACTATAGGTGTTGTAGTAGTAACTATAGTTGTTGTTCTTATAGTAACTATAGTTGTTGTTGTAATAGTAACTGCAGCTGTTGTTATTGTAGTTACTATAGTTGTTGTTCTTATTGTAACTATAGTTGTTGTTCTTTTAGTAACTATAGTCGTTGTTCTTGTAGAAACTATAGTTGTTGTTGTAGTAGTAACTAAAGTTGTTGTTGTAGTAGTAACTATAGTGGTTGTTGTAGTATAAACTGCAGCTGTTGTTGCTGAAGTAACTATAGTTGTTGTGGTAGTAGTAACTATAGTTGTTGTTCTTGTAGTATCTGCAGCTGTTGTTCTTGTAGTAACTATAGTTGTTGTTTTAGTAGTATCTATAGTTTTTGATGTAGTAGTAACTAAAGTTGTTGTTCTTTAAGTAACTATAGTTTTTGTTGTAGTAGTAACTATAGTTGTTTTTCTTGTTGTAACTATAGGTGTTGTTCTTGTAGTAACTATAGTTGTTGTTGTAGTAGTAACTATAGTTGTTGTACTTGTAGTAACTATAGTTGTTGTTCTTGTAGTAACTATAGTTGTTGTTCTTGTAGCAACTATAGCTGTCGCTGTAGAAGTAACTGCAGCTGTTGTTTTTGTAGTAACTAGAGTTGTTTTTCTTATAGTAACTTTAGTTGTTAATTTAGTAGTAACTATAGTTGTTGTTCTGTTGTTGTAGTAACTATAGTTGTTCTTGTAGAAGTAACTATAGTTTTTGTTCTAATTGTAACTATAGTATTTGTTCTTGTAGTAACTATAGTTTTTTGTTGTAGTAGTAACTATAGTTGTTGTTCTTGAAGTAACTATAGTTGTTGTTGTAGTAGTAACTATAGTTGTTGTTCTTGTAGTAACTATAGTTGTTGTTCTTGTAGCAACTACAGCTGTCGCTGTAGAAGTAACTGCAGCTGTTGTTTTTGTAGTAACTAGAGTTGTTGTTCTTATAGTAACTTTAGTTGTTAATTTAGTAGTAACTATAGTTGTTGTTCTGTTGTTGTAGTAACTATAGTTGTTCTTGTAGAAGGTACTATAGTTTTTGTTCTAATTGTAACTATAGTATTTGTTCTTGTAGTAACTATAGTTTTTTGTTGTAGTAGTAACTATAGTTGTTGTTCTTGTAGTAACTATAGTTGTTATTGTAGTAGTAACTATAGTTGTTGTTCTTGTAGTAACTATAGTTGTTGTTCTTGTAGCAACTATAGCTGTCGCTGAAGTAGTAACTGCAGCTGTTGTTTTTGTAGTAACTAGAGTTGTTGTTCTTTTAGTTACTTCAGTTGTTAATTTAGTAATAACTATAGTTGTTGTTCTCGTAGTAACTATAGTTGTTGTAGTAGTAACTATAGTTGTTGTTCTTATAGTAACTATAGTTGTTGTTGTAATAGTAACTGCAGCTGTTGTTATTGTAGCAACTATAGCTGTTGTTCTTGTTGTAACTATAGTTGTTGTCCTTGTAGTAACTATAGTTGTTGTTGTAGTAGTAACTGCAGCTGTTGTTCTTTAAGTAACTATAGTCGGTGTTCTTGTAGTAACTATAGTTGCTGTTGTAGAAGTAACTAAAGTTGTTGTTGTAGTAGTAACTATAGTGGTTGTTGTTGTAGAAACTGCAGCTGTTGTTGCTGAAGAAACTATAGTTGTTGTGGTAGTAGTAACTATAGTTGTTGTTCTTGTAGTATCTGCAGCTGTTGTTCTTGTAGTAACTATAGTTGTTGTTCTTGTAGTAACTATATTTGTTGTTGTAGTAGTAACTATATTTGTTGTTCTTGTAGTAACTATAGTTGTTGTTCTTGTAGTAACTATAGTAGTTGTTGTAGTAACTATAGTTGTTGTTGTAGAATTACTTATAGTTGTTGTTCTAATTGTAACTATAGTTGTTGTTCTTGTAGTAACTATAGTTTTTTGTTGTAGTAGTACTATAGTTGTTGTTCTTGTAGTAACTATAGTTGTTGTTGTAGTAGTAACTATAGTTGTTGTTCTTGTAGTAACTATAGTTGTTGTTCTTGTAGCAACTATAGCTGTCGCTGTAGTAGTAACTGCAGCTGTTGTTTTTGTAGTAACTAGAGTTGTTGTTCTTTTAGTAACTATAGTTGTTGTAGTCGTAACTATAGATGTTGTTCTTATAGTAACTATAGTTGTTGTTGTAATAGTAACTGCAGCTGTTGTTATTGTTGTAACTATAGTTGTTGTTCTTGTTGTAACTATAGTTGTTGTTCTTGTAGTCACTATAGTTGTTGTTGTAGTAGTAACTATAGTTGTTGTTCTTTTAGTAACTATAGTTGTTGTTCTTTTAATAACTTTAGTTGTTGTTCTTGTTGTAACTATAGTTGTTGTTCTTATAGTAACTATAGTTGTTGTTGTAGTAGTAACTATAGTTGTTGTTCTTCTAGTAACTATAATTGTTGATCTTGTAGTAACTATAGTTGTTGTTGTAGTAACTATAGTTGTTGTTGTAGAAGTAACTATAGTTGTTGTTCTAATTGTAACTATAGTTGTTGTTCTTGTAGTAACTATAGTTTTTTGTTGTAGTAGTAACTATATTTGTTGTTCTTTTAGTAACTATAGTTGTTGTTTTAGTAGTAACTATAGTTGTTGTTCTTGTAGTAACTATAGTTGTTGTAGTAGTACCTATAGTTGTTGTTCTTATAGTAACTATAGTTGTTGTTGTAATAGTAACTGCAGCTGTTGTTATTGTAGTAACTATAGTTGTTGTTCTTGTTGTAACTATAGTTGTTGTTCTTTTAGTAACTATAGTCGTTGTTCTTGTAGTAACTATAGTTGTTGTTGTAGTAGTAACTAAAGTTGTTGTTGTAGTAGTAACTATAGTGGTTGTTGTAGTAGAAACTGCAGCTGTTGTTGCTGAAGTAACTATAGTTGTTGTAGTAGTAACTATAGTTGTTGTTCTTGTAGTATCTGCAGCTGTTGTTCTTGTAGTAACTATAGTTGTTGTTTTAGTAGTAACTATAGTTGTTGTTGTAGTAGTTACTATAGTTGTTGTTCTTTTAGTAACTATAGTTTTTGTTGTAGTAGTAACTATAGTTGTTTTTCTTGTTGTAACTATAGGTGTTGTTCTTGTAGTAATTATAGTTGCTGTTGTAGTAGTAACTATAGTTGTTGTTCTTGTAGTAACTATAGTTGTTGTTCTTGTAGTAACTATAGTTAGTGTTCTTGTAGCAAGTATAGCTATCGCTGTAGTAGTAACTGAAGCTGTTGTTTTTGTAGTAACTAGAGTTGTTGTTCTTTTAGTAACTTTAGTTGTTAATTTAGTAGTAACTATAGTTGTTGATCTTGTAGTAATTATAGTTGTTGTTCTTGTAGTAACTATAGTTGTTGTAGCTGTAGTTGCTGCAGCTGTTGTTCTTGTAGTAACTATAGTTGTCGTTGCTGTAGAAATTATAGTTGTTGTTCTTGTAGTAACTATAATTGTTGTTGTAGTAGTAACTGTAGCTGTTGTACTTGTGTAACTATAGTTGTTGTTCTTGTTGTAACTATAGTTTTTATTGAAGAAGTAACTGCATCTGTTGCTGTTGTAGTAACTATAGTTGTTGTTCTTGTAGTAACTATAGTTTTTGTTGTAGAAGTAACGATTGTTGTTGTTGTTGTAGTAACTAAAGTTGTTGTTCTTGTAGTAACTATAGTTGTTGTTGCCGTATTAACTGCAGCTGTTGTTCTTGTAGTAACTATAGTTGTTGATCTTGTAGTTACTGCTGCTATTGTTCTTGTAGTAACTATAATTGGTGTTCTTGTAGTTACAATAGTTGTTGTTGTAGTAGTAACTATAGTTGTTGTTCTTGTAGTAACTATAGTTGTTGTTCTGTAGTAACTGCAGCTGTTGTTCTTGTAGTTACTAGAGTTGTTGTTCTTGTAGTAACTATATTTGTTGTTCTTGTAGAAACTATATTTGTTGTTCTGGTAGTAGCTATTGTTGTTGTTGCTGTAGTAACTGCAGCTGTTGTTATTGTAGTAACTTTAGTTGTTGTTCTTGTAGTAACTAGAGTTTTTGCTCTTGTATTAACTATAGTTGAAGTTCTTGTAGTAACTAAAGTTGTTGTTGCTGTAGTAACTATAGTTGTTGTAATAGTAACTATGGTTGTTGTTGTATTAACTTTAGTTATTGTTGTAGAAGTTAATATAGTTATTGTTGTAGTAGTAACAATAGTTACTACAGCAACAACAACAATAGTTACTACAAGAACAACAAATATAGTTACTACAAGAACAGAACAACAACTCCTGTTACTACTATAACAACAACTATAGTTACTACAAGAACAACAACAACTATAGTTACTACAAGAACAACAACTATAGTTACTACTACAACAACAAATATAGTTCCTACAAGAACAACAACTATATTTACTACAAGAACAACAGCTGCAGTTACTAATACAACAACAACTGTAGTTACTTCAAGAACAACAACCATAGTAACTACAAGAACAACAAATATAGTCACTACTACAACTACAACTATTGTTTCTACAAGAACGGCAACTATAGTAACTACTACAACAACAACTATTGTTACTACAAGAACAACAACTCTATTTACTACAAGAACAACAGCTGCAGTTACTTCTACAGAGACAGCTATAGTTGCTACAAGAACAACAAGTATAGTTACTACAAGAACAACAACTGTAGTCACTACAAGTATAGTTACTACAAGAACAACAACTGTAGTCACTACATGAACAACAACTATAGTTTCTAAAAGAACAACAGCTGCAGTTACTATAAGAACAACAACTATAGTTACCACTAACTAACAACTATAGTTACTAAATAGTAGTAAATAGTAAATATAAGTAGTAAATATAGTTGTTGTTCTTGTAGTAACTGCGACTGTTGTTGCTGTAGTAACTATAGTTGTTGTTCTTGTAGTAGCTATAGTAATGTTGTAGTAGTAACTATACTTGTTGTTGTAGTAGTAACTGCAGCTGTAGTTGCTGTAGTAACTATAGTTGTTGTTCTAATAGTGACTTTAGTTGTTGTTCTTGATGTAACAATAGTTGTTGCTGTAGTAACTATAGTTGTTGTTCTTGTAGTAACTAAAGTTGTTGCTGTAGTAGTAACTATAGTTGTTCTTGTAGTTGTAGCTATAGTTGTTATTGTAGTAGAAACTGCATCTGTTGTTGCTGTATTAGCTATAATTGTTGATCTTGTAGTAACTATAGTTTTTGTTGTAGTAGTAACTATAATTGTTGTTGTGGTAGTAACTAAAGTTGTTGTTCCTGTAGTAGCTATAGTTGTTGTTCTTGTAGTAGCTATAGTTGTTGTTCTTGTAGTAACTATAGTTGTTATTGTTGTAGTAACTGCAGCTTTTGTTGCTGTAGTAACTATAGTTGTTGTTCTTGTAGTAACTATAGTTGTTGATCTTGTACTGACTATAGCTGTTGTTGTAGTAGTAACTGCAGCTTTTGTTGCTGTAGTAACTATAGTTGTTGTTCTTGTAGTAAATATTTTTATTGTTCTGGTAGCAACTTTAGTTGTTGTTCTTGTAGTAACTATAGTTGTTGTTGTAGTGGTAATTGCAGCTGTTGTTGCTGTAATTACTATAGTTGTTGTTCTTGTAGCAACTATAGTTGTTGTTCTTATAGTAACTATAGTTGTTGTTGTAGTAGTAACTTTAGTTGTTGATCTTGTAGTAACTATAGTTATTGATCTTGTAGTAACTATAGTTGTTGCTGCTGTAGTAACTGCAGCTGTTGTTCTTGTAGTAACTATAGTTGTTGCTGCTGTAGTAACTGCAGCTGTTGTTCTTGTGGTAACTATAGTTAATTGTAGCAGTAACTTTAGTTGTTATTCTTGTAGTAACTATAGTTGCTGTTCTTGTAGTAATTATAGTGGTTGTTGTAGTAGTAACTATAGTTGTTCTTGTAGTTGTAGCTATAGTTGTTATAGTAGTAGAAACTGCATCTGTTGTTGCTGTATTAGCTATAATTTTTGATCTTGTAGTAACTATAGTTTTTGTTGTAGTAGTAACTATAATTGTTGTTGTGGTAGTAACTGCAGCTGTTGTTCTTTTAGTAACTATAGTTGTTGTTCTTGTAGTAACTATATTTGTTGTTGTTGTAATAGTAACTGCAGCTGTTGTTCTTGTAATAACTATAGATATTGTTCTTGTAGTAACTATAGTTGTTGTTGTATTAGTAACTATAGTTAGTTGTTCTTGTAATAACTATAGTTGTTGTTGTAGTAGAAATTGCAGGTGTTGTTGCTGAAGTAACTATAGTTGTTGTTCTTATAGTAACTATAGTTGTTGTTCTTGAAGTAACTTAGTTGTTGTTGTAGTAGTAACTATAGTTGTTGTTCTTGTAGTAACTGCAGCTGTTGTTCTTAAAGTAGCTATAGTTGTTGTTTTATTAGTAACTATAGTTGTTGTTCTTGTAGTAACTATAATTGTTGTTGTAGTAGTAACTGTAGGTGTTGTACTTGTGTAACTATAGTTGTTGTTCCTGTTGTAACTATAGTTTTTATTGAAGAAGTAACTGCATCTGTTGTTGTTGTAGTAACTATAGTTGTTGTTCTTGTAGTAACTATAGTTTTTGTTGTAGAAGTAACGATTGTTGTTGTTGTTGTAGTAACTATAGTTGTTGTTGTTGTAGTAACTGCAGCTGTTGTTGCTGTAGTAACTATAGTTGTTGTTCTTGTAGTAAATATTGTTATTGTTCTTGTAGCAACTTTAGTTGTTGTTCTTGTAGTAACTATAGTTGTTGTTGTAGTGGTAATTGCAGCTGTTGTTGCTGTAATTACTATAGTTGTTGTTCTTGTAGCAACTATAGTTGTTGTTCTTATAGTAACTATAGTTGTTGTTGTAGTAGTAACTTTAGTTTTTGATCTTGTAGTAACTATTGTTGTTGTTCTTGTAGTAACTATAGTTATTGATGTTGTAGTAACTATAGTTGTTGCTGCTGTAGTAACTGCAGCTGTTGTTCTTGTAGTAACTATAGTTGTTGTTGCTGTAGTAACTGCAGCTGTTGTTCTTGTGGTAACTATAGTTAATTGTAGCAGTAACTTTAGTTGTTGTTCTTGTAGTAACTATAGTTGCTGTTCTTGTAGTAATTATAGTGGTTGTTGTAGTAGTGTCTATAGTTGTTGTAACTATAGTTGTTGTTCTTGTAGTAACTATAGTTGTTGTTTTATTAGTTACTGCAGCTGTTATTCTTGTAGTAACTACAGTTGTTGTTCTTATAGCTATAGTTGTTGTTCTTGTAGTAACTATAGTTATTGTTGTAGAAGTAACTATAGTTGTTGTTCTTGTAATAACTATTGTTGTTATTCTTGTAGTAACTATAGTTGTTGTAACAGTACCTATAGTTGTTGTTCTTGTAGTAACTATAGTTGTTGTTCTTGTAGTAACTATAGTTGTTGTTCTTGTAGTAACTATAGTTGTTGTTCTTGTAGTAGCTATGGTTTTTGTTCTTGTAGTGACATTAGTTGTTGTTCTTGTAGTAACTATAGTTGTCGTTGTAGTTGTTGTAGGAGTAACTGTAGTAGTTGTTGTAGGAGTAACTATAGTTTTTGTTGTAGTAGTAACTGCAGCTGTTGTTCTTGTAGTAACTATAATTGTTGTTCTTGTAGTTACTATAGTTGCTGTTCTTGTAGTTACTATAGTTGTTGTTGTAGTAACTGTAGATGTTGTTGCTGAAGTAACTTTAGTTGTTGTTCTTGTAGTAACTATAGTCGTAGTTCTTGTAGTAATTATAGTGGTTGTTGTAGTAGTAACTACAGTTGTTGTAACTATAGTTGTCGTTCTTGTAGTAACTATAGTTGTTGTTCTTGTAGTAATTATAGTGGTTGTTGTAGTAGTAACTTTAGTTGTTGTTGTAGTAGTAACTGCAGCTGTTGTCTTTTAGTAACAATAGTTGTTGTTCTTGTAGTAACTATAGTTTTTGTTTGTGTAGTAACTATAGTTGTCGTTCTTTTAGTAACTATAGTTTTTGTTGTAGTAGTAACTATAGTTGTTGTTCGTGCAGTAACCCTAGTTTTGTTCTTGCAGTAACTATAGTTGTTGTAGTAGTAACTGCAGCTGTTGTTCTTATAGTAACTATAGTAAATGTTCTTGCAGTAACTAGAGCTGCTGTTCATGTAGTAACTAAAGTTGTTGTTGTAGTAGTAACTATAGTTGTTGTTGTATTACAAACTGCAGCTGTTGTTTCTGTAGTAACTATAGTTGTTGTTCTTATAGCTATAGTTGTTGTTCTTGTAGTAACTATAGTTATTGATGTAGAAGTAACTATAGTTGTTGTTCTTGCAGTAACTATAGTTGCTGTTGTAGTAGTAACTGCAGCTATTGTAGTAGTAACTATAGTATTGTTTTTGTAGTAACTTAAGTTGTTGTTGTAGTAGTAACTATAGTTGTTGTAGTACAAACTGCAGCTGTTGTTGCTGTAGTAACTATAGTTGTTGTTCTAATAACTATAGTTGATGTTCTTGTAGTAACTATAGTTATTTTTGCATTTGTTACTGCAGCTGTTATTCTTGAAGTAACTATAGTTGTTGTTCTTGTAGTAACTAAAGTTGTTGTTGTAGCAGTAACTATAGTTGTTGTTCTCGTAGTAACTATAGTTGTAGTTCTTGTAGTAAGTATAGTTGTTGTAGTAGCAACTGCAGCTGTTGTTGTTCTTGAAGTAACTATAGTTGTTGTTCTTGTAGTAGGTTTAGTTGTTGTAGTAGCAAAAGCAGCTGTTGTTGTCGTAGTAACTATAGTTGTTGTTCTTGTTGTAACCATAGTTGTTGTTGTAGTAGTAACTATAGTTGTTGTTGTAGTACAAACTGCAGCTGTTGTTGCTGTAGTAACTTTAGTTGTTGTTCTTGTAGTAACTATAATTGTTGTTCTTAATGTAGTAGTACCTATAGTTTGTTGTTCTTGAAGTAACTATAATTGTTGTTCTTGTAGTAAGTATAGTTGTTGTAGTAGCAACTGCAGCTGTTGTTGCTTTTGTAAATATAGTTGTTGTTCTTGTAGTAACAATAGTCGTTGTTGTAGTAGTTACTGCAGTTGTTGTTCTAGTAGTAACTATAGTTGTTTTTGTAGTAGTAACTATAGTTGTTTTTCTTGTGGTAAATATAGTTGTTGTTGTAGTAGTTACTGCAGCTGTTGTTCTTGTAGTAACTATAATTGTTGTTCTTAAAGTTACTATAGCTGTTGTTGTAGTAGTTACTATAGTTGTTGTTCTTGAAATAACTATAGTTATTGTTCTTGTAGTAACTATAGTTGTTGTAGTAGAAACTGCCGCTGTGTTTGCTGTAGTAACTATAGTTGTTGTTCTTGAGGTAACTATAGTTGATGTTCTTGTAGTAACTATAGTTGTTAATGCTATAGTAACTGCAGATGTTGTTCTTTTAGAAGCTATAGTTGTTGTTCTTGTAGTAACTATAGTTGTTGTTGTAGTAGTATTTATAGTTGTTGTTGTAGTTACTGTATTAAGTATAGTTGTTGTTGTAGTAGTAACTGCAGTTGTTGTTCTAGTAGTAACTATAGTTGTTTTTGTAGTAGTAACTATAGTTGTTTTTCTTGTGGTAACTATAGTTGTTGTTGTAGTAGTAACTGCAGCTGTTGTTCTTGTAGTAACTATAATTGTTGTTCTTAAAGTTACTATAGCTGTTGTTGTAGTAGTTACTATAGTTGTTGTTCTTGAAGTAACTATAGTTATTGTTCTTGTAGTAACTATAGTTGTTTTAGTAGAAACTGCCGCTGTTTTTGCTGTAGTAACTATAGTTGTTGTTCTTGAGGTAACTATAGTTGTTGTTCTTGCACTTACTATAGTTGTTAATGCTATAGTAACTGCAGATGTTGTTCTTTTAGAAGCTATAGTTGTTGTTCTTGTAGTAACTATAGTTGTTGTTGTAGTAGTATTTTTAGTTGTTGTTGTAGTTACTGTATTAACTATAGTTGTTGTGCTTGTAGTAACTAGTTGTTGTTGAAGTAGTAACTGTAGTTGCTGTTGCTGTAGTAACTATAGTTGTTGTTCTTGTAGTAACTATAGTTGTTGTTGTAGTAGTAACTGCAGCTATTGCAGTAGAAACTATCGTATTGTTTTTATAGTAACTAAAGTTGTTGAAGTAGTAGTAACTATAGTTGTTGTTGTAGTACAAACTGCAGCTGTTGTTGCTGTAGTAAGTTGTTGTTGTTCTTATAGCTACAGTTGTAGTTCTTGTAGTAACTATAGTTATTGTTGTAGAAGTAACTATAGTTGTTGTTCTTGTAGTAACTATAGTTGTTATTCTTGTAGTAACTATAGTTATTGTTGTATTAGTTACTGCCGCTGGTATTCTTGTAGTAACTATAGTTGTTGTTCTTGTAGTAACTATAGTTGCAGTTCTTGTAGTAACTATAGTTGTTATTGTAGAAGTAACTATAGTTGTTGTTGTAGTAGCAACTATAGTTGTTGTTCTTGTAGTAACTATAGTTGTTGTTCTTGTAGTAACTATAGTTGTTGTTGTAGTAGTAACTATAGTTGTTGTTGTAGTAGTAACTATAGTGGTTGTTGTAGTAGAAAGTGCAGCTGTTGTTGCTGAAGTAACTTTAGCTGTTGTTCTTGTAGTAACTATTGTTGTTGTTCTTGTAGTAACTTTAGTTGTTGTTGTAGTAGTAACTATAATAGCTGTTGTTCTTGTAGTAACTTTAGTTGTTGTTGTAGTAGTAACTATAATAGCTGTTGTTCTTGTAGTAACTATAGTTGTTGTTCTTGTAGTAACTATAGTTGTTGTTGTAGTAGTAACTTTAATAGCTGCTGTTCTTGTAGTAACTGCAGCTGTTGTCCTTGTAGTAACTATAGTTGTTGTTGTAGTAGTAATTATAGTTGTTGTTCTTGTAGTAACTATAGTTGTTGTTCTTGTAGTAACTATAGATGTTGTTATTGTAGTAACTATAGTTGTTGTTGAAGTACCTATAGCTGTTGCTGTAGTAGTAACTATAGTTGTTTTTTAGCAGTAACTATAATTGTTGTTCTTGTTGTAACTCTAGTTGTTGTTGTAGTAGTAACTGCAGCTGTTGTTCTTGTAGAAATTATTGTTGTTGTGTATGAAGTAACTATAGTTGTTGTTGTAGTAATAACTATAGTTTTTGTTGTAGTAGAAATTGCAGCTTTTGTTGCTTTTGTTATAATAGTTGTTGTTCTTGTAGTAACTATAAATGTTGTAGTAACTATAGTTGTTGTTCTTGTAGTAACTATAGTTGGTGTAGTAGCAACTGCAGCTGTTGTTGCTGTAGTAACTATAGTTGTTGTTCTTTTAGTTACTATAGTTGTTGTTTTTGTAGTAACTTTAGTTGTTGTTGTAGTAACTGCAGATGTTGTTGCTGAAATAACTATAGTTGTTGTTCTTGTAGTAACTGTAGTTGTTGTTGAAGAACTAACTTTAGTTGTTGCTGTAGTAATTTCAGCTGTTGTTGCTGGTGTAACTTTAGCTGTTGTTCTTGTAGTAACTATAGTTGTTGTTGTAGTAGTTACTGCAGTTGTTGTTATTGTAGTAACTATAGTTGTTGTTGAAGTAGTAAATGCAGCTGTTGTTCTTGTAGCAATTAAAGTTGTTGTTCTTGAAGTAACTAAAGTTGTTGTTGTAGTAGTAACTATAGTTGTTGTTCTTGCAGTAACTATAGTTGTTGTTGCTGTAGTTACTGCAGCTGTTGTTCTTGTAGTAACTATAGTTGTTGTTCTGTTAGTAACTATAGTTGTTGTTGTAGTAGTAACTGTTGTTGCTGTTGCTGTAGTAACTATAGTTGTTGTTTTAGTAACTATAGTTGTTGTTGTTGAAGTAGTAAATGCAGCTGTTGTTCTTGTAGTAATTATAGTTGTTGTTCTTGTAGTAACTATAGTTGTTGTTGTAGTAGTACCTATAGTTGTTGTTCTTGTAGTAACTATAGTTGTTGTTCTTGTAGTTACTATAGTTGTTGCTCCGAACATACCACAGAACAGGTCGACCTGCAGGATCAGTAGTTAAAATGCTCCACATATACCACAGAACAGATCGACCTGCAGGATCAGTAGTTAAATGCTCCCAACTTACCATAGAACAGATCTATTTACAGGATCAGTAGTTAAAATTATCAAAAAAAACCAGAGAACTTGTCTACCTGTAAGATCAGTAGTTAAAATGCTCCAAACATAAAACAGAACAGGTCTACCTGTAAGATCAGTAGTTTAAAAGCTCCAAACAAACCAGAGAACAGATCGACTTGCAGGATCAGACGTTAAAATGCTCCGATTTTACAACAGAAGAGGTCTACTTGTAAGATCAGTAGTTACAATGCTGCGAACATACCACAGAACAGGTTGACTTGCAGGATCAGATGCTAAAATGCTCCGAACATACCACAGAACAGGTCTACCTGTAAGATCAATAGTCAAAATGTGCTCTGAACATACCAGAAAACAGATCGACCTGCACGATTAGAGGTTAAAATGCTGCGAACTTACCACAGAACAGGTCTACCTGTAAGATCAGTTGTTAAAATGCCCCAAACATACCACAGAACAGGTCGACCTGCAGAATTAGAGGTAAAAATGCTCCGAACATACCACAGAATAGGTCAACCTGTAAGATCTGTAGTTAAAATGCTCCGAACATACCACAGAACAGGTCGACTTGCAGGATCAGAGATTAAAATGCTCCGAACTTACCACAGAACAACTGGTCAACCTGCAGGATCAGTAGTTAAAATGCTCAGAAATTACCACAGAACAGGTCTCCCTGTAAGATCAGTAGTTAAAATGCTCCGAACATACCACAGAACAGGACGACCTGCAGGATCAGTAGCTAAAATGCTCCGAACATACCACAGATAATGTCTGCATGTAGTATCCGTAATTTAAATGCTCCAAACTTACCACAGAACAGGTCTACCTTAAACATCAGTAGTTAAAATGCTCTGAAAAAACTACAGAACAGATCGACCTGCACGATCAGAGGTTAAAATGCTTCAAATTTACCACATAGCAGGTCGACCTGTAACAGCAGTAGTTAAAATGCTCGGAACATACCAAAAAACAATTCGACCTGCAGGATCAGTAGTTAAAATGCTCAGAAATTACCACAGAACAGGTCTCCCTGTAAGATCAGTAGTTAAAATGCTCCGAACATACCACAGAACAGGACGACCTGCAGGATCAGTAGTTAAAATGCTCCAAACATACCACAGAACAGGTCTACCTGTAAGCTCAGTAGTTAAAATGCTCCGAACATACCACAGAACAGGTCTACCTGTAAGATCAGTAGTTAAAATGCTCCGAACATACCACAGAACAGGTCTACCTGCAGGATTAGTAGTTAAAATGCTACAAACATACCACAGAACAGGTCTACCTGTAAGCTCAGTAGTTAAAATGCTCCGAACATACCACAGAACAGGTCTACCTGTAAGATCAGTAGTTAAAATGCTCCGAACATACCACAGAACAGGTCTACCTGCAGGATCAGTAGTTAAAATGCTCCAAACATACCACAGAACAGGTCTCCCTGTAAGATCAGTAGTTAAAATGCTCCGAACATACCACAGAACAGGTCTACCTGCAGGATTAGTAGTTAAAATGCTACAAACATACCACAGAACAGGTCTACCTGTAAGCTCAGTAGTTAAAATGCTCTGAAAATACCACAAAACAGGTCGTCCAGCAGGATCAGAGGTTAAAATGCTCCAAACTTACCACAGAACAGGTCTACCTGTAAGATAAGTTGTTAAAATGCTCAGAACATATCACAGAACAGGTCTACCTGCAGGATTAGTAGTTAAAATGCTACGAACATACCACAAAACAAGTCTACCTGTAAGATCAGTAGTTAAAATGCTCAGAACATACCACAGAAAAGGTCTAACTGTAAGATTTGTTGTTAAAATGTTCCGAACATACCAGAGAACAGATCGACATGCATGATAAGAGGTTTAAATGCTCCGAACTTACCACAGAAATGTCTACATGTAAGATTAGTAGTCAAAATGTTCCGAACATACCACATAACAGGTCGACCTGCTGGATCAGAGGTTAAAATGCTCCAAATATACCACAAAACAGATCGACCTGCAGGATCAGAGGTTAAAATGCTTCGAACATACCACAAAACAGGTTAAACTGTAAAACCAGTAGTTAAAATGCTCCGAACATACAACAAAACAGGTCTACCTGTAAGATCAGTAGTTAAAATGCTCCAAACATACCACAGAACAGGCCGACCTGCAGGATCAGTAGTTAAAATGCTCCAAACTTACCACAGAGCAGATCTAATTGCAGGATCAGAAGTAGAAATGGTCTGAACATACCAAAGAACAGGTCGACCAGTAGGATCATGAGTTAAAATGCTCCCATTGTACCATAGAAAAGGTCAACATGCAGGATCAGAAGTGAAAATGCTCTGAACTTACCACAGAATAGGTCTACCTGCAGGATCAGTAGTAAAAATGCATGGAAAGTACCACAGAACAGGTCTACCTGTAAGATCAGTAGTTAAAATGCTCCAAACATACCACAGAACAGGTCGACCTGCAGCATCAGAGGTTAAAATGCTCCAAAAATACCACAGAACAGGTCGACCTGCAGGATCAGTATTTAAAATGCTCCGAAATTTCAACAGAACAGGTCTCATTGTAAGATCAGTAGTTCAAATGCTAGGAACATACCAAAGAACAGGACAACCTGCAGGATCAGTAGTTAAAATGCTCCGAACATACCATGGAACTGATCTACCTGAACGATCAGAGGTCAAAATGCTCGAAACTTACCACAGAAAAGGTCTACTTGTAAGTTCAGTAGTTAAAATGTTCTGAACATACCACAGAACAGGTCGACCTGTAGGATCAGTAGTTGAAATGCTCCTAACTTACCACAGAACAGGTGTACCTATAAGATTAGTAATTAAAATGCTCTGAATAAACCACAGAACAGATCGACCTGCAGGATCAGAGGTTAAAATGCTGCAAACTTACCAAAGAATAGGTCGACCTGCAGGATCAGAGGTTAAAATGCTTCGAATTTACCACATAATAGGTCGACCTGTAAGATAAGTTGTTAAAATGCTCCGAATATATCAAAGAACAATTCGACCTGCAGGATCAGTAGTGAAGATGCATAGAGCTTACCTTAGAACAGGTTTACCTGCAAAATCAGTAGTTAAAATGCTCCAAACATACCAAAAAACAGGTCGATCTGTATGATAAGGGGCTAGAATACTCCGAACTTCCCACAGAGCAGGTCTACTTGCAGGATCAGTAGTTAAAATGCATCGAACATACCACAGAACAAGTCTTCCTGCAGGATTAGTAGTTAAAATGCTCAAAACATACCACAGAACAGGTCTACCTGTAAGATTAGTAGTAAAAATGCTCCAAACATACCAAAGAACAGGTCGTCCAGCAGAATCAGAAGTTAAAATGCTCAGAACATATAACAGAACAGGTCTACCTACAGGATTAGTAGTTAAAATGCTCCGAACATACCGCAGAACAGGTCTACCTGTAAGATCAGTAGTTAAAATGCTACGAACATACCACAGAACAGGTCGTCCTGCAGGATCAGAGGTTAAAATGCTCCGAACGTACCACAGAACAGGTCTACCTGCAGGATAAGTAGTTAAAATGCTCAGAACATAACACAGAACAGGTCTACCTGTAAGATCAGAAGTAAAAATGTTCCGAACATACCACAGAACAGATCGTCCTACAGGATCAGAGGTTAAAATGCTCCGAACGTACCACAGAACAGGTCTACCTGTAAGATCAGTAGTTAAAATGTTCAGAACATACCACAGAACAGATCGTCCTACAGGATCAGAGGTTAAAATGCTCCGAACGTACCACAGAACAGGTCTACCTGTAAGATCAGTAGTTAAAATGTTCAGAACATACCACAGAACAGATCTAGCTGTAAGATCAGTAATTAAAATGCTCAGAACATACCACAGAACAGATCTAGCTGTAAGATCAGTAGTTAAAATGCTCAGAACATACCACAGAACAGATCTAGCTGTAAGATCAGTAGTTAAAATGCTCTGAAAATACCACAGAACAGGTCGTCCAACAGGATCCGGGTTAAAATGCTCCGAACTTACAGAACAGGTCTACCTGTAAGATCAGTAGTTAAAATGCTCAGAACATACCACAGAACAGGTCCACCTGTAAGATCAGTAGTAAAAATGCTCCGAACTTACCACAGAACAGGTCTTCCTGTAAGATCAGTTGTTGAAATGCTCCGAACATACCACGGAACAGGTCGTCCAGCAGGATACGGGTTAAAATGCTCCGAACTTACAGAACAGGTCTACCTGTAAGATCAATAGTTAAAATGCTCCAAACATACCACAGAACAGGTCTACCTGTAAGATCAGTAGTTAAAATGTTGCGAACATATCACAGAACATGTAGACCTGCAGGATCAGAGGTTAAAATGCTCTGAACTTACAGAACAGGTCTACCTGTTAGATCAGTAGTTAAAATGCTCAAAACATACCACAGAACAGGTCGTCCAGCAGGATCCAGGTTAAAATGCTCCGAACTTACAGAACAGGTCTACCTGCAGGATCAGAGGTTAAAATGCTCAGAACATACCACAGAACAGGTCTACCTGTGATTAGTAGTAAAAATGCTCAGAACGTATCAGAGGACAGGTCTACTTGTAAGATCAGTAGTAAAAATGCTCCGAACATACCACAGAACAGGTCTACCTGTAAGATCAGTAGTTAAAATGCTCAGAACATATCACAAAACAGGTCTACCTGTAAGATCAGTAGTTAAAAAGCTCAGAACATACCACAGAACAGGTCTACCTGTAAGATCAGATGTTAAAATGCTCAGAACATAATACAGAACAGGTCTACCTGTAAGATCAGAGGTTAAAATGCTCCGAACATACAGAGCAGGTCTACCTGTAAGATCAGTAGTTAAAATGCTCCAAACATGCCACAGAAAAGGTCGTCCAGCAGGATCCGGGTTAAAATGCTCGGATCATACCACAGAACAGGTCTACTTGTAAGATCAGTAGTTAAAATGCTAAGAACATATCACAGAACAGGTCTACCTGTAAGATCAGAAGTTTAAATGCTCCAAACATACCACAGAACAGGTCGTCCAGCAGGATCCGGGTTAAAAAGCTCAAAACATATCACAGAACAGGTCTACCTGCAGGATTAGTAGTTGAAATGCTCCGAAAATACCACAGAAAAGATCTACCTGTAAGATCAGAGGTTACAATCCAGTACATATCACAGAACAGGTCTACCTGTAAGATCAGAAGTTAAAATGCTCCAAACATACCACAGAACAGGTCTACCTGTAAGATCAGTAGTTGAAATGCTCCGAACATACCACAGAAAAGGTCTACCTGTAAGATCAGTAGTTAAAATGCTCAGAACATACCACAGAACAGGTCTACCTGTAAGATCAGTAGTTGAATTGCTCCGAACATACCACAGAACATGTCTACCTGTAAGATCAGAGGTTAAAATGCTCAGAACACATCACAGAACAGGTCTACCTGCAAGATCAGTAGTTAAAATGCTCAGAACATACCACAGAACAGGTCTACCTGTCAGATCAGAGGTTAAAATGCTCTGAACATACAGAACAGGTCTACCTGTAAGATCAGTAGTTAAAATGCTCCGAACTTACAGAACAGGTCTACCTGTAAGATCAGTTGTTAAAATGCCCCAAACATACCACAGAACAGGTCGACCTGCAGAATTAGAGGTAAAAATGCTCCGAACATACCACAGAATAGGTCAACCTGTAAGATCTGTAGTTAAAATGCTCCGAACATACCACAGAACAGGTCGACTTGCAGGATCAGAGATTAAAATGCTCCGAACTTACCACAGAACAACTGGTCAACCTGCAGGATCAGTAGTTAAAATGCTCAGAAATTACCACAGAACAGGTCTCCCTGTAAGATCAGTAGTTAAAATGCTCCGAACATACCACAGAACAGGACGACCTGCAGGATCAGTAGCTAAAATGCTCCGAACATACCACAGATAATGTCTGCATGTAGTATCCGTAATTTAAATGCTCCAAACTTACCACAGAACAGGTCTACCTTAAACATCAGTAGTTAAAATGCTCTGAAAAAACTACAGAACAGATCGACCTGCACGATCAGAGGTTAAAATGCTTCAAATTTACCACATAGCAGGTCGACCTGTAACAGCAGTAGTTAAAATGCTCGGAACATACCAAAAAACAATTCGACCTGCAGGATCAGTAGTTAAAATGCTCAGAAATTACCACAGAACAGGTCTCCCTGTAAGATCAGTAGTTAAAATGCTCCGAACATACCACAGAACAGGACGACCTGCAGGATCAGTAGTTAAAATGCTCCAAACATACCACAGAACAGGTCTACCTGTAAGCTCAGTAGTTAAAATGCTCCGAACATACCACAGAACAGGTCTACCTGTAAGATCAGTAGTTAAAATGCTCCGAACATACCACAGAACAGGTCTACCTGCAGGATTAGTAGTTAAAATGCTACAAACATACCACAGAACAGGTCTACCTGTAAGCTCAGTAGTTAAAATGCTCCGAACATACCACAGAACAGGTCTACCTGTAAGATCAGTAGTTAAAATGCTCCGAACATACCACAGAACAGGTCTACCTGCAGGATCAGTAGTTAAAATGCTCCAAACATACCACAGAACAGGTCTCCCTGTAAGATCAGTAGTTAAAATGCTCCGAACATACCACAGAACAGGTCTACCTGCAGGATTAGTAGTTAAAATGCTACAAACATACCACAGAACAGGTCTACCTGTAAGCTCAGTAGTTAAAATGCTCTGAAAATACCACAAAACAGGTCGTCCAGCAGGATCAGAGGTTAAAATGCTCCAAACTTACCACAGAACAGGTCTACCTGTAAGATAAGTTGTTAAAATGCTCAGAACATATCACAGAACAGGTCTACCTGCAGGATTAGTAGTTAAAATGCTACGAACATACCACAAAACAAGTCTACCTGTAAGATCAGTAGTTAAAATGCTCAGAACATACCACAGAAAAGGTCTAACTGTAAGATTTGTTGTTAAAATGTTCCGAACATACCAGAGAACAGATCGACATGCATGATAAGAGGTTTAAATGCTCCGAACTTACCACAGAAATGTCTACATGTAAGATTAGTAGTCAAAATGTTCCGAACATACCACATAACAGGTCGACCTGCTGGATCAGAGGTTAAAATGCTCCAAATATACCACAAAACAGATCGACCTGCAGGATCAGAGGTTAAAATGCTTCGAACATACCACAAAACAGGTTAAACTGTAAAACCAGTAGTTAAAATGCTCCGAACATACAACAAAACAGGTCTACCTGTAAGATCAGTAGTTAAAATGCTCCAAACATACCACAGAACAGGCCGACCTGCAGGATCAGTAGTTAAAATGCTCCAAACTTACCACAGAGCAGATCTAATTGCAGGATCAGAAGTAGAAATGGTCTGAACATACCAAAGAACAGGTCGACCAGTAGGATCATGAGTTAAAATGCTCCCATTGTACCATAGAAAAGGTCAACATGCAGGATCAGAAGTGAAAATGCTCTGAACTTACCACAGAATAGGTCTACCTGCAGGATCAGTAGTAAAAATGCATGGAAAGTACCACAGAACAGGTCTACCTGTAAGATCAGTAGTTAAAATGCTCCAAACATACCACAGAACAGGTCGACCTGCAGCATCAGAGGTTAAAATGCTCCAAAAATACCACAGAACAGGTCGACCTGCAGGATCAGTATTTAAAATGCTCCGAAATTTCAACAGAACAGGTCTCATTGTAAGATCAGTAGTTCAAATGCTAGGAACATACCAAAGAACAGGACAACCTGCAGGATCAGTAGTTAAAATGCTCCGAACATACCATGGAACTGATCTACCTGAACGATCAGAGGTCAAAATGCTCGAAACTTACCACAGAAAAGGTCTACTTGTAAGTTCAGTAGTTAAAATGTTCTGAACATACCACAGAACAGGTCGACCTGTAGGATCAGTAGTTGAAATGCTCCTAACTTACCACAGAACAGGTGTACCTATAAGATTAGTAATTAAAATGCTCTGAATAAACCACAGAACAGATCGACCTGCAGGATCAGAGGTTAAAATGCTGCAAACTTACCAAAGAATAGGTCGACCTGCAGGATCAGAGGTTAAAATGCTTCGAATTTACCACATAATAGGTCGACCTGTAAGATAAGTTGTTAAAATGCTCCGAATATATCAAAGAACAATTCGACCTGCAGGATCAGTAGTGAAGATGCATAGAGCTTACCTTAGAACAGGTTTACCTGCAAAATCAGTAGTTAAAATGCTCCAAACATACCAAAAAACAGGTCGATCTGTATGATAAGGGGCTAGAATACTCCGAACTTCCCACAGAGCAGGTCTACTTGCAGGATCAGTAGTTAAAATGCATCGAACATACCACAGAACAAGTCTTCCTGCAGGATTAGTAGTTAAAATGCTCAAAACATACCACAGAACAGGTCTACCTGTAAGATTAGTAGTAAAAATGCTCCAAACATACCAAAGAACAGGTCGTCCAGCAGAATCAGAAGTTAAAATGCTCAGAACATATAACAGAACAGGTCTACCTACAGGATTAGTAGTTAAAATGCTCCGAACATACCGCAGAACAGGTCTACCTGTAAGATCAGTAGTTAAAATGCTACGAACATACCACAGAACAGGTCGTCCTGCAGGATCAGAGGTTAAAATGCTCCGAACGTACCACAGAACAGGTCTACCTGCAGGATAAGTAGTTAAAATGCTCAGAACATAACACAGAACAGGTCTACCTGTAAGATCAGAAGTAAAAATGTTCCGAACATACCACAGAACAGATCGTCCTACAGGATCAGAGGTTAAAATGCTCCGAACGTACCACAGAACAGGTCTACCTGTAAGATCAGTAGTTAAAATGTTCAGAACATACCACAGAACAGATCGTCCTACAGGATCAGAGGTTAAAATGCTCCGAACGTACCACAGAACAGGTCTACCTGTAAGATCAGTAGTTAAAATGTTCAGAACATACCACAGAACAGATCTAGCTGTAAGATCAGTAATTAAAATGCTCAGAACATACCACAGAACAGATCTAGCTGTAAGATCAGTAGTTAAAATGCTCAGAACATACCACAGAACAGATCTAGCTGTAAGATCAGTAGTTAAAATGCTCTGAAAATACCACAGAACAGGTCGTCCAACAGGATCCGGGTTAAAATGCTCCGAACTTACAGAACAGGTCTACCTGTAAGATCAGTAGTTAAAATGCTCAGAACATACCACAGAACAGGTCCACCTGTAAGATCAGTAGTAAAAATGCTCCGAACTTACCACAGAACAGGTCTTCCTGTAAGATCAGTTGTTGAAATGCTCCGAACATACCACGGAACAGGTCGTCCAGCAGGATACGGGTTAAAATGCTCCGAACTTACAGAACAGGTCTACCTGTAAGATCAATAGTTAAAATGCTCCAAACATACCACAGAACAGGTCTACCTGTAAGATCAGTAGTTAAAATGTTGCGAACATATCACAGAACATGTAGACCTGCAGGATCAGAGGTTAAAATGCTCTGAACTTACAGAACAGGTCTACCTGTTAGATCAGTAGTTAAAATGCTCAAAACATACCACAGAACAGGTCGTCCAGCAGGATCCAGGTTAAAATGCTCCGAACTTACAGAACAGGTCTACCTGCAGGATCAGAGGTTAAAATGCTCAGAACATACCACAGAACAGGTCTACCTGTGATTAGTAGTAAAAATGCTCAGAACGTATCAGAGGACAGGTCTACTTGTAAGATCAGTAGTAAAAATGCTCCGAACATACCACAGAACAGGTCTACCTGTAAGATCAGTAGTTAAAATGCTCAGAACATATCACAAAACAGGTCTACCTGTAAGATCAGTAGTTAAAAAGCTCAGAACATACCACAGAACAGGTCTACCTGTAAGATCAGATGTTAAAATGCTCAGAACATAATACAGAACAGGTCTACCTGTAAGATCAGAGGTTAAAATGCTCCGAACATACAGAGCAGGTCTACCTGTAAGATCAGTAGTTAAAATGCTCCAAACATGCCACAGAAAAGGTCGTCCAGCAGGATCCGGGTTAAAATGCTCGGATCATACCACAGAACAGGTCTACTTGTAAGATCAGTAGTTAAAATGCTAAGAACATATCACAGAACAGGTCTACCTGTAAGATCAGAAGTTTAAATGCTCCAAACATACCACAGAACAGGTCGTCCAGCAGGATCCGGGTTAAAAAGCTCAAAACATATCACAGAACAGGTCTACCTGCAGGATTAGTAGTTGAAATGCTCCGAAAATACCACAGAAAAGATCTACCTGTAAGATCAGAGGTTACAATCCAGTACATATCACAGAACAGGTCTACCTGTAAGATCAGAAGTTAAAATGCTCCAAACATACCACAGAACAGGTCTACCTGTAAGATCAGTAGTTGAAATGCTCCGAACATACCACAGAAAAGGTCTACCTGTAAGATCAGTAGTTAAAATGCTCAGAACATACCACAGAACAGGTCTACCTGTAAGATCAGTAGTTGAATTGCTCCGAACATACCACAGAACATGTCTACCTGTAAGATCAGAGGTTAAAATGCTCAGAACACATCACAGAACAGGTCTACCTGCAAGATCAGTAGTTAAAATGCTCAGAACATACCACAGAACAGGTCTACCTGTCAGATCAGAGGTTAAAATGCTCTGAACATACAGAACAGGTCTACCTGTAAGATCAGTAGTTAAAATGCTCCGAACTTACAGAACAGGTCTACCTGTAAGATCAGTAGTTAAAATGCTCAGAACATATCATAGAACAGGTCTACCTGCAGGATTAGTAGTTAAAATGCTCAGAACATACCACAGAAAAGGTCTACCTGTAAGATCAGTAGTTAAAATGCTCCAAACTTACCACAAAACAGGTCTACCTGTAAGATCAGTAGTTAAAATGCTCCGGACATACCACAGAACAGGTCGACATGCAGGATCAGAGTAGTTAAAATGCTCCGAACTTAACACAGAACAGGCAGGATAACAGGTCTACCTGTAAGATCAGCAGTTTAAATGCTCGGAACATACCACAGAACAGGTCGACTTGCAGGATAAGAGACTAAAATGCTCGGAACAAAGCACAGAACAGGTCTACCTGTAAGATCAGTAGTTAAAATGCTCCGAACATACCAAAGAACAGATCGACCTGTATGATCAGAGGTTAAGATGCTCCACAGAAAAGGTCTACTTGTAAAATCAGTAGTTGAAATGTTCCGAACATACCACAGAACAGGTCGACCTGCAGGATCAGTAGTTAAAATGCTCGGAACTTACCACAGAAAAGGTCTACCTATAAGATCAGTAGATAAGTTGCTCAGATTATACCAGAGAACAGATCGACCTGCATGATCATAGGTTAAAATGCTCAAACAAAACCACAGAACAGGTCGACCTGCAGGATCAGAGTAGTTAAAATGCTCCAAACTTACCACAGAACAGGCGGGAGAACAGGTCTACCTGTAAGATAAGTAGTTTAAATGCTCCGAACATACCACAGAATAGGTCGACTTGCAGGTTCAGAGGCTAAAATGCTCCGAACATACCAAAGAACAGTTCTACATGTAAGATCAGTAGTAAAAAATGCTCCGTACATACCAGAAAACTGATCGACATGCAAGATCAGAGGTTAAAATTCTCCAAACTTACCACAGAACAGGTCTACTTGCAGGATCAGTAGTTAAAATGCTCCGAACATACCACAGAACAGGTCGACTTGCAGGATCAGAGGCTAAAATCTCCAAACTAACCTTAGAACAGGTCTATCTGTAAGATCAGTAGTTAAAATGCTCCGACAATACCACAGAACAGGTCTACCTGTAAGATCAGTAGATAAGTTGCTCCGAATATACCACATAAATTGTCTACTTGCAGGATTAAATGCTAAAATGCTCCGAACTTACAACAGGATAGGTCTACCTGCAGAATAAGGAGTTAAATTGCTCCAAACATATCACAAAACAGACCTTCCTGTAAGATCAGTAGTTAAAATGCTCCGAAAAAACATAAAACAGGTCGACATTCAGAATCAGAGGTTAAAATGCTCAAAACATACCACAGAACATGCCGACTTGCAGGATCAGAGGCTAAAATGATACGAACTTACCACAGAACAGGTCTACCTGCAGGATCAGTAGTTAAAATGCTCCGAACATACCACAGAACAGGTCGACTTGCAGGATCAGAGGCTAAAATGCTCCAAACTTACCACAGAACAGGTCGACATGCAGGATCAGAGGTTAAAATGCTACGAACTTAACACAGAACAGGTGTACCTGAATGCTCCGAACTTACCACAGAACTAGCGGGAGAACAGGTCTACCTGTAAGATCAGTAGTTAAAATGCTCCGAACATACCAGAGAACAGGTCGACTTGCAGGATCAGAGGCTAAAATGCTCAAAACATACCACAGAACATGCCGACTTGCAGGATCAGAGGCTAAAATGATACGAACTTACCACAAAACAGGTCTACCTGCAGGATCAGTAGTTAAAATGCTCCAAACATACCACAGAACAGGTCTACCTGTAAGATCAGTAGATAAGTTGCTCCGAACATACCAGAGAACAGATCAACCTGCCTGATCAGAGGTTTAAATGCTCCAAACTTACCACAGAACATGTCTACCTGTAAGATCAGTAGTTAAAATGCTCCGAACGTATCACAGAACAGGTCGACCTGCAGGATCAGAGTAGTTAAAATGCTCGGAACTTACCACAGAACAGGCGGGAGAATAGGTTTACCTGTAAGATCAGTGGTTAAAATGCTCCGAACATACCAGAGAACAGGTCGACTTGCAGGATCAGAGGCTAAAATGCTCGGAACTTACCGCAGAACAGGTCGACATGCAGGATCAGAGGTTTAAATGCTACGAACTTAACACAGAACAGGTCTACCTGAATGCTCCGAACTAAACCACAGAACAGGCGGGAGAACAGGTCTACCTGTAAGATCGGTATTAAAATGCTCCGAACATACCAGAGAACAGTTCGACTTGCAGGATCAGAGGCTAAAATGCTCCGAACTTACCACAGAACAGGTCGACATGCAGGATCAGAGGTTAAAATGCTACGAACTTAACACAGAACAGGTCTACCTGAATGCTCCGAACTTACCACAGAACAAGCGGGAGAACCCGTCTACCTGTCGGATCAGTAGTTAAAATGCTCCGAACATACCAGAAAACAGGTCGACTTGCAGGATCAGAGGCTCAAATGCTCCGAACATACCACAAAACAGGTCGACCTGAAGGATTAGTAGTTAAAATGCTTAGAACATACCACAGAACAGGTCGACTTGCAGAATCAGAGTCTTAAATGCTCCGAGCTTACCACAGAACAGGTCTACCTGTAAGATCAGTAGTTAAAATATTCTGAACATACCAGAGATCAGATCGACCTGCATGATCAGAGTAGTTAAAATGCTCCAAACTTACTACAGAACAGACGGAAGAACAGGTCTACCAGTAAGATCAGTAGTTAAAATGCTCAGATTATACCAGAGAACAAGTCGACTTGCAGGATCAGAGGCTAAAATGCTCCAAACTTACCACAGAACAGATCGACCTGCACGATCAAAGGTTAAAATGCTCAGAACATACCACAGAACAGGTCGACTTGCAGGATCAGAGGCTAAAATGCTCTGAACTTACCACAGAACATTCCTAATTGTAAGATCAGTAGTTAAAATGCTCCGAACATACCACAGAACAGGTCGACCTGCAGGATCAGAGTAGTTAAAATGCTCCAAACTTACCACAGAACAGACGGAAGAACAGGTCTACCTGTAAGATAAGTAGTTTAAATGCTCTGAACATACCACAGAATAGGTCGACTTGCAGGTTCAGAGGCTAAAATGCTCCGAACATACCAAAGAACAGTTCTACATGTAAGATCAGTAGTAAAAATGCTCCGTACATACCAGAGAACTGATCGACCTGCAAGATCGAGGTTAAAATTCTCCAAACTTACCACAGAACAGGTCTACCTGCAGGATCAGTAGTTAAAATGCTCCGAACATACCACAGAACAGGTCGACTTGCAGGATCAGAGGCTAAAATCTCCAAACTAACCAAAGAACAGGTCTATCTGTAAGATCAGTAGTTTAAATGCTCCGAACATACCACAGAACAGGTCTACCTGTAAGGTCAGTAGAAAAGTTGCTCTGAATATACCACAGAAAATGTCTACTTGCAGGATCAGAGGCTAAAATGCTCCGAACATACCACAGAACAGGTCGACTTGCAGGGTCAGAGGCTAAAATCTCCAAACTAACCAAAGAACAGGTCTATCTTTAAGATCAGTAGTTAAAATGCTCCGAACATACCACAGAACAGGTCTACCTGTAAGATCAGTAGATAAGTTGCTCCGAATATACCACAGAAAATGTCTACTTGCAGGATCAGAGGCTAAAATGCTCCGAACTTACCACAGGATAGGTCTTCCTGCAGAATAAGGAGTTAAAATGCTCTGAACATATCACAAAACAGGTCTTCCTGTAAGATCAGTAGTTAAAATGCTCCGAAAAAAACATAAAACAGGTCGACATGCAGAATCAGAGGTTAAAATGCTCAAAACATACCACAGAACATGCCGACTTGCAGGATCAGAGGTTGAAATGCTACGAACTTAACACAGAACAGGTCTACCTGAATGCTCTGAACTTACCACAGAACTAGCGGGAGAACAGGTCTACCTGTAAGATCAGTAGTTAAAATGCTCCAAACATACCAGAGAACAGGTCGACTAGCAGGATCAGAGGCTAAAATGCTCCGAACATACCACAGAACAGGTCGACCTGAAGGATTAGTAGTTAAAATGCTTAGAACATACCACAGAACAGGTCGACTTGCAGGATCAGAGGCAAAAATGCTCCGAGCTTACCACAGAACAGGTCTACCTGTAAGATCAGTAGTTTAAATGCTCCGAACCTACCAGAGATCAGATCGACCTGCATGATCAGAGTAGTTAAAATGCTCCGAACTTACCACAGAACAGTTGGAGGAACAGGTCTACCAGTAAGATCAGTAGTTAAAATGCTCCGATTATACCAGAGAACAAGTCGACTTGCAGGATCAGAGGCTAAAATGCTCCAAACTTACCACAGAACAGATCGACCTGCACGATCAAAGGTTAAAATGCTCAGAACATACCACAGAACAGGTCGACTTGCAGGCTCAGAGGCTAAAATGCTCTGAACTTACCATAGAACATTCCTAATTGTAAGATCAGTAGTTAAAATGCTCCGAACATACCACAGAACATGTCGACCTGCAGGATCAGAGTAGTTAAAATGCTCCAAACTTACCACAGAACAGACGGAAGAACAGGTCTACCAGTAAGATCAGTAGTTAAAATGCTCCGATTAAACCAGAGAACAAGTCGAATTGCAGGATCAGAGGCTAAAATGCTCCGAACTTACCACAGAACAGATCGACCTGCACGATCAGAGGTTAAAATGCTACTGATCTTACAGGTAGACCTGTTCTGTGGTATGTTCGGAGCATTTTTACTACTGATCCTGTAGGGAGACCTGTTCTGTGGTAAGTTTGACGCATTTTAGCCTCTGATCCTGAAAGTCGACCTGTTTGTTGGTATGTTCGGAGCATTTTAACTACTGATCTGACAGGTAGACCTGTTCTGTGGTAAGGTCCGAGCATTTTAACTACTGATCCTGCAGGTCAACCTGTTCTGTGGTATGTTTGGAACATTTTAACTACTGATTTTACAAGTAGACCTTTTCTGTGGAGCATTTTAACCTCTGATCATGCAGGTCCATCTGTTCTCTGGTATATGCTGAGCATTTTAACTACTGATCTTACAGGTAGACCTGATCTGTGGTAACCTCGGATCCTGCAGGTCGACCTGCAGGATCAGTAGTTGAAATGCCCTGAACTTTCCACAGAACAGGCCCACCGGTAAGATCAGTAGTTAAAATGCTCAAAACATATCACAGAACAGGTCGACCTGCATGATCAGAGGCTAAAATGCTCCGAACTAACCACAGAACATGTCTACCTGCAGGATCAGTAGTTAAAATGCTCCGAACATACCACAGAACAGGTATACCTGTAAGGTCAGTAGTTGAAATGCTCCGAACATATCACAGAACAGGTCGACCTGCGGGATCAGAGGTTAAAATGCTCCAAACATACCACAGAACAGGTCGACCTGCAGAATCAATATTTGAAATGCTCCGAACTTGCAACAGAACAGGTCTACATGTAAGATCAGTAGTTGAAATGCTCCGAACATAGCACAGAACAGGTAGACCCGCAGGATCAGTGGTTAAAATGTTCCGAACATACCACAGAATGGGACGACCTGCAGGATCAGAGGTTAAAATGCCCTGAACAAACCACATAACAAATCGACTTGCAGGATCTGTGACTTTAATAATGCCTCAAAAAAAGACACAGATCAGGTCGACCTGTAAGATCGGTAGTTAAAATGATCTGACTTTACCACAGAGGTTGTCCTACAGGATCAGTAGTTAAAATGCTCCGAACTTACCACAGAACAGGTCTATCTGTAAGATAAGAAGTTACAATGCTCCAAACATACCACAGAACAGGTCGACCTGCAGGATTAGAATTTAAAATGCTCCGAACTAACCAAAGAACAGATCTATTTGCAGGATCAGTAGTTAAAATGCACCAAACATACCACAGAACAGGTCTACCTGTAAGATAAGAAGTTAAAATGCTCGGAACATACCACAGAACAAGTCGACCTGCAGGATTAGAATTTAAAATGCTCCGAACTAACCAAAGAACAGATCTATTTGCAGGATCAGTAGTTAAAATGCACCAAACATACCACAGAACAGGTCTACCTGTAAGATCAGTGGTTAAAATGCTCTGAACATACTAAAGAACAGGTCGACCTGCAGGATCACAGGTCAAAATGCTCCGATTATACCACAGAACAGTGTTTTCCATGATGATACATTGCATTAGCTAGATGGCCCCCATGCGAGCTGAACATTTCTTGTACTTCAACAACAGCAGAATCTAGGGCGAAGATTTGGTACCAGTAAAATGCATTTTAGCCCCACGGTGGCTTAGGCTGCTGTCCGTTCTAAGGCGGTGGTTCTGTTGTTGTTGACTTTTTGTTAATTGTTACTCCCATTGTGGGAGTCTGTAATTGTTCTATGTTTTGTTGTACGTTACTTTATATCCATTCTAGTATTGCAATCATCTTGATGGGGAAGAGAGAGCTGATTGCTTTGCTTAATTTGTCTTCCTGGTGTCTCGTGATGGTTGAGCGGCTCTTCCTCGCGATGCCACGGGGTTGTCTGCAGTTTGTGATTGTGGTATTTCCTGATCATACTCACTTACTATTTTTACCTGTAAGATCAGTAGTTGTAATGCTCCCAACATACCACAGAACAGGTCTACCTGTAAGATCAGTAGTTGAATGCTCCGAACATACCACAGAACAGGTCGACTTGCAGGATCAGAGGCTAAAATCCTCAGAACTTACCACAGAACAGGTCTACCTGTAAGATCAGTAGTTAATATGCTCCAAACATACCAGCAAACAGATCGACCTGCGTGAACAGAGGTTTAAATGCTCCGAACTAACCAAAGAAAATTTCTGCCTTTAAGATCAGTTGTTAAAATGTTCCGAACATACCAAAGAACTGGTCGACCTGCAGGATCAGTAGTTAAGATGCTCTGAACTTACCACAGAACAGGTCTACCTAAAAGATCAGTAGTTACAATGCTTTGAACTTACAACAGAACAGGTCTATCTGTAAGATCAGTAGTTAATATGCTCCAAACATACCAGAGAACAGATCGACCTGCATGAACAGAGGTTTAAATGCTCCGAACTAAGCAAAGAAAATTCTGCCTTTAAGATCAGTTGTTAAAATGTTCCGAACATACCAAATAACTGGTCGACCTGCAGGATCAGTAGTTAAAATGCTCTGAACTTACCACAGAACAGGTCTACCTGAACGATCAGAGGTTAAAATGCTCTGAACTTACCACAGAACAGGTCTACCTGAACGATCAGAGGTTAAAATGCTCTGAACTTACAACAGAACAGGTCTACCTAAAAGATCAGTAGTTAAAATGCTCCGAACTTACCAAAGAACAGGTCGACTTGCAGGATCAGAGGCTAAAATGCTCCGACTTACCACAGGATAGGTCTACCTGCAGGATAAGTAGTTAAAATGCTCCAAACATATCACAAAAAAACACAGGTCGACCTGTAAGATCAGTAGTTAAAATGCTCCGAACATACCACAGAACAGGTCGACTTGCAGGATCAGAGGTTAAAATGCTCCGAACTTACCACAGAACAACTGGTCAACCTGCAGGATCAGTAGTTAAAATGCTCAGAAATTACCACAGAACAGGTCTCCCTGTAAGATCAGTAGTTAAAATGCTCCGAACATACCACAGAACAGGACGACCTGCAGGATCAGTAGCTAAAATGCTCCGAACATACCACAGATAATGTCTGCATGTAGTATCCGTAATTTAAATGCTCCAAACTTACCACAGAACAGGTCTACCTTAAACATCAGTAGTTAAAATGCTCTGAAAAAACTACAGAACAGATCGACCTGCACGATCAGAGGTTAAAATGCTTCAAATTTACCACATAGCAGGTCGACCTGTAACAGCAGTAGTTAAAATGCTCGGAACATACCAAAAAACAATTCGACCTGCAGGATCAGTAGTTAAAATGCTCAGAAATTACCACAGAACAGGTCTCCCTGTAAGATCAGTAGTTAAAATGCTCCGAACATACCACAGAACAGGACGACCTGCAGGATCAGTAGTTAAAATGCTCCAAACATACCACAGAACAGGTCTACCTGTAAGCTCAGTAGTTAAAATGCTCTGAAAATACCACAAAACAGGTCGTCCAGCAGGATCAGAGGTTAAAATGCTCCAAACTTACCACAGAACAGGTCTACCTGTAAGATAAGTTGTTAAAATGCTCAGAACATATCACAGAACAGGTCTACCTGCAGGATTAGTAGTTAAAATGCTACGAACATACCACAAAACAAGTCTACCTGTAAGATCAGTAGTTAAAATGCTCAGAACATACCACAGAAAAGGTCTAACTGTAAGATTTGTTGTTAAAATGTTCCGAACATACCAGAGAACAGATCGACATGCATGATAAGAGGTTTAAATGCTCCGAACTTACCACAGAAATGTCTACATGTAAGATTAGTAGTCAAAATGTTCCGAACATACCACATAACAGGTCGACCTGCTGGATCAGAGGTTAAAATGCTCCAAATATACCACAAAACAGATCGACCTGCAGGATCAGAGGTTAAAATGCTCCGAACTTACCACAGGATAGGTCTACCTGCAGGATAAGTAGTTAAAATGCTCCGAACATATCACAAAACAAAACAGGTCGACCCGTATGATCAGTAGTTAAAATGCTCCGAACATACCACAGAACAGGTCGACTTGCAGGATCAGAGGCTAAAATGCTCCGACTTACCACAGGATAGGTCTACCTGCAGGATAAGTAGTTAAAATGCTCCAAACATATCACAAAAAACACAGGTCGACCTGTAAGATCAGTAGTTAAAATGCTCCGAACATACCACAGAACAGGTCGACTTGCAGGATCAGAGGCTAAAATGCTCCGAACTTACCACAGGATAGGTCTACCTGCAGGATAAGTAGTTAAAATGCTCCGAACATATCACAAAACAAAACAGGTCGACCCGTATGATCAGTAGTTAAAATGCTCGGAACATACCACAGAACAGGTCGACTTGCGGGATCAGAGGCTAAAATGCTCTGAACTTACAACAGGTTAGGTCTACCTGCAGGATAAGTAGTTAAAATGCTCCGAACATATCACAAAACAGGTCTACCTGTAAGATAAGTAGTTGAAATGCTCAGAAAAAAAACACAGAACAGGTCGACATGCAGAATCAGAAGTTAAAATGCTCAAAACACACCACAGAACATGTCTATCTTTAAGATCAGTAGTTAAAATGCTCGGAACATACCACAGAATAGGTCGACCTGCAGGATCTGTAATTAAAACGCTCCGAACCTACCACAGAAAAGGTCTACATGTAAGAACAATAATTAAAATGCTCATAACATACCAAAGAACAGGTCGACCTGCAGGATCAGTAGTTAAATGCTCCGAACTTACCACAGAACAGGTCTATTTGCAGGATCAGTAGTTAAAATGCTCCAAACATACCACAGAACAGGTCGAACTGCAGGATCAGTTAGTAGAATGCTCAGATTTTACCACAGAACAGGTCGACTTGCAGGATCAGAGGTTCAAATGCTCCAAACATACCACAGCACAAGTCGACCTGCAGGATCAGGGGTTAAAATGCTCCGAACTTACCACAGAACAGGTCTACCTGTAAGATCAGTAAGTAAAATGCTCCAAACATACCACAGAATATGTAGACCTCTAGGATCAGAGGTTAAAATGCTCCGAACATACCACAGAACAGGTTTATTTGTAACATCAGTAATTAAAATGCTCCCAACATACCACAGAACAGGTCGACATGCAGAATCAGAGGTTAAAATGCCCTAAACATACCACAGAACAGGTCTACCTGTAAGACCAGTAGTTGAAATGCTCCGAATATACCACAAAACAGGTCGACCTGCAGGATGAGAGGTTAAAATGCTCCTAACTTACCACGGAACAGGTCTACCTGTAAGACCAGCAGTGAAAATGCTCAGAGCATACCACAGAGCAGGTCGACCTGCAGGATCAGTAGTTCAAATGCTTAGAACATACCAAATAACAGGTTGAACTGACGGATCAGAAGTTAAAATGCTCAGAACATACCACTGTAAGATCAGTAGTTAAAATGCTCGGAACATACCACAGAACAGATCGACCTGCAGGATCAGTAGTTAAAATGCTCGGAACAAGTTTCATGACAGGCGGGGCTGCGTGATCATCTGTTAAAATGTTCGGAACAAGTTACTTAACACTCCAGGCTGCGTGATCATCTGTTCAAATGTTCAGAACAGGTAACATAACAGGCGGGGCTGCATGATCATCTGTTAAAATGCACGGAACTAGTTACATAATAGGCCAGGCTGCATGATCATCTGTTTAAATGTTTGGAACAAGTTACATAACAGGCAGGACAGGCCAGGCTGCGTGATCATCTCTTAAGATGCACGGAACGAGTAACATAACTGGCGGGGCTGCGTGATCATCTGTTAAAATGCACGGAACAAGTTACATAACAGGCGGGGCTGCGTGATCATCTATTTAAATGTTCGGAACAAGTTACTAAACGGGCCGGGCTGCGTGATCATCTGTTAAAATATTCGGTAAAAGTTACATCACAGGCCAGGCTGCGTGATCATCTGTTAAAATGTTCGGAACAAGTTACATAACAGGCCGAGCTGCGTGATAACCTTTAAAATGCACTAACAAGTTACATAACAGGCGGGGCTTCGTGATCAGCTGTTAAAATGCCCGGAACAAGTTACATAACAGGCGGGGCTGAGTGATCCGCTGTTAAAATGTTCAGGACAAGTTACTTAACAGGCCGGGCTGCGTGATCATCTGTTAAAATGCACGGAACAAGTTACATAACAGGCGGGGCTGCGTGAACATCTGTTATAATGGTCGGAACAAGTTATATAACAGCAGGGGCTGCGCGATCATCTGTTAAAGTGCACAGAACAAGTTACATAACAGGCGGGGCTGAGTGGATACTGTTAAAATACAAGGAACAAGTTACATAACAGGCAGGTCTGCGTGATCATCTGTAAAAACGTTCGGAACAAGCTATATAACAGGCGGGCTGCGTGATTATCTGTTAAAATGCACGTTACAAGTTACATAATAGCCGGGCTGCATGATCATCTGTTATAATGTTAGGAACAAGGTTTATAACAGGCCAGGCTGCGTGATCATCTATTAAACTGTTCGGAACAAGTTACTTTACGAGCCAGGCTGCGTATTCATCTGTTAAAACGCACAGAACAAGTTACATAATGGGCCGGGCTGCATAATCATCTGTTAAAATGGACGGAACAAGTTACATAACAGGCGGGGCTGTGTGATCATCTGTAAAAATGTTCAGAACAAGATACTTAACAGGCCAGGCTGCGTGATCATCTGTTTATTGCTCGGAAAATTTTTTTTAACAGGCCAGGCTGCGTGATCATCTGTTTAAATGTTCGAAACAAGTTACATAAAAGGTGGGACTGAGTGATCATCTATTAAAATGTTCGGAACAAGTTACTTAACGGGCCAGGCTGCATGATCATCTGTTAAAATGCACGGAGCAAGTTACATAACAGGCGGGGCTGCATGATCATCTGTTAAAATGGACAGAACAAGTTACAATAACAGGCAAGCTGCGTGATCATCTGTTAAAATGTTCAGAAGAAGATACTATACAGGCCAGGCAGCGTGATCATCTGTTAAAATGGTCCGGACAAGTTATATAACAGGCGGGCACCGTGATCATCTGTTAAAATGTTAGAAACAAGTTATTTTACAGGCCAGGCTGCGTGATCATCTATTAAAATGTTCAGAACAAGTTACTTAACGGGCCAGGCTGCGTGATCATCTGTTAAAATGCACGGAACAAGTTACATAACAGGCGAGGCTGCATGATCATCTGTTAAAATTGACGGAACAAGTAACATAACAGGCGGCGCTGCGTGATCATCTGTTAAAATGTTCAGAACAAGATACTTAACAGGCCAGGCTGCGTGATCATCTATTAAAATGCTCGAAAAAAGTTACATAACAGGCCAGGCTGCGTGATCCTCTGTTAAAATGTTCGGAACAAGTTACATAACAGGCCGGGCTGCGTGATCAGCTGTTAAAATGCACAGAACAAGTTACATAACAGGCAGGGCTGAGTGATCCGCTGTTAAAATGTTCGGAACAAGTTACATAACAGGCCAGGCTGCGTGATCATCTGTTAAGATGTTCGGAACAAGTTAAATAACAGGCCGGGCTGTGCGATCATCTGTTAAAGTGTACAGAACAAGTTACATTACAGGCGGGGCTGCGTGATCATCTGTTAAAATGTTCGGAACAAGTTACTTAACAGGCGGGCCTGCGTGATCATTTCTTAAAATGCACGGAACAAGTTACATAACAGGCGGGGCTGCGTGATCATCTGTAAAAATGTTAGTAACAATTTTTTTAACAGGCCAGGCTGCAATCATCTGTTAAAATGTTCGGAACAAGTAACATAACAGGCGGGGCTGAGTGATCATCTGTTAAAGTGCACGAAACATGTTACATAACAGGCGGGACTGCGTGATCATCTGTTATAATGCTCGGAAAAAGTTACATAATAGGCCAGGCTACGTGATCATATGTTAAAATGCTCAGAACAAGTTACATCTAAGCCGGGCTGCATGATCATCTTTTAAAATGTTTGGAAGAAATTACATAACAGGCGGGGCTGCGTGATCAGCTGTTAAAATGCACGGAACAAGTTACCTAACAGGCGGGGCTGAGTGATCATCTGTGAAAATGTTCGGAACAAGTTACATAACAGGCCAGGCTGCGTGATCATCTGTTAAAATGTTCGGAACAGAACAAGTAACATAACAGGCGGGGCTGCGTGATCATCTATTAAAATGGTCTGAAAAAGTTACTTAACAGGCGAGCTGCGCGATCATCTGTCAAAGTGCACAGAACAAGTTACATAACAGGCGGGGCTGCGTGAACATCTGTTAAAATGCTCGGAACAAGTTACATAACAGGCAGGGCTGCGTGATCATCTGTTAAAATGCACGGAACAAGTTACATAAACAGGCGGGGATGCGTGATCATCTGTTAAAATGTTATGAACAAGTTATTTAACAGGCCAGGCTGCGTGATCATCTGTTAAAATGTTCGGAACAAGTTACATAACAGGCGGGGCTGCGTGATAACGGAACAAGTTGCATAAAAGGCGGGGCTGCGTGATCAGCTGTTAAAATGTTCGAAATAAGTTACACAACAGGCTGAGTTTTGTGGTCCTCTTTTAAAATGTTCGGAATAAGTTACACAACAGGCCTGGCTGCGTGATCATCTTTTAAAATGCTCGGAATAAGTTACATAACAGGCCGGGCTGCGTTATCAGCTGTTAAAATATAACGGAACAAGTTACATAACAGGCGGGGCTGCGTGATCATCTGTTAAAATGTTCGAAACAAGTAACATAAAAGACTGGGCAGCGTGATCATCTGTTAAAATGATCGGAATAAGTTACCCACAATATGATCGCGTCTACCCGGCCTGTCTGCTGAGCCAACTCTGTCATCATCGGCTGGGAAGACCCAGAGCAAAAGCCAGCCGATGCTTACCCCATTTCCAAGCAAAACATGATAGTGCGCGCCGGCAAGCCCACCCCCCCCCCCCCCCCCCCCCCCCCCGCCCGCCTGCCAGCCTGGCAACTCTGACTCCTCTGGTCGGAGAGGACCACGGTTGAACACCAGCCAAAAATTACCCCATTCCCAGGGGAAACATGACCGCGCCCGCCAGCCCGCCACCCGCCTGCCAGCGAGACCCCGGGCGAACACCAGCTGCAGTTTAACGGATCACCCGGACGAATCATGATCATGTCAACCTGGTTTGCCTGCCTCTGACACATTGGCCGGCAAGACCTCGGGCAAAAGCTAGCCAATATTTGTCTGCTTAGGCTGAGAAACTATTGCGAGGCACAGGTGGGCACCCTCGAGCTTTACAACAACAACAACAACAAAGGAGCCGTTGTGGTGTAGTGGATAAACCGCTTGCCTTGTAAACCAGGGGTCGCAGGTTCGATCCCCGGCTTCACCAGTCTGTCGGATGAGACTTTAAGCCGTGACCCCGTCTCCATATGACCTTAGCTGTTGGTGGGACGTTAAACACAAACACAACAACAACAACAATTATCTGAATCTCGCGGATTACCTCCACGGACAAGCCATTGTATAACTATTACATAACCGCCTGATGAGAGGAAATTGCTGTCGGAAATGTTAATTTCACCAAATTTATTTTTATTTTTAAAACCCTAGAAAACTGTGATAGAATATTGACACAAAATGATGTAAATTTCAAATTTTAGCTGTTTCACAGAAAATTGGCGACTGCAGTAAACACTGACCAGGCTGCACGTGTACATTAAAGCCTGGTCAGAAATTAAACTTGACAGCATGATCAAACGGCTATGTCTGCCTGCTTGGGCAATTACTCCTTCGCAAGACCCTGGGCAAAAGCCACTCAAAGTCTACCGATTTTCCAAGCGAAACATGATCGCGTCCGCTAGCCCGCCCATTTGCCCACCCGACAACTCTGACCCCTCCCGACGGGGAGACCCCGGGCGAACGCCAGCCGAAGTTAACCCAATTACTGGGCGAAACATCGTTGTTTTAAACATTTTAAAACAACCGGGGACATGGTTATACCATGGGTTGTCCACCTGTACGTGGAGATAATCCACGAGCATTAGCGAGTGGATTATCGTACGTACAGGTGGACAAACATGGTATAACTATTTTATACCACCTACATCAGTGTAAACCTTGCACATCACGAGCTATTTCGTGCTAAAGTTGGTAAGGGTGGTATAAGAGTGCGTATCGCAAAAATAGTTTTCTTATTTCCCAACCAAAACATATATGATGTGGGTACTCAAAAGAACCGTCTCAATGAGACGGTTCTTTTGAGCACCCAACCCAAAACATATGTTAAAACTGATGGGCAAGAAAATATTTACAATTTTATGCTCCAAAATTTTGTTTCTCTAACCCTGTGCTAGGCAAGAGTTAAAGTGACGGATCATGCTTTTTTTTAAATGAGCCGTTACACGTGATTTCCAACAATGTGGCATTTCGACACGTGTAGACTGAGACTAGCCAGAGCAAAAGCCGGCCGATGTTTATCCTTTTCCCCAGCAAAACATGATAGTGCGGCCGCTCCCGGGAGTTTGAGGAGGAGGGAGAGGTAGGGTAGGAAGAGGGAGATGGAGGGAGGGGAGGGAGATGGAAAGGAAGGGAGGGAGAGAGAGGGGAGGGAGAGGGAGGGAGAGAAAGGCAATAAGAGAGAGAGGGGGATAGGGAGGTAGAGAAAGGCAGAGACAGAGAGGGGAGTAAGAGGGAGAGTTTGAGGGAGGGAGAGGTAGATGGAGAGGAAAGGGGAGAGGAAGGGAGAGAAAGGCATAGAAATAGGGAGAGAAAGGCAGAGAGAGAGAGGGGGAGTGAGAGGGAGAGTTTGAGGGAGGGAGAGTTTGAGGGAGGGAGAGGAAGACGGAGAGGAAGGGGAAGAGAGAGGTAGGGAAAAGGGAGGGAGGGGATAGATGTATTAGGAGAGAGGGTGTTGGTTGATGGAGTGAGATGGAGAGGGATGAGAGGGAGGGATGAAGCTGGAGATGGAGGCATGAGGGATGGGGAGGGAGAGGGAGGGATGAAGCTGGAGATGGAGGCATAGGGAGGGGATGGATAGGAAGGTTCGTTCCTGTGACGTTTGGCGAAATTACACGTTGTTGCAAGCAAATTAGCGACTGAGACACTGAGGGAGGGACGAGAGAGGGGGAAGGGAGAGGAAGATGGAGAGAGAGGAAGGAAGGGATTGAGAGAGAGAGAGAGAGAGAGAGAGAGAGAGAGGGGGGGAGAGGGTGAGGGGAGAGAAGGGGGAGTGGAGGGAGAGGAAGGATAGTTCCTGTAAATTTTGTCGAAATTCTACGTTGCAAGCAAAATGTCGACTGAGACACAAAGGGCCAAACGAGAGAGAGGAAGGGGGATTGAGGGGGAGGGAGGGACGGAGAGGGAAAATGAGATAGAGGAAGAGAGAGGGGTGGGGAGAAGGAGAAAGGGCTGGTAGGGGAGGGAGGGGGAGAGGGAGGGAGAGGGGGTGAGAGGGAGAGATATAGTGGGATGAGAGACAGAGGGAGAGAGACAGAGGGGAGAGAGACAGAGGGAGAGGAAGAGGAGGAGAGGGAGGGAGTGGGAGAGAGAGAGAGAGAGAGAGGGAGTGGAGAGGAAGAGGAACTGGGAGATGGAGGAAGGGATGGAAGGGGGGGGGAGAGGGAGTGAGAGGGGGAGGGGGGAGAGACAGAGGGAGAGAGATAGAGAGGTGAAAGACAGAGGGAGAGAAACAGAGGGGAGACAGAGGGAGAGGAAGAGGGAGAGAAATGGGGGAGAGAAAGAGATACAGAAGGAATGAAAGAGAAGGAGTGGAGAGGAAGAGGAACTGGGAGACAGAGGAAGGGAGGAAGGTGGAGAGGGAAAGAGAGGGAGGTGAGGGAGAGAGACAGAGGAAGAGAGATAGAGGGAGTGGAGAGGAAGAGGAACTGGGAGACAGAGGAAGCGATGAAAGGTGGAGGGAGGGGTAGAGGGAGAGATAGAGGGGGAGAGGGAGATAGACAGTGGAGAGAGATAGAGGGAAGAGAGAGAGGGAGTGAAGAGGAACCGGGGGAGCAGAGGAAGTGATGGAGGGGAGGGAGAAAGGGGGAGATGGAGAGACACAGAGGTAGAGAGATAGAGGGGAGAGAGAGACGGAGGGAGAGAGAGAGGGAGTGGAGAGGAAGAGGAACCTGGAGACAGAGGAAGAGATGGAAGGGGAGGGAGGGGGAGAGTGAGATAGGGAGAGAGCTAAAGGGAGTGGAGGGGAAGAGGAACCGGGAGACGGAGGAGGGGATGGAAGGGGAGGGAGGGGAGAGGGAGATAGAGGGGGGAGAGGAAGAGAGACAGAGGGAGGGAGAGAGGGGTGGAGAGGAAGAGGAAGGGTGAGAAGGAGGAAGGGATAGAAGGGAGAGAGGGGAGAGAGAGATAGAGGGGGGAGAAGGAGATAGATAGAGGGGGAGAGGGAGAGAGGGAGTGGAGAGGAAGAGGAAGGGGGAGACGGAGGAAGGGATAGAAGGGGAGAGAGGGTGAGAGGTGGAGGAAGGGGGAGAAAGAGAGACAGAGCGAGAGAGATCTAGGGAGTGGAGAGGAAGAGGAACTGGGAGACAGAGGAAGGGATGAAAGGGGAAGGGCGGAGAAAAGAGGGAGTGAGAGACGGGGGGAGGGAAAGAGATTGAGCGAGTGGAGAGGAAAAGGAACTGGGAGACAGAGGAAGGGATGAAAGGGGGAGGGAGGGGGAGAGGGAGAGAGGGGAGAAAGGGAGACAGACAGGGGTAGAGAAAGAGGTGAGAGAGAGACGGAGGGAGAGAGAAGGACCTGGAGACAGAGGAAGGGAGGGAGGGGGAGAGGGAGAGAGAGAGGAAGATAGGGAGAGAGGTAGAGGGAGTGGAGAGGAAGAGGAACCGGGAGACAGAGAAAGGGATGGAAGGGTAGGGAGCGGTGAGGGAGGGAGTGGGGGTTAGAGGGAGAGAGAAGGGGGAGAAAGAAAGAGGGGTGAGAGACAGAGGGTGGGAGACAGACTGAACTAGGAGACGGAGGAAGGGATGGAAGGGGAGGGAGGGGAGAGGGAGTGAGAGGGGAAGAAAGAGAGACAGAGGGAGAGAGATAGAGGGGTGAGAGACAGAGGGAGAGGAACATAGGGGAGAGAGACGGAGGAATCCTCCCCCCCCCCCTCTCATACTCTCTCCCAGCTTGAGGCTTGTGCCGCTCGCTTTAAGGCTTCAGTTTTCAGTGCCCTTCCCCCCCCCCCCCCCCCCATAAACAAACACTGTGATTGTATCGATTCCTGAAACACAGATTGGACCTGGTTGGATCAATAAACAAGCATGAGAAACCCTGGTGACCGCCATATTGTACCACGTTTTGGCCCCTGCAGGTTGGCACCCTACAAGGGATGAAAATTTCATTGAAAAAATATTAAAATACAATGTCCGTTTTTCTAAGCCACAACAGTAAACTAAATCAACAAAAGCAGTGAGATGTTTTGTTTGAGATGTCACTCACTGAATTGTAATTACAGCAAATCATACAAGTTTCATGCTGAAAGCACACCTATAATGGAAACTTTCTATGAAGTCTATTTTAGTAACGAATATTGAATGGGAAAAACCCCACAGCCCATGCGACATGCAGTTATATTGACTGGGCGGATATGCATCTGTGCCAATCAGAAGATGTTTATTTATAGATTATATAATGCTTATTATTGACCAATCACTTTACAACTTAAATACTGTGCTGAGCTTCCACCCACCTTTTCCGCCAATCACCGTCCACTTGCCCATCCAATCAAATCCTGCCATTAGTCTGGTACTCGGCGTCTATTTGTCTACGAAAAGTAGACGTCAGGCACAACCGTAAAATGGTCGCCTACACAGATTGAAAACAAAATGGCTGCTCGCTGTACAAAGCATATGGAGCTCTGACAAAATCCGTGATTGCGATTGACAGAGGCCGGGCAAAATGTAGGCATTCATGCTGATATTTCACCCAACTCATACAGATTTAGAAAATATCTATCTTGATATTTTGCCGTGAGTATTTATTCTATTTTTTGCGAGAATATGTACTTGGTTACTCGTTGTCAAAAAGTTGCTGTAGAAAGGTAATTTGAGGTCAGACAAAATCACCATTAGACGCTTACAGCAGCCCGGCATTCTACCGGCACTACTAAGCCTATATCTGTATATTTCAACCAACTGTTACAGATTTCGAAAAAATACATCTCCATTGTATATTATTCCAAATTTCTGAGAGAAAATTTGGCTAACAACAAGCCTAGAGTAGATGGGCAATTTGGGGTCAGAGAAAATCCCAATAATGCACTAACAGGAACCCGGCATTTTATCGGCACTAAGCTGATAGTTCAACCAAATGAATGATACAGATTTAGAAAAAAATGCCGTGAATATTTAATCTAAATTTATGAGCAAACTTGGGGGGGGGGGGGGTCTGGCAAAATTCCCCTATTAGCCAGCCTTTAACCCCACTAAGCTAATAGTTCACTATAGATTGATTTAGAAACTATCCACCTTGATAAAATATTGTGAATATTTTAAATTTATGAGAGAAAACTGAGTCAGGACTGGGCTTCACAATAAAAATATCCACAATATCCTATCAAAAGACATTATCAAACCTAGCTACAATGAGTCGGTTGGCACCGATGATACCCCTGCTTAGAGCAGATAATACGGTTTTGACCGGGGGACTAGGTGCCTTGTAATTAAAACTGAATAGTCGCTGTATGCAGGGCTGTGGAAATACCATGCCTGACTTATCCGACCTGATCCCATTTCATTCAGGACAAGTTGAAAATTTCTATTTACTTGTCCGTGGACAAGTACAAATGTATTAAGTTAATACAATTCTGTATTTCATATTTTGATTAATTATTACGAGCTCACATCTTGCATTCGGAAAACAGTGTGGATCCTGATCAGCTGGCCACTTTAGAAGCCAGCTGATCTGGATCTACACTGTTTACAAGAGAAGCCAGCTGATCAGGATCCATTCTGTTTGCAAGAGTTGATATATAATATATCTGGTTCCATACTGTTTTTGAAAGAATAAATTGCTTAAGCACAGTACGGTATAAGCTAATTTGTTCTTTCGGACAAGTAAAATTGTCTATGGACAACTACATTTTGGCTATAATGGCACTGGGTCTGATAGTGACTAAAGCAGACTAGACATAGACCGTAGTAATAATTTAATGTCTCTTAACAGTAATCAGGGCCGTCGTCGGCTTTAAAAAAGTGATACGGCCATGAAACGTCGTAGGAATTTTCCGAGTGTCGAAGGCACAAGGAGGCCAGACTGGTCCCTCTAGAGAGGGTGTTTGGGGGTCCTCGCCCAAGAAAATTTCTGAATTCAAGATGTCTGTAGAAGCGGTTCAAATGAATTTTGTGGCCATTTTTTCGTGTGAAAACAAGTGGTAGAATGTTTGACTCGAGACCGAGGGGCCGCGAGTTCAAGCCTCACCGGCCTCACTGCGTTGTGGTCTTTGAGCAATACACATTTATCCTAGCTTAGTACTGGTTCAACCAAGAAAGAACCGTCCCTACATAACTGATAGATTGTTGATGGGACGTAAAGAATCAAATCAAACAATCAAAAAACAATCATATAGGATGAAGTTAAACTATGTAGGGGAGACCGGGGCTAGCTCGGCTGGTAACTCAGACAAACACCCTGGAATAGGATCAGACTGACAAAAGTTGGGACGCCGGGGTTGGGACTGCTCCTTACCCACGGGGTATCTAAACAGGCTACAAACAATTTGGAGACACAAAGTCCGACCTGGTGCGGTTCTGATTTGTTTGACTATACATAGGCCTACAGCTGCCACCACTGGCATGCGCGGATCCAGGAATTTTTGCCAGAGGGAGGGGGGGGGTCCATGCCTGACTGTCAGAAAACAGCTCTGACAGGTTTTTTTTTTTGGTTTTTTTTTTATTAGTCCTCAACTTATTTTACAGTTTTACAGAGGGTGTCCAATGGTCATTTCAAAGAAAACTATAATTTTTGGGTCAAACATTTTCCAGGGGGGGGGGGTCCAACTTTTTCCTGGAGGGGTTCAAATGCTAATTTCTATAGAAACCCATATGTAACTTTGGATTTTCCAGGGGGGGGGAGGGGGTCCTGACCCCCTATCCCGCTCTGGATCCGCACACTACATTGGCTGTCACCCAGGCCAGTGACCTATATAAGAGTGACTGGACACTTCATTTTTCAGCCATATAGGTATGTCGTGGCATGTGTCACGTGACTAACGCCTGGTGCTCCTCTTATCGTACACACTCAAACTGGCGATGCAGCTTGTGAGACCGCTGCATTTATAGGTACTTTAAAGTACGTACTTCGTCGTAAATATCGCTTATTGGAAAATATTGTTTATAACAAACGAAAACACATATATGAAATATTGCTAGATGCTTTGTTTCTGCAATGTTAAAACTATTCCGATTGAGTTATGACCGTGTAAATATCGGCCGATTTTAAGAAAGTTGCGGAAATCGGCAAAAATGGCTTCAAAAATACCTCTTTCACTCTGACGAATAAAGCTTCAAACATGGCTATATCTGTGTCTCGATTTATCAATATTCATAAACTTAGATGTCCAATGATTCATAATTATCGTTATTATATAATTTCGGTGTTTATAAAGGTGTTAAAAATTTAGGTAAACAATAGAGAAATTACGCTGTGTATTCCAAAACAGCGGTAAAAGCCAATCGTGTAGATAAATGATATTGAGTTTCCCTCATTTACCTGTGTAAGATACACGACAGTGTTATTTGAGTTGAGTATTGGTATTTTATTGGGAGTTTCTAGTCACTCTTATATAGGTCACTGCCCAGGCCCGACAGAATGCAGTTTCGGATATACTTCAATACTTGCGATAATAAGAGTTATCTGTCTTAGTTGTTTTGGCGCCCTTTTCGTGAAAGTCACGTTATTGTGCAGCTGAATAAAACTTCTGTTTTCACCAGGTCTAGCGCTCAGCATGGAGATCGTCCTTGATCTCATCAACCTGGGAATGGGGAAAGAAGAAGAACCAGACCAGTCAGCGCAAACAACGTCAACTGTAGTGAGAAATTAATGAAGAGACGGAGCCCCTGCCTGAGCCCGTCATGCCACCGTCTGGTAAGATTGTCTTAAATTTCAAGCACTAGTTGCCTGCCAAACAGGGCAAACTCAGATCATACTGCTTTTTCAACTGATTGTGAAGTTTTCTTCAGCCTAATCGGAATCTGGACAGTTCACTGACAAGACAGTTCACCGACAAACATTTTGAAGAAAGTTCACTGACGGAATTGAAGACCATTCATTGACAACTTTTACATTGTATTTTATTGAAGCCAGCTGATCTGGATCTGCTTTGTTTACACATTCTAAAATAAATAAATCTGGGCTGAGCCAGACCTGGCCTAGAGGTTATAAAACTTTAGTTCGTTCTCAAACTTGACTGGAGTTAATTCATATTCAAATAATAATAATGAAAAGACGTAGCCACCGTGTGGTAAAGTATACGAAAACTGTTCTTAAACTTCAAACACTAGTTGCCTGCCACTAGTTGCCTGGACTTACATCTTTTCTGTTCTCTGTATGCATAAGGCTTCATCCATGTTTTATAAGGTTTCACCCCTGTATGTAGTGTATAAGGTTTCGCACTTGTATGTACAACCTATTTTCGACTGCTGCCCAATTTCGACCACCTATTACTTTGCTTCACAAAAATTTTAAAAGTCTGAATTTTGCAACTGTAGTGGTATCATTGTTTACAAGAGGGATAGGCAAGTTCAGTAGCAGTTTACTTTCAGCTTTGGTAGTTAAGTGTTAACCATTAATAAACATTGTATTAGAGGACCCTGTTTTCTTTAACTTTTTCTCATTACCATATTACCTGCTTGTTTTCATGGCTACAGTTTCTAAATGTTTGATACAAAATTCATATTTTATACATCTGCATGATGAACTGTGTTGTCTTTGACCATTGTTGCCAATTAATATTGTGCCAGGATATAAAGTTTCATTTCTGTATGCATATGGTTTGACTTGGTTTTACCCTTGTATGTACATGTATATAAGGAAGGTTTCACCCCCCTCCTTTATGTATAAGGTTTCGCCCTTGTATGTATGCACTTGAGTTTATAATGCAACACTGGATAAACATCAAAGTTAATGTAATGTCAGAAATAGTTTGTGGTCAATTATTAGTCTTCACATTTCATTGGATGATGTGCAGCTTTATGTGGCTTGCTTTTCTCAAAGGGGTACGTGCATTAAGAGGCTATTTTGGCCCCCCTATGAGGTCAAAAAATAAAAGTTGCTCTTCACAAATTTCTTCTAATTAGTTTATTAGAACAATAGCCAAAGTGTAAGAGTCTGGCATTGATTCGACTTTTACCGTTGCTATGGTAACAAAAATGGTCGCCAAAGTAGGATGAAAATAGGAAAATGACAATTTTGGAGCAAATTTGAGACATGTGACAGAGGAATTAATATAGAGCACAAGCAAATACCAAAAACATATTTTAACAGATGATGAGAATTATCACGGCACACAATATTTTAAAAGGTTTTTTTTTGGTATTTGCTTGTGCTGATATCTAATTCTTAGAAAATCGGTCTCCAAAAGCCTCAAATTTGGCCTAAAATGGTAATTTCTCTATTTTAAGCCTATTTTGTTGGCCATTTTGGTTACTATAGCAACCGGTACAAGTAAAATAAATGCCAGAATTTTACACTTGGGCAATTCTTCTAATAAACCAATAAGATGAAATTAGTGAAAAGCAACTTTCAGTTTTTGACTCTAGAGGGGGCCGAAATAGCCCCTTAATGCACGTACCCCTTTGAGACTGTTAGAATACTTATTTAGGTGTTCACTTGGGAGGTATATCATCGGATATATAATTGGAAATCAGCCTTTACAGATTTGCTCACACATGGCCATAAAACTAAGACGCAATATTGAACTCATTGCTTTCCACTATATTTACATATATTATAAATATCTAAAATATAGAAATTATTTATTTCATTTTACCATATCTAATCATGTCAACTTTTTTTTTGTTTTTAATGCCTTTCATGTTACTATGGACGGTTGCTAAAATCTAAAGATTCATGAAAGGCTTAGTTTGAAAATGTAAATATTTATGGTATATCTTTCTGTTTCAGGTGGAGATGAGCCAAAACCATATCCAGATGAGCCAGGTATGTATTGTTAGTGAAAGGGATACTTACCAATATCAGTGAATATTGTTCCACTTTGGGACAATAGCCCTAAAGTGCCCCTGTTTGAGGCAATACCCACATATATCAGTGTAAAAACCCTATATTGTCCCTGTGTGTGACAATAGACACAAATGGGAGCGCAATGGCTCAGTGGTAGAATGCTTGACTTGAGAACGAGGGGCTGCGGGTTTGAGCCTCACAGGCGTCACTGTGCTGTGTCCTTGAGGAAGAAGAATCATCCTAGCTTAGAACTGGTTCAACCCAGGAAGAACCGTTGCTCACAATGCGATAAACCAGACATATAAAAAAATTCCTTGCTTGACTACAGGAACAAACAGGACTTCATCTTCCTCAACTGACTCTTAAAATGGTGACATTAGCAGCAACCTCTTATAATATTTTTTTATCTTTCCACATAAGTCCTGTTCTACCTTAAACAATATTTGATTTCTTTTATATACATACGCGCAGACGCGCATACTGGTCAGAGCCTTAGCTAGTCGCGTAAATATTCTATGACTGTTAAGCTACTGACCAAACATAATTTGGAGTTTCTTAACTTAACAGGAGGCTGCACAGGCTCGTCGGAGTCTACACTTGTCAAAATGGCACATTTTTAGAAATCACATGTCACCGCTCATTTTTTTCAGGTTGTTACAATAGAACAGAAAGTGGGAACTATGACGTTCCAGTGTTTTCTACCATGAAGGGGGAAGTATGTGACCTCTGGTTTAATCATCAAAATGGCGAATACAATCATAATGACAATCTGTGCAGAAATCCAGAACCAGAGCATTTTGAACGACCATGGTGTTTCAATCAACATGGAAAACGTCGCGTTTGTGATGTTCCTGAATGTGGTAGGTTAATTAATTAACCCTTTATGCATTAATGAATGTTTCCTTCATGTTTGATACAGTAAACTCGGGATGGTCCATTGTTTATATCAATGGGTCATATGATATTATATTCAAGTAAAATTGACAAGTTAAACGAGACTTAACAGATGTTAATTCTGTTAATTCTACCGAGAATCACATGAGTGTATTTATGGGCTTTGTCTTGGAAAATTAAGGGATTGCTTCGAATCTTTGGCTTGAAGCAGTGAAATTCATACCCCAAATACTCTTCTTATTGACTTGACGACTAAAGAAACCTTAACAGTTTTGTTTGTTTCTAACTCATTAATAACAAATGGGCTTGTCGCAAGAAACCTGTCTTCGGATGTTTGCGAATAATAAAGGCCCAGACCAGCCTGAGCATCCGCAGAGTCTGATCAGTACCTTTGTTATTGACTTTTTAGAAAGCACAATGTCTATGTCGTTTTGCGATCTATCAGAAAGTGGGAGTCCATAACAGAATTCCTACAGAAACTGTTTTATGATTTTTCAAAGGGAGGGGGTGAGACCATCTGTCCTGCTCTGGATCCACCTATGATTTGATATTGTTGAAACCAACAAGCAATTGTTGTGCATGCTAGATTGTTTAATAGAGTCTTCTATAAAAGGTGTATACCTTTATGGGATTCTCTTTGCCCCCTGGGTAATTTTGCATGTTTTTTGTCCTCTGTTGATTTGTTTCAAAATCAACTTTTTTCTAAAATTTCTTCAAGTAATATCATCAGAATGTCAAATAGTTTGGAACCAGACCAGAACCTAACAACTCTCAGTCCTTGTCTAAGTCCAAACTGATTACACAGATTATCAGCAGACCACACAAGTAAGCAAAGAGTTAATTTGTTGCAGAGAGTGCCATCGACTGCTTGACGTTGTCTTTCTCTATATGACCAATCGACAGTACTTAAGATGTGTAGTAATTGGTAATAAAAAAGTGTCAGTTTATTTGTCTTCTGTTGCACTAATTAAGATTTGATTACCATATTTCCCTAACCTACCCATAGTGCCAAAATAAAACGGCTGCTAATTATACGTAGTTTACAGTTGTGAGTGGAATGCTGGATTGATGTGTTTGCTTAATTAGCAAATTGTAATTGAAATATATTTTTTTATTTATCATTTCAGCTACTGATGAGCCAGAACGTAAGTCAATATAGCAAACGTTTTTGATTATAAATTGGGATTTTATTCTTGTTCATCATTTGTAACATTCGTTTTGGTGTTCAAAAGGATTATCTCAGCGAGACAGTTCATTTGAGTACACACATAATATGGGAAACACATTGCATCAGTGGTAGAGTGCTTAACTCAACATTGAGGGGTTGCAGCTTAGAGTGTCAATGGCAGCACCATGTTTTTTCATTTAGCAAGACACAATTCAGTTGCTAAGTTCTGGTTCAGAAAGGCTAATCCCAACAGTACTGATAAAATGTTAAAGTCAATCAAACAAAAAACCAAATAATATGTCTTAAGTCAAGTCACAAATTTCTTGATGATGCTACCAATGGCATAATGTCACAAGCAGGAAGCACTCAGTTTCATGTATCATATGAGAAGTAGGTGTTTTTTGAATGGTACAGTACCATATTTTAACTCACTTAACCCATAGGCTCAAGGTGAGCTGTTGTGATTTTTTAATGTTCGTCCTCCACCACCCGTGGTCTGTCAACAATTTGACATAAACAACATCTCCTTAAACCACCATATGGATTGTCACCAAACTTCACAGAAATGAACCTTGGATGGTCTCTTTTCTAAGTTGCTCTAAGAATGTTATTCCATCGTCAAAAACTTATAGTCAGATTTTAAGATATTTTGGTATATATGGTAATCAATAATTCTTTAAATTATTTGATTGGTTGAAAAACATGACCACCAGGGGATGTGACCAGTTTTTTCCTATGTTGATAAAGAGTCTAGAGAAAAATTTAAAACTTTTCTAGTCTGAAACCAAATAGAAATGTTGTAAGGAAGACAACACTTGCATAAGTTGTTGTCTTTGACTTACTGGTGGGTATGCTGTTTAGTGGTGAAAAGTAAATATAGAATTAACTCCCATAGAAATCACTTGGCACATGACTGATGTGAATGGTGATAATAGCTCAAAGTATTCCAAAGTGGCAAACTGGTCAGCAGAATTCAAACGTGGGCAATTCTCCTTAGAAAATGACCCAAGTCTAGGTTGCCCTGCTGATGTCATCAGCCAGGAGATGATCGACCAAGCTAAAATGCTTGTGCTAAGCGTTTGTGAATCAAAGTTGCCAAACTTCAAAGTTCTGTTGCTGTAACTTTTATCTTGATTTATTTGGATTAGCCTTTGTAAAATAATTGAAACCAAGCCACAAGGTTATAAATTCTTTTCATGCTCATCAAGCTGAAGTTTTCACACTTAAAAAGTGATTAGAAATATTTTAACGTCATTTCCTTTTTTCATAAATATAATACTTGTTATCCTGTATTATTGAATTTATTAAAATCGATGCAAAAAAGCGATACAAATCAATAATACATGAGCACACATGTAAGGTGCTCTATGCATACAATTCTAATGCACTTGATTTTGTAACGCAATGTCTGATTGGATAACGTCAAAAATGTGCGACAGTATATCCTGTGATATACTGTCGGAAATAGTTTATGTCATTAATTACATCACATCTCGTTGAATGGCGTGTGACTTTATGCGCCTTCCAACATACCAATTCGAGAGGAAAATGCAGAAGTGCATTAGAATGGGAGTAACCATATTCCAAATTTTCATTTGGGGAGGTATATCGTCGGTTATACGTTTGGAAATCACGTTTTACGGCTCTGCTCGGGCGTCGCAGTAAAACTAAATGTCGGACCGTATATCCGACGATATACCTCCCCATATGAAAACTTTGAATACAGTTATCCCCTAATTCACCACTTTCTAATTTGCTTTCTAATTGGTTTCACTTTTGTTTTGCAGCAGAAAAAGCTCAATGCAAAATCTCATCCAACCTAAAACCTTGTGAGTTAGAAATTATATTGGACGGAAATTGTTTTTACAAAGGGAAGACTAACGTGGGCTGTGATTTTGATCTAACACAAAAAGATAGAGAGACTTACGAAGTGTGGACAGAAGGTAGTGGTGCTGTGGAGTTAGATTTTATGAATGATGAAAAAAAGTAAGTGTATGTCATAATAACCAGTCTGGGGGCACTGCTATGGTTGTCCATAACACACTTTTGTTACGATAAGCCATAACACTTTAATTCACCATAACAGACTATTTAAATGTTCACTGCTAGATGGCACCCTGAAAAGTGTGATGGAGCACTATAACGTTTATTGTTTCTAGTGTGTTGGTAGACAATTACATAGGTATCAAATCTCTAGTACTTTTCTCTTACCTAACTCATAGAAAAAGTTCAGTTACTTACCAACTTAAGTGTCCACCTCTTAGAACAAGCATTGTGATAGTTAAATAAAAAAAAGCAGAGAGATTTTAGTGCTTTTCTCTAACGAAATAAGAAACAAATACATCTCTATTTTACCCTGAAAATTAAGCCATGTTTCTTGAATCATTTACCAGTATGCTAACCTTTTCATGTTTTTTTATCAAAAACCAATCACTCCAGACGTCTATATGAGCCTCAAAGTGCTCTTGGCAGTGCCATTTTTCAGTTTCTATAGGGTGTGCCCCAAAATGTCTACTTTTAAGATTTAATGAAAAATGGTAGCTTAATGAAGGTCTTAAGTGTTGCAGAATGCTCACCTTGTAGCATTCTGCAATACTTTTGATCTGAATTAAGCGATGATAGGTAATGCAAAAAATTTGCAGTTCATTTTGAGTGGCCACTCCAGACAGGTTTTACTGTATGGTCACTTTTTATGGAAGGGGTATAGCAAATTTGTACAGTGCACATATAATCATCAGTTGAGAAAAGCAAAAATTTAGTGTAAAATTGTGAATATTTTCAAATCTATTGTAACATTTGTTTTGGGGTGCTTAAAAGAATTGTCTTTTAGAGACAATATTTTTGATTACCTTTAACATATGTGTTGGCTGAAAAGATATTTTTTTAATTGCATACAAGAAGGTTATTGTTTCAAATAACTGTAATATAACATAGTTCACTTCTTTTTCAGATGGACAGACCAGAAGTGTGGCATCACGGTTGAAGTTGGATTTGACAAAGCTACTATTAAATTTCCAATGTGTCAAATGTGCTCTGTACTTATACATGAAGAACACCTGGCCAACCCCAGTCCAGATGATCAATGCCCTGGACTGCCTGGATATCATGTTCCATAAGACACACAATAAGGATAAATCTGATAATGACAAAATAATGGCTACCATTGACGTCATAATAATGCAAGCAAATCTTTAGACAGATCTATGAGTTTTCTGAAAATGTTATCTAGGCCCGTCAACGTTTGTTTTTGTCATAAAAAATGTCATCTGTTTTTACATCTGCTGCATACTTTATCATGGAAGTAAACACTATGGCCTATAAACTCCAGCCTACTGCTGCAATTGTTGCAAATAGTTTAGACCCAGATCAGGTGCAAACACTTTGGATCCAGATCAGACAGGTCGGACATTTTGGATCCAAACTGTTTGACTCCGTGTTGTGTTCCTATAAACTTCAGCCCAAGATCAAGCCCAAAAAGTTTGGATCCAGTGTGGCCCTATAAACTACTGCTGCATATTTTATCATGGAAGCAAAACTATGGCCTATACAATTCAGTCTACTGCTGCAGTTGTTTTCAAATAGTTTGGACCTAGATCAGGCCCAAAGAGTTTGTCAAACCTGATCTGGATCCAAACTGTATGACATTGGGTTGTGTACCTGGAATAATATATTTAAAAAATTGGGGTTTTTGGACTGGACTAAAAGTAAAATTTATCACGTGACGTCGCCTCTGGGAGTGATATAACGCCATGCAATAAAATCGATAAACCACTAGTGTTTTGCAGATTAGTAGCATTACAAATGATGACCATTATAACGTTGCATAAAATATGACCAAATCTTGATGGCTTTATCCTAAAATGTGATTTTAAGTAATTGTGTTGTCATGTAGAAAATAGAATCTAATATTGACTGCTCCTTTATGATTGAATTCTCTAAACTCGTTGCGAATAAAAGAGAAAATGCTCGACAAGCCTCATATTTCATCTCTTTTCCTCGTTTAATTATATCAATAATACAGGAGCACTCGTGTAAGATCCGCTATATGCTTGATTATGACGTTGATGTTAGTATTGGATAGAAGCAATACACAGTGTCAACCTTGTTCACCATGAAAAAAAAACATTACAAAGGTGTTGTCTGCAGATGTCGTCTGCTGCATGTGTTTATGTTGACACTGTCATAACAGACGACTTTTGATCAAATGTCTCCATGTGAAATGTCAGATCTGGTTCCACACTATTCAAAGTGTTATCCCTTGGAGTGCAAATCGGGCCTTCTTTGGCAGACAACTTATTTTGTGACATCGCTGATTGATTTTAGAAAAAAAAATAACGCATGCTTTTTTAATGAGAATGGTCTGCCAACAGACCATTCTCATTAAATAACCTGCCTTATTTGTTATTTTTGAAAATGCAGCAACATTCGAAATTGTTTTCTTCTGTATTCTATAATTTATAGGTGGTGTTTTATTGGTTAACATATCTATTACTTCTTTCCAACCAAAGTTGATAGCCAAGCAACTATGAAAATGGTACCTACACCACATACTTAAAATGCATCTCCAAGCGAGAAAACCTTTTTTTGGAGGTTTGCGAACAACAAAGGTGCAGACCAGCTTGTGCATCCGCACAGTCTGATCAGCGCCTTTTTCATTTGCTTTTATGGAAAGAAAAATATATAAGCTTAGTATAAGCGAAATTTCAATTTTAAGCTAGTCTCTGTAGCTGAGAAGACTGGTTTGAGTCTGGCTTTGTAGAAAATCCAAAAGACAGGTTTTCCCGCATCATTAATCATTCTTTAACTCTTTGCCTCCTAGTGTTGTCTGCTGATAACGTTTGCAAACCATTAGGATTCAGACCAGCCCCAACATTTTGTCGCGCCTGCTCTGGATCCAAACTGTTTGACCCACTAATGGTATTTCTAAAATATTGTTTTCAAAATCGTTGATTTTGAAAAATAAAATCTAAAAGAAAAAATCAGCAGACGACAAATAGTTAAAAAGGCGCATAGGGCAGCTATCAATAGGCGCTTGAAGTTTATTTTTGGTATCAGCCTATAGTTACTTTCATTCTTTCATTCTCTGGATTTGTGAACGTGCAGACTCAGGCAAGATCAAACAAGATCTGCAGGCTCGCCTGAGCCTTCGCTAATCGCCATTGGCATAAGTACCATTTTCATATCAGTTGGCCTTTTAGCATTTGTCAGTTTAAAAATCATTGCAAAATCGGTTGTTTCTTATGTATATGTTGTATTTGATGAATGACCATATTTTCCCTTAATTAATGCACAATTCTTAATTAACCCATTTTTTTAAAACAAAAAAGGACCGACAGTTTTCAGATTCAACTAGACAATTTAACCATTCTGAAGGCAAAAGTGTTTTATGACTGTTGTATCGTGATAAAGTCACTCAGGTGTAGATAAACACATATTTTAAGCGTAAAATTGTTAATATTTTCTTACCCATCAATTTTAACATATGTTTTGGTTGCTCAAAAGAACCGTCGCATTGAGTACCCACGTCATATGTTTTGGTTGAGAAATAAGAACATTCAATTTTCGTTACACACTCTTCACTAAAGTCATGAAGTCAGACTGGCTTTAACTTGGGTGTACTTTTTTGAGTGCAATGTGCATTACTTAGGGAGAATAAGGTTTCTAGGAAACCTAAAATACTTAAAGTTATGTGTTGACCACCTTTAAAGCATATGGCAATATGGTAGATGTACTCAATATCTAACACTTGTTGCCGGCCACAAAGGCCTAGACAGACATCTTAGTATTTTTGGTTTTCAGTGTACTGATATAGTAACTTGTTATTTCTGTTATATCTTAAAATCTATTCTAATTTCTATTGTTGTTATTATTATTATTAATGTTGTTATATATGCAACTACTGTTAAATTTTGACCTTAGACTGATCAAAGATTGGATGAGTTTACTCACAAGCATGTGACAGGTTACATAGATAGTAACAGTTTGTCTCTAGACATATACATCTGCTGTTTACACTATCAACGTTCAACTGCAAAGAAAACACTGTTATTTCATCCAATTTCCATATCTCCTGGTACACCATTGGACTCGTCTAGCCTTTGATCCGTCTAAGGGCAAAATTAACCATTATCATTATTATTAATATTATTATTAATGTTATTATTAGTATTAATCATGTTGTTGTGATAGTTATTGTTATCGTATGAGCCTTAACATGACCAAACCTGTCTCCAGGGTTTCTGACAAAGATTCAACACAGTCTTCTCAGCTGCAGAGACTAGCTACAACAGTGAAATTTTGCTTGCAGCCAGTTTTGATATGATACTTTCCAATAAGCGTCTAAAAATGGCGCTGATTAGACTGTAAGGATGCACAGGCCGGACAGCGCATTTGTTGTTCCCGAACCCTGACAACAGGTTTCCTCACGCCGTGGCCTATTTAGTGGTAGCTAATTCTGTGATTGTTCTTTGTTGATTTATGTTTATATTTGAGTCATGTCGGGAGTAAACTTAGTTTGGTTGTATGCAAATAGTAAATATGCAGATGGGCCTGCACATCTGCTCAATTCTGATCAGGTGCATTAAACTTTTTATCCTTAAAGCACGTGTAAACATGCATCTGACAATGTTGTCTCCTTTGGTCAGCTGTTACATATAACGTAAGAATACAGTCAAACAGTGTGGACCCAGATCAGACTGCTCCAACAGGAGTAGTCTGATCTGGGTCTTCACTGTTTGTCTCAGAGGCTTCTGAAACTGTTATCTGTTGGCAAATCAGACGACTTTTTGTTATCGTTGATTTAAGAGGTTACCTTTATAAGTGTCGTTTGCATGGGACATTTGCGAACAGCACATACCCAGATCAGTCATAACAACATGTTGTGTCTGACCAGGGTCTTCACTGGTTGCTCTGTGATTCCATAAATAGAAAGATCACAACAACCCTTGAATTGAAAATGGCCTCATCCCATGAATAGAATGCCATGACAGCGGCTTAAATAATATTTTCCAATGCTCCATGCATATTTTCATGATTTAAGTGTGTCTGTGAAGCTGCATGGGCTGGTTTGTGCATGACTAGGTTAGGTTTACTTTTAATAAGGCTTATTGTGTGGTTATGGTAATTATTATCGGCCTGGCACTATATCTGCAACAGTCATGTTAGTCACTTAAGCAGGTGATCAATACAGAAAAATGTGATATATTTCTTAACCTTCAGTTAAAACATGTGTTTTGGGTGCTCAAAAGAAACGTCTCCTTGAGACGGTTCTTTTGAGTACCCACAACATGTTTTGGATGAGAAGTATGCTGATTCACATAAATGTCTGGCTAAGCATGCAAGTAGGTTCATAAACTGACCAAGGAGTGATGCCACTTTTTTCCTCAAAAAATAAAGGGAGCAGCACACAAGTCATAATTCAAATAGACACATACTGTAGATAATTAGGGTTTTAGAGGTCTGAACTTTAGAATAAAACTTCGTCTTCCATTCAGAAGCAAAGGCTCTTGAGAGAATACACATACAAAGGCTGTCCCAGTAGATCATGGACTTGGCTTATGGCTTAGTGTATAAAAATAACTTATGTACAAGCTCCCAATTTTCAAAAACTCATTTGAGCGTGTCTTGTTCGATGATGTGATAAGTACCCAAATCTTGTGTGCCTCCCAAATGTCTTGAATAGCACCCTAATAGCATTGCTGATATGCAGACCATCTGTCCTTAACGAAATATTATAGGTCATAGAGTGCCAGGCTGTGTTTAAGTATTATGTACATGTATTAATGTTAGAATTGTTGTATTTTGAAATCACTGTTATGTATTTTTGTAACATGTAGAAGCATGTCTCGACGAATCCTGTCTTATATATCCAGACCCAATGCAAGCATTTGGTCCAGTAGACGATTCCACAGCAAGAATGTATCTTATAATAATTACTTAAAATAATTTGTAAACAAAATACCACACACCCAATCAGGGTTCAGTCTTTTTACTTGCATATACTGGCCTGATGAATATATTCATTGACGATTATGTGTCACATTGGTATTTTCTTGTATTTAAATGATGTCTATCAAGTGTTTTGTGTTACACTTGTATAGGCTTAGCTAGCATTACGTGGTTACACACGTGCATAATAAAAGTGTACACGTTCAAGGGAAAACAGGTAAAGTAGCAATAGCATTTTTCAATATCTTAAAGGACTGCTCTGACTCTCAGAGGGGTGACATTTCTTTCCTTTAAGAGAAGTTTCCATTTTTTAAAGTAATGTAATTGACAATAATTACTGCAAATTTCAGTAGTCTCTTTTTGATTTGCGTAGCTGCTTCAGGGTTCTGGCTATGCTATTGATTTGACAGAAAACCACCAGTTTGCACATACTAATTTTCTGTCTGATGATTACAAAACATGTTGACTTTTTGTCTTGAATTTCACAGCACATGTGCACAATTTTGTTTGCGCAAGTTCAGTCATAACTAATCACAAGACAGGAATCACCCTGACTTGCCTCTTTTTGAGCCACATTGAGGAAGAACAACGAATACCAGGGGGCACCAGAAATCGTCCCTTATGATACAGTTCATTTATACCAGGGCCCATTCCTAGGGACCTCAAAGAAAGCGGTTTAAACAATATATGCCTAGTGTCCTTTTTGTGGGACAAAGGCACACAGTACATACCCAGATCAGGGTCATCACTGTTTGCTTACAGAATATTCTATATGAAATTGAATAAAAAGATACCAGCTATAAACAACCCTTAAAACAAAAATGGACTGGTCTAATTGGTAAGAGTTGGAAATTTCATTAAGATAAAATAGATTAAAGGGACTGCATTGTATTATTCTTCTCATTGTGGTTTAAACTTTTTGTGGGCTGAAACTTGGTTATATATATTATTTGAAACAAAAAAAATGAACATCATATTTTTTTTCATCATGTTTTTTTTATCATTACTGTACATAAGAGGAATATTTCTATTTATGTTGTAGTCTATTTTTGTGGGGCTTGTGTAATGTTAAAATCTTTAGAAAATGGCAGGATTGTGCAATTAGTTTTCTTTATCATTAAATCTTATTTTATCATTGATTTGGTTTTTGTCTTTTCTTAAATGTCCTGCTGTTGTATGTAGACACACAGAGGTAGCATACATTGTATTCATCTACACAAAAATGTTTAAACATGAAAATACTGAGTTATGCAATTCAAAAATGACTATGAATTTGGCAGCCTTTCAATCATTAGCAAAGACACTGTCTTTTTATAGTAATTGCTATTCGCCTACACAATATTAGGACCCTTCAGAAGTATGTCGAAACAAGCATTTACCATAAATTGACTGTGCAGTAATGACAGAATTGTTCCATTTGGTTTACATACAATGTTTCAGCGCTCATTTAAAATGTATTTGGAATATTGACTTCTGTTTGTCTGAGGGAATAAAAAAGGGATATATCAATTTTAGTTGTATCTTTATTATTGAATTGCCTTATTTAATATTGTAGGGTTATAGCACTGATCTCTGTGAATATTGTCCCGACTCGTGATATTGAAGGATGATAGCTTTTGAGTGTTTGTTGATATGCCGACAGTATTTGCTGATATCAATGCCATAACACTTTTAGTTGGTTAAAATCTTGGTGAGCATGACCAGGGACTGCCACAATCACAGACTGCAGACCAACTCAGCATCATAATCAAGAGACACAGAATACAGTCAGCCACATCACAATTAACCATTTATTTCATAGAAAAACCTTTTAATGCTTTTGAAAACAGAGCGGAGCCAGATCAGGCAGCTCTTGTAAGAGCTGCCTGATCAGGGTCTACTCTGTTTGCTTGTGAAATATGATATATTTAATCCTACACATGTGGACCTGACAAGTAATTTCTTTGTTCTATTAACCAACATGAATGTTTCTTCAAATTATCTGAATTATTCAAAGTGTACGGAACCTAGCATGAATATTCATGAAGGAAAGGGTTAAAGTAAAGAACAAGGTCCTGTCTGTCTTTGTAAGATGATTGTTAAACTAGAAAGGACACATACAATTACACTGAAAACAAGGACCCAGTACAAAACTCCTGCATACAATGGTAGTAACAATAAACAATGATATAACAACAGCATAATTACCCCTTTTGAACAGACAGTAGCGTCACTGCGTTGTGGTCTTTGAGCAAGACACATTTATCCTAGCTTAGTACTGGTTCAACGCAGGAAGACCCGTCCCTGTTTAACAAAGATTGTTTATGGGACGTTAAGAATCAAATCAAACAAACAAAACAATGAAAACAAGTACACAACACAAAACACCTGCATACACTGGGAGTATCAACGGTCAATGATAGAATATCAGCATAACCGCCCCTTTAGAACGGACAGTAGCATATGCCACATAAGGTTTTAAATGCATTTTACCTGCGAAACATTCTCACTTGATCCTGCTGTTGTTGATGCGGGCCTCAAACGAGACAAAATATTGAGCATGATCAGGAAATACCACAATCATAACTGCTATAAATATCCCATAAGGTTAAAATCAAGGAATATCTTATTTTTTCTGTGATTAAGATTGTATGAGCAATTGAAACGAGTTTTATAATCTTGAGGTTACAAAGCTTTTTCCATGCTCAACTCAGCTGAGTATAAAATAAATATGATCAAAATATACTAGATGGCTCAAGACTTATGGCAATTTTTACAAACTGCCACAGGCAGATGGACTCCCTCAGTGACTTTACCGCATACCTGTGGGTCATACAATCAGTAAAAAAACAGTTGTGAATTTATTGGCTGTACGACTATGCCATCTCTTTCAATTATGTTGTCTGTGAGTTGGGCGAGACCACCATCAAAGTAAATCTTAGCAACATCGCCCGCTCAACATACAACCTCTGGCCACCATCGTCCCACCAGCTAACGCCATTTATACCACCTTTACCAACTTTAGCATGGAGTAACACTTGATGTGCAAGGTCTACACTGATGTAGGTGGCATACAATAGTTATACCATTTTTGTCCACCTGTACGTAAGATAATCCACTCGCTAAAGCTCGTGGATTATCTCCACGTACAGGCGGACAACCCATTTTATAATTATTACTTAAATGCCCACTTTAAGGTGTCTTCTGGAAATGGTATCAATCTGCAATTTCATCATAGCAAATTACGACTGTCACAATCACAGACTGCAGACCATCTCACAGCATCATAAACAAGAGACACAGAACACAGTCAGTCACAGCATAATTAACCATTTATTTCAAAGAAACACCTTTTAACGCTTTTGCAAACAGAGCAGACCCAGATAGGGCAGCTCTTGTAAGAGCTGCCTGATCAGGGTCTTCTCTGCTTGCTTATGAAATATGATATATTTGATCCTACACAAGTGGGCCTGACAAGTTATTTCTTTGTTCTATTTATCAACATGAAAGTTTCTTCAGCTCATTTGAATTATTCAAAGTGGATGGAGCCTAGCATTAATATTCATGAAGGAAAGGGTTAAAGTAAAGAACAAAGCCCTTTCTGGCTTTGTAAGATGATTGCTTAACTAGAAAGGACACATACAATTACACTGAAAATAAGGACTTAAAACGAAACTCTGCATACATTGGTAGTAACAACAAACAATGATATAACAACAGCATAATCACCCCTTTAGAACGGTCAGTAGCATATACCACATAAGGTTTTAAATGCATTTTACCTGCCAAACATTCTCCCTTGATTCTGCTGTTGTTAATGCGGGCCTCAAACGAGACAAAATAGTGAGTATGATCAGGAAATATCACAATCATAAACTGCTGACAAACCCATGGCACCGCGAGGAAGAGCCACACAACAATCACGAGACACCAGCAAGACAAACCAAGCAAAGCAACCAGCTCTCTCTTTCCCATCAAGATGATTGCAAAACTAGAATGGACATAAAGTAACGTGCAACTAAACATAGATTGATTACAGACTCCCACAATGGGATTAACAATAAACAAGGAATCGACAACAACAGAACCACCACCTTAGAACTGACAGCAGCCTCTAGCCACAGGGGGCTTAAATGTATTTTACTGGTACCACATATTTACCCTAGATTCTGCCAATGTTGAAGAACAAGAAATGATCAGCTCACACGAAGGCCTTGGGGCTATCAAAGTTTTTTTCGTGCTAAATTCAAATCAAATTAGCATGAACTTTGTCATGCACTTTAATTTTAAAATGTTGGCATTTTAACATTTATCAGCAAGATAAATAACCCATAGAGTTAAAATCAAGAAATGTCTTATATTTTCTGTGTTTAAGATTTTGTAAGCAATTGAAATTTCTTTCTCAGTTGAGCTGAGCATGAAAATGAGTTTTATAATCTCAAGGCTAGGCCATAAGGTTATACAACTTTTTTCCATGCTCAAGTAGCTGATCACAAAAATTATCCTGCTCCTAAATATTAAAATGCCAACAATTGTTGGCATTTTAAAATTTATTAGCATGACAAATACAACATCTGATAGTTTGAAAGCAAGAAAAGTCAATATTTTCAGCATTTTGTCGTTAAGAGATGTTGAAATTTCATGCTCCATTGAGTTGAGCATGAGAAAAGTTTTATAATCTGAGGGCCATTACTAAACGTACAATTCCAACACACAAGGGCACCAAGAACAAAAAGAGCAAGAAGAGAATCGTCGACCTTAAAAAGATAACAGCCATTGGCACCCATGGCTTAAGTATATAACAGAGCACATGAGATGTAGGTACTTATTACATACGTCAGTAGCAAAGACTCAGAGGTCCCTGCACGAATAAGAGAGTACAAGTATGACAAGGAAATGCTTCAATCACCACGGGTTTATGTAAACGAAATGTTTGAGAGTAAAATTGTAAATATTTTCTCACACATCAGTTTAAACATATATTTTCGCTGCTTTATAAACGAACCATTGGGTGCGTAAAAGAACCGTCTCGTTAAGATGGTTCTTTTGATCACCCACAACATAAATTTCGGTTGAGAAATAAGAAAATTAAATGTTGATTTTTGTAGGGCTTCATACTTGGAATGACAAGCCTGCATTCACAGAGCACATATCAATTGATGAAATTGCAATGAATAGAAACTAACAAAGTAGCAACAGATATAAATAATAATATTAGACCCCCCCACCTCGCCCTCCCGCCTCAAAAGGACACCAGTCAAAGCCACTCAGGGCTTAACTAAGTAGTAGTTGTTAATGCTGTTGTTGTAATTTTGCTGTTAGTGGTTGTTGTTGGTACTGTTGTTGTTGTTTTTGCATTAAATATGGTTGTAATTGCTGTAAAAATTACAATTGTTGTTTTGTTGTTGTTGTGTTGTTGCTGTTTTGATGCTGTTCTTGTTGTTGTTGTACTAAAAGCTACTGTAGTAGGTGTTTTGTAGTAACTATTGTTGTTGATGTTAATGCTGTTGCTTTGCTGTTGTTGTTGTTTTGTTGTAAGTAATAGTAGTTGTTGTTGTTTATGTTGTTTTTTGCTACTGCGGATGCTGTTGAAAATACAGTAATTGTTGTTGTTGTTGTTGTTTTTTGTCGTTGTTGTATGTTGTTGTTGTTAGCTACATTGTTGCTGTTGTTGTTGTAGTAGTAACTGCAGCTGTTGTTGCTGTAGTAGCTATAGTTGTTGTTCTTGTAATTACTATAGCTGTTGGTGTGCTAGAAACTTAGGTTGCAGGTTTTGTTATAGTATTTATAGTTCTTGTTGATGTTGTTAATGTTTTTGTTGCTGTTGTTGTTATTTTTGTTGTTGTTGTTGTTTTTTGTGTTAATGATATTGCTTGTATCAGCTACTGTGTTATTCTTGTTTCTGTTGTTGTTTTTGTTGATAACGCTGTTTTTGTTGTTGTAACTGCAGTTGTTGTTGCTGTAGTAATAATAATTTTTGCTGATGTTGTAAAAACAACAGGCTATGTGTAGGTGTTTTGGTAGCCAAACGTGTAGATGTAGTTGTTGTTGTTGTTGTTTTGTTGCTGTTTTGTTGTAACTCGACTTTAGTTGTTGTTATTAATGTTATTGTTGTTATTTTGCTGTTGTTATTTTGTTTTTGGTAGTGTCCTTGTTGATTTTGATATTGTTGTGTTGTTGTTGCCAGTAGAAGTAGTTGTTGTTTGTGTTTTTTTGTAATGTAACTATAAATGTAGTAATTTATGCAGTGAATATGGTTATTATTGCTGTAATAACAACAGTGTTCTTGTTGTTGTTGTTGTTGTTGTTGTTGTTGTTGTTGTTGTTGTTGTAAGTAGTAGTAGTAGTTTGATCAGTAAATATGGTTGTAATTGCTGTAATAACTGCATTGTTGTTGTTGTTTTGCTGCTGTTGTTCTTGTACTTGAAATTACAGTTGTAGATGTTGTTGTTGTTGTTGTTGTTGTACTAGAAATTACAGTTGTAGATGATGTTGTTTTTGTTGTTGTTGTAAGTAGTAGTAGTAGTAGTTTGAGCAGTAAATATGGTTGTAATTGCTGTAATAACTACATTGTTGTTGTTTTGCTGCTGTTGTTCTTGTACTTGAAATTACAGTTGTAGATGTTGTTGTTGTTGTTGTTGTAATAGAAATTACAGTTGTAGATGTTGTAGTGACCATTGTTGTTGTTGTTGTTTATTTGTTGTTGTTGTTGTTGCTGTTCTAGAAAGAACAGTAGTAGGTGTTGCAGTAGTAACTATTGTTGTTGTTGTTTCGATGTCATTTTTTTGTTGTATGCTGTAACTATAGTTGTTTTGTTGTTTGTGTTGTTTTTGTAAGTAGTAGTAGTTGATGTTGGTGATGTTGTTATGACTATAAATTAAGTCTTTTTTGCAGTAAATATGGTTGTAATTGTTGAAGTAACTACAGTTGTTATTTTGTTTCTGTTGATCTGTTGTTGATTATGTTGTTAATGTTTTGCTGTTGTTATTGTTGTTGTTTTGTTGTAAAAGTATTTGTTGTTGTTAATGCTGTTGTTGTAATTTTGTTGTTAGTGGTAGTTGTTGTTGTTGGTATTGTTGTTTTTGCATTAAATATGGTCGTAATTGCTGTAAAAGCTACAATTGTTGTTGTTTTTTTGTTGTTGTTGTTATTTTGTAGCTGTTTTGATGTTGTTCTTGTTGTTGTTGTACTAGAAGCTACTGTAGTAGGTGTTTTTGTAGTTACTATTTTTGTTGATTTTAATACTGTTGCTTTGCTGTTGGTGTTGTTGTTTTGTTGTAAGTAATAGTAGTTGTTGTTGTTGGTATTGTTGTTGTTTTTTTGCAGTAGATATGATTGTAATTGCTGTAAAAACTATAATAAGTGTTGCTGTTGTTGTTATGTTGTTTATGTTGTTGTTAATATTGTCGTTTTGTTGTTGTTTTGTTGTATGTAGTAGTTGCTGTTTTTGGTATTATTGTTTTTGTTTTTGCAGTAATATGGTTGTAATTGCTTTAAAAACGAAAATTGTTGTTGTTGTTGTTGTTGTTGTTGTAATAGAAACTACTGTAGTTTGTGTTGTTGAAGCAACTATTGTTGCTGTTGTTGTTGTTGTAAAAGCTGTTTTTTGCTGTTGTTGTTGTTTTGTTTTAAGTAGTAGTTGTTGTTGTTGATTGTATTGTTGTTGTTAGTTTTGAAGTCAGTATGCTTAGAATTGCTGTGAAATCTACAATTGAAGTTATTGTTTCGATGTTGTTGTTTTTTTGTTGTTGTTGTACTAGAAACTACATAAATAGGTGTTGTTGTAGTAACTATTGGTGCTGTAGTTTTTGTTGTTGTTGTTGTTAATGCTGTTGTTGTTGTTGTTTTTGTAGTATATATGGTTGTTATTGCTGTAAAAACTACAATTGCTGTTGTTGTTTTTCTATTGTTGTTGTTTTGTTAATGTTGTTGTTTTGCAGCTGCTGTTGTTGCTATTGCTGTACTAGAAACAACAGTGGTTGGTTTTGTTGTAATAACTATTGTTGTTGTTTCGCTGTTGCTGTTGATTGTAAGATTTTATTGTTGTGATTGTTGTTATAATTGTTGTTGTTGTTGTTGTTGTTGTTAGTAGTAGTAGTTTTATGGGTGTTGTTGTGTTGTAGTAGTTTTTATTGGTTTTTTTATTAACTACAGTTATTGTTGTTGTTGTTGCTGCTGTTGTTGTTGTTAAGCTGTACTTGTTTATGTACTAGAAACTTCAGTTTTAGATGCTGTAGTAACCATTGCTGTTGTTGTTTTCTTGTTGTTTCATTGTTGTCGCTGTTCTAGAAACTAAAGTAGAAGATGTTGTTGTAGTAACTATTGTTGTTGTTGTAACTATATTTATTTTGGTACTGGTGTTGTTTTTGTAAGTAGTAATAGTAGTTGTTGTTGTTAATGTTGTAACTATAAACTTAGTTGTTTTTGCAATAAATATGGTTGCTATTACTGTATTAACTACAGTTGTTGTTTTATGCTGTTGTTGCTGTTGTTTTGTTGTTGTTGATGTTAATGTTGTTGCTTTGCTGTTGTTATTATTGTTTTGTTCTAAGAAGTAGTTGTTGTTGGTGTTGTTGTTGTTTTTGCAATAAATATGGTTGCAATTGCTGTAAAAACTACAATTTTTGTTTTTGTTTTGTCGTTGTATATGCTGTTGTTTTGATGTTGTTTTTGTTGCTGTTGGTGTTGTTGTTTTGTTGTAAGTAATAGTTGTTGTTGTTTGTGTTGTTGTTGTTGTTGTTGTAATAATATGGTTGTATTTGCTGAAAAAAACTACAATTGTCGTTGTTTGTTTTGTTGCTGTTTTGTTGCTGTTGTACTAGAAACTACTGCAGTATGTGTTGTTGTAGTAACTATTGTTTTTGTTGTTTCGATGTTGTTGTTGTTGATGATGTTGTTGTAAGAAGTAGTAGTTATTCTTGATTTTCGAACTATAAATGAAGTGGTTTTTGGAGTAAATATGGTTGTAATTGCTTTTTTGTTGCTGTTGTTTTGTTGTTGTTGTTGTTGTTGTTGTTGTTTAGCTGTTTTTTTTTGCTTTATTGTAATAAGTAGTTGTTGATGTTGTTTTGTTGTTGTTGTTGTTAATGTTGTTGTTTAGCTGTTTTTTTTTATTGTAATAAGTAGTTGTTGTTGGTATTGTTGTTTTGTTTAATATAGTTGTAATTGCTGTTTAACTACAATTGGTGTTGTTGTTGTTTTTGTTGTTGTTTTGCTGCTGTTGTTATTGTTTTTATTCTAGAAACTACAGTAAAAGGTTTTCTTGTAGTAGCTAGTGTTATTGTTTCGATGCTGTTATTGATTTTAAGATGTTGTTGTTGTGATTATTGTAACTGTTTTTGTTTTAAGTTGTAATAGTTATTGTTGGTGTTGTTGTAACTATAAATGTAATCGTTTTTGCATTAAATAGGGTTGTTGTTGTTGATTTGTTTTTTTTTTCGTTTTGTTGTTTTGTTGTTGTTGTTGTTGTTGTATTTGTTGCAAAAGTAGCTACAACTGTTGTTGTTGTTGTTGTTGATGTACTATTAACTATAGTTGTTGTTGTAACTGTTGTTGTTGTTATTGTTGTTGTTGCTGTTGTTAATGTTTTTGTTGTAACTATAGTTGTCTTTGATGTTGTTGTTGTAAGTAGGAGTAGTTGTTGCTGGTGTTGCAACTATAAATGTAGTTGTTTTTGCAGTAAATATTATTGTAATTGTGTAGTAACGACAGTTGTTGTTATTGTTGTTTTGTTGATGTTGTTATTGTTGTTGTTGTTGCTATTGTTGTACTAGAAACTACAGTAGAAGGTGTTGTTGTATTTACTAGAGTTTTGTTGTTGTTGTTTATATTATATTTCTTGTTTTGCTGTATTTTTTGAATTATTGGTGGTAGTGATGTTGTCTTGCTGGTGTCGATGTTATTGTTGCTAGAAGAAGTTGTTGTTGTTGTTTGTTATTTTTGTTGTTGTAACTATAAATGTAGTAAATGGTTGTAATTGTTGTTATTAATTGATGTTGTTATTTTTGTAGTTTTGTTGTTGTTGTTGTTTTGCTGTTGTTGTTGTTATTTTTGTCATAGAAACTACAGTTGTAGATGTTGAAGTAATTATTTTTATTGTTGTTTTGTTGTTGTTGCTGTTTCGTTGTTGTTGTTTCGTTGTTGTACTAGAATCTACAGTAGTAGGTGTTGATGTAGTAACTATTGATGTTGTTGTTGTTTTGATGTTGTTTTTTTTGTACTAGAAACTACAATTTTCAATGTTGTAGTAACCATTGTTTCGTCGTTGTTGTTGTTGTTGTTGTTGCTGATTTTGCATTTGTTTTGCTGTTGTTGTTTTTGTTCTAGAAACTACTGTTTTCAATGTTGTAGTAACCATTGTTGTTGTTGTTCGTCGTTGTTGTTGATTTTGTTGTTGTTGTTGTTGATGTTGTTGTACTAGAGACTACCGTGGTAGTTTTTGCAGTAGTAACTATTGTTGCTACTGTTTCGTTGTTAATGTTGTTGTTGTAAATGCTGTTGGTTTACTACTGTTGTTATTTGTCATAGTAGTTGTTGTTGTTGTTGGTATTGTTGTCGTTGTTTTTGAAGTAAATATGGTTGTTATTGCTGTAAAAAATACAGTTGTTGTTGTTTTGTTGTTTTGTTGTTGTTGTTGTTTCGCTGCTGTTGTTACTGTAGTAACTATAGTTGTTGTTCCTATAACAATAGTTGTTGTTCTTGTAGTAATTATAGTTGTTTTTGTAGTAGTAACTATAGTAGTTGTTGTAGTAGTAACTGCAGCTGTTGTTACTGTATTAACTATAGTTGTTGTTGTAGTAGCAACTATAGTTGTTGTTCTTGTAGTAACTATAGTTGATGTTGTAGTAGTAACTAACTGCAGCTGTTGTTGCTGTAGTAACTATAGTTGTTGCTCTTGTAGCAACTATAGTTGTTGTAGTAGTAACTATAGTTGTTGTTATAGTAGTAACTATAGTTGTTGTTGTAGTAGAAACAGCAGCTGTTGTTACCATAGTTACTATAGTTGTTTTTCTTGTAGTAACTAGAGTTTTTGCTCTTGTAGTAAATATAGTTGTTGTTGTAGTAGTAACTTTAATTGTTGTTCTTGTAGTAACTACAGTTGTTGTTGTAGTAGTAAGTGCAGCTGTTGTCCTTGTAGTAAGTATAGTTGATGTTCTTGTAGTAACTATAGACGATTAGAAGTAACTATAGTTGTTGTTCCTGAAGCAACTATAGTTGTTGTTTTAGTAGTAACTGCAGCTGTTGTTGCAAGAGTAACTATAGTTTTTTTTTGTAGAAGTAACTGCAGCTGTTGTTCTTGTAGTATCCATGGTTGTTGATCTTGAAGTAACTATAGTTGTTGTTGTAGTAGCAACTGCAGCTGTTGTTCTTCAAGTAACTATAGTTGTTGTTGTAGTAGTAACTGCAGCTGTTGTTCTTGTAGTAACTATAGTTGTTGCTCTTATAGTAACTATAGTTGTTGTTCTTGTAGTAACTAGAGTTGTTGTTGCTGTAGTAACTGCTGCTGTTGTTATTGTAGTAACTGTAGTTGTTGTTCTTATAGTTACTATAGTTGTTGTTCTTGTAGTAAATGAAGATATTACTCTTTAAATAACTATAGTTGTTGTTCTTGTAGTAACTATAGTTGTTGTTTTTGTAGTAAATATAGTTTTTCTTGTAGTAACTATAGTTGTTGTTGTTGTAGAAATAACTGCAGCTGTTGTTCTTGTAGTAACTATAGTTGCTGTTCTTGTACTTACTATAGTTGATGTTGTAGTCGTAACTATAGTTGTTGTTTTGTAGTAACTATAGTTGTTGTTTTTGTAGTAACTATAGTTGTTGCTATAGTGACTGCAGCTATTGTTCTTGTAGTAACTATAATTGTTGGTGTAGTAGTAACTATAGTTGTTGTTTGTTGTAGTAGTAACTGCAGCTGTTGTTGCTGTAGAAACTATAGTTGCTGTTGTAGTTGTAACTTTAGTTGTTTTTCTTTTTGTAACTATAATGGTTGTTGTAGTAGTTACTGCAGCTGTTGTTGCTGTAGTAACTATAGTTGTTGTTCTTGTAGTAACTATAGTTGTTGCTGTAGTAGTAACTATAGTCGTTGCGGTAGTATTAGCTATAGTTGTTGTTATAGTCGAAACTGCAGCTGCTGTTGCTGTAGCAGCTATAGTTGTTGATCTTGTAGTAACTATAGTAGTAGGTGTAGTAGTAACTATATTTGATGTTGTAGTAGTAACTGCAGCTGTTGTTCTTGTGGTAACTTTAATTGTTAATTTAGTAGTAACTATAGTTGTTGTTCTTGCAGTAACTATAGTTATTGTAGTAGTAACTATAGTTGTTGGTCTTATAGTAACTATAGTTGTTGTTGCTGTAGTAACTATAGTTGTTGTTGTAGTAGTAACTATAGTTGTTGTTGTAACTATAGTTGTTGTTGTAGAAGTAACTATAGTTGTTGATCTAGTTGTAACTATAGTTGTTGTTCTTGTAGTATATAGAGTTGTTGTTGCTTTAGTAACTGCTGGTGTTGTTCTTGTAGTAACTATAGTTGTTGTTCTAGTAGTAACTATAGTTGTTGTTCTTATAGTAACTATAGTTGTTGTTGTAATAGTAACTGCAGCTGTTGTTATTGTAGTAACAATAGTTGTTGTTCTTGTTGTAAATATAGTTGTTGTTCATGTAGTAACTAGAGTTGTTGTTGCTTTAGTAACTGCTGGTGTTGTTCTTGTAGTAACTATAGTTGTTGTTCTAGAAGTAACTAGAGTTGTTGTTGCTTTAGTAACTGCTGGTGTTGTTCTTGTAGTAACTAGAGTTGTTGTTCTTGTGGTAACTTTAATTGTTAATTTAGTAGTAACTATAGTTGTTGTTCTTGCAGTAACTATAGTTATTGTAGTAGTAACTATAGTTGTTGTTCTTATAGTAACTATAGTTGTTGTTGCTGTAGTAACTATAGTTGTTGTTGTAGTAGTAACTATAGTTGTTGTTGTAGTAACTACAGTTGTTGTTGTAGAAGTAACTATAGTTGTTGTTCTAGTTGTAACTATAGTTGTTGTTCTTGTAGTAACTAGAGTTGTTGTTGCTTTAGTAACTGCTGGTGTTGTTCTTGTAGTAACTATAGTTGTTGTTCTAGTAGTAACTATAGTTGTTGTTGTAATAGTAACTGCAGCTGTTGTTATTGTAGTAACTATAGTTGTTGTTCTTGTTGTAACTATAGTTGTTGTTCTTGAAGTAACTATAGTTGTTGTTGCATTTGTAACTGCAGCTGTTGTTCTTTTAGTAACTATAGTCGTTGTTCTTGTAGTAACTATATTTGTTGTTGTAGTAGTAAATAAAGTTGTTGGTGTAGTAGTAACTATAGTGGTTGTTGTAGAAGAAACTGCAGCTGTTGTTGCTGAAGTAACTTTAGTTGTTGTGGTAGTAGTAACTATAGTTGTTGTTCTTGTAGTATCTGCAGCTGTTGTTCTTGTAGTAACTATAGTTATTGTTTTAGTAGTATATATAGTTGTTGTTGTATTAGTAACTATAGTTGTTGTGGTAGTAGTAACTATAGTTGTTGTTCTTGTAGTATCTGCAGCTATTGTTCTTGTAGTAACTATAGTTATTGTTTAAGTAGTATCTATAGATTTATAGTTGTTGTTGTAGTAGTAACTATAGTTGTTGTTCTTTTAGTAAATATAGTTTTTGTTGTAGTAGTAACTATAGTTGTTGTTCTTGTTGTAACAATAGTTGTTACTCTTGTAGTAACTATAGCTGTTGTTGTAGTAGTAACTATAGTTGTTGTTCTTGTAGTAACTATAGTTTTTGTTGTAGTAGTAACTATAGTTGTTGTTCTTGTTGTAACTATAGTTGTTGTTCTTGTAGTAACTATAGTTGTTGTTGTAGCAGTAACTAAAGTTGTTGTTCTTGTAGTAACTATAGTTGTTGTTCTTGTAGCAACTATAGCTGTCGCTGTAGTAGTAACTTTAGTTGTTAATTTAGTAGTAACTATAGTTGTTGTTCTTGTAGTAACTATAGTTGTTGTAGTAGTAACTATAGTTGTTGTTCTTATAGTAACTATAGTTGTTTTTGTAATAGTAACTGCAGCTGTTGTTATTGTAGTAACTATAGTTGTTGTTCTTGTTGTAACTATAGTTGTTGTTATTGTAGTAACCATAGTTGTTGTTTTATTAGTAACTGCAGCTGTTGTTCTTTTAGTAACTATAGTTGTTGTTCTTGTAGTAACTCTAGTTGTTGTTGTAGTAGTAACTATAGTGGTTGTTGTAGTAGAAACTGCAGCTGTTGTTGCTGAAGTAACTATAGTTATTTTTTAGTAGTAACTATAGTTGTTGTTGAAGTAGTAACTATAGTTGTTGTTCTTTTAGTAACTATAGTTTTTGTTGTAGTAGTAACTATAGTTGTTGTTCTTGTTGTAACTATAGTTGTTGTTGTTGTAGTAACTATAGTTGTTGTTGTAGTAGTAACTATAGTAGTTGTTCTTGTAGTAACTATAGTTGTTGTTCTTGTAGTAACTATAGTTGTTGTTCTTGTAGCAACTACAGCTGTCGCTGTAGTAGTAACTGAAGCTGTTGTTTTTGTAGTAACTAGAAATGTTGTTCTTGTAGTAACTTTAATTGTTAATTTAGTAGTAACTATAGTTGTTTTTCTTGCAGTAACTATAGTTATTGTAGTAGTAACTATAGTTGTTGTTCTTATAGTAACTATAGTTGTTGTTGCTGTAGTAACTATAGTTGTTGTTGTAGTAGTAACTATAGTTGTTGTTGTTGTAACTATAGTTGTTGTTGTAGAAGTAACTATAGTTGTTGATCTAGTTGTAACTATAGTTGTTGTTCATATAGTAACTATAGTTGTTGTTGTAATAGTAACTGCAGCTGTTGTTATTGTAGTAACTATAGTTGTTGTTCTTGTTGTAAATATAGTTGTTGTTCATGTAGTTACTAGAGTTGTTGTTGCTTTAGTAACTGCTGGTGTTGTTCTTGTAGTAACTATAGTTGTTGTTCTAGTAGTAACTAGAGTTGTTGTTGCTTTAGTAACTGCTGGTGTTGTTCTTGTAGTAACTAGAGTTGTTGTTCTTGTGGTAACTTTAATTGTTAATTTAGTAGTAACTATAGTTGTTGTTCTTGCAGTAACTATAGTTATTGTAGTAGTAACTATAGTTGTTGTTCTTATAGTAACTATAGTTGTTGTTGCTGTAGTAACTTTAGCTGTTGTTGTAGTAGTAACTATAGTTGTTGTTGTAGTAACTACAGTTGTTGTTGTAGATTTAACTATAGTTGTTGTTCTAGTTGTAACTATAGTTGTTGTTCTTGTAGTAACTAGAGTTGTTGTTGCTTTAGTAACTGCTGGTGTTGTTCTTGTAGTAACTATAGTTGTTGTTCTAGTAGTAACTATAGTTGTTGTTGTAATAGTAACTGCAGCTGTTGTTATTGTAGTAACTATAGTTGTTGTTCTTGTTGTAACTATAGTTGTTGTTCTTGAAGTAACTATAGTTGTTGTTGCATTAGTAACTGAAGCTGTTGTTCTTTTAGTAACTATAGTCGTTGTTCTTGTAGTAACTATATTTGTTGTTGTAGTAGTAAATAAAGTTGTTGGTGTAGTAGTAACTATAGTGGTTGTTGTAGAAGAAACTGCAGCTGTTGTTGCTGAAGTAACTTTAGTTGTTGTGGTAGTAGTAACTATAGTTGTTGTTCTTGTAGTACCTGCAGCTGTTGTTCTTGTAGTAACTATAGTTATTGTTTTAGTAGTATCTATAGTTGTTGTTGTATTAGTAACTATAGTTGTTGTGGTAGTAGTAACTATAGTTGTTGTTCTTGTAGTATCTGCAGCTATTGTTCTTGTAGTAACTATAGTTATTGTTTAAGTAGTATCTATAGATTTATAGTTGTTGTTGTAGTAGTAACTATAGTTGTTGTTCTTTTAGTAAATATAGTTTTTGTTGTAGTAGTAACTATAGTTGTTGTTCTTGTTGTAACAATAGTTGTTACTCTTGTAGTAACTATAGCTGTTGTTGTAGTAGTAACTATAGTTGTTGTTCTTGTAGTAACTATAGTTCTTGTTCTTGTAGCAACTATAGCCGTCGCTGTAGTAGTAACTGAAGCTGTTGTTTGTGTAGTAACTAGAGTTGTTGTTCTTGTAGTAACTTTAGTTGTTAATTTAGTAGCAACTATAGTTGTTGTTCTTGCAGTAACTATAGTTATTGTAGTAGTAACTACAGTTGTTGTTCTTATAGTTACTATAGTTGTTGTTGTAATAGTAACTGCAGCTGTTGTTCTTGTAGTAACTATAGTTGTTGTTGTAGTAGTAACTGCAGCTGTTGTTCTTGTAATAACTAAAGATATTGTTCTTGTAGTAACTATAGTTGTTGTTGTAGTAGTAATTATAGTTGTTGTTCTTGTAGTAACTATAGTTGTTGTTGTAGTAGAAACTGCAGCTGTTGTTGCTGAAGTAACTATAGTTGTTGTTCTTGTAGTAACTATAGTTGTTGTTCTTGAAGTAACTATAGTTGTTGTTGTAGTAGTAACTATAGTTGTTGTTCTTGTAGTAACTGCAGCTGTTGTTCTTGTAGTAACTATAATTGTTGTTCTTGTATTTACTATAGTTGCTGTTCTTGTAGTAATTATAGTGGTTGTTGTAGTAGTAACTATAGTTGTTGTAACTATAGTTGTTATTCTTGTAGTAACTATAGTTGTTGTTCTTGTAGTAATTATAGTGGTTGTTGTAGTAGTAACTATAGCTGTTGTAACTATAGTTGTTGTTCTTGTAATAACTAAAGATATTGTTCTTGTAGTAACTATAGTTGTTGTTGTAGTAGTAACTATAGTTGTTGTTCTTGTAGTAACTATAGTTGTTGTTGTAGTAGAAACTTCAGCTGTTGTTGCTGAAGTAACTATAGTTGTTGTTCTTGTAATAACTATAGTTGTTGTTCTTTAAGTAACTATAATTGTTGTTGTAGTAGTAACTATAGTTGTTGTTCTTATAGTAACTGCAGCTGTTGTTCTTGTAGTAACTATAATTGTTGTTCTTGTAGTTACTATAGTTGCTGTTCTTGTAGTAATTATAGTGGTTGTTGTAGTAGTTACTATAGTTGTTGTAACTATAGTTGTTATTCTTGTAGTAACTATAGTTGTTGTTCTTGAAGTAATTATAGTGGTTGTTGTAGTAGTAACTATAGTTGTTGTTACTATAGTTGTTGTTCTTGTAGTAACTATAGTTGTTGTTCTTGTAGTAATTATAGTGGTTGTTGTAGAAGTAACTACAGTTGTTGTTGTAGTAGTAACTGCAGCTGTTGTTCTTGTAGTAACAATAGTTGTTGTTCTTGTAGTAACTATAGTTTTTGTTCGTGTAGTAACTTTAGTTGTTGTTCCTGTAGTAACTATAGTTTTTGTTGTTGTAGTAACTATAGTTGTTGTTCCTGTTGTAACTATAGTTGTTGTTCTTGTAGTAACTATAGTTGTTGTTCTTGTAGTAACTATAGTTTTTGTTGTAGACGTAACTATAGTTGTTGTTCTTGTTGTAACTATAGTTGTTGTTCTTGTAGTAGTTATAGTTGTTGTTGTAGTAGTAACTACAGTTGTTGTTCTTGTAGTAACTATAAGTGTTATTCTTGTAGTAACTATAGTTGTTGTTCTTGTAGTAACTATAGTTGTTGTTCTTGTAGCAACTATAGCTGTCGCTGTAGTAGAAACTGAAGCTGTTGTTTTTGTAGTAACTAGAGTTGTTGTTCTTGTAGTAACTTTAATTGTTAATTTAGTAGTAACTATAGTTGTTGTTCTTGCAGAAACTAAAGTTATTGTAGTAGCTACTATAGTTGTTGTTCTTATAGTAACTATAGTTGTTGTTGCTGTAGTAACTATAGTTGTTGTTGTAGTAGTAACTATAGTTGTTGTAGTAACTATAGTTGTTGTTGTAGAAGTAACTATAGTTTTTGTTCTATTTGTAACTATAGTTGTTGTTCTTGTAGTAACTAGAGTTGTTGTTGCTTTAGTAACTGCTGGTGTTGTTCTTGTAGTTACCTTAGTTGTTGTTCTAGTAGTAACTATAGTTGTTGTTCTTATAGTAACTATAGTTGTTGTTGTAATAGTAACTGCAGCTGTTGTTATTGTAGTAACTATAGTTGTTGTTGTTGTTGTAACAATAGTTTTTGTTCTTGTAGTAACTATAGATGTTGTTGTATAAGTAACTGCAGCTGTTGTTCTTTTAGTAACTATAGTCGTTGTTCTTGTAGTAACTATAGTTGTTGTTGAAGTAATAACTAAAGTTGTTGTTGTAGAAGTAACTATAGTGGTTGTTGTAGTAGAAACTGCAGCTGTTGTTGCTGAAGTAACTATAGTTGTTGTGGTAGTAGTAACTATAGTTGTTGTTCTTGTAGTATCTGCAGCTGTTGTTCTTGTAGTAACTATAGTTATTTTTTAGTAGTATCTATAGTTGTTGTTGTAGCAGTAACTATAGTTGTTGTGGTAGTAGTAACTATAGTTGTTGTTCTTGTAGTATCTGCAGCTGTTGTTCTTGTAGTAACTATAATTGTTGTTCTTGTAGTTACTATAGTTGCTGTTCTTGTAGTAATTATAGAGGTTGTTGTAGTAGTAGCTATAGTTGTTGTAACTATAGTTGTTGTTCTTGTAGTAACTATAGTTGTTGTTCTTGTAGTAATTATAGTGGTTGTTCTTTTAGTAAATATAGTTGTTGTTGTAGTAGTAACTATAGTAGTTGTTCTTGTAGTAACTATAGTTGTTGTTCTTGTAGTAACTATAGTTGTTGTTCTTGTAGCAACTACAGCTGTCGCTGTAGTAGTAACTGAAGCTGTTGTTTTTGTAGTAACTAGAAATGTTGTTCTTGTAGTAACTTTAATTGTTAATTTAGTAGTAACTATAGTTGTTTTTCTTGCAGTAACTATAGTTATTGTAGTAGTAACTATAGTTGTTGTTCTTATAGTAACTATAGTTGTTGTTGCTGTAGTAACTATAGTTGTTGTTTTAGTAGTAACTATAGTTGTTGTTGTTGTAACTATAGTTGTTGTTGTAGAAGTAACTATAGTTGTTGATCTAGTTGTAACTATAGTTGTTGTTCTTATAGTAACTATAGTTGTTGTTGTAATAGTAACTGCAGCTGTTGTTATTGTAGTAACTATAGTTGTTGTTCTTGTTGTAAATATAGTTGTTGTTCATGTAGTAACTAGAGTTGTTGTTGCTTTAGTAACTGCTGGTGTTGTTCTTGTAGTAACTATAGTTGTTGTTCTAGTAGTAACTAGAGTTGTTGTTGCTTTAGTAACTGCTGGTGTTGTTCTTGTAGTAACTAGAGTTGTTGTTCTTGTGGTAACTTTAATTGTTAATTTAGTACTAACTATAGTTGTTGTTCTTGCAGTAACTATAGTTATTGTAGTAGTAACTATAGTTGTTGTTCTTATAGTAACTATAGTTGTTGTTGCTGTAGTAACTATAGCTGTTGTTGTAGTAGTAACTATAGTTGTTGTTGTAGTAACTACAGTTGTTGTTGTAGAAGTAACTATAGTTGTTGTTCTAGTTGTAACTATAGTTGTTGTTCTTGTAGTAACTAGAGTTGTTGTTGCTTGAGTAACTGCTGGTGTTGTTCTTGTAGTAACTATAGTTGTTGTTCTAGTAGTAACTATAGTTGTTGTTGTAATAGTAACTGCAGCTGTTGTTATTGTAGTAACTATAGTTGTTGTTCTTGTTGTAACTATAGTTGTTGTTCTTGAAGTAACTATAGTTGTTGTTGCAATAGTAACTGAAGCTGTTGTTCTTTTAGTAACTATAGTCGTTGTTCTTGTAGTAACTATATTTGTTGTTGTAGTAGTAAATAAAGTTGTTGGTGTAGTAGTAACTATAGTGGTTGTTGTAGAAGAAACTGCAGCTGTTGTTGCTGAAGTAACTTTAGTTGTTGTGGTAGTAGTAACTATAGTTGTTGTTCTTGTAGTATCTGCAGCTGTTGTTCTTGTAGTAACTATACTTATTGTTTTAGTAGTATCTATAGTTGTTGTTGTATTAGTAACTATAGTTGTTGTGGTAGTAGTAACTATAGTTGTTGTTCTTGTAGTATCTGCAGCTATTGTTCTTGTAGTAACTATAGTTATTGTTTAAGTAGTATCTATAGATTTATAGTTGTTGTTGTAGTAGTAACTATAGTTGTTGTTCTTTTAGTAAATATAGTTTTTGTTGTAGTAGTAACTATAGTTGTTGTTCTTGTTGTAACAATAGTTGTTACTCTTGTAGTAACTATAGCTGTTGTTGTAGTAGTAACTATAGTTGTTGTTCTTGTAGTAACTATAGATCTTGTTCTTGTAGCAACTATAGCCGTCGCTGTAGTAGTAACTGAAGCTGTTGTTTGTGTAGTAACTAGAGTTGTTGTTCTTGTAGTAACTTTAGTTGTTAATTTAGTAGCAACTATAGTTGTTGTTCTTGCAGTAACTATAGTTATTGTAGTAGTAACTACAGTTGTTGTTCTTATAGTTACTATAGTTGTTGTTGTAATAGTAACTGCAGCTGTTGTTCTTGTAGTAACTATAGTTGTTGTTGTAGTAGTAACTGCAGCTGTTGTTCTTGTAATAACTAAAGATATTGTTCTTGTAGTAACTATAGTTGTTGATGTAGTAGTAATTATAGTTGTTGTTCTTGTAGTAACTATAGTTGTTGTTGTAGTAGAAACTGCAGCTGTTGTTGCTGAAGTAACTATAGTTGTTGTTCTTGTAGTAACTATAGTTGTTGTTCTTGAAGTAACTATAGTTGTTGTTGTAGTAGTAACTATAGTTGTTGTTCTTGTAGTAACTGCAGCTGTTGTTCTTGTAGTAACTATAATTGTTGTTCTTGTATTTACTATAGTTGCTGTTCTTGTAGTAATTATAGTGGTTGTTGTAGTAGTAACTATAGTTGTTGTAACTATAGTTGTTATTCTTGTAGTAACTATAGTTGTTGTTCTTGTAGTAATTATAGTGGTTGTTGTAGTAGTAACTATAGCTGTTGTAACTATAGTTGTTGTTCTTGTAATAACTAAAGATATTGTTCTTGTAGTAACTATAGTTGTTGTTGTAGTAGTAACTATAGTTGTTGTTCTTGTAGTAACTATAGTTGTTGTTGTAGTAGAAACTTCAGCTGTTGTTGCTGAAGTAACTATAGTTGTTGTTCTTGTAATAACTATAGTTGTTGTTCTTTAAGTAACTATAATTGTTGTTGTAGTAGTAACTTTAGTTGTTGTTCTTATAGTAACTGCAGCTGTTGTTCTTGTAGTAACTATAATTGTTGTTCTTGTAGTTACTATAGTTGCTGTTCTTGTAGTAATTATAGTGGTTGTTGTAGTAGTTACTATAGTTGTTGTAACTATAGTTGTTATTCTTGTAGTAACTATAGTTGAGTTTCTTGTAGTAATTATAGTGGTTGTTGTAGTAGTAACTATAGTTGTTGTAACTATAGTTGTTGTTCTTGTAGTAACTATAGTTGTTGTTCTTGTAGTAATTATAGTGGTTGTTGTAGAAGTAACTACAGTTGTTGTTGTAGTAGTAACTGCAGCTGTTGTTCTTGTAGTAACAATAGTTGTTGTTCCTGTAGTAACTATAGTTTTTGTTGTTGTAGTAACTATAGTTGTTGTTCCTGTTGTAACTATAGTTGTTGTTCTTGTAGTAACTATAGTTGTTGTTCTTGTAGTAACTATAGTTTTTGTTGTAGACGTAACTATAGTTGTTGTTCTTGTTGTAACTATAGTTGTTGTTCTTGTAGTAACTATAGTTGTTGTTGTAGTAGTAACTACAGTTGTTGTTCTTGTAGTAACTATAAGTGTTATTCTTGTAGTAACTATAGTTGTTGTTCTTGTAGTAACTATAGTTGTTGTTCTTGTAGCAACTATAGCTGTCGCTGTAGTAGAAACTGAAGCTGTTGTTTTTGTAGTAACTAGAGTTGTTGTTCTTGTAGTAACTTTAATTGTTAATTTAGTAGTAACTATAGTTGTTGTTCTTGCAGAAACTAAAGTTATTGTAGTAGCAACTATAGTTGTTGTTCTAATAGTAACTATAGTTGTTGTTGCTGTAGTAACTATAGTTGTTGTTGTAGTAGTAACTATAGTTGTTGTAGTAACTATAGTTGTTGTTGTAGAAGTAACTATAGTTTTTGTTCTATTTGTAACTATAGTTGTTGTTCTTGTAGTAACTAGAGTTGTTGTTGCTTTAGTAACTGCTGGTGTTGTTCTTGTAGTTACCTTAGTTGTTGTTCTAGTAGTAACTATAGTTGTTGTTCTTATAGTAACTATAGTTGTTGTTGTAATAGTAACTGCAGCTGTTGTTATTGTAGTAACTATAGTTGTTGTTGTTGTTGTAACAATAGTTTTTGTTCTTGTAGTAACTATAGATGTTGTTGTATAAGTAACTGCAGCTGTTGTTCTTTTAGTAACTATAGTCGTTGTTCTTGTAGTAACTATAGTTGTTGTTGAAGTAATAACTAAAGTTGTTGTTGTAGAAGTAACTATAGTGGTTGTTGTAGTAGAAACTGCAGCTGTTGTTGCTGAAGTAACTATAGTTGTTGTGGTAGTAGTAACTATAGTTGTTGTTCTTGTAGTATCTGCAGCTGTTGTTCTTGTAGTAACTATAGTTATTGTTTTAGTAGTAACTATAGTTGTTGTTGTAGTAGTAACTATAGTTGTTGTTCTTTTAGTAACTATAGTTTTTGTTGTAGTAGTAACTATAGTTGTTGTTCTTGTTGTAACTATAGTTGTTGTACTTGTAGTAACTATAGTTGTTGTTGTAGTAGTAACTATAGTTGTTGTTCTTTTAGCAACTATAGCTGTCGCTGTAGTAGTAACTGAAGCTGAATAGTTTTTGTTCTTGTAGTAACTATAGATGTTGTTGTATAAGTAACTGCAGCTGTTGTTCTTTTAGTAACTATAGTCGTTGTTCTTGTAGTAACTATAGTTGTTGTTGAAGTAATAACTAAAGTTGTTGTTGTAGAAGTAACTATAGTGGTTGTTGTAGTAGAAACTGCAGCTGTTGTTGCTGAAGTAACTATAGTTGTTGTGGTAGTAGTAACTATAGTTGTTGTTCTTGTAGTATCTGCAGCTGTTGTTCTTGTAGTAACTATAGTTGTTGTTCTTGTAGTAACTATATTTGTTGTTATTGTAGAAACTATAGTTGTTGTTCTTGTAGCAACTATAGCTGTCGCTGTAGTAGTAACTGCAGCTGTTGTTTTTTAAGTAACTAGAGTCGTTGTTCTTGTAGTAACTTTAGTTGTAAATTTAGTAGTAACTCTAGTTGTTGTTCTTGCAGTAACTAGAGTTGTTGTAGTAGTAACTATAGTTGTTGTTCTTATAGTAACTATAGTTGTTGTTGTAATAGTAACTGCAGCTGTTGTTCTTGTAGTAACTATAGTTGTTGCTGTAGTAGTAACTATAGTTGCATCTTCACCAGCGAAGGTTTCGTCGTATCTACCTTTCGACAAACCCTTCACCTCACGACCCTCAAAATTTATTATTAGCGCAGACTAATCGACCAATGAAAACGCCAGGAAGGATTTTTTCGATAATCCCTTCCTGCCAATCAGATTAAACGTAGCAGTTTTTCGGCATCGTATATACACCGCCTGTTAAGTTTCCATAAGTCCAGATAAGCAAAGATTTTGGTCGTAAAATTATTTATTTTTCTTCCTTCCTTCAGTTAAAAATTATGTTATGGGTGCTCAAAATAACCATCTTAATGTGACAGTTCTTTTGAGCACATTAAACGTTTATTTTAGTTGTTAAAGAAGAAAACTGAATGAAAATTAATTATGCCGTCTCATCTGGAGGCCTGGTGTTTATCGATTTTTCGCACCGCTTTATGATTGATCATATTAATTGTTACTATTTTCGTCTTATGACGTACTCAATCTGAAGAAAGTATCATTGTGAGGCCAAGGGTTAAGATAGCGAATCGCAACCCTTGGTATGACAAGATGCTATAGTTGTTGCTCTTGTAGTAACTATAGTTGTTACTCTTGTAGTAGAAACTGCAGCTGATGTTGCTGAAGATACTATAGTTGTTGTTCTTGTAGTAACTATAGTTGTTGTTCTTGAAGTAACTATAGTTGTTGTTGTAGTAGTAACTATAGTTGTTGTTCTTGTAATTACTGCAGCTGTTGTTCTTGTAGTAGCTATAGTTGTTGTTTTAGTAGTAACTATAGTTGTTGTTCTTGTAGTTACTATAGTTGTTGTTGTAGTAGTAACTGTAGCTGTTGTTCTTGTGTTACTGTAGTTGTTGTTCTTGTAGTAACTATAGATTTTATTGAAGAAGTAACTGCATCTGTTGTTGTTGTAGTAAATATAGTTGTTGTTCTTGTAGTAACTATAGTTTTTGTTGGAGAAGTAACGATAGTTGTTGCTGATGTAGTAACTAAAGTTGTTGTTCTTGTAGTAACTGCTGCTATTGTTCTTGTAGTAACTTTAATTGGTGTTCTTGTAGTAACTATAGTTGTTGTTCTTGTAGTAATCATAGTTGTTTGTTTTAGTAGTAACTATAGTTGTTGTTGTAGTAGTAACTATTGTTTTTCTGGTAGAAGTAACTGCATCCGTTGTTGTTGTAATAACTATAGTTGTTGTAGTAGTAACTTTAGTTGTTGTTCTTATAGTAACTTTAGTTGTTGTTCTTGTAGTAACTATAGTTGTTGTTGCTGTAGTAACTATAGTTGTTGTTGTAGTAGTAACTATAGTTGTTGTTGTAGAAGTAACTATAGTTGTTGTTCTTGTTGTAACAATAGTTGTTGTTCTTTTAGTAACTATAGTTTTTGTTGTAGTAGTAACTATAGTTGTTGTTCTTGTTGTAACTATAGTTGTTGTTCTTGTAGTAACTATAGTTGTTTTTGTAGTAAAAACTATAGTTTTTGTTCTTGTAGTAACTATATTTGTTGTTCTTGTAGAAACTATAGTTGTTGTTCTTGTAGCAACTATAGCTGTCGATGTAGTATTTACTGCAGCTGTTGTTTTTGTAGTAACTAGAGTTGTTGTTCTTGCAGTAACTTTAGTTGTTAATTTAGTAGTAACTATAGTTGTTGTTCTTGCAGTAATTATAGTTGTTGTAGTAGTAACTATAGTTGTTGTTCTTATAGTAACTATAGTTGTTGTTGTAATAGTAACTGCAGCTGTTGTTCTTGTAGTTACTATAGTTGTTGTTCTTGTAGTAACTATAGTTGTTGTTGTAGTAGTTACTATAGTTGTTGCTCTTGTAGTAACTATAGCTGTTGCTCTTGTAGTAGAAACTGCAGCTGTTGTTGCTGAAGTAACTATAGTTGTTGTTCTTGTAGTAACTATAGTTGTTGTTCTTGAAGTAACTATAGTTGTTGTTGTAGTAGTAACTATAGTTGTTGTTCTTGTAGTTACTGCAGCTGTTGTTTTTGTAGTAGCTCTAGTTGTTGTTTTAGCAGTAACTATAGTTGTTGTTCTTGTAGTATCTATAGTTGTTGTTCTGTAGTAACTGCAGCTGTTGTTCTTGTACTAACTAGAGTTGTTGTTCTTATAGAAACTATATTTGTTGCTTTTGTAGGAATTATAGTTGTTGTTCTGGTAGTAGCTATTGTTGTTGTTGCTGTAGTAACTGCAGCATTTGTTATTGTAGTAACTTAAGTTGTTCTTCTAGTAACTATAGTTGTTGTTGCTGTAGTAACTATAGTTGTTGTTGTAGTAGTAACTATAGTTGTTGTTGTAGTAACTATAGTTGTTGTTGTAGAAGTAACTATAGTTGTTGTTCTTGTAGTAACATTAGTTTTTTCTCTTGTAGCAACTATAGCTGTCGCTGAAGTAGTAACTGCAGCTGTTGTTATTGTAGTAACTAGAGTTGCTGTTCTTGTAGTAACTTCAGTTGTTAATTTAGTTATAACTATAGTTGTTGTTCTTGTAGTAACAATAGTTGTTGTAGTAGTAACTATAGTTGTTGTTCTTATAGTAACTATAGTTGTTGTTGTAATAGTAACTGCAGCTGTTGTTATTGTAGTAACTATAGTTGTTGTTCTTGTTGTAACTATAGTTGTTGTTCTTGTAGTAACTATAGTTGTTGTTGTAGTAGTAACTGCAGCTGTTGTTCTTTTAGTAACTATAGTCGTTGTTCTTGTAGTAACTATAGTTGTTGTTGTAGTAGTAACTAAAGTTGTTGTTGTAGTAGTAACAATAGTGGTTGTTGTAGTAGAAACTGCAGCTGTTGTTGCTGAAGTAACTATAGTTGTTATGGTAGTAGTAACTATAGTTGTTGTTCTTGTAGTATCTGCAGCTGTTGTTCTTGTAGTAACTATAGTTGTTGTTTTAGTAGTAACTATATTTGTTGTTGTAGTAGTAACTATAGTTGTTGTTTTTGTAGTAACTATAGTTGTTGTTCTTTTAGTAACTATAGTTGTTGTTGTAGTAACTATAGTTGTTGTTGTAGAAGTAACTATAGTTGTTGTTCTAATTGTAACTATAGTTGTTGTTCTTGTAGTAACTATAGTTTTTTGTTGTAGTAGTAACTATAGTTGTTGTTCTTGTAAAAACTATAGTTGTTGTTGTAGTAGTAACTATAGTTGTTGTTCTTGTAGTAACTATAGTAATTGTTCTTGTAACAACTAAAGCTGTCGCTGTAGTAGTAACTGCAGCTGTTGTTTTTGTAGTAACTAGAGTTGTTGTTCTTGTAGTAACTTTAGTTGTTAATTTAGTAGTAACTATAGTTGTTGTTCTTGTAGTAACTATAGTTGTTGTTCTTATAGTAACTATAGTTGTTGTTGTAATAGTAACTGCAGCTGTTGTTATTGTAGTAACTATAGTTGTTGTTCTTGTTGTAACCATAGTTGTTGTTCTTGTAGTTACTATAGTTGTTGTTGTAGTAGTAACTATAGTTGTTGTTCTTTTAGTAACTATAGTTGTTGTTCTTTTAGTATTTATAGTTGTTGTTCTTGTTGTAACTATAGTTGTTGTGGTAGTAGTAACTTTAGTTGTTGTGGTAGTAGTAACTATAGTTGTTGTTCTTGTAGTAAAAATAGTTGTTGTTCTTGTAGTAACTATAGTTGTTGTTGTAGTAACTATAGTTGTTGTTTTAGAAGTAACTATAGTTGTTGTTCTAATTGTAACTATAGTTGTTGTTCTTGTAGTAACTATAGTTTTTTGTTGTAGTAGTAACTATAGTGGTTGTTCTTGTAGTAACTATAGTTGTTGTTGTAGTAGTAACTATAGTTGTTGTTGTAATAGTAACTGCAGCTGTTGTTATTGTAGTAACTATAGTTGTTGTTCTTGTTTTAACTATAGTTGGTGTTCTTGTAGTAACTATAGTTGTTGTTGTAGTAGTAACTATAGTTGTTGTTCTTTTAGTAACTATAGTTGTTGTTCTTTTAGTAACTATAGTTGTTGTTCTTGTTGTAACTAAAGTTGTTGTTCTTGTAGTAACTTTAGTTGTTTTTGTAGTAGTAACTATAGTTGTTGTTCTCGTAGTAACTATAGTTGTTGTTGTAGTAACTATAGTTGTTGTTGTAGAAGTAACTATAGTTGTTGTTCTAATTGTAACTATAGTTGTTGTTCTTGTAGTAACTATAGTTTTTTGTTGTAGTAGTAACTATAGTTGTTGTTCTTGTAGTAACTATAGTTGTTGTTGTAGTAGTAACTATAGTTGTTGTTCTTGTAGTAACTATAGTAGTTGTAGTAGTAACTATAGTTGTTGTTCTTATAGTTACTATAGTTATTGTTGTAATAGTAACTGCAGCTGTTGTTATTGTAGTAACTATAGCTGTTGCTCTTGTTGTAACTATAGTTGTTGTTCTTTTAGTAACTATAGTCGTTGTTCTTGTAGTAACTATAGTTGTTGTTGTAGTAGTAACTAAAGTTGTTGTTGTAGAAGTAACTATAGTGGTTGTTGTAGTAGAAACTGCAGCTGTTGTTGCTGAAGTAACTATAGTTGTTTTGGTAGTAGTAACTATAGTTGTTGTTGTAGTAGTAACTCTAGTTGTTGTTCTTTTAGTAACTATAGTTTTTGTTGTAGTAGTAACTATAGTTGTTGTTCTTGTTGAAACTATAGTTGTTGTTCTTGTAGTAACTATAGTTGTTGTTGTAGTAGTAACTATATTTGTTGTTCTTGTAGTAACTATAGTTGTTGTTCTTGTAGTAACTATAGTTGTTGTTCTTGTAGCAACTATAGCTGTCGCTGTAGTAGTAACTGCAGCTGTTGTTTTTGTAGTAACTAGAGTTGTTGTTCTTGTAGTAACTTTAGTTGTTAATTTAGTAGTAACTATAGTTGTTGTTCTGTTGTTGTAGTAACTATAGTTGATGTTGTAGAAGTAACTATAGTTTTTGTTCTAATTGTAACTATAGTATTTGTTCTTGTAGTAACTATAGTTTTTTGTTGTAGTAGTAACTATAGTTGTCGCTCTTGTAGTAACTGTAGCTGTTGTTGTAGTAGTAACTATAGTTGTTGTTCTTGTAGTAACTATAGTTGTTGTTCTTGTAGCAACTATAGCTGTCGCTGAAGTAGTAACTGCAGCTGTTGTTTTTGTAGTAACTAGCGTTGTTGTTCTTGTAGTAACTTCCGTTGTTAATTTAGTAATAACTATAGTTGTTGTTCTCGTAGTAACTATAGTTGTTGTAGTAGTAACTATAGTTGTTGTTCTTATAGTAACTATAGTTGTTGTTGTAATAGTAACTGCAGCTGTTGTTATTGTAGTAACTATAGTTGTTGTTCTCGTTGTAACTATAGTTGTTGTTCTTGTAGTTACTATAGTTGTTGTTGTAGTAGTAAATACAGCTGTTGTTCTTTTAGTAACTATAGTCGTTGTTCTTGTAGTTACTATAGTTGTTGTTGTAGTAGTAACTAAAGTTGTTGTTGTAGTAGTAACAATAGTGGTTGTTGTAGTAGTAACTATAGTAGTTGTTGTAGTAGAAACTGCAGCTGTAGTTGTTGTAGTAAATATAGTTGCTGTTGTAGAAGTAACTATAGTTGTTGTTCTTGTAGTAACTGCAGCTGTTGTTCTTGTAGTAACTATAGTTGTTGTTTTAGTAGTAACTATAGTTGTTGTTCTTGCAGTAACTATAGTTGTTGTTGTATTAGTAACTGCAGCTTTTGTTCTTTTAGTGACTATAGTTGTTGTTCTTCTTGTAACTATAGTTGTTGTTGTAGTAGTAACTATAGTTGTTGTTTAAGTAGTAACTGTAGTTGTTGTTCTTGTATTAACTATAGTTGTTGTTGTAGTAGTAACTGTAGCTGTTGTTCTTCTGTAACTATAGTTGTTGTTCTTGTAGTAACTATAGATTTCATTGAAGAAGAAACTGCATTTGTTATTGTTGTAGTAACTATAGTTGTTGTTCTTGTAGTAACTTTAGTTTTTGTCGTATGAGTAACGATAGTTGTTACTGTTGTAGTAACTAAAGTTGTTGTTCTTGTAGTAACTATAGTTGTTGTTGTAGTAGTAACTGCAGCTGTTGTTTTTGTAGTTACTATTGTTGTTGTTCTTGTAGTAAGTATAGTTGTTGTTGTAGAAGTAACTATAATAGCTATTGTTCTTGTCGTACTTATAGTTGTTGTTCTTGTAGTAATTATAGTGGTTGTTGTAGTAGTAACTATAGTTGTTGTTGTAGTAGTAACTGCAGCTGTTGTTCTTGTAGTAACTATAGTTTTTGTTCGTGTAGTAACTATAGTTGTTGTTCTTGTAGTAACTATAGTTTTTGTTGTAGTAGTAACTATAGTTGTTGTTCTTGTTGTAACTATAGTTGTCGTTCTTGTAGTAACTTTAGTTGTTGTTCTTGTAGTAACTATAGTTTTTGTTGTAGTAGTAACTATAGATGTTGTTCTTGTTGTAACTATAGTTGTTGTTCTTGTAGTAACTATAGTTGTTGTTGTAGTAGTAACTAAATTTGTTGTTCTTGTAGTATCTATAGTTGTTGTTCTTGTAGCAACTATAGCTGTCGCTGTAGTGGTAACTTTAGTTGTTAATTTAGAAGTAACTGGAGTTGTTGTTCTTGTAGTAACTTTAGTTGTTAATTTAGTAGTAACTATAGTTGTTGATCTTGTAGTAACTATAGTTTTTGTAGTAGTAACTATAGTTGTTGTTCTTATAGTTACTATAGTTGTTGTTGTAATAGTAACTGCAGCTGTTGTTATTGTAGTAACTATAGTTGTTGTTCTTGTTGTAACTATAGTTGTTGTTCTTGTAGTAACTATAGTTGTTGTTGTATAAGTAACTGCAGCTGTTGTTCTTTTAGTAACTATAGTCGTTGTTCTTGTAATAACTATAGTTCGTGTTGTAGTAGTTACTGCAACTGTTGTTCTTGTAATAACTATAGCTATTTTTCTTGTAGTAACTATAGTTGTTGTTGTAGTAGTAACTATAGTTGTTGTTGTAGTAGTAACTATAGTAGTTGTTGTAGTAGAAACTGCAGCTGTAGTTGTTGAAGTAAATAAAGTTGTTGTTGTTGTAGTAGTAACTTTAGTTGTTGTTCTTGTAGTAACTGCAGCTGTTGTTCTTGTAGTAACTATAGTTGTTGTTTTAGGAATAACTATAGTTGTTGTTCTTGCAGTAACTATAGTTGTTGTTGTAGTAGTAACTATAGTTGTTGTTCTTGTAGTAACTGCAGCTGTTGGTCTTGTAGTAGCTATAGTTGTTGTTTTAGTAGTAACTATAGTTGTTGTTCTTGTATTAACTATAGTTGTTGTTGTAGTAGTAACTGTAGCTGTTGTAGCTGTTGTTCTTGTGTAACTATAGTTGTTGTTCTTGTAGTAACTAGTAACTATAGATTTTATTGAAGAAGAAACTGCATCTGTTGTTCTTGTAGTAACTATAGTTGTTGTTCTTGTAGTAACTATAGTTTTTGCTGTATGAGTAACGATAGTTGTTGCTGTTGTAGTAACTTAAGTTGTTGTACTTGTAGTAACGAGTTGTTGTTGCCGTATTAACTGAAGCTGTTGTTTTTGTAGTTACTATTGTTGTTGTTCTTGTAGTAAGTATAGTTGTTGTTGTAGAAGTAACTATAATAGCTTTTGTTCTTGTCGTACTTATAGTTGTTGTTCTTGTAGTAACTATAGTTGTTGTTCTGTAGTAACTACAGCTGTTGTTCTTGTACTAACTAGAGTTGTTGTTCTTGTAGTAACTATATTTGTTGCTCTTGTAGGAACTATAGTTGTTGTTCTGGTAGTAGCTATTGTTGTTGTTGCTGTAGTAACTGCAGCTGTTGTTATTGTAGTAACTTTAGTTGTTGTTCTTGTAGTAACTATAGGTGTTGTTGCTGTAGTTACTATAATTGTTGTTGTAGGAGTAACTATAGTTGTTGTTCTTGTTGTAACTATAGTTGTTGTTCTTGTAGTAACTATAGTTTTTGTTGTAGTAGTAACTATAGTTGTTGTTCTTGTTGTAACTATATTTGTTGTTGCTATTGTAACTGCAGCTGTTGTTCTTGTAGTAACTATAGTTGTTGCTCTTGTAGTAACGATAGTCGTTGTTGTAATAGTTACTGCAGCTGTTGTTGTAGTAGTAATTACAGTTGTTGTTGTAGTAGTAACTGCAGCTGTTGTTCTTGTAGTAACTATAGTTGTTGTTGTAGTAGTAACTATAGTTGCTAATGCTGTAGTAACTGCAGCTGTTGTTCTTGTAGTAACTAGATTTGTTGTTCTTGTAGTAACTATAGTTGTTGTTCTCGTAGCAACTATAGTTGTTGTTCTCGTAGTAACTTTAGTTGCTGTTGTAGAAGTAACTATAGTTGTTGTTGTAGTAGTAGCTATAGTTGTATTTTAGTAGTAACTATAATTGTTGTTCTTGTTGTAACTATAGTTGTTGTTCTTGTAGTAACTAGAGTTGTTGTTGTAGTAGTAACTGCAGCTGTTGTTCTTGTGTAGTTATATTATGAAATACTATTGTAGTAACTATAGTTGTTGTTCTTCTAGTAACTATAGTTCTTGTTATTGTAGTAACTTTAGTTCTTGTTGTAGAAGTAACTATAGTTGTTGTTGTAGTAGTAACTAAAGTTGTTTTTTATTTGTAACTATAATTTTTGTTCTTGTTGTAACTATAGTTGTTATTCTTGTAGTAACGATTGTTTTTAGTGTATTATTAACTGCATCTGTTGTTGTTGTAGTAACTATAGTTGCTGTTCTTGTAGTTTCTATAGTTGTTGTTCTTGTAGTAACTTTAGTTGTTATTCTTGAAGTTACTATGGTTGTTGTTCTTGTAGTACTTACAGTTGTTGTTGTAGTAGTAACTGCAGCCGTTGTTGCTGTAGTAACTATAGTTTTTATTCTTTTAGTAACTATAGTTGTTGTTCTTGTAGTAACTATAGTTGTTGTTGTAGCAGTAACTGCAGCTGTTGTTACTGTAGTAACTATATATGCTGTTCTTGTAATAACTAAAGTTTTTGTTTGTTGTTTTTCTTGCTGTTTTTATTTTTGTTGTTGTTGTAGTAGTAACTGCAGCTGTTGTTCTTGTAGTAACTATAGTTGTTGGTCTTGTAGTAACTAGACTTGCTGTTCTTGTAGTAACTATAGTTATGTAGTATTACCTGGAGCTGTTGTTCTTGTAGTAACTATAGTTGTTGTTCTTGTAGTAACTATAGTTGTTGTTGTAGTAGTAACTATTGTTTTTGTTGTAGTAGTAACTGCATCTGTTGTTGTTGTAATAACTAAAGTTGTTGTAGTAGTAACTATAGTTGTTGTTCTTATAGTAACCTTAGTTGTTGTTCTTGTAGTAACTATATTTGTTGTTGCTGTAGTAACTATAGTTGTTGTTGTAGTAGTAACTATAGTTGTTGTTGTAGAAGTAACTATAGTTGTTGTTGTAGAAGTAACTATAGTTGTTGTTCTTGTTGTAACTATAGTTGTTGTTCTTTTAGTAACTATAGTTTTTTTTGTAGTAGTAACTATAGTTGTTGTTATTGTTGTAACTATAGTTGTTGTTCTTGTAGTAACTATAGTTGTTGTTGTAGTAGTAACTATAGTTGTTGTTCTTGTAGTAACTATATTTGTTGTTCTTGTAGTAATTATAGTTGTTGTTCTTGTAGCAACTATAGCTGTCGCTGTAGTAGTAACTGCAGCTGTTGTTTTTGTAGTAACTAGAGATGTTGTTCTTGTAGTAACTTTAGTTGTTAATTTAGTAGTAACTATAGTTGTTGTTCTTGCAGTAACTATAGTTGTTGTAGTAGTAACTATAGTTGTTGTTCTTGTAGTAACTATATTTGTTGTTTTAGCAGTAACTATAGTTGTTGTTCTTGCAGTAACCTTAGTTGTTGTTGTATTAGTAACTGCAGCTTTTGTTCTTTTAGTAACTATAGTTGTTGTTCTTGTAGTAACTATAGTTATTGTTGTAGTAGTAACTATAGTTGTTGTTCTTGTAGTAACTATAGTTGTTGTTGTAGTAGAAACTGCAGCTGTTGTTGCTGAAGTAACTATAGTTGTTGTTCTTTTAGTAACAATAGTTGTTGTTCTTGAAGTAACTATAGTTGTTGTTGTTGTAGTAACTATAGTTGTTGTTCTTGTAGTAACTGCAGCTGTTGTTCTTGTAGTAGCTATAGTTGTTGTTTTAGTAGAAACTATAGTTGTTGTTCTTGTATTAACTAAAGTTGTTGTTGTAGTAGTAACTGTAGCTGTTGTTCTTGTGTAACTATAGTTGTTGTTCTTGTAGTAACTATAGATTTTATTGAAGAAGAAACTGCATCTGTTGTTGTTGTAGTAACTATAGTTGTTGTTCTTGTAGTAACTATAGTTTTTGTTGTATGAGTAACGATAGTTGTTGCTGTTGTAGTAACTAAAGTTGTTGTTCTTGTAGTAACTATAGTTGCTGTTGCCGTATTAACTGCAGCTGTTGTTTTTGTAGTTACTATTGTTGTTGTTCTTGTAGTAAGTATAGTTGTTGTTGTAGAAGTAACTATAATAGCTATTGTTCTTGTCGTACTTACAGTTGTTGTTCGTGTAGTAACTATAGTTGTTGTTGTAGTAGTAACTGCAGCTGTTGTTGCTGTAGTTACTATAGTTGTTGTTCTTGTAGTAACTATAGTTGTTTTCCTTGTAGTAACTATAGTTGTTGTTGCTGTAGTAACTGCAGCTGTTGATCTTGTAGTAACTATAGTTGTTGTTCTTGTAGTTACTGCTGCTATTGTTCTTGTAGTAACAATAATTGGGGTTTTTGTAGTAACTATAGTTGTTGTTGTAGTAGTGAATAGTAATTGTTCTTGTAGTAACTATAGTTGTTGTTCTGTAGTAACTGCAGTTGTTGTTCTTGTACTAACTAGAGTTGTTGTTCTTGTAGTAACTATATTTGTTGCTCTTGTAGGAACTATAGTTGTTGTTGCTGTAGTAACTATAGTTGTTGTTGTAGTAGTAACTAAAGTTGTTGTTGAAGAAACTATAGTTGTTGTTGTAGAAGTAACTATAGTTGGAGTTCTAATTGTCACAATAGTTGTTGTTCTTGTAGTAACTATAGTTTTTTGTTGTAGAAGTAACTATAGTTGTTGTTCTTGTAGTAACTATAGTTGTTGTTGTAGTAGTAACTATAGTTGTTGTTCTTGTAGTAACTATAGTTGTTGTTCTTGTAGCAACTATAGCTGTCGCTGTAGTAGTAACTGCAGCTGTTGTTTATGTAGTAACTAGAGTTGTTGTTCTTGTAGTAACTTTAGTTGTTAATTTAGTAGTAACTATAGTTGTTGTTCTTGTAGTAACTATAGTTGTCGTAGTAGTAACTATAGTTGTTTTTCTTATAGTAACTATAGTTGTTGTTGTAATAGTAACTGCAGCTGTTGTTATTGTAGTAACTATAGTTGTTGTTCTTGTTGTAACTATAGTTGTTGTTCTTGTAGTAACTATAGTTGTTGTTGTATTAGTAACTGCAGCTGTTGTTCTTTTGGTAACTATAGTCGTTGTTCTTGTAGTAACTATAGTTGTTGCTGTAGTAGTAACTAAAGTTGTTGTTGTAGTAGTAACTATAGTGGTTGTTGTAGTAGAAACTGCAGCTGTTGTTGCTGAAGTAACTATAGTTGTTGTGGTAGTAGTAACTATAGTTGTTGTTCTTGTAGTATCTGCAGCTGTTGTTCTTGTAGTAACTATAGTTGTTGTTTTAGTAGTAACTATAGTTGTTGTTCTTGTAGTAACTATAGTTGTTGTTCTTGTTGTAACTATAGTTGTTGTTGTATAAATAACTGCAGCTGTTGTTCTTTTAGTAACTATAGTCGTTGTTCTTGTAATAACTATAGTTGTTGTTGTAGTAGTTACTGCAGCTGTTGTTCTTGTAATAACTATAGCTATTTTTCTTGTAGTAACTATAGTTGTTGTTGAAATAGTAACTATAGTTGTTGTTGTAGGTAACTAAAGTAGTTGTTGTAGTAGAAACTGCAGCTGTTGTTGCTGAAGTAACTATAGTTGTTGTGGTAGTAGTAACTATAGTTGTTGTTCTTGTAGTAACTGCAGCTGTTGTTCTTGTAGTAACTATAGTTGTTGTTTTAGGAATAACTATAGTTGTTGTTCTTGCAGTAACTATAGTTGTTGTTGTAGTAGTAAGTATAGTTGTTGTTCTTGTAGTAACTGCAACTGTTGTTCTTGTAGTAGCTATAGTTGTTGTTTTAGTAGTAACTATAGTTGTTGTTCTTGTATTAACTATAGTTGTTGTTGTAGTAGTAACTGTAGCTGTTGTTCATGTGTAACTATAGTTGTTGTTCTTGTAGTAACTAGTAACTATAGATTTTATTGAAGAAGAAACTGCATCTGTTGTTGTTGTAGTAACTATAGTTGTTGTTCTTGTAGTAACTATAGTTTTTGTTGTATGAGGAACGATAGTTGTTGCTGTTGTAGTAACTAAAGTTGTTGTTCTTGTAGTAACTAGTTGTTGTTGCCGTATTAACTGCAGCTGTTTCTTTTGTATTTACTATTGTTATTGTTCTTGAAGTAAGTATAGTTGTTGTTGTAGAAGTAACTATAATAGCTTTTGTTCTTGTCGTACTTATAGTTTTTGTTCTTCTAGTAACTATAGTTGTTGTTCTGTAGTAACTGCAGCTGTTGTTCTTGTACTCACTAGAGTTGTTGTTCTTGTAGGAACAATAGTTTTTGTTCTGGTAGTAGCTATTGTTGTTGTTGCTGTAGTAACTGCAGCTGTTGTTATTGTAGTAACTTTAGTTGTTGTTCTTGTAGTAACTATAGTTGTTGTTGCTGTAGTAACTATAATTGTTGTTGTAGGAGTAACTATAGTTGTTGTTCTTGTTGTAACTATAGTTGTTGTTCTTGTAGTAACTATAGTTTTTGTTGTAGTAGTAACTATAGTTGTTGTTCTTGTTGTAACTATATGTGTTGTTGCTATAGTAACTGCAGCTGTTGTTCTTGTAGTAACTATAGTTGTTGCTCTTGTAGTAACTATAGTTGTTGTTGTAATAGTTACTGCAGCTGTTGTTGTAGTAGCAACTATAGTTGTTGTTGTAGTAGTAACTGCATCTATTGTTCTTGTAGTAACTATAGTTGTTGTTGTAGTAGTAACTATAGTTGCTAATGCTGTAGTAACTGCAGCTGTTGTTCTTGTAGTAACTAGATTTGTTGTTCTTGTAGTAACTCTAGTTGTTGTTCTCGTAGTAACTATAGTTGTTGTTCTCGTAGTAACTTTAGTTGCTGTTGTAGAAGTAACTATAGTTGTTGTTGTAGTAGTAACTATAGTTGTATTTTAGTAGTAACTAGATTTGTTGTTCTTGTAGTAACTCTAGTTGTTGTTCTCGTAGTAACTATTGTTGTTGTTCTCGTAGTAACTTTAGTTGCTGTTGTAGAAGTAACTATAGTTGTTGTTGTAGTAGTAACTATAGTTGTATTTTAGTAGTAACTATAATTGTTGTTGTAGTAGTAACTATAGTTGTTATTCTTGGAGCAACTATAGCTTTCGCTGTAGTAGTAACCGCAACTGTTGTTTTTGTAGTAACTAGAGTTGCTGTTCTTGTAGTAACTTTAGTTGTTAATTTAGTAGTAACTATAGTTGTTGTTCTTGCAGTAGCTATAGTTGTTGTAGTAGTAACTATAGTTGTTGTTCTTATAGTAACTATAGTTGTTGTTGTAAGAGTAACTGCAGCTGTTGTTCTTGTAGTAACTTTAGTTGTTGTTCTTGTTGTAACTATAGTTGTTGTTGTAGTAGTAACTGCAGCTGTTGTTCTTGTAATAACTATAGCTAATTTTCTTGTAGTAACTATAGTTAATGTTGAAGAAGTAACTACTTGCAGCTGTTGTTGTAGTAGTAACTATAGTTGTTGCTCTTGTAGCAACTATAGTTGTTGGAGTAGTAACTATAGTTGTTGTTATAGTAGTAACTATAGTTGTTGTTGTAGTAGAAACTGCAGCTGTTGTTACCTTATTTACTATATTTGTTGTTCTTGTAGTAACTAGAGTTTTTGCTCTTGTAGTAAATATAGTTGTTGTTGTTGTAGTAACTATAGTTGTTGTTCTTGTAGTAACTACAGTTGTTGTTGTAGTTGTAAGTGCAGCTGTTGTCCTTGTTGTAAGTATAGTTGATGTTCTTGTAGTAACTATAGTTGTATTAGTAGTAACTATAGTTGTTGTTCTTGTAGTAACTATAGTTGTTGTTGTAATAGTAACTGCAACTGTTGTTATTTTAGTGACTATAGTTGTTGTTCTTGTTGTAACTATAGTTGTTGTTCTTGTAGTAACTATAGTTGTTGTTGTATTAGTAACTGCAGCTGTTGTTCTTTTAGTAACTAAAGTCGTTGTTCTTGTAGTAACTATAGTTGTTGTTGTAGTAGTAACTGCAGCTGTTGTTCGTGTAATAACTATAGCTATTTTTCTTGTAGTAGCTATAGTTGTTGTTGTAATAGTAACTATAGTTGTTGTTGTAGTAGTAATTATAGTGGTTGTTGTAGTAGAAACTACAGCTGTTGTTGCTGAAGTAACTATAGTGGTTGTTGTAGTAGTAACTATAGTTGTTGTTCTTGTAGTAACTGCAGCTGTTGTTCTTGTAGTAACTATATTTGTTGTTTTAGTAGTAACTATAGTTTTTGTTCTTGTAGTAACTATAATTGTTGTTGTATTAGTAACTGCAGCTGTTGTTCTTTTAGTAACTAGAGTTGTTTTTCTTGTAGTAACTATATTTGTTGCTGTTATGGGGACTATAGTTGTTGTTCTGGTAGTAGCTATTGTTGTTGTTGCTGTAGTAACTGCTAGTAACTATAGCTGTTGTTGTAGTAACTAAAGTTGTTGTTCTTGTTGTAACTATAGTTGTTGTTCTTTTAGTAACTATAGTTTTTGTTGTAGTAGTAACTATAGTTTTTGTTGTAGTAGTAACTATAGTAGTTGTTTTTGTTGTAACTATAGTTGTTATTCTTGTAGTAATTATAGTTGTTGTTGTAGTAGTAACTATAGTTGTTGTTCTTGTAGTAACTATAGTAGTTGTTTTTGTTGTAACTATAGTTGTTGTTCTTGTAGTAATTATAGATGTTGTTGTAGTAGTAACTATAGTTGTTGTTCTTGTAGTAACTATAGTTGTTATTCTTGGAGCAACTATAGCTGTCGCTGTAGTAGTAACCACAACTGTTGTTTTTGTAGTAACTTGAGTTGCTGTTCTTGTAGTAACTTTAGTTGTTAATTTAGTAGTAACTATAGTTGTTGTTCTTGCAGTAACTATAGTTGTTGTAGTAGTAACTATAGTTGTTGTTCTTATAGTAACTATAGTTGTTGTTGTAAGAGTAACTGCAGCTGTTGTTCTTGTAGTAACTTTAGTTGTTGTTCTTGTTGTAACTATAGTTGTTGTTGTATTAGTAACTGCAGCTGTTGTTCTTTTAGTAACTAAAGTCGTTGTTCTTGTAGTAACTATATTTGTTGTTTTAGTAGTAACTATAGTTGTTGTTCTTGTAGTAACTATAATTGTTGTTGTATTAGTAACTGCAGCTGTTGTTCTTTTAGTAACTAGAGTTGTTTTTCTTGTAGTAACTATATTTGTTGCTGTTATGGGAACTATAGTTGTTGTTCTGGTAGTAGCTATTGTTGTTGTTGCTGTAGTAACTGCTAGTAACAATAGCTGTTGTTGTAGTAACTAAAGTTGTTGTTCTTGTTGTAACTATAGTTGTTGTTCTTTTAGTAACTATAGTTTTTGTTGTAGTAGTAACTATAGTTTTTGTTGTAGTAGTAACTATAGTAGTTGTTTTTGTTGTAAATATAGTTGTTGTTCTTGTAGTAATTATAGTTGTTGTTATAGTAGTAACTATAGTTGTTGTTCTTGCAGTAACTATAGTTGTTGTAGTAGTAACTATAGTTGTTGTTCTTATAGTAACTATAGTGGTTGTTGTAAGAGTAAGTATAGCTGTTGTTCTTGTAGTTACTTTAGTTGTTGTTCTTGTTGTAACTATAGTTGTTGTTGTAGTAGTATCTGCAGCTGTTGTTCTTGTAATAACTATAGCTAATTTTCTTGTAATAACTATAGTTAATGTTGAAGTAGTAACTAACTGCAGCTGTTGTTGTAGTAGTAACTATAGTTGTTGCTCTTGTAGCAACTATAGTTGTTGGAGTAGTAACTATAGTTGTTGTTATAGTAGTAACTATAGTTGTTGTTGAAGTAGAAACTGCAGCTGTTGTTACCTTATTTACTATATTTGTTGTTCTTGTAGTAACTAAAGTTTTTGCTCTTGTAGTAAATATAGTTGTTGTTGTAGTAGTAACTATAGTTTTTGTTCTTGTAGTAACTACAGTTGTTGTTGTAGTTGTAAGTGCAGCTGTTGTCCTTGTAGTAAGTATAGTTGATGTTCTTGTAGTAACTATAGTTGTTTTAGTAGAAACTATAGTTGTTGTTCTTGTAGTAACTATAGTTGTTGTTGTAATAGTAACTGCAACTGTTGTTATTTTAGTGACTATAGTTGTTGTTCTTGTTGTAACTATAGTTGTTGTTCTTGTAGTAACTATAGTTGTTGTTGTATTAGTAACTGCAGCTGTTGTTCTTTTAGTAACTAAAGTCGTTGTTCTTGTAGTAACTATAGTTGTTGTTGTAGTAGTAACTGCAGCTGTTGTTCTTGTAATAACTATAGCTATTTTTCTTGTAGTAACTATAGTTGTTGTTGTAGTAGTAACTATAGTTGTTGTTGTATAAGTAACTATAGTAGTTATTGTAGTAGTAACTGCAGCTGTTGTTGCTGGATAAGTATAGTTGCTGTAGTAGCAACTATAGTTGTTGTTCTTGTAGTAACTATAGTTGTTGTTTTAGTTGTAACTATAGTTGTTGTTCTTGTAGTAACTATAGTTGTTGTTGTATAAGTAACTGCAGCTGTTGTTCTTTTAGTAACTATAGTTGTTGTTCTTGTAGTAACTATAGTTGTTGCTTTAAGAGTAACTGCAGCTGTTGTTCTTGTAATAACTATAGATATTGTTCTTGTAGTAACTATAGTTGTTGTTGTAGTGGTAACTATAGTTGTTGTTGTAGTAGTAACTATAGTTGTTGTTCTTATAGCTAAAATTTTTGTTCTTGTAGTAACTATAGTTGTTGTTGTAGTAGTAACTGCAGCTGTTGTTCTTGTAATAACTATAGCTATTTTTCTTGTAGTAACTATACTTGTTGTTGTAGTAGTAACTATAGTTGTTGTTCTTGTAGTAACTATAGTTGTTGTTGTATCAGTAACTGCAGCTGTTGTTCTTTTAGTAACTATAGTTGTTGTTCTTGTAGTAACTATAGTTGTTGCTTTAAGAGTAACTGCAGCTGTTGTTCTTGTAATAACTATAGATATTGTTCTTTTAGTAACTATAGTTGTTGTTGTAGTAGTAACTATAGTTGTTGTTGTAATAGAAACTGCAGTTGTTGTTGCTGAAGTAACTATAGTTGTTAGTGTAGTAGTAACTATAGTTGTTGTTGTAGTAGTAACTATAGTAGTTATTGTAGTAGTAACTGCAGCTGTTGTTGCTGAAGTAAGTATAGTTGCTGTAGTAGTAACTATAGTTGTTGTTCTTGTAGTAACTATAGTTGTTGTTTTAGTTGTAACTATAGTTGTTGTTGTATCAGTAACTGCAGCTGTTGTTCTTTTAGTAACTATAGTTGTTGTTCTTGTAGTAACTATAGTTGTTGCTTTAAGAGTAACTGCAGCTGTTGTTCTTGTAATAACTATAGATATTGTTCTTTAAGTAACTATAGTTGTTGTTGTAGTAGTAACTATAGTTGTTGTTGTAGAAGTAAGTATAGTTGTTGTTCTTGTAGTAACTATAGTTGTTGTTCTTGTAGTAACTGCCGCTGTTGTGATTGTAGTAACTATAGTTGTTGTTTAAGTAGTAGCTATAGTTGTTGTTCTTGTAGTAACTATAGTTGTTGTTGTAGTAGTAACTATAGTTGTTGTTCTTGTAGTAACTGCAGCTGTTGGTCTTGTAGTAGCTATAGTTGTTGTTTTAGTAGTAACTATAGTTGTTGTTCTTGTAGTAACTATAGTTGTTGTTGTAGTAGTAACTGTAGTTGTTGTTCTTGTGTAACTATAGTTGTTGTTCTTGTAGTAATTATAGTTTTTATTGAAGAAGTAACTGCATCTGTTGTTGTTGTAGTAACTATAGTTGTTGTTCTTGTAGTAACTATAGTTTTTGTTGTAGAAGTAACGATAGTTGTTGCTGTTGTCGTAACTAAAGTTGTTGTTCTTATAGTAACTATAGTTGTTGTTGCCGTATTAACTGCAGCTGTTGTTCTTGTAGTACTTATAGTTGTTGTTCGTGTAGTAACTATAGTTGTTGTTGTAGTAGTAACTATAGTTGTTGTTGTAGTACAAACTGCAGCTGTTGTTGCTGTAGTAACTATAGTTGTTGTTCTTATAGCTGTAGTTGTTGTTCTTGTAGTAACTATAGTTATTGGTGTAGAAGTAACTATATGTGTTGTTTTAGTAGTAACTATAGTTGTTGTTCTTGTAGTAACTTTAGTAGTTGTTGTATTAGTAACTGCAGCTGTTATTCTTTTAGTACATATAGTTGTTGTTTTTGTAGCTATAGTTTTTGTACTTGTAGTAACTGCAGCTGTTGTTCTTGTAGTAACAATAGTTGTTGTTCTTGTAGTAACTATAGTTTTTTTGTAGTACATGTAGTAACTAAAGTTGTTGTTCTTGTAGTAACTATAGTTGTTGTTCTAGTAGTAATTATAGTGGTTGTTGTAGAAGTAACTATAGTTGTTGTTGTAGTAGTAACTATAGTTGCTGTTCATGAGTAACTGCAGCTGTTGTTCTTGTAGTAGCTATAGTTGTTGCTGTAGTAGTAACTATACTTGATCTTGTAGTAACTATAGTTTTTGTTGTAGTAGTAACTATAATTGTTGTTGTGGTAGTAACTGAAGTTGTTGTTCTTGTAGTAGCTATAGTTGTTGTTCTTGTAGTAGCTATAGTTGTTGTTCTTGTAGTAACTATAGTTGTTGTTGTTGTAGTAATTATAGTGGTTGTTGTAGAAGTAACTATAGTTGTTGTTGTAGTAGTAGCTGCAGCTGTTGTTCTTGTAGTAACAATAGTTGTTGTTCTTGTAGTAACTTTAGTTTTTTTGTAGTAGTAACTATAGTTGTTGTTCTTGTAGTAACTATAGTTGTTGTTCTAGTAGTAATTATAGTGGTTGTTGTAGAAGTAACTATAGTTGTTGTTGTAGTTGTAACTGCAGCTGTTGTTTTTGTAGTAACAATAGTTGTTGTTCTTGTAGTTACTATAGTTTTTGTTCGTGTAGTAACTATAGTTGTTGTTCAAGTAGTAACTATAGTTGTTGTTCGTGCAGTAACACTAGTTTTGTTCTTGTAGTAACTATAGTTGTTGTAGTAGTAACTGCAGCTGTTGTTCTTTTAGTAACAATACTTGTTGTTCTTGTAGTAACTATAGTTTTTGTTCGTGTAGTAACTATAGTTTTTGTTCTTGTAGTAACTATAGTTTTTATTGTAGTAGTAACTATAGTTGTTGTTCGTGCAGTAACACTAGTTTTGTTCTTGTAGTAACTGTAGTTGTTGTAGTAGTAACTGCAGCTGTTGTTCTTGTAGTAACTATAGTTAATGTTCTTGCAGTAACTAGAGCTGCTGTTCTTGTAGTAACTAAAGTTGTTGTTGTAGTAGTAACTATAGTTGTTGTTGTAGTACAAACTGCAGCTGTTGTTGCTGTAGTAACTATAGTTGTTGTTCTTATAGCTATAGTTGTTATTCTTGTAGTAACTATAGTTATTGATGTAGAAGTAACTATAGTTGTTGTTTTAGTAGTAACTATAGTTGTTGTTCTTGTAGTAACTATAGTAGTTAAAGTATTAGTAACTGCAGCTGTTGTTCCTTTAGTAACTATAGTTGTTGTTCTTGTAGCTATAGTTATTGTACTTGTAGTAACTGCAGCTGTTGTTCTTGTAGTAACAATAGTTGTTGTTCTTGTAGTAACTATAGCTTTTTTGTAGTAGTAACTATAGTTGTTGTTCTTGTAGTAACTATAGTTGTTGTTCTAGTAGTAATTATAGTGGTTGTTGTAGAAGTAACTATAGTTGTTGTTGTAGTAGTAACTGCAGCTGTTGTTCTTGTAGTAACAATAGTTGTTGTTCTTGCAGTAACTATAGTTTTTGTTCGTGTAGTAACTATAGTTGTTGTTCTTGTAGTAACTATAGTTTTTATTGTAGTAGTAACTATAGTTGTTGTTCGTGCAGTAACACTAGTTTTGTTTATTTAGTAACTATAGTTTTTGTAGTAGTAACTGCAGCTGTTGTTCTTGTAGTAACTATAGTTAATGTTCTTGCAGAAACTAGAGCTGCTGTCCTTGTAGTTACTAAAGTTGTTGCTATAGTAGTAACTATAGTTGTTGTTGAAGTACAAACTGCAGCTGTTGTTGCTGTAGTAACTATAGTTGTAGTTCTTATAGCTATAGTTGTTGTTTTTGTAGTAACTATAGTTATTGATGTAGAAGTAACTATAGTTGTTGCTTTAGTAGTTACTATAGTTGTTGTTCTTGTAGTAACTATAGTAGTTGTTGTATTAGTAACTGCAGCTGTTGTTCTTTTAGTAACTATAGTTGTTGTTCTTGTAGCTATAGTTATTGTACTTGTAGTAACTAAAGCTGTTGTTCTTGTACTAACAATAGTTGTTGTTCTTGTAGTAACAATAAGTTTTTTTGTATTAGTAACTATAGTTGTTGTTCTTGTAGTAACTATAGTTGTTGTTCTAGTAGTAATTATAGTGGTTGTTGTAGAAGTAACTATAGTTGTTGTTGTAGTAGGAACTGCAGCTAAAGTTCTTGTAGTAACAATAGTTGTTGTTCTTGTAGTAACTATACTTTTTGTTCGTGTAGTAACTATAGTTTTTATTGTAGTAGCAACTCTAGTTGTTGTTCGTGCAGTAACACTAGTTTTGTTCTTGTAGTAACTATAGTTGTTGTAGTAGTAACTGCAGCTGTTGTTCTTGTAGTAACTATAGTTATTGTTCTTGCAGTAACTAGAGCTGCTGTTCTTGTAGTAACTAAAGTTATTGTTGTAGTAGTAATTATAGTTGTTGTTGTAGTACAAACAGCAGCTGTTGTTGCTGTAGTAACTATAGTTGTTGTTCTTATAGCTATAGTTGTTGTTCTTGTAGTGACTATAGTTATTGATGTAGAAGTAACTATAGTTGTTGTTTTAGTAGTAACTATAGTTGTTGTTCTTGTAGTAACTATAGTAGTTGTTGTATTAGTAACTGCAGCTGTTGTTCTTTTAACAACTATAGTTGTTGTTCTTGTAGCTATAGTTATTGTACTTGTAATAACTGCAGCTGTTGTTCTTGTTGTAACTATAGTAGTTGTTTTAGTAGTAACTATAGTTGTTGTTTTAGTAGTAACTATAGTTGTTGTTATTGTAGTAACTATAGTAGTTGTTGTATTAGTAACTGCAGCTGTTGTTCTTTTAGTAACTATAGTTGTTGTTCTTGTAGTAGCTATAGTTGTTGTTGTTGTAGTAACTATAGTTGTTGTTGTAGTACAAACTGCAGCTGTTGTTGCTGTAGTTACTATAGTTGTTGTTCTTATAGCTATAGTTGTTGTTCTTGTAGTAACTATAGTTATTGATGTAGAAGTAACTATAGTTGTTGTTTTAGTAGTAACTATAGTTGTTGTTCTTGTAGCAACTATAGTAGTTGTTGTATTAGTAACTGCAGCTGTTGTTCTTTTAGTAACTTTAGTTGTTGTTCCTGTAGCTATAGTTATTGTACTTGTAGTAACTGCAGCTGTTGTTCTTGTAGTAACAATAGTTGTTGTTCTTGTAGTAACTATAGTTGTTGTTGTAGTAGTAACTGCAGCTGTTGTTCTTGTAGTAACAATAGTTGTTGTTCTTGTAGTAACTATAGTTTTTGTTTGTGTAGTAACTATAGTTGTTGTTCTTGTAGTAACAATAGTTTTTATTGTAGTAGTAACTATAGTTGCTGTTCGTGCAGTAACACTAGATTTGTTCTTGTAGTAACTATAGTTGTTGTAGTAGTAACTGCAGCTGTTGTTCTTGTAGTAACTATAGTTAATGTTCTTGCAGTAACTAGAGCTGCTGTTCTTGTAGTAACTAAAGTTGTTATTGTAGTAGTAACTATAGTTGTTGTTGTAGTACAAACTGCAGCTGTTGTTGCTGTAGTAACTATAGTTGTTGTTCTTATAGCTATAGCAGTTGTTCTTGTAGTAACTATAGTTATTGATGTAGAAGTCAGTAACTAGAGCTGCTGTTCTTGTAGTTACTAAAGTTGTTGTTGTAGTAGTAACTATAGTTGTTGTTGTAGTACAAACTGCAGCTGTTGTTGCTGTAGTAACTATAGTTGTTGTTCCTATAGCTATAGGTGTTGTTCTTGTAGTAACTATAGTTATTGATGTAGAAGTAACTATAGTTGTTGTTTTAGTAGTAACTATAGTTGTTGTTCTTGTAGTAACTATAGTAGTTGTTGTATTAGTAACTGCAGCTGTTGTTCATTTAGTAGCTTTAGTTGTTGTTCTTGTAGCTATAGTTATTGTACTTGTAGTAACTGCAGCTGTTGTTCTTGTAGTAACAATAGTTGTTGTTCTTGTAGTAACTATAGTTTTTTTTGTAGTAGTAACTATAGTTGTTGTTCTTGTAGTAACTATAGTTATTGTCCTATTAGTAATTATAGTGGTTGTTGTAGAAGTAACTATAGTTGTTGTTGTAGTAGTAACTGCAGCTGTTGTTCTTGTAGTAACAATAGTTGTTGTTCTTGTAGTAACTATAGTTTTTTGTTCGTGTAGTAACTATAGTTGTTGTTCTTGTTGTAACTATAGTTTTTATTGTAGTAGTAACTATAGTTGTTGTTCGTGCAATAACAGTAGTTTTGTTCTTGTAGTATTTATAGTTGTTGTAGTAGTAACTGCAGCTGATGTTCTTGTAGTAACTATAGTTAATGTTCTTGCAGTAACTAGAGCTGCTGGTCTTGTAGTAACTAAAGTTGTTGTTGTAGTAGTAACTATAGTTGTTGTTGTAGTACAAACTGCAGCTGTTGTTGCCGTAGTAACTATAGTTGCTATTCTTATAGCTATAGTTGTTATTCTTGTAGTAACTATAGTTATTGATTTAGAAGTAACTATAGTTGTTATTTTAGAAGTAACTATAGTTTTTGTTCTTGGAGTAACTATAGTAGTTGTTGTATTAGTAACTGCAGCTGTTGTTCTTTTAACAACTATAGTTGTTGTTCTTGTAGCTATAGTTATTGTACTTGTAGTAACTGCAGCTGTTGTTATTGTAGTAACTATAGTAGTTGTTTTAGTAGTAACTATAGTTGTTGTTTTAGTAGTAACTATAGTTGTTGTTCTAGTAGTAACTATAGTAGTTGTTGTATAAGTAACCGAGCTGTTGTTCTTTTAGTAACTATAGTTCTTGTTCTTGCAGTAACTATAGTTTTTGTTGTAGTAGTAACTGCAGCTGTTGTTCTTGTAATAACTATAGATATTGTTCTTGTAGTAACTATAGTTGTTGTTCTTGAAGTAACTGTAGTTTTTATTGTAGTAGTAACTATAGTTGTTGTTCGTGCAGTCACACTAGTTTTGTTCTTGTAGTAACTATAGTTGTTGTAGTAGTAACTGCAGCTGTTGTCCTTGAAGTAACTATAGTTAATGTTCTTGCAGTAACTAGAGCTGCTGTTCTTGTAGTAACTAAAGTTGTTGTTGTAGTAGTAACTATAGTTGTTGTTGTAGTACATACTGCAGCTGTTGTTGCTGTAGTAACTATAGTTGTTGTTCTTATAGCTATAGTTGTTGTTCTTGTAGTAACTATAGTTATTGATGTTGAAGTAACTATAGTTGTTGTTTTAGTAGTAAATAGAGTTGTTGTTCTTATAGTAACTATAGTAGTTGTTTAATTAGTAACTGCAGCTGTTGTTCTTTTAGTAACTATAGTTGTTGTTCTTGCAGCTATAGTTTTTGTACTTGTAGTAACTGCAGTTAATGTTCTTGTAGTAACAATAGTTGTTGTTCTTGTAGTAACTATAGTTTTTTTTGTAGTAGTAACTATAGTTGTTGTTCTTGTAGTAACTATAGTTGTTGTTCAAGTAGTAACTATAGTTGTTGTTGTAGTAGTAACTATAGTTGTTGTTCTTGTAGCAACTATAGTTGTTGTTCTTGTAGCAACTATAGCTATCGCTGTAGTAGTAACTGCAGCTGTTGTTCTTGTAGTAACTTTAGTTGTTAATTAAGTAGTAACCATAGTTGTTGTTCTTATAGTAACTATAGTTGTTGTTGTAATAGTAACTGCAGCTGTTGTTATTGTAGTAACTATAGTTGTTGTTCTTTATGTAACTATAGTTGTTGTTCTTGTAGTAACTATAGTTGTTGTTGTATTAGTAACTGCAGCTGTTGTTCTTTTAGTAACTATAGTCGTTGTTCTTGTAGTAACTATAGTTGTTGTTGTAGTAGTAACTGCAGCTATTGTTCTTGTAATAACTATAGCTATTTTTCTTGTAGTAACTATAGTTGTTGTTGTAGAAGTAACTATAGTTGTTGTTGTAGAAGTAACTATAGTGTTCGTTGTAGTAGAAACTGCAGCTGTTTTTGCTGAAGTAACTATAGTTGTTAGTGTAGTAGTAACTATAGTTGTTGTTGAAGTAGTAACTATAGTGGTTGTTGTAGTAGAAACTGCAGCTGTTGTTGCTGAAGTAAGTATAGTTGTTGTAGTAGTAACTATAGTTGTTGTTCTTATAGTAACTGCAGCTGTTGTTCTTGTAGTAACTATAGTTGTTGTTTTAGTTGTAACTATAGTTGTTGTTCTTGTAGTAACTATAGTTGTTGTTGTATTAGTAACTGCAGCTGTTGTTCTTTTAGTAACTATAGTTGTTGTTATTGTAGTAACTATAGTTGTTGCTGTAGTAGTAACTGCAGCTGTTGTTCTTGTAATAACTATAGTTGTTGTTCTTGTAGTAACTATAGTTGTTGTTGTAGTAGTAACTATAGTTGTTGTTGTAGTAGTAACAATAGTTGTTGTTCTTATAGTTACTATAGTTGCTGTTCTTGTAGTAACTGCAGCTGTTGTGATTGAGTAACTAGAGTTGTTGTTTAAGTAGTAGCTATAGTTGTCGTTTGTGTAGTAACTCTAGTTGTTGGTGTAGTAGTAACTGCAGCTGTTGTTGCTGTAGTAACTATAGTTGTTGTTCTTGTAGTAACTATAGTTGTTTTCCTTGTAGTAATTATAGTTGTTGTTGCTGTAGTAACTGCAGCTGTTGTTATTGTAGTAACTATAGTTATTGTTCTTGTAGTAACTGCTGCTGTTGTTCTTGTAGTAACTATAATTGGTGTTCTTGTAGTAACTATAGTTGTTGTTGTAGTAGTAACTATAGTTGTTGTTCTTGCCGTAACTATAATTGTTGTTCTTGTAGCAACTTTAGCTATCGCTGTAGTAGTAACTGCAGCTGTTGTTCTTGTAGTAACTTTAGTTGTTAATTTAGTAGTAACTATAGTTGTTGTTCTTGTAGTAACTATAGTTGTTGTTGTAGTAACTATAGTTGTTGTTCTTATAGTAACTATAGTTGTTGTTGTAATAGTAACTGCAGCTGTTGTTATTGTAGTAACTATAGTTGTGGTTCTTTATGTAACTATAGTTGTTGTTCTTGTAGTAACTATAGTTGTTGTTGTATTAGTAACTGCAGCTGTTGTTCTTTTAGTAACTATAGTCGTTGTTCTTGTAGTAACTATAGTTGTTGTTGTAGTAGTAACTGCAGCTGTTGTTCTTGTAATAACTATAGCTATTTTTCTTGTAGTAACTATAGTTGTTGTTGTAGTAGTAACTATAGTTGTTGTTGTAGAAGTATCTATAGTGATCTTTGTAGTAGAAACTGCAGCTGTTGTTGCTGAAGTAACTATAGTTGTTAGTGTAGTAGTAACTATAGTTGTTGTTGTAGTAGTAACTAAGGTGGTTGTTGTAGTAGAAACTACAGCTGTTGTTGCTGAAGTAAGTATAGTTGTTGTAGTAGTAACTATAGTTGTTGTTCTTGTAGTAACTGCAGCTGTTGTTCTTGTAGTAACTATAGTTGTTGTTTTAGTTGTAACTATAGTTGTTGTTCTTGTAGTAACTATAGTTGTTGTTGTATTAGTAACTGCAGCTGTTGTTCTTTTAGTAACTATAGTTGTTGTTATTGTAGTAACTATAGTTGTTGCTGTAGTAGTAACTGTAGCTGTTGTTCTTGTAATAACTATAGTTGTTGTTCTTGTAGTAACTATAGTTGCTGTTGTAGTAGTAACTATAGTTGTTGTTGTAGTAGTAAATATAGTTGTTGTTCTTGTAGTTACTATAGTTGTTGTTCTTGTAGTAACTGCAGCTGTTGTGATTGTAGTAACTATAGTTAATGTTTAAGTAGTAGCTATAGTTGTCATTCGTGTAGTAACTATAGTTGTTGGTGTAGTAGTAACTGCAGCTGTTGTTGCTGTAGTAACTATACTTGTTGTTCTTGTAGTAACTATAGTTGTTTTCCCTGTAGTAACTATATTTGATGCTCTTGTAGGAACTATAGTTGTTGTTCTGGTAGTAGCTATTGTTGTTGTTGCTGTAGTTACTGCAGCTGTTGTTATTGTAGTAACTTTAGTTGTTGTTCTTGTAGTAACTATAGTTGTTGTTGCTGTAGTAACTATAGTTGTAGTAGTAACTATAGTTGTTGTAGTAACTATAGTTGTTGTGGTAGAAGTAACTATAGTTGTTGTTCTTGTTGTAACTATAGTTGTTGTTCTTGTAGTAAATATAGTTGTTGTTGTAGTAGTAACTATAGTTGTTGTTTTTGTTGTAACTATTGTTGTTGCTCTTGTAGTAACTGCAGCTGTTGTGATTGTAGTAACTACAGTTGTTGTTTAAGTAGTAGCTATAGTTGTCGTTCGTGTAGTAACTATAGTTGTTGGTGTAGTAGTAACTATAGTTGTTGTTGCTTTAGTAACTGCAGCTGTTTTTCTTGTAGTAACTAGAGGTGTTGTTCTTGTAGTAACTATATTTGTTGATGAAGAAGTAACTATAGTTGTTGTTGTAGTAGTAACTATAGTTGTTGTTCTTGTAGTAACTATAGAAATTGTTGTATAAGTAACTGCAGCTGTTGTTCTTTTAACAACTATAGTTGTTGTTCTTGTAGCTATAGTTATTGTACTTGTAGTAACTGCAGCTGTTGTTCTTGTAGTAACTATAGTAGTTGTTTTAGAAGTAACTATAGTTGTTGTTTAGTAGTAACTATAGTTGTTGTTCTTGTAGTAACTATAGTAGTTGTTGTATTAGTAACTGCAACTATTGTTCTTTTAGTAACTGTAGTTGTTGTTCTTGTAGTAACTATAGTTGTTGTTGTTGTAGTAACTATAGTTGTTGTTGTAGTACAAACTGCAGCTGTTGTTGCTGTAGCAACTATAGTTGTTGTTCTTATAGCTATAGTTGTTGTTCTTGTAGTAACTATAGTTATTGATGTAGAAGTAACTATAGTTGTTGTTTTAGTAGTAACTATAGTTGTTGTTCTTGTAGCAACTATAGTAGTTGTTGTATTAGTAACTGCAACTGTTGTTCTTTTAGTAACTATAGTTGTATTTCTTGTAGCAATAGTTATTGTACTTGTAGTAACTGCATCTGTTGTTCTTGTAGTAACAATAGTTGTTGTTCTTGTAGTAACTATAGTTTTTGTTCGTGTAGTAACTATAGTTGTTGTTCTTGTAGTAACTATACTTGTTTTCCTTGTAGTAACTATATTTGTTGCTCTTGTAGGAACTATAGTTGTTGTTCTGGTAGTAGCTATTGTTGTTGTTGCTGTAGTTACTGCAGCTGTTGTTATTGTGGTAACTTTAGTTGTTGTTCTTGTAGTAACTATAGTTGTTGATGCTGTAGTAACTATAGTTGTTGTTGTAGTAGTAACTATAGTTGTTGTAGTAACTATAGTTGTTGTGGTAGAAGTAACTATAGTTGTTGTTCTTGTTGTAACTATAGTTGTTGTTCTTGTAGTAACTATAGTTGTTGTTGTAGTAGTAACTATAGTTGTTGTTTTTGTTGTAACTATAGTTGTTGCTCTTGTAGTAACTATAGTTGTTGTTGTAGTAGTAACTATAGTTGTTGTTCTTGTAGCAACTATAGCTGTCGCTGTAGTAGTAACTGCAGCTGTTGTTTTTGTAGTAACTAGAGTTGTTATCCTTGTAGTAACTTTAGTTGTTAATTTAGTAGTAACTATAGTTGTTGTTCTTGTAGTAACTATAGTTGTTGTAATAGTAACTATAGTTGTTGTTCTTATAGTAACTATAGTTGTTGTTGTAATAGTAACTGCAGCTGTTGTTATTGTAGTAACTACAGTTGTTGTTCTTTATGTAACTATAGTTGTTGTTCTTGTAGTAACTATAGTAGTTGTTGTATTAGTAACTGCAGCTGTTGTTCTTTTAGTAACTATAGTTGTTGTTCTTGTAGTAACTATAGTTGTTGTTGTTGTAGTAACTATAGTTGTTGTTGTAGTACAAACTACAGCTGTTGTTGCTGTAGTAACTATAGTTGTTGTTCCTATAGCTATAGTTGTTGTTCTTGTAGTAACTATAGTTATTGATGTAGAAGTAACTATAGTTGTTGTTTTAGTAGTAACTATAGTTGTTGTTCTTGTAGTAACTATAGTAGTTGTTGTATTAGTAACTGCAGCTGTTGTTCATTTAGTAACTATAGTTGTTGTTCTTGTAGCTATAGTTATTGTACTTGTAGTAACTGCAGCTGTTGTTCTTGAAGTAACAATAGTTGTTGTTCTTGTAGTAACTATAGTTTTTTTGTAGTAGTAACTATAGTTGTTGTTCTTGTAGTAACTATAGTTGTTGTCCTATTAGTAATTATAGTGGTTGTTGTAGAAGTAACTATAGTTGTTGTTGTAGTAGTAACTGCAGCTGTTGTTCTTGTAGTAACAATAGTTGTTGTTCTTGTAGTAACTATAGTTTTTGTTCGTGTAGTAACTATAGTTGTTGTTCTTGTAGTAACAATAGTTGTTGTTCTTGTAGTAACTATAGTTATTGTTCGTGCAGTAACACTAGTTTTGTTCTTGTAGTATTTATAGTTGTTGTAGTAGTAACTGCAGCTGATGTTCTTGTAGTAACTATAGTTAATGTTCTTGCAGTAACTAGAGCTGCTGGTCTTGTAGTAACTAAAGTTGTTGTTGTAGTAGTAACTATAGTTGTTGTTGTAGTACAAACTGCAGCTGTTGTTGCCGTAGTAACTATAGTTGCTATTCTTATAGCTATAGTTGTTATTCTTGTAGTAACTATAGTTATTGATTTAGAAGTAACTATAGTTGTTATTGTAGTAGTAACTATAGTTTTTGTTCTTGGAGTAACTATAGTAGTTGTTGTATTAGTAACTGCAGCTGTTGTTCTTTTAACAATTATAGATGTTGTTCTTGTAGCTATAGTTATTGTACTTGTAGTAACTGCAGCTGTTGTTCTTGTAGTATCTATAGTAGTTGTTTTAGTAGTAACTATAGTTGTTGTTTTAGTAGTAACTATAGTTGTTGTTCTTGTAGTAACTATAGTAGTTGTTGTATAAGTAACTGCAGCTGTTGTTCTTTTAGTAACTATAGTTCTTGTTCTTGCAGTAACTATAGTTTTTGTTATAGTAGTAAATGCAGCTGTTGTTCTTGTAATAACTATAGATATTGTTCTTGTAGTAACTATAGTTTTTGTTGTATTAGTAACTATAGTTGTTGTTCTTGTAATAACTATAGTTGTTGTTGTAGTAGAAACTGCAGCTGTTGTTGCTGAAGTTACTATAGTAGTTGTTCTTGTAGTAACTATAATTGTTGTTCTTGAAGTAACTATAGTTGTTGTTCTTGTAGTAGCTATAGTTGTTGCTGTAGTAGTAACTATAGTTGTTCTTGTAGTAGTAGTTATAGTTGTTATTGTAGTAGAAACTGCATCTGTTGTTGCTGTATTTGCTATAATTGTTGATATTGTAGTAACTATAGTTTTTGTTTTAGTAGTAACTATAATTGTTGTTGTGGAAGTAACTAAAGTTGTTGTTCTTGTAGTAGCTATAGTTGTTGTTCTTGTAGTAGCTTTAGTTGTTGTTCTTGTAGTAACTATAGTTGTTGTCGTTGTAGTAATTATAGTGGTTGTTGTAGAAGTTACTATAGTTGTTGTTGTAGTAGCTGCAGCTGTTGTTCTTGTAGTAACAATAGTTGTTGTGCTTGTAGTAACTATAGTTTTTTGTAGTAGTAACTATAGTTGTTGTTCTTGTAGTAACTATAGATATTGTTCTAGTAGTAATTATAGTGGTTGTTGTAGAAGTAACTAAAGTTGTTGTTGTAGTAGTAACTGCAGCCGTTGTTCTTGTAGTAACAATAGTTGTTGTTCTTGTAGTAACTATAGTTTTTGTTCTTGTAGTAACTATAGTTGTTGTTCTTGTAGTAACTGTAGTTTTTATTGTAGTAGTAACTATAGTTGTTGTTCGTGCAGTCACACTAGTTTTGTTCTTGTAGTAACTATAGTTGTTGTAGTAGTAACTGCAGCTGTTGTTCTTGAAGTTACTTTAGTTAATGTTCTTGCAGTAACTAGAGCTGCTGTTCTTGTAGTAACTAAAGTTGTTGTTGTAGTAGTAACTATAGTTGTTGTTGTCTTACAAACTGCAGCTGTTGTTGCTGTAGTAACTATAGTTGTTGTTCTTATAGCTATAGTTGTTGTTCTTGTAGTAACTATAGTTATTGATGTTGAAGTAACTATAGTTGCTGTTTTAGTAGTAAATAGAGTTGTTGTTCTTATAGTAACTATAGTAGTTGTTGTATTAGTAACTGCAGCTGTTGTTCTTTTAGTAACTATAGTTGTTGTTCTTGTAGCTATAGTTTTGTACTTGCAGTAACTGCAGTAGTTGTTCTTGTAGTAACAATAGTTGTTGTTCTTGTAGTAACTATAGTTTTTTTTTGTAGTAGTAACTATAGTTGTTGTTCTTGTAGTAACTATAGTTGTTGTTCTAGTAGTAATTTACTATAGTTGTTGTTGTAGTAGTAACTATAGTTGTTGTTCTTGTAGCAACTATAGTTGTTGTTCTTGTAGCAACTATAGCTATCGCTGTAGTAGTAACTGCAGCTGTTGTTCTTGTAGTAACTTTAGTTGTTAATTTAGTAGTAACTATAGTTGTTGTTCTTGTAGTAACTATAGTTGTTGTAGTAGTAACTATAGTTAGTGTTCTTATAGTAACTATAGTTGTTGTTGTAATAGTAACTGCAGCTGTTGTTATTGTAGTAACTATAGTTGTTGTTCTTTATGTAACTATAGTTGTTGTTCTTGTAGTAACTATAGTTGTTGTTGTATATGTAACTGCAGCTGTTGTTCTTTTAGTAACTTTAGTCGTTGTTCTTGTAGTAACTATAGTTGCTGTTGTAGTAGTAACTGCAGCTGTTGTTCTTGTAATAACTAAAGCTATTTTTCTTGTAGTAACTATAGTTGTTGTTGTAGTAGTTACTATAGTTGTTGTTGTAGAAGTAACTATAGTGATCGTTGTAGTAGAAACTGCCGCTGTTGTTGCTGAAGTAACTATAGTTGTTAGTGTAGTAGTAACTATAGTTGTTGTTGTAGTAGTAACTATAGTGGTTGTTGTAGTAGAAACTGCAGCTGTTGTTGCTGAAGTAAGTATAGTTGTTGTAGTAGTAACTATAGTTAGTGTTCTTGTAGTAACTGCAGCTGTTGTTCTTGTAGTAACTATAGTTGTTGTTTTAGTTGTAACTATAGTTGTTGTTCTTGTAGTAACTATAGTTGTTGTTGTATTAGTAACTGCAGCTGTTGTTCTTTTAGTAACTATAGTTGTTGTTATTGTAGTAACTATAGTTGTTGCTGTAGTAGTAACTGCAGCTGTTGTTCTTGTAATAACTATAGTTGTTGTTCTTGTAGTAACTATAGTTGTTGTTTTAGTAGTAACTATAGTTGTTGTTGTAGTAGTAACAATAGTTGTTGTTCTTGTAGTTACTATAGTTGCTGTTCTTGTAGTAACTGCAGCTGTTGAGATTGAGTAACTATAGTTGTTGTTTAAGTAGTAGCTATAGTTGTCGTTTGTGTAGTAACTATAGTTGTTGGTGTAGTAGTAACTGCAGCTGTTGTTGCTGTAGTAACTATAGTTGTTGTTCTTGTAGTAACTATAGTTGTTTTCCTTGTAGTAATTATAGTTGTTGTTGCTGTAGTAACTGCAGCTGTTGTTATTGTAGTAACTATAGTTATTGTTCTTGTAGTAACTGCTGCTGTTGTTCTTGTAGTAACTATAAATGGTGTTCTTGTAGTAACTATAGTTGTTGTTGTAGTAGTAACTATAGTTGTTGTTCTTGTAGTAACTATAATTGTTGTTCTTGTAGCAACTTTAGCTATCGCTGTAGTAGTAACTGCAGCTGTTGTTCTTGTAGTAACTTTAGTTGTTAATTTAGTAGTAACTATAGTTGTTGTTCTTGTAGTAACTATAGTTGTTGTTGTAGTAACTATAGTTGTTGTTCTTATAGTAACTATAGTTGTTGTTGTAATAGTAACTGCAGCTGTTGTTATTGTAGTAACTATAGTTGTGGTTCTTTATGTAACTATAGTTGTTGTTCTTGTAGTAACTATAGTTGTTGTTGTATTAGTAACTGCAGCTGTTGTTCTTTTAGTAACTATAGTCGTTGTTCTTGTAGTAACTATAGTTGTTGTTGTAGTAGTAACTGCAGCTATTGTTCTTGTAATAACTATAGCTATTTTTCTTGCAGTAACTATAGTTGTTGTTGTAGTAGTAACTATAGTTTTTGTTGTAGAAGTAACTATAGTGATCGTTGTAGTAGAAACTGCAGCTGTTGTTGCTGAAGTAACTATAGTTGTTAGTGTAGTAGTAACTATAGTTGTTGTTGTAGTAGTAACTATAGTTGTTGTTGTATTAGTAACTGCAGGTGTTGTTCTTTTAGTAACTATAGTTGTTGTTATTGTAGTAACTATAGTTGTTGCTGTAGTAGTAACTGCAGCTGTTGTTCTTGTAATAACTATAGTTGTTGTTCTTGTAGTAACTATAGTTGCTGTTGTAGTAGTAACTATAGTTGTTGTTGTAGTAGTAAATATAGTTGTTGTTCTTGTAGTTACTATAGTTGTTGTTCTTGTAGTAACTATAGTTGTTTTCCTTGTAGTAACTATATTTGTTGCTCTTGTAGGAACTATAGTTGTTGTTCTGGTAGTAGCTATTGTTGTTGTTGCTGTAGTTACTGCAGCTGTTGTTATTGTAGTAACTATAGTTGTTGTTCTTATAGCTATAGTTGTTGTTCTTGTAGTAACTATAGTTATTGATGTAGAAGTAACTATAGTTGTTGTTTTAGTAGTAACTATAGTTGTTGTTCTTGTAGCATTATAGTTAATGTTGTATTAGTAACTGCAGCTGCTGTTCTTTTAGTAACTATAGTTGTTATTCTTGTAGCTATAGTTATTGTACCTGTAGTAACTGCAGCTGTTGTTCTTGTAGTAACAATAGTTGTTGTTCTTGTAGTAAGTATAGTTTTTTGTAGTAGTAACTATAGTTGTTGTTATTGTAGTAACTATAGTTGTTGTTCTAGTAGTAATTATAGTGATTGTTGTAGAAGTAACTATAGTTGTTGTTGTAGTAGTAACTGCATCTGTTGTTCTTGTAGTAACAATAGTTGTTATTTTTGTAGTAACTATAGTTTTTGTTTGTGTAGTAACTATAGTTGTTGTTCTTGTAGTAACTATAGTTTTTATTGTAGTAGTAACTATAGTTATTGTTCCTGCAGTAACACTAGTTTTGTTCTTGTAGTAACTTAGTTGTTGTAGTAGTAACTGCAGCTGTTGTTCTTGTAGTAACTATACTTAATGTTCTTGCAGTAACTTGAGCTGCTGTTCTTGTAGTAACTAAAGTTGTTATTGTAGTAGTAACTATAGTTGTTGTTGTAGTACAAACTGCAGCTGTTGTTGCTGTAGTAACTTTAGTTGTTGTTCTTATAGCTATAGTTGTTGTTCTTGTAGTAACTATAGTTAATGATGTAGAAGTCAGTAACTAGAGCTGCTGTTCTTGTAGTAACTAAAGTTGTTGTTGTAGAAGTAACTATAGTTGTTGTTGTAGTAGTAACTGCAGCTGTTGTTCTTGTAGTAACAATAGTTGAAGTACTTTTAGTAACTATAGTTTTTGTTCGTGTAGTAACTAAAGTTGTTGTTCTTGTAGTAACTATGGTTTTTATTGTAGTAGTAACTATAGTTGTTGTTCGTGCAGTAACACTAGTTTTGTTCTTGTAGTAACTATAGTTGTTGTAGTAGTAACTGCAGCTGTTATTCTTGTAGTAACTATAGTTATTGATGTAGAAGTAACTATAGTTGTTGTTGTAGTAGTAACTATAGTTGTTGTTCTTGTAGTAACTATAGTAGTTGTTGTATTAGTAACTGCAGCTGTTGTTCTTTTAACAACTATAGTTGTTGTTCTTGTAGCTATAGTTATTGTACTTGTAGTAAATGCAGCTGTTGTTCTTGTGGTAACTATAGTAGTTGTTTTAGTAGTAACTATAGTTGTTGTTTTAGTAGTAACTGTAGTTGTTGTTCTTGTAGTAACTATAGTAGTTGTTGTATTAGTAACTGCAGCTGTTGTTCTTTGAGTAACTATAGTTGCTGTTCTTGTAGAAACTATAGTTGTTGTTGTTGTAGTAACTATAGTTGTTGTTGTAGTACAATCTGCAGCTGTTGTTGCTGTAGTAACTATAGTTGTTGTTCTTATAGCTATAGTTGTTGTTCTTGTAGTAACTATAGTTATTGATGTAGAAGTAACTATAGTTGATGTTTTAGTAGTTTCTATAGTTGTTGTTCTTGTAGCAACTATAGTAGTTGTTGTATTAGTAACTGCAGCTGTTGTTCTTTTAGTAACTATAGTTGTTGTTCTTGTAGCTATAGTTATTGTACTTGTAGTAACTGCATCTATTGTTCTTGTAATAACAATAGTTGTTGTTCTTGTAGTAAGAATAGTTTTTGTTCGTGTAGTAACTAAAGTTGTTGTTCTTGTAGTAACTATAGTTGTTGTTAGTGCAGTAACACTAGTTGTTGTTCTTGTAGCTATAGTTATTGTACTATTGTACTATTGTAGCTATAGTTATTGTACTATAGTAGTACTACTGTAGTAGCTATAGTTGTTGCTGTAGTAGTAACTATAGTTGTTCTTATAGTAGTAGTTATAGTTGTACTTTTTATTGTAGTAGTAACTATAGTTGTTGTTCGTGCAGTAACACTAGTTTTGGTCTTGTAGTAACTATAGTTGTTGTTCTTGCAGTAACTAGAGCTGCTGTTCTTGTAGTAACTAAAGTTGTTGTTGTAGTAGTAACTATAGTTGTTGTTGTAGTACAAACTGCAGCTGTTGTTGCTGTAGTAACTATAGTTGTTGTTCTTATAGCTATAGTTGTTGTTCTTGTAGTAACTATAGTTATTGATGTAGAAGTAACTATAGTTATTGTTTTAGTAGTAACTATAGTTGTTGTTCTTGTAGTAAATATAGTAGTTGTTGTATTAGTAACTGCAGCTGATGTTCTTTTAGTAACTATAGTTGTTGTGATTGTAGCTATAGTTATTGTACTTGTAGTAACTGCAGCTGTTGTTCTTGTAGTAACTATAGTAGTTGTTTTGGTAGTAACTATAGTTGTTGTTTTAGTAGTAACTATAGTTGTTGTTCTTGTAGTAACTATAGTAGATGTTGTATAAGTAACTGCAGCTGTTGTTCTTTTAGTAACTATAGTTGTTGTTCTTGCAGTAACTATAGTTGTTATTGTAGTAGTAACTGCAGCTGTTGTTCTTGTAATAACTATAGATATTGTTCTTGTAGTAACTATAGTTGTTGTTGTAGTAACTGCAGCTGTTGTTCTTGAAGTAACTATAGTTAATGTTCTTGCAGTAACTAGAGCTGCTGTTCTTGTAGTAACTAAAGTTGTTGTTGTAGTAGTAACTATAGTTGTTGCTGTAGTACAAACTGCAGCTGTTGTTGCTGAAGTAACTATAGTTGTTGTTCTTATAGCTATAGTTGTTGTTCTTGTAGTAACTATAGTTATTGATGTAGAAGTAGCTATAGTTGTTGTTTTAGAAGTAACTAGAGTTTTTGTTCTTATAGTAACTATAGTAGTTGTTGTATTAGTAACTGCAGCTGTTGTTCTTTTAGTAACTATAATTGTTGTTCTTGTAGCTATAGTTATTGTACTTGTAGTAACTGCAGCTGTTGTTCTTGTAGTAACAATAGTTGTTGTTCTTGAAGTAACTATAGTTTTTTTGTAATAGTAACTATAGTTGTTGTTCTTTTAGTAACTATAGTTGTTGTTCTAGTAGTAACTATAGTTGTTGATGTAGTAGTAATTTTAGTTGTTGTTCTTGTAGTAACTATAGTTGTTGTTCTTGTAGCAACTATAGCTGTCTCTGTAGTTGTAACTGCAGCTGTTGTTCTTGTAGTAACTTTAGTTGTTAATTTAGTAGTAACTATAGTTGTTGTTCTTGTAGTAACTATAGTTGTTGTAGTAGTAACTATAGTTGTTGTTCTTAAAGTAACTAAAGTTGTTGTTGTAATAGTAACTGCAGCTGTTGTTATTGTAGTAACTATAGTTGTTGTTCTTTATGTAACTATAGTTGTTGTTCTTGTAGTAACTATTGTTGTTGTTGTATTAGTAACTGCAGCTGTTGTTCTTTTAGTAACTATAGTCGTTGTTCTTGTAATAACTAAAGTTGCTGTTGTAGTAGTAACTGCAGCTGTTGTTCTTGTAATAACTATAGCTATTTTCCTTGTAGTAACTATAGTTGTTGTTGTAGTAGTAACTATAGTTGTTGTTGTAGAAGTAACTGCAGCTGTTGTTCTTGTAATAACTATAGATATTGTTCTTGTAGTAACTATAGTTGTTGTTGTATTAGTAACTATAGTTGTTGTTCTTGTAATAACTATAGTTGTTGTTGTAGTAGAAACTGCAGCTGTTGTTGCTGAAGTAACTATAGTAGTTGTTCTTGTAGTAACTATAGTTGTTATTCTTGAAGTAACTATAGTTGTTGTTCTTGTAGTAGCTATAGTTGTTGCTGTAGTAGTAACTATAGTTGTTCTTGTAGTAGTAGTTATAGTTGTTATTGTAGTAGAAACTGCATCTGTTGTTGCTGTATTAGCTATAATTGTTGATCTTGTAGTAACTATAGTTTTTGTTGTAGTAGTAACTATAATTGTTGTTGTGGTAGTAACTAAAGTTGTTGTTCTTGTAGTAGCTATAGTTGTTGTTCTTGTAGTAGCTATAGTTGTTGTTCTTGTAGAAACTATACTTGTTGTCGTTGTAGTAATTATAGTGGTTGTTGTAGAAGTAACTATAGTTGTTGTTGTAGTAGTAACTGCAGCTGTTGTTCTTGTAGTAACAATAGTTGTTGTTCTTGTAGTAACTATAGTCTTTGTTCGTGAAGTAACTATAGTTGTTGTTCTTGTAGTAACTATAGATGTTGTTCTAGTAGTAATTATAGTGGTTGTTGTAGAAGTAACTATAGTTGTTGTTGTAGTAGTAACTGCAGCTGTTGTTCTTGTAGTAACAATAGTTGTTGTTCTTGTAGTAACTATAGTCTTTGTTCGTGAAGTAACTATAGTTGTTGTTCTTGTAGTAACTGTAGTTTTTTATTGTAGTAGTAACTATAGTAGTTGTTCGTGCAGTAACACTAGTTTTGTTCTTGTAGTAACTATTGTTGTTGTAGTAGTAGCTGCAGCTGTTGTACTTGAAGTAACTATAGTTAATGTTCTTGCAGTAACTAGAGCTGCTGTTCTTGTAGTAATTAAAGTTGTTGTTGAAGTAGTAACTATAGTTGTTGTTGTAGTACAAACTGCAGCTGTTGTTGCTGTAGTAACTATAGTTGTTGTTCTTATAGCTATAGTTGTTGTTCTTGTAGTAACTATAGTTATTGATGTAGAAGTAACTATAGTTTTTGTTTTAGTAGTAACTAGAGTTGTTGTTCTTATAGTAACTATAGTAGTTGTTGTATTAGTAACTGCAGCTGTTGTTCTTTAAGTAACTATAGTTGTTGTTCTTGTAGCTATAGTTATTGTACTTGTAGTAACTGCAGCTGTTGTTCTTGTAGTAACAATAGTTGTTGTTCTTGTAGTAACTATAGTTTTTTTTGTAGTAGTAACAATAGTTGTTGTTCTTGTAGTAACTATAGTTGTTGTTCTAGTAGTAACTATAGTTGTTGTTGTAGTAGTAACTATAGTTGTTGTTCTTGTAGTAACTATAGTTGTTGTTCTTGTAGCAACTATAGATGTCGCTGTAGTAGTAACTGCAACTGTTGTTCTTGTAGTAACTTTAGTTGTTAATTAAGTAGTAACACTAGTTGTTGTTCTTGTAGTAACTATAGTTGTTGTTCTTGTAGCAACTATAGCTGTCTCTAAAGTAGTAACTGCAGCTGTTGTTCTTGTAGTAACTTTAGTTGTTAATTTAGTAGTAACTATAGTTGTTGTTCTTGTAGTAACTATAGTTGTTGTAGTAGTAACTATAGTTGTTGTTCTTATAGTAACTATAGTTGTTGTTGTAATAGTAACTGCAGCTGTTGTTATTGTAGTAACTATAGTTGTTGTTCTTTATGTAACTATAGTTGTTGTTCTTGTAGTAACTATTGTTGTTGTTGTATTAGTAACTGCAGCTGTTGTTCTTTTAGTAACTATAGTCGTTGTTCTTGTAATAACTATAGTAGTTGTTGTAGTAGTAACTGCAGCTGTTGTTCTTTTAATAACTATAGCTATTTTCCTTGTAGTAACTATAGTTGTTGTTGTAGTAGTAACTATAGTTGTTGTTGTAAAAGTAACTATAGTGATCGTTGTAGTAGAAACTGCAGCTGTTGTTGCTGAAGTAACTATAATTGTTAGTGTAGTAGTAACTATATTTGTTGTTGTAGTAGTAACTATAGTGGTTGTTGTAGTAGAAACTGCAGCTGTTGTTGCTGAAGTAAGTATAGTTGTTGTAGTAGTAACTATAGTTGTTGTTCTTGTAGTAACTGCAGCTGTTGTTCTTGCAGTAACTATAGTTGTTGCTGTAGTAGTAACTGCAGCTGTTGTTCTTGTAATAACTATAGATATTGTTCTTGTAGTAACTATAGTTGTTGTTGTATTAGTAACTATAGTTGTTGTTCTTGTAATAACTATAGTTGTTGTTGTAGTAGAAACTGCAGCTGTTGTTGCTGAAGTAACTATAGTAGTTGTTCTTGTAGTAACTATAGTTGTTGTTCTTGAAGTAACTATAGTTGTTGTTCTTGTAGTAGCTATAGTTGTTGCTGTAGTAGTAACTATAGTTGTTCTTGTAGTGGTAGTTATAGTTGTTATTGTAGTAAAAACTGCATCTGTTGTTGCTGTATTAGCTATAATTGTTGATCTTGTAGTAACTATAGTTTTTGTTGTAGTAGTAACTATAATTGTTGTTGTGGTAGCAACTAAAGTTGTTGTTCTTGTAGTAGCTATAGTTGTTGTTCTTGTAGTAGCTATAGTTGTTGTTCTTGTAGTAACTATAGTTGTTGTCGTTGTAGTAATTATAGTGGTTGTTGTAGAAGTAACTATAGTTGTTGTTCTGGTAGCTGCAGCTGTTGTTCTTGTAGTAACAATAGTTGTTGTTCTTGTAGTAACTATAGTTTTTTTTGTAGTAGTAACTATAGTTGTTGTTCTTGTAGTAACTATAGATGTTGTTATAGTAGTAATTATAGTGATTGTTGTAGAAGTAACTATAGTTGTTGATGTAGTAGTAACTGCAGCTGTTGTTTTTGTAGTAACAATAGTTGTTGTTCTTGTAGTAACTATAGTCTTTGTTCGTGTAGTAACTATAGTTGTTGTTCTTGTAGTAACTGTAGTTTTTTATTGTAGTAGTAACTATAGTTGTTGTTCGTGCAGTAACACTAGTTTTGTTCTTGTAGTAACTATAGTTGTTGTAGTAGTAACTGCAGCTGTTGTACTTGAAGTAACTATAGTTAATGTTCTTGCAGTAACTAGAGCTGCTGTTCTTGTAGTAATTAAAGTTGTTGTTGAAGTAGTAACTATAGTTGTTGTTGTAGTACAAACTGCAGCTGTTGTTGCTGTAGTAACTAAAGTTGTTGTTCTTATAGCTATAGTTGTTGTTCTTGTAGTAACTATAGTTATTGATGTAGAAGTAACTATAGTTGTTGTTTTAGTAGTAACTAAAGTTGTTGTTCTTATAGTAACTATAGTAGTTGTTGTATTAGAAACTGCAGCTGTTGTTCTTGTAGTAACAATAGTTGTTGTTCTTGTAGTAACTATAGTTTTTTTTGTAGTAGTAACTATAGTTGTTGTTCTTGTAGTAACTATAGTTGTTGTTCTAGTAGTAACTATAGTTGTTGTTGTAGTAGTAACTATAGTTGTTGTTCTTGTAGTAACTATAGTTGTTGTTCTTGTAGCAACTATAGATGTCGCTGTAGTAGTAACTGCAACTGTTGTTCTTGTAGTAACTTTAGTTGTTAATTTAGTAGTAACTATAGTTGTTGTTCTTGTGGTAACTATAGTTGTTGTAGTAGTAACTATAGTTGTTGTTCTTATAGTAACTATAGTTGTTGTTGTAATAGTCGCTGCAGCTGTTGTTATTGTAGTAACTATAGTTGTTGTTCTTTATGTAACCATAGTTGTTGTTCTTGTAGTAACTATAGTTGTTGTTGTATTAGTAACTGCAGCTGTTGTTCTTTTAGTAACTATAGTCGTTGTTCTTGTAGTAACTATAGTTGTTGTTGTAGTAGTAACTATAGTTGTTGTTGTAGAAGTAACTATAGTGATCGTTGTAGTAGAAACTGCAGCTGTTGTTGCTGAAGTAACTATAGTTGTTAGTGTAGAAGTAACTATAGTTGTTGCTGTAGTAGTAACTATAGTGGTTGTTGTAGTAGAAACTGCAGCTGTTGTTGCTGAAGTAAGTATAGTTGTTGTAGTAGTAACTATAGTTGTTGTTCTTGTAGTAACTGCAGCTGTTGTTCTTGTAGTAACTATAGTTGTTGTTTTAGTTATAACTATAGTTGTTGTTCTTGTAGTAACTATAGTTGTTGTTGTATTAGTAACTGCAGCTGTTGTTCTTTTAGTAACTATAGTTGTTGTTCTTGTAGTAACTATAGTTGTTGCTGTAGTAGTAACTGCAGCTGTTGTTCTTGTAATAACTATAGATATTTTTCTTGTAGTAACTATAGTTGTTGTTGTAGTAGTAACTATAGTTGTTGTTGTAGTAGTAACTATAGTTGTTGTTCTTGTAGTTACTATAGTTGTTGTTCTTGTAGTAACTGCAGCTGTTGTGATTGTAGTAACTATAGTTGTTGTTTAAGTAGTAGCTATAGTTGTCGTTCGTGTAGTAACTATAGTTGTTGGTGTAGTAGTAACTGCAGCTGTTGTTGCTGAAGTATCTATAGTTATTGTTCTTGTAGTAACTATAGTTGTTTTCCTTGTAGTAACTATAGTTGTTGTTGCTGTAGTAACTGCAGCTGTTGTTCTTGTAGTAACTATAGTTGTTGTTCTTGTAGTAACTGCTGCTATTGTTCTTGTAGTAACTATAATTGGTGTTCTTGTAGTAACTATAGTTGTTGTTGTAGTAGTAACTATAGTTGTTGTTCTTGTAGCAACTATAGATGTCGCTGTAGTAGTAACTGCAACTGTTGTTCTTGTAGTAACTTTAGTTGTTAATTTAGTAGTAACTATAGTTGTTGTTCTTGTGGTAACTATAGTTGTTGTAGTAGTAACTATAGTTGTTGTTCTTATAGTAACTATAGTTGTTGTTGTAATAGTCACTGCAGCTGTTGTTATTGTAGTAACTATAGTTGTTGTTCTTTATGTAACCATAGTTGTTGTTCTTGTAGTAACTATAGTTGTTGTTGTATTAGTAACTGCAGCTGTTGTTCTTTTAGTAACTATAGTCGTTGTTCTTGTAGTAACTATAGTTGTTGTTGTAGTAGTAACTATAGTTGTTGTTGTAGAAGTAACTATAGTGATCGTTGTAGTAGAAACTGCAGCTGTTGTTGCTGAAGTAACTATAGTTGTTAGTGTAGAAGTAACTATAGTTGTTGCTGTAGTAGTAACTATAGTGGTTGTTGTAGTAGAAACTGCAGCTGTTGTTGCTGAAGTAAGTATAGTTGTTGTAGTAGTAACTATAGTTGTTGTTCTTGTAGTAACTGCAGCTGTTGTTCTTGTAGTAACTATAGTTGTTGTTTTAGTTATAACTATAGTTGTTGTTCTTGTAGTAACTATAGTTGTTGTTGTATTAGTAACTGCAGCTGTTGTTCTTTTAGTAACTATAGTTGTTGTTCTTGTAGTAACTATAGTTGTTGCTGTAGTAGTAACTGCAGCTGTTGTTCTTGTAATAACTATAGATATTTTTCTTGTAGTAACTATAGTTGTTGTTGTAGTAGTAACTATAGTTGTTGTTGTAGTAGTAACTATAGTTGTTGTTCTTGTAGTTACTATAGTTGTTGTTCTTGTAGTAACTGCAGCTGTTGTGATTGTAGTAACTATAGTTGTTGTTTAAGTAGTAGCTATAGTTGTCGTTCGTGTAGTAACTATAGTTGTTGGTGTAGTAGTAACTGCAGCTGTTGTTGCTGAAGTATCTATAGTTATTGTTCTTGTAGTAACTATAGTTGTTTTCCTTGCAGTAACTATAGTTGTTGTTGCTGTAGTAACTGCAGCTGTTGTTCTTGTAGTAACTATAGTTGTTGTTCTTGTAGTAACTGCTGCTATTGTTCTTGTAGTAACTATAATTGGTGTTCTTGTAGTAACTATAGTTGTTGTTGTAGTAGTAACTATAGTTGTTGTTCTTGTAGTAACTATAGTTGTTGGTCTGTAGTAACTGCAGCTGTTGTTCTTGTAGTAACTAGAGTAGTGTTGTTGTTCTTGTAGTAACTATATTTGTTGCTCTTGTAGGAACTATAGTTGTTGTTCTGGTAGTAGCTATTGTTATTGTTGCTGTAGTTACTGCAGCTGTTGTTATTGTAGTAACTTTAGTTGTTGTTCTTGTAGTAACTATAGTTGTTGTTGCTGCAGTAACTATAGTTGTTGTTGTAGTAGTAACTATAGTTGTTGTTGTAGTAACTATAGTTGTTGTGGTAGAAGTAACTATAGTTGTTGTTCTTGTTGTAACTATAGTTGTTGTTCTTGTAGTAACTATAGTTGTTGTTGTAGTAGTAACTATAGTTGTTGTTTTTGTTGTAACTATAGTTGTTGCTCTTGTAGTAACTATAGCTGTCGCTGTAGTAGTAACTGCAGCTGTTTTTTTTTGTAGTAACTAGAATTGTTGTTCTTGTAGTAACTTTAGTTGTTAATTTAGTAGTAACTATAGTTGTTGTTCTTGTAGTAACTATAGTTGTTGTAGTAGTAACTAAAGTTGTTGTTCTTATAGTAACTATAGTTGTTGTTGTATTAGTAACTACAGCTGTTGTTCTTTTAGTAACTATAGTTGTTGTTCTTGTAGTAACTATAGTTGTTGTTGTAGTAGTAACTGCAGCTGTTGTTCTTGTAATAACTATAGCTATTTTTCTTGTAGTAACTATAGTTGTTGTTGTAGTAGTAACTATAGGTGTTGTTGTAGAAGTAACTATAGTGATCGTTGTTGTAGAAACTGCAGCTGTTGTTGCTGAAGAAACTATAGTTGTTGTTGTATTAGTAACTATAGTTGCTCTTGTAGTAGTAACTATAGTGGTTGTTGTCGTAGAAACTTCAGCTGTTGTTGCTGAAGTAACTATAGTTGTTGTAGTAGTAACTATAGTTGTTGTTCTTGTAGTAACTGCAGCTGTTGTTTTTGTAGTAACTATAGTTGTTGTTTTAGTTGTAACTATAGTTGGTGTTCTTGTAGTAACTATAGTTGTTGTTGTATTAGTAACTGCAGCTGTTGTTCTTTTAGTAACTATAGTTGTTGATCTTGTAGTAACTATAGTTGTTGCTGTAGTAGTAACTGCAGCTGTTGTTCTTGTAATAACTGTAGATATTGTTCTTGTAGTAACTATAGTTGCTGTTGAAGTAGTAACTATAGTTGTTGTTGTAGTAGTAACTATAGTTGTTGTTCTCGTATTAACTATATTTGTTGTTCTTGTAGTAACTGCAGCTGTTGTAATAGTAGTAACTATAGTTGTTGTTTAAGTAGTAGCTATAGTTGTTGTTCTTGTAGTAACTATAGTTGTTGTTGTAGTAGTAACTGTAGCATTTGTTCTTGTTTAACTATAGTTGTTGTTCTTGTAGTAACTATAGTTTTTTTAAAGAAGTAACTGCATCTGTTGTTGTTGTAGTAACTATAGTTGTTGTTCTTGTAGTAACAATAGTTTTTTTTGTTGAAGAAGTAACGATAGTTGTTGCTGTTGCAGTAACTATAGTTGTTGTTCTTGTAGTAACTATAGTTCTTGTTGCCGTATTAATTGCAGCTGTTGTTTTTGTAGTAACTATAGTTGCTGTTCTTGTAGCAACTATAGCTGTTTTCCTTGTAAGTATAGTTGCAGTTGTAGTAGTAACGATAATAGCTATTGTTTATGTAGTACTTATAGTTGTTGTTCGAGTAGTAACTATAGTTGTTGTTGTAGTAGTAACTGCAGCTGTTGTTGCTGTAGTAACTATAGTTGCTGTTCTTGTAGCAACTATAGCTGTTTTCCTTGTAGTAACTATAGTTGTTGTTGCTGTAGTAACTGCAGCTGTTGTTCTTGTAGTAACTCTAGTTGTTGTTCTTGTAGTAACTATAATTGGTGTTCTTGTAGTAACTATAGTTGTTGTTGTAGTAGTAACTATAGTTGTTGTTCTTGTAGAAGCTATAGTTGTTGTTGAAGTAGTAACTATAGTTGTTGTTGTAGAAGTAATTTTAGTTGTTGTTCTTGTTTTAACTATAGTTGTTGTTCTTTTAGTAAGTAAAGTTGTTGTTGCTGGAGTAACTATAGTTGTTGTTCTTGTAGTAACTATAGTTGTTGTTGAAGTAGTAACTATAGTTGTTGTTCTTGTAGCAACTATAGCTTTCGCTTTAGTAGTAACTGCAGCTGTTGTTCTTGTAATAACTATAGATATTGTTCTTGCAGTAACTATAGTTGTTATTGTAGTAGTAACAATAGTTGTTGTTCTTGTAGTAACTATAGTTGTTGTTCTTGTAGTAACTGCAGCTGTTTTGATTTTAGTAACTAAAGTTGTTGTTTTAGTAGTAGCTATAGTTGTTGTTCTTGTAGTAACTATAGTTGTTGTTATAGTAATAACTCTAACTGTTGTTCTTGTGTAACAATAGTTGTTGTTCTTGTAGTAACTATAGTTTTTATTGAAGAAGTAATTGCATCTGTTGTTGTTGTAGTAACTATAGTTGTTGTTCTTGTAGTAACTATAGTTTTTTTGTTGTAGAAGTAGCGATAGTTGTTGCTGTTGCAGTAACTATAGTTGTTGTTCTTGTAGTAACTATAGTTGTTGTTGCCGTATTAACTGCAGCTGTTGTTTTTGTAGTTACTATTGTTGTTGTTTTTGTAGTAACTATAGTTGTTGTTGTAGTAGTAACTATAATAGCTATTGTTCTTGTAGTACTTATATTTGTTGTTCGTGTAGTAACTATAGTTGTTGTTGTAGTAGTTACTGCAGCTGTTGTTGCTAAAGTAACTATAGTTGTTGTTCTTGTAGTAACTATAGTTGTTTTCCTTGTAGTAACTATACTTGTTTTTGCTGTAGTAACTGCAGCTGTCGTTCTTGTAGTAACTATAGTTGTTGTTCTTGTAGTAACTGCTGCTATTGTTCTTGTAGTAACTATAATTGGTGTTCTTGTAGTAACTATAGTTGTTGTTGTAGTAGTAACTTTAGTTGTTGTTCTTGTAGTAACTATAGTTGTTGTTGTGTAGTAACTGCAGCTGTTGTTCTTGTAGTAACTAGAGTTATTGCTCTTGTAGGAACTATAGTTGTTGTTCCGGTAGTAGCTATTGTTGTTGTTGCTGTAGTAACTGCAACTGTTGTTATTGAAGTAACTTTAGTTGTTGTTCTTGTAGTAACTATAGTTGTTGTTCTTGTAGTAACTATAGTTGTTGTTCTTGTAGTAACTGCAGCTGTTGTGATTGTAGTAACTATAGTTGTTGTTTTAGTAGTAGCTATAGTTGTTGCTCTTGTAGGAACTATAGTTGTTGTTTTAGTAACTAAAGTTGTTGCTCTTGTAGGAACTATAGTTGTTGTTGTAGTAACTATAGTTGTTGTTGAAGCAGTAACTATAGTTGTTGTTCTTGAAGTCACTTTAGTTATTGTTCTTTTAGTAACTATAGTTTTTGTTGTAGTAGTAACTATAGTTGTTGTTCTTGTTGTAACTATAGTTGTTGTTCTTGTACTAACTATAGTTGTTGTTGTAGTAGTAACTATAGTTGTTGTTCTTGTAGTAACTATAGTTGTTGTTCTGGTAGTAACTATAGTTGTTGTTCTTGTAGCAACTATAGCTGTCGCTGAAGTAGTAAATGCAGCTGTTGTTTTTGTAGTAACTAGAGTTGTTGTTCTTGTAGTAGTTTTAGTTGTTAATTTGATAGTAACTATAGTTGTTGTTCTTGCAGTAACAAGAGTTTTTGTAGTAGTAACTATGTTTGTCGTTCTTATAGTAACTATAGTTGTTGTTGTAATAGTAACTGCAGCTGTTGTTCTTGTTGTAACTATACTTGTTGTTCTTGTACTAACTATAGTTGTTGTTGTATAAGTAACTGCAGCTATTGTTCTTTTAGTAACTATAGTCGTTGTTCTTGTAGTAAGTATAGTTGTTGTTGTAGTAGTAACTGCAGCAGTTTTTCTGTAATAACTTTAGCTATTTTTCTTGTAGTAACTATAGTTGTTGTTGTAGTAGTAACTATCGTTGTTGTTGCAGTAGTAACTATAGTGGTTGTTGTAGTAGAAACTGCAGCTGTTGTTGCTGAAGTAACTATAGTTGTTGTTCTTGTAGTAACTATAGTTGTTGTTCTTGAAGTAACTATAGTTGTTGTTGTAGTAGTAACTATAGTTGTTGTTCTTGTAGTAACTGCAGCTGTTGTTCTTGAAGTAACTATAGTTGTTGTTTTAGTAGTAACTATAGTTGTTGATCTTGAAGTAACTATAGTTGTTGTTGTATTAGTAACTGCAACTGTTGTTCTTTAGTAACTATTGCTGTTGTTCTTGTAGTAACTATAGTTGTTGTTGTTGTAGTAGTAACTGCAGCTGTTGTTCTTGTAATAACTATAGATATTGTTCTTGTAGTAACTATAGTTGTTGTTGTAGTAGTAACTATAGTTGTTGTTCTTGTAGTAACTATAGTTGTTGTTCTTGTAGTTACTGCAGCTGTTGTGATTGTAGTAACTATAGTTGTTGTTTAAGTAGTAGCTATAGTTGTTGTTCTTGAAGTTACTATAGTTGTTGTTGTAGTAGTAGCTGTAGCTGTTGTTCTTGTGTAACTATAGTTGTTGTTCTTGTAGTAACTATAGTTTTTATTGAAGAAGTAACTGCATCTGTTGTTGTTGTAACTATAGTTGTTGTTCTTCTATTAACTATAGTTGTGTTGCCGTATTAACTGCAGCTGTTGTTTTTGTAGTTACTATTGTTGTTGTTCTTGTAGTAAGTATAGTTGTTGTTGTAGTAGTAACTATAATAGCTATTGGTCTTGTAGTACTTATAGTTGTTGTTCGTGTAGTAACTATAGTTGTTGTTGTAGTAGTAACTGCAGCTGTTGTTGCTGTAGTAACAATAGTTGCTGTTCTTGCAGTAACTATAGTTGTTTTCCTTGTAGTAACTATAGTTGTTGTTGGTGTAGTGACTATCGTTGTTGTTTTTGTAGTAACTATAGTTGTTGTTGAAGAAGTAACTGCAGCTGTTGTTCTTGTAGTAACTATAGTTGTCGATCTTGTAGTAATTGCTGCTATTGTTCTTGTAGTGACTATAATTGGTATTCTTGTAGTAACTATAGTTGTTGTTGTAGTAGTAACTATTGTTGTTGTTCTTGTAGTAACTATAGTTGCTGTTCTATAGTAACTGCAGCTGTTATTCTTGTAGTAACTGGAGTTGTTGTTCTTGTAGTAACTATATTTTTTGCTCTGGTGGTAGCTATTGTTGTTGTTGCTGTAGTAAATGCAGCTGTTGTTATTGTAGCAACTTTAGTTATTGTTCTTGTAGTAACTAGAGTTTTTGCTCTTGTATTAACTAAAGTTGAAGTTCTTGTAGTAACTATAGTTGTTGTTGCTGTAGTAACTATAGTTGTTGTAATAGTAACTATGGTTGTTGTTGTAGTAACTTTAGTTATTGTTGTAGTAGTAAATATAGTTATTGTTGTAGTAGTAACAATAGTTACTACAGCAACAACAACAATAGTTACTACAAGAACAACAAATATATTTACTACAAGAACAACAACTCCTATTACTACTATAACAACAACTATATTTACTACAAGAACAACAACAACTATAGTTACTACAAGAACAACAACTATAGTTACTACTACAACAACAACTATAGTTCCTACAAGAACAACAACTATAGTTATTTCAAGAACAACAGCTGCAGTTACTAATACAACAACAACTGTAGTTACTTCAAGAACAACAACCATAGTAACTACAAGAACAACAAATATAGTCACTACTACAACTACAACTATAGTTACTACAAGAACAGCAACTATAGTTACTACTACAACAACAACTATTTTTACTACAAAAACAACAACTCTAGTTACTACAAGAACAAAGCTGCAGTAACTACTATAGAGACAGCTATAGTTGCTACAAGAACAACAAGTATAGTTACTACAAGAACAACAACTGTAGTCACTACAAGAACAACATCTATAGTTACTACAGGAACAACAGCTGCAGTTACTATAATAACAACAACTATAGTTACTACTAAACTAACAACTATAGTTACTAAATAGAAGTAAATAGTAAATATAAGTAGTAAATATAGTTGTTGTTCTTTTAGTAACTGCGACTGTTGTTGCTCTAGTAACTATAGATGTTGTTCTTGTGGTAGCTATAGTAATGTTGTAGTAGTAAATATACTTGTTGTTGTAGTAGTAACTGCAGCTGTAGTTGCTGTAGTAACTATAGTTGTTGTTCTAATAGTAACTTTAGTTATTGTTCTTGATGTAACAATAGTTGTTGCTGTAGTAACTATAGTTGCTGTTCTTGTAGTAACTAAAGTTGTTGCTGTAGTAGTAACTATAGTCGTTCTTGTAGTAGTAGCTATAGTTGTTATTGTAGTAGAAACTGCATCTGTTGTTGCTGTATTAGCTATAATTGTTGATCTTGTAGTAACTATAGTTTTTGTTGTAGAAGTTACTATAATTGTTGTTGTGGTAGTAACTAAAGTTGTTGTTCTTGTAGTAGCTATAGTTGATGTTCTTGTAGTAGCTATAGTTGTTGTTCTTGTAGTAACTATAGTTGTTGTTGTTGTAGTAACTGCAGCTGTTGTTGATGTAGTAACTATAGTTGTTGTTCTAGTAGTAACTATATTTTTCATGTAGTAGTAACTATAGTCGTTGTTCTTGTAGTAACTATAGCTGTTGTTCTTGTAGTAACTAAAGTTGTTGTTGCCGTATTAACTGAGCTGTTGTTCTTGTAGTAACTATTGTTGTTAATCTTTTAGTAACTATAGTTGTTGTTGTAGTAGTAACTATAATAGCTGTTGTTATTGTAGTAGCTTTAGTTGTTGTTGTAGTAGTAACTGCAGCTGTTGTTGCTGTAGTAACTATAGTTGTTGTTCTTGTAGTAACTATAGTTGTTGTTCTTATAGTAACTATAGTTGTTGTTGTAGTCGTAACTCTAGTTGTTGATCTTGTAGTAACTATTGTTGTTGTTCTTGTAGTAACTATAGTTGTTGATCTTGTACTAATTATAGTTATTGTTCTTGTAGTAAATATAGTTGTTGCTGCTATAGAAACTGCAGCTGTTGTTCTTGTAGTAACAATAGTTGTTGTTGCTGTAGTAACTGCAGCTGTTGTTATTGTGGTAACTATAGTTAATTGTAGCAGTAACTATAGTTGTTGTTCTTTTAGTTACTATAGTTTTTGTTCTTGTAGTAACATTAGTTGTTGTTTTTCTAGTAACTATAGTTGTTGTTGTAGTAGTAACTATAGTTGTTGTTGTAGGAGTAACTATAGTAGTTGTTGTATGAGTAACTATAGTTGTTGTTGTAGTAGTAACTGCAGCTGTTGTTCTTGTAGTAACTATAATTGTTGTTCTTGTAGTTACTATAGTTACTGTTCTTGTAGTTACTATAGTTGTTGTTGTAGTAACTGTAGATGTTGTTGCTGAAGTTACTATTGTTATTGTTCTTGTAGTAATTATAGTTGTTGTTCTTGTAGTAATTATAGTGGTTATTGTAGTAGTAACTATAGTTGTTGTAACTATAGTTGTTGTTCTTGTAGTAACTATAGTTGTTGTCCTTGTAGTAATTATAGTGGTTGTTGTAGTAGTAACTATAGTTGTTGTTGTAGTAGTAACTGCAGCTGTTGTTCTTTTAGTTACAATAGTTGTTGTTCTTTTAGTAACTATAGTTTTTGTTCGTGTAGTAACTATAGTTGTTGTTCTTGTAGTAACTATAGTTTTTATTGTAGTAGTAACTATAGATGTTGTTCGTGCAGTAACACTAGTTTTGTTCTTGTAGTAACTATAGTTGTTGTAGTAGTAACTGCAGCTGTTGTTCTTGTAGTAGCTATAGTTAATGTTCTTGAAGTAACTAGAGCTGCTGTTCTTGAAGTAACTAAAGTTGTTGTTGTAGTAGTAACTATAGTTGTTGTTGTAGTACAAACTGCAGCTATTGTTGCTGCAGTAACTATAGTTTTTGTTCTTATAGCTAAAGTTTTTGTTCTTGTAGTAACTATAGATATTGATGTAGAAGTAACTATAGTTGTTGTTTTAGTAGTAACTATAGTTGTTCTTGTAGTAACTATAGTAGTTGTTGTATAAGTAACTGCAGCTGTTGTTCTTTTAGTAACTATAGTTGTTGTTCTTGTAGCTATAGTTGTTGTACTTGTAGTAACTGCAGCTGTTGTTCTTGTAGAAACTATAGTTGTTGTTTTAGTAGTAACTATAGTTATTATTTTAGTAGTAACTATAGTTGTTGTTCTTGTAGTAACTATAATAGTTGTTGTATTAGTAACTGCAGCTGTTGTTCTTTTAGTAACTATAGTTGTTGTTCTTGTAGTAACTATATTTGTTGTTGTTGTAATAGTAACCGCAGCTGTTGTTCTTGTAATAACTATAGATATTGTTCTTGTAGTAACTATAGTTGTTGTTGTATTAGTAACTATAGTTAGTTGTTCTTGTAATAACTATAGTTGTTGTTGTAGTAGAAATTGCTGGTGTTGTTGCTGAAGTAACTATAGTTGTTGTTCTTGTAGTTACTATAGTTGTTGTTCTTGAAGTAACTATAGTTGTTGTTGTAGTAGTAACTATAGTTGTTGTTCTTGTAGTAACTGCAGCTGTTGTTCTTGTAGTAGCTATAGTTGTTGTTTTATTAGTAACTATAGTTGTTGTTCTTGTAGTAACTATAATTGTTGTTGTAGTAGTAACTGTAGCTGTTGTTCTTGTGTAACTATAGTTGTTGTTTTTGTTGTAACTATAGTTTTTATGGAAGAAGTAACTGCCTCTGTTGTTCTTGTAGTAACTATAGTTGTTGATCTTGTAGTTACTGCTGCTATTGTTCTTGTAGTAACTATAATTAGTGTTCTTGTAGTAACAATAGTTGTTGTTGTAGTAGTAACTATAGTTGTTGTTCTTGTAGTAACTATAGTTGTTGTTCTGTAGTAACTGCAGCTGTTGTTCTTGTAGTTACTAGAGTTGTTGTTCTTGTAGTAACTATATTTGTTGTTCTTGTAGAAACTATATTTGTTGTTCTGGTAGTAGCTATTGTTGTTGTTGCTGTAGTAACTGCAGCTGTTGTTATTGTAGTAACTTAAGTTGTTGTTCTTGTAGTTACTAGATTTTTTGCTCTTGTATTAACTTTTGTTGAAGTTCTTGTAGTAACTAAAGTTGTTGTTGCTGTAGTAACTATAGTTGTTGTAATATTAACTATTGTTGTTGTTGTTGTATTAACATTAGTTATTGTTGTAGAAGTTAATATAGTTATTGTTACTACAAGAACAACAAATATAGTTACTACAAGAACATCAAATATAGTTACTACAAGAACAGAACAACAACTCCTGTTACTACTATAACAACAACTATAGTTACTACAAGAACAACAACAACTATAGTTACTACAAGAACAACAACTATAGTTACTACTACAACAACAAATATAGTTCCTACAAGAACAACAACTATATTTACTACAAGAACAACAGTTGCAGTTACTTATACAACAACAACTGTAGTTACTTCAAGAACAACAACCATAGTAATTACAAGAACAACAAATATAGTCACTACTACAACTACAACTATTGTTTCTACAAGAACGGCAACTATAGTAACTACTACAACAACTATTGTTACTACAAGAACAACAACTCTATTTACTACAAGAACAACAGCTGCAGTTACTTCTACAGAGACAGCTATAGTTGCTACAAGAAAAACAAGTATAGGTACTACAAGAACAACAACTGTAGTTACTACAAGTATAGTTACTACAAGAACAACAACTGTAGTCACTACAAGAACAACAACTATAGTTTCTACAGGAACAACAGCTGCAGTTACTATAAGAACAACAACTATAGTTACCACTAACTAACAACTTAAGTTACTAAATAGTAGTAAATAGTAAATATAAGTAGTAAATATAGTTGTTGTTCTTGTAGTAACTGCGACTGTTGTTGCTGTAGTAACTATAGTTGTTGTTCTTGTAGTAGCTATAGTAATGTTGTAGTAGTAACTATACTTGTTGTTGTAGTAGTAACTGCAGCTGTAGTTGCTGTAGTAACTATAGTTGTTGTTCTAATAGTAACTTTAGTTGTTGTTCTTGATGTAACAATAGTTGTTGCTGTAGTAACTATAGTTGTTGTTCTTGTAGTAACTAAAGTTGTTGCTGTAGTAGTAACTATAGTTGTTCTTGTAGTTGTAGCTATAGTTGTTATTGTAGTAGAAACTGCATCTGTTGTTGCTGTATTAGCTATAATTGTTGATCTTGTAGTAACTATAGTTTTTGTTGTAGTAGTAACTATAATTGTTGTTGTGGTAGTAACTAAAGTTGTTGTTCCTGTAGTAGCTATAGTTGTTGTTCTTGTAGTAGCTATAGTTGTTGATCTTGTACTAACTATAGTTGTTGTTGTAGTAGTAACTGCAGCTGTTGTTGCTTTAGTAACTATAGTTGTTGTTCTTGTAGTAAATATTGTTATTGTTCTTGTAGCAACTTTAGTTGTTGTTCTTGTAGTAACTATAGTTGTTGTTGTAGTGGTAATTGCAGCTGTTGTTGCTGTAATTACTTTAGTTGTTGTTCTTGTAGCAACTATAGTTGTTGTTCTTATAGTAACTATAGTTGTTGTTGTAGTAGTAACTTTAGTTGTTGATCTTGTAGTAACTATTGTTGTTGTTCTTGTAGTAACTATAGTTATTGATCTTGTAGTAACTATAGTTGTTGCTGCTGTAGTAACTGCAGCTGTTGTTCTTGTAGTAACTATAGTTGTTGTTGCTGTAGTAACTGCAGCGTTTGTTCTTGTGGTAACTATAGTTAATTGTAGCAGTAACTTTAGTTGTTGTTCTTGTAGTAACTATAGTTGCTGTTCTTGTAATAATTATAGTGGTTGTTGTAGCAGTAAATATAGTTGTTCTTGTAGTTGTAGCTATAGTTGTTATTGTAGTAGAAACTGCATCTGTTGTTGCTGTATTAGCTATAATTTTTGATCTTGTAGTAATTATAGTTTTTGTTGCAGTAGTAACTATAATTGTTGTTGTGGTAGTAACTAAAGTTGTTGTTCCTGTAGTAGCTATAGTTGTTGTTCTTGTAGTAGCTATAGTTGTTGTTCTTGTAGTAACTATAGTTGTTGTTGTTGTAGTAATTGCAGCTGTTGTTGCTGTAGTAACTATAGTTGTTGTTCTTGTAGTAACTATAGTTGTTGATCTTGTACTAACTATAGTTGTTGTTGTAGTAGTAACTACAGCTGTTGTTGCTGTAGTAACTATAGTTGTTGTTCTTGTAGTAAATATTGTTATTGTTCTTGTAGCAACTTTAGTTGTTGTTCTTGTAGTAACTATAGTTGTTGTTGTAGTGGTAATTGCAGCTGTTGTTGCTGTCATTACTATAGTTGTTGTTCTTGTAGCAACTATAGTTGTTGTTCTTATAGTAACTATAGTTGTTGTTGTAGTAGTAACTTTAGTTTTTGATCTTGTAGTAACTATTGTTGTTGTTCTTGTAGTAACTATAGTTATTGATCTTGTAGTAACCATTGTTGTTGCTGCTGTAGTAACTGCAGCTGTTGTTCTTGTAGTAACTATAGTTGTTTTTGCTGTAGTAACTGCAGCTGTTGTTCTTGTGGTAACTATAGTTAATTGTAGCAGTAACTTTAGTTGTTGTTCTTGTAGTAACTATAGTTGCTGTTCTTGTTGTAATTATAGTGGTTGTTGTAGTAGTAACTATAGTTGTTGTAACTATAGTTGTTGTTCTTGTAGTAACTATAGTTGTTGTTTTATTAGTTACTGCAGCTGTTATTCTTGTAGTAACTACAGTTGTTGTTCTTATAGATATAGTTGTTGTTCTTGTAGTAACTATAGTTATTGTTGTAGAAGTAACTATTGTTGTTGTTCTTGTAATAACTATTGTTGTTATTCTTGTAGTAACTATAGTTGTTGTTGTATTAATTACTGCAGCTGTTATTCTTGTATTTACTATAGTTGTTGTTCTTGTAGTAACTATAGTTGTTGTAACAGTACCTATAGTTGTTGTTCTTGTAGTAACTATAGTTGTTGTTCTTGTAGTAACTATAGTTGTTGTTCTTGTAGTAGCTATGGTTTTTGTTCTTGTAGTAACATTAGTTGTTGTTCTTGTAGTAACTATAGTTGTCGTTGTAGTTGTTGTAGGAGTAACTATAGTAGTTGTTGTAGGAGTAACAATAGTTGTTGTTGTAGTAGTAACTGCAGCTGTTGTTCTTGTAGTAACTATAATTGTTGTTCTTGTAGTTACTATAGTTGCTCTTCTTGTAGTTACTATAGTTGTTGTTGTAGTAACTGTAGATGTTGTTGCTGAAGTAACTTTAGTTGTTGTTCTTGTAGTAAATATTGTTATTGTTCTTGTTGCAACTTTAGTTGTTGTTCTTGTAGTAACTATAGTTGTTGTTGTAGTGGTAATTGCAGCTGTTGTTGCTGTAATTACTATAGTTGTTGTTCTTGTAGCAACTATAGTTGTTGTTCTTATAGTAACTATAGTTGTTGTTGTAGTAGTAACTTTAGTTTTTGATCTTGTAGTAACTATTGTTGTTGTTCTTGTAGTAACTATAGTTATTGATCTTGTAGTAACCATTGTTGTTGCTGCTGTAGTAACTGCAGCTGTTGTTCTTGTAGTAACTATAGTTGTTTTTGCTGTAGTAACTGCAGCTGTTGTTCTTGTGGTAACTATAGTTAATTGTAGCAGTAACTTTAGTTGTTGTTCTTGTAGTAACTATAGTTGCTGTTCTTGTTGTAATTATAGTGGTTGTTGTAGTAGTAACTATAGTTGTTGTAACTATAGTTGTTGTTCTTGTAGTAACTATAGTTGTTGTTTTATTAGTTACTGCAGCTGTTATTCTTGTAGTAACTACAGTTGTTGTTCTTATAGATATAGTTGTTGTTCTTGTAGTAACTATAGTTATTGTTGTAGAAGTAACTATTGTTGTTGTTCTTGTAATAACTATTGTTGTTATTCTTGTAGTAACTATAGTTGTTGTTGTATTAATTACTGCAGCTGTTATTCTTGTATTTACTATAGTTGTTGTTCTTGTAGTAACTATAGTTGTTGTAACAGTACCTATAGTTGTTGTTCTTGTAGTAACTATAGTTGTTGTTCTTTTAGTAACTATAGTTGTTGTTCTTGTAGTAGCTATGGTTTTTGTTCTTGTAGTAACATTAGTTGTTGTTCTTGTAGTAACTATAGTTGTCGTTGTAGTTGTTGTAGGAGTAACTATAGTAGTTGTTGTAGGAGTAACAATAGTTGTTGTTGTAGTAGTAACTGCAGCTGTTGTTCTTGTAGTAACTATAATTGTTGTTCTTGTAGTTACTATAGTTGCTCTTCTTGTAGTTACTATAGTTGTTGTTGTAGTAACTGTAGATGTTGTTGCTGAAGTAACTTTAGTTGTTGTTCTTGTAGTAAATATTGTTATTGTTCTTGTTGCAACTTTAGTTGTTGTTCTTGTAGTAACTATAGTTGTTGTTGTAGTGGTAATTGCAGCTGTTGTTGCTGTAATTACTATAGTTGTTGTTCTTGTAGCAACTATAGTTGTTGTTCTTATAGTAACTATAGTTGTTGTTGTAGTAGTAACTTTAGTTTTTGATCTTGTAGTAACTATTGTTGTTGTTCTTGTAGTAACTATAGTTATTGATCTTGTAGTAACTATTGTTGTTGCTGCTGTAGTAACTGCAGCTGTTGTTCTTGTAGTAACTATAGTTGTTTTTGCTGTAGTAACTGCAGCTGTTGTTCTTGTGGTAACTATAGTTAATTGTAGCAGTAACTTAAGTTGTTGTTCTTGTAGTAACTATAGTTGCTGTTCTTGTTGTAATTATAGTGGTTGTTGTAGTAGTAACTATAGTTGTTGTAACTATAGTTGTTGTTCTTGTAGTAACTATAGTTGTTGTTTTATTAGTTACTGCAGCTGTTATTCTTGTAGTAACTACAGTTGTTGTTCTTATTGCTATAGTTGTTGTTCTTGTAGTAACTATAGTTATTGTTGTAGAAGTAACTATTGTTGTTGTTCTTGTAATAACTATTGTTGTTATTCTTGTAGTAACTATAGTTGTTGTTGTATTAATTACTACAGCTGTTATTCTTGTATTTACTATAGTTGTTGTTCTTGTAGTAACTATAGTTGTTGTAACAGTACCTATAGTTGTTGTTCTTGTAGTAACTATAGTTGTTGTTCTTTTAGTAACTATAGTTGTTGTTCTTGTAGTAACTATAGTTGTTGTTCTTGTAGTAGCTATGGTTTTTGTTCTTGTAGTAACATTAGTTGTTGTTCTTGTAGTAACTATAGTTGTCGTTGTAGTGGTTGTAGGAGTAACTATAGTAGTTGTTGTAGGAGTAACAATAGTTGTTGTTGTAGTAGTAACTGCAGCTGTTGTTCTTGTAGTAACTATAATTTTTGTTCTTGTAGTTACTATAGTTGCTGTTCTTGTAGTTACTATAGTTGTTGTTGTAGTAACTGTAGATGTTGTTGCTGAAGTAACTTTAGTTGTTGTTCTTGTAGTAACTATAGTCGTTGTTCTTGTAGTAATTATAGTGGTTGTTGTAGTAGTAACTATAGTTGTTGTAACTATAGTTGTCGTTCTTGTAGTAACTAAAGTTGTTGTTCTTGTAGTAATTATAGTGGTTGTTTTAGTAGTAACTTTAGTTGTTGTTGTAGTAGTAACTGCAGCTGTTGTTCTTGTAGTAACAATAGTTGTTGTTCTTGTAGTAACTATAGTTTTTGTTTGTGTAGTAACTATAGTTGTTGTTCTTGTAGTAACTATAGTTTTTGTTGTAGTAGTAACTATAGTTGTTGTTCGTGCAGTAACACTAGTTTTGTTCTTGTAGTAACTATAGTTGTTGTAGTAGTAACTGCAGCTGTTGTTCTTAAAGTAACTATAGTAAATGTTCTTGCAGTAACTAGAGCTGCTTTTCATGTAGTAACTAAAGTTGTTGTTGTAGTAGTAACTATAGTTGTTGTTGTAGTACAAACTGCAGCTGTTGTTTCTGTAGTAACTATAGTTGTTGTTCTTATAGCTATAGTTGTTGTTCTTGTAGTAACTATAGTTATTGATTTAGAAGTAACTATAGTTGTTGTTCTTGTAGTAACTATAGTTGCTGTTGTAGTAGTAACTGCAGCTATTGTAGTAGTAACTATAGTATTGTTTTTGTAGTAACTTAAGTTGTTGTTGTAGTAGTAACTATAGTTGTTGTAGTACAAACTGCAGCTGTTGTTGCTGTAGTAACTATAGTTGTTGTTCTTATAGCTATAGTTAATGTTCTTGTAGTAACTATAGTTATTTTTGCATTTGTTACTGCAGCTGTTATTCTTGAAGTAACTATAGTTGGTGTTCTTGTAGTAACTAAAGTTGTTGTTGTAGCAGTAACTATAGTTGTTGTTCTCGTAGTAACTATAGTTGTAGTTCTTGTAGTAAGTATAGTTGTTGTAGTAGCAACTGCTGCTGTTGTTGTTCTTGAAGTAAATATAGTTGTTGTTCTTGTAGTAAGTTAAGTTGTTGTAGTAGCAAAAGCAGCTGTTGTTATTGTAGTAACTATAGTTGTTGTTCTTGTTGTAACCAAAGTTGTTGTTGTAGTAGTAACTATAGTTGTTGTTGTAGTACAAACTGCAGCTATTGTTGCTGTAGTAACTTTAGTTGTTGTTCTTGTAGTAACTATAATTGTTGTTCTTAATGTAGTAGTACATATAGTTTGTTGTTCTTGAAGTAACTATAATTGTTGTTCTTGTAGTAAGTATAGTTGTTGTAGTAGCAACTGCAGCTGTTGTTGCTTTTGTAACTATAGTTGTTGTTCTTGTAGTAACTATAGTCGTTGTTGTAGTAGTAACTGCAGTTGTTGTTCTAGTAGTAACTATAGTTGTTTTTGTAGTAGTAACTATAGTTGTTTTACTTGTGGTAACTATAGTTGTTGTTGTAGTAGTAACTGCAGCTGTTGTTCTTGTAGTAACTATAATTGTTGTTCTTAAAGTTACTATAGCTGTTGTTGTAGTAGTTACTATAGTTGTTGTTCTTGAAATAACTATAGTTATTGTTCTTGTAATAACTCTAGTTGTTGTAGTAGAAACTGCCGCTGTGTTTGCTGTAGTAACTATTGTTGTTGTTCTTGAGGTAACTATAGTTGATGTTCTTGTAGTAACTATAGTTGTTAATGCTATAGTAACTGCAGATGTTGTTCTTTTAGAAGCTATAGTTGTTGTTCTTGTAGTAACTATAGTTGTTGTTGTAGTAGTATTTATAGTTGTTGTTGTAGTTACTGTATTAACTATAGTTGCTGTTGTAGTAGTAACTGCAGTTGTTGTTCTAGTAGTAACTATAGTTGTTTATGTAGTAACTATAGTTGTTTTTCTTGTGGTAACTATAGTTGTTGTTGTAGTAGTAACTGCAGCTGTTGTTCTTGTAGTAACTATAATTGTTGTTCTTAAAGTTACTATAGCTGTTGTTGTAGTAGTTACTATAGTTGTTGTTCTTGAAATAACTATAGTTATTGTTCTTGTAGTAACTATAGTTGTTTTAGTAGAAACTGCCGCTGTTTTTGCTGTAGTAACTATAGTTGTTGTTCTTGAGGTAACTATAGTTGTTGTTCTTGTAGTAACTATAGTTGTTAATGCTATAGTAACTGCAGATGTTGTTCTTTTAGAAGCTACAGTTGTTGTTCTTGTAGTAACTATAGTTGTTGTTGTAGTAGTATTTATAGTTGTTGTTGTAGTTACTGTATTAACTATAGTTGTTGTGCTTGTAGTAACTAGTTGTTGTTGAAGTAGTAACTGTAGTTGTTGTTGCTGTAGTAACTATAGTTGTTGTTCTTGTAGTAACTATAGTTGTTGTTGTAGTAGTAACTGCAGCTATTGTAGTAGAAACTATTGTATTGTTTTTATAGTAACTAAAGTTGTTGAAGTAGTAGTAACTATAGTTGTTGTTGTAGTACAAACTGCAGCTGTTGTTGCTGTAGTAAGTTGTTGTTGTTCTTATAGCTATAGTTGTAGTTCTTGTAGTAACTATAGTTATTGTTGTAGAAGTAACTATAGTTGTTGTTCTTGTAGTAACTATAGTTGTTATTCTTGTAGTAACTATAGTTATTGTTGTATTAGTTACTGCCGCTGTTATTCTTGTAGTAACTATAGTTGTTGTTCTTGTAGTAACTATAGTTGCAGTTCTTGTAGTAACTATAGTTGTTATTGTAGAAGTAACTATAGTTGTTGTTGTAGTAGCAACTATAGTTGTTGTTCTTGTAGTAACTATAGTTGTTGTTCTTGTAGTAACTATAGTTGTTGTTGTAGTAGTAACTATAGTTGTTGTTGTAGTAGTAACTATAGTGGTTGCTGTAGTAGAAAGTGCAGCTGTTGTTGCTGAAGTAACTTTAGATGTTGTTCTTGTAGTAACTATTGTTGTTGTTCTTGTAGTAACTTAAGTTGTTGTTGTAGTAGTAACTATAATAGCTGTTGTTCTTGTAGTAACTATAGTTGTTGTTGTAGTAGTAACTATAATAGCTGTTGTTCTTGTAGTAACTATAGTTGTTGTTCTTTTAGTAACTATAGTTGTTGTTGTAGTAGTAACTATAATAGCTGCTGTTCTTGTAGTAACTGCAGCTGTTGTCCTTGTAGTAACTATAGTTGTTGTTGTAGTAGTAATTATAGTTGTTGTTCTTGTAGTAACTTTAGTTGTTGTTCTTGTAGTAACTATAGTTGGTGTAGTAGCAACTGCAGCTGTTGTTGCTGTAGTAACTATACTTGTTGTTCTTTTAGTTACTATAGTTGTTGTTTTTGTAGTAACTTTAGTTGTTGTTGTAGTAACTGCAGATGTTGTTGCTGAAATAACTATAGTTGTTGTTCTTGTAGTAACTGTAGTTGTTGTTGAAGTAGTAACTTTTGTTGTTGCTGTAGTAATTTCAGCTGTTGTTGCTGGTGTAACTTTAGCTGTTGTTCTTGTAGTAACTATAGTTGTTGTTGTAGTAGTTACTGCAGTTGTTGTTATTGTAGTAACTATAGTTGTTGTTGAAGTAGTAAATGCAGCTGTTGTTCTTGTAGCAATTATAGTTGTTGTTCTTGAAGTAACTAAAGTTGTTGTTGTAGTAGTAACTATAGTTGTTGTTCTTGCAGTAACTATAGTTGTTGTTGCTGTAGTTACTGCAGCTGTTGTTCTTGTAGTAACTATAGTTGTTGTTCTGTTAGTAACTATAGTTGTTGTTGTAGTAGTAACTGTTGTTGCTGTTTCTGTAGTAACTATAGTTGTTGTTTTAGTAACTATAGTTGTTGTTGTTGAAGTAATAAATGCAGCTGTTGTTCTTGTAGTAATTATAGTTGTTGTTCTTGTAGTAACTATAGTTGTTGTTGTAGTAGTACCTATAATTGTTGTTCTTGCAGTAACTATAGTTGTTGTTCTTGTAGTTACTATAGTTGTTGCTCCGAACATACCACAGAACAGGTCGACCTGCAGGATCAGTAGTTAAAATGCTCCACATATACCACAGAACAGATCGACCTGCAGGATCAGTAGTTAAATGCTCCCAACTTACCATAGAACAGATCTATTTGCAGGATCAGTAGTTAAAATTATCAAAAAATACCAGAGAACTGGTCTACCTGTAAGATCAGTAGTTAAAATGCTCCAAACATAAAACAGAACAGGTCTACCTGTAAGATCAGTAGTTTAAAAGCTCCAAACAAACCAGAGAACAGATCGACTTGCAGGATCAGACGTTAAAATGCTCCGATTTTACAACAGAAGAGGTCTACCTGTAAGATCAGTAGTTAAAATGCTGCGAACATACCACAGAACAGGTTGACTTGCAGGATCAGATGCTAAAATGCTCCGAACATACCACAGAACAGGTCTACCTGTAAGATCAATAGTCAAAATGCTCTGAACATACCAGAAAACAGATCGACCTGCACGATTAGAGGTTAAAATGCTGCGAACTTACCACAGAACAGGTCTACCTGTAAGATCAGTTGTTAAAATGCTCCAAACATACCACAGAACAGGTCGACCTGCAGAATTAGAGGTAAAAATGCTCCGAACATACCACAGAATAGGTCAACCTGTAAGATCTGTAGTTAAAATGCTCCGAACATACCACAGAACAGGTCGACTTGCAGGATCAGAGATTAAAATGCTCCAAACTTACCACAGAACAACTGGTCAACCTGCAGGATCAGTAGTTAAAATGCTCCGAAATTACCACAGAACAGGTCTCCCTGTAAGATCAGTAGTTAAAATGGTCCGAACATACCACAGAACAGGACGACCTGCAGGATCAGTAGCTAAAATGCTCCGAACATACCACAGAAAATGTCTGCATGTAGTATCGGTATTTAAATGCTCCGAACTTACCACAGAACAGGTCTACCTTAAACATCAGTAGTTAAAATGCTCTGAAAAAACTGCAGAACAGATCGACCTGCACGATCAGAGGTTAAAATGCTTCAAATTTACCACATAGCAGGTCGACCTGTAACAGCAGTAGTTAAAATGCTCGGAACATACCAAAAACAATTCGACCTGCAAGATCAGTAGTTAAAATGCTCCAAACATACCACAGAACAGGTCTACCTGCAGGATTAGTAGTTAAAATGCTACAAACATACCACAGAACAGGTCTACCTGAAAGATCAGTAGTTAAAATGCTCCGAGAATACAACAAAACAGGTCGTCCAGCAGGATCAGAGGTTAAAATGCTCCAAACTTACCACAGAACAGGTCTACCTGTAAGATAAGTTGTTAAAATGCTCAGAACATATGACAGAACAGGTCTACCTGCAGGATTAGTAGTTAAAATGCTACGAACACACCGCAAACAGGTCTACCTGTAAGATCAGTCGTTAAAATACTCAGAACATATCACAGAACAGGTCTACCTGCAGGATTAGTAGTTAAAATGCTACGAACATACCACAAAACAAGTCTACCTGTAAGATCAGTAGTTAAAATGCTCAGAGCATACCACAGAAAAGGTCTAACTGTAAGATTTGTTGTTAAAATGTTCCAAACATACCAGAGAACAGATCAACATGCATGATAAGAGGTTTAAATGCTCCGAACTTACCACAGAAATGTCTACATGTAAGATCAGTAGTCAAAATGTTCCGAACATACCACATAACAGGTCGACCTGCAGGATCAGAGGTTAAAATGCTCCAAATATACCACAGAACAGATCGACCTGCAGGATCAGAGGTTAAAATGCTTCGAACATACCACAGAACAGGTTAAACTGTAAAACCAGTATTTAAATGCTCCGAACATACAACAGAACAGGTCTACCTGTAAGATCAGTAGTTAAAATGCGCCAAACATACCACCAAACAGGTCGACCTGCAGGATCAGTAGTTAAAATGCTCCAAACTTACCACAGAGCAGATCTAATTGCAGGATCAGAAGTAGAAATGGTCTGAACATACCAAAGAACAGGTCGACCAGTAGGATCATAAGTAAAAATGCTCCCATTGTACCATAGAAAAGGTCAACATGCAGGATCAGAAGTGAAAATGCTCTGAACTTACCACAGAATAGGTCTACCTGCAGGATCAGTAGTAAAAATGCATGGAAAGTACCACAGAAAAGGTCTACCTGTAAGATCAGTAGATAAAATGCTCCAAACATACCACAGAACAGGTCGACCTGCAGCATCAGAGGTTAAAATGCTCCAAACATACCACAGAACAGGTCGACCTGCAGGATCAGTATTTAAAATGCTCCGAAATTTCAACAGAACAGGTCTCATTGTAAGATCAGTAGTTAAAATGCTAGGAACATACCAAAGAACAGGACGACCTGCAGGATCAGTAGTTAAAATGCTCCGAACATACCATGGAACTGATCTACCTGAACGATCAAAGGTCAAAATGCTCGAAACTTACCACAGAAAAGGTCTACTTGTAAGTTCAGTAGTTAAAATGTTCTGAACATACCACAGAACAGGTCGACCTGTAGGATCAGTAGTTGAAATGCTCCTAACTTACCACAGAACAGGTGTACCTATAAGATTAGTAGTTAAAATGCTCTGAATAAACCACAGAACAGATCGACCTGCACGATCAGAGGTTAAAATGCTGCAAACTTACCAAAGAATAGGTCGACCTGCAGGATCAGAGGTTAAAATGCTTCGAATTTACCACATAATAGGTCGACCTGTAAGATAAGTTGTTAAAATGCTCCGAATATATCAAAGAACAATTCGACCTGCAGGATCAGTAGTCAAGATGCATCGAGCTTACCTTAGAACAGGTTTACCTGCAAAATCAGTTGTTAAAATGCTCCAAACATACCAAAAAACAGGTCGATCTGTATGACGAGGGGCTAAAATACTCCGAACTTCCCACAGAGCAGGTCTACTTGCTAGATCAGTAGTTAAAATGCAACGAACATACCACAGAACAAGTCTTCCTGCAGGATTAGTAGTTAAAATGCTCCAAACATACCATAGAACAGGTCTACCTGTAAGATTAGTAGTAAAAATGCTCCAAACATACCAAAGAACAGGTCGTCCAGCAGAATCAGAATTTAAAATGCTCAGAACATATCACAGAACAGGTCTACCTACAGGATTAGTAGTTAAAATGCTCCGAACATACCGCAGAACAGGTCTACCTGTAAGATCAGTAGTTAAAATGCTACGAACATACCACAGAACAGGTCGTCCTGCAGGATCAGAGGTTAAAATGCTCTGAACGTACCACAAAACAGCTCTACCTGTAAGATCAGAAGTAAAAATGCTCAGAACATACCACAGAACAGGTCTACCTGTAAGATCAGTAGTTAAAATGTTCCGAACATATCACAGAAAAGGTCTACCTGCAGGATTAGTAGTTAAAATGCTCAGAACATACCACAGAACAGATCTAGCTGTAAGATCAGTAGTTAAAATGCTCTGAAAATACCACAGAACAGGTCGTCCAACAGGATCCGGGTTAAAATGCTCCGAACTTACAGAACAGGTCTACCTGTAAGATCAGTAGTTAAAATGCTCAGAACATACCACAGAACAGGTCTACCTGTTAGATCAGTAGTAAAAATGCTCCGAAGTTACCACAGAACAGGTCTACCTGTAAGATCAGTTGTTGAAATGCTCCGAACATACCACAGAAAAGGTCGTCCAGCAGGATACGGGTTAAATGCTCCGAACTTACAGAACAGGTCTATCTGTAAGATCAATAGTTAAAATGCTCCAAACATACCACAGAACAGGTCTACCTGTAAGATCAGTAGTTAAAATGTTGCGAACATATCACAGAACATGTAGACCTGCAGGATCAGAGGTTAAAATGCTCTGAACTTACAGAACAGGTCTACCTGTTAGATCAGTAGTTAAAATGCTCAAAACATCCCACAGAAAAGGTCGTCCAGTAGGATCCAGGTTAAAATGCTCCGAACTTACAGAACAGGTCTACCTGCAGGATCAGAGGTTAAAATGCTCAGAACATACCACAGAACAGGTCTACCTGTAAGATCAGTAGTTAAAATGCTCAGAGCATATCAGAGGACAGGTCTACTTGTAAAATCAGTAGTAAAAAAGCTCCGAACATACCACAGAACAGGTCTACCTGTAAGATCAGTAGTTAAAATGCTCAGAACATATCACAAAACAGGTCTACCTGTAAGATCAGTAGTTAAAAAGCTCAGAACATACCACAGAACAGGTCTACCTGTAAGATCAGAGGTTAAAATGCTCAGAACATAATACTGAACAGGTCTACCTGTAAGATCAGAGGTTAAAATGCTCCGAACATACAGAACAGGTCTACCTGTAAGATCAGTAGTTAAAATGCTCCAAACATGCCACAGAAAAGGTCGTCCAGCAGGATCCGGGTTAAAATGCTCGGAACATACCACAGAACAGGTCTACTTGTATGATCAGTAGTTAAAATGCTAAGAACATATCACAGAACAGGTCTACCTGTAAGATCAGAAGTTTAAATGCTCCAAACATACCACAGATCAGGTCGTTCAGCAGGATCCGGGTTAAAATGCTCAAAACATATCACAGAACAGGTCAACCTGCAGGATTAGTAGTTGAAATGCTCCGAAAATACCACAGAACAGGTCTACCTGTAAGATCAGAGGTTACAATGTCCAGTACAAATCACAGAACAGGTCTACCTGTAAGATCAGAAGTTAAAATGCTCCAAACATACCACAGAACAGGTCTACCTGTAAGATCAGTAGTTAAAACGTTACGAACATACCACAGAAAAGGTCTACCTGTAAGATCAGCGTTTAAAATGCTCAGATTATATCACAGAACAGGTCTACCTGTGAGATCAGTAGTTGAAATGCTCCGAACATACCACAGAAAAGGTGTACCTGTAAGATTTGTAGTTAAAATGTTCCGAGCATACCAGAGAAAAGGTCTACCTGTAAGATCAGTAGTTAAAATGCTCAGATCATACCACAGAACAGATCTACCTGTAAGATCAGTAGTTAAAATGCTCCGAACATACCACAGAACATGTCTACCTGTAAGATCAGAGGTTAAAATGCTCAGAACATATCACAGAACACGTCTACCTGCAAGATCAGTAGTTAAAATGCTCAGAACATACCACAGAACAGGTCTACCTGTAAGATCAGAGGTTAAAATGCTCCGAACATACAGAACAGGTCTACCTGTAAGATCAGTAGTTAAAATGCTCCGAACTTACAGAACAGGTCTACCTGTAAGATCAGTAGTTAAAATGCTCCGAACATACAGAAAAGGTCGACCTGTAAGATCAGTAGTTAAAATGCTCAGAACATATCATAGAACAGGTCTACCTGCAGGATTAGTAGTTAAAATGCTCAGAACATACCACAAAACAGGTCTACCTGTAAGATCAGTAGTTAAAATGCTCAGAACATATCATAGAACAGGTCTACCTGCAGGATTAGTAGTTAAAATGCTCAGAACATACCACAGAACAGGTCTACCTGTAAGATCAGTAGTTAAAATGCTCCGAACTTACCACAAAACAGGTCTACCTGTAAGATCAGTAGATAAAATGCTCAGAACATATCACAGAACAGGTCTTACTGAAGGATTAGTAGTTAAAATGCTCAGAACATACCACAGAACAGGTCTACCTGTAAGATTAGTAGTTAAAATGCTCCAAAATTACCACAGAACAGGTGTACCTGTAAGATTTGTAGTTAAAATGTTCCGAGCATACCAGAGAACAGATCGACATGCATGATCAGAGGTTAAAATGCTCCAAACTTACCAAAGAACAGGTCTACCTGCAGGATCAGAGGTAAAATGCTTCGAATTTACCACAAAACAGGTCGACCTGTAGGATCGGTAGTTAAAATGCTACGAATATACAACAGAACAGGTCGACCTGCAGGATCAGTAGTTAAAATGCTCCGAACATACCACAGAACAGGTTCACCTGCAAGATCAGTAGTTAAAATGCTCAGAACATACCACATAGCAGGTCAACCTGCAGGCAAAGTAGTTAAATGCTCCGAACTTATCACAGATCAGATCTATTTGCAGGATAAGAAGTTAAAATGCTCTGAACATACCACAGAACAGGTCGACCTGCAGGATCAGTAGTTAAACTGCTCCGAACATACCACAAAACAGCTCTACCTGCAGGATAAGAGGTTAAAATGCTACGAACGTAACATAGAACAGGTCTACCTGTAAGATCAGTAGTTAAAATGCTCCGATCATACAACAGAACAGGTCGACCTGCAGGATCAGAGGTTAAATGCTCTGATTTACCTCAGAACAGGTCTACCTGTAAGATCAGTAGTTAAAATGCTCCGAACATACCACAGAACAGGTCGACATGCAGGATCAGAGTAGTTAAAATGCTCCGAACTTACCACAGAACAGGCAGGATAACAGGTCTACCTGTAAGATCAGCAGTTTAAATGCTCGGAACATACCACAGAACAGGTCGACTTGCAGGATAAGAGACTAAAATGCCACAGAACAGGTCTACCTGTAAGATCAGTAGTTAAAATGCTCCGAACATACCAAAGAACAGATCGACCTGTATGATCAGAGGTTAAGATGCTCCACAGAAAAGGTCTACTTGTAAAATCAGTAGTTAAAATGTTCCGAACATACCACAGAACAGGTCGACCTGCAGGATCAGTAGTCAAAATGCTCGGAACTTACCACAGAAAAGGTCTACCTATAAGATCAGTAGATAAGTTGCTCCGAACATACCAGAGAACAGATCGACGTGCATGATCATAGGTTAAAATGCTCCGATTCTACCGCAGAACAGGTCTACCTGTAAGATCAATAGTTAAAATGATCAAACATACCACAGAACAGGTCGACCTGCAGGATCAGAGTAGTTAAAATGCTCCAAACTTACCACAGAACAGGCGGGAGAACAGGTCTACCTGTAAGATAAGTAGTTTAAATGCTCCGAACATACCAAAGAATAGGTCGACTTGCAGGTTCAGAGGCTAAAATGCTCCGAACATACCAAAGAACAGTTCTACATGTAAGATCAGTAGTAAAAATGCTCCGTACATACCAGAGAACTGATCGACCTGTAAGATCAGGGGTTAAAATTCTCCAAACTTACCACAGAACAGGTCTACTTGCAGGATCAGTAGTTAAAATGCTCCGAACATACCACAGAACAGGTCGACTTGCAGGATCAGAGGCTAAAATCTCCAAACTAACCTTAGAACAGGTCTATCTGTAAGATCAGTAGTTAAAATGCTCCGACAATACCACAGAACAGGTCTACCTGTAAGATCAGTAGATAAGTTGCTCCGAATATACCACATAAATTGTCTACTTGCAGGATTAAATGCTAAAATGCTCCGAACTTACCACAGGATAGGTCTACCTGCAGAATTAGGAGTTAAGTTGCTCCGAACATATCACAAAACAGACCTTCCTGTAAGATCAGTAGTTAAAATGCTCCAAAAAAAACATAAAACAGGTCGACATGCAGAATCAGAGGTTAAAATGCTCAAAACATACCACAGAACATGCCGACTTGCAGGATCAGAGGCTAAAATGATACGAACTTACCACAGAAGAGGTCTACCTGCAGGATCAGTAGTTAAAATGCTCCGAACATACCACAGAACAGGTCGACTTGCAGGATCAGAGGCTAAAATGCTCCAAACTTACCACAGAATAGGTCGACATGCAGGATCAGAGGTTAAAATGCTACGAACTTAACACAGAACAGGTCTACCTGAATGCTCCGAACTTACCACAGAACTAGCGGGAGAACAGGTCTACCTGTAAGATCAGTAGTTAAAATGCTCCGAACATACCAGAGAACAGGTCGACTTGCAGGATCAGAGGCTAAAATGCTCAAAACATACCACAGAACATGCCGACTTGCAGGATCAGAGGCTAAAATGATACGAACTTACCACAAAACAGGTCTACCTGCAGGATTAGTAGTTAAAATGCTCCAAACATACCACAGAACAGGTCTACCTGTAAGATCAGTAGATAAGTTGCTCCGAACATACCAGAGAACAGATCAACCTGCATGATCAGAGGTTAAAATGCTCCAAACTTACCACAGAACATGTCTACCTGTAAGATCAGTAGTTAAAATGCTCCGAACATATCACAGAACAGGTCGACCTGCAGGATCAGAGTAGTTAAAATGCTCGGAACTTACCACAGAACAGGCGGGAGAATAGGTTTACCTGTAAGATCAGTGGTTAAAATGCTCCGAACATACCAGAGAACAGGTCGACTTGCAGGATCAGAGGCTAAAATGCTCGGAACTTACCGCAGAACAGGTCGACATGCAGGATCAGAGGTTAAAATGCTACGAATTTAACACAGAACAGGTCTACCTGAATGCTCTGAACTAAACCACAGAACAGGCGGGAGAACAGGTCTACCTGTAAGATCGGTATTAAAATGCTCGACTTGCAGGATCAGAGGCTCAAATGCTCCGAACATACCACAGAACAGGTCGACCTGAAGAATTAGTAGTTAAAATGCTTAGAACATACCACAGAACAGGTCAACTTGCAGGATCAGAGGCTAAAATGCTCCGAGCTTACCACAGAACAGGTCTACCTGTAAGATCAGTAGTTAAAATGTTCCGAACATACCAGAGATCAGATCGACCTGCATGATCAGAGAAGTTAAAATGCTCCAAACTTACTACAGAACAGACGGAAGAACAGGTCTACCAGTAAGATCAGTAGTCAAAATGCTCCGAGAACAAGTCGACTTGCAGGATCAGAGGCTAAAATGCTCCAAACTTACCACAGAACAGATCGACCTGCACGATCAAAGGTTAAAATGCTCAGAACATACCACAGAACAGGTCGACTTGCAGGATCAGAGGCTAAAATGCTCTGAACTTACCACAGAACATTCCTTATTGTAAGATCAGTAGTTAAAATGCTCCGAACATACCACAGAACAGGTCGACCTGCAGGATCAGAGTAGTTAAAATGCTCCAAACTTACCACAGAACAGACGGAAGAACAGGTCTACCTGTAAGATAAGTAGTTTAAATGCTCTGAACATACCACAGAATAGGTCGACTTGCAGGTTCATATGCTAAAATGCTCCGAACATACCAAAGAACAGTTCTACATGTAAGATCAGTAGTAAAAATGCTTTGCAGGATCAGAGTAGTTAAAAAGCTCGGAACTTACCACAGAACAGGCGGGAGAACAGGTCTACCTGTAAGATCAGTATTAAAATGCTCCGAACATACCAGAGAACAGGTCGACTTGCAGGATCAGAGGTTAAAATGCTACGAACTTAACACAGAACAGGTCTACCTGAATGCTCCGAACTTACCACAGAACTAGCGGGAGAACAGGTCTACCTGTAAGATCAGTAGTTAAAATGCTCCGAACATACCAGAGAACAGGTCGACTTGCAGGATCAGAGGCTCAAATGCTCCGAACATACCACAGAACAGGTCGACCTGAAGGATTAGTAGTTAAAATGCTTCGAACATACCACAGAACAGGTCGACTTGCAGGATCAGAGGCAAAAATGCTCCGAGCTTACCACAGAGCAGGTCTACCTGTAAGATCAGTAGTTTAAATGCTCCGAACCTACCAGAGATCAGATCGACCAGCATGATCAGAGTAGTTAAAATGCTCCGAACTTACCACAGAACAGACGGAAGAACAGGTCTACCAGTAAGATCAGTAGTTAAAATGCTCTGATTATACCAGAGAACAAGTCGACTTGCAGGATCAGAGGCTAAAATGCTCCGAACTTACCACAGAACAGATCGACCTGCACGATCAAAGGTTAAAATGCTCAGAACATACCACAGAACAGGTCGACTTGCAGGATCAGAGGCTAAAATGCTCAGAACTTACCACGGAACAGGTCGACATGCAGGATCAGAGGTTAAAATGCTACGAACTTAACACAGAACAGGTCTACCTGAATGCTCCGAACTTACCACAGAACTAGCGGGAGAACAGGTCTACCTGTAAGATCAGTAGTTAAAATGCTCCGAACATACCAGAGAACAGGTCGACTTGCAGGATCAGAGGCTAAAATGCTCCGAACATACCACAGAACAGGTCGACCTGAAGGATTAGTAGTTAAAATGCTTAAAACATACCACAAAACAGGTCGACTTGCAGGATCAGAGGCAAAAATGCTCCGAGCTTACCACAGAACAGGTCTACCTGTAAGATCAGTAGTTTAAATGCTCCGAACCTACCAGAGATCAGATCGACCTGCATGATCAGAGTAGTTAAAATGCTCCGAACTTACCACAGAACAGACGGAAGAACAGGTCTACCAGTAAGATCAGTAGTTAAAATGCTCCGATTATACCAGAGAACAAGTCGACTTGCAGGATCAGAGGCTAAAATGCTCCGAACTTACCACAAAACAGATCGACCTGCACGATCAAAGGTTAAAATGCTCAGAACATACCACAGAACAGGTCGACTTGCAGGCTCAGAGGCTAAAATGCTCTGCACTTACCATAGAACATTCGTAATTGTAAGATCAGTAGTTAAAATGCTCCGAACATACCACAGAACATGTCGACCTGCAGGATCAGAGTAGTTAAAATGCTCCAAACTTACCACAGAACAGACGGAAGAACAGGTCTACCATTAAGATCAGTAGTTAAAATGCTCCGATTAAACCAGAGAACAAGTCGAATTGCAGGATCAGAGACTAAAATGCTCCGAACTTACCACAGAACAGATCGACCTGCACGATCAGAGGTTAAAATGCTACTGATCTTACAGGTAGACCTGTTCTGTGGTATGTTCGGAGCATTTTTACTACTGATCCTGTAGGGAGACCTGTTCTGTGGTAAGTTTGACGCATTTTAGCCTCTGATCCTGAAAGTCGACCTGTTTGTTGGTATGTTCGGAGCATTTTAACTACTGATCTGACAGGTAGACCTGTTCTGTGGTAAGTTCCGAGCATTTTAACTACTGATCCTGCAGGTCAACCTGTTCTGTGGTATGTTTGGAACATTTTAACTACTGATTTTACAAGAAGACCTTTTCTGTGTAGCATTTTAACCTCTGATCATGCAGGTCCATCTGTTCTCTGGTATATGCTGAGCATTTTAACTACTGATCTTACAGGTAGACCTGATCTGTGGTAACCTCGGATCCTGCAGGTCGACCTGCAGGATCAGTAGTCGAAATGCCCTGAACTTTCCACAGAACAGGCCCACCGGTAAGATCAGTAGTTAAAATGCTCAAAACATATCACAGAACAGGTCGACCTGCATGATCAGAGGCTAAAATGCTCCGAACTAACCACAGAACATGTCTACCTGCAGGATCAGTAGTTAAAATGCTCCGAACATACCACAGAACAGGTATACCTGTAAGATCAGTAGTTGAAATGCTCCGAACATATCACAGAACAGGTCGACCTGCGGGATCAGAGGTTAAAATGCTCCAAACATACCACAGAACAGGTCGACCTGCAGAATCAATATTTGAAATGCTCCGAACTTGCAACAGAACAGGTCTACATGTAAGATCAGTAGTTAAAATTCTCTTAACATAGCACAGAACAGGTAGACCCGCAGGATCAGTGGTTAAAATGCTCCGAACATACCACAGAATGGGACGACCTGCAGGATCAGAGGTTAAAATGCCCTGAACAAACCACATAACAAATCGACCTGCAGGATCTGTGACTATAATAATGCCTCAAAAAAGACACAGATCAGGTCGACCTGTAAGATCGGTAGTTAAAATGCTCTGACTTTACCACAGAGGTAGTCCTACAGGATCAGTAGTTAAAATGCTCCGAACTTACCACAGAACAGGTCTATCTGTAAGATAAGAAGTTACAATGCTCCAAACATACCACAGAACAGGTCGACCTGCAGGATTAGAATTTAAAATGCTCCGAACTAACCAAAGAACAGATCTATTTGCAGGATCAGTAGTTAAAATGCACCAAACATACCACAGAACAGGTCTACCTGTAAGATAAGAAGTTAAAATGCTCGGAACATACCACAGAACAGGTCGACCTGCAGGATTAGAATTTAAAATGCTCCGAACTAACCAAAGAACAGATCTATTTGCAGGATCAGTAGTTAAAATGCACCAAACATACCACAGAACAGGTCTACCTGTAAGATCAGTAGTTAAAATGCTCTGAACATACTAAAGAACAGGTCGACCTGCAGGATCACAGGTCAAAATGCTCCGATTATACCACAGAACAGTGTTTTCCATGATGATACATTGCATTAGCTAGATGGCCCCCATGCGAGCTGAACATTTCTTGTACTTCAACAACAGCAGAATCTAGGGCGAAGATTTGGTACCAGTAAAATGCATTTAAGCCCCCCGGTGGCTTAGGCTGCTGTCCGTTCTAAGGTGGTGGTTCTGTTGTTGTTGACTTTTTGTTAATTGTTACTCCCAATGTGGGAGTCTGTAATTGTTCTATGTTTTGTTGTACGTTACTTTATATCCATTCTAGTATTGCAATTATCTTGATGGGGAAGAGAGAGCTGATTGCTTTGCTTAATTTGTCTTCCTGGTGTCTCGTGATGGTTGAGCGGCTCTTCCTCGCGATGCCACGGGGTTGTCTGCAGTTTGTGATTGTGGTATTTCCTGATCATACTCACTTACTATTTTTACCTGTAAGATCAGTAGTTGTAATGCTCCCAAAATACCACAGAACAGGTCTACCTGTAAGATCAGTAGTTGAATGCTCCGAACATACCACAGAACAGGTCGACTTGCAGGATCAGAGGCTAAAATCCTCAGAACTTACCACAGAACAGGTCTACCTGTAAGATCAGTAGTTAATATGCTCCAAACATACCAGCGAACAGATCGACCTGCATGAACAGAGGTTTAAATGCTCCGAACTAACCAAAGAAAATTTCTGCCTTTAAGATCAGTTGTTAAAATGTTCCGAACATACCAAAGAACTGGTCGACCTGCAGGATCAGTAGTTAAAATGCTCTGAACTTACCACAGAACAGGTCTACCTGAACGATCAGAGGTTAAAATGCTCTGAACTTACAACAGAACAGGTCAACCTAAAAGATCAGTAGTTAAAATGCTCCGAACTTACCAAAGAACAGGTCGACTTGCAGGATCAGAGGCTAAAATGCTCCGACTTACCACAGGATAGGTCTACCTGCAGGATAAGTAGTTAAAATGCTCCAAACATATCACAAAAAAAAACAGGTCGACCTGTAAGATCAGTAGTTAAAATGCTCCGAACATACCACAGAACAGGTCGACTTGCAGGATCAGAGGCTAAAATGCTCCAAACTTACCACAGGATAGGTCTACCTGCAGGATAAGTAGTTAAAATGCTCCGAACATATCACAAAACAAAACAGGTCGACCTGTATGATCAGTAGTTAAAATGCTCCGAACATACCACAGAACAGGTCGACTTGCGGGATCAGAGGCTAAAATGCTCTGAACTTACCACAGGTTAGGTCTACCTGCAGGATAAGTAGTTAAAATGCTCCCAACATATCACAAAACAGGTCTACCTGTAAGATAAGTAGTTGAAATGCTCAGAAAAAAAAACACAGAACAGGTCGACATGCAGAATCAGAAGTTAAAATGCTCAAAACACACCACAAAACATGTCTATCTTTAAGATCAGTAGTTAAAATGCTCGGAACATACCACAGAATAGGTCGACCTGCAGGATCTGTAATTAAAACGCTCCGAACCTACCACAGAAAAGGTCAACATGTAAGAACAATAATTAAAATGCTCATAACATACCAAAGAACAGGTCGACCTGCAGGATCAGTTGTTAAATGCTCCGAACTTACCACAGAACAGGTCTATTTGCAGGATCAGTAGTTAAAATGCTCCAAACATACCACAGAACAGGTCGACCTGCAGGATCAGTAAGTAGAATGCTCAGATTTTACCACAGAACAGGTCGACTTGCAGGATCAGAGGTTCAAATGCTCCAAACATACCACAGCACAAGTCGACCTGCAGGATCAGGGGTTAAAATGCTCCGAACTTACCACAGAACAGGTCTACCGGTAAGATCAGTAAGTAAAATGCTCCAAACATACCACAGAATAGGTAGACCTCTAGGATCAGAGGTTAAAATGCTCCAAACATACCACAGAACAGGTTTATTTGTAAGATCAGTAGTTAAAATGCTCCCAACATACCACAGAACAGGTCGACATGCAGAATCAGAGGTTAAAATGCCCTAAACATACCACAGAACAGGTCTACCTGTAAGATCAGCAGTTGAAATGCTCCGAATATACCACATAACAGGTCGACCTGCAGGATGAGAGGTTAAAATGCTCCTAACTTACCACGGAACAGGTCTACCTGTAAGATCAGCAGGTTGAACTGACGGATCAGAAGTTAAAATGCTCAGAACATACCACTGTAAGATCAGTAGTTAAAATGCTCGGAACATACCACAGAACAGGTCGACCTGCAGGATCAGTAGTTAAAATGCTCGGAACAAGTTACATGACAGGCGGGGCTGCGTGATCATCTGTTAAAATGTTCAGAACAAGCTATATAACAGGCGGGGCTGCTTTACCAACTGTTAAATGCACGGGACAAGTTACATAACAGGCGGGGCGCATGATCATCTGTTAAAATGTTCGGAACAAGTTACTTAACACTCCAGGCTGCGTGATCATCTGTTCAAATGTTTAGAACAGGTAACATAACAGGCGGGGCTGCATGATCATCTGTTAAAATGCACGGAACTAGTTACATAACAGGCCAGGCTGCATGATCATCTGTTTAAATGTTTGGAACAAGTTACATAACAGGCAGGACAGGCCAGGCTGCGTGATCATCTCTTAAGAAACACGGAACGAGTAACATAACTGGCGGGCCTGCGTGATCATCTGTTAAAATGCACGGAACAAGTTACATAACAGGCGGGGCTGTGTGATCGTCTATTAAAATGTTCGGAACAAGTTACTTAACGGGCCAGGCTGCGTGATCAACTGTTAAAATGCACGGAACAAGTTACATAACAGGCGGGGCTGCATGATCATTTGTAAAAACGTTCGGAACAAGCTATATAACAGGCGGGGCTGCGTGATTATCTGTTAAAATGCACGTAACAAGTTACATAATAGGCGGGCTGCATGATCATCTGTTATAATGTTAGGAACAAGGTTTATAACAGGCCAGGCTGCGTGATCATCTATTAAACTGTTCGGAACAAGTTACTTTACGAGCCAGGCTGCGTATTCATCTGTTAATACGCACAGTACAAGTTACATAATGGGCCGGGCTGCATAATCATCTGTTTAAATGGACGGAACAAGTTACATAACAGGCGGGGCTGTGTGATCATCTGTTAAAATGTTCAGAACAAGATACTTAACAGGCCAGGCTGCGTGATCATCTGTTTATTGCTCGGAAAATTTTTTTTAACAGGCCAGGCTGCGTGATCATCTGTTTAAATGTTCGAAACAAGTTACATAATAGGTGGGACTGAGTGATCATCTATTAAAATGTTCGGAACAAGTTACTTAACGGGCCAGGCTGCGTGATCATCTGTTAAAATGCACAGAACAAGTTACATAACAGGCGGGGCTGCATGATCATCTGTTAAAATGGACAGAACAAGTTACAATAACAGGCAAGCTGCGTGATCATCTGTTAAAATGTTCAGAAGAAGATACTATACAGGCCAGGCAGCGTGATCATCTGTTAAAATTGTCGGAGCAAGTTATATAACAGGCGGGCACCGTGATCATCTGTTAAAATGTTAGAAACAAGTTATTTTACAGGCCAGGCTGCGTTATCATCTATTAAAATGTTCAGAACAAGTTACTTAACGGGCCAGGCTGCGTGATCATCAATTAAAATGCACGGAACAAGTTACATAACAAGCGAGGCTGCATGATCATCTGTTAAAATGGACGGAACAAGTAACATAACAGGTGGCGCTGCGTGATCATCTGTTAAAATGTTCAGAACAAGATACTTAACAGGCCAGGCTGCGTGATCGGCTGTTAAAATGTTCGGAACAAGTTACATAACAGGCCAGGCTGCGTGATCATCTGTTAAGATGTTCGGAACAAGTTAAATAACAGGCCGGGCTGTGCGATCATCTGTTAAAGTGTACAGAACAAGTTACATTACAGGCGGGGCTGCGTGATCATCTGTTAAAATGTTTGGAACAAGTTACTTAGCAGGCGGGCCTGCGTGATCATTTCTTAAAATGCACGGAACAAGTTACATAACAGGCGGGGCTGCGTGATCATCTGTAAAAATGTTAGTAACAATTTTTTTAACAGGCCAGGCTGCAATCATCAGTTAAAATGTTCGGAACAAGTTACATAACAGGCGGGGCTGAGTGATCATCTGTTAAAATGCACGAAACATGTTACATAACAGGCGGGACTGCGTGATCATCTGTTATAATGCTCGGAAAAAGTTACATAATAGGCCAGGCTGCGTGATCATATGTTAAAATGCTCAGAACAAGTTACATCTAAGCCGGGCTGCATGATCATCTTTTAAAATGTTTGGAAGAAATTACATAACAGGCGGGGCTGCGTGATCATCTGTTAAAATGTTCGGAACAAATTAAATAACAGGCCGGGCTGCGTGATCATCTGTTAAAATGCACGGAACAAGTTACCTAACAGGCCAGGCTGCGTGATCATCTGTTAAAATGTTCGGAACAAATTAAATAACAGGCCGGGCTGCGTGATCATCTGTTAAAATGCACGGAACAGAACAAGTAACATAACAGGCGGGGCTGCGTGATCATCTATTAAAATGGTCTGAAAAAGTTACTTAACAGGCGAGCTGCGCGATCATCTGTCAAAGTGCACAGAACAAGTTACATAACAGGCGGGGCTGCGTGAACATCTGTTAAAATGCTCGGAACAAGTTACATAACAGGCAGGGCTGCGTGATCATCTGTTAAAATGCAAGGAACAAGTTACATAACAGGCAGGGCTGCGTGATCATCTGTTAAAATGCACGGAACAAGTTACATAAACAGGCGGGGATGCGTGATCATCTGTTAAAATGTTATGAACAAGTTATTTAACAGGCGGGGCTGCGTGATCATCTGTTAAAATGTTCGGAACAAGTTACTTAACAGGCGGGCCTGCGTGATCATTTCTTAAAATGCACGGAACAAGTTACATAACAGGCGGGGCTGCGTGATCATCTGTAAAAATGTTAGTAACAATTTTTTTAACAGGCCAGGCTGCAATCATCAGTTAAAATGTTCGGAACAAGTTACATAACAGGCGGGGCTGAGTGATCATCTGTTAAAATGCACGAAACATGTTACATAACAGGCGGGACTGCGTGATCATCTGTTATAATGCTCGGAAAAAGTTACATAATAGGCCAGGCTGCGTGATCATATGTTAAAATGCTCAGAACAAGTTACATCTAAGCCGGGCTGCATGATCATCTTTTAAAATGTTTGGAAGAAATTACATAACAGGCGGGGCTGCGTGATCATCTGTTAAAATGTTCGGAACAAATTAAATAACAGGCCGGGCTGCGTGATCATCTGTTAAAATGCACGGAACAAGTTACCTAACAGGCGGGGCTGAGTGATCATCTGTGAAAATGTTCGGAACAAGTTACATAACAGGCCAGGCTGCGTGATCATCTGTTAAAATGTTCGGAACAAATTAAATAACAGGCCGGGCTGCGTGATCATCTGTTAAAATGCACGGAACAGAACAAGTAACTTAACAGGCGGGGCTGCGTGATCATCTATTAAAATGGTCTGAAAAAGTTACTTAACAGGCGAGCTGCGCGATCATCTGTCAAAGTGCACAGTACAAGTTACATAACAGGCGGGGCTGCGTGAACATCTGTTAAAATGCTCGGAACAAGTTACATAACAGGCAGGGCTGCGTGATCATCTGTTAAAATGCACGGAACAAGTTACATAAACAGGCGGGGATGCGTGATCATCTGTTAAAATGTTATGAACAAGTTATTTAACAGGCCAGGCTGCGTGATCATCTGTTAAAATGTTCGGAACAAGTTACATAACAGGCGGGGCTGCGTGATAACGGAACAAGTTGCATAAAAGGCGGGGCTGCGTGATCAGCTGTTAAAATGTTCGAAATAAGTTACACAACAGGCTGAGTTTTGTGGTCATCTTTTAAAATGTTCGGAATAAGTTACACAACAGGCCTGGCTGCGTGATCATCTTTTAAAATGCTCGGAATAAGTTACATAACAGGCCGGGCTGCGTTATCAGCTGTTAAAATATAACAGAACAAGTTACATAACAGGCGGGGCTGCGTGATCATCTGTTAAAATGTTCGAAACAAGTAACATAACAGACTGGGCAGCGTGATCATCTGTTAAAATGATCGGAATAAGTTACCCACAATATGATCGCGTCTACCCGGCCTGTCTGCTGAGCCAACTCTGTCTCCATCGGCTGGGAAGACCCAGAGCAAAAGCCAGCCGATGCTTACCCCATTTCCAAGCAAAACATGATAGTGCGCGCCGGCAAGCCCACCCCCCCCCCCCCCCGCCCGCCTGCCAGCCTGGCAACTCTGACTCCTCTGGTCGGAGAGGACCACGGTTGAACACCAGCCAAAAATTACCCCGTTCCCAGGGGAAACATGACCGCGCCCGCCAGCCCGCCACCCGCCTGCCAGCGAGACCCCGGGCGAACACCAGCTGCAGTTTAACGGATCACCCGGACGAAACATGATCATGTCAACCTGGTTTGCCTGCCTCTGACACATTGGCCGGCAAGACCTCGGGCAAAAGCTAGCCAATATTTGTCTGCTTAGGCTGAGAAACTCTTGCGAGGCACAGGTGGGCACCCTCGAGCTTTACAACAACAACAACAACAAAGGAGCCGTTGTGGTGTAGTGGATAAACCGCTTGCCTTGTAAACCAGGGGTCGCAGGTTCGATCCCCGGCTTCACCAGTCTGTCGGATGAGACTTTAAGCCGTGGCCCCGTCTCCATATGACCTTAGCTGTTGGTGGGACGTTAAACACAAACACAACAACAACAACAATTATCTGAATCTCGCGGATTACCTCCACGGACAAGCCATTGTATAACTATTACATAACCGCCTGATGAGAGGAAATTGCTGTCGGAAATGTTAATTTCACCAAATTTATTTTTATTTTTAAAACCCTAGAAAACTGTGATAGAATATTGACACAAAATGATGTAAATTTCAAATTTTAGCTGTTTCACTGAAAATTGGCGACTGCAGTAAACACTGACCAGGCTGCACGTGTACATTAAAGCCTGGTCAGAAATTAAACTTGACAGCATGATCAAACGGCTATGTCTGCCTGCTTGGGCAATTACTCCTTCGCAAGACCCTGGGCAAAAGCCACTCAAAGTTTACCGATTTTCCAAGCGAAACATGATCGCGTCCGCTAGCCCGCCCATTTGCCCACCCGACAACTCTGACCCCTCCCGACGGGGAGACCCCGGGCGAACGCCAGCCGAAGTTAACCCAATTACTGGGCGAAACATCGTTGTTTTAAACATTTTAAAACAACCGGGGACATGGTTATACCATGGGTTGTCCACCTGTACGTGGAGATAATCCACGAGCATTAGCGAGTGGATTATCGTACGTACAGGTGGACAAACATGGTATAACTATTTTATACCACCTACATCAGTGTAAACCTTGCACATCACGAGCTATTTCGTGCTAAAGTTGGTAAGGGTGGTATAAGAGTGCGTATCGAAAAAATAGTTTTCTTATTTCCCAACCAAAACATATATGATGTGGGTACTCAAAAGAACCGTCTCAATGAGACGGTTCTTTTGAGCACCCAACCCAAAACATATGTTAAAACTGATGGGTAAGAAAATATTTACAATTTTATGCTCCAAAATTTTGTTTCTCTAACCCTGTACTAGGCAAGAGTTAAAGTGACGGATCATTCTTTTTTTTAAATGAGCCGTTACACGTGATTTCCAACAATGTGGCATTTCGACACGTGTAGACTGAGACTAGCCAGAGCAAAAGCCGGCCGATGTTTATCCTTTTCCCCAGCAAAACATGATAGTGCGGCCGCTCCCGGGAGTTTGAGGAGGAGGGAGAGGTAGGGTAGGAAGAGGGAGATGGAGGGAGGGGAGGGAGACGGAAAGGAATGGAGGGAGAGAGAGGGGAGGGAGGGAGAGGGAGGGAGAGAAAGGCAATAAGAGAGAGAGGGGGGATAGGGAGGTAGAGAAAGGCAGAGACAGAGAGGAGAGTAAGAGGGAGAGTTTGAGGGAGGGAGAGGTAGATGGAGAGGAAAGGGGAGAGGAAGGCATAGAGATAGGGAGAGAGATGGAGAGAAAGGCAGAGAGAAAGAGGGAGTGAGAGGGAGAGTTTGAGGGAGGGAGAGTTTGAGGGAGGGAGAGGAAGACGGAGAGGAAGGGGAAGAGAGAGGTAGGGAAAAGGGAGGGAGGGGATAGATGTATTAGGAGAGAGGGAGTTGGTTGATGGAGTGAGATGGAGAGGGATGAGAGGGAGGGATGAAGCTGGAGATGGAGGCATGAGGGATGGGGAGGGAGAGGGAGGGATGAAGCTGGAGATGGAGGCATAGGGAGGGGATGGATAGGAAGGTTCGTTCCTGTGACGTTTGGCGAAATTACACGTTGTTGCAAGCAAATTAGCGACTGAGACACTGAGGGAGGGACGAGAGAGGGGGAAGGGAGAGGAAGATGGAGAGAGAGGAAGGAAGGGATTGAGAGAGAGAGAGAGAGAGAGAGAGAGAGAGGGGGGGAGAGGGTGAGGGGAGAGAAGGGGGAGTGGAGGGAGAGGAAGGATAGTTCCTGTAAATTTTGTCGAAATTCTACGTTGCAAGCAAAATGTCGACTGAGACACAAAGGGCCAAACGAGAGAGAGGAAGGGGGATTGAGGGGGAGGGAGGGACGGAGAGGGAAAATGAGATAGAGGAAGAGAGAGGGGTGGGGAGAAGGAGAAAGGGCTGGTAGGGGAGGGAGGGGGAGAGGGAGGGAGAGGGGGTGAGAGGGAGAGATATAGTGGGATGAGAGACAGAGGGAGAGAGACAGAGGGGAGAGAGACAGAGGGAGAGGAAGAGGAGGAGAGGGAGGGAGTGGGAGAGAGAGAGAGAGAGAGAGGGAGTGGAGAGGAAGAGGAACTGGGAGATGGAGGAAGGGATGGAAGGGGGGGGGGGAGAGGGAGTGAGAGGGGGAGGGGGGAGAGACAGAGGGAGAGAGATAGAGAGGTGAAAGACAGAGGGAGAGAAACAGAGGGGAGACAGAGGGAGAGGAAGAGGGAGAGAAATGGGGGAGAGAAAGAGATACAGAAGGAATGAAAGAGAAGGAGTGGAGAGGAAGAGGAACTGGGAGACAGAGGAAGGGAGGAAGGTGGAGAGGGAAAGAGAGGGAGGTGAGGGAGAGAGACAGAGGAAGAGAGATAGAGGGAGTGGAGAGGAAGAGGAACTGGGAGACAGAGGAAGCGATGAAAGGTGGAGGGAGGGGTAGAGGGAGAGATAGAGGGGGAGAGGGAGATAGACAGTGGAGAGAGATAGAGGGAAGAGAGAGAGGGAGTGAAGAGGAACCGGGGGAGCAGAGGAAGTGATGGAGGGGAGGGAGAAAGGGGGAGATGGAGAGACACAGAGGTAGAGAGATAGAGGGGAGAGAGAGACGGAGGGAGAGAGAGAGGGAGTGGAGAGGAAGAGGAACCTGGAGACAGAGGAAGAGATGGAAGGGGAGGGAGGGGGAGAGTGAGATAGGGAGAGAGCTAAAGGGAGTGGAGGGGAAGAGGAACCGGGAGACGGAGGAGGGGATGGAAGGGGAGGGAGGGGAGAGGGAGATAGAGGGGGGAGAGGAAGAGAGACAGAGGGAGGGAGAGAGGGGTGGAGAGGAAGAGGAAGGGTGAGAAGGAGGAAGGGATAGAAGGGAGAGAGGGGAGAGAGAGATAGAGGGGGGAGAAGGAGATAGATAGAGGGGGAGAGGGAGAGAGGGAGTGGAGAGGAAGAGGAAGGGGGAGACGGAGGAAGGGATAGAAGGGGAGAGAGGGTGAGAGGTGGAGGAAGGGGGAGAAAGAGAGACAGAGCGAGAGAGATCTAGGGAGTGGAGAGGAAGAGGAACTGGGAGACAGAGGAAGGGATGAAAGGGGAAGGGCGGAGAAAAGAGGGAGTGAGAGACGGGGGGAGGGAAAGAGATTGAGCGAGTGGAGAGGAAAAGGAACTGGGAGACAGAGGAAGGGATGAAAGGGGGAGGGAGGGGGAGAGGGAGAGAGGGGAGAAAGGGAGACAGACAGGGGTAGAGAAAGAGGTGAGAGAGAGACGGAGGGAGAGAGAAGGACCTGGAGACAGAGGAAGGGAGGGAGGGGGAGAGGGAGAGAGAGAGGAAGATAGGGAGAGAGGTAGAGGGAGTGGAGAGGAAGAGGAACCGGGAGACAGAGAAAGGGATGGAAGGGTAGGGAGCGGTGAGGGAGGGAGTGGGGGTTAGAGGGAGAGAGAAGGGGGAGAAAGAAAGAGGGGTGAGAGACAGAGGGTGGGAGACAGACTGAACTAGGAGACGGAGGAAGGGATGGAAGGGGAGGGAGGGGAGAGGGAGTGAGAGGGGAAGAAAGAGAGACAGAGGGAGAGAGATAGAGGGGTGAGAGACAGAGGGAGAGGAACATAGGGGAGAGAGACGGAGGAATCCTCCCCCCCCCCCCCTCTCATACTCTCTCCCAGCTTGAGGCTTGTGCCGCTCGCTTTAAGGCTTCAGTTTTCAGTGCCCTTCCCCCCCCCCCATAAACAAACACTGTGATTGTATCGATTCCTGAAACACAGATTGGACCTGGTTGGATCAATAAACAAGCATGAGAAACCCTGGTGACCGCCATATTGTACCACGTTTTGGCCCCTGCAGGTTGGCACCCTACAAGGGATGAAAATTTCATTGAAAAAATATTAAAATACAATGTCCGTTTTTCTAAGCCACAACAGTAAACTAAATCAACAAAAGCAGTGAGATGTTTTGTTTGAGATGTCACTCACTGAATTGTAATTACAGCAAATCATACAAGTTTCATGCTGAAAGCACACCTATAATGGAAACTTTCTATGAAGTCTATTTTAGTAACGAATATTGAATGGGAAAAACCCCACAGCCCATGCGACATGCAGTTATATTGACTGGGCGGATATGCATCTGTGCCAATCAGAAGATGTTTATTTATAGATTATATAATGCTTATTATTGACCAATCACTTTACAACTTAAATACTGTGCTGAGCTTCCACCCACCTTTTCCGCCAATCACCGTCCACTTGCCCATCCAATCAAATCCTGCCATTAGTCTGGTACTCGGCGTCTATTTGTCTACGAAAAGTAGACGTCAGGCACAACCGTAAAATGGTCGCCTACACAGATTGAAAACAAAATGGCTGCTCGCTGTACAAAGCATATGGAGCTCTGACAAAATCCGTGATTGCGATTGACAGAGGCCGGGCAAAATGTAGGCATTCATGCTGATATTTCACCCAACTCATACAGATTTAGAAAATATCTATCTTGATATTTTGCCGTGAGTATTTATTCTATTTTTTGCGAGAATATGTACTTGGTTACTCGTTGTCAAAAAGTTGCTGTAGAAAGGTAATTTGAGGTCAGACAAAATCACCATTAGACGCTTACAGCAGCCCGGCATTCTACCGGCACTACTAAGCCTATATCTGTATATTTCAACCAACTGTTACAGATTTCGAAAAAATACATCTCCATTGTATATTATTCCAAATTTCTGAGAGAAAATTTGGCTAACAACAAGCCTAGAGTAGATGGGCAATTTGGGGTCAGAGAAAATCCCAATAATGCACTAACAGGAACCCGGCATTTTATCGGCACTAAGCTGATAGTTCAACCAAATGAATGATACAGATTTAGAAAAAAATGCCGTGAATATTTAATCTAAATTTATGAGCAAACTTGGGGGGGGGGGGGGGGTCTGGCAAAATTCCCCTATTAGCCAGCCTTTAACCCCACTAAGCTAATAGTTCACTATAGATTGATTTAGAAACTATCCACCTTGATAAAATATTGTGAATATTTTAAATTTATGAGAGAAAACTGAGTCAGGACTGGGCTTCACAATAAAAATATCCACAATATCCTATCAAAAGACATTATCAAACCTAGCTACAATGAGTCGGTTGGCACCGATGATACCCCTGCTTAGAGCAGATAATACGGTTTTGACCGGGGGACTAGGTGCCTTGTAATTAAAACTGAATAGTCGCTGTATGCAGGGCTGTGGAAATACCATGCCTGACTTATCCGACCTGATCCCATTTCATTCAGGACAAGTTGAAAATTTCTATTTACTTGTCCGTGGACAAGTACAAATGTATTAAGTTAATACAATTCTGTATTTCATATTTTGATTAATTATTACGAGCTCACATCTTGCATTCGGAAAACAGTGTGGATCCTGATCAGCTGGCCACTTTAGAAGCCAGCTGATCTGGATCTACACTGTTTACAAGAGAAGCCAGCTGATCAGGATCCATTCTGTTTGCAAGAGTTGATATATAATATATCTGGTTCCATACTGTTTTTGAAAGAATAAATTGCTTAAGCACAGTACGGTATAAGCTAATTTGTTCTTTCGGACAAGTAAAATTGTCTATGGACAACTACATTTTGGCTATAATGGCACTGGGTCTGATAGTGACTAAAGCAGACTAGACATAGACCGTAGTAATAATTTAATGTCTCTTAACAGTAATCAGGGCCGTCGTCGGCTTTAAAAAAGTGATACGGCCATGAAACGTCGTAGGAATTTTCCGAGTGTCGAAGGCACAAGGAGGCCAGACTGGTCCCTCTAGAGAGGGTGTTTGGGGGTCCTCGCCCAAGAAAATTTCTGAATTCAAGATGTCTGTAGAAGCGGTTCAAATGAATTTTGTGGCCATTTTTTCGTGTGAAAACAAGTGGTAGAATGTTTGACTCGAGACCGAGGGGCCGCGAGTTCAAGCCTCACCGGCCTCACTGCGTTGTGGTCTTTGAGCAATACACATTTATCCTAGCTTAGTACTGGTTCAACCAAGAAAGAACCGTCCCTACATAACTGATAGATTGTTGATGGGACGTAAAGAATCAAATCAAACAATCAAAAAACAATCATATAGGATGAAGTTAAACTATGTAGGGGAGACCGGGGCTAGCTCGGCTGGTAACTCAGACAAACACCCTGGAATAGGATCAGACTGACAAAAGTTGGGACGCCGGGGTTGGGACTGCTCCTTACCCACGGGGTATCTAAACAGGCTACAAACAATTTGGAGACACAAAGTCCGACCTGGTGCGGTTCTGATTTGTTTGACTATACATAGGCCTACAGCTGCCACCACTGGCATGCGCGGATCCAGGAATTTTTGCCAGAGGGAGGGGGGGGGGGGGTCCATGCCTGACTGTCAGAAAACAGCTCTGACAGGTTTTTTTTTTTGGTTTTTTTTTTATTAGTCCTCAACTTATTTTACAGTTTTACAGAGGGTGTCCAATGGTCATTTCAAAGAAAACTATAATTTTTGGGTCAAACATTTTCCAGGGGGGGGGGGGGGGGTCCAACTTTTTCCTGGAGGGGTTCAAATGCTAATTTCTATAGAAACCCATATGTAACTTTGGATTTTCCAGGGGGGGGGGAGGGGGTCCTGACCCCCTATCCCGCTCTGGATCCGCACACTACATTGGCTGTCACCCAGGCCCGACAGAATGCAGTTTCGGATATACTTCAATACTTGCGATAATAAGAGTTATCTGTCTTAGTTGTTTTGGCGCCCTTTTCGTGAAAGTCACGTTATTGTGCAGCTGAATAAAACTTCTGTTTTCACCAGGTCTAGCGCTCAGCATGGAGATCGTCCTTGATCTCATCAACCTGGGAATGGGGAAAGAAGAAGAACCAGACCAGTCAGCGCAAACAACGTCAACTGTAGTGAGAAATTAATGAAGAGACGGAGCCCCTGCCTGAGCCCGTCATGCCACCGTCTGGTAAGATTGTCTTAAATTTCAAGCACTAGTTGCCTGCCAAACAGGGCAAACTCAGATCATACTGCTTTTTCAACTGATTGTGAAGTTTTCTTCAGCCTAATCGGAATCTGGACAGTTCACTGACAAGACAGTTCACCGACAAACATTTTGAAGAAAGTTCACTGACGGAATTGAAGACCATTCATTGACAACTTTTACATTGTATTTTATTGAAGCCAGCTGATCTGGATCTGCTTTGTTTACACATTCTAAAATAAATAAATCTGGGCTGAGCCAGACCTGGCCTAGAGGTTATAAAACTTTAGTTCGTTCTCAAACTTGACTGGAGTTAATTCATATTCAAATAATAATAATGAAAAGACGTAGCCACCGTGTGGTAAAGTATACGAAAACTGTTCTTAAACTTCAAACACTAGTTGCCTGCCACTAGTTGCCTGGACTTACATCTTTTCTGTTCTCTGTATGCATAAGGCTTCATCCATGTTTTATAAGGTTTCACCCCTGTATGTAGTGTATAAGGTTTCGCACTTGTATGTACAACCTATTTTCGACTGCTGCCCAATTTCGACCACCTATTACTTTGCTTCACAAAAATTTTAAAAGTCTGAATTTTGCAACTGTAGTGGTATCATTGTTTACAAGAGGGATAGGCAAGTTCAGTAGCAGTTTACTTTCAGCTTTGGTAGTTAAGTGTTAACCATTAATAAACATTGTATTAGAGGACCCTGTTTTCTTTAACTTTTTCTCATTACCATATTACCTGCTTGTTTTCATGGCTACAGTTTCTAAATGTTTGATACAAAATTCATATTTTATACATCTGCATGATGAACTGTGTTGTCTTTGACCATTGTTGCCAATTAATATTGTGCCAGGATATAAAGTTTCATTTCTGTATGCATATGGTTTGACTTGGTTTTACCCTTGTATGTACATGTATATAAGGAAGGTTTCACCCCCCTCCTTTATGTATAAGGTTTCGCCCTTGTATGTATGCACTTGAGTTTATAATGCAACACTGGATAAACATCAAAGTTAATGTAATGTCAGAAATAGTTTGTGGTCAATTATTAGTCTTCACATTTCATTGGATGATGTGCAGCTTTATGTGGCTTGCTTTTCTCAAAGGGGTACGTGCATTAAGAGGCTATTTTGGCCCCCCTATGAGGTCAAAAAATAAAAGTTGCTCTTCACAAATTTCTTCTAATTAGTTTATTAGAACAATAGCCAAAGTGTAAGAGTCTGGCATTGATTCGACTTTTACCGTTGCTATGGTAACAAAAATGGTCGCCAAAGTAGGATGAAAATAGGAAAATGACAATTTTGGAGCAAATTTGAGACATGTGACAGAGGAATTAATATAGAGCACAAGCAAATACCAAAAACATATTTTAACAGATGATGAGAATTATCACGGCACACAATATTTTAAAAGGTTTTTTTTTGGTATTTGCTTGTGCTGATATCTAATTCTTAGAAAATCGGTCTCCAAAAGCCTCAAATTTGGCCTAAAATGGTAATTTCTCTATTTTAAGCCTATTTTGTTGGCCATTTTGGTTACTATAGCAACCGGTACAAGTAAAATAAATGCCAGAATTTTACACTTGGGCAATTCTTCTAATAAACCAATAAGATGAAATTAGTGAAAAGCAACTTTCAGTTTTTGACTCTAGAGGGGGCCGAAATAGCCCCTTAATGCACGTACCCCTTTGAGACTGTTAGAATACTTATTTAGGTGTTCACTTGGGAGGTATATCATCGGATATATAATTGGAAATCAGCCTTTACAGATTTGCTCACACATGGCCATAAAACTAAGACGCAATATTGAACTCATTGCTTTCCACTATATTTACATATATTATAAATATCTAAAATATAGGAATTATTTATTTCATTTTACCATATCTAATCATGTCAACTTTTTTTTTGTTTTTAATGCCTTTCATGTTACTATGGACGGTTGCTAAAATCTAAAGATTCATGAAAGGCTTAGTTTGAAAATGTAAATATTTATGGTATATCTTTCTGTTTCAGGTGGAGATGAGCCAAAACCATATCCAGATGAGCCAGGTATGTATTGTTAGTGAAAGGGATACTTACCAATATCAGTGAATATTGTTCCACTTTGGGACAATAGCCCTAAAGTGCCCCTGTTTGAGGCAATACCCACATATATCAGTGTAAAAACCCTATATTGTCCCTGTGTGTGACAATAGACACAAATGGGAGCGCAATGGCTCAGTGGTAGAATGCTTGACTTGAGAACGAGGGGCTGCGGGTTTGAGCCTCACAGGCGTCACTGTGCTGTGTCCTTGAGGAAGAAGAATCATCCTAGCTTAGAACTGGTTCAACCCAGGAAGAACCGTTGCTCACAATGCGATAAACCAGACATATAAAAAAATTCCTTGCTTGACTACAGGAACAAACAGGACTTCATCTTCCTCAACTGACTCTTAAAATGGTGACATTAGCAGCAACCTCTTATAATATTTTTTTATCTTTCCACATAAGTCCTGTTCTACCTTAAACAATATTTGATTTCTTTTATATACATACGCGCAGACGCGCATACTGGTCAGAGCCTTAGCTAGTCGCGTAAATATTCTATGACTGTTAAGCTACTGACCAAACATAATTTGGAGTTTCTTAACTTAACAGGAGGCTGCACAGGCTCGTCGGAGTCTACACTTGTCAAAATGGCACATTTTTAGAAATCACATGTCACCGCTCATTTTTTTCAGGTTGTTACAATAGAACAGAAAGTGGGAACTATGACGTTCCAGTGTTTTCTACCATGAAGGGGGAAGTATGTGACCTCTGGTTTAATCATCAAAATGGCGAATACAATCATAATGACAATCTGTGCAGAAATCCAGAACCAGAGCATTTTGAACGACCATGGTGTTTCAATCAACATGGAAAACGTCGCGTTTGTGATGTTCCTGAATGTGGTAGGTTAATTAATTAACCCTTTATGCATTAATGAATGTTTCCTTCATGTTTGATACAGTAAACTCGGGATGGTCCATTGTTTATATCAATGGGTCATATGATATTATATTCAAGTAAAATTGACAAGTTAAACGAGACTTAACAGATGTTAATTCTGTTAATTCTACCGAGAATCACATGAGTGTATTTATGGGCTTTGTCTTGGAAAATTAAGGGATTGCTTCGAATCTTTGGCTTGAAGCAGTGAAATTCATACCCCAAATACTCTTCTTATTGACTTGACGACTAAAGAAACCTTAACAGTTTTGTTTGTTTCTAACTCATTAATAACAAATGGGCTTGTCGCAAGAAACCTGTCTTCGGATGTTTGCGAATAATAAAGGCCCAGACCAGCCTGAGCATCCGCAGAGTCTGATCAGTACCTTTGTTATTGACTTTTTAGAAAGCACAATGTCTATGTCGTTTTGCGATCTATCAGAAAGTGGGAGTCCATAACAGAATTCCTACAGAAACTGTTTTATGATTTTTCAAAGGGAGGGGGTGAGACCATCTGTCCTGCTCTGGATCCACCTATGATTTGATATTGTTGAAACCAACAAGCAATTGTTGTGCATGCTAGATTGTTTAATAGAGTCTTCTATAAAAGGTGTATACCTTTATGGGATTCTCTTTGCCCCCTGGGTAATTTTGCATGTTTTTTGTCCTCTGTTGATTTGTTTCAAAATCAACTTTTTTCTAAAATTTCTTCAAGTAATATCATCAGAATGTCAAATAGTTTGGAACCAGACCAGAACCTAACAACTCTCAGTCCTTGTCTAAGTCCAAACTGATTACACAGATTATCAGCAGACCACACAAGTAAGCAAAGAGTTAATTTGTTGCAGAGAGTGCCATCGACTGCTTGACGTTGTCTTTCTCTATATGACCAATCGACAGTACTTAAGATGTGTAGTAATTGGTAATAAAAAAGTGTCAGTTTATTTGTCTTCTGTTGCACTAATTAAGATTTGATTACCATATTTCCCTAACCTACCCATAGTGCCAAAATAAAACGGCTGCTAATTATACGTAGTTTACAGTTGTGAGTGGAATGCTGGATTGATGTGTTTGCTTAATTAGCAAATTGTAATTGAAATATATTTTTTTATTTATCATTTCAGCTGTTGATGAGCCAGAACGTAAGTCAATATAGCAAACGTTTTTGATTATAAATTGGGATTTTATTCTTGTTCATCATTTGTAACATTCGTTTTGGTGTTCAAAAGGATTATCTCAGCGAGACAGTTCATTTGAGTACACACATAATATGGGAAACACATTGCATCAGTGGTAGAGTGCTTAACTCAACATTGAGGGGTTGCAGCTTAGAGTGTCAATGGCAGCACCATGTTTTTTCATTTAGCAAGACACAATTCAGTTGCTAAGTTCTGGTTCAGAAAGGCTAATCCCAACAGTACTGATAAAATGTTAAAGTCAATCAAACAAAAAACCAAATAATATGTCTTAAGTCAAGTCACAAATTTCTTGATGATGCTACCAATGGCATAATGTCACAAGCAGGAAGCACTCAGTTTCATGTATCATATGAGAAGTAGGTGTTTTTTGAATGGTACAGTACCATATTTTAACTCACTTAACCCATAGGCTCAAGGTGAGCTGTTGTGATTTTTTAATGTTCGTCCTCCACCACCCGTGGTCTGTCAACAATTTGACATAAACAACATCTCCTTAAACCACCATATGGATTGTCACCAAACTTCACAGAAATGAACCTTGGATGGTCTCTTTTCTAAGTTGCTCTAAGAATGTTATTCCATCGTCAAAAACTTATAGTCAGATTTTAAGATATTTTGGTATATATGGTAATCAATAATTCTTTAAATTATTTGATTGGTTGAAAAACATGACCACCAGGGGATGTGACCAGTTTTTTCCTATGTTGATAAAGAGTCTAGAGAAAAATTTAAAACTTTTCTAGTCTGAAACCAAATAGAAATGTTGTAAGGAAGACAACACTTGCATAAGTTGTTGTCTTTGACTTACTGGTGGGTATGCTGTTTAGTGGTGAAAAGTAAATATAGAATTAACTCCCATAGAAATCACTTGGCACATGACTGATGTGAATGGTGATAATAGCTCAAAGTATTCCAAAGTGGCAAACTGGTCAGCAGAATTCAAACGTGGGCAATTCTCCTTAGAAAATGACCCAAGTCTAGGTTGCCCTGCTGATGTCATCAGCCAGGAGATGATCGACCAAGCTAAAATGCTTGTGCTAAGCGTTTGTGAATCAAAGTTGCCAAACTTCAAAGTTCTGTTGCTGTAACTTTTATCTTGATTTATTTGGATTAGCCTTTGTAAAATAATTGAAACCAAGCCACAAGGTTATAAATTCTTTTCATGCTCATCAAGCTGAAGTTTTCACACTTAAAAAGTGATTAGAAATATTTTAACGTCATTTCCTTTTTTCATAAATATAATACTTGTTATCCTGTATTATTGAATTTATTAAAATCGATGCAAAAAAGCGATACAAATCAATAATACATGAGCACACATGTAAGGTGCTCTATGCATACAATTCTAATGCACTTGATTTTGTAACGCAATGTCTGATTGGATAACGTCAAAAATGTGCGACAGTATATCCTGTGATATACTGTCGGAAATAGTTTATGTCATTAATTACATCACATCTCGTTGAATGGCGTGTGACTTTATGCGCCTTCCAACATACCAATTCGAGAGGAAAATGCAGAAGTGCATTAGAATGGGAGTAACCATATTCCAAATTTTCATTTGGGGAGGTATATCGTCGGTTATACGTTTGGAAATCACGTTTTACGGCTCTGCTCGGGCGTCGCAGTAAAACTAAATGTCGGACCGTATATCCGACGATATACCTCCCCATATGAAAACTTTGAATACAGTTATCCCCTAATTCACCACTTTCTAATTTGCTTTCTAATTGGTTTCACTTTTGTTTTGCAGCAGAAAAAGCTCAATGCAAAATCTCATCCAACCTAAAACCTTGTGAGTTAGAAATTATATTGGACGGAAATTGTTTTTACAAAGGGAAGACTAACGTGGGCTGTGATTTTGATCTAACACAAAAAGATAGAGAGACTTACGAAGTGTGGACAGAAGGTAGTGGTGCTGTGGAGTTAGATTTTATGAATGATGAAAAAAAGTAAGTGTATGTCATAATAACCAGTCTGGGGGCACTGCTATGGTTGTCCATAACACACTTTTGTTACGATAAGCCATAACACTTTAATTCACCATAACAGACTATTTAAATGTTCACTGCTAGATGGCACCCTGAAAAGTGTGATGGAGCACTATAACGTTTATTGTTTCTAGTGTGTTGGTAGACAATTACATAGGTATCAAATCTCTAGTACTTTTCTCTTACCTAACTCATAGAAAAAGTTCAGTTACTTACCAACTTAAGTGTCCACCTCTTAGAACAAGCATTGTGATAGTTAAATAAAAAAAAGCAGAGAGATTTTAGTGCTTTTCTCTAACGAAATAAGAAACAAATACATCTCTATTTTACCCTGAAAATTAAGCCATGTTTCTTGAATCATTTACCAGTATGCTAACCTTTTCATGTTTTTTTATCAAAAACCAATCACTCCAGACGTCTATATGAGCCTCAAAGTGCTCTTGGCAGTGCCATTTTTCAGTTTCTATAGGGTGTGCCCCAAAATGTCTACTTTTAAGATTTAATGAAAAATGGTAGCTTAATGAAGGTCTTAAGTGTTGCAGAATGCTCACCTTGTAGCATTCTGCAATACTTTTGATCTGAATTAAGCGATGATAGGTAATGCAAAAAATTTGCAGTTCATTTTGAGTGGCCACTCCAGACAGGTTTTACTGTATGGTCACTTTTTATGGAAGGGGTATAGCAAATTTGTACAGTGCACATAAAATCATCAGTTGAGAAAAGCAAAAATTTAGTGTAAAATTGTGAATATTTTCAAATCTATTGTAACATTTGTTTTGGGGTGCTTAAAAGAATTGTCTTTTAGAGACAATATTTTTGATTACCTTTAACATATGTGTTGGCTGAAAAGATATTTTTTTAATTGCATACAAGAAGGTTATTGTTTCAAATAACTGTAATATAACATAGTTCACTTCTTTTTCAGATGGACAGACCAGAAGTGTGGCATCACGGTTGAAGTTGGATTTGACAAAGCTACTATTAAATTTCCAATGTGTCAAATGTGCTCTGTACTTATACATGAAGAACACCTGGCCAACCCCAGTCCAGATGATCAATGCCCTGGACTGCCTGGATATCATGTTCCATAAGACACACAATAAGGATAAATCTGATAATGACAAAATAATGGCTACCATTGACGTCATAATAATGCAAGCAAATCTTTAGACAGATCTATGAGTTTTCTGAAAATGTTATCTAGGCCCGTCAACGTTTGTTTTTGTCATAAAAAATGTCATCTGTTTTTACATCTGCTGCATACTTTATCATGGAAGTAAACACTATGGCCTATAAACTCCAGCCTACTGCTGCAATTGTTGCAAATAGTTTAGACCCAGATCAGGTGCAAACACTTTGGATCCAGATCAGACAGGTCGGACATTTTGGATCCAAACTGTTTGACTCCGTGTTGTGTTCCTATAAACTTCAGCCCAAGATCAAGCCCAAAAAGTTTGGATCCAGTGTGGCCCTATAAACTACTGCTGCATATTTTATCATGGAAGCAAAACTATGGCCTATACAATTCAGTCTACTGCTGCAGTTGTTTGCAAATAGTTTGGACCTAGATCAGGCCCAAAGAGTTTGTCAAACCTGATCTGGATCCAAACTGTATGACATTGGGTTGTGTACCTGGAATAATATATTTAAAAAATTGGGGTTTTTGGACTGGACTAAAAGTAAAATTTATCACGTGACGTCGCCTCTGGGAGTGATATAACGCCATGCAATAAAATCGATAAACCACTAGTGTTTTGCAGATTAGTAGCATTACAAATGATGACCATTATAACGTTGCATAAAATATGACCAAATCTTGATGGCTTTATCCTAAAATGTGATTTTAAGTAATTGTGTTGTCATGTAGAAAATAGAATCTAATATTGACTGCTCCTTTATGATTGAATTCTCTAAACTCGTTGCGAATAAAAGAGAAAATGCTCGACAAGCCTCATATTTCATCTCTTTTCCTCGTTTAATTATATCAATAATACAGGAGCACTCGTGTAAGATCCGCTATATGCTTGATTATGACGTTGATGTTAGTATTGGATAGAAGCAATACACAGTGTCAACCTTGTTCACCATGAAAAAAAAACATTACAAAGGTGTTGTCTGCAGATGTCGTCTGCTGCATGTGTTTATGTTGACACTGTCATAACAGACGACTTTTGATCAAATGTCTCCATGTGAAATGTCAGATCTGGTTCCACACTATTCAAAGTGTTATCCCTTGGAGTGCAAATCGGGCCTTCTTTGGCAGACAACTTATTTTGTGACATCGCTGATTGATTTTAGAAAAAATAACGCATGCTTTTTTAATGAGAATGGTCTGCCAACAGACCATTCTCATTAAATAACCTGCCTTATTTGTTATTTTTGAAAATGCAGCAACATTCGAAATTGTTTTCTTCTGTATTCTATAATTTATAGGTGGTGTTTTATTGGTTAACATATCTATTACTTCTTTCCAACCAAAGTTGATAGCCAAGCAACTATGAAAATGGTACCTACACCACATACTTAAAATGCATCTCCAAGCGAGAAAACCTTTTTTTGGAGGTTTGCGAACAACAAAGGTGCAGACCAGCTTGTGCATCCGCACAGTCTGATCAGCGCCTTTTTCATTTGCTTTTATGGAAAGAAAAATATATAAGCTTAGTATAAGCGAAATTTCAATTTTAAGCTAGTCTCTGTAGCTGAGAAGACTGGTTTGAGTCTGGCTTTGTAGAAAATCCAAAAGACAGGTTTTCCCGCATCATTAATCATTCTTTAACTCTTTGCCTCCTAGTGTTGTCTGCTGATAACGTTTGCAAACCATTAGGATTCAGACCAGCCCCAACATTTTGTCGCGCCTGCTCTGGATCCAAACTGTTTGACCCACTAATGGTATTTCTAAAATATTGTTTTCAAAATCGTTGATTTTGAAAAATAAAATCTAAAAGAAAAAATCAGCAGACGACAAATAGTTAAAAAGGCGCATAGGGCAGCTATCAATAGGCGCTTGAAGTTTATTTTTGGTATCAGCCTATAGTTACTTTCATTCTTTCATTCTCTGGATTTGTGAACGTGCAGACTCAGGCAAGATCAAACAAGATCTGCAGGCTCGCCTGAGCCTTCGCTAATCGCCATTGGCATAAGTACCATTTTCATATCAGTTGGCCTTTTAGCATTTGTCAGTTTAAAAATCATTGCAAAATCGGTTGTTTCTTATGTATATGTTGTATTTGATGAATGACCATATTTTCCCTTAATTAATGCACAATTCTTAATTAACCCATTTTTTTAAAACAAAAAAGGACCGACAGTTTTCAGATTCAACTAGACAATTTAACCATTCTGAAGGCAAAAGTGTTTTATGACTGTTGTATCGTGATAAAGTCACTCAGGTGTAGATAAACACATATTTTAAGCGTAAAATTGTTAATATTTTCTTACCCATCAATTTTAACATATGTTTTGGTTGCTCAAAAGAACCGTCGCATTGAGTACCCACGTCATATGTTTTGGTTGAGAAATAAGAACATTCAATTTTCGTTACACACTCTTCACTAAAGTCATGAAGTCAGACTGGCTTTAACTTGGGTGTACTTTTTTGAGTGCAATGTGCATTACTTAGGGAGAATAAGGTTTCTAGGAAACCTAAAATACTTAAAGTTATGTGTTGACCACCTTTAAAGCATATGGCAATATGGTAGATGTACTCAATATCTAACACTTGTTGCCGGCCACAAAGGCCTAGACAGACATCTTAGTATTTTTGGTTTTCAGTGTACTGATATAGTAACTTGTTATTTCTGTTATATCTTAAAATCTATTCTAATTTCTATTGTTGTTATTATTATTATTAATGTTGTTATATATGCAACTACTGTTAAATTTTGACCTTAGACTGATCAAAGATTGGATGAGTTTACTCACAAGCATGTGACAGGTTACATAGATAGTAACAGTTTGTCTCTAGACATATACATCTGCTGTTTACACTATCAACGTTCAACTGCAAAGAAAACACTGTTATTTCATCCAATTTCCATATCTCCTGGTACACCATTGGACTCGTCTAGCCTTTGATCCGTCTAAGGGCAAAATTAACCATTATCATTATTATTATTATTATTATTAATGTTATTATTAGTATTAATCATGTTGTTGTGATAGTTATTGTTATCGTATGAGCCTTAACATGACCAAACCTGTCTCCAGGGTTTCTGACAAAGATTCAACACAGTCTTCTCAGCTGCAGAGACTAGCTACAACAGTGAAATTTTGCTTGCAGCCAGTTTTGATATGATACTTTCCAATAAGCGTCTAAAAATGGCGCTGATTAGACTGTAAGGATGCACAGGCCGGACAGCGCATTTGTTGTTCCCGAACCCTGACAACAGGTTTCCTCACGCCGTGGCCTATTTAGTGGTAGCTAATTCTGTGATTGTTCTTTGTTGATTTATGTTTATATTTGAGTCATGTCGGGAGTAAACTTAGTTTGGTTGTATGCAAATAGTAAATATGCAGATGGGCCTGCACATCTGCTCAATTCTGATCAGGTGCATTAAACTTTTTATCCTTAAAGCACGTGTAAACATGCATCTGACAATGTTGTCTCCTTTGGTCAGCTGTTACATATAACGTAAGAATACAGTCAAACAGTGTGGACCCAGATCAGACTGCTCCAACAGGAGTAGTCTGATCTGGGTCTTCACTGTTTGTCTCAGAGGCTTCTGAAACTGTTATCTGTTGGCAAATCAGACGACTTTTTGTTATCGTTGATTTAAGAGGTTACCTTTATAAGTGTCGTTTGCATGGGACATTTGCGAACAGCACATACCCAGATCAGTCATAACAACATGTTGTGTCTGACCAGGGTCTTCACTGGTTGCTCTGTGATTCCATAAATAGAAAGATCACAACAACCCTTGAATTGAAAATGGCCTCATCCCATGAATAGAATGCCATGACAGCGGCTTAAATAATATTTTCCAATGCTCCATGCATATTTTCATGATTTAAGTGTGTCTGTGAAGCTGCATGGGCTGGTTTGTGCATGACTAGGTTAGGTTTACTTTTAATAAGGCTTATTGTGTGGTTATGGTAATTATTATCGGCCTGGCACTATATCTGCAACAGTCATGTTAGTCACTTAAGCAGGTGATCAATACAGAAAAATGTGATATATTTCTTAACCTTCAGTTAAAACATGTGTTTTGGGTGCTCAAAAGAAACGTCTCCTTGAGACGGTTCTTTTGAGTACCCACAACATGTTTTGGTTGAGAAGTATGCTGATTCACATAAATGTCTGGCTAAGCATGCAAGTAGGTTCATAAACTGACCAAGGAGTGATGCCACTTTTTTCCTCAAAAAATAAAGGGAGCAGCACACAAGTCATAATTCAAATAGACACATACTGTAGATAATTAGGGTTTTAGAGGTCTGAACTTTAGAATAAAACTTCGTCTTCCATTCAGAAGCAAAGGCTCTTGAGAGAATACACATACAAAGGCTGTCCCAGTAGATCATGGACTTGGCTTATGGCTTAGTGTATAAAAATAACTTATGTACAAGCTCCCAATTTTCAAAAACTCATTTGAGCGTGTCTTGTTCGATGATGTGATAAGTACCCAAATCTTGTGTGCCTCCCAAATGTCTTGAATAGCACCCTAATAGCATTGCTGATATGCAGACCATCTGTCCTTAACGAAATATTATAGGTCATAGAGTGCCAGGCTGTGTTTAAGTATTATGTACATGTATTAATGTTAGAATTGTTGTATTTTGAAATCACTGTTATGTATTTTTGTAACATGTAGAAGCATGTCTCGACGAATCCTGTCTTATATATCCAGACCCAATGCAAGCATTTGGTCCAGTAGACGATTCCACAGCAAGAATGTATCTTATAATAATTACTTAAAATAATTTGTAAACAAAATACCACACACCCAATCAGGGTTCAGTCTTTTTACTTGCATATACTGGCCTGATGAATATATTCATTGACGATCATGTGTCACATTGGTATTTTCTTGTATTTAAATGATGTCTATCAAGTGTTTTGTGTTACACTTGTATAGGCTTAGCTAGCATTACGTGGTTACACACGTGCATAATAAAAGTGTACACGTTCAAGGGAAAACAGGTAAAGTAGCAATAGCATTTTTCAATATCTTAAAGGACTGCTCTGACTCTCAGAGGGGTGACATTTCTTTCCTTTAAGAGAAGTTTCCATTTTTTAAAGTAATGTAATTGACAATAATTACTGCAAATTTCAGTAGTCTCTTTTTGATTTGCGTAGCTGCTTCAGGGTTCTGGCTATGCTATTGATTTGACAGAAAACCACCAGTTTGCACATACTAATTTTCTGTCTGATGATTACAAAACGTGTTGACTTTTTGTCTTGAATTTCACAGCACATGTGCACAATTTTGTTTGCGCAAGTTCAGTCATAACTAATCACAAGACAGGAATCACCCTGACTTGCCTCTTTTTGAGCCACATTGAGGAAGAACAACGAATACCAGGGGGCACCAGAAATCGTCCCTTATGATACAGTTCATTTATACCAGGGCCCATTCCTAGGGACCTCAAAGAAAGCGGTTTAAACAATATATGCCTAGTGTCCTTTTTGTGGGACAAAGGCACACAGTACATACCCAGATCAGGGTCATCACTGTTTGCTTACAGAATATTCTATATGAAATTGAATAAAAAGATACCAGCTATAAACAACCCTTAAAACAAAAATGGACTGGTCTAATTGGTAAGAGTTGGAAATTTCATTAAGATAAAATAGATTAAAGGGACTGCATTGTATTATTCTTCTCATTGTGGTTTAAACTTTTTGTGGGCTGAAACTTGGTTATATATATTATTTGAAACAAAAAAAATGAACATCATATTTTTTTTCATCATGTTTTTTTATCATTACTGTACATAAGAGGAATATTTCTATTTATGTTGTAGTCTATTTTTGTGGGGCTTGTGTAATGTTAAAATCTTTAGAAAATGGCAGGATTGTGCAATAAGTTTTCTTTATCATTAAATCTTATTTTATCATTGATTTGGTTTTTGTCTTTTCTTAAATGTCCTGCTGTTGTATGTAGACACACAGAGGTAGCATACATTGTATTCATCTACACAAAAATGTTTAAACATGAAAATACTGAGTTATGCAATTCAAAAATGACTATGAATTTGGCAGCCTTTCAATCATTAGCAAAGACACTGTCTTTTTATAGTAATTGCTATTCGCCTACACAATATTAGGACCCTTCAGAAGTATGTCGAAACAAGCATTTACCATAAATTGACTGTGCAGTAATGACAGAATTGTTCCATTTGGTTTACATACAATGTTTCAGCGCTCATTTAAAATGTATTTGGAATATTGACTTCTGTTTGTCTGAGGGAATAAAAAAGGGATATATCAATTTTAGTTGTATCTTTATTATTGAATTGCCTTATTTAATATTGTAGGGTTATAGCACTGATCTCTGTGAATATTGTCCCGACTCGTGATATTGAAGGATGATAGCTTTTGAGTGTTTGTTGATATGCCGACAGTATTTGCTGATATCAATGCCATAACACTTTTAGTTGGTTAAAATCTTGGTGAGCATGACCAGGGACTGCCACAATCACAGACTGCAGACCAACTCAGCATCATAATCAAGAGACACAGAATACAGTCAGCCACATCACAATTAACCATTTATTTCATAGAAAAACCTTTTAATGCTTTTGAAAACAGAGCGGAGCCAGATCAGGCAGCTCTTGTAAGAGCTGCCTGATCAGGGTCTACTCTGTTTGCTTGTGAAATATGATATATTTAATCCTACACATGTGGACCTGACAAGTAATTTCTTTGTTCTATTAACCAACATGAATGTTTCTTCAAATTATCTGAATTATTCAAAGTGGACGGAACCTAGCATGAATATTCATGAAGGAAAGGGTTAAAGTAAAGAACAAAGTCCTGTCTGTCTTTGTAAGATGATTGTTAAACTAGAAAGGACACATACAATTACACTGAAAACAAGGACCCAGTACAAAACTCCTGCATACAATGGTAGTAACAATAAACAATGATATAACAACAGCATAATTACCCCTTTTGAACAGACAGTAGCGTCACTGCGTTGTGGTCTTTGAGCAAGACACATTTATCCTAGCTTAGTACTGGTTCAACGCAGGAAGACCCGTCCCTGTTTAACAAAGATTGTTTATGGGACGTTAAGAATCAAATCAAACAAACAAAACAATGAAAACAAGTACACAACACAAAACACCTGCATACACTGGGAGTATCAACGGTCAATGATAGAATATCAGCATAACCGCCCCTTTAGAACGGACAGTAGCATATGCCACATAAGGTTTTAAATGCATTTTACCTGCGAAACATTCTCACTTGATCCTGCTGTTGTTGATGCGGGCCTCAAACGAGACAAAATATTGAGCATGATCAGGAAATACCACAATCATAACTGCTATAAATATCCCATAAGGTTAAAATCAAGGAATATCTTATTTTTTCTGTGATTAAGATTGTATGAGCAATTGAAACGAGTTTTATAATCTTGAGGTTACAAAGCTTTTTCCATGCTCAACTCAGCTGAGTATAAAATAAATATGATCAAAATATACTAGATGGCTCAAGACTTATGGCAATTTTTACAAACTGCCACAGGCAGATGGACTCCCTCAGTGACTTTACCGCATACCTGTGGGTCATACAATCAGTAAAAAAACAGTTGTGAATTTATTGGCTGTACGACTATGCCATCTCTTTCAATTATGTTGTCTGTGAGTTGGGCGAGACCACCATCAAAGTAAATCTTAGCAACATCGCCCGCTCAACATACAACCTCTGGCCACCATCGTCCCACCAGCTAACACCATTTATACCACCTTTACCAACTTTAGCATGGAGTAACACTTGATGTGCAAGGTCTACACTGATGTAGGTGGCATACAATAGTTATACCATTTTTGTCCACCTGTACGTAAGATAATCCACTCGCTAAAGCTCGTGGATTATCTCCACGTACAGGCGGACAACCCATTTTATAATTATTACTTAAATGCCCACTTTAAGGTGTCTTCTGGAAATGGTATCAATCTGCAATTTCATCATAGCAAATTACGACTGTCACAATCACAGACTGCAGACCATCTCACAGCATCATAAACAAGAGACACAGAACACAGTCAGTCACAGCATAATTAACCATTTATTTCAAAGAAACACCTTTTAACGCTTTTGCAAACAGAGCAGACCCAGATAGGGCAGCTCTTGTAAGAGCTGCCTGATCAGGGTCTTCTCTGCTTGCTTATGAAATATGATATATTTGATCCTACACAAGTGGGCCTGACAAGTTATTTCTTTGTTCTATTTATCAACATGAAAGTTTCTTCAGCTCATTTGAATTATTCAAAGTGGATGGAGCCTAGCATTAATATTCATGAAGGAAAGGGTTAAAGTAAAGAACAAAGCCCTTTCTGGCTTTGTAAGATGATTGCTTAACTAGAAAGGACACATACAATTACACTGAAAATAAGGACTTAAAACGAAACTCTGCATACATTGGTAGTAACAACAAACAATGATATAACAACAGCATAATCACCCCTTTAGAACGGTCAGTAGCATATACCACATAAGGTTTTAAATGCATTTTACCTGCCAAACATTCTCCCTTGATTCTGCTGTTGTTAATGCGGGCCTCAAACGAGACAAAATAGTGAGTATGATCAGGAAATATCACAATCATAAACTGCTGACAAACCCATGGCACCGCGAGGAAGAGCCACACAACAATCACGAGACACCAGCAAGACAAACCAAGCAAAGCAACCAGCTCTCTCTTTCCCATCAAGATGATTGCAAAACTAGAATGGACATAAAGTAACGTGCAACTAAACATAGATTGATTACAGACTCCCACAATGGGATTAACAATAAACAAGGAACCGACAACAACAGAACCACCACCTTAGAACTGACAGCAGCCTCTAGCCACAGGGGGCTTAAATGTATTTTACTGGTACCACATATTTACCCTAGATTCTGCCAATGTTGAAGAACAAGAAATGATCAGCTCACACGAAGGCCTTGGGGCTATCAAAGTTTTTTTCGTGCTAAATTCAAATCAAATTAGCATGAACTTTGTCATGCACTTTAATTTTAAAATGTTGGCATTTTAACATTTATCAGCAAGATAAATAACCCATAGAGTTAAAATCAAGAAATGTCTTATATTTTCTGTGTTTAAGATTTTGTAAGCAATTGAAATTTCTTTCTCAGTTGAGCTGAGCATGAAAATGAGTTTTATAATCTCAAGGCTAGGCCATAAGGTTATACAACTTTTTTCCATGCTCAAGTAGCTGATCACAAAAATTATCCTGCTCCTAAATATTAAAATGCCAACAATTGTTGGCATTTTAAAATTTATTAGCATGACAAATACAACATCTGATAGTTTGAAAGCAAGAAAAGTCAATATTTTCAGCATTTTGTCGTTAAGAGATGTTGAAATTTCATGCTCCATTGAGTTGAGCATGAGAAAAGTTTTATAATCTGAGGGCCATTACTAAACGTACAATTCCAACACACAAGGGCACCAAGAACAAAAAGAGCAAGAAGAGAATCGTCGACCTTAAAAAGATAACAGCCATTGGCACCCATGGCTTAAGTATATAACAGAGCACATGAGATGTAGGTACTTATTACATACGTCAGTAGCAAAGACTCAGAGGTCCCTGCACGAATAAGAGAGTACAAGTATGACAAGGAAATGCTTCAATCACCACGGGTTTATGTAAACGAAATGTTTGAGAGTAAAATTGTAAATATTTTCTCACACATCAGTTTAAACATATATTTTCGCTGCTTTATAAACGAACCATTGGGTGCGTAAAAGAACCGTCTCGTTAAGATGGTTCTTTTGATCACCCACAACATAAATTTCGGTTGAGAAATAAGAAAATTAAATGTTGATTTTTGTAGGGCTTCATACTTGGAATGACAAGCCTGCATTCACAGAGCACATATCAATTGATGAAATTGCAATGAATAGAAACTAACAAAGTAGCAACAGATATAAATAATAATATTAGACCCCCCACCTCGCCCTCCCGCCTCAAAAGGACACCAGTCAAAGCCACTCAGGGCTTAACTAAGTAGTAGTTGTTAATGCTGTTGTTGTAATTTTGCTGTTAGTGGTTGTTGTTGGTACTGTTGTTGTTGTTTTTGCATTAAATATGGTTGTAATTGCTGTAAAAATTACAATTGTTGTTTTGTTGTTGTTGTGTTGTTGCTGTTTTGATGCTGTTCTTGTTGTTGTTGTACTAAAAGCTACTGTAGTAGGTGTTTTGTAGTAACTATTGTTGTTGATGTTAATGCTGTTGCTTTGCTGTTGTTGTTGTTTTGTTGTAAGTAATAGTAGTTGTTGTTGTTTATGTTGTTTTTTGCTACTGCGGATGCTGTTGAAAATACAGTAATTGTTGTTGTTGTTGTTGTTTTTTGTCGTTGTTGTATGTTGTTGTTGTTAGCTACATTGTTGCTGTTGTTGTTGTAGTAGTAACTGCAGCTGTTGTTGCTGTAGTAGCTATAGTTGTTGTTCTTGTAATTACTATAGCTGTTGGTGTGCTAGAAACTTAGGTTGCAGGTTTTGTTATAGTATTTATAGTTCTTGTTGATGTTGTTAATGTTTTTGTTGCTGTTGTTGTTATTTTTGTTGTTGTTGTTGTTTTTTGTGTTAATGATATTGCTTGTATCAGCTACTGTGTTATTCTTGTTACTGTTGTTGTTTTTGTTGATAACGCTGTTTTTGTTGTTGTAACTGCAGTTGTTGTTGCTGTAGTAATAATAATTTTTGCTGATGTTGTAAAAACAACAGGCTATGTGTAGGTGTTTTGGTAGCCAAACGTGTAGATGTAGTTGTTGTTGTTGTTGTTTTGTTGCTGTTTTGTTGTAACTCGACTTTAGTTGTTGTTATTAATGTTATTGTTGTTATTTTGCTGTTGTTATTTTGTTTTTGGTAGTGTCCTTGTTGATTTTGATATTGTTGTGTTGTTGTTGCCAGTAGAAGTAGTTGTTGTTTGTGTTTTTTTGTAATGTAACTATAAATGTAGTAATTTATGCAGTGAATATGGTTATTATTGCTGTAATAACAACAGTGTTCTTGTTGTTGTTGTTGTTGTTGTTGTTGTTGTTGTTGTTGTAAGTAGTAGTAGTAGTTTGATCAGTAAATATGGTTGTAATTGCTGTAATAACTGCATTGTTGTTGTTGTTTTGCTGCTGTTGTTCTTGTACTTGAAATTACAGTTGTAGATGTTGTTGTTGTTGTTGTTGTTGTACTAGAAATTACAGTTGTAGATGATGTTGTTTTTGTTGTTGTTGTAAGTAGTAGTAGTAGTAGTTTGAGCAGTAAATATGGTTGTAATTGCTGTAATAACTACATTGTTGTTGTTTTGCTGCTGTTGTTCTTGTACTTGAAATTACAGTTGTAGATGTTGTTGTTGTTGTTGTTGTAATAGAAATTACAGTTGTAGATGTTGTAGTGACCATTGTTGTTGTTGTTGTTTATTTGTTGTTGTTGTTGTTGCTGTTCTAGAAAGAACAGTAGTAGGTGTTGCAGTAGTAACTATTGTTGTTGTTGTTTCGATGTCATTTTTTTTGTTGTATGCTGTAACTATAGTTGTTTTGTTGTTTGTGTTGTTTTTGTAAGTAGTAGTAGTTGATGTTGGTGATGTTGTTATGACTATAAATTAAGTCTTTTTTGCAGTAAATATGGTTGTAATTGTTGAAGTAACTACAGTTGTTATTTTGTTTCTGTTGATCTGTTGTTGATTATGTTGTTAATGTTTTGCTGTTGTTATTGTTGTTGTTTTGTTGTAAAAGTATTTGTTGTTGTTAATGCTGTTGTTGTAATTTTGTTGTTAGTGGTAGTTGTTGTTGTTGGTATTGTTGTTTTTGCATTAAATATGGTCGTAATTGCTGTAAAAGCTACAATTGTTGTTGTTTTTTTGTTGTTGTTGTTATTTTGTAGCTGTTTTGATGTTGTTCTTGTTGTTGTTGTACTAGAAGCTACTGTAGTAGGTGTTTTTGTAGTTACTATTTTTGTTGATTTTAATACTGTTGCTTTGCTGTTGGTGTTGTTGTTTTGTTGTAAGTAATAGTAGTTGTTGTTGTTGGTATTGTTGTTGTTTTTTTGCAGTAGATATGATTGTAATTGCTGTAAAAACTATAATAAGTGTTGCTGTTGTTGTTATGTTGTTTATGTTGTTGTTAATATTGTCGTTTTGTTGTTGTTTTGTTGTATGTAGTAGTTGCTGTTTTTGGTATTATTGTTTTTGTTTTTGCAGTAATATGGTTGTAATTGCTTTAAAAACGAAAATTGTTGTTGTTGTTGTTGTTGTTGTTGTAATAGAAACTACTGTAGTTTGTGTTGTTGAAGCAACTATTGTTGCTGTTGTTGTTGTTGTAAAAGCTGTTTTTTGCTGTTGTTGTTGTTTTGTTTTAAGTAGTAGTTGTTGTTGTTGATTGTATTGTTGTTGTTAGTTTTGAAGTCAGTATGCTTAGAATTGCTGTGAAATCTACAATTGAAGTTATTGTTTCGATGTTGTTGTTTTTTTGTTGTTGTTGTACTAGAAACTACATAAATAGGTGTTGTTGTAGTAACTATTGGTGCTGTAGTTTTTGTTGTTGTTGTTGTTAATGCTGTTGTTGTTGTTGTTTTTGTAGTATATATGGTTGTTATTGCTGTAAAAACTACAATTGCTGTTGTTGTTTTTCTATTGTTGTTGTTTTGTTAATGTTGTTGTTTTGCAGCTGCTGTTGTTGCTATTGCTGTACTAGAAACAACAGTGGTTGGTTTTGTTGTAATAACTATTGTTGTTGTTTCGCTGTTGCTGTTGATTGTAAGATTTTATTGTTGTGATTGTTGTTATAATTGTTGTTGTTGTTGTTGTTGTTGTTGTTAGTAGTAGTAGTTTTATGGGTGTTGTTGTGTTGTAGTAGTTTTTATTGGTTTTTTTATTAACTACAGTTATTGTTGTTGTTGTTGCTGCTGTTGTTGTTGTTAAGCTGTACTTGTTTATGTACTAGAAACTTCAGTTTTAGATGCTGTAGTAACCATTGCTGTTGTTGTTTTCTTGTTGTTTCATTGTTGTCGCTGTTCTAGAAACTAAAGTAGAAGATGTTGTTGTAGTAACTATTGTTGTTGTTGTAACTATATTTATTTTGGTACTGGTGTTGTTTTTGTAAGTAGTAATAGTAGTTGTTGTTGTTAATGTTGTAACTATAAACTTAGTTGTTTTTGCAATAAATATGGTTGCTATTACTGTATTAACTACAGTTGTTGTTTTATGCTGTTGTTGCTGTTGTTTTGTTGTTGTTGATGTTAATGTTGTTGCTTTGCTGTTGTTATTATTGTTTTGTTCTAAGAAGTAGTTGTTGTTGGTGTTGTTGTTGTTTTTGCAGTAAATATGGTTGCAATTGCTGTAAAAACTACAATTTTTGTTTTTGTTTTGTCGTTGTTTATGCTGTTGTTTTGATGTTGTTTTTGTTGCTGTTGGTGTTGTTGTTTTGTTGTAAGTAATAGTTGTTGTTGTTTGTGTTGTTGTTGTTGTAATAATATGGTTGTATTTGCTGAAAAAACTACAATTGTCGTTGTTTGTTTTGTTGCTGTTTTGTTGCTGTTGTACTAGAAACTACTGCAGTATGTGTTGTTGTAGTAACTATTGTTTTTGTTGTTTCGATGTTGTTGTTGTTGATGATGTTGTTGTAAGAAGTAGTAGTTATTCTTGATTTTCGAACTATAAATGAAGTGGTTTTTGGAGTAAATATGGTTGTAATTGCTTTTTTGTTGCTGTTGTTTTGTTGTTGTTGTTGTTGTTGTTGTTGTTTAGCTGTTTTTTTTTGCTTTATTGTAATAAGTAGTTGTTGATGTTGTTTTGTTGTTGTTGTTGTTAATGTTGTTGTTTAGCTGTTTTTTTTTATTGTAATAAGTAGTTGTTGTTGGTATTGTTGTTTTGTTTAATATAGTTGTAATTGCTGTTTAACTACAATTGGTGTTGTTGTTGTTTTTGTTGTTGTTTTGCTGCTGTTGTTATTGTTTTTATTCTAGAAACTACAGTAAAAGGTTTTCTTGTAGTAGCTAGTGTTATTGTTTCGATGCTGTTATTGATTTTAAGATGTTGTTGTTGTGATTATTGTAACTGTTTTTGTTTTAAGTTGTAATAGTTATTGTTGGTGTTGTTGTAACTATAAATGTAATCGTTTTTGCATTAAATAGGGTTGTTGTTGTTGATTTGTTTTTTTTTTCGTTTTGTTGTTTTGTTGTTGTTGTTGTTGTTGTATTTGTTGCAAAAGTAGCTACAACTGTTGTTGTTGTTGTTGTTGATGTACTATTAACTATAGTTGTTGTTGTAACTGTTGTTGTTGTTATTGTTGTTGTTGCTGTTGTTAATGTTTTTGTTGTAACTATAGTTGTCTTTGATGTTGTTGTTGTAAGTAGGAGTAGTTGTTGCTGGTGTTGCAACTATAAATGTAGTTGTTTTTGCAGTAAATATTATTGTAATTGTGTAGTAACGACAGTTGTTGTTATTGTTGTTTTGTTGATGTTGTTATTGTTGTTGTTGTTGCTATTGTTGTACTAGAAACTACAGTAGAAGGTGTTGTTGTATTTACTAGAGTTTTGTTGTTGTTGTTTATATTATATTTCTTGTTTTGCTGTATTTTTTGAATTATTGGTGGTAGTGATGTTGTCTTGCTGGTGTCGATGTTATTGTTGCTAGAAGAAGTTGTTGTTGTTGTTTGTTATTTTTGTTGTTGTAACTATAAATGTAGTAAATGGTTGTAATTGTTGTTATTAATTGATGTTGTTATTTTTGTAGTTTTGTTGTTGTTGTTGTTTTGCTGTTGTTGTTGTTATTTTTGTCATAGAAACTACAGTTGTAGATGTTGAAGTAATTATTTTTATTGTTGTTTTGTTGTTGTTGCTGTTTCGTTGTTGTTGTTTCGTTGTTGTACTAGAATCTACAGTAGTAGGTGTTGATGTAGTAACTATTGATGTTGTTGTTGTTTTGATGTTGTTTTTTTTGTACTAGAAACTACAATTTTCAATGTTGTAGTAACCATTGTTTCGTCGTTGTTGTTGTTGTTGTTGTTGTTGATTTTGCATTTGTTTTGCTGTTGTTGTTTTTGTTCTAGAAACTACTGTTTTCAATGTTGTAGTAACCATTGTTGTTGTTGTTCGTCGTTGTTGTTGATTTTGTTGTTGTTGTTGTTGATGTTGTTGTACTAGAGACTACCGTGGTAGTTTTTGCAGTAGTAACTATTGTTGCTACTGTTTCGTTGTTAATGTTGTTGTTGTAAATGCTGTTGGTTTACTACTGTTGTTATTTGTCATAGTAGTTGTTGTTGTTGTTGGTATTGTTGTCGTTGTTTTTGAAGTAAATATGGTTGTTATTGCTGTAAAAAATACAGTTGTTGTTGTTTTGTTGTTTTGTTGTTGTTGTTGTTTCGCTGCTGTTGTTACTGTAGTAACTATAGTTGTTGTTCCTATAACAATAGTTGTTGTTCTTGTAGTAATTATAGTTGTTTTTGTAGTAGTAACTATAGTAGTTGTTGTAGTAGTAACTGCAGCTGTTGTTACTGTATTAACTATAGTTGTTGTTGTAGTAGCAACTATAGTTGTTGTTCTTGTAGTAACTATAGTTGATGTTGTAGTAGTAACTAACTGCAGCTGTTGTTGCTGTAGTAACTATAGTTGTTGCTCTTGTAGCAACTATAGTTGTTGTAGTAGTAACTATAGTTGTTGTTATAGTAGTAACTATAGTTGTTGTTGTAGTAGAAACAGCAGCTGTTGTTACCATAGTTACTATAGTTGTTTTTCTTGTAGTAACTAGAGTTTTTGCTCTTGTAGTAAATATAGTTGTTGTTGTAGTAGTAACTTTAATTGTTGTTCTTGTAGTAACTACAGTTGTTGTTGTAGTAGTAAGTGCAGCTGTTGTCCTTGTAGTAAGTATAGTTGATGTTCTTGTAGTAACTATAGACGATTAGAAGTAACTATAGTTGTTGTTCCTGAAGCAACTATAGTTGTTGTTTTAGTAGTAACTGCAGCTGTTGTTGCAAGAGTAACTATAGTTTTTTTTGTAGAAGTAACTGCAGCTGTTGTTCTTGTAGTATCCATGGTTGTTGATCTTGAAGTAACTATAGTTGTTGTTGTAGTAGCAACTGCAGCTGTTGTTCTTCAAGTAACTATAGTTGTTGTTGTAGTAGTAACTGCAGCTGTTGTTCTTGTAGTAACTATAGTTGTTGCTCTTATAGTAACTATAGTTGTTGTTCTTGTAGTAACTAGAGTTGTTGTTGCTGTAGTAACTGCTGCTGTTGTTATTGTAGTAACTGTAGTTGTTGTTCTTATAGTTACTATAGTTGTTGTTCTTGTAGTAAATGAAGATATTACTCTTTAAATAACTATAGTTGTTGTTCTTGTAGTAACTATAGTTGTTGTTTTTGTAGTAAATATAGTTTTTCTTGTAGTAACTATAGTTGTTGTTGTTGTAGAAATAACTGCAGCTGTTGTTCTTGTAGTAACTATAGTTGCTGTTCTTGTACTAACTATAGTTGATGTTGTAGTCGTAACTATAGTTGTTGTTTTGTAGTAACTATAGTTGTTGTTTTTGTAGTAACTATAGTTGTTGCTATAGTGACTGCAGCTATTGTTCTTGTAGTAACTATAATTGTTGGTGTAGTAGTAACTATAGTTGTTGTTTGTTGTAGTAGTAACTGCAGCTGTTGTTGCTGTAGAAACTATAGGTGCTGTTGTAGTTGTAACTTTAGTTGTTTTTCTTTTTGTAACTATAATGGTTGTTGTAGTAGTTACTGCAGCTGTTGTTGCTGTAGTAACTATAGTTGTTGTTCTTGTAGTAACTATAGTTGTTGCTGTAGTAGTAACTATAGTCGTTGCGGTAGTATTAGCTATAGTTGTTGTTATAGTCGAAACTGCAGCTGCTGTTGCTGTAGCAGCTATAGTTGTTGATCTTGTAGTAACTATAGTAGTAGGTGTAGTAGTAACTATATTTGTTGTTGTAGAAGTAACTGCAGCTGTTGTTCTTGTAGTAACTATAGTTGTTGTTGTAGTAGTAACTATAGTTGTTGTTCTTATAGTAACTAGAGTTGTTGTTGCTGTAGTAACTGCAGCTGTTGTTCTTGTAGTAACTATAGTTGTTGTTCTTGCAGTAACTAGAGTTGTTGTTGCTGTAGTTACCGCTGGTGTTGTTCTTGAAGTAACTATAGTTGTTGTTCTTATAGTAACTATAGTTGCTGTTCCTGCAGTAAATGCAGATATTATTCTTTAAGTAACTATAGTTGTTGTTCTTATAGTAACTATAGTTGTTTTTCTTGAAGTAACTATAGTAGTAGTAGTAGTAGTAACTATAGTTGTTGTATAAGTAGTAACTATAGTTGTTGTTCTTGTAGTAACTATAGTAGATGTTGTATAAGTTACTGCAGCTGTTGTTCTTTTAGTATCTATAGTTGTTGTTCTTGCAGTAACTATAGTTGTTGTTGTAGTAGTAACTGCAGCTGTTGTTCTTGTAATAACTATAGATATTGTTCTTGTAGTAACTATAGTTGTTGTTGTAGTAACTGCAGCTGTTGTTCTGGAAGTAACTATAGTTAATGTTCTTGCAGTAACAAGAGCTGCTGTTCTTGTAGTAACTAAAGTTGTTGTTGTAGTAGTAACTATAGTTGTTGTTGTAGTACAAACTGCAGCTGTTGTTGCTGTAGTAACTATAGTTGTTGTTCTTATAGCTATAGTTGTTGTTCTTGTAGTAACTATAGTTATTGATGTAGAAGTAGCTATAGTTGTTGTTTTAGTAGTAACTAGAGTTGTTGTTCTTATAGTAACTATAGTAGTTGTTGTATTAGTAACTGCAGCTGTTGTTCTTTTAGTAACTATAGTTGTTGTTCTTGTAGCTATAGTTATTGTACTTGTAGTAACTGCAGCTGTTGTTCTTGTAGTAACAATAGTTGTTGTTCTTGTAGTAACTATAGTTTTTTTGTAATAGTAACTATAGTTGTTGTTCTTGTAGTAACTATAGTTGTTGTTCTAGCAGTAACTATAGTTGTTGTTGTAGTAGTAACTATAGTTGTTGTTCTTGTAGTAACTATAGTTGTTGTTCTTGTAGCAACTATAGCTGTCGCTGTAGTAGTAACTGCAGCTGTTGTTCTTGTAGTAGCTATAGTTGTTGTTCTTGTAGTAGCTATAGTTGTTGTTCTTGTAGTAACTATAGTTGTTGTCGTTGTAGTAATTATAGTGGTTAAAAGTAGTATATAGTATATATACTATAGCTGTTGTTGCTGAAGTAAGTATAGTTGTTGTTGTAGTAACTATAGTTGTTGTTCTTGTAGTAACTGCAGCTGTTGTTCTTGTAGTAACTATAGTTGTTGTTTTACTTGTAACTATAGTTGTTGTTCTTGTAGTAACTATAGTTGTTGTTTTATTAGAAACTGCAGCTGTTGTTCTTTTAGTAACTATAGTTGTTGTTCTAGCAGTAACTATAGTTGTTGTTGTAGTAGTAACTATAGTTGTTGTTCGTGTAGTAACTATAGTTGTTGTTCTTGTAGCAACTATAGCTGTCGCTGTAGTAGTAACTGCAGCTGTTGTTCTTGTAGTAACTTTAGTTGTTAATTTAGTAGTAACTATAGTTGTTGTTCTTGTAGTAACTATAGATGTTGTAGTAGTAACTATAGTTGTTGTTCTTATAGTAACTATAGTTGTTGTTGTAAAAGTAACTGCAGCTGTTGTTATTGTAGTAACTATAGTTGTTGTTCTTTATGTAACTATAGTTGTTGTTCTTGTAGTAACTATAGTTGTTGTTGTATTAGTAACTGCAGCTGTTGTTCTTTTAGTAACTATAGTCGTTGTTCTTGTAATAACTATAGTTGTTGTTGTAGTAGTAAGAGCAGCTGTTGTTCTTGTAATAACTATAGCTATTTTCCTTGTAGTAACTATAGTTGTTGTTGTAGTAGTAACTATAGTTGTTGTTGTAGAAGTAACTATAGTGATCGTTGTAGTTAAAACTGCAGCTGTTGTTGCTGAAGTAACTATAGTTGTTAGTGTAGTAGTAACTATATTTGTTGTTGTAGTAGTAACTATAGTGGTTGTTGTATTAGAAACTGCAGCTGTTGTTGCTGAAGTAAGTATAGTTGTTGTAGTAGTAACTATAGCTGTTGTTCTTGTAGTAACTGCAGCTGTTGTTCTTGCAGTAACTATAGTTGTTGCTGTAGTAGTAACTGCAGCGGTTGTTCTTGTAATAACTATAGATATTGTTCTTGTAGTAACTATAGTTGTTGTTGTATTAGTAACTATAGTTGTTGTTCTTGTAATAACTATATTTGTTGTTGTAGTAAAACTGCAGCTGTTGTTGCTCAAGTAACTATAGTAGTTGTTCTTGTAGTAACTATAGTTGTTGTTCTTGAAGAACCTATAGTTGTTGTTCTTGTAGTAGCTATAGTTGTTGCTGTAGTAGTAACTATAGTTGTTCTTGTAGTAGTAGTTATAGTTGTTATTGTAGTAGAAACTGCATCTGTTGTTGCTGTATTAGCTATAATTGTTGATCTTGTAGTAACTATAGTTTTTGTTGTAGTAGTAACTATAATTGTTGTTGTGGTAGTAACTAAAGTTGTTGTTCTTGTAGTAGCTATAGTTGTTGTTCTTGTAGTAGCTATAGTTGATGTTCTTGTAGTAACTATAGTTGTTGTCGTTGTAGTAATTATAGTGGTTAAAAGTAGTATATAGTATATATACTATAGCTGTTGTTGCTGAAGTAAGTATAGTTGTTGTAGTAGTAACTATAGTTGTTGTTCTTGTAGTAACTGCAGCTGTTGTTCTTGTAGTAACTATAGTTGTTGTTTTACTTGTAACTATAGTTGTTGTTCTTGTAGTAACTATAGTTGTTGTTGTATTAGTAACTGCAGCTGTTGTTCTTTTAGTAACTATAGTTGTTGTTCTAGCAGTAACTATAGTTGTTGTTGTAGTAGTAACTATAGTTGTTGTTCTTGTAGTAACTATAGTTGTTGTTCTTGTAGCAACTATAGCTGTCGCTGTAGTAGTAACTGCAGCTGTTGTTCTTGTAGTAACTTTAGTTGTTAATTTTGTAGTAACTATAGTTGTTATTCTTGTAGTAACTATAGTTGTTGTAGTAGTAACTATAGTTGTTGTTCTTATAGTAACTATAGTTGTTGTTGTAATAGTAACTGCAGCTGTTGTTATTGTAGTAACTATAGTTGTTGTTCTTTATGTAACTATAGTTGTTGTTCTTGTAGTAACTATAGTTGTTGTTGTATTAGTAACTGCAGATGTTGTTCTTTTAGTAACTATAGTCATTGTTCTTGTAATAACTATAGTTGTTGTTGTAGTAGTAAGAGCAGCTGTTGTTCTTGTAATAACTATAGCTATTTTCCTTGTAGTAACTATAGTTGTTGTTGTAGTAGTAACTACAGTTGTTGTTGTAGAAGTAACTATAGTGATCGTTGTAGTTAAAACTGCAGCTGTTGTTGCTGAAGTAACTATAGTTGTTAGTGTAGTAGTAACTATATTTGTTGTTGTAGTAGTAACTATAGTGGTTGTTGTATTAGAAACTGCAGCTGTTGTTGCTGAAGTAAGTATAGTTGTTGTAGTAGTAACTATAGCTGTTGTTCTTGTAGTAACTGCAGCTGTTGTTCTTGCAGTAACTATAGTTGTTGCTGTAGTAGTAACTGCAGCTGTTGTTCTTGTAATAACTATAGATATTGTTCTTGTAGTAACTATAGTTGTTGTTGTATTAGTAACTATAGTTGTTGTTCTTGTAATAACTATAGTTGTTGTTGTAGTAGAAACTGCAGCTGTTGTTGCTCAAGTAACTATAGTAATTGTTCTTGTAGTAACTATAGTTGTTGTTCTAAAAGAACCTATAGTTGTTGTTCTTGTAGTAGCTATAGTTGTTGCTGTAGTAGTAACTATAGTTGTTCTTGTAGTAGTAGTTATAGTTGTTATTGTAGTAGAAACTGCATCTGTTGTTGCTGTATTAGCTATAATTGTTGATCTTGTAGTAACTATAGTTTTTGTTGTAGTAGTAACTATAATTGTTGTTGTGGTAGTAACTAAAGTTGTTGTTCTTGTAGTAGCTATAGTTGTTGTTCTTGTAGTAGCTATAGTTGTTGTTGTTGTAGTAACTATAGTTGTTGTCGTTGTAGTAATTATAGTGGTTAAAAGTAGTATATAGTATATATACTATAGCTGTTGTTGCTGAAGTAAGTATAGTTGTTGTAGTAGTAACTATAGTTGTTGTTCTTGTAGTAACTGCAGCTGTTGTTCTTGTAGTAACTATAGTTGTTGTTTTAGTTGTAACTATAGTTGTTGTTCTTGTAGTAACTATAGTTGTTGTTGTATGAGTAACTGCAGCTGTTGTTCTTTTAGTAACTATAGTTGTTGTTCTTGTAGTAACTATAGTTGTTGCTGTAGTAGTAACTGCAGCTGTTGTTCTTGTAATAACTATAGATATTGTTCTTGTAGTAACTATAGTTGTTGTTGTTGTAGTAACTATAGTTGTTTTTGTAGTAGTAACTATAGTTGTTGTTCTTGTAGTTATTATAGTTGTTGTTCTTGTAGTAACTGCAGCTGTTGTGATTGTAGTAACTATAGTTGTTGTTTAAGTAGTAGCTATAGTTGTCGTTCGTGTAGTAACTATAGTTGTTGGTGTAGTAGTAACTGCAGCTGTTGTTGCTGTAGTAACTATAGTTGTTGTTCTTGTAGTAGCTATAGTTGTTTTCCTTGCAGTAACTATAGTTGTTGTTGCTGTAGTAACTGCAGCTGTTGTTCTTGTAGTAACTATAGTTGTTGTTCTTGTAGTAACTGCTGCTGTTGTTCTTGTAGTACCTATAATTGGTGTTCTTGTAGTAACGTTAGTTGTTGTTGTAGTAGTAACTATAGTTGTTGTTCTTGTAGTAACTATAGTTGTTGTTCTGTAGTAACTGCAGCTGTTGTTCTAGTAGTAACTAGAGTACTGTTGTTGTTCTTGTAGTAACTATATTTGTTGCTCTTGTAGGAACTATAGTTGTTGTTCTGGTAGTAGCTATTGTTGTTGTTGCTGTAGTTACTGCAGCTGTTGTTATTGTAGTAACTTTAGTTGTTGTTCTTGTAGTAACTATAGTTGTTGTTGCTGTAGTAACTATAGTTGTTGTTGTAGTAGTAACTATAGTTGTTGTTGTAGTAACTATAGTTGTTGTGTTAGAAGTAGCTATAGTTGTTGTTCTTGTTGTAACTATAGTTGTTGTTCTTGTAGTAACTATAGTTGTTGTTGTAGTAGTAACTATAGTTGTTGTATTTGTTGTAACTATAGTTGTTGCTCTTGTAGTAACTATAGCTATGTTGTAGTATTAACTATAGTTGTTGTTCTTGTAGTAACTATAGCTGTCGCTGTAATAGTAACTGCAGCTGTTTTTTTTTGTAGTAACTAGAATTGTTGTTCTTGTAGTAACTTTACTTGTTAAATTAGTAGTAACTATAGTTCTTGTTCTTGTAGTAACTATAGTTGTTGTAGTAGTAACAAAAGTTGTTGTTCTTATAGTAACTATAGTTGTTGTTGTAATAGTAACTGCAGCTGTTGTTATTGTAGTAACTATAGTTGTTGTTCTTTATATAACTATAGTTGCTGTTCTTGTAGTAACTATAGTTGATGTTGTATTAGTAACTGCAGCTGTTGTTCTTTTAGTAACTATATTCGTTGTTCTTGTAGTAACTATAGTTGTTGTTGTAGTAGTAACTGCAGCTGTTGTTCTTGTAATAACTATAGCTATTTTTCTTGTAGTAACTACAGTTGTTGTTGTAGTAGTAACTATAGTTGTTATTGTAGAAGTAACTATGGTGATCGTTGTTTACGAAACTGCAGCTGTTGTTGCTGAAGTAACTATAGTTGTTGTTGTAGTAGTAACTGTAGTTGCTCTTGTAGTAGTGACTATAGTGGTTGTTGTAGTAGAAACTGCAGCTGTTGTTGCTGAAGTAACTATAGTTGTTGTAGTAGTAACTATAGTTGTTGTTCTTGTAGTAACTGCAGCTGTTGTTTTTGTAGTAACTATAGTTGTTGTTTTAGTTGTAACTATAGTTGTTGTTCTTGTAGTAACTATAGTTGTTGTTGTATTAGTAACTGCAGCTGTTGTTCTTTTAGTAACTATAGTTGTTGTTTTTGTAGTAACTATAGTTGTTGCTGTAGTAGTAACTGCAGCTGTTGTTCTTGTAATAACTGTAGATATTGTTCTTGTAGTAACTATAGTTGCTGTTGTAGTAGTAACTATAGTTGTTGTTGTAGTAGTAACTATAGTTGTTGTTCTTGTAGTAACTATATTTGTTGTTCTTGTAGTAACTGCAGCTGTTGTAATAGTAGTAACTATAGTTGTTGTTAAAGTAGTAGCTATAGTTGTTGTTCTTGTAGTAACTATAGTTGTTGTTGTAGTAGTAACTGTAGCTTTTGTTCTTGTTTAACTATAGTTGTTGTTCTTGTAGTAACTATAGTTTTTTTAAAGAAGTAACTGCATCTGTTGTTGTTGTAGTAACTATAGTTGTTGTTCTTGTAGCAACAATAGTTTTTTTGTTGTAGAAGTAACGATAGTTGTTTCTGTTGCAGTAACTATAGTTGTTGTTGCCGTATTAATTGCAGCTGTTGCTTTTGTAGTAACTATAGTTGCTGTTCTTGTAGCAACTATAGCTGTTTTCCTTGTAAGTATAGTTGCCGTTGTAGTAGTAACTATAATAGCTATTGTTTTTGTAGTACTTATAGTTGTTGTTCGTGTAGTAACTATAGTTGTTGTTGTAGTAGTAACTGCAGCTGTTGTTGCTGTAGTAACTATAGTTGCTGTTCTTGTAGCAACTATAGCTGTTTTCCTTGTAGTAACTATAGTTGTTGTTGCTGTAGTAACTGCAGCTGTTGTTCTTGTAGTAACTCTAGTTGTTGTTCTTGTAGTCACTATAATTGGTGTTCTTGTAGTAACTTTAGTTGTTGTTGTAGTAGCAACTATAGTTGTTGTTCTTGTAGTAACTATAGTTGTTGTTGAAGTAGTAACTATAGTTGTTGTTGTAGAAGTAATTATAAGTGTTGTTCTTGTTTTAACTATAGTTGTTGTTCTTTTAGTAAGTAAAGTTTTTGTTGTTGTAGTAACTATAGTTGTTGTTCTTGTTGTAACTATAGTTGTTGTTGCTGTAGTAACTATAGTTGTTGTTCTTGTAGTAACTATAGTTGTTGTTGAAGTAGTAACTATAGTTGTTGTTCTTGTAGCAACTATAGCTGTCGCTTTAGTAGTAACTCCAGCTGTTGTTTTTGTAGTAACTATAGTTGTTGTTATTGTAGTAACTTTAGTTGTTAATTTAGTAGTAACTATAGTTGTTGCTCTTGCAGTACTTATAGTTGTTGTCGTAGTAGTAACTATAGTGGTTGTTGTAGTAGAAACTGCAGCTGTTGTTGCTGAAGTAACTATAGTTGTTGTTTTAGTAGTAACTATAGTTGTTGTTCTTGTAGTAACTATAGTTGTTGTTGTTGTAGTAACTGCAGCTGTTGTTCTTGTAATAACTATAGATATTGTTCTTGCAGTAACTATAGTTGTTGTTGTAGTAGTAACAATAGTTGTTGTTCTTGTAGTAACTATAGTTGTTGTTCTTGTAGTAACTGCAGCTGTTTTGATTTTAGTAACTAAAGTTGTTGTTTTAGTAGTAGCTATAGTTGTTGTTCTTGTAGTAACTATAGTTGTTGTTATAGTAATAACTGTAACTATTGTTCTTGTGTAACTATAGTTGTTGTTCTTGTAGTAACTATAGTTTTTATTGAAGAAGTAACTGCATCTGTTGTTGTTGTAGTAACTATAGTTATTGTTCTTGTAGTAACTATAGTTTTTTTTTTGTTGTAGAAGTAGCGATAGTTGTTGCTCTTGCAGTAACCATAGTTTTTGTTCTTGTAGTAACTATAGTTGTTGTTGCCGTATAAACTGCAGCTGTTGTTTTTGTAGTTACTATTGTTGTTGTTCTTGTAGTAACTATAGTTGTTGTTGAAGTAGTAACTATAATAGCTATTGTTCTTGTAGTACTTATAGTTGTTGTTCGTGTAGTAACTATAGTTGTTGTTGTTGTAGTTACTGCAGCTGTTGTTGCTGAAGTAACTATAGTTGTTGTTCTTGTAGTAGCTATAGTTGTTTTCCTTGTAGTAACTATAGTTGTTGTTGCTGTAGTAACTGCAGCTGTCGTTCTTGTAGTAACTATAGTTGTTGTTCTTGTAGTAACTGCTGCTATTGTTCTTCTAGTAACTATAATTGGTGTTCTTGTAGTAACTATAGTTGTTGTTGTAGTAGTAACTATAGTTGTTGTTCTTGTAGTAACTATAGTTGTTGTTGTGTAGTAACTGCAGCTGTTGTTCTTGTAGTAACTAGAGTTGTTGTTCTTGTAGTAACTATATTTGTTGCTCTTGTAGGAACTATAGTTGTTGTTCCGGTAGTAGCTATTGTTGTTGTTGCTGTAGTAACTGCAGCTGTTGTTATTGTAGTAACTATAGTTGTTGTTCTTGTATTAACTATAGTTGTTGTTCTTGTAGTAACTGCAGCTGTTGTGATTGTAGTAACTATAGTTGTTTTTTTAGTAGTAGCTATAGTTGTTGCTCTTGTAGGAACTATAGTTGTTGTTGTAGTAACTAAAGTTGATGCTCTAGTAGGAACTATAGTTGTTGTTGTAGTAACTATAGTTGTTGTTGAAGCAGTAACTCTAGTTGTTGTTCTTGAAGTCACTTTAGTTGTTGTTCTTTTAGTAACTATATTTTTTGTTGTAGTAGTAACTATAGTTGTTGTTCTTGTTGTAACTATAGTTGTTGTTGTAGTAGTAACTATAGTTGTTGTTGTAGTAGTAACTATAGTTGTTGTTCTTGTAGTAACTATAGTTGTTGTTCTTGTAGCAACTATAGCTGTCGCTGAAGTAGTAAATGCAGCTGTTGTTTTTGTAGTAACTAGAGTTGTTGTTCTTGTAGTAATTTTAGTTGTTAATTTAGTAGTAACTATAGTTGTTGTTCTTGCAGTAACAAGAGTTTTGGTAGTAGTAACTATAGTTGTTGTTCTTATAGTAACTATAGTTGTTGTTGTTATAGTAACTGCAGCTGTTGTTCTTGTTGTAACTATAGTTGTTGTTCTTTTACTAACTATAGTTGTTGTTGTATTAGTAACTGCAGCTGTTGTTCTTATAGTAACTATAGTCGTTGTTCTTGTAGTAACAATAGTTGTTGTTGTAGTAGTAACTGCAGCTGTTTTTCTGTAATAACTATAGCTATTTTTCTTGTAGTTGTTGTTGTAGTAGTAACTATAGTTGTTGTTGTAGTAGTAACTATAGTGGTTGTTGTAGTAGAAACTGCAGCTGTTGTTGCTGAAGTAACTATAGTTGTTGTTCTTGTAGAAACTATAGTTGTTGTTGTTGTAGTAACTATAGTTGTTGTTGTAGTAGTAACTTCAGTTGTTGTTCTTGTAGTAACTGCAGCTGTTGTTCTTGAAGTAACTATAGTTGTTGTTTTAGTAGTAACTATAGTTGTTGTTCTTGTAGTAACTATAGTTGTTGTTGTATTAGTAACTGCAACTGTTGTTCTTTTAGTAACTATAGTTGTTGTTCTTGTAGTAACTATAGTTGTTGTTGTAGTAGTAACTGCAGCTGTTGTTCTTGTAATAACTATAGATATCGTTCTTGTAGTAACTATAGTTGTTGTTGTAGTAGTAACTATAGTTGTTGTTCTTGTAGTAACTATAGTTGTTGTTCTTGTAGTTACTGCAGCTGTTGTGATTGTAGTAACTATAGTTGTTGTTTTAGTAGTAGCTATAGTTGTTGTTCTTGTAGTAACTATAGTTGTTGTTGTAGTAGTAGCTGTAGCTGTTGTTCTTGTGTAACTATAGTTGTTGCTCTTGTAGTAACTATAGTTTTTATTGAAGAAGTAACTGCATCTGTTGTTGTTGTAACTATAGTTGTTGTTCTTGTAGTAACTATAGTTGTGTTGCCGTATTAACTGCAGCTGTTGTTTTTGTAGTTACTATTGTTGTTGTTCTTGTAGTAAGTATAGTTGTTGTTGTAGTAGTAACTATAATAGCTATTGGTCTTGTAGTACTTATAGTTGTTGTTCGTGTAGTAACTATAGTTGTTGTTGTAGTAGTAACTGCAGCTGTTGTTGCTGTAGTAACAATAGTTGTTGTTCTTGCAGTAACTATAGTTGTCGATCTTGTGGTAATTGCTGCTATTGTTCTTGTAGTGACTATAATTGGTGTTCTTATAGTAACTATAGTTCTTGTTGTAGTAGTAACTATAGTTGTTGTTCTTGTAGTAACTATAGTTGTTGTTCTGTAACAACTGCAGCTGTTATTCTTGTAGTAACTGGAGTTGTTGTTCTTGTAGTAACTATATTTTTTGCTCTGGTGGTAGCTATTGTTGTTGTTGCTGTAGTAAATGCAGCTGTTGTTATTGTAGTAACTTTAGTTGTTGTTCTTGTAGTAACTAGAGTTTTTGCTCTTGTATTAACTATAGTTGAAGTTCTTGTAGTAACTATAGTTGTTGTTGCTGTAGTAACTATAGTTGTTGTAATAGTAACTATGGTTGTTGTTGTAGTAACTTTAGTTATTGTTGTAGTAGTAAATATAGTTATTGTTGTAGTAGTAACAATAGTTACTACAGCAACAACAACAATAGTTACTACAAGAACAACAAATATAGTTACTACAAGAACAACAACTATGGCTATAAGAACAACAACTATAGTTACTACAGCAACAACAACTGCAGTTTTGTACTACAACAACAACTATAGTTACTACAACAACAACAACTATAGTTACTAAAAGAACAACAACTATAGTTACTACAAGAACAACAGCTGCAGTTACTAATACAACAACAACTGTAGTTACTTCAAGAACAACAACCATAGTAACTACAAGAACAGCAAATATAGTCACTACTGCAACTACAACTATAGTTACTACAAGAACAGCAACTATAGTTACTACTACAACAACAACTATTGTTACTACAAGAACAACAACTCTAGTTACTACAAGAACAACAGCTGCAGTAACTACTATAGAGACAGCTATAGTTGCTACAAGAACAACAAGTATAGTTACTACAAGAACAACAACTTTAGTCACTACAAGAACAACATCTATAGTTACTAAAGGAACAACAGCTGCAGTTACTATAATAACAACAACTATAGTTACTACTAAACTAACAACTATAGTTACTAAATAGTAGTAAATAGTAAATATAAGTAGTAAATATAGTTGTTGTTCTTTTAGTAACTGCGACTGTTGTTGCTCTAGTAACTATATTTGTTGTTCTTGTAGTAGCTATAGTAATGTTGTAGTAGTAGATATACTTGTTGTTGTAGTAGTAACTGCAGCTGTAGTTGCTGTAGTAGCTATAGTTGTTGTTCTAATAGTAACTTTAGTTGTTGTTCTTGATGTAACAATAGTTGTTGCTGTAGTAACTATAGTTGTTGTTCTTATAGTAACTATAGTTGTTGTTGTAATAGTAACTGCAGCTGTTGTTATTGTAGTAACTACAGTTGTTGTTCTTTATGTAACTATAGTTGTTGTTCTTTTAGTAACTATAGTAGTTGTTGTATTATTATCTGCAGCTGTTGTTCTTTTAGTAACTATAGTTGTTGTTCTTGTAGTAACTATAGTTGTTGTTGTTGTAGTAACTATAGTTGTTGTTGTAGTACAAAACTGCAGTTGTTGTTGCTGTGAACTATAGTTGTTGTTCTTATAGCCATAGTTGTTGTTCTTGTAGTAACTATAGTTATTGATGTAGAAGTAACTATAGTTGTTGTTTTAGTAGTAACTATAGTTGTTGTTCTTGTAGCATTATAGTAGTTGTTGTATTAGTAACTGCAGCTGCTGTTCTTTTAGTAACTATAGTTGTTGTTCTTGTAGCTATAGTTATTGTACTTGTAGTAACTGCAGCTGTTGTTCTTGTAGTAACAATAGTTGTTGTTCTTGTAGTAAGTATAGCTTTTTGTAGTAGTAACTATAGTTGTTGTTATTGTAGTAACTATAGTTGTTGTTCTAGTAGTAATTATAGTGATTGTTGTAGAAGTAACTATAGTTGTTGTTGTAGTAGTAACTGCAGCTGTTGTTCTTGTAGTAACAATAGTTGTTGTTTTTGTAGTAACTATAGTTTTTGTTTGTGTAGTAACTATAGTTGTTGTTCTTGTAGTAACTATAGTTTTTATTGTAGTAGTAACTATAGTTGTTGTTCGTGCAGTAACACTAGTTTTGTTCTTGTAGTAACTATAGTTGTTGTAGTAGTAACTGCAGCTGTTGTTCTTGTAGTAACTATAGTTAATGTTCTTGCAGTAACTAGAGCTGCTGTTCTTGTAGTAACTAAAGTTGTTATTGTAGTAGTAACTATAGTTGTTGTTGTAGTACAAACTGCAGCTGTTGTTGCTGTAGTAACTATAGTTGTTGTTCTTATAGCTATAGTTGTTGTTCTTGTAGTAACTATAGTTATTGATGTAGAAGTAACTATAGTTGTTGTTTTAGTAGTAACTATAGTTGTTGTTCTTGTAGTAACTATAGTAGTTGTTATATAAGTAACTGCAGCTGTTGTTCTTTTAGTAACTATATTTGTTGTTCTTGTAGCTATAGTTATTGTACTTGTAGTAACTGCAGCTGTTCTTCTTGTAGTAACAATAACTGTTGTTCTTGTAGTAACTATAGTTTTTTTGTAGTAGTAACTATAGTTGTTGTTCTTGTAGTAACTATAGTTGTTGTTCTAGTAGTAATTATAGTGGTTGTTGTAGAAGTAACTATAGTTGTTGTTGTAGTAGTAACTGCAGCTGTTGTTCTTGTAGTAACAATAGTTGAAGTTCTTGTAGTAACTATAGTTTTTGTTCGTGTAGTAACTATAGTTGTTGTTCTTGTAGTAACTATAGTTTTTATTGTAGTAGTAACTATAGTTGTTGTTCTTGCAGTAACACTAGTTTTGTTCTTGTAGTAACTATAGTTGTTGTAATAGTAACTGCAGCTGTTGTTCTTGTAGTAACTATAGTTAATGTTCTTGCAGTAACAAGAGCTGCTGTTCTTGTAGTAACTAAAGTTGTTGTTGTAGTAGTAACTATAGCTGTTGTTGTGGTACAAACTGCAGCTGTTGTTGCTGTAGTAACTATAGTTGTTGCTCTTATAGCTATAGTTGTTATTCTTGTAGTAACTATAGTTATTGATGTAGAAGTAACTATGGTTGTTGTTGTAGTAGTAACTATAGTTGTTGTTCTTGTAGTAACTATAGTAGTTGTTGTATTAATAACTGCAGCTGTTGTTCTTTTAACAACTATAGTTGTTGCTCTTGTAGTAACTATAGTTTTTATTGAAGAAGTAACTGCATCTGTTGTTGTTGTAACTATAGTTGTTGTTCTTGTAGTAACTATAGTTGTGTTGCCGTATTAACTGCAGCTGTTGTTTTTGTAGTTACTATTGTTGTTGTTCTTGTAGTAAGTATAGTTGTTGTTGTAGTAGTAACTATAATAGCTATTGGTCTTGTAGTACTTATAGTTGTTGTTCGTGTAGTAACTATAGTTGTTGTTGTAGTAGTAACTGCAGCTGTTGTTGCTGTAGTAACAATAGTTGTTGTTCTTGCAGTAACTTTAGTTGTCGATCTTGTGGTAATTGCTGCTATTGTTCTTGTAGTGACTATAATTGGTGTTCTTATAGTAACTATAGTTCTTGTTGTAGTAGTAACTATAGTTGTTGTTCTTGTAGTAACTATAGTTGTTGTTCTGTAACAACTGCAGCTGTTATTCTTGTAGTAACTGGAGTTGTTGTTCTTGTAGTAACTATATTTTTTGCTCTGGTGGTAGCTATTGTTGTTGTTGCTGTAGTAAATGCAGCTGTTGTTATTGTAGTAACTTTAGTTGTTGTTCTTGTAGTAACTAGAGTTTTTGCTCTTGTATTAACTATAGTTGAAGTTCTTGTAGTAACTATAGTTGTTGTTGCTGTAGTAACTATAGTTGTTGTAATAGTAACTATGGTTGTTGTTGTAGTAACTTTAGTTATTGTTGTAGTAGTAAATATAGTTATTGTTGTAGTAGTAACAATAGTTACTACAGCAACAACAACAATAGTTACTACAAGAACAACAAATATAGTTACTACAAGAACAACAACTATGGCTATAAGAACAACAACTATAGTTACTACAGCAACAACAACTGCAGTTTTGTACTACAACAACAACTATAGTTACTACAACAACAACAACTATAGTTACTAAAAGAACAACAACTATAGTTACTACAAGAACAACAGCTGCAGTTACTAATACAACAACAACTGTAGTTACTTCAAGAACAACAACCATAGTAACTACAAGAACAGCAAATATAGTCACTACTGCAACTACAACTATAGTTACTACAAGAACAGCAACTATAGTTACTACTACAACAACAACTATTGTTACTACAAGAACAACAACTCTAGTTACTACAAGAACAACAGCTGCAGTAACTACTATAGAGACAGCTATAGTTGCTACAAGAACAACAAGTATAGTTACTACAAGAACAACAACTTTAGTCACTACAAGAACAACATCTATAGTTACTAAAGGAACAACAGCTGCAGTTACTATAATAACAACAACTATAGTTACTACTAAACTAACAACTATAGTTACTAAATAGTAGTAAATAGTAAATATAAGTAGTAAATATAGTTGTTGTTCTTTTAGTAACTGCGACTGTTGTTGCTCTAGTAACTATATTTGTTGTTCTTGTAGTAGCTATAGTAATGTTGTAGTAGTAGATATACTTGTTGTTGTAGTAGTAACTGCAGCTGTAGTTGCTGTAGTAGCTATAGTTGTTGTTCTAATAGTAACTTTAGTTGTTGTTCTTGATGTAACAATAGTTGTTGCTGTAGTAACTATAGTTGTTGTTCTTATAGTAACTATAGTTGTTGTTGTAATAGTAACTGCAGCTGTTGTTATTGTAGTAACTACAGTTGTTGTTCTTTATGTAACTATAGTTGTTGTTCTTTTAGTAACTATAGTAGTTGTTGTATTATTATCTGCAGCTGTTGTTCTTTTAGTAACTATAGTTGTTGTTCTTGTAGTAACTATAGTTGTTGTTGTTGTAGTAACTATAGTTGTTGTTGTAGTACAAAACTGCAGTTGTTGTTGCTGTGAACTATAGTTGTTGTTCTTATAGCCATAGTTGTTGTTCTTGTAGTAACTATAGTTATTGATGTAGAAGTAACTATAGTTGTTGTTTTAGTAGTAACTATAGTTGTTGTTCTTGTAGCATTATAGTAGTTGTTGTATTAGTAACTGCAGCTGCTGTTCTTTTAGTAACTATAGTTGTTGTTCTTGTAGCTATAGTTATTGTACTTGTAGTAACTGCAGCTGTTGTTCTTGTAGTAACAATAGTTGTTGTTCTTGTAGTAAGTATAGTTTTTTGTAGTAGTAACTATAGTTGTTGTTATTGTAGTAACTATAGTTGTTGTTCTAGTAGTAATTATAGTGATTGTTGTAGAAGTAACTATAGTTGTTGTTGTAGTAGTAACTGCAGCTGTTGTTCTTGTAGTAACAATAGTTGTTGTTTTTGTAGTAACTATAGTTTTTGTTTGTGTAGTAACTGTAGTTGTTGTTCTTGTAGTAACTATAGTTTTTATTGTAGTAGTAACTATAGTTGTTGTTCGTGCAGTAACACTAGTTTTGTTCTTGTAGTAACTATAGTTGTTGTAGTAGTAACTGCAGCTGTTGTTCTTGTAGTAACTATAGTTAATGTTCTTGCAGTAACTAGAGCTGCTGTTCTTGTAGTAACTAAAGTTGTTATTGTAGTAGTAACTATAGTTGTTGTTGTAGTACAAACTGCAGCTGTTGTTGCTGTAGTAACTATAGTTGTTGTTCTTATAGCTATAGTTGTTGTTCTTGTAGTAACTATAGTTATTGATGTAGAAGTAACTATAGTTGTTGTTTTAGTAGTAACTATAGTTGTTGTTCTTGTAGTAACTATAGTAGTTGTTATATAAGTAACTGCAGCTGTTGTTCTTTTAGTAACTATATTTGTTGTTCTTGTAGCTATAGTTATTGTACTTGTAGTAACTGCAGCTGTTCTTCTTGTAGTAACAATAACTGTTGTTCTTGTAGTAACTATAGTTTTTTTGTAGTAGTAACTATAGTTGTTGTTCTTGTAGTAACTATAGTTGTTGTTCTAGTAGTAATTATAGTGGTTGTTGTAGAAGTAACTATAGTTGTTGTTGTAGTAGTAACTGCAGCTGTTGTTCTTGTAGTAACAATAGTTGAAGTTCTTGTAGTAACTATAGTTTTTGTTCGTGTAGTAACTATAGTTGTTGTTCTTGTAGTAACTATAGTTTTTATTGTAGTAGTAACTATAGTTGTTGTTCTTGCAGTAACACTAGTTTTGTTCTTGTAGTAACTATAGTTGTTGTAGTAGTAACTGCAGCTGTTGTTCTTGTAGTAACTATAGTTAATGTTCTTGCAGTAACAAGAGCTGCTGTTCTTGTAGTAACTAAAGTTGTTGTTGTAGTAGTAACTATAGCTGTTGTTGTGGTACAAACTGCAGCTGTTGTTGCTGTAGTAACTATAGTTGTTGCTCTTATAGCTATAGTTGTTATTCTTGTAGTAACTATAGTTATTGATGTAGAAGTAACTATGGTTGTTGTTGTAGTAGTAACTATAGTTGTTGTTCTTGTAGTAACTATAGTAGTTGTTGTATTAATAACTGCAGCTGTTGTTCTTTTAACAACTATAGTTGTTGTTCTTGTAGCTATAGTTATTGTACTTGTAGTAACTGCAGCTGTTGTTCTTGTAGTAACTATAGTAGTTGTTTTAGTAGTAACTATAGTTGTTGTTTTAGTAGTAACTATAGTTGTTGTTCTTGTAGTAACTATAGTAGTTGTTGTATTAGTAACTGCAGCTGTTGTTCTTTTAGTAACTATAGTTGTTGTTCTTTTAGTAACTATAGTTGTTGTTGTTGTAGTAACTATAGTTGTTGTTGTAGTACAAACTGCAGCTGTTGTTGCTGTAGTAACTATAGTTGTTGTTATTAAAGCTATAGTTGTTGTTCTTGTAGTAACTATAGTTATTGATGTAGAAGTAACTATAGTTGTTGTTTTAGTAGTAACTATAGTTGTTGTTCTTGTAGCAACTATAGTAGTTGTTGTATTAGTAACTGCAGCTGTTGTTCTTTTAGTATCTATAGTTGTTGTTCTTGTAGCTATAGTTATTGTACTTGTAGTACTTGCATCTGTTGTTCTTGTATTAACAATAGTTGTTGTTCTTGTAGTAACTATAGTTGTTTTCCTTGTAGTAACTATATTTGTTGCTCTTGTAGGAACTATAGTTGTTGTTCTGGTAGTAGCTATTGTTGTTGTTGCTGTAGTTACTGCAGCTGTTGTTATTGTAGTAACTTTAGTTGTTGTTCTTGTAGTAACTATAGTTGTTGTTGCTGTAGTAACTATAGTTGTTGTTGTAGTAGTAACTATAGGTGTTGTAGTAACTATAGTTGTTGTGGTAGAAGTAACTATAGTTGTTGTTCTTGTTGTAAATATAGTTGTTGTTCTTGTAGTAACTATAGTTGCTGTTGTAGTAGTAACTATAGCTGTTGTTTTTGTTGTAACTTTAGTTGTTGCTCTTGTAGTAACTGCAGCTGTTGTGATTGTAGTAACTATAGTTGTTGTTTAAGTAGTAGCTATAGTTGTCGTTCGTGTAGTAACTATAGTTGTTGGTCTAGTAGTAACTATAGTTGTTGTTGCTGTAGTTACTGCAGCTGTTGTTCTTGAAGTAACTAGAGTTGTTGTGCTTGTAGTAACTATATTTGTTGCTCTTGTAGGAACTATAGTTGTTGTTCTGGTAGTAGCTATTGTTGTTGTTGCTGTAGTTACTGCAGCTGTTGTTATTGTAGTAACTTTAGTTGTTGTTCTTGTAGTAACTATAGTTGTTGTTGCTGTAGTAACTATAGTTGTTGTTGAAGTAGTAACTGTAGTTGTTGTAGTAACTATAGTTGTTGTGTTAGAAGTAACTATAGTTGTTGTTCTTGTTGTAACTTTAGTTGTTGTTCTTGTAGTAACTATAGTTGTTGTTGTAGTAGTAACTATAGTTGTTGTTTTTGTTGTAACTATAGTTGTTGCTCTTGAAGTTACTATAGTTGATGTTGTAGTATTAACTATAGTTGTTGTTCTTGTAGTAACTATAGTTGTTGTTCTTGTAGCAACTATAGCTGTCGCTGTAGTAGTAACTGCAGCTGTTGTTTTTGTAGTAACTAGAGTTGTCGTTCTTGTAATAACTTTAGTTGTTAATTTAGTAGTAACTATAGTTGTTGTTCTTTTAGTAACTATAGTTGTTGTAGTAGTAACTATAGTTGTTGTTCTTATAGTAACTATAGTTGTTGTTGTAATAGTAACTGCAGCTGTTGTTATTGTAGTAACTATAGTTGTTGTTCTTTATGTAACTATAGTTGTTGTTCTTGTAGTAACTATAGTAGTTGTTGTATTAGTAACTGCAGCTGTTGTTATTGTAGTAACTTGAGTTGTTGTTCTTGTAGTAACTATAGTTGTTGTTGTTGTAGTAACTATAGTTGTTTGTAGTAGTAACTATAGTTGTTGTTCTTGTAGTAACTATAGTTGTTGTTCTAGTAGTAATTATAGTGATTGTTGTAGAAGTAACTATAGTTGTTGTTGTAGAAGTAACTGCAGCTGTTGTTCTTGTAGTAACAATAGTTGTTGTTCTTGTAGTAACTATAGTTAATGTTCTTGCAGTAACTAGAGCTGCTGTTCTTGTAGTAACTAAAGTTGTTATTGTAGTAGTAACTATAGTTGTTGTTGTAGTACAAACTGCAGCTGTTGTTGCTGTAGTAACTATAGTTGTTGTTCGTATAGCTATAGTTGTTGTTCTTGTAGTAACTATAGTTATTGATGTAGAAGTCAGTTACTAGAGCTGCTGTTCTTGTAGTAACTAAAGTTGTTGTTGTAGTAGTAACTATAGTTGTTGTTGTAGTACAAACTGCAGCTGTTGTTGCTGTAGTAACTATAGTTGTTGTTCTTATAGCTATAGTTGTTGTTCTTGTAGTAACTATAGTTATTGATGTAGAAGTAACTATAGTTGTTGTTTTAGTAGTATCTATAGTTGTTGTTCTTGTAGCTATAGTTATTGTACTTGTAGTAACTGCATCTGTTGTTCTTGTAGTAACAATAGTTGTTGTTCTTGTAGTAACTATAGTTTTTGTTCGTGTAGTAACTATAGTTGTTGTTCTTGTAGTAACTATAGTTTTTATTGTAGTAGTAACTATAGTTGTTGTTCGTGCAGTAACACTAGTTTTGTTCTTGTAGTAACTATAGTTGTTGTTCTTGCAGTAACTAGAGCTGTTGTTCTTGTAGTAACTAAAGTTGTTGTTGTAGTAGTAACTATAGTTGTTGTTGTAGTACAAACTGCAGCTGTTGTTGCTGTAGTAACTTTAGTTGATGTTCTTATAGTTATAGTTGTTGTTCTTGTAGTAACTATAGTTATTGATGTAGAAGTAACTATAGTTGTTGTTTTAGTAGTAACTATAGTTGTTGATCTTGTAGTAACTATAGTAGTTGTTGTATTAGTAACTGCAGCTGATGTTCTTTTAGTAACTGCAGCTGTTGTTCTTGTAGTAACTATAGTAGTTGTTTTGGTAGTAACTATAGTTGTTGTTTTAGTAGTAACTATAGTTGTTGTTCTTGTAGTAACTATAGTAGATGTTGTATAAGTAACTGCAGCTGTTGTTCTTTTAGTAACTATAGTTGTTGTTCTTGCAGTAACTATAGTTGCTGTTGTAGTAGTAACTGCAGCTGTTGTTCTTGTAATAACTATAGATATTGTTCTTGTAGTAACTATAGTTGTTGTTGTAGTAACTGCAGCTGTTGTTCTTAAGGTAACTATAGTTAATGTTCTTGCAGTAACTAGAGCTGCTGTTCTTGTAGTAACTAAAGTTGTTGTTGTAGTAGTAACTATAGTTGTTGTTGTAGTACAAACTGCAGCTGTTGTTGCTGTAGTAACTATAGTTTTTGTTCTTATAGCTATAGTTGTTGTTCTTGTAGTAACTATAGTTATTGATGTAGAAGTAGCTATAATTGTTGTTTTAGTAGTAACTAGAGTTGTTGTTCTTATAGTAACTATAGTAGTTGTTGTATTAGTAACTGCAGCTGTTGTTCTTTTAGTAACTATAGTTGTTGTTCTTGTAGCTATAGTTATTGTACTTGTAGTAACTGCAGCTGTTGTTCTTGTAGTAACAATAGTTGTTGTTCTTGTAGTAACTATAGTTTTTTTGTAATAGTAACTATAGTTGTTGTTCTTGTAGTAACTATAGTTGTTGTTCTAGTAGTAAATATAGTTGTTGTTGTAGTAGTAACTATAGTTGTTGTTCTTGTAGTAACTATAGTTGTTGTTCTTGTAGCAACTATAGCTGTCGCTGTAGTAGTAACTGCAGCTGTTGTTCTTGTAGTAACTTTTTTTGTTAATTTAGTAGTAACTATAGTTGTTGTTCTTGTAGTAACTATAGTTGTTGTAGTAGTAACTTTAGTTGTTGTTCTTATAGTAACTATAGTTGTTGTTGTAATAGTAACTGCAGCTGTTGTTATTGTAGTAACTATAGTTGTTGTTCTTTATGTAACTATAGTTGTTGTTCTTGTAGTAACTATAGTTGTTGTTGTATAAGTAACTGCAGCTGTTGTTCTTTTAGTAACTATAGTCGTTGTTCTTGTAATAACTATAGTTGTTGTTGTAGTAGTAACTGCAGCTGTTGTTCTTGTAATAACTATAGCTATTTTCCTTGTAGTAACTATAGTTGTTGTTGTAGTAGTAACTATAGTTGTTGTTGTAGAAGTAACTATAGTGATCGTTGTAGTTAAAACTGCAGCTGTTGTAGCTGAAGTAACTATAGTTGTTAGTGTAGTAGTAACTATATATGTTGTTGTAGTAGTAACTATAATGGTTGTTGTATTAGAAACTGCAGCTGTTGTTGCTGAAGTAAGTATAGTTGTTGTAGTAGTAACTATAGCTGTTGTTCTTGTAGTAACTGCAGCTGTTGTTCTTGCAGTAACTATAGTTGTTGCTGTAGTAGTAACTGCAGCTGTTGTTCTTGTAATAACTATAGATATTGTTCTTGTAGTAACTATAGTTGTTGTTGTATTAGTAACTATAGTTGTTGCTCTTGTAATAACTATAGTTGTTGTTGTAGTAGAAACTGCAGCTGTTGTTGCTGAAGTAACTATAGTAGTTGTTCTTGTAGTAACTATAGCTGTTGTTCTTGAAGAACCTATAGTTGTTGTTCTTGTAGTAGCTATAGCTGTTGCTGTAGTAGTAACTATAGTTGTTCTTGTAGTAGTAGTTATAGTTGTTATTGTAGTAGAAACTGCATCTGTTGTTGCTGTATTAGCTATAATTGTTGATCTTGTAGTAACTATAGTTTTTGTTGTAGTAGTAACTATAATTGTTGTTGTGGTAGTAACTAAAGTTGTTGTTCTTGTAGTAGCTATAGTTGTTGTTCTTGTAGTATCTATAGTTGTTGTTCTTGTAGTAACTATAGTAGTTGTTGTATTAGTAATTATAGTGGTTGTTGTAGAAGTAACTATAGTTGTTGTTGTAGTAGCTATAGTTGTTGTTCTTGTAGTAGCTATAGTTGTTGTTCTTGTAGTAACTATAGTAGTTGTTGTATTAGTAATTATAGTGGTTGTTGTAGAAGTAACTATAGTTGTTGTTGTAGTAGCTGCAGCTGTTGTTCTTGTAGTAACAATAGTTGTTGTTCTTGTAGTAACTATAGTTTTTTTTGTAGTAGTAACTATAGTTGTTGGGCTTGTAGTAACTATAGATGTTGTTCTAGTAGTAATTATAGTGGTTGTTGTAGAAGTAACTATAGTTGTTGTTGTAGTAGTAACTGCAGCAGTTGTTCTTGTAGTAACAATAGTTGTTGTTCTTGTAGTTACTATAGTCTTTGTTCGTGTAGTAACTATAGTTGTTGTTCTTGTAGTAACTGTAGTTTTTTATTGTAGTAGTAACTATAGTCGTGTTCGTGCAGTAACACTAGGTTAGTTCTTGTAGTAACTATAGTTGTTGTAGTAGTAACTGCAGCTGTTGTACTTGAAGTAACTATAGTTAATGTACTTGAAGTAACTAGAGCTGCTGTTCTTGTAGTTATTAAAGTTGTTGTTGAAGTAGTAACTTTAGTTGTTGTTGTAGTACAAACTGCAGCTGTTGTTGCTGTAGTAACTATAGTTGTTCTGATAGCTATAGTTGTTGTTCTTGTAGTAACTTTAGTTATTGATGTAGAAGTAACTATAGTTGTTGTTTTAGTAGTAACTAGAGTTGTTGTTCTTATAGTAACTATAGTAGTTGTTGTATTAGTAACTATAGTTGTTGTTTTGTAGTAACTTTAGTTGTTGTTTTTGTAGTAACTATAGCTGTTGCTATAGTGACTGCAGCTATTGTTCTTGTAGTAACTATAATTGTTGGTGTAGTAGTAACTATAGTTGTTGTTTGTTGTAGTAGTAACTGCAGCTGTTGTTGCTGTAGAAACTATAGTTGCTGTTGTAGTTGTAACTTTAGTTGTTTTTCTTTTTGTAACTATAATGGTTGTTGTAGTAGTTACTGCAGCTGTTGTTGCTGTAGTAACTATAGTTGTTGTTCTTGTAGTAACTATAGTTGTTGCTGTAGTAGTAACTATAGTCGTTGCGGTAGTATTAGCTATAGTTGTTGTTATAGTCGAAACTGCAGCTGCTGTTGCTGTAGCAGCTATAGTTGTTGATCTTGTAGTAACTATAGTAGTAGGTGTAGTAGTAACTATATTTGTTGTTGTAGTAGTAACTGCAGCTGTTGTTCTTGTAGTAACTATAGTTGTTGTTGTAGTAGTAACTATAGTTGTTGTTCTTATAGTAACTAGAGTTGTTGTTGCTGTAGTAACTGCAGCTGTTGTTCTTGTAGTAACTATAGTTGTTGTTCTTGCAGTAACTAGAGTTGTTGTTGCTGTAGTTACCGCTGGTGTTGTTCTTGAAGTAACTATAGTTGTTGTTCTTATAGTAACTATAGTTGCTGTTCCTGCAGTAAATGCAGATATTATTCTTTAAGTAACTATAGTTGTTGTTCTTATAGTAACTATAGTTGTTTTTCTTGAAGTAACTATAGTAGTAGTTGTAGTAGTAACTATAGTTGTTGTATAAGTAGTAACTATAGTTGTTGTTCTTGTAGTAACTATAGTAGATGTTGTATAAGTTACTGCAGCTGTTGTTCTTTTAGTATCTATAGTTGTTAGTCTTGCAGTAACTATAGTTGTTGTTGTAGTAGTAACTGCAGCTGTTGTTCTTGTAATAACTATAGATATTGTTCTTGTAGTAACTATAGTTGTTGTTGTAGTAACTGCAGCTGTTGTTCTGGAAGTAACTATAGTTAATGTTCTTGCAGTAACAAGAGCTGCTGTTCTTGTAGTAACTAAAGTTGTTGTTGTAGTAGTAACGATAGTTGTTGTTGTAGTACAAACTGCAGCTGTTGTTGCTGTAGTAACTATAGTTGTTGTTCTTATAGCTATAGTTGTTGTTCTTGTAGTAACTATAGTTATTGATGTAGAAGTAGCTATAGTTGTTGTTTTAGTAGTAACTAGAGTTGTTGTTCTTATAGTAACTATAGTAGTTGTTGTATTAGTAACTGCAGCTGTTGTTCTTTTAGTAACTATAGTTGTTGTTCTTGTAGCTATAGTTATTGTACTTGTAGTAACTGCAGCTGTTGTTCTTGTAGTAACAATAGTTGTTGTTCTTGTAGTAACTATAGTTTTTTTGTAATAGTAACTTTAGTTGTTGTTCTTGTAGTAACTATAGTTGTTGTTCTAGCAGTAACTATAGTTGTTGTTGTAGTAGTAACTATAGTTGTTGTTCTTGTAGTAACTATAGTTGTTGTTCTTGTAGCAACTATAGCTGTCGCTGTAGTAGTAACTGCAGCTGTTGTTCTTGTAGTAGCTATAGTTGTTGTTCTTGTAGTAGCTATAGTTGTTGTTCTTGTAGTAACTATAGTTGTTGTCGTTGTAGTAATTATAGTGGTTAAAAGTAGTATATAGTATATATACTATAGCTGTTGTTGCTGAAGTAAGTATAGTTGTTGTAGTAGTAACTATAGTTGTTGTTCTTGTAGTAACTGCAGCTGTTGTTCTTGTAGTAACTATAGTTGTTGTTTTACTTGTAACTATAGTTGTTGTTCTTGTAGTAACTATAGTTGTTGTTTTATTAGTAACTGCAGCTGTTGTTCTTTTAGTAACTATAGTTGTTGTTCTAGCAGTAACTATAGTTGTTGTTGTAGTAGTAACTATAGTTGTTGTTCTTGTAGTAACTATAGTTGTTGTTCTTGTAGCAACTATAGCTGTCGCTGTAGTAGTAACTGCAGCTGTTGTTCTTGTAGTAACTTTAGTTGTTAATTTAGTAGTAACTATAGTTGTTGTTCTTGTAGTAACTATAGATGTTGTAGTAGTAACTATAGTTGTTGTTCTTATAGTAACTATAGTTTTTGTTGTAAAAGTAACTGCAGCTGTTGTTATTGTAGTAACTATAGTTGTTGTTCTTTATGTAACTATAGTTGTTGTTCTTGTAGTAACTATAGTTGTTGTTGTATTAGTAACTGCAGCTGTTGTTCTTTTAGTAACTATAGTCGTTGTTCTTGTAATAACTATAGTTGTTGTTGTAGTAGTAAGAGCAGCTGTTGTTCTTGTAATAACTATAGCTATTTTCCTTGTAGTAACTATAGTTGTTGTTGTAGTAGTAACTATAGTTGTTGTTGTAGAAGTAACTATAGTGATCGTTGTAGTTAAAACTGCAGCTGTTGTTGCTGAAGTAACTATAGTTGTTAGTGTAGTAGTAACTATATTTGTTGTTGTAGTAGTAACTATAGTGGTTGTTGTATTAGAAACTGCAGCTGTTGTTGCTGAAGTAAGTATAGTTGTTGTAGTAGTAACTATAGCTGTTGTTCTTGTAGTAACTGCAGCTGTTGTTCTTGCAGTAACTATAGTTGTTGCTGTAGTAGTAACTGCAGCGGTTGTTCTTGTAATAACTATAGATATTGTTCTTGTAGTAACTATAGTTGTTGTTGTATTAGTAACTATAGTTGTTGTTCTTGTAATAACTATATTTGTTGTTGTAGTAAAACTGCAGCTGTTGTTGCTCAAGTAACTATAGTAGTTGTTCTTGTAGTAACTATAGTTGTTGTTCTTGAAGAACCTATAGTTGTTGTTCTTGTAGTAGCTATAGTTGTTGCTGTAGTAGTAACTATAGTTGTTCTTGTAGTAGTAGTTATAGTTGTTATTGTAGTAGAAACTGCATCTGTTGTTGCTGTATTAGCTATAATTGTTGATCTTGTAGTAACTATAGTTTTTGTTGTAGTAGTAACTATAATTGTTGTTGTGGTAGTAACTAAAGTTGTTGTTCTTGTAGTAGCTATAGTTGTTGTTCTTGTAGTAGCTATAGTTGTTGTTCTTGTAGTAACTATAGTTGTTGTCGTTGTAGTAATTATAGTGGTTAAAAGTAGTATATAGTATATATACTATAGCTGTTGTTGCTGAAGTAAGTATAGTTGTTGTAGTAGTAACTATAGTTGTTGTTCTTGTAGTAACTGCAGCTGTTGTTCTTGTAGTAACTATAGTTGTTGTTTTACTTGTAACTATAGTTGTTGTTCTTGTAGTAACTATAGTTGTTGTTGTATTAGTAACTGCAGCTGTTGTTCTTTTAGTAACTATAGTTGTTGTTCTAGCAGTAACTATAGTTGTTGTTGTAGTAGTAACTATAGTTGTTGTTCTTGTAGTAACTATAGTTGTTGTTCTTGTAGCAACTATAGCTGTCGCTGTAGTAGTAACTGCAGCTGTTGTTCTTGTAGTAACTTTAGTTGTTAATTTAGTAGTAACTATAGTTGTTATTCTTGTAGTAACTATAGTTGTTGTAGTAGTAACTATAGTTGTTGTTCTTATAGTAACTATAGTTGTTGTTGTAATAGTAACTGCAGCTGTTGTTATTGTAGTAACTATAGTTGTTGTTCTTTATGTAACTATAGTTGTTGTTCTTGTAGTAACTATAGTTGTTGTTGTATTAGTAACTGCAGATGTTGTTCTTTTAGTAACTATAGTCGTTGTTCTTGTAATAACTATAGTTGTTGTTGTAGTAGTAAGAGCAGCTGTTGTTCTTGTAATAACTATAGCTATTTTCCTTGTAGTAACTATAGTTGTTGTTGTAGTAGTAACTACAGTTGTTGTTGTAGAAGTAACTATAGTGATCGTTGTAGTTAAAACTACAGCTGTTGTTGCTGAAGTAACTATAGTTGTTAGTGTAGTAGTAACTATATTTGTTGTTGTAGTAGTAACTATAGTGGTTGTTGTATTAGAAACTGCAGCTGTTGTTGCTGAAGTAAGTATAGTTGTTGTAGTAGTAACTATAGCTGTTGTTCTTGTAGTAACTGCAGCTGTTGATCTTGCAGTAACTATAGTTGTTGCTGTAGTAGTAACTGCAGCTGTTGTTCTTGTTATTACTATAGATATTGTTCTTGTAGTCACTATAGTTGTTGTTGTATTAGTAACTATAGTTGTTGTTCTTGTAATAACTATAGTTGTTGTTGTAGTAGAAACTGCAGCTGTTGTTGCTCAAGTAACTATAGTAATTGTTCTTGTAGTAACTATAGTTGTTGTTCTAAAAGAACCTATAGTTGTTGTTCTTGTAGTAGCTATAGTTGTTGCTGTAGTAGTAACTATAGTTGTTCTTGTAGTAGTAGTTATAGTTGTTATTGTAGTAGAAACTGCATCTGTTGTTGCTGTATTAGCTATAATTGTTGATCTTGTAGTAACTATAGTTTTTGTTGTAGTAGTAACTATAATTGTTGTTGTGGTAGTAACTAAAGTTGTTGTTCTTGTAGTAGCTATAGTTGTTGTTCTTGTAGTAGCTATAGTTGTTGTTCTTGTAGTAACTATAGTTGTTGTCGTTGTAGTAATTATAGTGGTTAAAAGTAGTATATAGTATATATACTATAGCTGTTGTTGCTAAAGTAAGTATAGTTGTTGTAGTAGTAACTATAGTTGTTGTTCTTGTAGTAACTGCAGCTGTTGTTCTTGTAGTAACTATAGTTGTTGTTTTAGTTGTAACTATAGTTGTTGTTCTTGTAGTAACTATAGTTGTTGTTGTATGAGTAACTGCAGCTGTTGTTCTTTTAGTAACTATAGTTGTTGTTCTTGTAGTAACTATAGTTGTTGCTGTAGTAGTAACTGCAGCTGTTGTTCTTGTAATAACTATAGATATTGTTCTTGTAGTAACTATAGTTGTTGTTGTTGTAGTTACTATAGTTGTTTTTGTAGTAGTAACTATAGTTGTTGTTCTTGTAGTTACTATAGTTGTTGTTCTTGTAGTAACTGCAGCTGTTGTGATTGTAGTAACTATAGTTGTTGTTTAAGTAGTAGCTATAGTTGTCGTTCGTGTAGTAACTATAGTTGTTGGTGTAGTAGTAACTGCAGCTGTTGTTGCTGAAGTAACTATAGTTGTTGTTCTTGTAGTAGCTATAGTTGTTTTCCTTGCAGTAACTATACTTGTTGTTGCTGTAGTAACTGCAGCTGTTGTTCTTGTAGTAACTATAGTTGTTGTTCTTGTAGTAACTGCTGCTGTTGTTCTTGTAGTACCTATAATTGGTGTTCTTGTAGTAACTTTAGTTGTTGTTGTAGTAGTAACTATAGTTGTTGTTCTTGTAGTAACTATAGTTGTTGTTCTGTAGTAACTGCAGCTGTTGTTCTAGTAGTAACTAGAGTACTGTTGTTGTTCTTGTAGTAACTATATTTGTTGCTCTTGTAGGAACTATAGTTGTTGTTCTGGTAGTAGCTATTGTTGTTGTTGCTGTAGTTACTGCAGCTGTTGTTATTGTAGTAACTTTAGTTGTTGTTCTTGTAGTAACTATAGTTGTTGTTGCTGTAGTTACTATAGTTGTTGTTGTAGTAGTAACTATAGTTGTTGTTGTAGTAACTATAGTTGTTGTGTTAGAAGTAGCTATAGTTGTTGTTCTTGTTGTAACTATAGTTGTTGTTCTTGTAGTAACTATAGTTGTTGTTGTAGTAGTAACTATAGTTGTTGTATTTGTTGTAACTATAGTTGTTGCTTTTGTAGTAACTATAGCTATGTTGTAGTATTAACTATAGTTGTTGTTCTTGTAGTAACTATAGCTGTCGCTGTAATAGTAACTGCAGCTGTTTTTTTTTGTAGTAACTAGAATTGTTGTTCTTGTAGTAACTTTACTTGTTAAATTAGTAGTAACTATAGTTCTTGTTCTTGTAGTAACTATAGTTGTTGTAGTAGTAACAAAAGTTGTTGTTCTTATAGTAACTATAGTTGTTGTTGTAATAGTAACTGCAGCTGTTGTTATTGTAGTAACTATAGTTGTTGTTCTTTATATAACTATAGTTGCTGTTCTTGTAGTAACTATAGTTGATGTTGTATTAGTAACTGCAGCTGTTGTTCTTTTAGTAACTATAGTCGTTGTTCTTGTAGTAACTATAGTTGTTGTTGTAGTAATAACTGCAGCTGTTGTTCTTGTAATAACTATAGCTATTTTTCTTGTAGTAACTACAGTTGTTGTTGTAGTAGTAACTATAGTTGTTATTGTAGAAGTAACTATGGTGATCGTTGTTTACGAAACTGCAGCTGTTGTTGCTGAAGTAACTATAGTTGTTGTTGTAGTAGTAACTGTAGTTGCTCTTGTAGTAGTAACTATAGTGGTTGTTGTAGTAGAAACTGCAGCTGTTGTTGCTGAAGTAACTATAGTTGTTGTAGTAGTAACTATAGTTGTTGTTCTTGTAGTAACTGCAGCTGTTGTTTTTGTAGTAACTATAGTTGTTGTTTTAGTTGTAACTATAGTTGTTGTTCTTGTAGTAACTATAGTTGTTGTTGTATTAGTAACTGCAGCTGTTGTTCTTTTAGTAACTATAGTTGTTGTTTTTGTAGTAACTATAGTTGTTGCTGTAGTAGTAACTGCAGCTGTTGTTCTTGTAATAACTGTAGATATTGTTCTTGTAGTAACTATAGTTGCTGTTGTAGTAGTAACTATAGTTGTTGTTGTAGTAGTAACTATAGTTGTTGTTCTTGTAGTAACTATATTTGTTGTTCTTGTAGTAACTGCAGCTGTTGTAATAGTAGTAACTATAGTTGTTGTTAAAGTAGTAGCTATAGTTGTTGTTCTTGTAGTAACTATAGTTGTTGTTGTAGTAGTAACTGTAGCTTTTGTTCTTGTTTAACTATAGTTGTTGTTCTTGTAGTAACTATAGTTTTTTTTAAAGAAGTAACTGCATCTGTTGTTGTTGTAGTAACTATAGTTGTTGTTCTTGTAGCAACAATAGTTTTTTTGTTGTAGAAGTAACGATAGTTGTTTCTGTTGCAGTAACTATAGTTGTTGTTGCCGTATTAATTGCAGCTGTTGCTTTTGTAGTAACTATAGTTGCTGTTCTTGTAGCAACTATAGCTGTTTTCCTTGTAAGTATAATTGCCGTTGTAGTAGTAACTATAATAGCTATTGTTTTTGTAGTACTTATAGTTGTTGTTCGTGTAGTAACTATAGTTGTTGTTGTAGTAGTAACTGCAGCTGTTAATGCTGTAGTAACTATAGTTGCTGTTCTTGTAGCAACTATAGCTGTTTTCCTTGTAGTAACTATAGTTGTTGTTGCTGTAGTAACTGCAGCTGTTGTTCTTGTAGTAACTCTAGTTGTTGTTCTTGTAGTCACTATAATTGGTGTTCTTGTAGTAACTTTAGTTGTTGTTGTAGTAGCAACTATAGTTGTTGTTCTTGTAGTAACTATAGTTGTTGTTGAAGTAGTAACTATAGTTGTTCTTGTAGTAGTAGTTATAGTTGTTATTGTAGTAGAAACTGCATCTGTTGTTGCTGTATTAGCTATAATTGTTGATCTTGTAGTAACTATAGTTTTTGTTGTAGTAGTAACTATAATTGTTGTTGTGGTAGTAACTAAAGTTGTTGTTCTTGTAGTAGCTATAGTTGTTGTTCTTGTAGTAGCTATAGTTGATGTTCTTGTAGTAACTATAGTTGTTGTCGTTGTAGTAATTATAGTGGTTAAAAGTAGTATATAGTATATATACTATAGCTGTTGTTGCTGAAGTAAGTATAGTTGTTGTAGTAGTAACTATAGTTGTTGTTCTTGTAGTTACTGCAGCTGTTGTTCTTGTAGTAACTATAGTTGTTGTTTTACTTGTAACTATAGTTGTTGTTCTTGTAGTAACTATAGTTGTTGTTGTATTAGTAACTGCACCTGTTGTTCTTTTAGTAACTATAGTTGTTGTTCTAGCAGTAACTATAGTTGTTGTTGTAGTAGTAACTATAGTTGTTGTTCTTGTAGTAACTATAGTTGTTGTTCTTGTAGCAACTATAGCTGTCGCTGTAGTAGTAACTGCAGCTGTTGTTCTTGTAGTAACTTTAGTTGTTAATTTTGTAGTAACTATAGTTGTTATTCTTGTAGTAACTATAGTTGTTGTAGTAGTAACTATAGTTGTTGTTCTTACAGTAACTATAGTTGTTGTTGTAATAGTAACTGCAGCTGTTGTTATTGTAGTAACTATAGTTGTTGTTCTTTATGTAACTATAGTTGTTGTTCTTGTAGTAACTATAGTTGTTGTTGTATTAGTAACTGCAGATGTTGTTCTTTTAGTAACTATAGTCGTTGTTCTTGTAATAACTATAGTTCTTGTTGTAGTAGTAAGAGCAGCTGTTGTTCTTGTAATAACTATAGCTATTTTCCTTGTAGTAACTATAGTTGTTGTTGTAGTAGTAACTACAGTTGTTGTTGTAGAAGTAACTATAGTGATCGTTGTAGTTAAAACTGCAGCTGTTGTTGCTGAAGTAATTATAGTTGTTAGTGTAGTAGTAACTATATTTGTTGTTGTAGTAGTAACTATAGTGGTTGTTGTATTAGAAACTGCAGCTGTTGTTGCTGAAGTAAGTATAGTTGTTGTAGTAGTAACTATAGCTGTTGTTCTTGTAGTAACTGCAGCTGTTGTTCTTGCAGTAACTATAGTTGTTGCTGTAGTAGTAACAGCAGCTGTTGTTCTTGTAATAACTATAGATATTGTTCTTGTAGTAACTATAGTTGTTGTTGTATTAGTAACTATAGTTGTTGTTCTTGTAATAACTATAGTTGTTGTTGTAGTAGAAACTGCAGCTGTTGTTGCTAAAGTAACTATAGTAATTGTTCTTGTAGTAACTATAGTTGTTGTTCTAAAAGAACCTATAGTTGTTGTTCTTGTAGTAGCTATAGTTGTTGCTGTAGTAGTAACTATAGTTGTTCTTGTAGTAGTAGTTATAGTTGTTATTGTAGTAGAAACTGCATCTGTTGTTGCTGTATTAGCTATAATTGTTGATCTTGTAGTAACTATAGTTTTTGTTGTAGTAGTAACTATAATTGTTGTTGTGGTAGTAACTAAAGTTGTTGTTCTTGTAGTAGCTATAGTTGTTGTTCTTGTAGTAGCTATAGTTGTTGTTCTTGTAGTAACTATAGTTGTTGTCGTTGTAGTAATTATAGTGGTTAAAAGTAGTATATAGTATATATACTATAGCTGTTGTTGCTGAAGTAAGTATAGTTGTTGTAGTAGTAACTATAGTTGTTGTTCTTGTAGTAACTGCAGCTGTTGTTCTTGTAGTAACTATAGTTGTTGTTTTAGTTGTAACTATAGTTGTTGTTCTTGTAGTAACTATAGTTGTTGTTGTATGAGTAACTGCAGCTGTTGTTCTTTTAGTAACTATAGTTGTTGTTCTTGTAATAACTATAGATATTGTTCTTGTAGTAACTATAGTTGTTGTTGTTGTAGTAACTATAGTTGTTTTTGTAGTAGTAACTATAGTTGTTGTTCTTGTAGTTACTATAGTTGTTGTTCTTGTAGTAACTGCAGCTGTTGTGATTGTAGTAACTATAGTTGTGGTTTAAGTAGTAGCTATAGTTGTCGTTCGTGTAGTAACTATAGTTGTTGGTGTAGTAGTAACTGCAGCTGTTGTTGCTGAAGTAACTATAGTTGTTGTTCTTGTAGTAGCTATAGTTGTTCTCCTTGCAGTAACTATAGTTGTTGTTGCTGTAGTAACTGCAGCTGTTGTTCTTGTAGTAACTATAGTTGTTGTTCTTGTAGTAACTGCTGCTGTTGTTCTTGTAGTACCTATAATTGGTGTTCTTGTAGTAACTTTAGTTGTTGTTGTAGTAGTAACTATAGTTGTTGTTCTTGTAGTAACTATAGTTGTTGTTCTGTAGTAACTGCAGCTGTTGTTCTAGTAGTAACTAGAGTACTGTTGTTGTTCTTGTAGTAACTATATTTGTTGCTCTTGTAGGAACTATAGTTGTTGTTCTGGTAGTAGCTATTGTTGTTGTTGCTGTAGTTACTGCAGCTGTTGTTATTGTAGTAACTTTAGTTGTTGTTCTTGTAGTAACTATAGTTGTTGTTGCTGTAGTAACTATAGTTGTTGTTGTAGTAGTAACTATAGTTGTTGTTGTAGTAACTATAGTTGTTGTGTTAGAAGTAGCTATAGTTGTTGTTCTTGTTGTAACTATAGTTGTTGTTCTTGTAGTAACTATAGTTGTTGTTGTAGTAGTAACTATAGTTGTTGTATTTGTTGTAACTATAGTTGTTGCTCTTGTAGTAACTATAGCTATGTTGTAGTATTAACTATAGTTGTTGTTCTTGTAGTAACTATAGCTGTCGCTGTAATAGTAACTGCAGCTGTTTTTTTTTGTAGTAACTAGAATTGTTGTTCTTGTAGTAACTTTACTTGTTAAATTAGTAGTAACTATAGTTCTTGTTCTTGTAGTAACTATAGTTGTTGTAGTAGTAACAAAAGTTGTTGTTCTTATAGTAACTATAGTTGTTGTTGTAATAGTAACTGCAGCTGTTGTTATTGTAGTAACTATAGTTGTTGTTCTTTATATAACTATAGTTGCTGTTCTTGTAGTAACTATAGTTGATGTTGTATTAGTAACTGCAGCTGTTGTTCTTTTAGTAACTATAGTCGTTGTTCTTGTAGTAACTATAGTTGTTGTTGTAGTAGTAACTGCAGCTGTTGTTCTTGTAATAACTATAGCTATTTTTCTTGTAGTAACTACAGTTGTTGTTGTAGTAGTAACTATAGTTGTTATTGTAGAAGTAACTATGGTGATCGTTGTTTACGAAACTGCAGCTGTTGTTGCTGAAGTAACTATAGTTGTTGTTGTAGTAGTAACTGTAGTTGCTCTTGTAGTAGTGACTATAGTGGTTGTTGTAGTAGAAACTGCAGCTGTTGTTGCTGAAGTAACTATAGTTGTTGTAGTAGTAACTATAGTTGTTGTTCTTGTAGTAACTGCAGCTGTTGTTTTTGTAGTAACTATAGTTGTTGTTTTAGTTGTAACTATAGTTGTTGTTCTTGTAGTAACTATAGTTGTTGTTGTATTAGTAACTGCAGCTGTTGTTCTTTTAGTAACTATAGTTGTTGTTTTTGTAGTAACTATAGTTGTTGCTGTAGTAGTAACTGCAGCTGTTGTTCTTGTAATAACTGTAGATATTGTTCTTGTAGTAACTATAGTTGCTGTTGTAGTAGTAACTATAGTTGTTGTTGTAGTAGTAACTATAGTTGTTGTTCTTGTAGTAACTATATTTGTTGTTCTTGTAGTAACTGCAGCTGTTGTAATAGTAGTAACTATAGTTGTTGTTAAAGTAGTAGCTATAGTTGTTGTTCTTGTAGTAACTATAGTTGTTGTTGTAGTAGTAACTGTAGCTTTTGTTCTTGTTTAACTATAGTTGTTGTTCTTGTAGTAACTATAGTTTTTTTTAAAGAAGTAACTGCATCTGTTGTTGTTGTAATAACTATAGTTGTTGTTCTTGTAGCAACAATAGTTTTTTTGTTGTAGAAGTAACGATAGTTGTTTCTGTTGCAGTAACTATAGTTGTTGTTGCCGTATTAATTGCAGCTGTTGCTTTTGTAGTAACTATAGTTGCTGTTCTTGTAGCAACTATAGCTGTTTTCCTTGTAAGTATAGTTGCCGTTGTAGTAGTAACTATAATAGCTATTGTTTTTGTAGTACTTATAGTTGTTGTTCGTGTAGTAACTATAGTTGTTGTTGTAGTAGTAACTACAGCTGTTGTTGCTGTAGTAACTATAGTTGCTGTTCTTGTAGCAACTATAGCTGTTTTCCTAGTAGTAACTATAGTTGTTGTTGCTGTAGTAACTGCAGCTGTTGTTCTTGTAGTAACTCTAGTTGTTGTTCTTGTAGTCACTATAATTGGTGTTCTTGTAGTAACTTTAGTTGTTGTTGTAGTAGCAACTATAGTTGTTGTTCTTGTAGTAACTATAGTTGTTGTTGAAGTAGTAACTATAGTTGTTGTTGTAGAAGTAATTATAAGTGTTGTTCTTGTTTTAACTATAGTTGTTGTTCTTTTAGTAAGTAAAGTTTTTGTTGTTGTAGTAACTATAGTTGTTGTTCTTGTTGTAACTATAGTTGTTGTTGCTGTAGTAACTATAGTTGTTGTTCTTGTAGTAACTATAGTTGTTGTTGAAGTAGTAACTATAGTTGTTGTTCTTGTAGCAACTATAGCTGTCGCTTTAGTAGTAACTGCAGCTGTTGTTTTTGTAGTAACTATAGTTGTTGTTATTGTAGTAACTTTAGTTGTTAATTTAGTAGTAACTATAGTTGTTGCTCTTGCAGTACTTATAGTTGTTGTCGTAGTAGTAACTATAGTGGTTGTTGTAGTAGAAACTGCAGCTGTTGTTGCTGAAGTAACTATAGTTGTTGTTTTAGTAGTAACTATAGTTGTTGTTCTTGTAGTAACTATAGTTGTTGTTGTTGTAGTAACTGCAGCTGTTGTTCTTGTAATAACTATAGATATTGTTCTTGCAGTAACTATAGTTGTTGTTGTAGTAGTAACAATAGTTGTTGTTCTTGTAGTAACTATAGTTGTTGTTCTTGTAGTAACTGCAGCTGTTTTGATTTTAGTAACTAAAGTTGTTGTTTTAGTAGTAGCTATAGTTGTTGTTCTTGTAGTAACTATAGTTGTTGTTATAGTAATAACTGTAACTATTGTTCTTGTGTAACTATAGTTGTTGTTCTTGTAGTAACTATAGTTTTTATTGAAGAAGTAACTGCATCTGTTGTTGTTGTAGTAACTATAGTTATTGTTCTTGTAGTAACTATAGTTTTTTTTTGTTGTAGAAGTAGCGATTGTTGTTGCTGTTGCAGTAACCATAGTTGTTGTTCTTGTAGTAACTATAGTTGTTGTTGCCGTATAAACTGCAGCTGTTGTTTTTGTAGTTACTATTGTTGTTGTTCTTGTAGTAACTATAGTTGTTGTTGAAGTAGTAACTATAATAGCTATTGTTCTTGTAGTACTTATAGTTGTTGTTCGTGTAGTAACTATAGTTGTTGTTGTAGTAGTTACTGCAGCTGTTGTTGCTGAAGTAACTATAGTTGTTGTTCTTGTAGTAGCTATAGTTGTTTTCCTTGTAGTAACTATAGTTGTTGTTGCTGTAGTAACTGCAGCTGTCGTTCTTGTAGTAACTATAGTTGTTGTTCTTGTAGTAACTGCTGCTATTGTTCTTCTAGTAACTATAATTGGTGTTCTTGTAGTAACTATAGTTGTTGTTGTAGTAGTAACTATAGTTGTTGTTCTTGTAGTAACTATAGTTGTTGTTGTGTAGTAACTGCAGCTGTTGTTCTTGTAGTAACTAGAGTTGTTGTTCTTGTAGTAACTATATTTGTTGCTCTTGTAGGAACTATAGTTGTTGTTCCGGTAGTAGCTATTGTTGTTGTTGCGGTAGTAACTGCAGCTGTTGTTATTGTAGTAACTATAGTTGTTGTTCTTGTATTAACTATAGTTGTTGTTCTTGTAGTAACTGCAGCTGTTGTGATTGAAGTAACTATAGTTGTTTTTTTTAGTAGTAGCTATAGTTGTTGCTCTTGTAGGAACTATAGTTGTTGTTGTAGTAACTAAAGTTGATGCTCTAGTAGGAACTATAGTTGTTGTTGTAGTAACTATAGTTGTTGTTGAAGCAGTAACTCTAGTTGTTGTTCTTGAAGTCACTTTAGTTGTTGTTCTTTTAGTAACTATATTTTTTGTTGTAGTAGTAACTATAGTTGTTGTTGTAGTAGTAACTATAGTTGTTGTTGTAGTAGTAACTATAGTTGTTGTTCTAGTAGTAACTATAGTTGTTGTTCTTGTAGCAACTATAGCTGTCGCATAAGTAGTAAATGCAGCTGTTGTTTTTGTAGTAACTAGAGTTGTTGTTCTTGTAGTAATTTTAGTTGTTAATTTAGTAGTAACTATAGTTGTTGTTCTTGCAGTAACAAGAGTTTTGGTAGTAGTAACTATAGTTGTTGTTCTTATAGTAACTATAGTTGTTGTTGTTATAGTAACTGCAGCTGTTGTTCTTGTTGTAACTATAGTTGTTGTTCTTTTACTAACTATAGTTGTTGTTGTATTAGTAACTGCAGCTGTTGTTCTTATAGTAACTATAGTCGTTGTTCTTGTAGTAACAATAGTTGTTGTTGTAGTAGTAACTGCAGCTGTTTTTCTGTAATAACTATAGCTATTTTTCTTGTAGTTGTTGTTGTAGTAGTAACTATAGTTGTTGTTGTAGTAGTAACTATAGTGGTTGTTGTAGTAGAAACTGCAGCTGTTGTTGCTGAAGTAACTATAGTTGTTGTTCTTGTAGTAACTATAGTTGTTGTTGTAGTAGTAACTATAGTTGTTGTTGTAGTAGTAACTTCAGTTGTTGTTCTTGTAGTAACTGCAGCTGTTGTTCTTGAAGTAACTATAGTTGTTGTTTTAGTAGTAACTATAGTTTTTGTTCTTGTAGTAACTATAGTTGTTGTTGTATTAGTAACTGCAACTGTTGTTCTTTTAGTAACTATAGTTGTTGTTCTTGTAGTAACTATAGTTGTTGTTGTAGTAGTAACTGCAGCTGTTGTTCTTGTAATAACTATAGATATCGTTCTTGTAGTAACTATAGTTGTTGTTGTAGTAGTAACTATAGTTGTTGTTCTTGTAGTAACTATAGTTGTTGTTCTTGTAGTTACTGCAGCTGTTGTGATTGTAGTAACTATAGTTGTTGTTTTAGTAGTAGCTATAGTTGTTGTTCTTGTAGTAACTATAGTTGTTGTTGTAGTAGTAGCTGTAGCTGTTGTTCTTGTGTAACTATAGTTGTTGCTCTTGTAGTAACTATAGTTTTTATTGAAGAAGTAACTGCATCTGTTGTTGTTGTAACTATAGTTGTTGTTCTTGTAGTAACTATAGTTGTGTTGCCGTATTAACTGCAGCTGTTGTTTTTGTAGTTACTATTGTTGTTGTTCTTGTAGTAAGTATAGTTGTTGTTGTAGTAGTAACTATAATAGCTATTGGTCTTGTAGTACTTATAGTTGTTGTTCGTGTAGTAACTATAGTTGTTGTTGTAGTAGTAACTGCAGCTGTTGTTGCTGTAGTAACAATAGTTGTTGTTCTTGCAGTAACTATAGTTGTCGATCTTGTGGTAATTGCTGCTATTGTTCTTGTAGTGACTATAATTGGTGTTCTTATAGTAACTATAGTTCTTGTTGTAGTAGTAACTATAGTTGTTGTTCTTGTAGTAACTATAGTTGTTGTTCTGTAACAACTGCAGCTGTTATTCTTGTAGTAACTGGAGTTGTTGTTCCTGTAGTAACTATATTTTTTGCTCTGGTGGTAGCTATTGTTGTTGTTGCTGTAGTAAATGCAGCTGTTGTTATTGTAGTAACTTTAGTTGTTGTTCTTGTAGTAACTAGAGTTTTTGCTCTTGTATTAACTATAGTTGAAGTTCTTGTAGTAACTATAGTTGTTGTTGCTGTAGTAACTATAGTTGTTGTAATAGTAACTATGGTTGTTGTTGTAGTAACTTTAGTTATTGTTGTAGTAGTAAATATAGTTATTGTTGTAGTAGTAACAATAGTTACTACAGCAACAACAACAATAGTTACTACAAGAACAACAAATATAGTTACTACAAGAACAACAACTATGGCTATAAGAACAACAACTATAGTTACTACAGCAACAACAACTGCAGTTTTGTACTACAACAACAACTATAGTTACTACAACAACAACAACTATAGTTACTAAAAGAACAACAACTATAGTTACAACAAGAACAACAGCTGCAGTTACTAATACAACAACAACTGTAGTTACTTCAAGAACAACAACCATAGTAACTACAAGAACAGCAAATATAGTCACTACTGCAACTACAACTATAGTTACTACAAGAACAGCAACTATAGTTACTACTACAACAACAACTATTGTTACTACAAGAACAACAACTCTAGTTACTACAAGAACAACAGCTGCAGTAACTACTATAGAGACAGCTATAGTTGCTACAAGAACAACAAGTATAGTTACTACAAGATCAACAACTTTAGTCACTACAACAACAACATCTATAGTTACTAAAGGAACAACAGCTGCAGTTACTATAATAACAACAACTATAGTTACTACTAAACTAACAACTATAGTTACTAAATAGTAGTAAATAGTAAATATAAGTAGTAAATATAGTTGTTGTTCTTTTAGTAACTGCGACTGTTGTTGCTCTAGTAACTATATTTGTTGTTCTTGTAGTAGCTATAGTAATGTTGTAGTAGTAGATATACTTGTTGTTGTAGTAGTAACTGCAGCTGTAGTTGCTGTAGTAGCTATAGTTGTTGTTCTAATAGTAACTTTAGTTGTTGTTCTTGATGTAACAATAGTTGTTGCTGTAGTAACTATAGTTGTTGTTCTTATAGTAACTATAGTTGTTGTTGTAATAGTAACTGCAGCTGTTGTTATTGTAGTAACTACAGTTGTTGTTCTTTATGTAACTATAGTTGTTGTTCTTTTAGTAACTATAGTAGTTGTTGTATTATTATCTGCAGCTGTTGTTCTTTTAGTAACTATAGTTGTTGTTCTTGTAGTAACTATAGTTGTTGTTGTTGTTGTAGTAACTATAGTTGTTGTTGTAGTACAAAACTGCAGTTGTTGTTGCTGTAGTAACTATAGTTGTTGTTCTTATAGCCATAGTTGTTGTTCTTGTAGTAACTATAGTTATTGATGTAGAAGTAACTATAGTTGTTGTTTTAGTAGTAACTATAGTTGTTGTTCTTGTAGCATTATAGTAGTTGTTGTATTAGTAACTGCAGCTGCTGTTCTTTTAGTAACAATAGTTGTTGTTCTTGTAGCTATAGTTATTGTACTTGTAGTAACTGCAGCTGTTGTTCTTGTAGTAACAATAGTTGTTGTTCTTGTAGTAAGTATAGTTTTTTGTAGTAGTAACTATAGTTGTTGTTATTGTAGTAACTATAGTTGTTGTTCTAGTAGTAATTATAGTGATTGTTGTAGAAGTAACTATAGTTGTTGTTGTAGTAGTAACTGCAGCTGTTGTTCTTGTAGTAACAATAGTTGTTGTTTTTGTAGTAACTATAGTTTTTGTTTGTGTAGTAACTATAGTTGTTGTTCTTGTAGTAACTATAGTTTTTATTGTAGTAGTAACTATAGTTGTTGTTCGTGCATTAACACTAGTTTTGTTCTTGTAGTAACTATAGTTGTTGTAGTAGTAACTGCAGCTGTTGTTCTTGTAGTAACTATAGTTAATGTTCTTGCAGTAACTAGAGCTGCTGTTCTTGTAGTAACTAAAATTGTTATTGTAGTAGTAACTATAGTTGTTGTTGTAGTACAAACTGCAGCTGTTGTTGCTGTAGTAACTATAGTTGTTGTTCTTATAGCTATAGTTGTTGTTCTTGTAGTAACTATAGTTATTGATGTAGAAGTAACTATAGTTGTTGTTTTAGTAGTAACTATAGTTGTTGTTCTTGTAGTAACTATAGTAGTTGTTGTATAAGTTACTGCAGCTGTTGTTCTTTTAGTAACTATATTTGTTGTTCTTGTAGCTATAGTTATTGTACTTGTAGTAACTGCAGCTGTTCTTCTTGTAGTAACAATAGTTGTTGTTCTTGTAGCAACTATAGTTTTTTTGTAGTAGTAACTATAGTTGTTGTTCTTGTAGTAACTATAGTTGTTGTTCTAGTAGTAATTATAGTGGTTGTTGTAGAAGTAACTATAGTTGTTGTTGTAGTAGTAACTGCAGCTGTTGTTCTTGTAGTAACAATAGTTGAAGTTCTTGTAGTAACTATAGTTTTTGTTCGTGTAGTAACTATAGTTGTTGTTCTTGTAGTAACTATAGTTTTTATTGTAGTAGTAACTATAGTTGTTGTTCTTGCAGTAACACTAGTTTTGTTCTTGTAGTAACTATAGTTGTTGTAGTAGTAACTGCAGCTGTTGTTCTTGTAGTAACTATAAGTAATGTTCTTGCAGTAACAAGAGCTGCTGTTCTTGTAGTAACTAAAGTTGTTGTTGTAGTAGTAACTATAGCTGTTGTTGTAGTACAAACTGCAGCTGTTGTTGCTGTAGTAACTATAGTTGTTGCTCTTATAGCTATAGTTGTTATTCTTGTAGTAACTATAGTTATTGATGTAGAAGTAACTATGGTTGTTGTTGTAGTAGTAACTATAGTTGTTGTTCTTGTAGTAACTATAGTAGTTGTTGTATTAATAACTGCAGCTGTTGTTCTTTTAACAACTATAGTTGTTGTTCTTGTAGCTATAGTTATTGTACTTGTAGTAACTGCAGCTGTTGTTCTTGTAGTAACTATAGTAGTTGTTTTAGTAGTAACTATAGTTGTTGTTTTAGTAGTAACTATAGTTGTTGTTCTTGTAGTAACTATAGTAGTTGTTGTATTAGTAACTGCAGCTGTTGTTCTTTTAGTAACTATAGTTGTTGTTCTTTTAGTAACTATAGTTGTTGTTGTTGTAGTAACTATAGTTGTTGTTGTAGTACAAACTGCAGCTGTTGTTGCTGTAGTAACTATAGTTGTTGTTATTAAAGCTATAGATGTTGTTCTTGTAGTAACTATAGTTATTGATGTAGAAGTAACTATAGTTGTTGTTTTAGTAGTAACTATAGTTGTTGTTCTTGTAGCAACTATAGTAGTTGTTGTATTAGTAACTGCAGCTGTTGTTCTTTTAGTATCTATAGTTGTTGTTCTTGTAGCTATAGTTATTGTACTTGTAGTAACTGCATCTATTGTTCTTGTATTAACAATAGTTGTTGTTCTTGTAGTAACTATAGTTGTTTTCCTTGTAGTAACTATATTTGTTGCTCTTGTAGGAACTATAGTTGTTGTTCTGGTAGTAGCTATTGTTGTTGTTGCTGTAGTTACTGCAGCTGTTGTTATTGTAGTAACTTTAGTTGTTGTTCTTGTAGTAACTATAGTTGTTGTTGCTGTAGTAACTATAGTTGTTGTTGTAGTAGTAACTATAGGTGTTGTAGTAACTATAGTTGTTGTGGTAGAAGTAACTATAGTTGTTGTTCTTGTTGTAAATATAGTTGTTGTTCTTGTAGTAACTATAGTTGCTGTTGTAGTAGTAACTATAGCTGTTGTTTTTGTTGTAACTTTAGTTGTTGCTCTTGTAGTAACTGCAGCTGTTGTGATTGTAGTAACTATAGTTGTTGTTTAAGTAGTAGCTATAGTTGTCGTTCGTGTAGTAACTATAGTTGTTGGTCTAGTAGTAACTATAGTTGTTGTTGCTGTAGTTACTGCAGCTGTTGTTCTTGAAGTAACTAGAGTTGTTGTGCTTGTAGTAACTATATTTGTTGCTCTTGTAGGAACTATAGTTGTTGTTCTGGTAGTAGCTATTGTTGTTGTTGCTGTAGTTACTGCAGCTGTTGTTATTGTAGTAACTTTAGTTGTTGTTCTTGTAGTAACTATAGTTGTTGTTGCTGTAGTAACTATAGTTGTTGTTGAAGTAGTAACTATAGTTGTTGTAGTAACTATAGTTGTTGTGGTAGAAGTAACTATAGTTGTTGTTCTTGTTGTAACTTTAGTTGTTGTTCTTGTAGTAACTATAGTTGTTGTTGTAGAAGTAACTATAGTTGTTGTTTTTGTTGTAACTATAGTTGTTGCTCTTGTAGTTACTATAGTTGATGTTGTAGTATTAACTATAGTTGTTGTTCTTGTAGTAACTATAGTTGTTGTTCTTGTAGCAACTATAGCTGTCGCTGTAGTAGTAACTGCAGCTGTTGTTTTTGTAGTAAATAGAGTTGTCGTTCTTGTAGTTACTTTAGTTGTTAATTTATTAGTAACTATAGTTGTTGTTCTTTTAGTAACTATAGTTGTTGTAGTAGTAACTATAGTTGTTGTTCTTATAGTAACTATAGTTGTTGTTGTAATAGTAACTGCAGCTGTTGTTATTGTAGTAACTATAGTTGTTGTTCTTTATGTAACTATAGTTGTTGTTCTTGTAGTAACTATAGTAGTTGTTGTATTAGTAACTGCAGCTGTTGTTATTGTAGTAACTTTAGTTGTTGTTCTTGTAGTAACTATAGTTGTTGTTGTTGTAGTAACTATAGTTGTTTGTAGTAGTAACTATAGTTGTTGTTCTTGTAGTAACTATAGTTGTTGTTCTAGTAGTAATTATAGTGATTGTTGTAGAAGTAACTATAGTTGTTGTTGTAGAAGTAACTGCAGCTGTTGTTCTTGTAGTAACAATAGTTGTTGTTCTTGTAGTAACTATAGTTAATGTTCTTGCAGTAACTAGAGCTGCTGTTCTTGTAGTAACTAAAGTTGTTATTGTAGTAGTAACTATAGTTGTTGTTGTAGTACAAACTGCAGCTGTTGTTGCTGTAGTAACTATAGCTGTTGTTCGTATAGCTATAGTTGTTGTTCTTGTAGTAACTATAGTTATTGATGTAGAAGTCAGTTACTAGAGCTGCTGTTCTTGTAGTAACTAAAGTTGTTGTTGTAGTAGTAACTATAGTTGTTGTTGTAGTACAAACTGCAGCTGTTGTTGCTGTAGTAACTATAGTTGTTGTTCTTATAGCTATAGTTGTTGTTCTTGTAGTAACTATAGTTATTGATGTAGAAGTAACTATAGTTGTTGTTTTAGTAGTATCTATAGTTGTTGTTCTTGTAGCTATAGTTATTGTACTTGTAGTAACAGCATCTGTTGTTCTTGTAGTAACAATAGTTGTTGTTCTTGTAGTAACTATAGTTTTTGTTCGTGTAGTAACTATAGTTGTTGTTCTTGTAGTAACTATAGTTTTTATTGTAGTAGTAACTATAGTTGTTGTTCGTGCAGTAACACTAGTTTTGTTCTTGTAGTAACTATAGTTGTTGTTCTTGCAGTAACTAGAGCTGTTGTTCTTGTAGTAACTAAAGTTGTTGTTGTAGTAGTAACTATAGTTGTTGTTGTAGTACAAACTGCAGCTGTTGTTGCTGTAGTAACTTTAGTTGATGTTCTTATAGTTATAGTTGTTGTTCTTGTAGTAACTATAGTTATTGATGTAGAAGTAACTATAGTTGTTGTTTTAGTAGTAACTATAGTTGTTGATCTTGTAGTAACTATAGTAGTTGTTGTATTAGTCACTGCAGCTGATGTTCTTTTAGTAACTGCAGCTGTTGTTCTTGTAGTAACTATAGTAGTTGTTTTGGTAGTAACTATAGTTGTTGTTTTAGTAGTAACTATAGTTGTTGTTCTTGTAGTAACTATAGTAGATGTTGTATAAGTAACTGCAGCTGTTGTTCTTTTAGTAACTATAGTTGTTGTTCTTGCAGTAACTATAGTTGCTGTTGTAGTAGTAACTGCAGCTGTTGTTCTTGTAATAACTATAGATATTGTTCTTGTAGTAACTATAGTTGTTGTTGTAGTAACTGCAGCTGTTGTTCTTAAGGTAACTATAGTTAATGTTCTTGCAGTAACTAGAGCTGCTGTTCTTGTAGTAACTAAAGTTGTTGTTGTAGTAGTAACTATAGTTGTTGTTGTAGTACAAACTGCAGCTGTTGTTGCTGTAGTAACTATAGTTTTTGTTCTTATAGCTATAGTTGCTGTTCTTGTAGTAACTATAGTTATTGATGTAGAAGTAGCTATAATTGTTGTTTTAGTAGTAACTAGAGTTGTTGTTCTTATAGTAACTATAGTAGTTGTTGTACTAGTAACTGCAGCTGTTGTTCTTTTAGTATCTATAGTTGTTGTTCTTGTAGCTATAGTTATTGTACTTGTAGTAACTGCAGCTGTTGTTCTTGTAGTAACAATAGTTGTTGTTCTTGTAGTAACTATAGTTTTTTTGTAATAGTAACTATAGTTGTTGTTCTTGTAGTAACTATAGTTGTTGTTCTAGTAGTAAATATAGTTGTTGTAGTAGTAGTAACTATAGTTGTTGTTCTTGTAGTAACTATAGTTGTTGTTCTTGTAGCAACTATAGCTGTCGCTGTAGTAGTAACTGCAGCTGTTGTTCTTGTAGTAACTTTAGTTGTTAATTTAGTAGTAACTATAGTTGTTGTTCTTGTAGTAACTATAGTTGTTGTAGTAGTAACTATAGTTGTTGTTCTTATAGTAACTATAGTTGTTGTTGTAATAGTAACTGCAGCTGTTGTTATTGTAGTAACTATAGTTGTTGTTCTTTATGTAACTATAGTTGTTGTTCTTGTAGTAGCTATAGTTGTTGTTGTATTAGTAACTGCAGCTGTTGTTCTTTTAGTAACTATAGTCGTTGTTCTTGTAATAACTATAGTTGTTGTTGTAGTAGTAACTGCAGCTGTTGTTCTTGTAATAACTATAGCTATTTTCCTTGTAGTAACTATAGTTGTTGTTGTAGTAGTAACTATAGTTGTTGTTGTAGAAGTAACTATAGTGATCGTTGTAGTTAAAACTGCAGCTGTTGTTGCTGAAGTAACTATAGTTGCTCTTGTAGTAGTAACTATATATGTTGTTGTAGTAGTAACTATAATGGTTGTTGTATTAGAAACTGCAGCTGTTGTTGCTGAAGTAAGTATAGTTGTTGTAGTAGTAACTATAGCTGTTGTTCTTGTAGTAACTGCAGCTGTAGTTCTTGCAGTAACTATAGTTGTTGCTGTAGTAGTAACTGCAGCTGTTGTTCTTGTAATAACTATAGATATTGTTCTTGTAGTAACTATAGTTGTTGTTGTATTAGTAACTATAGTTGTTGCTCTTGTAATAACTATAGTTGTTGTTGTAGTAGAAACTGCAGCTGTTGTTGCTGAAGTAACTATAGTAGTTGTTCTTGTAGTAACTATAGCTGTTGTTCTTGAAGAACCTATAGTTGTTGTTCTTGTAGTAGCTATAGCTGTTGCTGTAGTAGTAACTATAGTTGTTCTTGTAGTAGTAGTTATAGTTGTTATTGTAGTAGAAACTGCATCTGTTGTTGCTGTATTAGCTATAATTGTTGATCTTGTAGTAACTATAGTTTTTGTTGTAGTAGTAACTATAATTGTTATTGTGGTAGTAACTAAAGTTGTTGTTCTTGTAGTAGCTATAGTTGTTGTTCTTGTAGTAGCTATAGTTGTTGTTCTTGTAGTAACTATAGTAGTTGTTGTATTAGTAATTATAGTGGTTGTTGTAGAAGTAACTATAGTTGTTGTTGTAGTAGCTATAGTTGTTGTTCTTGTAGTAGCTATAGTTGTTGTTCTTGTAGTAACTATAGTAGTTGTTGTATTAGTAATTATAGTGGTTGTTGTAGAAGTAACTATAGTTGTTGTTGTAGTAGCTGCAGCTGTTGTTCTTGTAGTAACAATAGTTGTTGTTCTTGTAGTAACTATAGTTTTTTTTGTAGTAGTAACTATAGTTGTTGGGCTTGTAGTAACTATAGATGTTGTTCTAGTAGTAATTATAGAGGTTGTTGTAGAAGTAACTATAGTTGTTGTCGTAGTAGTAACTGCAGCAGTTGTTCTTGTAGTAACAATAGTTGTTGTTCTTGTAGTTACTATAGTCTTTGTTCGTGTAGTAACTATAGTTGTTGTTCTTGTAGTAACTGTAGTTTTTTATTGTAGTAGTAACTATAGTTGTTGTTCGTGCAGTAACACTAGTTTTGTTCTTGTAGTAACTATAGTTGTTGTAGTAGTAACTGCAGCTGTTGTACTTGAAGTAACTATAGTTAATGTACTTGAAGTAACTAGAGCTGCTGTTCTTGTAGTTATTAAAGTTGTTGTTGAAGTAGTTACTTTAGTTGTTGTTGTAGTACAAACTGCAGCTGTTGTTGCTGTAGTAACTATAGTTGTTCTGATAGCTATAGTTGTTGTTCTTGTAGTAACTTTAGTTATTGATGTAGAAGTAACTATAGTTGTTGTTTTAGTAGTAACTAGAGTTGTTGTTCTTATAGTAACTATAGTAGTTGTTGTATTAGTAACTGCAGCTGTTGTTCTTTAAGTAACTATAGTTATTGTTCTTGTAGCTATAGTTATTGTACTTGTAGTAACTGCAGCTGTTGTTCTTGTAGTAACAATAGTTGTTGTTCTTGTAGTAACTATAGTTTTTTTTGTAGTAGTAACTATAGTTATTGTTCTTGTAGTAACTATAGTTGTTGTTCTAGTAGTAACTATAGTTGTTGTTCTAGTAGTAACTATAGTTGTTGTTCTTGTAGTAACTATAGTTGTTGTTCTTGTGACAACTATAGCTGTCGCTGTAGTATAACTGCAACTGTTGTTCTTGTAGTAACTTTAGTTGTTAATTTAGTAGTAACTATAGTTGTTGTTCTTGAAGTAACTATAGTTGTTGTAGTAGTAACTATAGTTGTTGTTCTTATAGTAACTATAGTTGTTGTTGTAATAGTCACTGCAGCTGTTGTTATTGTAGTAACTATAGTTGTTGTTCTTTATGTAACTATAGTTGTTGTTCTTGTAGTAACTATAGTTGTTGTTGTATTAGTAACTGCAGCTGTTGTTCTCTTTTTAACTATAGTCGTTGTTCTTGTAGTAACTATAGTTGTTGTTGTAGTAGTAACTGCAGCTGTTGTTCTTGTAATAATTATAGCTATTTTTCTTGTAGTAACTATAGTTGTTGTTGTAGTAGTAACTATAGTTGTTGTTGTAGAAGTAACTATAGTGATCGTTGTAGTAGAAACTGCAGCTGTTGTTGCTGAAGTAACTATAGTTGTTAGTGTAGAAGTAACTATAGTTGTTGCTGTAGTAGTAACTATAGTGGTTGTTGTAGTAGAAACTGCAGCTGTTGTTGCTGAAGTAACTAAAGTTGTTGTAGTAGTAACTATAGTTGTTGTATTTGTAGTAACTGCAGCTGTTGTTCTTGTAGTAACTATAGTTGTTGTTTTAGTTGTAACTATAGTTGTTGTTCTTGTAGTAACTATAGTTGTTGTTGTATTAGTAACTGCAGCTGTTGTTCTTTTAGTAACTATAGTTGTTGTTCTTGTAGTAACTATAGTTGTTGCTGTAGTAGTAACTGCAGCTGTTGTTCTTGTAATAACTATAGATATTGTTCTTGTAGTAACTATAGTTGTTGTTGTAGTAGTAACTATAGTTGTTTTTGTAGTAGTAAATATAGTTGTTGTTCTTGTAGTTACTATAGTTGTTGTTCTTGTAGTAACTGCAGCTGTTGTGATTGTAGTAACTATAGTTGTTGTTTAAGTACTAGATATAGTTGTCGTTCGTGTAGTAACTATAGTTGTTGTTCTTGTAGTAACTGCAGCTGTTGTTGCTGAAGTAACTATAGTTGTTGTTCTTGTAGTAGCTATAGTTGTTTTCCTTGCAGTAACTATAGTTGTTGTTGCTGTAGTAACTGCAGCTGTTGTTCTTGTAGTAACTATAGTTGTTGTTCTTGTAGTAACTGCTGCTGTTGTTCTTGCAGTCCCTATAATTGGTGTTCTTGTAGTAACTTTAGTTGTTGTTGTAGTAGTAACTATAGTTGTTGTTCTTGTAGTAACTATAGTTGCTGTTCTGTAGTAACTGCAGCTGTTGTTCTTGTAGTAACTAGAGTACTGTTGTTGTTCTTGTAGTAACTATATTTGTTGCTCTTGTAGGAACTATAGTTGTTGTTCTGGTAGTAGCTATTGTTGTTGTTGCTGTAGTTACTGCAGCTGTTGTTATTGTAGTAACTTTAGTTGTTGTTCTTGTAGTAACTATAGTTGTTGTTGCTGTAGTAACTATAGTTGTTGTTGTAGTAGTAACTATAGTTGTTGTTGTAGTAACTATAGTTGTTGTGGTAGAAGTAACTATAGTTGTTGTTCTTGTTGTAACTATAGTTGTTGTTCTTGTAGTAACTATAGTTGTTGTTGTAGTAGTAACTATAGTTGTTGTTTTTGTTGTAACTATAGTTGTTGCTCTTGTAGTAACTATAGCTATGTTGTAGTATTAACTATAGTTGTTGTTCTTGTAGTAACTATAGCTGTCGCTGTAGTAGTAACTGCAGCTGTTTTTTTGTAGTAACTAGAATTGTTGTTTTTGTAGTAACTTTAGTTGTTAATTTAGTAGTTACTAAAGTTGTTGTTCTTGTAGTAACTATAGTTGTTGTAGCAGTAACAAAAGTTGTTGTTCTTATAGTAACTATAGTTGTTGTTGTAATAGTAACTGCAGCTGTTGTTATCTTAGTTAATATAGTTGTTGTTCTTTATATAACTATAGTTGCTGTTCTTGTAGTAACTATAGTTGTTGTTGTATTAGTAACTGCAGCTGTTGTTCTGTTAGTAACTATTGTCGTTGTTCTTGTAGTAACTATAGTTGTTTTTGTAGTAGTAACTGCAGCTGTTGTTCTTGTAATAACTATAGCTATTTTTCTTGTAGTAACTACAGTTGTTGTTGTAGTAGTAACTATAGTTGTTATTGTAGAAGTAACTATAGTGATCGTTGTTGTAGAAACTGCAGCTGTTGTTGCTGAAGTAACTATAGTTGTTGTTGTAGTAGTAACTATAGTTGCTCTTGTAGTAGTAACTATAGTGGTTGTTGTAGTAAAAACTGCAGCTGTTGTTGCTGAAGTAACTATAGTTGTTGTAGTAGTAACAAAGTTGTTGTTCTTGTAGTAACTGCAGCTGTTGTTTTTGTAGTAACTATAGTTGTTGTTTTAGTTGTAACTATAGTTGTTGTTCTTGTAGTAACTATAGTTGTTGTTGTATTAGTAACTGCAGCTGTTGTTCTTTTAGTAACTATAGTTGTTGTTCTTGTAGTAACTATAGTTGTTGCTGTAGTAGTAACTGCAGCTGTTGTTCTTGTAATAACTGTAGATATTGTTCTAGTAGTAACTATAGTTGCTGTTGTAGTAGTAACTATAGTTGTTGTTGTATTAGTAACTATAGTTGTTGTTCTTGTAGTAACTATATTTGTTGTTCTTGTAGTAACTGCAGCTGTTGTAATAGTAGTAACTATAGTTGTTGTTGTAGTAGCTATAGTTGTTGTTCTTGTAGTAACTATAGTTGTTGTTGTAGTTGTAACTGTAGCTTTTGTTCTTGTTTAACTATAGTTGTTGTTCTTGTAGTAACTATAGTTTTTTTTAAAGAAGTAACTGCATCTGTTGTTGTTGTAGTAACTATAGTTGTTGTTCTTGTAGTAACAATAGTTTTTTTTGCTGTAGAAGTAACGATAGTTGTTGCTGTTGCAGTAACTATAGTTGTTGTTCTTGTAGTAACTATAGTAGTTGTTGCCGTATTAATTGCAGCTGTTGTTTTTGTAGTAACTATAGTTGCTGTTCTTGTAGCAACTATAGATGTTTTCCTTGTAAGTATAGTTGCCGTTGTAGTAGTAACTATAATAGCTATTGTTTTTGTAGTACTTATAGTTGTTGTTCGTGTAGTAACTATAGTTGTTGTTGTAGTAGTAACTGCAGCTGTTGTTGCTGTAGTAACTATAGTTGCTGTTCTTGTAGCAACTATAGCTGGTTTTCTTGTAGTAACTATAGTTGTTGTTGCTGTAGTAACTGCAGCTGTTGTTCTTGTAGTAACTCTAGTTGTTGTTCTTGTAGTAACTATAATTGGTGTTCTTGTAGTAACTATAGTTGTTGTTGTAGTAGTAACTATAGTTGTTGTTCTTGTAGTAACTATAGTTGTTGTTGAAGTAGTAACTATAGTTGTTGTTGTAGAAGTAATTATAGTTGTTGTTCTTGTTTTAACTATAGTTGTTGTTCTTTTAGTAACTATAGGTGTTGTTGTAGTAGTAACTGCAGCTGTTGTTCTTGTAATAACTTTAGATATTGTTCTTGCAGTAACTATAGTTGTTGTTGTAGTAGTAACAATAGTTGTTGTTCTTGTAGTAATTACAGTTGTTGTTCTTGTAGTAACTGCAGCTGTTTTGATTTTAGTAACTAAAGTTGTTGTTTTAGTAGTAGCTATAGTTGTTGTTCTTGTAGTAACTATAGTTGTTGTTATAGTTATAACTGTAACTGTTGTTCTTGTGTAACTATAGTTGTTGTTCTTGTAGTAACTATAGTTTTTATTGAAGAAGTAACTGCATCTGTTGTTGTTGTAGTAACTATAGTTGTTGTTCTTGTAGTAACTATAGTTTTTTTTTGTTGTAGAAGTAGCGATAGTTGTTGCTGTTGCAGTAACTATAGTTGTTGTTCTTTTAGTAACTATAGTTGTTGTTGCCGTATTAACTGCAGCTGTTGTTTTTGTATTTACTATTGTTGTTGTTCTTGTAGTAACTATAGTTGTTGTTGAAGTAGTAACTATAATAGCTATTGTTCTTGTAGTACTTATAGTTGTTGTTCGTGTAGTAAATATAGTTGTTGTTGTAGTAACTACTGCAGCTGTTGTTGCTGAAGTAACTATAGTTGTTGTTCTTGTAGTAACTATAGTTGTTTTCCTTGTAGTAACTATAGTTGTTGTTGCTGTAGTAACTGCAGCTGTCGTTCTTGTAGTAACTATAGTTGTTGTTCTTGTAGTAACTGCTGCTATTGTTCTTGTAGTAACTATAATTGGTGTTCTTGTAGTAACTATAGTTGTTGTTGTAGTAGTAACTATAGTTGTTGTTCTTGTAGTAACTATAGTTGTTGTTGTGTAGTAACTGCAGCTGTTGTTCTTGTAGTAACTAGAGTTGTTGTTCTTGTAGTAACTATATTTGTTGCTCTTGTAGGAACTATAGTTGTTGTTCCGGTAGTAGCTATTGTTGTTGTTGCTGTAGTAACTGCAGCTGTTGTTATTGTAGTAACTTTAGTTGTTGTTCTTGTAGTAACTATAGTTGTTGTTCTTGTAGTAACTATAGTTGTTGTTCTTGTAGTAACTGCAGCTGTTGTTATTGTAGTAACTATAGTTGTTTTTTTAGTAGTAGCTATAGTTGTTGCTCTTGTAGGAACTATAGTTGTTGTTGTAGTAACTAAAGTTGTTGCTCTTGTAGGAACTATAGTTGTTGTTGTAGTAACTATAGTTGTTGTTGAAGCAGTAACTATAGTTGTTGTTCTTGAAGTCACTTTAGTTGTTGTTCTTTTAGTAACTATAGTTTTTGTTGTAGTAGTAACTATAGTTGTTGTTCTTGTTGTAAATATAGTTGTTGTTGTAGTAGTAACTATAGTTGTTGTTGTAGTAGTAACTATATTTGTTGTTCTTGTAGTAACTATAGTTGTTGTTCTGGTAGTAACTATAGTTGTTGTTCTTGTAGCAACTATAGCTGTCGCTGAAGTAGTAAATGCAGCTGTTGTTTTTGTAGGAACTAGAGTTGTTGTTCTTGTAGTAATTTTAGTTGTTAATTTAGTAGTAACTATAGTTGTTGTTCTTGCAGTAACAAGAGTTTTTGTAGTAGTAACTATAGTTGTTGTTCTTATAGTAACTATAGTTGTTGTTGTTATAGTAACTGCAGCTGTTGTTCTTGTTGTAACTATAGTTGTTGTTCTTTTACTAACTATAGTTGTTGTTGTATTAGTAACTGCAGCTGTTGTTCTTTTAGTAACTATAGTCGTTGTTCTTGTAGTAACTATAGTTGTTGTTGTAGTAGTAACTGCAGCTGTTTTTCTGTAATAACTATAGCTATTTTTCTTGTAGTAACTATAGTTGTTGTTCTTTTACTAACTATAGTTGTTGTTGTATTAGTAACTGCAGCTGTTGTTCTTTTAGTAACTATAGTCGTTGTTCTTGTAGTAACTATAGTTGTTGTTGTAGTAGTAACTGCAGCTGTTTTTCTGTAATAACTAGAGCTTTTTTTCTTGTAGTAACTATAGTTGTTGTTGTAGTAGTAACTATAGTTGTTGTTGTAGTAGTAAATATAGTGGTTGTTGTAGTAGAAACTGCAGCTGTTGTTGCTGAAGTAACTTTAGTTGTTGTTCTTGTAGTAACTATAGTTGTTGTTGTAGTAGTAACTATAGTTGTTGTTGTAGTAGTAACTATAGTTGTTGTTCTTGTAGTAACTGCAGCTGTTGTTCTTGAAGTAACTATAGTTGTTGTTTTAGTAGTAACTATAGTTGTTGTTCTTGTAGTAACTATAGTTGTTGTTGTATTAGTAACTGCAACTGTTGTTCTTTTAGTAACTATAGTTGTTGTTCTTGTAGTAACTATAGTTGTTGTTGTAGTAGTAACTGCAGCTGTTGTTCTTGTAATAACTATAGATATCGTTCTTGTAGTAACTATAGTTGTTGTTGCAGTAGTAACTATAGTTGTTGTTCTTGTAGTAACTATAGTTGTTGTTCTTGTAGTTACTGTAGCTGTTGTGATTGTAGTAACTATAGTTGTTGTTTTAGTAGTAGCTATAGTTGTTGTTCTTGTAGTAACTATAGTTGTTGTTGTAGTAGTAGCTGTAGCTGTTGTTCTTGTGTAACTATAGTTGTTGTTCTTGTAGTAACTATAGTTTTTATTGAAGAAGTAACTGCATCTGTTGTTGTTGTAACTATAGTTGTTGTTCTTGTAGTAACTATAGTTGTGTTGCCGTATTAACTGCAGCTGTTGTTTTTGTAGTTACTATTGTTGTTGTTCTTGTAGTTAGTATAGTTGTTGTTGTAGTAGTAACAATAGTTGTTGTTCTTGCAGTAACTATAGTTGTTTTCCTTGTAGTAACTATAGTTGTTGTTCGTGTAGTGACTATCGTTGTTGTTCTTGTAGTAACTATAGTTGTCGTTGTAGAAGTAACTGCAGCTGTTGTTCTTGTAGTAACTATAGTTGTCGATCTTGTGGTAATTGCTGCTATTGTTCTTGTAGTGACTTTAATTGGTGCTCTTGTAGTAACTATAGTTGTTGTTGTAGTAGTAACTATAGTTGTTGTTCTTGTAGTAACTATAGTTGTTGTTCTGTAGTAACTGCAGCTGTTATTCTTGTAGTAACTGGAGTTGTTGTTCTTGTAGTAACTATATTTTTTGCTCTGGTGGTAGCTATTGTTGTTGTTGCTGTAGTAAATGCAGCTGTTGTTATTGTAGTAACTTTAGTTGTTGTTTTTGTAGTAACTAGAGTTTTTGCTCTTGTATTAAATATAGTTGAAGTTCTTGTAGTAACTATAGTTGTTGTTGCTGTAGTAACTATAGTTGTTGTAATAGTAACTATGGTTGTTGTTGTAGTAACTTTAGTTATTGTTGTAGTAGTAAATATAGTTATTGTTGTAGTAGTAACAATAGTTACTACAGCAACAACAACAATAGTTACTACAAGAACAACAAATATAGTTACTACAAGAACAACAACTCCTATTACTACTATAACAACAACTATATTTACTACACGAACAACAACAACTATAGTTACTACAAGAACAACAACTATAGTTACTACTACAACAACAACTATAGTTCCTACAAGAACAACAACTATAGTTACTACAAGAACAACAGCTGCAGTTACTAATACAACAACAACTGTAGTTACTTCAAGAACAACAACCATAGTAACTACAAGAACAACAAATATAGTCACTACTACAACTACAACTATAGTTACTACAAGAACAGCAACTATAGTTATTAATACAACAACAACTATTGCTACTTCAAGAACAACAACTCTAGTTACTACAAGAACAACAGCTGCAGTAACTACTATAGAGACAGCTATAGTTGCTACAAGAACAACAAGTATAGTTACTACAAGAACAACAACTGTAGTCACTACAAGAACAACATCTATAGTTACTACAGGAACAACAGCTGCAGTTACTATAATAACAACAACTATAGTTACTACTAAACTAACAACTATAGTTACTAAATAGTAGTAAATAGTAAATATAAGTAGTTAATATAGTTGTTGTTCTTTTAGTAACTGCGACTGTTGTTGCTCTAGTAACTATAGTTGTTGTTCTTGTAGTAGCTATAGTAATGTTGTAGTAGTAAATATACTTGTTGTTGTAGTAGTAACTGCAGCTGTAGTTGCTGTAGTAACTATAGTTGTTGTTCTAATAGTAACTATAGTTGTTGTTCTTGTAGTAACTAAAGTTGTTGCTGTAGTAGTAACTATAGTCGTTCTTGTAGTAGTAGCTATAGTTGTTATTGTAGTAGAAACTGCATCTGTTGTTGCTGTATTAGCTATAATTGTTGATCTTGTAGTAACTATAGTTTTTGTTGTAGAAGTAACTATAATTGTTGTTGTGGTAGTAACTAAAGTTGTTGTTCTTGTAGTAGCTATAGTTGTTGTTCTTGTAGTAGCTATAGTTGTTGTTCTTGTAGTAACTAAAGTTATTGTTGTTGTAGTAACTGCAGCTGTTGTTCTTGTATTAGCTATAGTTGTTGTTCTTGTAGTAACTATTGCTGTTGTTCTTGTAGTAACTAAAGTTGTTGTTGCCGTATTAACTGAGCTGTTATTCTTGTAGTAACTATTGTTGTTAATCTTTTAGTAACTATAGTTGTTGTTGTAGTAGTAACTATAATAGCTGTTGTTCTTGTAGTAACTTTAGTTGTTGTTGTAGTAGTAACTGCAGCTGTTGTTGCTGTAGTATCTATAGTTGTTGTTCTTGTAGTAACTATAGTTGTTGTTCTTATAGTAACTATAGTTGTTGTTGTAGTAGTAACTCTAGTTGTTGATCTTGTAGTAACTATTGTTGTTGTTCTTGTAGTAACTATAGTTGTTGATCTTGTACTAATTATAGTTATTGTTCTTGTAGTAAATATAGTTGTTGCTGCTATAGTAACTGCAGCTGTTGCTCTTGTAGGAACTATAGTTGTTGTTCTGGTAGTAGCTATTGTTGTTGTTGCTGTAGTTACTGCAGCTGTTGTTATTGTAGTAACTTTAGTTGTTGTTCTTGTAGTAACTATAGTTGTTGTTGCTGTAGTAACTATAGTTGTTGTTGTAGTAGTAACTATAGGTGTTGTAGTAGCTATAGTTGTTGTGGTAGAAGTAACTATAGTTGTTGTTCTTGTTGTAAATATAGTTGTTGTTCTTGTAGTAACTATAGTTGTTGTTCTTGTAGCAACTATAGCTGTCGCTGTAGTAGTAACTGCAGCTGTTGTTATTGTAGTAACTAGAGTTGTCGTTCTTGTAGTAACTTTAGTTGTTAATTTAGTAGAAACTATAGTTGTTGTTCTTTTAGTAACTATAGTTGTTGTAGTAGTAACTATAGTTGTTGTTCTTATAGTAACTATAGTTGTTGTTGTAATAGTAACTGCAGCTGTTGTTATTGTAGTAACTATAGTTGTTGTTCTTTATGTAACTATAGTTGTTGTTCTTGTAGTAACTATAGTAGTTGTTGTATTAGTAACTGCAGCTATTGTTATTGTAGTAACTTTAGTTGTTGTTCTTGTAGTAACTATAGTTGTTGTTGTTGTTGTAGTAACTATAGTTTTTTGTAGTAGTAACTATAGTTGTTGTTCTTGTAGTAACTATAGTTGTTGTTCTAGTAGTAATTATAGTGATTGTTGTAGAAGTAACTATAGTTGTTGTTGTAGAAGTAACTGCAGCTGTTGTTCTTGTAGTAACAATAGTTGTTGTTCTTGTAGTAACTATAGTTAATGTTCTTGCAGTAACTAGAGCTGCTGTTCTTGTAGTAACTTAAGTTGTTATTGTAGTAGTAACTATAGTTGTTGTTGTAGTACAAACTGCAGCTGTTGTTGCTGTAGTAACTATAGTTGTTGTTCGTATAGCTATAGTTGTTGTTCTTGTAGAAACTATAGTTATTGATGTAGAAGTCAGTTACTAGAGCTGCTGTTCTTGTAGTAACTAAAGTTGTTGTTGTAGTAGTAACTATAGTTGTTGTTGTAGTACAAACTGCAGCTGTTGTTGCTGTAGTAACTATAGTTGTTGTTCTTATAGCTATAGTTGTTGTTCTTGTAGTAACTATAGTTATTGATGTAGAAGTAACTATAGTTGTTGTTTTAGTAGTAACTATAGTTGTTGTTCTTGTAGTAACTATAGTAGTTGTTGTATTAGTAACTGCAGCTGTTGTTCTTTTAGTAACTATAGTTGTTGTTCTTGTAGCTATAGTTATTGTACTTGTAGTAACTGCATCTGTTGTTCTTGTAGTAACAATAGTTGTTGTTCTTGTAGTAACTATAGTTTTTGTTCGTGTAGTAACTATAGTTGTTGTTCTTGTAGTAACTACAGTTTTTATTGTAGTAGTAACTATAGTTGTTGTTCGTGCAGTAACACTAGTTTTGTTCTTGTAGTAACTATAGTTGTTGTTCTTGCAGTAACTAGAGCTGTTGTTCTTGTAGTAACTAAAGTTGTTGTTGTAGTAGTAACTATAGTTGTTGTTGTAGTACAAACTGCAGCTGTTGTTGCTGTAGTAACTTTAGTTGATGTTCTTATAGCTATAGTTGTTGTTCTTGTAGTAACTATAGTTATTGATGTAGAAGTAACTATAGTTGTTGTTTTAGTAGTAACTATAGTTGTTGTTCTTGTAGTAACTATAGTAGTTGTTGTATTAGTAACTGCAGCTGATGTTCTTTTAGTAACTGCAGCTGTTGTTCTTGTAGTAACTATAGTAGTTGTTTTGGTAGTAACTATAGTTGTTGTTTTAGTAGTAACTATAGTTGTTGTTCTTGTAGTAACTATAGTAGATGTTGTATAAGTAACTGCAGCTGTTGTTCTTTTAGTAACTATAGTTGTTGTTCTTGCAGTAACTATAGTTGCTGTTGTAGTAGTAACTGCAGCTGTTGTTCTTGTAATAACTATAGATATTGTTCTTGTAGTAACTATAGTTGTTGTTGTAGTAACTGCAGCTGTTGTTCTTGAAGTAACTATAGTTAATGTTCTTGCAGTAACTAGAGCTGCTGTTCTTGTAGTAACTAAAGTTGTTGTTGTAGTAGTAACTATAGTTGTTGTTGTAGTACAAACTGCAGCTGTTGTTGCTGTAGTAACTATAGTTTTTGTTCTTATAGCTATAGTTGTTGTTCTTGTAGTAACTATAGTTATTGATGTAGAAGTAGCTATAATTGTTGTTTTAGTAGTAACTAGAGTTGTTGTTCTTATAGTAACTATAGTAGTTGTTGTATTAGTAACTGCAGCTGTTGTTCTTTTAGTAACTATAGTTGTTGTTCTTGTAGCTATAGTTATTGTACTTGTAGTAACTGCAGCTGTTGTTCTTGTAGTAACAATAGTTGTTGTTCTTGTAGTAACTATAGTTTTTTTGTAATAGTAACTATAGTTCTTGTTCTTGTAGTAACTATAGTTGTTGTTCTAGTAGTAAATATAGTTGTTGTTGTAGTAGTAACTATAGTTGTTGTTCTTGTAGTTACTATAGTTGTTGTTCTTGTAGCAACTATAGCTGTCGCTGTAGTAGTAACTGCAGCTGTTGTTCTTGTAGTAACTTTAGTTGTTAATTTAGTAGTAACTATAGTTGTTGTTCTTGTAGTAACTATAGTTGTTGTAGTTGTAACTATAGTTGTTGTTCTTATAGTAACTATAGTTGTTGTTGTAATAGTAACTGCAGCTGTTGTTATTGTAGTAACTATAGTTGTTGTTCTTTATGTAACTATAGTTGTTGTTCCTGTAGTAACTATAGTTGTTGTTGTATTAGTAACTGCAGCTGTTGTTCTTTTAGTAACTATAGTCGTTGTTCTTGTAATAACTATAGTTGTTGTTGTAGTAGTAACTGCAGCTGTTGTTCTTGTAATAACTATAGCTATTTTCCTTGTAGTAACTATAGTTGTTGTTGTAGTAGTAACTATAGTTGTTGTTGTAGAAGTAACTATAGTGATCGTTGTAGTTAAAACTGCAGCTGTTGTTGCTGAAGTAACTATAGTTGTTAGTGTAGTAGTAACTATATATGTTGTTGTAGTAGTAACTATAATGGTTGTTGTATTAGAAACTGCAGCTGTTGTTGCTGAAGTAAGTATAGTTGTTGTAGTAGTAACTATAGCTGTTGTTCTTGTAGTAACTTCAGCTGTTGTTCTTGCAGTAACTATAGTTGTTGCTGTAGTAGTAACTGCAGCTGTTGTTCTTGTAATAACTATAGATATTGTTCTTGTAGTAACTATAGTTGTTGTTGTATTAGTAACTATAGTTGTTGTTCTTGTAATAACTATAGTTGTTGTTGTAGTAGAAACTGCAGCTGTTGTTGCTGAAGTAACTATAGTAGTTGTTCTTGTAGTAACTATAGCTGTTGTTCTTGAAGAACCTATAGTTGTTGTTCTTGTAGTAGCTATTGCTGTTGCTGTAGTAGTAACTATAGTTGTTCTTGTAGTAGTATTTATAGTTGTTATTGTAGTAGAAACTGCATCTGTTGTTGCTGTATTAGCTATAATTGTTGATCTTGTAGTAACTATAGTTTTTGTTGTAGTAGTAACTATAATTGTTGTTGTGGTAGTAACTAAAGTTGTTGTTCTTGTAGTAGCTATAGTTGTTGTTCTTGTAGTAGCTATAGTTGTTGTTCTTGTAGTAACTATAGTAGTTGTTGTATTAGTAATTATAGTGGTTGTTGTAGAAGTAACTATAGTTGTTGTTGTAGTAGCTATAGTTGTTGTTCTTGTAGTAGCTATAGTTGTTGTTCTTGTAGTAACTATAGTAGTTGTTGTATTAGTAATTATAGTGGTTGTTGTAGAAGTAACTATAGTTGTTGTTGTAGAAGCTGCAGCTGTTGTTCTTGTAGTAACAATAGTTGTTGTTCTTGTAGTAACTATAGTTTTTTTTGTAGTAGTAACTATAGTTGTTGGGCTTGTAGTAACTATAGATGTTGTTCTAGTAGTAATTATAGTGGTTGTTGTAGAAGTAACTATAGTTGTTGTTGTAGTAGTAACTGCAGCTGTTGTTCTTGTAGTAACAATAGTTGTTGTTCTTGTAGTTACTATAGTCTTTGTTCGTGTAGTAACTATAGTTGTTGTTCTTGTAGTAACTGTAGTTTTTTATTGTAGTAGTAACTATAGTTGTTGTTCGTGCAGTAACACTAGTTTTGTTCTTGTAGTAACTATAGTTGTTGTAGTAGTAACTGCAGCTGTTGTACTTGAAGTAACTATAGTTAATGTTCTTGAAGTAACTAGAGCTGCTGTTCTTGTAGTAATTAAAGTTGTTGTTGAAGTAGTAACTTTAGTTGTTGTTGTAGTACAAACTGCAGCTGTTGTTGCTGTAGTAACTATAGTTGTTCTGATAGCTATAGTTGTTGTTCTTGTAGTAACTATAGTTATTGATGTAGAAGTAACTATAGTTGTTGTTTTAGTAGTAACTAGAGTTGTTGTTCTTATAGTAACTATAGTAGTTGTTGTATTAGTAACTGCAGCTGTTGTTCTTTAAGTAACTATAGTTATTTTTCTTGTAGCTATAGTTATTGTACTTGTAGTAACTGCAGCTGTTGTTCTTGTAGTAACAATAGTTGTTGTTCTTGTAGTAACTATAGTTTTTTTTTGTAGTAGTAACTATAGTTGTTGTTCTTGTAGTAACTATAGTTGTTGTTCTTGTAGTAACTATAGTTGTTGTTCTTGTGACAAGTTATTGTTGTTGTAGTAACTGCAGCTGTTGTTCTTGTATTAGCTATAGTTGTTGTTCTTGTAGTAACTATTGCTGTTGTTCTTGTAGTAACTAAAGTTGTTGTTGCCGTATTAACTGAGCTGTTATTCTTGTAGTAACTATTGTTGTTAATCTTTTAGTAACTATAGTTGTTGTTGTAGTAGTAACTATAATAGCTGTTGTTCTTGTAGTAACTTTAGTTGTTGTTGTAGTAGTAACTGCAGCTGTTGTTGCTGTAGTATCTATAGTTGTTGTTCTTGTAGTAACTATAGTTGTTGTTCTTATAGTAACTATAGTTGTTGTTGTAGTAGTAACTCTAGTTGTTGATCTTGTAGTAACTATTGTTGTTGTTCTTGTAGTAACTATAGTTGTTGATCTTGTACTAATTATAGTTATTGTTCTTGTAGTAAATATAGTTGTTGCTGCTATAGTAACTGCAGCTGTTGTTCTTGTAGTAACAATAGTTGTTGTTGATGTAGTAACTGCAGCTGTTGTTATTGTGGTAACTATAGTTGTTGTTCCAGTAACTATAGTTGTTGTTCTTGTAGTAACTATAGTTCCTGTTCTTTTAGTAGCTATAGTTTTTGTTCTTGTAGTAACATTAGTTGTTGTTTTTCTAGTAACTATAGTTGTTGTTGTAGTAGTAACTATAGTTGTTGTTGTAGGAGTAACTATAGTAGTTGTTGTATGAGTAACTATAGTTGTTGTTGTAGTAGTAACTGCAGCTGTTGTTCTTGTAGTAACTATAATTGTTGTTCTTGTAGTTACTATAGTTGCTGTTCTTGTAGTTACTATAGTTGTTGTTGTAGTAACTGTAGATGTTGTTGCTGAAGTTACTATAGTTGTTTGTAGTAATTATAGTTGTTGTTCTTTTAGTAATTATAGTGGTTGTTGTAGTAGTAACTATAGTTGTTGTAACTATAGTTGTTGTTCTTGTAGTAACTATAGTTGTTGTCCTTGTAGTAATTATAGTTGTTGTTGTAGTAGTAACTATAGTTGTTGTTGTAGTAGTAACTGCAGCTGTTGTTCTTTTAGTTACAATAGTTGTTGTTCTTGTAGTAACTATAGTTTTTGTTCGTGTAGTAACTATAGTTGTTGTTTTTGTAGTACCTATAGTTTTTATTGTAGTAGTAACTATAGATGTTGTTCGTGCAGTAACACTAGTTTTGTTCTTGTAGTAACTATGGTTGTTGTAGTAGTAACTGCAGCTGTTGTTCTTGTAGTAGCTATAGTTAATGTTCTTGAAGTAACTAGAGCTGCTGTTCTTGAAGTAACTAAAGTTGTTGTTGTAGTAGTATCTATAGTAGTTGTTGTAGTACAAACTGCAGCTGTTGTTGCTGTAGTAACTATAGTTGTTGTTCTTGTAGCTAAAGTTTTTGTTCTTGTAGTAACTATAGTTATTGATGTAGAAGTAACTATAGTTGTTGTTTTAGTAGTAACTATAGTTGTTGTTCTTGTAGAAACTATAGTAGTTGTTGTATTAGTAACTGCAGCTGTTGTTCTTTTAGTAACTATAGTTGTTGTTCTTGTAGCTATAGTTGTTGCACTTTTAGTAACTGCAGCTGTTGTTCTTGTAGAATCTATAGTTGTTGTTTTAGTAGTAACTATAGTTATTATTTAAGTAGTAACTATAGTTGTTGTTATTGTAATAACTATAATAATTGTTGTATTAGTAACTGCAGCTGTTGTTCTTTTAGTAACTATAGTTGTTGTTCTTGTAGTAACTATATTTGTTGTTGTTGTAATAGTAACTGCAGCTGTTGTTCTTGTAATAACTATAGATATTGTTCTTGTAGTAACTATAGTTGTTGTTGTATTAGTAACTATAGTTAATTGTTCTTGTAATAACTATAGTTGTTGTTGTAGTAGAAATTGCAGGTGTTGTTGCTGAAGTAACTATAGTTGTTGTTCTTATAGTAACTATAGTTGTTGTTCTTGAAGTAACTTAGTTGTTGTTCTTGTAGTAACTATAGTTGTTGTTCTTGTAGTAACTGCAGCTGTTGTTCTTGTAGTAGCTATAGTTGTTGTTTTATTAGTAACTATAGTTGTTGTTCTTGTAGTAACTATAATTGTTGTTGTAGTAGTAAGGGTAGCTGTTGTACTTGTGTAACTATAGTTGTTGTTCTTGTTGTAACTATAGTTTTTATTGAAGAAGTAACTGCATCTGTTGTTGTTGTAGTAACTATAGTTGTTGTTCTTGTAGTAACTATAGTTTTTGTTGTAGAAGTAACGATTGTTGTTGTTGTTGTAGTAACTAAAGTTGTTGTTCTTGTAGTAACTATAGTTGTTGTTGCCGTATTAACTGCAGCTGTTGTTCTTGTAGTAACTATAGTTGTTGATCTTGTAGTTACTGCTGCTATTGTTCTTGTAGTAACTATAATTGGTGTTCTTGTAGTAACAATAGTTGTTGTTGTAGTAGTAACTATAGTTGTTGTTCTTGTAGTAACTATAGTTGTTGTTCTGTAGTAACTGCAGCTGTTGTTCTTGTAGTTACTAGAGTTGTTGTTCTTGTAGTAACTATATTTGTTGTTCTTGTAGAAACTATATTTGTTGTTCTGGTAGTAGCTATTGTTGTTGTTGCTGTAGTTACTGCAGCTGTTGTTATTGTAGTAACTTTAGTTGTTGTTCTTGTAGTAACTAAAGTTTTTGCTCTTGTATTAACTATAGTTGAAGTTCTTGTAGTAACTAAAGTTGTTGTTGCTGTAGTAACTATAGTTGTTGTAATAGTAACTATGGTTGTTGTTGTATTAACTTTAGTTATTGTTGTAGAAGTTAATATAGTTATTGTTGTAGTAGTAACAATAGTTACTACAGCAACAACAACAATAGTTACTACAAGAACAACAAATATAGTTACTACAAGAACAACAAATATAGTTACTACAAGAACAGAACAACAACTCCTGTTACTACTATAACAACAACTATAGTTACTACAAGAACAACAACAACTATAGTTACTACAAGAACAACAACTATAGTTACTACTACAACAACAAATATAGTTCCTACAAGAACAACAACTATATTTACTACAAGAACAACAGCTGCAGTTACTAATACAACAACAACTGTAGTTACTTCAAGAACAACAACCATAGTAACTACAAGAACAACAAATATAGTCACTACTACAACTACAACTATTGTTTCTACAAGAACGGCAACTATAGTAACTACTACAACAACAACTATTGTTACTACAAGAACAACAACTCTATTTACTACAAGAACAACAGCTGCAGTTACTTCTACAGAGACAGCTATAGTTGCTACAAGAACAACAAGTATAGTTACTACAAGAACAACAACTGTAGTCACTACAAGTATAGTTACTACAAGAACAACAACTGTAGTCACTACAAGAACAACAACTATAGTTTCTACAAGAACAACAGCTGCAGTTACTATAAGAACAACAACTATAGTTACCACTAACTAACAACTATAGTTACTAAATAGTAGTAAATAGTAAATATAAGTAGTAAATATAGTTGTTGTTCTTGTAGTAACTGCGACTGTTGTTGCTGTAGTAACTATAGTTGTTGTTCTTGTAGTAGCTATAGTAATGTTGTAGAAGTAACTATACTTGTTGTTGTAGTAGTAACTGCAGCTGTAGTTGCTGTAGTAACTATAGTTGTTGTTCTAATAGTGACTTTAGGTGTTGTTCTTGATGTAACAATAGTTGTTGCTGTAGTAACTATAGTTGTTGTTCTTGTAGTAACTTAAGTTGTTGCTGTAGTAGTAATTATAGTTGTTCTTGTAGTTGTAGCTATAGTTGTTATGCAGTAGAAACTGCATCTGTTGTTGCTGTATTAGCTATAATTGTTGATCTTGTAGTAACTATAGTTTTTGTTGTAGTAGTAACTATAATTGTTGTTGTGGTAGTAACTAAAGTTGTTGTTCCTGTAGTAGCTATAGTTGTTGTTCTTGTAGTAGCTATAGTTGTTGTTCTTGTAGTAACTATAGTTGTTGTTGTTGTAGTAACTGCAGCTGTTGTTGCTGTAGTAACTATAGTTGTTGTTCTTGTAGTAACTATAGTTGTTGATCTTGTACTGACTATAGCTGTTGTTGTAGTAGTAACTGCAGCTTTTGTTGCTGTAGTAACTATAGTTGTTGTTCTTGTAGTAAATATTTTTATTGTTCTGGTAGAAACTTTAGTTGTTGTTCTTGCAGTAACTATAGTTGTTGTTGTAGTGGTAATTGCAGCTGTTGTTGCTGTAATTACTATAGTTGTTGTTCTTGTAGCAACTATAGTTGTTGTTCTTATAGTAACTATAGTTGTTGTTGTAGTAGTAACTTTAGTTGTTGATCTTGTAGTAACTATTGTTGGTGTTCTTGTAGTAACTATAGTTGTTGATCTTGTAGTAACTATAGTTGTTGCTGCTGTAGTAACTGCAGCTGTTGTTCTTGTAGTAACTATAGTTGTTGCTGCTGTAGTAACTGCAGCTGTTGTTCTTGTGGTAACTATAGTTAATTGTAGCAGTAACTTTAGTTGTTGTTCTTGTAGTAACTATAGTTGCTGTTCTTGTAGTAATTATAGTGGTTGTTGTAGTAGTAACTATAGTTGTTCTTGTAGTTGTAGCTATAGTTGTTATAGTAGTAGAAACTGCATCTGTTGTTGCTGTATTAGCTATAATTTTTGATCTTGTAGTAACTATAGTTTTTGTTGTAGTAGTAACTATAATTGTTGTTGTGGTAGTAACTGCAGCTGTTGTTCTTTTAGTAACTATAGTTGTTGTTCTTGTATTAACTATATTTGTTGTTGTTGTAATAGTAACTGCAGCTGTTGTTCTTGTAATAACTATAGATATTGTTCTTGTAGTAACTATAGTTGTTGTTGTATTAGTAACTATAGTTAGTTGTTCTTGTAATAACTATAGTTGTTGTTGTAGTAGAAATTGCAGGTGTTGTTGCTGAAGTACCTATAGTTGTTGTTCTTATAGTAACTATAGTTGTTGTTCTTGAAGTAACTTAGTTGTTGTTGTAGTAGTAACTATAGTTGTTGTTCTTGTAGTAACTGCAGCTGTTGTTCTTGTAGTAGCTATAGTTGTTGTTTTATTAGTAACTATAGTTGTTGTTCTTGTAGTAACTATAATTGTTGTTGTAGTAGTAACTGTAGCTGTTGTACTTGTGTAACTATAGTTGTTGTTCTTGTTGTAACTATAGTTTTTATTGAAGAAGTAACTGCATCTGTTGTTTTGTAGTAACTATAGTTGTTGTTCTTTTAGTAACTATAGTTTTTGTTGTAGAAGTAACGATTGTTGTTGTTGTTGTAGTAACTATAGTTGTTGTTGTTGTAGTAACTGCAGCTGTTGTTGCTGTAGTAACTATAGTTGTTGTTCTTGTAGTAACTATAGTTGTTGATCTTGTACTAACTATAGTTGTTGTTGTAGAAGTAACTACAGCTGTTGTTGCTGTAGTAACTATAGTTGTTGTTCTTGTAGTAAATATTGTTATTGTTCTTGTAGCAACTTTAGTTGTTGTTCTTGTAGTAACTATAGTTGTTGTTGTAGTGGTAATTGCAGCTGTTGTTGCTGTAATTACTATAGTTGTTGTTCTTGTAGCAACTATAGTTGTTGTTCTTATAGTAACTATAGTTGTTGTTGTAGTAGTAACTTTAGTTTTTGATCTTGTAGTAACTATTGTTGTTGTTCTTGTAGTATCTATAGTTATTAATGTTGTAGTAACTATAGTTGTTGCTGCTGTAGTAACTGCAGCTGTTGTTCTTGTAGTAACTATAGTTGTTGTTGCTGTAGTAACTGCAGCTGTTGTTCTTGTGGTAACTATAGTTAATTGTAGCAGTAACTTTAGTTGTTGTTCTTGTAGTAACTATAGTTGCTGTTCTTGTAGTAATTATAGTGGTTGTTGTAGTAGTAACTATAGTTGTTGTAACTATAGTTATTGTTCTTGTAGTAACTATAGTTGTTGTTTTATTAGTTACTGCAGCTGTTATTCTTGTAGTAACTACAGTTTTTGTTCTTATAGCTATAGTTGTTGTTCTTGTAGTAACTATAGTTATTGTTGTAGAAGTAACTATAGTTGTTGTTCTTGTAATAACTATTGTTGTTATTCTTGTAGTAACTATAGTTGTTGTTGTATTAATTACTGCAGCTGTTATTCTTGTATTTACTATAGTTGTTGTTCTTGTAGTAACTATAGTTGTTTTAACAGTACCTATAGTTGTTGTTCTTGTAGTAACTATAGTTGTTGTTCTTGTAGTAACTATAGTTGTTGTTCTTGTAGTAGCTATGGTTTTTGTTCTTGTAGTAACATTAGTTGTTGTTCTTGTAGTAACTATAGTTGTCGTTGTAGTTGTTGTAGGAGTAACTGTAGTAGTTGTTGTAGGAGTAACTATAGTTGTTGTTGTAGTAGTAACTGCAGCTGTTGTTCTTGTAGTAACTATAATTGTTGTGCTTGTAGTTACTATAGTTGCTGTTCTTGTAGTTACCATAGTTGTTGTTGTAGTAATCGTAGATGTTGTTGCTGAAGTAACTTTAGTTGTTGTTCTTGTAGTAACTAAAGTCGTAGTTCTTGTAGTAATTATAGTGGTTGTTGTAGTAGTAACTATAGTTGTTGTAACTATAGTTGTCGTTCTTGTAGTAACTATAGTTGTTGTTCTTGTAGTAATTATAGTGGTTGTTGTAGTAGTAACTTTAGTTGTTGTTGTAGTAGTAACTGCAGCTGTTGTCTTTTAGTAACAATAGTTGTTGTTCTTGTAGTAACTATAGTTTTTGTTTGTGTAGTAACTATAGTTGTCGTTCTTGTAGTAACTATAGTTTTTGTTGTAGTAGTAACCATAGTTGTTGTTCGTGCAGTAACCCTAGTTTTTTTCTTGCAGTAACTATAGTTGTTGTAGTAGTAACTGCAGCTGTTGTTCTTATAGTAACTATAGTAAATGTTCTTGCAGTAACTAGAGCTGCTGTTCATGTAGTAACTAAAGTTGTTGTTGTGGTAGTAACTATAGTTGTTGTTGTAGTACAAACTGCAGCTGTTGTTTCTGTAGTAACTATAGTTGTTGTTCTTATAGCTATAGTTGTTGTTCTTGTAGTAACTATAGTTATTGATGTTGAAGTAACTATAGTTGTTGTTCTTGCAGTAACTATAGTTGCTGTTGTAGTAGTAACTGCAGCTATTGTAGTAGTAACTATAGTATTGTTTTTGTAGTAACTTAAGATGTTGTTGTAGTAGTAACTATAGTTGTTGTAGTACAAACTGCAGCTGTTGTTGCTGTAGTAACTATAGTTGTTGTTCTTATAGCTATAGTTGATGTTCTTGTAGTAACTATAGTTATTTTTGCATTTGTTACTGCAGCTGTTATTCTTGAAGTAACTATAGTTGTTGTTCTTGTAGTAACTAAAGTTGTTGTTGTAGCAGTAACTATAGTTGTTGTTCTCGTTTTAAACTATAGTTGTAGTTCTTGTAGTAAGTATAGTTGTTGTAGTAGCAACTGCAGCTGTTGTTGTTCTTGAAGTAACTATAGTTGTTGTTCTTGTAGTAGGTTTAGTTGTTGTAGTAGCAAAAGCAGCTGTTGTTGTCGTAGTAACTATAGTTGTTGTTCTTGTTGTAACCATAGTTGTTGTTGTAGTAGTAACTATAGTTGTTGTTGTAGTACAAACTGCAGCTGTTGTTGCTGTAGTAACTTTAGGTGTTGTTCTTGTAGTAACTATAATTGTTGTTCTTATAGTAAGTATAGTTGTTGTAGTAGCAACTGCAGCTATTGTTGCTTTTGTAACTATAGTTGTTGTTCTTGTAGTAACTATAGTCGTTGTTGTAGTAGTAACTGCAGTTGTTGTTCTAGTAGTAACTATAGTTGTTTTTGTAGTAGTAACTATAGTTGTTTTTTCTTGTGGTAACTATAGTTGTTGTTGTAGTAGTTACTGCAGCTGTTGTTCTTGTAGTAACTATAATTGTTGTTCTTAAACATACTATAGCTGTTGTTGTAGTAGTTACTATAGTTGATGTTCTTGAAATAACTATAGTTATTGTTCTTGTAGTAACTATAGTTGTTGTAGTAGAAACTGCCGCTGTGTTTGCTGTAGTAACTATAGTTGTTGTTCTTGAGGTAATTATAGTTGATGTTCTTGTAGTAACTATAGTTGTTAATGCTATAGTAACTGCAGATGTTGTTCTTTTAGAAGCTATAGTTGTTGTTCTTGTAGTAACTATAGTTGTTGTTGTAGTAGTATTTATAGTTGTTGTTGTAGTTACTGTATTAAGTATAGTTGTTGTTGTAGTAGTAACTGCAGTTGTTGTTCTAGAAGTAACTATAGTTGTTTTTGTAGTAGTAACTATAGTTGTTTTTCTTGTGGTAACTATAGTTGTTGTTGTAGTAGTAACTGCAGCTGTTGTTCTTGTAGTAACTATAATTGTTGTTCTTAAAGTTACTATAGCTGTTGTTGTAGTAGTTACTATAGTTGTTGTTCTTAAAGTAACTATAGTTATTCTTCTTGTAGTAACTATACTTGTTTTAGTAGAAACTGCCGCTGTTTTTGCTGTAGTAACTATAGTTGTTGTTCTTGAGGTAACTATAGTTGTTGTTCTTGTAGTAACTATAGTTGTTAATGCTATAGTAACTGCAGATGTTGTTCTTTTAGAAGCTATAGTTGTTGTTCTTGTAGTAACTATAGTTGTTGTTGTAGTAGTATTTTTAGTTGTTGTTGTAGTTACTGTATTAACTATAGTTGTTGTGCTTGTAGTAACTAGTTGTTGTTGAAGTAGTAACTGTAGTTGTTGTTGCTGTAGTAACTATAGTTGTTGTTCTTGTAGTAACTATAGTTGTTGTTGTAGTAGTAACTGCAGCTATTGCAGTAGAAACTATCGTATTGCTTTTATAGTAACTAAAGTTGTTGAAGTAGTAGTAACTATAGTTGTTGTTGTAGTACAAACTGCAGCTGTTGTTGCTGTAGTAAGTTGTTGTTGTTCTTATAGCTACAGTTGTAGTTCTTGTAGTAACTATAGTTATTGTTGTAGAAGTAACTATAGTTGTTGTTCTTGTAGTAACTATAGTTGTTATTCTTGTAGTAACTATAATTATTGTTGTATTAGTTACTGCCGCTGGTATTCTTGTAGTAACTATAGTTGTTGTTCTTGTAGTAACTATAGTTGCAGTTCTTGTAGTAACTATAGTTGTTATTGTAGAAGTAACTATAGTTGTTGTTGTAGTAGCAACTATAGTTGTTGTTCTTGTAATAACTATAGTTGTTGTTCTTGTAGTAACTATAGTTGTTGTTGTAGTAGTAACTATAGTTGTTGTTGTAGTAGTAACTAAAGTGGTTGTTGTAGTAGAAAGTGCAGCTGTTGTTGCTGAAGAAACTTTAGCTGTTGTTCTTGTAGTAACTATTGTTGTTGTTCTTGTAGTAACTTTAGTTGTTGTTGTAGTAGTAACTATAATAGCTGTTGTTCTTGTAGTAACTTTAGTTGTTGTTGTAGTAGTAACTATAATAGCTGTTGTTCTTGTAGTAACTATAGTTGTTGTTCTTGTAGTAACTATAGTTGTTGTTGTAGTAGTAACTTTAGTAGCTGCTGTTCTTGTAGTAACTGCAGCTGTTGTCCTTGTAGTAACTATAGTTGTTGTTGTAGTAGTAATTATAGTTGTTGTTCTTGTAGTAACTATAGTTGTTGTTCTTGTAGTAACAAAGATGTTGTTATTGTAGTAACTATAGTTGTTGTTGAAGTACCTATAGCTGTTGCTGTAGTAGTAACTATAGTTGTTTTTTAGCAGTAACTATAATTGTTGTTCTTGTTGTAACTCTAGTTGTTGTTGTAGTAGTAACTGCAGCTGTTGTTTTTGTAGAAATTATAGTTGTTGTGTATGAAGTAACTATAGTTGTTGTTGTAGTAGTAACTATAGTTGTTGTTCTTGAAAAAACTATAGTTGTCGTTGTAGTAATAACTATAGTTTTTGTTGTAGTAGAAATTGCGGCTTTTGTTGCTGTTGTTACAATAGTTGTTGTTCTTGTAGTAACTATAAATGTTGTAGTAACTATAGTTGTTGTTCTTGTAGTAACTATAGTTGGTGTAGTAGCAACTGCAGCTGTTGTTGCTGTAGTAACTATAGTTGTTGTTCTTTTAGTTACTATAGTTGTTGTTTTTGAAGTAACTTTAGTTGTTGTTGTAGTAACTGCAGATGTTGTTGCTGAAATAACTATAGTTGTTGTTCTTGTAGTAACTGTAGTTATTGTTGAAGAACTAACTTTAGTTGTTGCTGTAGTAATTTCAGCTGTTGTTGCTGGTGTAACTTAAGCTGTTGTTCTTGTAGTAACTATAGTTGTTGTTGTAGTAGTTACTGCAGTTGTTGTTATTGTAGTAACTATAGTTGTTGTTGAAGTAGTAAATGCAGCGGTTGTTCTTGTAGCAATTAAAGTTGTTGTTCTTGAAGTAACTAAAGTTGTTGTTGTAGTAGTAACTATAGTTGTTGTTCTTGCAGTAACTATAGTTGTTGTTGCTGTAGTTACTGCAGCTGTTGTTCTTGTAGTAACTATAGTTGTTGTTCTGTTAGTAACTATAGTTGTTGTTGTAGTAGTAACTGTTGTTGCTGTTGCTGTAGTAACTATAGTTGTTGTTTTAGTAACTATAGTTGTTGTTGTTGAAGTAGTAAATGCAGCTGTTGTTCTTGTAGTAATTATAGTTGTTGTTCTTGTAGTAACTATAGTTGTTGTTGTAGTAGTACCTATAGTTGTTGTTCTTGTAGTAACTATAGTTGTTGTTCTTGTAGTTACTATAGCTGTTGCTCCGAACATACCACAGAACAGGTCGACCTGCAGGATCAGTAGTTAAAATGCTCCACATATACCACAGAACAGATCGACCTGCAGGATCAGTAGTTAAATGCTCCCAACTTACCATAGAACAGATCTATTTACAGGACCAGTAGTTGAAATTATCAAAAAATACCAGAGAACTTGTCTACCTGTAAGATCAGTAGTTAAAATGCTCCAAACATAAAACAGAACAGGTCTACCTGTAAGATCAGTAGTTTAAAAGCTCCAAACAACCCAGAGAACAGATCGACTTGCAGGATCAGACGTTAAAATGCTCCGATTTTACAACAGAAGAGGTCTACTTGTAAGATCAGTAGTTACAATGCTGCGAACATACCACAGAACAGGTTGACTTGCAGGATCAGATGCTAAAATGCTCCGAACATACCACAGAACAGGTCTACCTGTAAGATCAATAGTCAAAATGCTCTGAACATACCAGAAAACAGATCGACCTGCACGATTAGAGGTTAAAATGCTGCGAACTTACCACAGAACAGGTCTACCTGTAAGATCAGTTGTTAAAATGCCCCAAACATACCACAGAACAGGTCGACCTGCAGAATTAGAGGTAAAAATGCTCCGAACATACCACAGAATAGGTCAACCTGTAAGATCTGTAGTTAAAATGCTCCGAACATACCACAGAACAGGTCGACTTGCAGGATCAGAGATTAAAATGCTCCGAACTTACCACAGAACAACTGGTCAACCTGCAGGATCAGTAGTTAAAATGCTCAGAAATTACCACAGAACAGGTCTCCCTGTAAGATCAGTAGTTAAAATGCTCCGAACATACCACAGAACAGGACGACCTGCAGGATCGGTAGCTAAAATGCTCCGGACATACCACAGAAAATGTCTGCATGTAGTATCCGTAATTTAAATGCTCCGAACTTACCACAGAACAGGTCTACCTTAAACATCAGTAGTTAAAATGCTCTGAAAAAACTACAGAACAGATCGACCTGCACGATCAGAGGTTAAAATGCTTCAAACATACCACATAGCAGGTCGACCTGTAACAGCAGAAGTTAAAATGCTCGGAACATACCAAAAAACAATTCGACCTGCAAGATCAGTAGTTAAAATGCTCCAAACATACCACAGAACAGGTCTACCTGCAGGATTAGTAGTTAAAATGCTACAAACATACCACAGAACAGGTCTACCTGTAAGCTCAGTAGTTAAAATGCTCCGAAAATACCACAAAACAGGTCGTTCAGCAGGATCAGAGGTTAAAATGCTCCAAACTTACCACAGAACAGGTCTACCTGTAAGATAAGTTGTTAAAATGCTCAGAACATATCACAGAACAGGTCTACCTGCAGGATTAGTAGTTAAAATGCTACGAACACACCGCAAACAGGTCTGCCTGTAAGATCAGTCGTTAAAATGATCAGAACATATCACAGAACAAGTCTACCTGCAGGATTAGTAGTTAAAATGCTACGAACATACCACAAAACAAGTCTACCTGTAAGATCAGTAGTTAAAATGCTCAGAACATACCACAGAAAAGGTCTAACTGTAAGATTTGTTGTTAAAATGTTCCGAACAAACCAGAGAACAGATCGACATGCATGATAAGAGGTTTAAATGCTCCGAACTTACCACAGAAATGTCTACATGTAAGATTAGTAGTCAAAATGTTCCGAACATACCACATAACAGGTCGACCTGCAGGATCAGAGGTTAAAATGCTCCAAATATACCACAGAACAGATCGACCTGCAGGATCAGAGGTTAAAATGCTTCGAACATACCACAGAACAGGTTAAACTGTAAACCCAGTAGTTAAAATGCTCCGAACATACAACAAAACAGGTCTACCTGTAAGATCAGTAGTTAAAATGCTCCAAACATACCACAGAACAGGCCGACCTGCAGGATCAGTAGTTAAAATGCTCCAAACTTACCACAGAGCAGATCTAATTGCAGGATCAGAAGTAGAAATGGTCTGAACATACCAAAGAACAGGTCGTCCAGTAGGATCATGAGTTAAAATGCTCCCATTGTACCATAGAAAAGGTCAACATGCAGGATCAGAAGTGAAAATGCTCTGAACTTACCACAGAATAGGTCTACCTGCAGGATCAGTAGTAAAAATGCATGGAAAGTACCACAGAACAGGTCTACCTGTAAGATCAGTAGTTAAAATGCCCCAAACATACCACAGAACAGGTCGACCTGCAGCATCAGAGGTTAAAATGCTCCAAAAATACCACAGAACAGGTCGACCTGCAGGATCAGTATTTAAAATGTTCCGAAATTTCAACAGAACAGGTCTCATTGTAAGATCAGTAGTTAAAATGCTAGGAACATACCAAAGAACAGGACAACCTGCAGGATCAGTAGTTAAAATGCTCCGAACATACCATGGAACTGATCTACCTGAACGATCAGAGGTCAAAATGCTCGAAACTTACCACAGAAAAGGTCTACTTGTAAGTTCAGTAGTTAAAATGTTCTGAACATACCACAGAACAGGTCGACCTGTAGGATCAGTAGTTGAAATGCTCCTAACTTACCACAGAACAGGTGTACCTATAAGATTAGTAATTAAAATGCTCTGAATAAACCACAGAACAGATCGACCTGCACGATCAGAGGTTAAAATGCTGCAAACTTACCAAAGAATAGGTCGACCTGCAGGATCAGAGGTTAAAATGCTTCGAATTTACCACATAATAGGTCGACCTGTAAGATAAGTTGTTAAAATGCTCCGAATATATCAAAGAACAATTCGACCTGCAGGATCAGTAGTGAAGATGCATCGAGCTTACCTTAGAACAGGTTTACCTGCAAAATCAGTAGTTAAAATGCTCCAAACATACCAAAAAACAGGTCGATCTGTATGATAAGGGGCTAGAATACTCCGAACTTCCCACAGAGCAGGTCTACTTGCAGGATCAGTAGTTAAAATGCATCGAACATACCACAGAACAAGTCTTCCTGCAGGATTAGTAGTTAAAATGCTCAAAACATACCACAGAACAGGTCTACCTGTAAGATTAGTAGTAAAAATGCTCCAAACATACCAAAGAACAGGTCGTCCAGCAGAATCAGAAGTTAAAATGCTCAGAACATATAACAGAACAGGTCTACCTACAGGATTAGTAGTTAAAATGCTCCGAACATACCGCAGAACAGGTCTACCTGTAAGATCAGTAGTTAAAATGCTACGAACATACCACAGAACAGGTCGTCCTGCAGGATCAGAGGTTAAAATGCTCCGAACGTACCACAGAACAGGTCTACCTGTAAGATCAGTAGTTAAAATGTTCCGAACATATCACAGAAAAGGTCTACCTGCAGGATAAGTAGTTAAAATGCTCAGAACATACCACAGAACAGATCTAGCTGTAAGATCAGTAGTTAAAATGCTCTGAAAATACCACAGAACAGGTCGTCCAACAGGATCCGGGTTTAAAATGCTCCGAACTTACAGAACAGGTCTACCTGTAAGATCAGTAGTTAAAATGCTCAGAACATACCACAGAACAGGTCCACCTGTAAGATCAGTAGTAAAAATGCTCCGAACTTACCACAGAACAGGTCTACCTGTAAGATCAGTTGTTGAAATGCTCCGAACATACCACAGAACAGGTCGTCCAGCAGGATACGGATTAAAATGCTCCGAACTTACAGAACAGGTCTACCTGTAAGATCAATAGTTAAAATGCTCCAAACATACCACAGAACAGGTCTACCTGTAAGATCAGTAGTTAAAATGTTGCGAACATATCACAGAACATGTAGACCTGCAGGATCAGAGGTTAAAATGCTCTGAACTTACAGAACAGGTCTACCTGTTAGATCAGTAGTTAAAATGCTCAAAACATACCACAGAAAAGGTCGTCCAGCAAGATCCAGGTTAAAATGCTCCGAACTTACAGAACAGGTCTACCTGCAGGATCAGAGGTTAAAAGGCTCAGAACATACCACAGAACAGGTCTACCTGTAAGATCAGTAGTTAAAATGCTCAGAACATATCAGAGGACAGGTCTACTTGTAAGATCAGTAGTAAAAATGCTCCGAACATACCACAGAACAGGTCTACCTGTAAGATCAGTAGTTAAAATGCTCAGAACATATCACAAAACAGGTCTACCTGTAAGATCAGTAGTTAAAAAGCTCAGAACATACCACAGAACAGGTCTACCTGTAAGATTAGAGGTTAAAATGCTCAGAACATAATACAGAACAGGTCTACCTGTAAGATCAGAGGTTAAAATGCTCCGAACATACAGAACAGGTCTACCTGTAAGATCAGTAGTTAAAATGCTCCAAACATGCCACAGAAAAGGTCGTCCAGCAGGATCCGGGTTAAAATGCTCGGAACATACCACAGAACAGGTCTACTTGTAAGATCAGTAGTTAAAATGCTAAGAACATATCACAGAACAGGTCAACCTGTAAGATCAGAAGTTTAAATGCTCCAAACATACCACAGAACAGGTCGTCCAGCAGGATCCGGGTTAAAAAGCTCAAAACATATCACAGAACAGGTCTACCTGCAGGATTAGTAGTTGAAATGCTCCGAAAATACCACAGAAAAGATCTACCTGTAAGATCAGAGGTTACAATGTCCAGTACATATCACAGAACAGGTCTACCTGTAAGATCAGAAGTTAAAATGCTCCAAACATACCACAGAACAGGTCTACCTGTAAGATCAGTAGTTGAAATGCTCCGAACATACCACAGAAAAGGTCTACCTGTAAGATCAGTAGTTAAAATGCTCAGAACATACCACAGAACAGGTCTACCTGTAAGATCAGTAGTTGAAATGCTCCGAACATACCCGAGAACAGGTCTACCTGTAAGATCAGAAGTTAAAATGCTCCAAACATACCACAGAACAGGTCTACCTGTAAGATCAGTAGTTGAAATGCTCCGAACATACCACAGAAAAGGTCTACCTGTAAGATCAGTAGTTAAAATGCTCAGAACATACCACAGAACAGGTCTACCTGCAAGATCAGTAGTTAAAATGCTCAGAACATACCACAGAACAGGTCTACCTGTCAGATCAGAGGTTAAAATGCTCCAAACATACAGAACAGGTCTACCTGTAAGATCAGTAGTTAAAATGCTCCGAACTTACAGAACAGGTCTACCTGTAAGATCAGTAGTTAAAATGCTCCGAACATACTGAAAAGGTATACCTGTTAGATCAGTAGTTAAAATGCTCAGAACATATCATAGAACAGGTCTACCTGCAGGATTAGTAGTTAAAATGCTCAGAACATACCACAGAAAAGGTCTACCTGTAAGATCAGTAGTTAAAATGCTCCGAACTTACCACAAAACAGGTCTACCTGTAAGATCAGTAGATAAAATGCTCAGAACATATCACAGAACAGGTCTTACTGAAGGATTAGTAGTTAAAATGCTCAGAACATACCACAGAACAGGACTACCTGTAAGATTAGTAGTTAAAATGCTCCAAAATTACCACAGAACAGGTCTACCTGTAAGATTAGTAGTTAAAATGTTCCGAGCATACCAGAGAACAGATCGACATGCATGATCAGAGGTTAAAATGCTCCAAACTTACCAAAGAACAGGTCTACCTGCAGGATCAGAGGTAAAATGCTTCGAATTTACCACAAAACAGGTCGACCTGTAAGATCGGTAGTTAAAATGCTACGAATATACAACAGAACAGGTCGACCTGCAGGATCAGTAGTTAAAATGCTCCGAACATACCACAGAACAGGTTCACCTGCAAGATCAGTAGTTGAAATGCTCCGAACATACCACATAGCAGGTCGACCTGAAGGCAAAGTAGTTAAATGCTCCGAACTTATCACAGATCAGATCTATTTGCAGGATAAGAAGTTAAAATGCTCTGAACATACCACAGAACAGGTCGACCTGCAGGATCAGTAGTTAAAATGCTCCGAACATACCACAAAACAGCTCTACCTGCAGGATAAGAGGTTAAAATGCTACGAACGTAACATAGAACAGGTCTACCTGTAAGATCAGCAGTTAAAATGCTCCGAACATACAACAGAACAGGTCGACCTGCAGGATCAGTAGTTTAAATGCTCCGAAATTACCACAAAACAGGTATACCTGCAGGATCAGTAATAAAAATGCTCTGAACATACCACAGAACAGGTCGACTTGCAGGATCAGATGCTAAAATGCTCCAAACTTACCACAGAACAGGCTTACCTGCAGGTTGAGTAATTAAAATGCTCAAAACATACCACAGAACAGGTCTACATGTAAGATCAGTAGTTAAAATGCTCTGAAGAAATTTAGAGAACAGATCGACCTGCAGGATCAGACGTTAAAATGCTCCGATTTTACCACAGAACAGGTCTACCTGTAAGATCAGTAGTTAAAATGCTCCAAACATACCACAGAACAGGTCTATCTCTAAGATCATTAGTTAAAATGCTCTGAACATACCAGAAAACAGATCGACCTGCATGACCAAAGGTTAAACTGCTCCGAACTTACCACAGAAAAGGTCTACTTGTAAGATCAGTAGTTAAAATGTTCCAAACATACCATAGAACAGGTCGACCTGCATGATCAGTAGTTATAATGCTACGAACTTACCACAGAACAGGTCTATCTGTAAGATCAGTAGAAAACATGCTCCAAACATACCACAGAACATATCGACCTACACGATCAGAGGTTAAAATGCTCCGAACTTACCACAGAACAGGTCTACCTGTAAGATCAGTAGTTAAAATTCTCCAACCTTACCAAAGAACAGGTCGACCTGCAGGATCAGAGGTTAAAATGCTTCGAACTAACCACAAAACAGGTCGACCTATAAGATCAGTAGTTAAAATGCTCCAAACATACCACAAACCAGGTCTACCTGTAAGATCTGTGGATAAAATGCTCCGAACATACCATGAACAGGTCTTCTTTTAAAATCAGTAGTTAAAATCTCCGAACATACCACAGAACAGGTCGACCTGCAGGATCAGTAGTTAAATGCTCCGAACTTACCACAGAACAGATCTATTTGCAGGATCAGAACTTGAATGCTCCGAACATACCAGAGAACCGGTCGACCTGCAGGATCAGAGACTAATATGCTCCAAACTGACCCCAGAACAGGTCTACCAGCAGGATCAGTAGTTAAAATGCTTCGAACATACCAAAGAACAGGTCTACCTGTAAGATCAGTAATTAAAATGCTCCGAACATACCAGAGAACAGATCGGCCTGCATGATCAGATGTTAAATGCTCTGATTTACCTCAGAACAGGTCTACCTGTAAGATCAGTAGTTAAAATGCTCCGAACATACCACAGAACAGGTCGACATGCAGGATCAGAGTAGTTAAAATGCTCCGAACTTAACACAGAACAGGCAGGATAACAGGTCTACCTGTAAGATCAGCAGTTTAAATGCTCGGAACATACCACAGAACAGGTCGACTTGCAGGATAAGAGACTAAAATGCTTGGAACAAAGCACAGAACAGGTCTACCTGTAAGATCAGTAGTTAAAATGCTCCGAACATACCAAAGAACAGATCGACCTGTATGATCAGAGGTTAAGATGCTCCACAGAAAAGTTCTCCTTGTAAAATCAGTAGTTGAAATGTTCCGAACATACCACAGAACAGGTCGACCTGCAGGATCAGTAGTTAAAATGCTCGGAACTTACCACAGAAAAGGTCTACCTATAAGATCAGTAGATAAGTTGCTCCGAACATACCAGAGAACAGATCGACCTGCATGATCATAGGTTAAAATGCTCAAACAAAACCACAGAACAGGTCGACCTGCAGGATCAGAGTAGTTAAAATGCTCCAAACTTACCACAGAACAGGCGGGAGAACAGGTCTACCTGTAAGATAAGTAGTTTAAATGCTCCGAACATACCACAGAATAGGTCGACTTGCAGGTTCAGAGGCTAAAATGCTCCGAACATACCAAAGAACAGTTCTACATGTAAGATCAGTAGTAAAAATGCTCCGTTCATACCAGAAAACTGATCGACATGCAAGATCAGAGGTAAAAATTCTCCAAACTTACCACAGAACAGGTCTACTTGCAGGATCAGTAGTTAAAATGCTCCGAACATACCACAGAACAGGTCGACTTGCAGGATCAGAGGCTAAAATCTCCAAACTAACCTTAGAACAGGTCTATCTGTAAGATCAGTAGTTAAAATGCTCCGACAATACCACAGAACAGGTCTACCTGTAAGATCAGTAGATAAGTTGCTCCGAATATACCACATAAATTGTCTACTTGCAGGATTAAATGCTAAAATGCTCCGAACTTACCACAGGATAGGTCTACCTGCAGAATAAGGAGTTAAATTGCTCTGAACATATCACAAAACAGACCTTCCTGTAAGATCAGTAGTTAAAATGCTCCGAAAAAACATAAAACAGGTCGACATTCAGAATCAGAGGTTAAAATGCTCAAAACATACCACAGAACATGCCGACTTGCAGGATCAGAGGCTAAAATGATACGAACTTACCACAGAACAGGTCTACCTGCAGGATCAGTAGTTAAAATGCTCCGAACATACCACAGAACAGGTCGACTTGCAGGATCAGAGGCTAAAATGCTCCAAACTTACCACAGAACAGGTCGACATGCAGGATCAGAGGTTAAAATGCTACGAACTTAACACAGAACAGGTGTACCTGAATGCTCCGAACTTACCACAGAACTAGCGGGAGAACAGGTCTGCCTGTAAGATCAGTAGTTAAAATGCTCCGAACATACCAGAGAACAGGTCGACTTGCAGGATCAGAGGCTAAAATGCTCAAAATATACCACAGAACATGCCGACTTGCAGGATCAGAGGCTAAAATGATACGAACTTACCACAAAACAGGTCTACCTGCAGGATCAGTAGTTAAAATGCTCCAAACAAACCACAGAACAGGTCTACCTGTAAGATCAGTAGATAAGTTGCTCCGAACATACCAGAGAACAGATCAACCTGCCTGATCAGAGGTTTAAATGCTCCAAACTTACCACAGAACATGTCTACCTGTAAGATCAGTAGTTAAAATGCTCCGAACGTATCACAGAACAGGTCGACCTGCAGGATCAGAGTAGTTAAAATGCTCGGAACTTACCACAGAACAGGCGGGAGAATAGGTTTACCTGTAAGATCAGTGGTTAAAATGCTCCGAACATACCAGAGAACAGGTCGACTTGCAGGATCAGAGGCTAAAATGCTCGGAACTTACCGCAGAACAGGTCGACATGCAGGATCAGAGGTTTAAATGCTACGAACTTAACACAGAACAGGTCTACCTGAATGCTCCGATCTAAACCACAGAACAGGCGGGAGAACAGGTCTACCTGTAAGATCGGTATTAAAATGCTCCGAACATACCAGAGAACATTTCGACTTGCAGGATCAGAGGCTAAAATGCTCCGAACTTACCACAGAACAGGTCGACATGCAGGATCAGAGGTTAAAATGCTACGAACTTAACACAGAACAGGTCTACCTGAATGCTCCGAACTTACCACAGAACAAGCGGGAGAACCCGTCTACCTGTCGGATCAGTAGTTAAAATGCTCCGAACATACCAGAAAACAGGTCGACTTGCAGGATCAGAGGCTCAAATGCTCCGAACATACCACAGAACAGGTCGACCTGAAGGATTAGTAGTTAAAATGCTTAGAACATACCACAGAACAGGTCGACTTGCAGGACCAGAGTCTAAAATGCTCCGAGCTTACCACAGAACAGGTCTACCTGTAAGATCAGTAGTTAAAATGTTCTGAACATACCAGAGATCAGATCGACCTGCATGATCAGAGTAGTTAAAATGCTCCAAACTTACTACAGAACAGACGGAAGAACAGGTCTACCAGTAAGATCAGTAGTTAAAATGCTCCGATTATACCAGAGAACAAGTCGACTTGCAGGATCAGAGGCTAAAATGCTCCAAACTTACCACAGAACAGATCGACCTGCACGATCAAAGGTTAAAATGCTCAGAACATACCACAGAACAGTTCGACTTGCAGGATCAGAGGCTAAAATGCTCTGAACTTACCACAGAACATTCCTAATTGTAAGATCAGTAGTTAAAATGCTCCGAACATACCACAGAACAGGTCGACCTGCAGGATCAGAGTAGTTAAAATGCTCCAAACTTACCACAGAACAGACGGAAGAACAGGTCTACCTGTAAGATAAGTAGTTTAAATGCTCTGAACATACCACAGAATAGGTCGACTTGCAGGTTCAGAGGCTAAAATGCTCCGAACATACCAAAGAACAGTTCTACATGTAAGATCAGTAGTAAAAATGCTCCGTACATACCAGAGAACTGATCGACCTGCAAGATCGAGGTTAAAATTCTCCAAACTTACCACAGAACAGGTCTACCTGCAGGATCAGTAGTTAAAATGCTCCGAACATACCACAGAACAGGTCGACTTGCAGGATCAGAGGCTAAAATCGCCAAACTAACCAAAGAACAGGTCTATCTGTAAGATCAGTAGTTAAAATGCTCCGAACATACCACAGAACAGGTCTACCTGTAAGGTCAGTAGAAAAGTTGCTCTGAATATACCACAGAAAATGTCTACTTGCAGGATCAGAGGCTAAAATGCTCCGAACATACCACAGAACAGGTCGACTTGCAGGGTCAGAGGCTAAAATCTCCAAACTAACCAAAGAACAGGTCTATCTGTAAGATCAGTAGTTAAAATGCTCCGAACATACCACAGAACAGGTCTACCTGTAAGATCAGTAGATAAGTTGCTCCGAATATACCACAGAAAATGTCTACTTGCAGGATCAGAGGCTAAAATGCTCCGAACTTACCACAGGATAGGTCTTCCTGCAGAATAAGGAGTTAAAATGCTCCGAACATATCACAAAACAGGTCTTCCTGTAAGATCAGTAGTTAAAATGCTCCGAAAAAACATAAAACAGGTCGACATGCAGAATCAGAGGTTAAAATGCTCAAAACATACCACAGAACATGCCGACTTGCAGGATCAGAGGCTAAAATGATACGAACTTACCACAAAACAGGTCTACCTGCAGGATCAGTAGTTAAAATGCTCGGAACATACTGCAGAACAGGTCGACTTGCAGGATCAGAGGCTATAATGCTCCAAACTTACCACGGAACAGGTCTACCTGCAGGATCAGTAGTTAAAATGCTCCAAACATACCACAGAACAGGTCTACCTGCAGGATCAGAGTAGTTAAAATGCTCCGAACTTACCACAGAACAGGCGGGAGAACAGGTCTACCTGTAAGATCAGTATTAAAATGCTCCGAACATACCAGAGAACAGGTCGACTTGCAGGATCAGAGGCTAAAATGCTCAGAACTTACCACAGAACAGGTCGACATGCAGGATCAGAGGTTAAAATGCTACTGATCTTAATCAGTAATTAAAATGCTCCGAACATACCAGAGAACACATCAACCTGCATGATCAGAGGTTAATCAGTAATTAAACTGCTCCGAACATACCAGAGAACACATCAACCTGCATGATCAGAGGTTAAAATGCTCCAAACTTACCACAGAACATGTCTACCTGTAAGATCAGTAGTTAAAATGCTCCGAACATACCACAGAGCAGGTCGACCTGCAGGATCAGAGTAGTTAAAATGCTCCGAACTTACCACAGAACAGGCGGGAGAACAGGTCTACCTGTAAGATCAGTATTAAAATGCTCCGAACATACCAGAGAACAGATCGACTTGCAGGATCAGAGGCTGAAATGCTCAGAACTTACCACAGAACAGGTCGACATGCAGGATCAGAGGTTAAAATGCTACGAACTTAACACAGAACAGGTCTACCTGAATGCTCCGAACTTACCACAGAACTAGCGGTAGAACAGGTCTACCTGTAAGATCAGTAGTTAAAATGCTCCGAACATACCAGAGAACAGGTCGACTTGCAGGATCAGAGGCTAAAATGCTCCGAACATACCACAGAACAGGTCGACCTGAAGGATTAGTAGTTAAAATGCTCAGAACATACCACAGAACAGGTCGACTTGCAGGCTCAGAGGCTAAAATGCTCTGAACTTACCATAGAACATTCCTAATTGTTAGATCAGTAGTTAAAATGCTCCAAACATACCACAGAACATGTCGACCTGCAGGATCAGAGTAGTTAAAATGCTCCAAACTTACCACAGAACAGACGGAAGAACAGGTCTACCAGTAAGATCAGTAGTTAAAATGCTCCGATTAAACCAGAGAACAAGTCGAATTGCAGGATCAGAGGCTAAAATGCTCCGAACTTACCACAGAACAGATCGACCTGCACGATCAGAGGTTAAAATGCTACTGATCTTACAGGTAGACCTGTTCTGTGGTATATTCGGAGCATTTTTACTACTGATCCTGTAGGGAGACCTGTTCTGTGGTAAGTTTGACGCATTTTAGCCTCTGATCCTGAAAGTCGACCTGTTTGTTGGTATGTTCGGAGCATTTTAACTACTGATCTGACAGGTAGACCTGTTCTGTGGTAAGTTCCGAGCATTTTAACTACTGATCCTGCAGGTCAACCTGTTCTGTGGTATGTTTGGAACATTTTAACTACTGATTTTACAAGTAGACCTTTTCTGTGGAGCATTTTAACCACTGATCTTACAGGTAGACCTGATCTGTGGTAACCTCGGATCCTGCAGGTCGACCTGCAGTATCAGTAGTTGAAATGCCCTGAACTTTCCACAGAACAGGCCCACCGGTAAGATCAGTAGTTAAAATGCTCAAAACATATCACAGAACAGGTCGACCTGCATGATCAGAGGCTAAAATGCTCCGAACTAACCACAGAACATGTCTACCTGCAGGATCAGTAGTTAAAATGCTCCGAACATACCACAGAACAGGTATACCTGTAAGATCAGTAGTTGAAATGCTCCAAACATACCACAGAACAGGTCGACCTGCAGAATCAATATTTGAAATGCTCCGAACTTGCAACAGAACAGGTCTACATGTAAGATCAGTAGTTAAAATTCTCTTAACATAGCACAGAACAGGTAGACCCGCAGGATCAGTGGTTACAATGTTCCGAACATACCACAGAATGGGACGACCTGCAGGATCAGAGGTTAAAATGCCCTGAACAAACCACATAACAAATCGACCTGCAGGATCTGTGACTATAATAATGCCTCAAAAAAAGACACAGATCAGGTCGACCTGTAAGATGTGTAGTTAAAATGATCTGATTTTACCACAGAGGTAGTCCTACAGGATCAGTAGTTAAAACGCTCCGAACTTACAACAGAACAGGTCTACCTGTAAGATAAGAAGTTACAATGCTCCAAACATACCACAGAACAGGTCGACCTGCAGGATTAGAATTTAAAATGCTCCGAACTAACCAAAGAACAGATCTATTTGCAGGATCAGTAGTTAAAATGCACCAAACATACCACAGAACAGGTCTACCTGTAAGATAAGAAGTTAAAATGCTCGGAACATACCACAGAACAAGTCGACCTGCAGGATTAGAATTTAAAATGCTCCGAACTAACCAAAGAACAGATCTATTTGCAGGATCAGTAGTTAAAATGCACCAAACATACCACAGAACAGGTCTACCTGTAAGATCAGTAGTTAAAATGCTCTGAACATACTAAAGAACAGGTCGACCTGCAGGATCACAGGTCAAAATGCTCCGATTATACCACAGAACAGTGTTTTCCATGATGATACATTGCATTAGCTAGATGGCCCCCATGCGAGCTGAACATTTCTTGTACTTCAACAACAGCAGAATCTAGGGCGAAGATTTGGTACCAGTAAAATGCATTTTAGCCCCACGGTGGCTTAGGCTGCTGTCCGTTCTAAGGCGGTGGTTCTGTTGTTGTTGACTTTTTGTTAATTGTTACTCCCATTGTGGGAGTCTGTAATTGTTCTATGTTTTGTTGTACGTTACTTTATATCCATTCTAGTATTGCAATCATCTTGATGGGGAAGAGAGAGCTGATTGCTTTGCTTAATTTGTCTTCCTGGTGTCTCGTGATGGTTGAGCGGCTCTTCCTCGCGATGCCACGGGGTTGTCTGCAGTTAGTGATTGTGGTATTTCCTGATCGTACTCACTTACTATTTTTACCTGTAAGATCAGTAGTTGTAATGCTCCCAACATACCACAGAACAGGTCTACCTGTAAGATCAGTAGTTGAATGCTCCGAACATACCACAGAACAGGTCGACTTGCAGGATCAGAGGCTAAAATCCTCAGAACTTACCACAGAACAGGTCTACCTAAAAGATCAGTAGTTACAATGCTTTGAACTTACAACAGAACAGGTCTATCTGTAAGATCAGTAGTTAATATGCTCCAAACATACCAGAGAACAGATCGACCTGCATGAACAGAGGTTTAAATGCTCCGAACTAAGCAAAGAAAATTCTGCCTTTAAGATCAGTTGTTAAAATGTTCCGAACATACCAAATAACTGGTCGACCTGCAGGATCAGTAGTTAAAATGCTCTGAACTTACCACAGAACAGGTCTACCTGAACGAACAGAGGTTAAAATGCTCTGAACTTACCACAGAACAGGTCTACCTGAACGATCAGAGGTTAAAATGCTCTGAACTTACAACAGAACAGGTCTACCTAAAAGATCAGTAGTTAAAATGCTCGGAACTTACCAAAGAACAGGTCGACTTGCAGGATCAGAGGCTAAAATGCTCCGACTTACCACAGGATAGGTCTACCTGCAGGATAAGTAGTTAAAATGCTCCAAACATATCACAAAAAAACACAGGTCGACCTGTAAGATCAGTAGTTAAAATGCTCCGAACATACCACAAAACAGGTCGACTTGCAGGATCAGAGGCTAAAATGCTCCGAACTTACCACAGGATAGGTCTACCTGCAGGATAAGTAGTTAAAATGCTCCGAACATATCACAAAACAAAACAGGTCGACCCGTATGATCAGTAGTTAAAATGCTCCGAACATACCACAGAGCAGGTCGACTTGCAGGATCAGAGGCTAAAATGCTCCGACTTACCACAGGATAGGTCTACCTGCAGGATAAGTAGTTAAAATGCTCCAAACATATCACAAAAAAACACAGGTCGACCTGTAAGATCAGTAGTTAAAATGCTCCGAACATACCACAGAACAGGTCGACATGCAGGATCAGAGGCTAAAATGCTCCGAACTTACCACAGGATAGGTCTACCTGCAGGATAAGTAGTTAAAATGCTCCGAACATATCACAAAACAAAACAGGTCGACCCGTATGATCAGTAGTTAAAATGCTCCGAACATACCACAGAACAGGTCGACTTGCGGGATCAGAGGCTAAAATGCTCTGAACTTACCACAGGTTAGGTCTACCTGCAGGATAAGTAGTTAAAATGCTCGGAACATACCACAGAATAGGTCGACCTGCAGGATCTGTAATTAAAACGCTCCGAACCTACCACAGAAAAGGTCTACATGTAAGAACAATAATTAAAATGCTCATAACATACCAAAGAACAGGTCGACCTGCAGGATCAGTAGTTAAATGCTCCGAACTTACCACAGAACAGGTCTATTTGCAGGATCAGTAGTTAAAATGCTCCAAACATACCACAGAACAGGTCGACCTGCAGGATCAGTAAGTAGAATGCTCAGATTTTACCACAGAACAGGTCGACTTGCAGGATCAGAGGTTCAAATGCTCCAAACATACCACAGCACAAGTCGACCTGCAGGATCAGGGGTTAAAATGCTCCGAACTTACCACAGAACAGGTCTACCTGTAAGATCAGTAAGTAAAATGCTCCAAACATACCACAGAATAGGTAGACCTCTAGGATCAGGATTAAAATGCTCCGAACATACCATAGAACAGGTTTATTTGTAAGATCAGTACTTAAAATGCTCCCAACATACCACAGAACAGGTCGACATGCAGAATCAGAGGTTAAAATGCCCTAAACATACCACAGAACAGGTCTACCTGTAAGATCAGTAGTTGAAATGCTCCGAATATACCACAAAACAGGTCGACCTGCAGGATGAGAGGTTAAAATGCTCCTAACTTACCACGGAACAGGTCTACCTGTAAGATCAGCAGTAAAAATGCTCAGAGCATACCACAGAGCAGGTCGACCTGCAGGATCAGTAGTTCAAATGCTTAGAACATACCAAATAACAGGTTGAACTGACGGATCAGAAGTTAAAATGCTCAGAACATACCACTGTAAGATCAGTAGTTAAAATGCTCGGAACATACCACAGAACAGGTCGACCTGCAGGATCAGTAGTTAAAATGCTCGGAACAAGTTACATGACAGGCGGGGCTGCGTGATCATCTGTTAAAATGTTCAGAACAAGCTATATAACAGGCGGGGCTGCTTTACCAACTGTTAAATGCACGGGACAAGTAACATAACAGGCAGGGCGCATGATCATCTGTTAAAATGTTCGGAACAAGTTACTTAACACTCCAGGCTGCGTGATCATCTGTTCAAATGTTCAGAACAGGTAACATAACAGGCGGGGCTGCATGATCATCTGTTAAAATGCACGGAACTAGTTACATAACAGGCCAGGCTGCATGATCATCTGTTTAAATGTTTGGAACAAGTTACATAACAGGCAGGACAGGCCAGGCTGCGTGATCATCTCTTAAGATGCACGGAATGAGTAACTTAACTGGCGGGGCTGCGTGATCATCTGTTAAAATGCACGGAACAAGTTACATAACAGGCGGGGCTGCGTGATCATCTATTTAAATGTTCAGAACAAGTTACTAAACGGGCCAGGCTGCGTGATCATCTGTTAAAATGCACGGAACAAGTAACATGACAGGCGGGGCTGCATGATCATCTGTTAAAATGGACGGAACAAGTTACATAACAGGCGGAGCTGCGTGATCATCTGTTGAATATTCAGAACAAGATACTTAACAGGCCAGGCTGCGTGATCATCTGTTAAAATGTTCGGAACAAGTTACATAATAGGCCGGGCTGCGTGATCATCTGTTAAAATATTCGGTAAAAGTTACATCACAGGCCAGGCTGCGTGATCATCTGTTAAAATGTTCGGAACAAGTTACATAACAGGCCGAGCTGCGTGATAACCTTTAAAATGCACTAACAAGTTACATAACAGGCGGGGCTTCGTGATCAGCTGTTAAAATGCCCGGAACAAGTTACATAACAGGCGGGGCTGAGTGATCCGCTGTTAAAATGTTCAGGACAAGTTACATAACAGGCCGGGCTGCGTGATCATCTGTTAAAATGCACGGAACAAGTTACATAACAGGCGGGGCTGCGTGATCATCTGTTATAATGGTCGGAACAAGTTATATAACAGCAGGGGCTGCGCGATCATCTGTTAAAGTGCACAGAACAAGTTACATAACAGGCGGGGCTGAGTGGATACTGTTAAAATACAAGGAACAAGTTACATAACAGGCAGGTCTGCGTGATCATCTGTAAAAACGTTCGGAACAAGCTATATAACAGGCGGGGCTGCGTGATTATCTGTTAAAATGCACGTTACAAGTTACATAATAGGCGGGCTGCATGATCATCTGTTATAATGTTAGGAACAAGGTTTATAACAGGCCAGGCTGCGTGATCATCTATTAAACTGTTCGGAACAAGTTACTTTACGAGCCAGGCTGCGTATTCATCTGTTAAAACGCACAGAACAAGTTACATAATGGGCCGGGCTGCATAATCATCTGTTAAAATGGACGGAACAAGTTACATAACAGGCGGGGCTGTGTGATCATCTGTAAAAATGTTCAGAACAAGATACTTAACAGGCCAGGCTGCGTGATCATCTGTTAATTGCTCGGAAAAAATTTTTTAACAGGCCAGGCTGCGTGATCATCTGTTTAAATGTTCGAAACAAGTTACATAAAAGGTGGGACTGAGTGATCATCTATTAAAATGTTCGGAACAAGTTACTTAACGGGCCAGGCTGCGTGATCATCTGTTAAAATGCACGGAACAAGTTACATAACAGGCGGGGCTGCATGATCATCTGTTAAAATGGACAGAACAAGTTACAATAACAGGCAAGCTGCGTGATCATCTGTTAAAATGTTCAGAAGAAGATACTATACAGGCCAGGCAGCGTGATCATCTGTTAAAATGGTCGGGACAAGTTATATAACAGGCGGCCACCGTGATCATCTGTTAAAATGTTAGAAACAAGTTATTTTACAGGCCAGGCTGCGTGATCATCTATTAAAATGTTCAGGACAAGTTACTTAACAGGCCGGGCTGCATGATCATCTGTTAAAATGCACGGAACAAGTTACATAACAGGCGGGGCTGCGTGATCATCTATTTAAATGTTCGGAACAAGTTACTAAACGGGCCAGGCTGCGTGATCATCTGTTAAAATGCACGGAACAAGTTACATAACAGGCGAGGCTGCATGATCATCTGTTAAAATTGATGGAACAAGTAACATAACAGGCGGCGCTGCGTGATCATCTGTTAAAATGTTCAGAACAAGATACTAAACAGGCCAGGCTGCGTGATCATCTATTAAAATGCTCGAAAAAAGTTACATAACAGGCCAGGCTGCTTGATCCTCTGTTAAAATGTTCGGAACAAGTTACATAACAGGCCGGGCTGCGTGATCAGCTGTTTAAATGCACAGAACAAGTTACATAACAGGCGGGGCTGAGTGATCCGCTGTTAAAATGTTCGGAACAAGTTACATAACAGGCCAGGCTGCGTGATCATCTGTTAAGATGTTCGGAACAAGTTAAATAACAGGCCGGGCTGTGCGATCATCTGTTAAAGTGTACAGAACAAGTTACATTACAGGCGGGGCTGCGTGATCATCTGTTAAAATGTTCGGAACAAGTTACTTAACAGGCGGGCCTGCGTGATCATTTCTTAAAATGCACGGAACAAGTTACATAACAGGCCAGGCTGCGTGATCATCTATTAAAATGTTCAGAACAAGTTACTTAACGGGCCAGGCTGCGTGATCATCTGTTAAAATGCACGGAACAAGTTACATAACAGGCGAGGCTGCATGATCATCTGCTAAAATTGACGGAACAAGTAACATAACAGGCGGCGCTGCGTGATCATCTGTTAAAATGTTCAGAACAAGATACTTTACAGGCCAGGCTGCGTGATCATCTATTAAAATGCTCGAAAAAAGTTACATAACAGGCCAGGCTGCGTGATCCTCTGTTAAAATGTTCGGAACAAGTAACATAACAGGCGGGGCTGAGTGATCATCTGTTAAAATGCACGAAACATGTTACATAACAGGCGGGACTGCGTGATCATCTGTTATAATGCTCGGAAAAAGTTACATAATAGGCCAGGCTGCGTGATCATATGTTAAAATGCTCAGAACAAGTTACATCTAAGCCGGGCTGCATGATCATCTTTTAAAATGTTTGGAAGAAATTACATAACAGGCGGGGCTGCGTGATCAGCTGTTAAAATGCACTTAACAAGTTACCTAACAGGCGGGGCTGAGTGATCATCTGTGAAAATGTTCGGAACAAGTTACATAACAGGCCAGGCTGCGTGATCATCTGTTAAAATGTTCGGAACAAGTTTTATAACAGGCCGGGCTGCGTGATCATCTGTTAAAATGCACGGAACAAGTTACATAAACAGGCGGGGATGCGTGATCATCTGTTAAAATGTTATGAACAAGTTATTTAACAGGCCAGGCTGCGTGATCATCTGTTAAAATGTTCGGAACAAGTTACATAACAGGCGGGGCTGCGTGATAACGGAACAAGTTGCATAAAAGGCGGGGCTGCGTGATCAGCTGTTAAAATGTTCGAAATAAGTTACACAACAGGCTGAGTTTTGTGGTCCTCTTTTAAAATGTTCGGAATAAGTTACACAACAGGCCTGGCTGCGTGATCATCTTTTAAAATGCTCGGAATAAGTTACATAACAGGCCGGGTTGCGTTATCAGCTGTTAAAATATAACGTAACAAGTTACATAACAGGCGGGGCTGCGTGATCATGTGTTAAAATGTTCGAAACAAGTAACATAAAAGACTGGGCAGCGTGATCATCTGTTAAAATGATCGGAATAAGTTACCCACAATATGATCGCGTCTACCCGGCCTGTCTGCTGAGCCAACTCTGTCATCATCGGCTGGGAAGACCCAGAGCAAAAGCCAGCCGATGCTTACCCCATTTCCAAGCAAAACATGATAGTGCGCGCCGGCAAGCCCACCCCCCCCCCCCGCCCGCCTGCCAGCCTGGCAACTCTGACTCCTCTGGTCGGAGAGGACCACGGTTGAACACCAGCCAAAAATTACCCCATTCCCAGGGGAAACATGACCGCGCCCGCCAGCCCGCCACCCGCCTGCCAGCGAGACCCCGGGCGAACACCAGCTGCAGTTTAACGGATCACCCGGACGAATCATGATCATGTCAACCTGGTTTGCCTGCCTCTGACACATTGGCCGGCAAGACCTCGGGCAAAAGCTAGCCAATATTTGTCTGCTTAGGCTTAGAAACTATTGCGAGGCACAGGTGGGCACCCTCGAGCTTTACAACAACAACAACAACAAAGGAGCCGTTGTGGTGTAGTGGATAAACCGCTTGCCTTGTAAACCAGGGGTCGCAGGTTCGATCCCCGGCTTCACCAGTCTGTCGGATGAGACTTTAAGCCGTGACCCCGTCTCCATATGACCTTAGCTGTTGGTGGGACGTTAAACACAAACACAACAACAACAACAATTATCTGAATCTCGCGGATTACCTCCACGGACAAGCCATTGTATAACTATTACATAACCGCCTGATGAGAGGAAATTGCTGTCGGAAATGTTAATTTCACCAAATTTATTTTTATTTTTAAAACCCTAGAAAACTGTGATAGAATATTGACACAAAATGATGTAAATTTCAAATTTTAGCTGTTTCACAGAAAATTGGCGACTGCAGTAAACACTGGCCAGGCTGCACGTGTACATTAAAGCCTGGTCAGAAATTAAACTTGACAGCATGATCAAACGGCTATGTCTGCCTGCTTGGGCAATTACTCCTTCGCAAGACCCTGGGCAAAAGCCACTCAAAGTTTACCGATTTTCCAAGCGAAACATGATCGCGTCCGCTAGCCCGCCCATTTGCCCACCCGACAACTCTGACCCCTCCCGACGGGGAAACCCCGGGCGAACGCCAGCCGAAGTTAACCCAATTACTGGGCGAAACATCGTTGTTTTAAACATTTTAAAACAACCGGGGACATGGTTATACCATGGGTTGTCCACCTGTACGTGGAGATAATCCACGAGCATTAGCGAGTGGATTATCGTACGTACAGGTGGACAAACATGGTATAACTATTTTATACCACCTACATCAGTGTAAACCTTGCACATCACGAGCTATTTCGTGCTAAAGTTGGTAAGGGTGGTATAAGAGTGCGTATCGCAAAAATAGTTTTCTTATTTCCCAACCAAAACATATATGATGTGGGTACTCAAAAGAACCGTCTCAATGAGACGGTTCTTTTGAGCACCCAACCCAAAACATATGTTAAAACTGATGGGTAAGAAAATATTTACAATTTTATGCTCCAAAATTTTGTTTCTCTAACCCTGTGCTAGGCAAGAGTTAAAGTGACGGATCATGCTTTTTTTTTTAAATGAGCCGTTACACGTGATTTCCAACAATGTGGCATTTCGACACGTGTAGACTGAGACTAGCCAGAGCAAAAGCCGGCCGATGTTTATCCTTTTCCCCAGCAAAACATGATAGTGCGGCCGCTCCCGGGAGTTTGAGGAGGAGGGAGAGGTAGGGTAGGAAGAGGGAGATGGAGGGAGGGGAGGGAGACGGAAAGGAATGGAGGGAGAGAGAGGGGAGGGAGGGAGAGGGAGGGAGAGAAAGGCAATAAGAGAGAGAGGGGGATAGGGAGGTAGAGAAAGGCAGAGACAGAGAGGGGAGTAAGAGGGAGAGTTTGAGGGAGGGAGAGGTAGATGGAGAGGAAATGGGAGAGGAAGGCATAGAGATAGGGAGAGAGATGGAGAGAAAGGCAGAGAGAAAGAGGGAGTGAGAGTGAGAGTTTGAGGGAGGGAGAGTTTGAGGGAGGGAGAGGAAGACGGAGAGGAAGGGGAAGAGAGAGGTAGGGAAAAGGGAGGGAGGGGATAGATGTATTAGGAGAGAGGGAGTTGGTTGATGGAGTGAGATGGAGAGGGATGAGAGGGAGGGATGAAGCTGGAGATGGAGGCATGAGGGATGGGGAGGGAGAGGGAGGGATGAAGCTGGAGATGGAGGCATAGGGAGGGGATGGATAGGAAGGTTCGTTCCTGTGACGTTTGGCGAAATTACACGTTGTTGCAAGCAAATTAGCGACTGAGACACTGAGGGACGGACGAGAGAGGGGGAAGGGAGAGGAAGATGGAGAGAGAGGAAGGAAGGGATTGAGAGAGAGAGAGAGAGAGAGAGAGAGAGAGAGAGAGAGAGAGAGAGAGAGGGGGGGGGAGAGGGTGAGGGGAGAGAAGGGGGAGTGGAGGGAGAGGAAGGATAGTTCCTGTAAATTTTGTCGAAATTCTACGTTGCAAGCAAAATGTCGACTGAGACACAAAGGGCCAAACGAGAGAGAGGAAGGGGGATTGAGGGGGAGGGAGGGAGAGGAAGAGGGAGGGACGGAGAGGGAAAATGAGATAGAGGAAGAGAGAGGGGTGGGGAGAAGGAGAAAGGGCTGGTAGGGGAGGGAGGGGGAGAGGGAGAGATATAGTGAGATGAGAGACAGAGGGAGAGAGACAGAGGGGAGAGAGACAGAGGGAGAGGAAGAGGAGGAGAGGGAGGGAGTGGGAGAGAGAGAGAGAGGGAGTGGAGAGGAATAGGAACTGGGAGATGGAAGGGATGGAAGGGGAGGGGAGAGGGAGTGAGAGGGGGAGGGGGAGAGAGACAGAGGGAGAGAGATAGAGAGGTGAGAGACAGAGGGAGAGAAACAGAGGGGAGAGAGAGACAGAGGGAGAGGAAGAGGGAGAGAAATGGGGGAGAGAAAGAGATACAGAAGGAATGAAAGAGAGGGAGTGGAGAGGAAGAGGAACTGGGAGACAGAGGAAGGGAGGAAGGTGGAGCGGGAAAGAGAGGGAGGTGAGGGAGAGAGACAGAGGGAGAGAGATAGAGGGAGTGGAGAGGAAGAGGAACTGGGAGACAGAGGAAGCGATGAAAGGTGGAGGGAGGGGTAGAGGGAGAGATAGAGGGGGAGAGGGAGATAGACAGTGGAGAGAGATAGAGGGGAGAGAGAGAGGGAGTGAAGAGGAACCGGGGGAGCAGAGGAAGTGATGGAGGGGAGGGAGAAAGGGGGAGATGGAGAGACACAGAGGTAGAGAGATAGAGGGGAGAGAGAGATGGAGGGAGAGAGAGAGAGGGAGTGGAGAGGAAGAGGAACCTGGAGACAGAGGAAGAGATGGAAGGGGAGGGAGGGGGAGAGTGAGATAGGGAGAGAGCTAGAGGGAGTGGAGGGGAAGAGGAACCAGGAGACAGAGGAAGGGATGGAAGGGGAGGGAGGGTAGAGGGAGATAGAGGGGGGAGAGGAAGAGAGACAGAGGGAGGGAGAGAGGGGTGGAGAGGAAGAGGAAGGGTGAGAAGGAGGAAGGGATAGAAGGGAGAGAGGGGAGAGAGAGATAGAGGGGGGAGAAGGAGATAGATAGAGGGGGAGAGGGAGAGAGGGAGTGGAGAGGAAGAGGAAGGGGGAGACGGAGGAAGGGATAGAAGGGGAGAGAGGGGGAGAGGTGGAGGAAGGGGGAGAAAGAGAGACAGAGGGAGAGAGATCTAGGGAGTGGAGAGGAAGAGGAACTGGGAGACAGAGGAAGGGATGAAAGGGGAAGGGCGGAGAAAAGAGGGAGTGAGAGACGGGGAGAGGGAAAGAGATTGAGCGAGTGGAGAGGAAAAGGAACTGGAAGACAGAGGAAGGGATGAAAGGGGGAGGGAGGGGGAGAGGGAGAGGGAGACAGACAGGGGAGAGAGAAAGAGGTGAGAGAGAGACGGAGGGAGAGAGAAGGACCTGGAGACAGAGGAAGGGATGGAAGGGAGGGAGGGGGAGAGGGAGAGAGAGAGGGAGATAGGGAGAGAGGTAGAGGGAGTGGAGAGGAAGAGGAACCGGGAGACAGAGAAAGGGATGGAAGGGTAGGGAGGGGTGAGGGAGGGAGTGGGGGTTAGAGGGAGAGAGAAGGGGGAGAAAGAAAGAGGGGTGAGAGACAGAGGGTGGGAGACAGACTGAACTATGAGACGGAGGAAGGGATGGAAGGGGAGGGAGGGGGGAGGGAGTGAGAGGGGAAGAAAGAGAGACAGAGGGAGAGAGATAGAGGGGTGAGAGACAGAGGGAGAGGAACATAGGGGAGAGAGACGGAGGAATCCTCCCCCCCCCCCCCTCTCATACTCTCTCCCAGCTTGAGGCTTGTGCCGCTCGCTTCAAGGCTTCAGTTTTCAGTGCCCTCCCCCCCCCCCCCCCCATAAACAAACACTGTGATTGTATCGATTCCTGAAACACAGATTGGACCTGGTTGGATCAATAAAGAAGCATGAGAAACCCTGGTGACCGCCATATTGTACCACGTTTTGGCCCCTGCAGGTTGGCACCCTACAAGGGATGAAAATTTCATTGAAAAAATATTAAAATACAATGTCCGTTTTTCTAAGCCACAACAGTAAACTAAATCAACAAAAGCAGTGAGATGTTTTGTTTGAGATGTCACTCACTGAATTGTAATTACAGCAAATCATGCAAGTTTCATGCTGAAAGCACACCTATAATGGAAACTTTCTATGAAGTCTATTTTAGTAACGAATATTGAATGGGGAAAACCCCACAGCCCATGCGACATGCAGTTATATTGACTGGGCGGATATGCATCTGTGCCAATCAGAAGATGTTTATTTATAGATTATATAATGCTTATTATTGACCAATCACTTTACAACTTAAATACTGTGCTGAGCTTCCACCCACCTTTTCCGCCAATCACCGTCCACCTGCCCATCCAATCAAATCCTGCCATTAGTCTGGTACCCGGCGTCTATTTGTCTACGAAAAGTAGACGTCAGGCACAACTATAAAATGGTCGCCTACACAGATTGAAAACAAAATGGCTGCTCGCTGTACAAAGCATATGGAGCTCTGACAAAATCCGTGATTGCGATTGACAGAGGCCGGGCAAAATGTAGGCATTCATGCTGATATTTCACCCAACTCATACAGATTTAGAAAATATTCATCTGGATATTTTGCCGTGAGTAGATTTATTCTAAATTTCTGAGAGAAAACTTGGTTTATACCCGTCGTCAAGCAAGCCTGTGGAAAAGCCAAATTCGAGTTCAGATAAAATCCGCCATATAGCGATTGACAGATCCGGATCTGTCAATCCGGCAAAATGTAGGCATTAAGCCGATATTTCAACCAAACTCATACAGATTTAGAAAATATCTATCTTGATATTTTGCCGTGAGTATTTATTCTATTTTTTGCGAGAATATGTACTTGGTTACTCGTTGTCAAAAAGTTGCTGTAGAAAGGTAATTTGAGGTCAGACAAAATCACCATTAGACGCTTAAAGCAGCCCGGCATTCTACCGGCACTACTAAGCCTATATCTGTATATTTCAACCAACTGATACAGATTTCGAAAAAATACATCATTGTATATTATTCCAAATTTCTGAGAGAAAATTTGGCTAACAACAAGCCTAGAGTAGATGGGCAATTTGGGGTCAGAGAAAATCCCAATAATGCACTAACAGGAACCCGGCATTTTATCGGCACTAAGCTGATAGTTCAACCAAATGAATGATACAGATTTAGAAAAAAATGCCGTGAATATTTAATCTAAATTTATGAGCAAACTTGGGGGGGGGGGGGGGGGGGGGGTCTGGCAAAATTCCTCTATTAGCCAGCCTTTAACCCCACTAAGCTAATAGTTCACTATAGATTGATTTAGAAACTATCCACCTTGATAAAATATTGTGAATATTTTAAACTTCTGAGAGAAAACTGAGTCAGGACTGGGCTTCACAATAAAAATATCCACAATATCCTATCAAAAGACATTATTAAACCTAGCTACAATGAGTCGGTTGGCACCGATGATACCCCTGCTTAGAGCAGATAATACGGTTTTGACCGGGGGACTAGGTGCCTTGTAATTAAAACTGAATAGTCGCTGTATGCAGGGCTGTGGAAATACCATGCCTGACTTATCCGACCTGGTCCCATTTCATTCAGGACAAGTTGAAAATTTCTATTTACTTGTCCGTGGACAAGTACAAATGTATTAAGTTAATACAATTCTGTATTTCATATTTTGATTAATTATTACGAGCTCACATCTTGCATTGAAAACAGTGTGGATCCTGATCAGCTGGCCACTTTAGAAGCCAGCTGATCTGGATCTACACTGTTTACAAGAGAAGCCAGCTGATCAGGATCCATTCTGTTTGCAAGAGTTGATATATAATATATCTGGTTCCATACTGTTTTTGAAAGAATAAATTGTTTAAGCACAGTACGGTATAAGCTAATTTGTTCTTTCGGACAAGTAAAATTGTCTATGGACAACTACATTTTGGCTATAATGGCACTGGGTCTGATAGTGACTAAAGCAGACTAGACATAGACCGCAGTAATAATTTAATGTCTCTTAACAGTAATCAGGGCCGTCGTCGGCTTTAAAAAAGTGGTACGGCCATGAAACGTCGTAGGAATTTTCCGAGTGTCGAAGGCACAAGGAGGCCAGACTGGTCCCTCTAGAGGGGGTGTTTGGGGGTCCTCGCCCAAGAAAATTTCTGAATTCAAGATGTCTGTAGAAGCGGTTCAAATGAATTTTGTGGCCATTTTTTCGTGTGAAAACAAGTGGTAGAGTGTTTGACTCGAGACCGAGGGGCCGCGAGTTCAAGCCTCACCGGCCTCACTGCGTTGTGGTCTTTGAGCAATACACATTTATCCTAGCTTAGTACTGGTTCAACCAAGAAAGAACCGTCCCTACATAACTGAAAGATTGCTGATGGGACGTAAAGAATCAAATCAAACAATCAAAAAACAATCATATAGGATGAAGTTAAACTATGTAGGGGAGACCGGGGCTAGCTCGGCTGGTAACTCAGACAAACACCCTGGAATAGGATCAGACTGACAAAAGTTGGGACGCCGGGGTTGGGACTGCTCCTTACCCACGGGGTATCTAAACAGGCTACAAACAATTTGGAGACACAAAGTCCGACCTGGTGCGGTTCTGATTTGTTTGACTATACATAGGCCTACAGCTGCCACCACTGGCATGCGCGGATCCAGGAATTTTTGCCAGAGGGAGGGGGGGGGGTCCATGCCTGACTGTCAGAAAACAGCTCTGACAGTTTTTTTTGTTGTTTTTATTAGTCCTCAACTTATTTTACAGTTTTACAGAGGGTGTCCAATGGTCATTTCAAAGAAAACTATAATTTTTGGGTCAAACATTTTCCAGGGGGGGGGGGGGGGGGGGGGGGGGCAACTTTTTCCTGGAGGGGTTCAAATGCTAATTTCTATAGAAACCCATATGAAACTTTGGATTTTCCAGGGGGGGGGGAGGGGGTCCTGACCCCCTATCCCGCTCTGGATCCGCACACTACATTGGCTGTCACCCAGGCCCGACAGAATGCAGTTTCGGATATACTTCAATACTTGCGATAATAAGAGTTATCTGTCTTAGTTGTTTTGGCGCCCTTTTCGTGAAAGTCACGTTGTTGTGCAGCTGAATAAAACTTCTGTTTTCACCAGGTCTAGCGCTCAGCATGGAGATCGACCTTGATCTCATCAACCTGGGAATGGGGAAAGAAGAAGAACCAGACCAGTCAGCGCAAACAACGTCAACTGTAGTGAGAAATTAATGAAGAGACGGAGCCCCTGCCAGAGCCCGTCATGCCACCGTCTGGTAAGATTGTCTTAAATTTCAAGCACTAGTTGCCTGCCAAACAGGGCAAACTCAGATCATACTGCTTTTTCAACTGAGTGTGAAGTTTTCTTCAGCCTAATCGGAATCTGGACAGTTCACTGACAAGACAGTTCACCGACAAACATTTTGAAGAAAGTTCACTGACGGAATTGAAGACCATTCATTGACAACTTTTACATTGTATTTTATTGAAGCCAGCTGATCTGGATCTGCTTTGTTTACACATTCTAAAATAAATAAATCTGGGCTGAGCCAGACCTGGCCTAGAGGTTATAAAACTTTAGTTCGTTCTCAAACTTGACTGGAGTTAATTCATATTCAAATAATAATAATGAAAAGACGTAGCCACCGTGTGGTAAAGTATACGAAAACTGTTCTTAAACTTCAAACACTAGTTGCCTGCCACTAGTTGCCTGGACTTACATCTTTTCTGTTCTCTGTATGCATAAGGCTTCATCCATGTTTTATAAGGTTTCACCCCTGTATGTAGTGTATAAGGTTTCACACTTGTATGTACAACCTATTTTCGACTGCTGCCCAATTTCGACCACCTATTACTTTGCTTCACAAAAATTTTAAAAGTCTGAATTTTGCAACTGTAGTGGTATCATTGTTTACAAGAGGGATAGGCAAGTTCAGTAGCAGTTTACTTTCAGCTTTGGTAGTTAAGTGTTAACCATTAATAAACATTGTATTAGAGGACCCTGTTTTCTTTAACTTTTTCTCATTACCATATTACCTGCTTGTTTTCATGGCTACAGTTTCTAAATGTTTGATACAAAATTCATATTTTATACATCTGCATGATGAACTGTGTTGTCTTTGACCATTGTTGCCAATTAATATTGTGCCAGGATATAAAGTTTCATTTCTGTATGCATATGGTTTGACTTGGTTTTACCCTTGTATGTACATGTATATAAGGAAGGTTTCACCCCCCTCCTTTATGTATAAGGTTTCGCCCTTGTATGTATATTATAAGGTTTCACTCCTGAAAGTATAAGGTTTCACCTCTGTATGTTTAAGGTTTTACCCATGCTCCCAAGGGGAGCATTCTGCAATCCTTTCGACCTTCATTAAGCTACATGTACCATTTGTTATTAAGATCTTTGTTTTGCCTTTTTTGAGTGGCTGCTTAAAACAGGTTTTACTGTATTGAAAACCTACATGTACTTCCTGTTTTATGGAGTTTGTAGACTCGCTGTAAGATGAATATGCTTATTAAAGTGAGATTTTTTCACAACTAAAAAGGATGGGCCTTGGAAACTGATGGGCCATATTATGAAATCATGGGACAATGACCCGGGCCCACCATAAATCTGAAGGCCTGTGACAGGCCTAACATGTAATAATTGTACATGTACATGTTCTTGTGGGGAATTTTTACACTGCATTTCTTTGCTTACTAGTGTCGTCTGCTGGTAACCTTTGTAAACAGTTTGGACCCAGATCAGGCCTGACAAAATGTCGGGCCTGATCTGGATCCAAACTGTTTGACACTCTGATGGTATTCCTGAAAGAATTTTTCAAAAAAGTTTATTTTGAAAAAAAATCAGCAGACGATAAAAAACATGAAAAATTACCCAGCATATAAAGAGTTAAATATTCCGGTTGCAGGTATTAAAGATGGGAAATTCCAACAGCAAGGACAGTAGCAGCACAAAACAGACGGTGAAGTCGCTGAATGTTACCGCATCTTGTAAGATCCTAGACATAGGTGGGGTGGTGATGCCGACAGCGGTCAGCAAGTCAAAGTGTGTTGAGTGTAAGACTAGTATGGGCTCAACAGATCATTATAAAACACATTTGAGTATTGAATGAATGCATTTGAACCAAAGCATGAAGTGGAAAATATGTATGAGCCGTGACATGACATGAATAGACTCAGATGAGCCTGTACAGCCTCCTTTTAAGCTTAGAAACTCCAAATGATGTTCTGTCAGCAGCCTAATATTCATAGAATATTCAAGCAAAGGCTTTGATCAGACTAGGCGTATGCACAGGATGGTCTGGGCCTTTGCTGGTCTCACATACCACATTGTTGTAAATCTCATGTGCAGGCTCATATTGTAGGTACTAAAACAGACCTGCTACAGTACTTCACAAGGCTCTCTGCTGTCATCAGAAAAATCAAAAGGTACGAGTATACTTTTGTGGCTTCAGGGTTAACTGTTTAACCTACTACTACTAGTGTCGTCTGCTGATAACTTTTGCAAACAGTTTGGACCCAGACCAGGCCCGACGAAAAGTCGGGCCTGATCAGGATCCAAACTGTACAACGCTAATATTCTGGAAAGAATTTTTCTTGATTTTGAAAAAAATAAGCACACATAAAAGCATGAAAAATTACCCCGTATGCAAATAGATAAAAATAATTTTTTAGAACATATTCATTTTTATAACGATTAGTATGCTCATAGCAGATAAGGATTGTTTGTGCACCTAAAATTTGATTTATTTCCTTACCTATCAATTTTAACATGTGTTTTGGTTGCTCAAAAGAACCGTCTCATTGAGACAGTTCTTTTGAGTACCCACAACATATGTTTTGGTTGAGAAATAAGAAAAATGATTTTCAAATACCTTATCTTATCTGGAGGCCTGCAAGCAGCTTAGCTGTATATTTTAATGTACTACACTCCTCCCCATTTTTGTGCACCTGCTTCATCAGCACAAGCCATATATGTTGTAACGGTGCTGGGCTTTGATAATTTGCTTCCCTGGACTCTCAAATCGGCAACCATGCCTGTTTTGAAACCACATATTTCGACCCCGTTTCACCAGGTTTTTGAGACGTTAATCGCGGTGTCATCGCTTATTCACGGCTCAGTTGGAGATATTTACCTGTATTTCATCGGTTCCCATATGAATTGTATCACAAAAGCTTCATTTCTAGCCGTATTTTCCATTCATTTGGGTGATTTCTTCGGCCGCGGCTTCTTTCATTTTTGTAAACATGCGGATTACTTTGGTTTTAACCGTATAGTATTCGCATGTTTCCGAATCGGATTGAATCGCACCCAAATGTCGATACCTCGGATGTTCGATTAATGACGTCATTTAAATTCGATCACATGACTCGCTGGTGCATGCGCAGTTTACTATAAAAGACAAGCGTGCTACTCAACCGTGTCAATGACTTTGTTGACAGACTGGAGCAGACGTTCTTGTTCTAGATAAAAAGCGGACTTCAAATCTTTTAAACCTCAGTATATTATTACAGTTGTGAACAGATGCCACCCAGGAGAAATCTTGGTCCTGATAAGGTGATTAATTCATATTTGCTATTTTGAGAAATAAAGTTCATTCAGCCTTGGGTGGTGCCTGTTCTGATGTAAACAACTTAGTCGTCTGTGTGTTTACAACTGTCTGGGTGAATTTCATAACCCTGGTGAAGCTGGCCCAACTTCCAAACTTTGTTATTTACACAATCTAGCGTATTTGTACATTATTTCTTTGATTTTTGATTCAGGAAACCCACCACAAATTATTTCTCTCTGTCTTCTATAGACTTGTAATTAGACATATAAACTGTTTCCCTTGTCTGAACGCCCTGTTAGTTTGGTGGAAGCATTGACTGTAAATGCTGTCCTTCATCTTCTCAAGTTTGGGTGATATATTTAAGTTTGGATGCATATAGAGATTTGGGTGCATATTGAAATTTGGGTGCACTTCAGATTTGGGTGCATATTGAAATTTGGGTGCGCTTCAGATTTGGGTGTTATTTAGATTTGGGTGCACATTCTAATTTGAGTGTAATCTTCATATTTGGGTAGCTCTTGTATGACAGTTGGAATATTAATCCAAATATACCTGAGTTTACTTTATAAAGCTAAAATAGATTTGGTTTTAAAGAGAACTTTGTCTTAAAAGATAACTCAATCTTTTAAGACCACTTTCACTTAGAGAACCAATCAATCTACTGTATAACCGTTCATTTCTCTATATGTAACCACTTATTTAATATATAAATTTAATAGATAACTGCATAAGGTTTCAACCTTGCATGTATAAGGTTTATCCCTTGCATGTATAAGGTTTATCCCTTGCCTGTATAAGGTTTATCCCTTGCATGTATAAGGTTTATCCCTTGCATGTATAAGGTTTATCCCTTGCATGTATAAGGTTTCAACCTTGCATGTATAAGGTTTATTCCTTGTCTGTATAAGGTTTATCCCTTGCATGTATAAGGTTTATCCCTTGCATGTATAAAGTTTATCCCTTGCTTGTATAGGGTTTCACCCTAGCATGCATTTGCATATTTTATTGTAATTAAGGGTTACCTCAGTACAATATTGTGTCACATTTTTACATGTCTGATAGTGCCTTAGGATATAGGTAAATGTTTTGAATTGAGAATTTAATAAATTAAGAAACTTAAATAATCTCTTCATTTCAAGCCCCTGTACACTAACATTGCTATCGACCCAGGTGAACCCACAATCACAGACCATTGTAACACAGCCTAAAACCCTGACTTGCACGTTTACCTGGCCTGGCGGTCCCGTTACAATATTAATAATAGGTATGCAAGTTTCCATCCATTCTTCCATCTATTCATCCATCTGGTTGGTTAGTTTGTCATTGAAACGGTTCTTTTGAGTACCCACAACATATGTTTTGGTTGAGAAATAAGAAAAATGATTTTCAAATACGCTCTCTTATCTGGAGGCCTGCAAGCAGCTGAGCTGTATATTTTTATGTACTACACGACAACGTTTTTAGCTAATGAGGAGTGTGAGGGTCCACATGCCACTACAAGCGAATGGCCTTTCGCTTGTGTGTCAATTATGGCCAAACATTGAATGATGACTTGGTAGTTTTGTAAGTTTTCTGGTATTTGGAAGAGTTTTGTAAAAATCCCTAAATTTTTGCGATATTTCAAGTGGGGTCCAGACCCCCTGCCCCCACCCACTCTCTTGATCTCCGCATATGTTGGCCAGCTGTCTTTACAGGTTGCAAAGTATTTTATCATATGACGTCGCGTCTGGGAGTGAAATAACGCCATGCAATAAAATCTGTAAACCACTAGTGGTTTATAGATTTACGGGAAAAGTTATGACGTCCATAATGACAAAATTAAAACGTTTTAACGCCAAAAAAGATTTCAAAGTATTTGTCATATGATAAATAGAATCTAACATTCGTGCGCCTGTATTATTGAATTTATTAAACTCGTTGCGAAAAAGAGATAAAATGCTCGGCAAGCCTCGCATTTTATCTCTTTTGCCCAACTCGTTTAATAAATTCAATAAAACATGAGCACTCATGTAAGATCCTCTATGTATTTTGTTTCTATTTAAAGCTAATCCATGTGAACCCAACCCATGCTGGAATGGAGGATCATGTACAAAAATAGATATTATAAGCTATGAGTGTTGCTGTACTGAGGATTATTATGTTGAACATTGTGAGAAAAGAAGGCCTCCTCCTCGACCCACTGGTCTATATGACGGTTAGTATTTCCATATTGTGCAGTGTATCTCTTGGTAAATAAATATTTTGCCCTAAAATTTGGATATTTTCTTATACAGTTCTTTTGGGTACTAAAAAGATTCGTATTATTGAGACAGTTCTTTTCTGTACTCACAACATATAATTTGGTTAGTGTAAAGGTATAAAACATACAAATTTGGATTTTAAGTTGATAAAGTAATTAGTTATCAGCTTATTGAGCTTATCTCCCTAAACAAAAGTCTATACATATCTTTGAGTTTAATTATCAATCGTATTAATTCAGATTGACAAAAGTGTATAAAATGAGAGATAATATATTAAAGATAATTACAATGTTATCTAATGACATTGCTAAGGAGACCTAAAAAGAGCTCCTCCCTTAGCTCCACTATGGAAGACTATAAGAATCTATCATGAGTGAGGGAAGGATAGAAAATCCGTCCCGAGGATTGCCATTTGGCATTACAAGGCTTGCCGAGTGATGACAAATGGTGATCCCAAGGACGGTTTTTCCAATCTTACCCTCACACAAATAATGGATTCTTTTTCTTGCTCACCCCTGTTTTTTACTTTAGTTTATAAAAAAGCTTATACAAGTCCCTTTATATGCTAAGATGCAATTTCACAGGATGACGTTACTAGACGTCCTAGGTAAGATAGCATGGGTAAGATAAGATTTTCTATCCCAAGGTAAAATCTTATCCGGTGTGCAAGAACATTTCTTATTCAAACATATCATGATATTGTATTCTATTATAAATTTGGGGTAGGTGTATAAAACGACTCTTTCTGAAAAACTGCTTCCACAAGGACCTTGGACAATCTCCTATTCAATCTGCCCAAATTTTGACAGCCTGTCGCTAGGATAATATATATTTGACAACTATATTTTGGTGCTTAAATAAAACCCTGACATTTAGTGTACCTAGAAAAATAGAAATATTTTAAATTAACCCATTTTTAAAAAAAAAAAAATGACCGACAGTTTTCAGATTCAACTAGACAATTTAACCATTCTGAAGGCAATAGTGTTATATGACAGTGTTGTATCGTGATAAAAGTCACTCAGGTGTAGATAAACACATATTTTCAGCGTAAAATTGCTAATATTTTCTTACCCATCAATTTTAACATATGTTTTGGGTGCTCAAAAGAACCGTCACATTGAGACGGTTCTTTTGAGTACCCACATAATATGTTTTGGTTGAGAAAGAAGAACATTCAATTTTCGTTACACACTCTTAACTAAAGTAATGAAGTCAGACTGGCTTTAACTTGGGTGTACTTTTTTGAGTGCAATGTGCATTAATTAGGGAGAATAAGGTTTCTAGGAAACCTAAAATACTTAAAGTTATGTGTTGACCACCTTTAAAGCATATGGCAATATGGTAGATGTACTCAATATCTAACACTTGTTGCCGGCCACAAAGGCCTACACAGACATCTTAGTATTTTTGGTTTTCAGTGTACTGATATAGTAACTTGTTATTTCTGTTATATCTTAAAATCTATTCTAATTTCTATTGTTGTTATTATTATTATTTATGTTGTTATATATGCAACTACTGTTAAATTTTGACCTTAGACTGATCAAAGATTGGATGAGTTTACTCACAATCATGTGACAGGTTACATAGATAGTAACAGTTTGGCTCTAGACATATACATCTGCTGTTTACACTATCAACGTTCAACTGCAAAGAAAACACTATTATTTCATCCAATTTCCATATCTCCTGCTACACCATTGGACTCGTCTAGCCTTTGATCCATCTAAGGGCAAAATTAACCATTATCATTATTATTACTGTTATTATTAGTATTAATCATGTTGTTGTGATAGTTATTGTTATCGTATGAGCCTCAACATGACCAAACCTGTCTCCAGGGTTTCTGACAAAGATTCAACACAGTCTTCTCAGCTGCAGAGACTAGCTACAACAGTGAAATTTTGCTTGCAGCCAGTTTTGATATGATACTTTCCAATAAGCGTCTAAAAATGGCGCTGATTAGACTGTAAGGATGCACAGGCCGGACAGCGCATTTGTTGTTCCCGAACCCTGACAACAGGTTTCCTCACGCCGTGGCCTATTTAGTGGTAGCTAATTCTGTGATTGTTCTTTGTTGATTTATGTTTATATTTGAGTCATGTCGGGAGTAAACTTAGTTTGGTTGTATGCAAATAGTAAATATGCAGATGGGCCTGCACATCTGCTCAATTCTGATCAGGTGCATTAAACTTTTTATCCTTAAAGCACGTGTAAACATGCATCTGACAATGTTGTCTCCTTTGGTCAGCTGTTACATATAACGTAAGAATACAGTCAAACAGTGTGGACCCAGATCAGACTGCTCCAACAGGAGTAGTCTGATCTGGGTCTTCACTGTTTGTCTCAGAGGCTTCTGAAACTGTTATCTGTTGGCAAATCAGACGACTTTTTGTTATCGTTGATTTAAGAGGTTACCTTTATAAGTGTCGTTTGCATGGGACATTTGCGAACAGCACATACCCAGATCAGTCATAACAACATGTTGTGTCTGACCATGGTCTTCACTGGTTGCTCTGTGATTCCATAAATAGAAAGATCACAACAACCCTTGAATTGAAAATGGCCTCATCCCATGAATAGAATGCCATGACAGCGGCTTAAATAATATTTTCCAATGCTCCATGCATATTTTCATGATTTAAGTGTGTCTGTGAAGCTGCATGGGCTGGTTTGTGCATGACTAGGTTAGGTTTACTTTTAATAAGGCTTATTGTGTGGTTATGGTAATTATTATCGGCCTGGCACTATATCTGCAACAGTCATGTTAGTCACTTAAGCAGGTGATCAATACAGAAAAATGTGATATATTTCTTAACCTTCAGTTAAAACATGTGTTTTGGGTGCTCAAAAGAAACGTCTCCTTGAGACGGTTCTTTTGAGTACCCACAACATGTTTTGGTTGAGAAGTATGCTGATTCACATAAATGTCTGGCTAAGCATGCAAGTAGGTTCATAAACTGACCAAGGAGTGATGCCACTTTTTTCCTCAAAAAATAAAGGGAGCAGCACACAAGTCATAATTCAAATAGACACATACTGTAGATAATTAGGGTTTTAGAGGTCTGAACTTTAGAATAAAACTTCGTCTTCCATTCAGAAGCAAAGGCTCTTGAGAGAATACACATACAAAGGCTGTCCCAGTAGATCATGGACTTGGCTTATGGCTTAGTGTATAAAAATAACTTATGTACAAGCTCCCAATTTTCAAAAACTCATTTGAGCGTGTCTTGTTCGATGATGTGATAAGTACCCAAATCTTGTGTGCCTCCCAAATGTCTTGAATAGCACCCTAATAGCATTGCTGATATGCAGACCATCTGTCCTTAACGAAATATTATAGGTCATAGAGTGCCAGGCTGTGTTTAAGTATTATGTACATGTATTAATGTTAGAATTGTTGTATTTTGAAATCACTGTTATGTATTTTTGTAACATGTAGAAGCATGTCTCGACGAATCCTGTCTTATATATCCAGACCCAATGCAAGCATTTGGTCCAGTAGACGATTCCACAGCAAGAATGTATCTTATAATAATTACTTAAAATAATTTGTAAACAAAATACCACACACCCAATCAGGGTTCAGTCTTTTTACTTGCATATACTGGCCTGATGAATATATTCATTGACGATCATGTGTCACATTGGTATTTTCTTGTATTTAAATGATGTCTATCAAGTGTTTTGTGTTACACTTGTATAGGCTTAGCTAGCATTACGTGGTTACACACGTGCATAATAAAAGTGTACACGTTCAAGGGAAAACAGGTAAAGTAGCAATAGCATTTTTCAATATCTTAAAGGACTGCTCTGACTCTCAGAGGGGTGACATTTCTTTCCTTTAAGAGAAGTTTCCATTTTTTAAAGTAATGTAATTGACAATAATTACTGCAAATTTCAGTAGTCTCTTTTTGATTTGCGTAGCTGCTTCAGGGTTCTGGCTATGCTATTGATTTGACAGAAAACCACCAGTTTGCACATACTAATTTTCTGTCTGATGATTACAAAACGTGTTGACTTTTTGTCTTGAATTTCACAGCACATGTGCACAATTTTGTTTGCGCAAGTTCAGTCATAACTAATCACAAGACAGGAATCACCCTGACTTGCCTCTTTTTGAGCCACATTGAGGAAGAACAACGAATACCAGGGGGCACCAGAAATCGTCCCTTATGATACAGTTCATTTATACCAGGGCCCATTCCTAGGGACCTCAAAGAAAGCGGTTTAAACAATATATGCCTAGTGTCCTTTTTGTGGGACAAAGGCACACAGTACATACCCAGATCAGGGTCATCACTGTTTGCTTACAGAATATTCTATATGAAATTGAATAAAAAGATACCAGCTATAAACAACCCTTAAAACAAAAATGGACTGGTCTAATTGGTAAGAGTTGGAAATTTCATTAAGATAAAATAGATTAAAGGGACTGCATTGTATTATTCTTCTCATTGTGGTTTAAACTTTTTGTGGGCTGAAACTTGGTTATATATATTATTTGAAACAAAAAAAATGAACATCATATTTTTTTTCATCATGTTTTTTTTATCATTACTGTACATAAGAGGAATATTTCTATTTATGTTGTAGTCTATTTTTGTGGGGCTTGTGTAATGTTAAAATCTTTAGAAAATGGCAGGATTGTGCAATTAGTTTTCTTTATCATTAAATCTTATTTTATCATTGATTTGGTTTTTGTCTTTTCTTAAATGTCCTGCTGTTGTATGTAGACACACAGAGGTAGCATACATTGTATTCATCTACACAAAAATGTTTAAACATGAAAATACTGAGTTATGCAATTCAAAAATGACTATGAATTTGGCAGCCTTTCAATCATTAGCAAAGACACTGTCTTTTTATAGTAATTGCTATTCGCCTACACAATATTAGGACCCTTCAGAAGTATGTCGAAACAAGCATTTACCATAAATTGACTGTGCAGTAATGACAGAATTGTTCCATTTGGTTTACATACAATGTTTCAGCGCTCATTTAAAATGTATTTGGAATATTGACTTCTGTTTGTCTGAGGGAATAAAAAAGGGATATATCAATTTTAGTTGTATCTTTATTATTGAATTGCCTTATTTAATATTGTAGGGTTATAGCACTGATCTCTGTGAATATTGCCCCGACTCGTGATATTGAAGGATGATAGCTTTTGAGTGTTTGTTGATATGCCGACAGTATTTGCTGATATCAATGCCATAACACTTTTAGTTGGTTAAAATCTTGGTGAGCATGACCAGGGACTGCCACAATCACAGACTGCAGACCAACTCAGCATCATAATCAAGAGACACAGAATACAGTCAGCCACATCACAATTAACCATTTATTTCATAGAAAAACCTTTTAATGCTTTTGAAAACAGAGCGGAGCCAGATCAGGCAGCTCTTGTAAGAGCTGCCTGATCAGGGTCTACTCTGTTTGCTTGTGAAATATGATATATTTAATCCTACACATGTGGACCTGACAAGTAATTTCTTTGTTCTATTAACCAACATGAATGTTTCTTCAAATTATCTGAATTATTCAAAGTGGACGGAACCTAGCATGAATATTCATGAAGGAAAGGGTTAAAGTAAAGAACAAAGTCCTGTCTGTCTTTGTAAGATGATTGTTAAACTAGAAAGGACACATACAATTACACTGAAAACAAGGACCCAGTACAAAACTCCTGCATACAATGGTAGTAACAATAAACAATGATATAACAACAGCATAATTACCCCTTTTGAACAGACAGTAGCGTCACTGCGTTGTGGTCTTTGAGCAAGACACATTTATCCTAGCTTAGTACTGGTTCAACGCAGGAAGACCCGTCCCTGTTTAACAAAGATTGTTTATGGGACGTTAAGAATCAAATAAACAAACAAAACAATGAAAACAAGTACACAACACAAAACACCTGCATACACTGGGAGTATCAACGGTCAATGATAGAATATCAGCATAACCGCCCCTTTAGAACGGACAGTAGCATATGCCACATAAGGTTTTAAATGCATTTTACCTGCGAAACATTCTCACTTGATCCTGCTGTTGTTGATGCGGGCCTCAAACGAGACAAAATATTGAGCATGATCAGGAAATACCACAATCATAACTGCTATAAATATCCCATAAGGTTAAAATCAAGGAATATCTTATTTTTTCTGTGATTAAGATTGTATGAGCAATTGAAACGAGTTTTATAATCTTGAGGTTACAAAGCTTTTTCCATGCTCAACTCAGCTGAGTATAAAATAAATATGATCAAAATAAACTAGATGGCTCAAGACTTATGGCAATTTTTACAAACTGCCACAGGCAGATGGACTCCCTCAGTGACTTTACCGCATACCTGTGGGTCATACAATCAGTAAAAAAACAGTTGTGAATTTATTGGCTGTACGACTATGCCATCTCTTTCAATTATGTTGTCTGTGAGTTGGGCGAGACCACCATCAAAGTAAATCTTAGCAACATCGCCCGCTCAACATACAACCTCTGGCCACCATCGTCCCACCAGCTAACGCCATTTATACCACCTTTACCAACTTTAGCATGGAGTAACACTTGATGTGCAAGGTCTACACTGATGTAGGTGGCATACAATAGTTATACCATTTTTGTCCACCTGTACGTAAGATAATCCACTCGCTAAAGCTCGTGGATTATCTCCACGTACAGGCGGACAACCCATTTTATAATTATTACTTAAATGCCCACTTTAAGGTGTCTTCTGGAAATGGTATCAATCTGCAATTTCATCATAGCAAATTACGACTGTCACAATCACAGACTGCAGACCATCTCACAGCATCATAAACAAGAGACACAGAACACAGTCAGTCACAGCATAATTAACCATTTATTTCAAAGAAACACCTTTTAACGCTTTTGCAAACAGAGCAGACCCAGATAGGGCAGCTCTTGTAAGAGCTGCCTGATCAGGGTCTTCTCTGCTTGCTTATGAAATATGATATATTTGATCCTACACAAGTGGGCCTGACAAGTTATTTCTTTGTTCTATTTATCAACATGAAAGTTTCTTCAGCTCATTTGAATTATTCAAAGTGGATGGAGCCTAGCATTAATATTCATGAAGGAAAGGGTTAAAGTAAAGAACAAAGCCCTTTCTGGCTTTGTAAGATGATTGCTTAACTAGAAAGGACACATACAATTACACTGAAAATAAGGACTTAAAACGAAACTCTGCATACATTGGTAGTAACAACAAACAATGATATAACAACAGCATAATCACCCCTTTAGAACGGTCAGTAGCATATACCACATAAGGTTTTAAATGCATTTTACCTGCCAAACATTCTCCCTTGATTCTGCTGTTGTTAATGCGGGCCTCAAACGAGACAAAATAGTGAGTATGATCAGGAAATATCACAATCATAAACTGCTGACAAACCCATGGCACCGCGAGGAAGAGCCACACAACAATCACGAGACACCAGCAAGACAAACCAAGCAAAGCAACCAGCTCTCTCTTTCCCATCAAGATGATTGCAAAACTAGAATGGACATAAAGTAACGTGCAACTAAACATAGATTGATTATAGACTCCCACAATGGGATTAACAATAAACAAGGAATCGACAACAACAGAACCACCACCTTAGAACTGATAGCAGCCTCTAGCCACAGGGGGCTTAAATGTATTTTACTGGTACCACATATTTACCCTAGATTCTGCCAATGTTGAAGAACAAGAAATGATCAGCTCACACGAAGGCCTTGGGGCTATCAAAGTTTTTTTCGTGCTAAATTCAAATCAAATTAGCATGAACTTTGTCATGCACTTTAATTTTAAAATGTTGGCATTTTAACATTTATCAGCAAGATAAATAACCCATAGAGTTAAAATCAAGAAATGTCTTATATTTTCTGTGTTTAAGATTTTGTAAGCAATTGAAATTTCTTTCTCAGTTGAGCTGAGCATGAAAATGAGTTTTATAATCTCAAGGCTAGGCCATAAGGTTATACAACTTTTTTCCATGCTCAAGTAGCTGATCACAAAAATTATCCTGCTCCTAAATATTAAAATGCCAACAATTGTTGGCATTTTAAAATTTATTAGCATGACAAATACAACATCTGATAGTTTGAAAGCAAGAAAAGTCAATATTTTCAGCATTTTGTCGTTAAGAGATGTTGAAATTTCATGCTCCATTGAGTTGAGCATGAGAAAAGTTTTATAATCTGAGGGCCATTACTAAACGTACAATTCCAACACACAAGGGCACCAAGAACAAAAAGAGCAAGAAGAGAATCGTCGACCTTAAAAAGATAACAGCCATTGGCACCCATGGCTTAAGTATATAACAGAGCACATGAGATGTAGGTACTTATTACATACGTCAGTAGCAAAGACTCAGAGGTCCCTGCACGAATAAGAGAGTACAAGTATGACAAGGAAATGCTTCAATCACCACGGGTTTATGTAAACGAAATGTTTGAGAGTAAAATTGTAAATATTTTCTCACACATCAGTTTAAACATATATTTTCGCTGCTTTATAAACGAACCATTGGGTGCGTAAAAGAACCGTCTCGTTAAGATGGTTCTTTTGATCACCCACAACATAAATTACGGTTGAGAAATAAGAAAATTAAATGTTGATTTTTGTAGGGCTTCATACTTGGAATGACAAGCCTGCATTCACAGAGCACATATCAATTGATGAAATTGCAATGAATAGAAACTAACAAAGTAGCAACAGATATAAATAATAATATTAGACCCCCCACCTCGCCCTCCCGCCTCAAAAGGACACCAGTCAAAGCCACTCAGGGCTTAACTAAGTAGTAGTTGTTAATGCTGTTGTTGTAATTTTGCTGTTAGTGGTTGTTGTTGGTACTGTTGTTGTTGTTTTTGCATTAAATATGGTTGTAATTGCTGTAAAAATTACAATTGTTGTTTTGTTGTTGTTGTGTTGTTGCTGTTTTGATGCTGTTCTTGTTGTTGTTGTACTAAAAGCTACTGTAGTAGGTGTTTTGTAGTAACTATTGTTGTTGATGTTAATGCTGTTGCTTTGCTGTTGTTGTTGTTTTGTTGTAAGTAATAGTAGTTGTTGTTGTTTATGTTGTTTTTTGCTACTGCGGATGCTGTTGAAAATACAGTAATTGTTGTTGTTGTTGTTGTTTTTTGTCGTTGTTGTATGTTGTTGTTGTTAGCTACATTGTTGCTGTTGTTGTTGTTGTAGTAGTAACTGCAGCTGTTGTTGCTGTAGTAGCTATAGTTGTTGTTCTTGTAATTACTATAGCTGTTGGTGTGCTAGAAACTTAGGTTGCAGGTTTTGTTATAGTATTTATAGTTCTTGTTGATGTTGTTAATGTTTTTGTTGCTGTTGTTGTTATTTTTGTTGTTGTTGTTGTTTTTTGTGTTAATGATATTGCTTGTATCAGCTACTGTGTTATTCTTGTTTCTGTTGTTGTTTTTGTTGATAACGCTGTTTTTGTTGTTGTAACTGCAGTTGTTGTTGCTGTAGTAATAATAATTTTTGCTGATGTTGTAAAAACAACAGGCTATGTGTAGGTGTTTTGGTAGCCAAACGTGTAGATGTAGTTGTTGTTGTTGTTGTTTTGTTGCTGTTTTGTTGTAACTCGACTTTAGTTGTTGTTATTAATGTTATTGTTGTTATTTTGCTGTTGTTATTTTGTTTTTGGTAGTGTCCTTGTTGATTTTGATATTGTTGTGTTGTTGTTGCCAGTAGAAGTAGTTGTTGTTTGTGTTTTTTTGTAATGTAACTATAAATGTAGTAATTTATGCAGTGAATATGGTTATTATTGCTGTAATAACAACAGTGTTCTTGTTGTTGTTGTTGTTGTTGTTGTTGTTGTTGTTGTTGTTGTTGTTGTTGTTGTAAGTAGTAGTAGTAGTTTGATCAGTAAATATGGTTGTAATTGCTGTAATAACTGCATTGTTGTTGTTGTTTTGCTGCTGTTGTTCTTGTACTTGAAATTACAGTTGTAGATGTTGTTGTTGTTGTTGTTGTTGTACTAGAAATTACAGTTGTAGATGATGTTGTTTTTGTTGTTGTTGTAAGTAGTAGTAGTAGTAGTTTGAGCAGTAAATATGGTTGTAATTGCTGTAATAACTACATTGTTGTTGTTTTGCTGCTGTTGTTCTTGTACTTGAAATTACAGTTGTAGATGTTGTTGTTGTTGTTGTTGTAATAGAAATTACAGTTGTAGATGTTGTAGTGACCATTGTTGTTGTTGTTGTTTATTTGTTGTTGTTGTTGTTGCTGTTCTAGAAAGAACAGTAGTAGGTGTTGCAGTAGTAACTATTGTTGTTGTTGTTTCGATGTCATTTTTTTGTTGTATGCTGTAACTATAGTTGTTTTGTTGTTTGTGTTGTTTTTGTAAGTAGTAGTAGTTGATGTTGGTGATGTTGTTATGACTATAAATTAAGTCTTTTTTGCAGTAAATATGGTTGTAATTGTTGAAGTAACTACAGTTGTTAATTTGTTTCTGTTGATCTGTTGTTGATTATGTTGTTAATGTTTTGCTGTTGTTATTGTTGTTGTTTTGTTGTAAAAGTATTTGTTGTTGTTAATGCTGTTGTTGTAATTTTGTTGTAAGTGGTAGTTGTTGTTGTTGGTATTGTTGTTTTTGCATTAAATATGGTCGTAATTGCTGTAAAAGCTACAATTGTTGTTGTTTTTTTGTTGTTGTTGTTATTTTGTAGCTGTTTTGATGTTGTTCTTGTTGTTGTTGTACTAGAAGCTACTGTAGTAGGTGTTTTTGTAGTTACTATTTTTGTTGATTTTAATACTGTTGCTTTGCTGTTGGTGTTGTTGTTTTGTTGTAAGTAATAGTAGTTGTTGTTGTTGGTATTGTTGTTGTTTTTTTTGCAGTAGATATGATTGTAATTGCTGTAAAAACTATAATAAGTGTTGCTGTTGTTGTTATGTTGTTTATGTTGTTGTTAATATTGTCGTTTTGTTGTTGTTTTGTTGTATGTAGTAGTTGCTGTTTTTGGTATTATTGTTTTTGTTTTTGCAGTAATATGGTTGTAATTGCTTTAAAAACGAAAATTGTTGTTGTTGTTGTTGTTGTTGTTGTAATAGAAACTACTGTAGTTTGTGTTGTTGAAGCAACTATTGTTGCTGTTGTTGTTGTTGTAAAAGCTGTTTTTTGCTGTTGTTGTTGTTTTGTTTTAAGTAGTAGTTGTTGTTGTTGATTGTATTGTTGTTGTTAGTTTTGAAGTCAGTATGCTTAGAATTGCTGTGAAATCTACAATTGAAGTTATTGTTTCGATGTTGTTGTTTTTTTGTTGTTGTTGTACTAGAAACTACATAAATAGGTGTTGTTGTAGTAACTATTGGTGCTGTAGTTTTTGTTGTTGTTGTTGTTAATGCTGTTGTTGTTGTTGTTTTTGTAGTATATATGGTTGTTATTGCTGTAAAAACTACAATTGCTGTTGTTGTTTTTCTATTGTTGTTGTTTTGTTAATGTTGTTGTTTTGCAGCTGCTGTTGTTGCTATTGCTGTACTAGAAACAACAGTGGTTGGTTTTGTTGTAATAACTATTGTTGTTGTTTCGCTGTTGCTGTTGATTGTAAGATTTTATTGTTGTGATTGTTGTTATAATTGTTGTTGTTGTTGTTGTTGTTGTTGTTAGTAGTAGTAGTTTTATGGGTGTTGTTTTGTTGTAGTAGTTTTTATTGGGTTTTTTATTAACTACAGTTATTGTTGTTGTTGTTGCTGCTGTTGTTGTTGTTAAGCTGTACTTGTTTATGTACTAGAAACATCAGTTTTAGATGCTGTAGTAACCATTGCTGTTGTTGTTTTCTTGTTGTTTCATTGTTGTCGCTGTTCTAGAAACTAAAGTAGAAGATGTTGTTGTAGTAACTATTGTTGTTGTTGTAACTATATTTATTTTGGTACTGGTGTTGTTTTTGTAAGTAGTAATAGTAGTTGTTGTTGTTAATGTTGTAACTATAAACTTAGTTGTTTTTGCAATAAATATGGTTGCTATTACTGTATTAACTACAGTTGTTGTTTTATGCTGTTGTTGCTGTTGTTTTGTTGTTGTTGATGTTAATGTTGTTGCTTTGCTGTTGTTATTATTGTTTTGTTCTAAGAAGTAGTTGTTGTTGGTGTTGTTGTTGTTTTTGCAGTAAATATGGTTGCAATTGCTGTAAAAACTACAATTTTTGTTTTTGTTTTGTCGTTGTTTATGCTGTTGTTTTGATGTTGTTTTTGTTGCTGTTGGTGTTGTTGTTTTGTTGTAAGTAATAGTTGTTGTTGTTTGTGTTGTTGTTGTTGTTGTTGTAATAATATGGTTGTATTTGCTGAAAAAAACTACAATTGTCGTTGTTTGTTTTGTTGCTGTTTTGTTGCTGTTGTACTAGAAACTACTGCAGTATGTGTTGTTGTAGTAACTATTGTTTTTGTTGTTTCGATGTTGTTGTTGTTGATGATGTTGTTGTAAGAAGTAGTAGTTATTCTTGATTTTCGAACTATAAATGAAGTGGTTTTTGGAGTAAATATGGTTGTAATTGCTTTTTTGTTGCTGTTGTTTTGTTGTTGTTGTTGTTGTTGTTGTTGTTTAGCTGTTTTTTTTTGCTTTATTGTAATAAGTAGTTGTTGATGTTGTTTTGTTGTTGTTGTTGTTAATGTTGTTGTTTAGCTGTTTTTTTTTATTGTAATAAGTAGTTGTTGTTGGTATTGTTGTTTTGTTTAATATAGTTGTAATTGCTGTTTAACTACAATTGGTGTTGTTGTTGTTTTTGTTGTTGTTTTGCTGCTGTTGTTATTGTTTTTATTCTAGAAACTACAGTAAAAGGTTTTCTTGTAGTAGCTAGTGTTATTGTTTCGATGCTGTTATTGATTTTAAGATGTTGTTGTTGTGATTATTGTAACTGTTTTTGTTTTAAGTTGTAATAGTTATTGTTGGTGTTGTTGTAACTATAAATGTAATCGTTTTTGCATTAAATAGGGTTGTTGTTGTTGATTTGTTTTTTTTTTTCGTTTTGTTGTTTTGTTGTTGTTGTTGTTGTTGTATTTGTTGCAAAAGTAGCTACAACTGTTGTTGTTGTTGTTGTTGATGTACTATTAACTATAGTTGTTGTTGTAACTGTTGTTGTTGTTATTGTTGTTGTTGCTGTTGTTAATGTTTTTGTTGTAACTATAGTTGTCTTTGATGTTGTTGTTGTAAGTAGGAGTAGTTGTTGCTGGTGTTGCAACTATAAATGTAGTTGTTTTTGCAGTAAATATTATTGTAATTGTGTAGTAACGACAGTTGTTGTTATTGTTGTTTTGTTGATGTTGTTATTGTTGTTGTTGTTGCTATTGTTGTACTAGAAACTACAGTAGAAGGTGTTGTTGTATTTACTAGAGTTTTGTTGTTGTTGTTTATATTATATTTCTTGTTTTGCTGTATTTTTTGAATTATTGGTGGTAGTGATGTTGTCTTGCTGGTGTCGATGTTATTGTTGCTAGAAGAAGTTGTTGTTGTTGTTTGTTATTTTTGTTGTTGTAACTATAAATGTAGTAAATGGTTGTAATTGTTGTTATTAATTGATGTTGTTATTTTTGTAGTTTTGTTGTTGTTGTTGTTTTGCTGTTGTTGTTGTTATTTTTGTCATAGAAACTACAGTTGTAGATGTTGAAGTAATTATTTTTATTGTTGTTTTGTTGTTGTTGCTGTTTCGTTGTTGTTGTTTCGTTGTTGTACTAGAATCTACAGTAGTAGGTGTTGATGTAGTAACTATTGATGTTGTTGTTGTTTTGATGTTGTTTTTTTTGTACTAGAAACTACAATTTTCAATGTTGTAGTAACCATTGTTTCGTCGTTGTTGTTGTTGTTGTTGTTGTTGATTTTGCATTTGTTTTGCTGTTGTTGTTTTTGTTCTAGAAACTACTGTTTTCAATGTTGTAGTAACCATTGTTGTTGTTGTTCGTCGTTGTTGTTGATTTTGTTGTTGTTGTTGTTGATGTTGTTGTACTAGAGACTACCGTGGTAGTTTTTGCAGTAGTAACTATTGTTGCTACTGTTTCGTTGTTAATGTTGTTGTTGTAAATGCTGTTGGTTTACTACTGTTGTTATTTGTCATAGTAGTTGTTGTTGTTGTTGGTATTGTTGTCGTTGTTTTTGAAGTAAATATGGTTGTTATTGCTGTAAAAAATACAGTTGTTGTTGTTTTGTTGTTTTGTTGTTGTTGTTGTTTCGCTGCTGTTGTTACTGTAGTAACTATAGTTGTTGTTCCTATAACAATAGTTGTTGTTCTTGTAGTAATTATAGTTGTTTTTGTAGTAGTAACTATAGTAGTTGTTGTAGTAGTAACTGCAGCTGTTGTTACTGTATTAACTATAGTTGTTGTTGTAGTAGCAACTATAGTTGTTGTTCTTGTAGTAACTATAGTTGATGTTGTAGTAGTAACTAACTGCAGCTGTTGTTGCTGTAGTAACTATAGTTGTTGCTCTTGTAGCAACTATAGTTGTTGTAGTAGTAACTATAGTTGTTGTTATAGTAGTAACTATAGTTGTTGTTGTAGTAGAAACAGCAGCTGTTGTTACCATAGTTACTATAGTTGTTTTTCTTGTAGTAACTAGAGTTTTTGCTCTTGTAGTAAATATAGTTGTTGTTGTAGTAGTAACTTTAATTGTTGTTCTTGTAGTAACTACAGTTGTTGTTGTAGTAGTAAGTGCAGCTGTTGTCCTTGTAGTAAGTATAGTTGATGTTCTTGTAGTAACTATAGACGATTAGAAGTAACTATAGTTGTTGTTCCTGAAGCAACTATAGTTGTTGTTTTAGTAGTAACTGCAGCTGTTGTTGCAAGAGTAACTATAGTTTTTTTTGTAGAAGTAACTGCAGCTGTTGTTCTTGTAGTATCCATGGTTGTTGATCTTGAAGTAACTATAGTTGTTGTTGTAGTAGCAACTGCAGCTGTTGTTCTTCAAGTAACTATAGTTGTTGTTGTAGTAGTAACTGCAGCTGTTGTTCTTGTAGTAACTATAGTTGTTGCTCTTATAGTAACTATAGTTGTTGTTCTTGTAGTAACTAGAGTTGTTGTTGCTGTAGTAACTGCTGCTGTTGTTATTGTAGTAACTGTAGTTGTTGTTCTTATAGTTACTATAGTTGTTGTTCTTGTAGTAAATGAAGATATTACTCTTTAAATAACTATAGTTGTTGTTCTTGTAGTAACTATAGTTGTTGTTTTTGTAGTAAATATAGTTTTTCTTGTAGTAACTATAGTTGTTGTTGTTGTAGAAATAACTGCAGCTGTTGTTCTTGTAGTAACTATAGTTGCTGTTCTTGTACTAACTATAGTTGATGTTGTAGTCGTAACTATAGTTGTTGTTTTGTAGTAACTATAGTTGTTGTTTTTGTAGTAACTATAGTTGTTGCTATAGTGACTGCAGCTATTGTTCTTGTAGTAACTATAATTGTTGGTGTAGTAGTAACTATAGTTGTTGTTTGTTGTAGTAGTAACTGCAGCTGTTGTTGCTGTAGAAACTATAGTTGCTGTTGTAGTTGTAACTTTAGTTGTTTTTCTTTTTGTAACTATAATGGTTGTTGTAGTAGTTACTGCAGCTGTTGTTGCTGTAGTAACTATAGTTGTTGTTCTTGTAGTAACTATAGTTGTTGCTGTAGTAGTAACTATAGTCGTTGCGGTAGTATTAGCTATAGTTGTTGTTATAGTCGAAACTGCAGCTGCTGTTGCTGTAGCAGCTATAGTTGTTGATCTTGTAGTAACTATAGTAGTAGGTGTAGTAGTAACTATATTTGTTGTTGTAGTAGTAACTGCAGCTGTTGTTCTTGTAGTAACTATAGTTGTTGTTGTAGTAGTAACTATAGTTGTTGTTCTTATAGTAACTAGAGTTGTTGTTGCTGTAGTAACTGCAGCTGTTGTTCTTGTAGTAACTATAGTTGTTGTTCTTGCAGTAACTAGAGTTGTTGTTGCTGTAGTTACCGCTGGTGTTGTTCTTGAAGTAACTATAGTTGTTGTTCTTATAGTAACTATAGTTGCTGTTCCTGCAGTAAATGCAGATATTATTCTTTAAGTAACTATAGTTGTTGTTCTTATAGTAACTATAGTTGTTTTTCTTGAAGTAACTATAGTAGTAGTAGTAGTAGTAACTATAGTTGTTGTATAAGTAGTAACTATAGTTGTTGTTCTTGTAGTAACTATAGTAGATGTTGTATAAGTTACTGCAGCTGTTGTTCTTTTAGTATCTATAGTTGTTGTTCTTGCAGTAACTATAGTTGTTGTTGTAGTAGTAACTGCAGCTGTTGTTCTTGTAATAACTATAGATATTGTTCTTGTAGTAACTATAGTTGTTGTTGTAGTAACTGCAGCTGTTGTTCTGGAAGTAACTATAGTTAATGTTCTTGCAGTAACAAGAGCTGCTGTTCTTGTAGTAACTAAAGTTGTTGTTGTAGTAGTAACTATAGTTGTTGTTGTAGTACAAACTGCAGCTGTTGTTGCTGTAGTAACTATAGTTGTTGTTCTTATAGCTATAGTTGTTGTTCTTGTAGTAACTATAGTTATTGATGTAGAAGTAGCTATAGTTGCTGTTTTAGTAGTAACTAGAGTTGTTGTTCTTATAGTAACTATAGTAGTTGTTGTATTAGTAACTGCAGCTGTTGTTCTTTTAGTAACTATAGTTGTTGTTCTTGTAGCTATAGTTATTGTACTTGTAGTAACTGCAGCTGTTGTTCTTGTAGTAACAATAGTTGTTGTTCTTGTAGTAACTATAGTTTTTTTGTAATAGTAACTATAGTTGTTGTTCTTGTAGTAACTATAGTTGTTGTTCTAGCAGTAACTATAGTTGTTGTTGTAGTAGTAACTATAGTTGTTGTTCTTGTAGTAACTATAGTTGTTGTTCTTGTAGCAACTATAGCTGTCGCTGTAGTAGTAACTGCAGCTGTTGTTCTTGTAGTAGCTATAGTTGTTGTTCTTGTAGTAGCTATAGTTGTTGTTCTTGTAGTAACTATAGTTGTTGTCGTTGTAGTAATTATAGTGGTTAAAAGTAGTATATAGTATATATACTATAGCTGTTGTTGCTGAAGTAAGTATAGTTGTTGTTGTAGTAACTATAGTTGTTGTTCTTGTAGTAACTGCAGCTGTTGTTCTTGTAGTAACTATAGTTGTTGTTTTACTTGTAACTATAGTTGTTGTTCTTGTAGTAACTATAGTTGTTGTTTTATTAGAAACTGCAGCTGTTGTTCTTTTAGTAACTATAGTTGTTGTTCTAGCAGTAACTATAGTTGTTGTTGTAGTAGTAACTATAGTTGTTGTTCGTGTAGTAACTATAGTTGTTGTTCTTGTAGCAACTATAGCTGTCGCTGTAGTAGTAACTGCAGCTGTTGTTCTTGTAGTAACTTTAGTTGTTAATTTAGTAGTAACTATAGTTGTTGTTCTTGTAGTAACTATAGATGTTGTAGTAGTAACTATAGTTGTTGTTCTTATAGTAACTATAGTTGTTGTTGTAAAAGTAACTGCAGCTGTTGTTATTGTAGTAACTATAGTTGTTGTTCTTTATGTAACTATAGTTGTTGTTCTTGTAGTAACTATAGTTGTTGTTGTATTAGTAACTGCAGCTGTTGTTCTTTTAGTAACTATAGTCGTTGTTCTTGTAATAACTATAGTTGTTGTTGTAGTAGTAAGAGCAGCTGTTGTTCTTGTAATAACTATAGCTATTTTCCTTGTAGTAACTATAGTTGTTGTTGTAGTAGTAACTATAGTTGTTGTTGTAGAAGTAACTATAGTGATCGTTGTAGTTAAAACTGCAGCTGTTGTTGCTGAAGTAACTATAGTTGTTAGTGTAGTAGTAACTATATTTGTTGTTGTAGTAGTAACTATAGTGGTTGTTGTATTAGAAACTGCAGCTGTTGTTGCTGAAGTAAGTATAGTTGTTGTAGTAGTAACTATAGCTGTTGTTCTTGTAGTAACTGCAGCTGTTGTTCTTGCAGTAACTATAGTTGTTGCTGTAGTAGTAACTGCAGCGGTTGTTCTTGTAATAACTATAGATATTGTTCTTGTAGTAACTATAGTTGTTGTTGTATTAGTAACTATAGTTGTTGTTCTTGTAATAACTATATTTGTCGTGTAGTAAAACTGCAGCTGTTGTTGCTCAAGTAACTATAGTAGTTGTTCTTGTAGTAACTATAGTTGTTGTTCTTGAAGAACCTATAGTTGTTGTTCTTGTAGTAGCTATAGTTGTTGCTGTAGTAGTAACTATAGTTGTTCTTGTAGTAGTAGTTATAGTTGTTATTGTAGTAGAAACTGCATCTGTTGTTGCTGTATTAGCTATAATTGTTGATCTTGTAGTAACTATAGTTTTTGTTGTAGTAGTAACTATAATTGTTGTTGTGGTAGTAACTAAAGTTGTTGTTCTTGTAGTAGCTATAGTTGTTGTTCTTGTAGTAGCTATAGTTGATGTTCTTGTAGTAACTGTAGTTGTTGTCGTTGTAGTAATTATAGTGGTTAAAAGTAGTATATAGTATATATATTATAGCTGTTGTTGCTGAAGTAAGTATAGTTGTTGTAGTAGTAACTATAGTTGTTGTTCTTGTAGTAACTGCAGCTGTTGTTCTTGTAGTAACTATAGTTGTTGTTTTACTTGTAACTATAGTTGTTGTTCTTGTAGTAACTATAGTTGTTGTTGTATTAGTAACTGCAGCTGTTGTTCTTTTAGTAACTATAGTTGTTGTTCTAGCAGTAACTATAGTTGTTGTTGTAGTAGTAACTATAGTTGTTGTTCTTGTAGTAACTATAGTTGTTGTTCTTGTAGCAACTATAGCTGTCGCTGTAGTAGTAACTGCAGCTGTTGTTCTTGTAGTAACTTTAGTTGTTAATTTTGTAGTAACTATAGTTGTTATTCTTGTAGTAACTATAGTTGTTGTAGTAGTAACTATAGTTGTTGTTCTTATAGTAACTATAGTTGTTGTTGTAATAGTAACTGCAGCTGTTGTTATTGTAGTAACTATAGTTGTTGTTCTTTATGTAACTATAGTTGTTGTTCTTGTAGTAACTATAGTTGTTGTTGTATTAGTAACTGCAGATGTTGTTCTTTTAGTAACTATAGTCATTGTTCTTGTAATAACTATAGTTGTTGTTGTAGTAGTAAGAGCAGCTGTTGTTCTTGTAATAACTATAGCTATTTTCCTTGTAGTAACTATAGTTGTTGTTGTAGTAGTAACTACAGTTGTTGTTGTAGAAGTAACTATAGTGATCGTTGTAGTTAAAACTGCAGCTGTTGTTGCTGAAGTAACTATAGTTGTTAGTGTAGTAGTAACTATATTTGTTGTTGTAGTAGTAACTATAGTGGTTGTTGTATTAGAAACTGCAGCTGTTGTTGCTGAAGTAAGTATAGTTGTTGTAGTAGTAACTATAGCTGTTGTTCTTGTAGTAACTGCAGCTGTTGTTCTTGCAGTAACTATAGTTGTTGCTGTAGTAGTAACTGCAGCTGTTGTTCTTGTAATAACTATAGATATTGTTCTTGTAGTAACTATAGTTGTTGTTGTATTAGTAACTATAGTTGTTGTTCTTGTAATAACTATAGTTGTTGTTGTAGTAGAAACTGCAGCTGTTGTTGCTCAAGTAACTATAGTAATTGTTCTTGTAGTAACTATAGTTGTTGTTCTAAAAGAACCTTTAGTTGTTGTTCTTGTAGTAGCTATAGTTGTTGCTGTAGTAGTAACTATAGTTGTTCTTGTAGTAGTAGTTATAGTTGTTATTGTAGTAGAAACTGCATCTGTTGTTGCTGTATTAGCTATAATTGTTGATCTTGTAGTAACTATAGTTTTTGTTGTAGTAGTAACTATAATTGTTGTTGTGGTAGTAACTAAAGTTGTTGTTCTTGTAGTAGCTATAGTTGTTGTTCTTGTAGTAGCTATAGTTGTTGTTGTTGTAGTAACTATAGTTGTTGTCGTTGTAGTAATTATAGTGGTTAAAAGTAGTATATAGTATATATACTATAGCTGTTGTTGCTGAAGTAAGTATAGTTGTTGTAGTAGTAACTATAGTTGTTGTTCTTGTAGTAACTGCAGCTGTTGTTCTTGTAGTAACTATAGTTGTTGTTTTAGTTGTAACTATAGTTGTTGTTCTTGTAGTAACTATAGTTGTTGTTGTATGAGTAACTGCAGCTGTTGTTCTTTTAGTAACTATAGTTGTTGTTCTTGTAGTAACTATAGTTGTTGCTGTAGTAGTAACTGCAGCTGTTGTTCTTGTAATAACTATAGATATTGTTCTTGTAGTAACTATAGTTGTTGTTGTTGTAGTAACTATAGTTGTTTTTGTAGTAGTAACTATAGTTGTTGTTCTTGTAGTTACTATAGTTGTTGTTCTTGTAGTAACTGCAGCTGTTGTGATTGTAGTAACTATAGTTGTTGTTTAAGTAGTAGCTATAGTTGTCGTTCGTGTAGTAACTATAGTTGTTGGTGTAGTAGTAACTGCAGCTGTTGTTGCTGTAGTAACTATAGTTGTTGTTCTTGTAGTAGCTATAGTTGTTTTCCTTGCAGTAACTATAGTTGTTGTTGCTGTAGTAACTGCAGCTGTTGTTCTTGTAGTAACTATAGTTGTTGTTCTTGTAGTAACTGCTGCTGTTGTTCTTGTAGTACCTATAATTGGTGTTCTTGTAGTAACGTTAGTTGTTGTTGTAGTAGTAACTATAGTTGTTGTTCTTGTAGTAACTATAGTTGTTGTTCTGTAGTAACTGCAGCTGTTGTTCTAGTAGTAACTAGAGTACTGTTGTTGTTCTTGTAGTAACTATATTTGTTGCTCTTGTAGGAACTATAGTTGTTGTTCTGGTAGTAGCTATTGTTGTTGTTGCTGTAGTTACTGCAGCTGTTGTTATTGTAGTAACTTTAGTTGTTGTTCTTGTAGTAACTATAGTTGTTGTTGCTGTAGTAACTATAGTTGTTGTTGTAGTAGTAACTATAGTTGTTGTTGTAGTAACTATAGTTGTTGTGTTAGAAGTAGCTATAGTTGTTGTTCTTGTTGTAACTATAGTTGTTGTTCTTGTAGTAACTATAGTTGTTGTTGTAGTAGTAACTATAGTTGTTGTATTTGTTGTAACTATAGTTGTTGCTCTTGTAGTAACTATAGCTATGTTGTAGTATTAACTATAGTTGTTGTTCTTGTAGTAACTATAGCTGTCGCTGTAATAGTAACTGCAGCTGTTTTTTTTTGTAGTAACTAGAATTGTTGTTCTTGTAGTAACTTTACTTGTTAAATTAGTAGTAACTATAGTTCTTGTTCTTGTAGTAACTATAGTTGTTGTAGTAGTAACAAAAGTTGTTGTTCTTATAGTAACTATAGTTGTTGTTGTAATAGTAACTGCAGCTGTTGTTATTGTAGTAACTATAGTTGTTGTTCTTTATATAACTATAGTTGCTGTTCTTGTAGTAACTATAGTTGATGTTGTATTAGTAACTGCAGCTGTTGTTCTTTTAGTAACTATAGTCGTTGTTCTTGTAGTAACTATAGTTGTTGTTGTAGTAGTAACTGCAGCTGTTGTTCTTGTAATAACTATAGCTATTTTTCTTGTAGTAACTACAGTTGTTGTTGTAGTAGTAACTATAGTTGTTATTGTAGAAGTAACTATGGTGATCGTTGTTTACGAAACTGCAGCTGTTGTTGCTGAAGTAACTATAGTTGTTGTTGTAGTAGTAACTGTAGTTGCTCTTGTAGTAGTGACTATAGTGGTTGTTGTAGTAGAAACTGCAGCTGTTGTTGCTGAAGTAACTATAGTTGTTGTAGTAGTAACTATAGTTGTTGTTCTTGTAGTAACTGCAGCTGTTGTTTTTGTAGTAACTATAGTTGTTGTTTTAGTTGTAACTATAGTTGTTGTTCTTGTAGTAACTATAGTTGTTGTTGTATTAGTAACTGCAGCTTTTGTTCTTTTAGTAACTATAGTTGTTGTTTTTGTAGTAACTATAGTTGTTGCTGTAGTAGTAACTGCAGCTGTTGTTCTTGTAATAACTGTAGATATTGTTCTAGTAGTAACTATAGTTGCTGTTGTAGTAGTAACTATAGTTGTTGTTGTAGTAGTAACTATAGTTGTTGTTCTTGTAGTAACTATATTTGTTGTTCTTGTAGTCACTGCAGCTGTTGTAATAGTAGTAACTATAGTTGTTGTTAAAGTAGTAGCTATAGTTGTTGTTCTTGTAGTAACTATAGTTGTTGTTGTAGTAGTAACTGTAGCTTTTGTTCTTGTTTAACTATAGTTGTTGTTCTTGTAGTAACTATAGTTTTTTTAAAGAAGTAACTGCATCTGTTGTTGTTGTAGTAACTATAGTTGTTGTTCTTGTAGCAACAATAGTTTTTTTGTTGTAGAAGTAACGATAGTTGTTTCTGTTGCAGTAACTATAGTTGTTGTTGCCGTATTAATTGCAGCTGTTGCTTTTGTAGTAACTATAGTTGCTGTTCTTGTAGCAACTATAGCTGTTTTCCTTGTAAGTATAGTTGCCGTTGTAGTAGTAACTATAATAGCTATTGTTTTTGTAGTACTTATAGTTGTTGTTCGTGTAGTAACTATAGTTGTTGTTGTAGTAGTAACTGCAGCTGTTGTTGCTGTAGTAACTATAGTTGCTGTTCTTGTAGCAACTATAGCTGTTTTCCTTGTAGTAACTATAGTTGTTGTTGCTGTAGTAACTGCAGCTGTTGTTCTTGTAGTAACTCTAGTTGTTGTTCTTGTAGTCACTATAATTGGTGTTCTTGTAGTAACTTTAGTTGTTGTTGTAGTAGCAACTATAGTTGTTGTTCTTGTAGTAACTATAGTTGTTGTTGAAGTAGTAACTATAGTTGTTGTTGTAGAAGTAATTATAAGTGTTGTTCTTGTTTTAACTATAGTTGTTGTTCTTTTAGTAAGTAAAGATTTTGTTGTTGTAGTAACTATAGTTGTTGTTCTTGTTGTATCTATAGTTGTTGTTGCTGTAGTAACTATAGTTGTTGTTCTTGTAGTAACTATAGTTGTTGTTGAAGTAGTAACTATAGTTGTTGTTCTTGTAGCAACTATAGCTGTCGCTTTAGTAGTAACTCCAGCTGTTGTTTTTGTAGTAACTATAGTTGTTGTTATTGTAGTAACTTTAGTTGTTAATTTAGTAGTAACTATAGTTGTTGCTCTTGCAGTACTTATAGTTGTTGTCGTAGTAGTAACTATAGTGGTTGTTGTAGTAGAAACTGCAGCTGTTGTTGCTGAAGTAACTATAGTTGTTGTTGTAGTAGTAACAATAGTTGTTGTTCTTGTAGTAACTATAGTTGTTGTTCTTGTAGTAACTGCAGCTGTTTTGATTTTAGTAACTAAAGTTGTTGTTTTAGTAGTAGCTATAGTTGTTGTTCTTGTAGTAACTATAGTTGTTGTTATAGTAATAACTGTAACTATTGTTCTTGTGTAACTATAGTTGTTGTTCTTGTAGTAACTATAGTTTTTATTGAAGAAGTAACTGCATCTGTTGTTGTTGTAGTAACTATAGTTATTGTTCTTGTAGTAACTATAGTTTTTTTTTTGTTGTAGAAGTAGCGAGTCTTGCAGTAACCATAGTTTTTGTTCTTGTAGTAACTATAGTTGTTGTTGCCGTATAAACTGCAGCTGTTGTTTTTGTAGTTACTATTGTTGTTGTTCTTGTAGTAACTATAGTTGTTGTTGAAGTAGTAACTATAATAGCTATTGTTCTTGTAGTACTTATAGTTGTTGTTCGTGTAGTAACTATAGTTGTTGTTGTAGTAGTTACTGCAGCTGTTGTTGCTGAAGTAACTATAGTTGTTGTTCTTGTAGTAGCTATAGTTGTTTTCCTTGTAGTAACTATAGTTGTTGTTGCTGTAGTAACTGCAGCTGTCGTTCTTGTAGTAACTATAGTTGTTGTTCTTGTAGTAACTGCTGCTATTGTTCTTCTAGTAACTATAATTGGTGTTCTTGTAGTAACTATAGTTGTTGTTGTAGTAGTAACTATAGTTGTTGTTCTTGTAGTAACTATAGTTGTTGTTGTGTAGTAACTGCAGCTGTTGTTCTTGTAGTAACTAGAGTTGTTGTTCTTGTAGTAACTATATTTGTTGCTCTTGTAGGAACTATAGTTGTTGTTCCGGTAGTAGCTATCGTTGTTGTTGCTGTAGTAACTGCAGCTGTTGTTATTGTAGTAACTATAGTTGTTGTTCTTGTATTAACTATAGTTGTTGTTCTTGTAGTAACTGCAGCTGTTGTGATTGTAGTAACTATAGTTGTTTTTTTAGTAGTAGCTATAGTTGTTGCTCTTGTAGGAACTATAGTTGTTGTTGTAGTAACTAAAGTTGATGCTCTAGTAGGAACTATAGTTGTTGTTGTAGTAACTATAGTTGTTGTTGAAGCAGTAACTCTAGTTGTTGTTCTTGAAGTCACTTTAGTTGTTGTTCTTTTAGTAACTATATTTTTTGTTGTAGTAGTAACTATAGTTGTTGTTCTTGTTGTAACTATAGTTGTTGTTGTAGTAGTAACTATAGTTGTTGTTGTAGTAGTAACTATAGTTGTTGTTCTTGTAGTAACTATAGTTTTTGTTCTTGTAGCAACTATAGCTGTCGCTGAAGTAGTAAATGCAGCTGTTGTTTTTGTAGTAACTAGAGTTGTTGTTCTTGTAGTAATTTTAGTTGTTAATTTAGTAGTAACTATAGTTGTTGTTCTTGCAGTAACAAGAGTTTTGGTAGTAGTAACTATAGTTGTTGTTCTTATAGTAACTATAGTTGTTGTTGTTATAGTAACTGCAGCTGTTGTTCTTGTTGTAACTATAGTTGTTGTTCTTTTACTAACTATAGTTGTTGTTGTATTAGTAACTGCAGCTGTTGTTCTTATAGTAACTATAGTCGTTGTTCTTGTAGTAACAATAGTTGTTGTTGTAGTAGTAACTGCAGCTGTTTTTCTGTAATAACTATAGCTATTTTTCTTGTAGTTGTTGTTGTAGTAGTAACTATAGTTGTTGTTGTAGTAGTAACTATAGTGGTTGTTGTAGTAGAAACTGCAGCTGTTGTTGCTGAAGTAACTATAGTTGTTGTTCTTGTAGAAACTATAGTTGTTGTTGTTGTAGTAACTATAGTTGTTGTTGTAGTAGTAACTTCAGTTGTTGTTCTTGTAGTAACTGCAGCTGTTGTTCTTGAAGTAACTATAGTTGTTGTTTTAGTAGTAACTATAGTTGTTGTTCTTGTAGTAACTATAGTTGTTGTTGTATTAGTAACTGCAACTGTTGTTCTTTTAGTAACTATAGTTGTTGTTCTTGTAGTAACTATAGTTGTTGTTGTAGTAGTAACTGCAGCTGTTGTTCTTGTAATAACTATAGATATCGTTCTTGTAGTAACTATAGTTGTTGTTGTAGTAGTAACTATAGTTGTTGTTCTTGTAGTAACTATAGTTGTTGTTCTTGTAGTTACTGCAGCTGTTGTGATTGTAGTAACTATAGTTGTTGTTTTAGTAGTAGCTATAGTTGTTGTTCTTGTAGTAACTATAGTTGTTGTTGTAGTAGTAGCTGTAGCTGTTGTTCTTGTGTAACTATAGTTGTTGCTCTTGTAGTAACTATAGTTTTTATTGAAGAAGTAACTGCATCTGTTGTTGTTGTAACTATAGTTGTTGTTCTTGTAGTAACTATAGTTGTGTTGCCGTATTAACTGCAGCTGTTGTTTTTGTAGTTACTATTGTTGTTGTTCTTGTAGTAAGTATAGTTGTTGTTGTAGTAGTAACTATAATAGCTATTGGTCTTGTAGTACTTATAGTTGTTGTTCGTGTAGTAACTATAGTTGTTGTTGTAGTAGTAACTGCAGCTGTTGTTGCTGTAGTAACAATAGTTGTTGTTCTTGCAGTAACTATAGTTGTCGATCTTGTGGTAATTGCTGCTATTGTTCTTGTAGTGACTATAATTGGTGTTCTTATAGTAACTATAGTTCTTGTTGTAGTAGTAACTATAGTTGTTGTTCTTGTAGTTACTATAGTTGTTGTTCTGTAACAACTGCAGCTGTTATTCTTGTAGTAACTGGAGTTGTTGTTCTTGTAGTAACTATATTTTTTGCTCTGGTGGTAGCTATTGTTGTTGTTGCTGTAGTAAATGCAGCTGTTGTTATTGTAGTAACTTTAGTTGTTGTTCTTGTAGTAACTAGAGTTTTTGCTCTTGTATTAACTATAGTTGAAGTTCTTGTAGTAACTATAGTTGTTGTTGCTGTAGTAACTATAGTTGTTGTAATAGTAACTATGGTTGTTGTTGTAGTAACTTTAGTTATTGTTGTAGTAGTAAATATAGTTATTGTTGTAGTAGTAACAATAGTTACTACAGCAACAACAACAATAGTTACTACAAGAACAACAAATATAGTTACTACAAGAACAACAACTATGGCTATAAGAACAACAACTATAGTTACTACAGCAACAACAACTGCAGTTTTGTACTACAACAACAACTATAGTTACTACAACAACAACAACTATAGTTACTAAAATAACAACAACTATAGTTACTACAAGAACAACAGCTGCAGTTACTAATACAACAACAACTGTAGTTACTTCAAGAACAACAACCATAGTAACTACAAGAACAGCAAATATAGTCACTACTGCAACTACAACTATAGTTACTACAAGAACAGCAACTATAGTTACTACTACAACAACAACTATTGTTACTACAAGAACAACAACTCTAGTTACTACAAGAACAACAGCTGCAGTAACTACTATAGAGACAGCTATAGTTGCTACAAGAACAACAAGTATAGTTACTACAAGAACAACAACTTTAGTCACTACAAGAACAACATCTATAGTTACTAAAGGAACAACAGCTGCAGTTACTATAATAACAACAACTATAGTTACTACTAAACTAACAACTATAGTTACTAAATAGAAGTAAATAGTAAATATAAGTAGTAAATATAGTTGTTGTTCTTTTAGTAACTGCGACTGTTGTTGCTCTAGTAACTATATTTGTTGTTCTTGTAGTAGCTATAGTAATGTTGTAGTAGTAGATATACTTGTTGTTGTAGTAGTAACTGCAGCTGTAGTTGCTGTAGTAGCTTTAGTTGTTGTTCTAATAGTAACTTTAGTTGTTGTTCTTGATGTAACAATAGTTGTTGCTGTAGTAACTATAGTTGTTGTTCTTATAGTAACTATAGTTGTTGTTGTAATAGTAACTGCAGCTGTTGTTATTGTAGTAACTACAGTTGTTGTTCTTTATGTAACTATAGTTGTTGTTCTTTTAGTAACTATAGTAGTTGTTGTATTATTATCTGCAGCTGTTGTTCTTTTAGTAACTATAGTTGTTGTTCTTGTAGTAACTATAGTTGTTGTTGTTGTAGTAACTATAGTTGTTGTTGTAGTACAAAACTGCAGTTGTTGTTGCTGTGAACTATAGTTGTTGTTCTTATAGCCATAGTTGTTGTTCTTGTAGTAACTATAGTTATTGATGTAGAAGTAACTATAGTTGTTGTTTTAGTAGTAACTATAGTTGTTGTTCTTGTAGCATTATAGTAGTTGTTGTATTAGTAACTGCAGCTGCTGTTCTTTTAGTAACTATAGTTGTTGTTCTTGTAGCTATAGTTATTGTACTTGTAGTAACTGCAGCTGTTGTTCTTGTAGTAACAATAGTTGTTGTTCTTGTAGTAAGTATAGTTTTTTGTAGTAGTAACTATAGTTGTTGTTATTGTAGTAACTATAGTTGTTGTTCTAGTAGTAATTATAGTGATTGTTGTAGAAGTAACTATAGTTGTTGTTGTAGTAGTAACTGCAGCTGTTGTTCTTGTAGTAACAATAGTTGTTGTTTTTGTAGTAACTATAGTTTTTGTTTGTGTAGTAACTATAGTTGTTGTTCTTGTAGTAACTATAGTTTTTATTGTAGTAGTAACTATAGTTGTTGTTCGTGCAGTAACACTAGTTTTGTTCTTGTAGTAACTATAGTTGTTGTAGTAGTAACTGCAGCTGTTGTTCTTGTAGTAACTATAGTTAATGTTCTTGCAGTAACTAGAGCTGCTGTTCTTGTAGTAACGAAAGTTGTTATTGTAGTAGTAACTATAGTTGTTGTTGTAGTACAAACTGCAGCTGTTGTTGCTGTAGTAACTATAGTTGTTGTTCTTATAGCTATAGTTGTTGTTCTTGTAGTAACTATAGTTATTGATGTAGAAGTAACTATAGTTGTTGTTTTAGTAGTAACTATAGTTGTTGTTCTTGTAGTAACTATAGTAGTTGTTATATAAGTAACTGCAGCTGTTGTTCTTTTAGTAACTATATTTGTTGTTCTTGTAGCTATAGTTATTGTACTTGTAGTAACTGCAGCTGTTCTTCTTGTAGTAACAATAACTGTTGTTCTTGTAGTAACTATAGTTTTTTTGTAGTAGTAACTATAGTTGTTGTTCTTGTAGTAACTATAGTTGTTGTTCTAGTAGTAATTATAGTGGTTGTTGTAGAAGTAACTATAGTTGTTGTTGTAGTAGTAACTGCAGCTGTTGTTCTTGTAGTAACAATAGTTGAAGTTCTTGTAGTAACTATAGTTTTTGTTCGTGTAGTAACTATAGTTGTTGTTCTTGTAGTAACTATAGTTTTTATTGTAGTAGTAACTATAGTTGTTGTTCTTGCAGTAACACTAGTTTTGTTCTTGTAGTAACTATAGTTGTTGTAGTAGTAACTGCAGCTGTTGTTCTTGTAGTAACTATAGTTAATGTTCTTGCAGTAACAAGAGCTGCTGTTCTTGTAGTAACTAAAGTTGTTGTTGTAGTAGTAACTATAGCTGTTGTTGTGGTACAAACTGCAGCTGTTGTTGCTGTAGTAACTATAGTTGTTGCTCTTATAGCTATAGTTGTTATTCTTGTAGTAACTATAGTTATTGATGTAGAAGTAACTATGGTTGTTGTTGTAGTAGTAACTATAGTTGTTGTTCTTGTAGTAACTATAGTAGTTGTTGTATTAATAACTGCAGCTGTTGTTCTTTTAACAACTATAGTTGTTGTTCTTGTAGCTATAGTTATTGTACTTGTAGTAACTGCAGCTGTTGTTCTTGTAGTAACTATAGTAGTTGTTTTAGTAGTAACTATAGTTGTTGTTTTAGTAGTAACTATAGTTGTTGTTCTTGTAGTAACTATAGTAGTTGTTGTATTAGTAACTGCAGCTGTTGTTCTTTTAGTAACTATAGTTGTTGTTCTTTTAGTAACTATAGTTGTTGTTGTTGTAGTAACTATAGTTGTTGTTGTAGTACAAACTGCAGCTGTTGTTGCTGTAGTAACTATAGTTGTTGTTATTAAAGCTATAGTTGTTGTTCTTGTAGTAACTATAGTTATTGATGTAGAAGTAACTATAGTTGTTGTTTTAGTAGTAACTATAGTTGTTGTTCTTGTAGCAACTATAGAAGTTGTTGTATTAGTAACTGCAGCTGTTGTTCTTTTAGTATCTATAGTTGTTGTTCTTGTAGCTATAGTTATTGTACTTGTAGTACTTGCATCTGTTGTTCTTGTATTAACAATAGTTGTTGTTCTTGTAGTAACTATAGTTGTTTTCCTTGTAGTAACTATATTTGTTGCTCTTGTAGGAACTATAGTTGTTGTTCTGGTAGTAGCTATTGTTGTTGTTGCTGTAGTTACTGCAGCTGTTGTTATTGTAGTAACTTTAGTTGTTGTTCTTGTAGTAACTATAGTTGTTGTTGCTGTAGTAACTATAGTTGTTGTTGTAGTAGTAACTATAGGTGTTGTAGTAACTATAGTTGTTGTGGTAGAAGTAACTATAGTTGTTGTTCTTGTTGTAAATATAGTTGTTGTTCTTGTAGTAACTATAGTTGCTGTTGTAGTAGTAACTATAGCTGTTGTTTTTGTTGTAACTTTAGTTGTTGCTCTTGTAGTAACTGCAGCTGTTGTGATTGTAGTAACTATAGTTGTTGTTTAAGTAGTAGCTATAGTTGTCGTTCGTGTAGTAACTATAGTTGTTGGTCTAGTAGTAACTATAGTTGTTGTTGCTGTAGTTACTGCAGCTGTTGTTCTTGAAGTAACTAGAGTTGTTGTGCTTGTAGTAACTATATTTGTTGCTCTTGTAGGAACTATAGTTGTTGTTCTGGTAGTAGCTATTGTTGTTGTTGCTGTAGTTACTGCAGCTGTTGTTATTGTAGTAACTTTAGTTGTTGTTCTTGTAGTAACTATAGTTGTTGTTGCTGTAGTAACTATAGTTGTTGTTGAAGTAGTAACTGTAGTTGTTGTAGTAACTATAGTTGTTGTGTTAGAAGTAACTATAGTTGTTGTTCTTGTTGTAACTTTAGTTGTTGTTCTTGTAGTAACTATAGTTGTTGTTGTAGTAGTAACTATAGTTGTTGTTTTTGTTGTAACTATAGTTGTTGCTCTTGAAGTTACTATAGTTGATGTTGTAGTATTAACTATAGTTGTTGTTCTTGTAGTAACTATAGTTGTTGTTCTTGTAGCAACTATAGCTGTCGCTGTAGTAGTAACTGCAGCTGTTGTTTTTGTAGTAACTAGAGTTGTCGTTCTTGTAATAACTTTAGTTGTTAATTTAGTAGTAACTATAGTTGTTGTTCTTTTAGTAACTATAGTTGTTGTAGTAGTAACTATAGTTGTTGTTCTTATAGTAACTATAGTTGTTGTTGTAATAGTAACTGCAGCTGTTGTTATTGTAGTAACTATAGTTGTTGTTCTTTATGTAACTATAGTTGTTGTTCTTGTAGTAACTATAGTAGTTGTTGTATTAGTAACTGCAGCTGTTGTTATTGTAGTAACTTTAGTTGTTGTTCTTGTAGTAACTATAGTTGTTGTTGTTGTAGTAACTATAGTTGTTTGTAGTAGTAACTATAGTTGTTGTTCTTGTAGTAACTATAGTTGTTGTTCTAGTAGTAATTATAGTGATTGTTGTAGAAGTAACTATAGTTGTTGTTGTAGAAGTAACTGCAGCTGTTGTTCTTGTAGTAACAATAGTTGTTGTTCTTGTAGTAACTATAGTTAATGTTCTTGCAGTAACTAGAGCTGCTGTTCTTGTAGTAACTAAAGTTGTTATTGTAGTAGTAACTATAGTTGTTGTTGTAGTACAAACTGCAGCTGTTGTTGCTGTAGTAACTATAGTTGTTGTTCGTATAGCTATAGTTGTTGTTCTTGTAGTAACTATAGTTATTGATGTAGAAGTCAGTTACTAGAGCTGCTGTTCTTGTAGTAACTAAAGTTGTTGTTGTAGTAGTAACTATAGTTGTTGTTGTAGTACAAACTGCAGCTGTTGTTGCTGTAGTAACTATAGTTGTTGTTCTTATAGCTATAGTTGTTGTTCTTGTAGTAACTATAGTTATTGATGTAGAAGTAACTATAGTTGTTGTTTTAGTAGTATCTATAGTTGTTGTTCTTGTAGCTATAGTTATTGTACTTGTAGTAACTGCATCTGTTGTTCTTGTAGTAACAATAGTTGTTGTTCTTGTAGTAACTATAGTTTTTGTTCGTGTAGTAACTATAGTTGTTGTTCTTGTAGTAACTATAGTTTTTATTGTAGTAGTAACTATAGTTGTTGTTCGTGCAGTAACACTAGTTTTGTTCTTGTAGTAACTATAGTTGTTGTTCTTGCAGTAACTAGAGCTGTTGTTCTTGTAGTAACTAAAGTTGTTGTTGTAGTAGTAACTATAGTTGTTGTTGTAGTACAAACTGCAGCTGTTGTTGCTGTAGTAACTTTAGTTGATGTTCTTATAGTTATAGTTGTTGTTCTTGTAGTAACTATAGTTATTGATGTAGAAGTAACTATAGTTGTTGTTTTAGTAGTAACTATAGTTGTTGATCTTGTAGTAACTATAGTAGTTGTTGTATTAGTAACTGCAGCTGATGTTCTTTTAGTAACTGCAGCTGTTGTTCTTGTAGTAACTATAGTAGTTGTTTTGGTAGTAACTATAGTTGTTGTTTTAGTAGTAACTATAGTTGTTGTTCTTGTAGTAACTATAGTAGATGTTGTATAAGTAACTGCAGCTGTTGTTCTTTTAGTAACTATAGTTGTTGTTCTTGCAGTAACTATAGTTGCTGTTGTAGTAGTAACTGCAGCTGTTGTTCTTGTAATAACTATAGATATTGTTCTTGTAGTAACTATAGTTGTTGTTGTAGTAACTGCAGCTGTTGTTCTTAAGGTAACTATAGTTAATGTTCTTGCAGTAACTAGAGCTGCTGTTCTTGTAGTAACTAAAGTTGTTGTTGTAGTAGTTACTATAGTTGTTGTTGTAGTACAAACTGCAGCTGTTGTTGCTGTAGTAACTATAGTTTTTGTTCTTATAGCTATAGTTGTTGTTCTTGTAGTAACTATAGTTATTGATGTAGAAGTAGCTATAATTGTTGTTTTAGTAGTTACTAGAGTTGTTGTTCTTATAGTAACTATAGTAGTTGTTGTATTAGTAACTGCAGCTGTTGTTCTTTTAGTAACTATAGTTGTTGTTCTTGTAGCTATAGTTATTGTACTTGTAGTAACTGCAGCTGTTGTTCTTGTAGTAACAATAGTTGTTGTTCTTGTAGTAACTATAGTTTTTTTGTAATAGTAACTATAGTTGTTGTTCTTGGAGTAACTATAGTTGTTGTTCTAGTAGTAAATATAGTTGTTGTTGTAGTAGTAACTATAGTTGTTGTTCTTGTAGTAACTATAGTTGTTGTTCTTGTAGCAACTATAGCTGTCGCTGTAGTAGTAACTGCAGCTGTTGTTCTTGTAGTAACTTTAGTTGTTAATTTAGTAGTAACTATAGTTGTTGTTCTTGTAGTAACTATAGTTGTTGTAGTAGTAACTTTAGTTGTTGTTCTTATAGTAACTATAGTTGTTGTTGTAATAGTAACTGCAGCTGTTGTTATTGTAGTAACTATAGTTGTTGTTCTTTATGTAACTATAGTTGTTGTTCTTGTAGTAACTATAGTTGTTGTTGTATTAGTAACTGCAGCTGTTGTTCTTTTAGTAACTATAGTCGTTGTTCTTGTAATAACTATAGTTGTTGTTGTAGTAGTAACTGCAGCTGTTGTTCTTGTAATAACTATAGCTATTTTCCTTGTAGTAACTATAGTTGTTGTTGTAGTAGTAACTATAGTTGTTGTTGTAGAAGTAACTATAGTGATCGTTGTAGTTAAAACTGCAGCTGTTGTTGCTGAAGTAACTATAGTTGTTAGTGTAGTAGTAACTATATATGTTGTTGTAGTAGTAACTATAATGGTTGTTGTATTAGAAACTGCAGCTGTTGTTGCTGAAGTAAGTATAGTTGTTGTAGTAGTAACTATAGCTGTTGTTCTTGTAGTAACTGCAGCTGTTGTTCTTGCAGTAACTATAGTTGTTGCTGTAGTAGTAACTGCAGCTGTTGTTCTTGTAATAACTATAGATATTGTTCTTGTAGTAACTATAGTTGTTGTTGTATTAGTAACTATAGTTGTTGCTCTTGTAATAACTATAGTTGTTGTTGTAGTAGAAACTGCAGCTGTTGTTGCTGAAGTAACTATAGTAGTTGTTTTTGTAGTAACTATAGCTGTTGTTCTTGAAGAACCTATAGTTGTTGTTCTTGTAGTAGCTATAGCTGTTGCTGTAGTAGTAACTATAGTTGTTCTTGTAGTAGTAGTTATAGTTGTTATTGTAGTAGAAACTGCATCTGTTGTTGCTGTATTAGCTATAATTGTTGATCTTGTAGTAACTATAGTTTTTGTTGTAGTAGTAACTATAATTGTTGTTGTGGTAGTAACTAAAGTTGTTGTTCTTGTAGTAGCTATAGTTGTTGTTCTTGTAGTAGCTATAGTTGTTGTTCTTGTAGTAACTATAGTAGTTGTTGTATTAGTAATTATAGTGGTTGTTGTAGAAGTAACTATAGTTGTTGTTGTAGTAGCTATAGTTGTTGTTCTTGTAGTAGCTATAGTTGTTGTTCTTGTAGTAACTATAGTAGTTGTTGTATTAGTAATTATAGTGGTTGTTGTAGAAGTAACTATAGTTGTTGTTGTAGTAGCTGCAGCTGTTGTTCTTGTAGTAACAATAGTTGTTGTTCTTGTAGTAACTATAGTTTTTTTTGTAGTAGTAACTATAGTTGTTGGGCTTGTAGTAACTATAGATGTTGTTCTAGTAGTAATTATAGTGGTTGTTGTAGAAGTAACTATAGTTGTTGTTGTAGTAGTAACTGCAGCAGTTGTTCTTGTAGTAACAATAGTTGTTGTTCTTGTAGTTACTATAGTCTTTGTTCGTGTAGTAACTATAGTTGTTGTTCTTGTAGTAACTGTAGTTTTTTATTGTAGTAGTAACTATAGTCGTGTTCGTGCAGTAACACTAGTTTTGTTCTTGTAGTAACTATAGTTGTTGTAGTAGTAACTGCAGCTGTTGTACTTGAAGTAACTATAGTTAATGTACTTGAAGTAACTAGAGCTGCTGTTCTTGTAGTTATTAAAGTTGTTGTTGAAGTAGTAACTTTAGTTGTTGTTGTAGTACAAACTGCAGCTGTTGTTGCTGTAGTAACTATAGTTGTTCTGATAGCTATAGTTGTTGTTCTTGTAGTAACTTTAGTTATTGATGTAGAAGTAACTATAGTTGTTGTTTTAGTAGTAACTAGAGTTGTTGTTCTTATAGTAACTATAGTAGTTGTTGTATTAGTAACTATAGTTGTTGTTTTGTAGTAACTATAGTTGTTGTTTTTGTAGTAACTATAGTTGTTGCTATAGTGACTGCAGCTATTGTTCTTGTAGTAACTATAATTGTTGGTGTAGTAGTAACTATAGTTGTTGTTTGTTGTAGTAGTAACTGCAGCTGTTGTTGCTGTAGAAACTATAGTTGCTGTTGTAGTTGTAACTTTAGTTGTTTTTCTTTTTGTAACTATAATGGTTGTTGTAGTAGTTACTGCAGCTGTTGTTGCTGTAGTAACTATAGTTGTTGTTCTTGTAGTAACTATAGTTGTTGCTGTAGTAGTAACTATAGTCGTTGCGGTAGTATTAGCTATAGTTGTTGTTATAGTCGAAACTGCAGCTGCTGTTGCTGTAGCAGCTATAGTTGTTGATCTTGTAGTAACTATAGTAGTAGGTGTAGTAGTAACTATATTTGTTGTTGTAGTAGTAACTGCAGCTGTTGTTCTTGTAGTAACTATAGTTGTTGTTGTAGTAGTAACTATAGTTGTTGTTCTTATAGTAACTAGAGTTGTTGTTGCTGTAGTAACTGCAGCTGTTGTTCTTGTAGTAACTATAGTTGTTGTTCTTGCAGTAACTAGAGTTGTTGTTGCTGTAGTTACCGCTGGTGTTGTTCTTGAAGTAACTATAGTTGTTGTTCTTATAGTAACTATAGTTGCTGTTCCTGCAGTAAATGCAGATATTATTCTTTAAGTAACTATAGTTGTTGTTCTTATAGTAACTATAGTTGTTTTTCTTGAAGTAACTATAGTAGTAGTTGTAGTAGTAACTATAGTTGTTGTATAAGTAGTAACTATAGTTGTTGTTCTTGTAGTAACTATAGTAGATGTTGTATAAGTTACTGCAGCTGTTGTTCTTTTAGTATCTATAGTTGTTGTTCTTGCAGTAACTATAGTTGTTGTTGTAGTAGTAACTGCAGCTGTTGTTCTTGTAATAACTATAGATATTGTTCTTGTAGTAACTATAGTTGTTGTTGTAGTAACTGCAGCTGTTGTTCTGGAAGTAACTATAGTTAATGTTCTTGCAGTAACAAGAGCTGCTGTTCTTGTAGTAACTAAAGTTGTTGTTGTAGTAGTAACGATAGTTGTTGTTGTAGTACAAACTGCAGCTGTTGTTGCTGTAGTAACTATAGTTGTTGTTCTTATAGCTATAGTTGTTGTTCTTGTAGTAACTATAGTTATTGATGTAGAAGTACCTATAGTTGTTGTTTTAGTAGTAACTAGAGTTGTTGTTCTTATAGTAACTATAGTAGTTGTTGTATTAGTAACTGCAGCTGTTGTTCTTTTAGTAACTATAGTTGTTGTTCTTGTAGCTATAGTTATTGTACTTGTAGTAACTGCAGCTGTTGTTCTTGTAGTAACAATAGTTGTTGTTCTTGTAGTAACTATAGTTTTTTTGTAATAGTAACTTTAGTTGTTGTTCTTGTAGTAACTATAGTTGTTGTTCTAGCAGTAACTATAGTTGTTGTTGTAGTAGTAACTATAGTTGTTGTTCTTGTAGTAACTATAGTTGTTGTTCTTGTAGCAACTATAGCTGTCGCTGTAGTAGTAACTGCAGCTGTTGTTCTTGTAGTAGCTATAGTTGTTGTTCTTGTAGTAGCTATAGTTGTTGTTCTTGTAGTAACTATAGTTGTTGTCGTTGTAGTAATTATAGTGGTTAAAAGTAGTATATAGTATATATACTATAGCTGTTGTTGCTGAAGTAAGTATAGTTGTTGTAGTAGTAACTATAGTTGTTGTTCTTGTAGTAACTGCAGCTGTTGTTCTTGTAGTAACTATAGTTGTTGTTTTACTTGTAACTATAGTTGTTGTTCTTGTAGTAACTATAGTTGTTGTTTTATTAGTAACTGCAGCTGTTGTTCTTTTAGTAACTATAGTTGTTGTTCTAGCAGTAACTATAGTTGTTGTTGTAGTAGTAACTATAGTTGTTGTTCTTGTAGTAACTATAGTTGTTGTTCTTGTAGCAACTATAGCTGTCGCTGTAGTAGTAACTGCAGCTGTTGTTCTTGTAGTAACTTTAGTTGTTAATTTAGTAGTAACTATAGTTGTTGTTCTTGTAGTAACTATAGATGTTGTAGTAGTAACTATAGTTGTTGTTCTTATAGTAACTATAGTTTTTGTTGTAAAAGTAACTGCAGCTGTTGTTATTGTAGTAACTATAGTTGTTGTTCTTTATGTAACTATAGTTGTTGTTCTTGTAGCAACTATAGTTGTTGTTGTATTAGTAACTGCAGCTGTTGTTCTTTTAGTAACTATAGTCGTTGTTCTTGTAATAACTATAGTTGTTGTTGTAGTAGTAAGAGCAGCTGTTGTTCTTGTAATAACTATAGCTATTTTCCTTGTAGTAACTATAGTTGTTGTTGTAGTAGTAACTATAGTTGTTGTTGTAGAAGTAACTATAGTGATCGTTGTAGTTAAAACTGCAGCTGTTGTTGCTGAAGTAACTATAGTTGTTAGTGTAGTAGTAACTATATTTGTTGTTGTAGTAGTAACTATAGTGGTTGTTGTATTAGAAACTGCAGCTGTTGTTGCTGAAGTAAGTATAGTTGTTGTAGTAGTAACTATAGCTGTTGTTCTTGTAGTAACTGCAGCTGTTGTTCTTGCAGTAACTATAGTTGTTGCTGTAGTAGTAACTGCAGCGGTTGTTCTTGTAATAACTATAGATATTGTTCTTGTAGTAACTATAGTTGTTGTTGTATTAGTAACTATAGTTGTTGTTCTTGTAATAACTATATTTGTTGTTGTAGTAAAACTGCAGCTGTTGTTGCTCAAGTAACTATAGTAGTTGTTCTTGTAGTAACTATAGTTGTTGTTCTTGAAGAACCTATAGTTGTTGTTCTTGTAGTAGCTATAGTTGTTGCTGTAGTAGTAACTATAGTTGTTCTTGTAGTAGTAGTTATAGTTGTTATTGTAGTAGAAACTGCATCTGTTGTTGCTGTATTAGCTATAATTGTTGATCTTGTAGTAACTATAGTTTTTGTTGTAGTAGTAACTATAATTGTTGTTGTGGTAGTAACTAAAGTTGTTGTTCTTGTAGTAGCTATAGTTGTTGTTCTTGTAGTAGCTATAGTTGTTGTTCTTGTAGTAACTATAGTTGTTGTCGTTGTAGTAATTATAGTGGTTAAAAGTAGTATATATTATATATACTATAGCTGTTGTTGCTGAAGTAAGTATAGTTGTTGTAGTAGTAACTATAGTTGTTGTTCTTGTAGTAACTGCAGCTGTTGTTCTTGTAGTAACTATAGTTGTTGTTTTACTTGTAACTATAGTTGTTGTTCTTGTAGTAACTATAGTTGTTGTTGTATTAGTAACTGCAGCTGTTGTTCTTTTAGTAACTATAGTTGTTGTTCTAGCAGTAACTATAGTTGTTGTTGTAGTAGTAACTATAGTTGTTGTTCTTGTAGTAACTATAGTTGTTGTTCTTGTAGCAACTATAGCTGTCGCTGTAGTAGTAACTGCAGCTGTTGTTCTTGTAGTAACTTTAGTTGTTAATTTAGTAGTAACTATAGTTGTTATTCTTGTAGTAACTATAGTTGTTGTAGTAGTAACTATAGTTGTTGTTCTTATAGTAACTATAGTTGTTGTTGTAATAGTAACTGCAGCTGTTGTTATTGTAGTAACTATTGTTGTTGTTCTTTATGTAACTATAGTTGTTGTTCTTGTAGTAACTATAGTTGTTGTTGTATTAGTAACTGCAGATGTTGTTCTTTTAGTAACTATAGTCGTTGTTCTTGTAATAACTGTAGTTGTTGTTGTAGTAGTAAGAGCAGCTGTTGTTCTTGTAATAACTATAGCTATTTTCCTTGTAGTAACTATAGTTGTTGTTGTAGTAGTAACTACAGTTGTTGTTGTAGAAGTAACTATAGTGATCGTTGTAGTTAAAACTACAGCTGTTGTTGCTGAAGTAACTATAGTTGTTAGTGTAGTAGTAACTATATTTGTTGTTGTAGTAGTAACTATAGTGGTTGTTGTATTAGAAACTGCAGCTGTTGTTGCTGAAGTAAGTATAGTTGTTGTAGTAGTAACTATAGCTGTTGTTCTTGTAGTAACTGCAGCTGTTGATCTTGCAGTAACTATAGTTGTTGCTGTAGTAGTAACTGCAGCTGTTGTTCTTGTTATTACTATAGATATTGTTCTTGTAGTCACTATAGTTGTTGTTGTATTAGTAACTATAGTTGTTGTTCTTGTAATAACTATAGTTGTTGTTGTAGTAGAAACTGCAGCTGTTGTTGCTCAAGTAACTATAGTAATTGTTCTTGTAGTAACTATAGTTGTTGTTCTAAAAGAACCTATAGTTGTTGTTCTTGTAGTAGCTATAGTTGTTGCTGTAGTAGTAACTATAGTTGTTCTTGTAGTAGTAGTTATAGTTGTTATTGTAGTAGAAACTGCATCTGTTGTTGCTGTATTAGCTATAATTGTTGATCTTGTAGTAACTATAGTTTTTGTTGTAGTAGTAACTATAATTGTTGTTGTGGTAGTAACTAAAGTTGTTGTTCTTGTAGTAGCTATAGTTGTTGTTCTTGTAGTAGCTATAGTTGTTGTTCTTGTAGTAACTATAGTTGTTGTCGTTGTAGTAATTATAGTGGTTAAAAGTAGTATATAGTATATATACTATAGCTGTTGTTGCTAAAGTAAGTATAGTTGTTGTAGTAGTAACTATAGTTGTTGTTCTTGTAGTAACTGCAGCTGTTGTTCTTGTAGTAACTATAGTTGTTGTTTTAGTTGTAACTATAGTTGTTGTTCTTGTAGTAACTATAGTTGTTGTTGTATGAGTAACTGCAGCTGTTGTTCTTTTAGTAAATATAGTTGTTGTTCTTGTAGTAACTATAGTTGTTGCTGTAGTAGTAACTGCAGCTGTTGTTCTTGTAATAACTATAGATATTTTTCTTGTAGTAACTATAGTTGTTGTTGTTGTAGTTACTATAGTTGTTTTTGTAGTAGTAACTATAGTTGTTGTTCTTGTAGTTACTATAGTTGTTGTTCTTGTAGTAACTGCAGCTGTTGTGATTGTAGTAACTATAGTTGTTGTTTAAGTAGTAGCTATAGTTGTCGTTCGTGTAGTAACTATAGTTGTTGGTGTAGTAGTAACTGCAGCTGTTGTTGCTGAAGTAACTATAGTTGTTGTTCTTGTAGTAGCTATAGTTGTTTTCCTTGCAGTAACTATAGTTGTTGTTGCTGTAGTAACTGCAGCTGTTGTTATTGTAGTAACTTTAGTTGTTGTTCTTGTAGTAACTATAGTTGTTGTTGCTGTAGTAACTATAGTTGTTGTTGTAGTAGTAACTATAGTTGTTGTTGTAGTAACTATAGTTGTTGTGTTAGAAGTAGCTATAGTTGTTGTTCTTGTTGTAACTATAGTTGTTGTTCTTGTAGTAACTATAGTTGTTGTTGTAGTAGTAACTATAGTTGTTGTATTTGTTGTAACTATAGTTGTTGCTCTTGTAGTAACTATAGCTATGTTGTAGTATTAACTATAGTTGTTGTTCTTGTAGTAACTATAGCTGTCGCTGTAATAGTAACTGCAGCTGTTTTTTTTGTAGTAACTAGAATTGTTGTTCTTGTAGTAACTTTACTTGTTAAATTAGTAGTAACTATAGTTCTTGTTCTTGTAGTAACTATAGTTGTTGTAGTAGTAACAAAAGTTGTTGTTCTTATAGTAACTATAGTTGTTGTTGTAATAGTAACTGCAGCTGTTGTTATTGTAGTAACTATAGTTGTTGTTCTTTATATAACTATAGTTGCTGTTCTTGTAGTAACTATAGTTGATGTTGTATTAGTAACTGCAGCTGTTGTTCTTTTAGTAACTATAGTCGTTGTTCTTGTAGTAACTATAGTTGTTGTTGTAGTAATAACTGCAGCTGTTGTTCTTGTAATAACTATAGCTATTTTTCTTGTAGTAACTACAGTTGTTGTTGTAGTAGTAACTATAGTTGTTATTGTAGAAGTAACTATGGTGATCGTTGTTTACGAAACTGCAGCTGTTGTTGCTGAAGTAACTATAGTTGTTGTTGTAGTAGTAACTGTAGTTGCTCTTGTAGTAGTAACTATAGTGGTTGTTGTAGTAGAAACTGCAGCTGTTGTTGCTGAAGTAACTATAGTTGTTGTAGTAGTAACTATAGTTGTTGTTCTTGTAGTAACTGCAGCTGTTGTTTTTGTAGTAACTATAGTTGTTGTTTTAGTTGTAACTATAGTTGTTGTTCTTGTAGTAACTATAGTTGTTGTTGTATTAGTAACTGCAGCTGTTGTTCTTTTAGTAACTATAGTTGTTGTTTTTGTAGTAACTATAGTTGTTGCTGTAGTAGTAACTGCAGCTGTTGTTCTTGTAATAACTGTAGATATTGTTCTTGTAGTAACTATAGTTGCTGTTGTAGTAGTAACTATAGTTGTTGTTGTAGTAGTAACTATAGTTGTTGTTCTTGTAGTAACTATATTTGTTGTTCTTGTAGTAACTGCAGCTGTTGTAATAGTAGTAACTATAGTTGTTGTTAAAGTAGTAGCTATAGTTGTTGTTCTTGTAGTAACTATAGTTGTTGTTGTAGTAGTAACTGTAGCTTTTGTTCTTGTTTAACTATAGTTGTTGTTCTTGTAGTAACTATAGTTTTTTTTAAAGAAGTAACTGCATCTGTTGTTGTTGTAGTAACTATAGTTGTTGTTCTTGTAGCAACAATAGTTTTTTTGTTGTAGAAGTAACGATAGTTGTTTCTGTTGCAGTAACTATAGTTGTTGTTGCCGTATTAATTGCAGCTGTTGCTTTTGTAGTAACTATAGTTGCTGTTCTTGTAGCAACTATAGCTGTTTTCCTTGTAAGTATAATTGCCGTTGTAGTAGTAACTATAATAGCTATTGTTTTTGTAGTACTTATAGTTGTTGTTCGTGTAGTAACTATAGTTGTTGTTGTAGTAGTAACTGCAGCTGTTGTTGCTGTAGTAACTATAGTTGCTGTTCTTGTAGCAACTATAGCTGTTTTCCTTGTAGTAACTATAGTTGTTGTTGCTGTAGTAACTGCAGCTGTTGTTCTTGTAGTAACTCTAGTTGTTGTTCTTGTAGTCACTATAATTGGTGTTCTTGTAGTAACTTTAGTTGTTGTTGTAGTAGCAACTATAGTTGTTGTTCTTGTAGTAACTATAGTTGTTGTTGAAGTAGTAACTATAGTTGTTGTTGTAGAAGTAATTATAAGTGTTGTTCTTGTTTTAACTATAGTTGTTCTTTTAGTAAGTAAAGTTTTTGTTGTTGTAGTAACTATAGTTGTTGTTCTTGTTGTAACTATAGTTGTTGTTGCTGTAGTAACTATAGTTGTTGTTCTTGTAGTAACTATAGTTGTTGTTGAAGTAGTAACTATAGTTGTTGTTCTTGTAGCAACTATAGCTGTCGCTTTAGTAGTAACTGCAGCTGTTGTTTTTGTAGTAACTATAGTTGTTGTTATTGTAGTAACTTTAGTTGTTAATTTAGTAGTAACTATAGTTGTTGCTCTTGCAGTACTTATAGTTGTTGTCGTAGTAGTAACTATAGTGGTTGTTGTAGTAGAAACTGCAGCTGTTGTTGCTGAAGTAACTATAGTTGTTGTTTTAGTAGTAACTATAGTTGTTGTTCTTGTAGTAACTATAGTTGTTGTTGTTGTAGTAACTGCAGCTGTTGTTCTTGTAATAACTATAGATATTGTTCTTGCAGTAACTATAGTTGTTGTTGTAGTAGTAACAATAGTTGTTGTTCTTGTAGTAACTATAGTTGTTGTTCTTGTAGTAACTGCAGCTGTTTTGATTTTAGTAACTAAAGTTGTTGTTTTAGTAGTAGCTATAGTTGTTGTTCTTGTAGTAACTATAGTTGTTGTTATAGTAATAACTGTAACTATTGTTCTTGTGTAACTATAGTTGTTGTTCTTGTAGTAACTATAGTTTTTATTGAAGAAGTAACTGCATCTGTTGTTGTTGTAGTAACTATAGTTATTGTTCTTGTAGTAACTATAGTTTTTTTTTGTTGTAGAAGTAGCGATTGTTGTTGCTGTTGCAGTAACCATAGTTGTTGTTCTTGTAGTAACTATAGTTGTTGTTGCCGTATAAACTGCAGCTGTTGTTTTTGTAGTTACTATTGTTGTTGTTCTTGTAGTAACTATAGTTGTTGTTGAAGTAGTAACTATAATAGCTATTGTTCTTGTAGTACTTATAGTTGTTGTTCGTGTAGTAACTATAGTTGTTGTTGTAGTAGTTACTGCAGCTGTTGTTGCTGAAGTAACTATAGTTGTTGTTCTTGTAGTAGCTATAGTTGTTTTCCTTGTAGTAACTATAGTTGTTGTTGCTGTAGTAACTGCAGCTGTCGTTCTTGTAGTAACTATAGTTGTTGTTCTTGTAGTAACTGCTGCTATTGTTCTTCTAGTAACTATAATTGGTGTTCTTGTAGTAACTATAGTTGTTGTTGTAGTAGTAACTATAGTTGTTGTTCTTGTAGTAACTATAGTTGTTGTTGTGTAGTAACTGCAGCTGTTGTTCTTGTAGTAACTAGAGTTGTTGTTCTTGTAGTAACTATATTTGTTGCTCTTGTAGGAACTATAGTTGTTGTTCCGGTAGTAGCTATTGTTGTTGTTGCTGTAGTAACTGCAGCTGTTGTTATTGTAGTAACTATAGTTGTTGTTCTTGTATTAACTATAGTTGTTGTTCTTGTAGTAACTGCAGCTGTTGTGATTGTAGTAACTATAGTTGTTTTTTTTAGTAGTAGCTATAGTTGTTGCTCTTGTAGGAACTATAGTTGTTGTTGTAGTAACTAAAGTTGATGCTCTAGTAGGAACTATAGTTGTTGTTGTAGTAACTATAGTTGTTGTTGAAGCAGTAACTCTAGTTGTTGTTCTTGAAGTCACTTTAGTTGTTGTTCTTTTAGTAACTATATTTTTTGTTGTAGTAGTAACTATAGTTGTTGTTCTTGTTGTAACTATAGTTGTTGTTGTAGTAGTAACTATAGTTGTTGTTGTAGTAGTAACTATAGTTGTTGTTCTAGTAGTAACTATAGTTGTTGTTCTTGTAGCAACTATAGCTGTCGCATAAGTAGTAAATGCAGCTGTTGTTTTTGTAGTAACTAGAGTTGTTGTTCTTGTAGTAATTTTAGTTGTTAATTTAGTAGTAACTATAGTTGTTGTTCTTGCAGTAACAAGAGTTTTGGTAGTAGTAACTATAGTTGTTGTTCTTATAGTAACTATAGTTGTTGTTGTTATAGTAACTGCAGCTGTTGTTCTTGTTGTAACTATAGTTGTTGTTCTTTTACTAACTATAGTTGTTGTTGTATTAGTAACTGCAGCTGTTGTTCTTATAGTAACTATAGTCGTTGTTCTTGTAGTAACAATAGTTGTTGTTGTAGTAGTAACTGCAGCTGTTTTTCTGTAATAACTATAGCTATTTTTCTTGTAGTTGTTGTTGTAGTAGTAACTATAGTTGTTGTTGTAGTAGTAACTATAGTGGTTGTTGTAGTAGAAACTGCAGCTGTTGTTGCTGAAGTAACTATAGTTGTTGTTCTTGTAGTAACTATAGTTGTTGTTGTAGTAGTAACTATAGTTGTTGTTGTAGTAGTAACTTCAGTTGTTGTTCTTGTAGTAACTGCAGCTGTTGTTCTTGAAGTAACTATAGTTGTTGTTTTAGTAGTAACTATAGTTGTTGTTCTTGTAGTAACTATAGTTGTTGTTGTATTAGTAACTGCAACTGTTGTTCTTTTAGTAACTATAGTTGTTGTTCTTGTAGTAACTATAGTTGTTGTTGTAGTAGTAACTGCAGCTGTTGTTCTTGTAATAACTATAGATATCGTTCTTGTAGTAACTATAGTTGTTGTTGTAGTAGTAACTATAGTTGTTGTTCTTGTAGTAACTATAGTTGTTGTTCTTGTAGTTACTGCAGCTGTTGTGATTGTAGTAACTATAGTTGTTGTTTTAGTAGTAGCTATAGTTGTTGTTCTTGTAGTAACTATAGTTGTTGTTGTAGTAGTAGCTGTAGCTGTTGTTCTTGTGTAACTATAGTTGTTGCTCTTGTAGTAACTATAGTTTTTATTGAAGAAGTAACTGCATCTGTTGTTGTTGTAACTATAGTTGTTGTTCTTGTAGTAACTATAGTTGTGTTGCCGTATTAACTGCAGCTGTTGTTTTTGTAGTTACTATTGTTGTTGTTCTTGTAGTAAGTATAGTTGTTGTTGTAGTAGTAACTATAATAGCTATTGGTCTTGTAGTACTTATAGTTGTTGTTCGTGTAGTAACTATAGTTGTTGTTGTAGTAGTAACTGCAGCTGTTGTTGCTGTAGTAACAATAGTTGTTGTTCTTGCAGTAACTATAGTTGTCGATCTTGTGGTAATTGCTGCTATTGTTCTTGTAGTGACTATAATTGGTGTTCTTATAGTAACTATAGTTCTTGTTGTAGTAGTAACTATAGTTGTTGTTCTTGTAGTAACTATAGTTGTTGTTCTGTAACAACTGCAGCTGTTATTCTTGTAGTAACTGGAGTTGTTGTTCTTGTAGTAACTATATTTTTTGCTCTGGTGGTAGCTATTGTTGTTGTTGCTGTAGTAAATGCAGCTGTTGTTATTGTAGTAACTTTAGTTGTTGTTCTTGTAGTAACTAGAGTTTTTGCTCTTGTATTAACTATAGTTGAAGTTCTTGTAGTAACTATAGTTGTTGTTGCTGTAGTAACTATAGTTGTTGAAATAGTAACTATGGTTGTTGTTGTAGTAACTTTAGTTATTGTTGTAGTAGTAAATATAGTTATTGTTGTAGTAGTAACAATAGTTACTACAGCAACAACAACAATAGTTACTACAAGAACAACAAATATAGTTACTACAAGAACAACAACTATGGCTATAAGAACAACAACTATAGTTACTACAGCAACAACAACTGCAGTTTTGTACTACAACAACAACTATAGTTACTACAACAACAACAACTATAGTTACTAAAAGAACAACAACTATAGTTACTACAAGAACAACAGCTGCAGTTACTAATACAACAACAACTGTAGTTACTTCAAGAACAACAACCATAGTAACTACAAGAACAGCAAATATAGTCACTACTGCAACTACAACTATAGTTACTACAAGAACAGCAACTATAGTTACTACTACAACAACAACTATTGTTACTACAAGAACAACAACTCTAGTTACTACAAGAACAACAGCTGCAGTAACTACTATAGAGACAGCTATAGTTGCTACAAGAACAACAAGTATAGTTACTACAAGATCAACAACTTTAGTCACTACAAGAACAACATCTATAGTTACTAAAGGAACAACAGCTGCAGTTACTATAATAACAACAACTATAGTTACTACTAAACTAACAACTATAGTTACTAAATAGTAGTAAATAGTAAATATAAGTAGTAAATATAGTTGTTGTTCTTTTAGTAACTGCGACTGTTGTTGCTCTAGTAACTATATTTGTTGTTCTTGTAGTAGCTATAGTAATGTTGTAGTAGTAGATATACTTGTTGTTGTAGTAGTAACTGCAGCTGTAGTTGCTGTAGTAGCTATAGTTGTTGTTCTAATAGTAACTTTAGTTGTTGTTCTTGATGTAACAATAGTTGTTGCTGTAGTAACTATAGTTGTTGTTCTTATAGTAACTATAGTTGTTGTTGTAATAGTAACTGCAGCTGTTGTTATTGTAGTAACTACAGTTGTTGTTCTTTATGTAACTATAGTTGTTGTTCTTTTAGTAACTATAGTAGTTGTTGTATTATTATCTGCAGCTGTTGTTCTTTTAGTAACTATAGTTGTTGTTCTTGTAGTAACTATAGTTGTTGTTGTTGTTGTAGTAACTATAGTTGTTGTTGTAGTACAAAACTGCAGTTGTTGTTGCTGTAGTAACTATAGTTGTTGTTCTTATAGCCATAGTTGTTGTTCTTGTAGTAACTATAGTTATTGATGTAGAAGTAACTATAGTTGTTGTTTTAGTAGTAACTATAGTTGTTGTTCTTGTAGCATTATAGTAGTTGTTGTATTAGTAACTGCAGCTGCTGTTCTTTTAGTAACAATAGTTGTTGTTCTTGTAGCTATAGTTATTGTACTTGTAGTAACTGCAGCTGTTGTTCTTGTAGTAACAATAGTTGTTGTTCTTGTAGTAAGTATAGTTTTTTGTAGTAGTAACTATAGTTGTTGTTATTGTAGTAACTATAGTTGTTGTTCTAGTAGTAATTATAGTGATTGTTGTAGAAGTAACTATAGTTGTTGTTGTAGTAGTAATTGCAGCTGTTGTTCTTGTAGTAACAATAGTTGTTGTTTTTGTAGTAACTATAGTTTTTGTTTGTGTAGTAACTATAGTTGTTGTTCTTGTAGTAACTATAGTTTTTATTGTAGTAGTAACTATAGTTGTTGTTCGTGCATTAACACTAGTTTTGTTCTTGTAGTAACTATAGTTGTTGTAGTAGTAACTGCAGCTGTTGTTCTTGTAGTAACTATAGTTAATGTTCTTGCAGTAACTAGAGCTGCTGTTCTTGTAGTAACTAAAATTGTTATTGTAGTAGTAACTATAGTTGTTGTTGTAGTACAAACTGCAGCTGTTGTTGCTGTAGTAACTATAGTTGTTGTTCTTATAGCTATAGTTGTTGTTCTTGTAGTAACTATAGTTATTGATGTAGAAGTAACTATAGTTGTTGTTTTAGTAGTAACTATAGTTGTTGTTCTTGTAGTAACTATAGTAGTTGTTGTATAAGTAACTGCAGCTGTTGTTCTTTTAGTAACTATATTTGTTGTTCTTGTAGCTATAGTTATTGTACTTGTAGTAACTGCAGCTGTTCTTCTTGCAGTAACAATAGTTGTTGTTCTTGTAGCAACTATAGTTTTTTTGTAGTAGTAACTATAGTTGTTGTTCTTGTAGTAACTATAGTTGTTGTTCTAGTAGTAATTATAGTGGTTGTTGTAGAAGTAACTATAGTTGTTGTTGTAGTAGTAACTGCAGCTGTTGTTCTTGTAGTAACAATAGTTGAAGTTCTTGTAGTAACTATAGTTTTTGTTCGTGTAGTAACTATAGTTGTTGTTCTTGTAGTAACTATAGTTTTTATTGTAGTAGTAACTATAGTTGTTGTTCTTGCAGTAACACTAGTTTTGTTCTTGTAGTAACTATAGTTGTTGTAGTAGTAACTGCAGCTGTTGTTCTTGTAGTAACTATAAGTAATGTTCTTGCAGTAACAAGAGCTGCTGTTCTTGTAGTAACTAAAGTTGTTGTTGTAGTAGTAACTATAGCTGTTGTTGTAGTACAAACTGCAGCTGTTGTTGCTGTAGTAACTATAGTTGTTGCTCTTATAGCTATAGTTGTTATTCTTGTAGTAACTATAGTTATTGATGTAGAAGTAACTATGGTTGTTGTTGTAGTAGTAACTATAGTTGTTGTTCTTGTAGTAACTATAGTAGTTGTTGTATTAATAACTGCAGCTGTTGTTCTTTTAACAACTATAGTTGTTGTTCTTGTAGCTATAGTTATTGTACTTGTAGTAACTGCAGCTGTTGTTCTTGTAGTAACTATAGTAGTTGTTTTAGTAGTAACTATAGTTGTTGTTTTAGTAGTAACTATAGTTGTTGTTCTTGTAGTAACTATAGTAGTTGTTGTATTAGTAACTGCAGCTGTTGTTCTTTTAGTAACTATAGTTGTTGTTCTTTTAGTAACTATAGTTGTTGTTGTTGTAGTAACTATAGTTGTTGTTGTAGTACAAACTGCAGCTGTTGTTGCTGAAGTAACTATTGTTGTTGTTATTAAAGCTATAGATGTTGTTCTTGTAGTAACTATAGTTATTGATGTAGAAGTAACTATAGTTGTTGTTTTAGTAGTAACTATAGTTGTTGTTGTTGTAGCAACTATAGTAGTTGTTGTATTAGTAACTGCAGCTGTTGTTCTTTTAGTATCTATAGTTGTTGTTCTTGTAGCTATAGTTATTGTACTTGTAGTAACTGCATCTGTTGTTCTTGTATTAACAATAGTTGTTGTTCTTGTAGTAACTATAGTTGTTTTCCTTGTAGTAACTATATTTGTTGCTCTTGTAGGAACTATAGTTGTTGTTCTGGTAGTAGCTATTGTTGTTGTTGCTGTAGTTACTGCAGCTGTTGTTATTGTAGTAACTTTAGTTGTTGTTCTTGTAGTAACTATAGTTGTTGTTGCTGTAGTAACTATAGTTGTTGTTGTAGTAGTAACTATAGGTGTTGTAGTAACTATAGTTGTTGTGGTAGAAGTAACTATAGTTGTTGTTCTTGTTGTAAATATAGTTGTTGTTCTTGTAGTAACTATAGTTGCTGTTGTAGTAGTAACTATAGCTGTTGTTTTTGTTGTAACTTTAGTTGTTGCTCTTGTAGTAACTGCAGCTGTTGTGATTGTAGTAACTATAGTTGTTGTTTAAGTAGTAGCTATAGTTGTCGTTCGTGTAGTAACTATAGTTGTTGGTCTAGTAGTAACTATAGTTGTTGTTGCTGTAGTTACTGCAGCTGTTGTTCTTGAAGTAACTAGAGTTGTTGTGCTTGTAGTAACTATATTTGTTGCTCTTGTAGGAACTATAGTTGTTGTTCTGGTAGTAGCTATTGTTGTTGTTGCTGTAGTTACTGCAGCTGTTGTTATTGTAGTAACTTTAGTTGTTGTTCTTGTAGTAACTATAGTTGTTGTTGCTGTAGTAACTATAGTTGTTGTTGAAGTAGTAACTATAGTTGTTGTAGTAACTATAGTTGTTGTGGTAGAAGTAACTATAGTTGTTGTTCTTGTTGTAACTTTAGTTGTTGTTCTTGTAGTAACTATAGTTGTTGTTGTAGAAGTAACTATAGTTGTTGTTTTTGTTGTAACTATAGTTGTTGCTCTTGTAGTTACTATAGTTGATGTTGTAGTATTAACTATAGTTGTTGTTCTTGTAGTAACTATAGTTGTTGTTCTTGTAGCAACTATAGCTGTCGCTGTAGTAGTAACTGCAGCTGTTGTTTTTGTAGTAAATAGAGTTGTCGTTCTTGTAGTTACTTTAGTTGTTAATTTAGTAGTAACTATAGTTGTTGTTCTTTTAGTAACTATAGTTGTTGTAGTAGTAACTATAGTTGTTGTTCTTATAGTAACTATAGTTGTTGTTGTAATAGTAACTGCAGCTGTTGTTATTGTAGTAACTATAGTTGTTGTTCTTTATGTAACTATAGTTGTTGTTCTTGTAGTAACTATAGTAGTTGTTGTATTAGTAACTGCAGCTGTTGTTATTGTAGTAACTTTAGTTGTTGTTCTTGTAGTAACTATAGTTGTTGTTGTTGTAGTAACTATAGTTGTTTGTAGTAGTAACTATAGTTGTTGTTCTTGTAGTAACTATAGTTGTTGTTCTAGTAGTAATTATAGTGATTGTTGTAGAAGTAACTATAGTTGTTGTTGTAGAAGTAACTGCAGCTGTTGTTCTTGTAGTAACAATAGTTGTTGTTCTTGTAGTAACTATAGTTAATGTTCTTGCAGTAACTAGAGCTGCTGTTCTTGTAGTAACTAAAGTTGTTATTGTAGTAGTAACTATAGTTGTTGTTGTAGTACAAACTGCAGCTGTTGTTGCTGTAGTAACTATAGCTGTTGTTCGTATAGCTATAGTTGTTGTTCTTGTAGTAACTATAGTTATTGATGTAGAAGTCAGTTACTAGAGCTGCTGTTCTTGTAGTAACTAAAGTTGTTGTTGTAGTAGTAACTATAGTTGTTGTTGTAGTACAAACTGCAGCTGTTGTTGCTGTAGTAACTATAGTTGTTGTTCTTATAGCTATAGTTGTTGTTCTTGTAGTAACTATAGTTATTGATGTAGAAGTAACTATAGTTGTTGTTTTAGTAGTATCTATAGTTGTTGTTCTTGTAGCTATAGTTATTGTACTTGTAGTAACTGCATCTGTTGTTCTTGTAGTAACAATAGTTGTTGTTCTTGTAGTAACTATAGTTTTTGTTCGTGTAGTAACTATAGTTGTTGTTCTTGTAGTTACTATAGTTTTTATTGTAGTAGTAACTATAGTTGTTGTTCGTGCAGTAACACTAGTTTTGTTCTTGTAGTAACTATAGTTGTTGTTCTTGCAGTAACTAGAGCTGTTGTTCTTGTAGTAACTAAAGTTGTTGTTGTAGTAGTAACTATAGTTGTTGTTGTAGTACAAACTGCAGCTGTTGTTGCTGTAGTAACTTTAGTTGATGTTCTTATAGTTATAGTTGTTGTTCTTGTAGTAACTATAGTTATTGATGTAGAAGTAACTATAGTTGTTGTTTTAGTAGTAACTATAGTTGTTGATCTTGTAGTAACTATAGTAGTTGTTGTATTAGTAACTGCAGCTGATGTTCTTTTAGTAACTGCAGCTGTTGTTCTTGTAGTAACTATAGTAGTTGTTTTGGTAGTAACTATAGTTGTTGTTTTAGTAGTAACTATAGTTGTTGTTCTTGTAGTAACTATAGTAGATGTTGTATAAGTAACTGCAGCTGTTGTTCTTTTAGTAACTATAGTTGTTGTTCTTGCAGTAACTATAGTTGCTGTTGTAGTAGTAACTGCAGCTGTTGTTCTTGTAATAACTATAGATATTGTTCTTGTAGTAACTATAGTTGTTGTTGTAGTAACTGCAGCTGTTGTTCTTAAGGTAACTATAGTTAATGTTCTTGCAGTAACTAGAGCTGCTGTTCTTGTAGTAACTAAAGTTGTTGTTGTAGTAGTAACTATAGTTGTTGTTGTAGTACAAACTGCAGCTGTTGTTGCTGTAGTAACTATAGTTTTTGTTCTTATAGCTATAGTTGTTGTTCTTGTAGTAACTATAGTTATTGATGTAGAAGTAGCTATAATTGTTGTTTTAGTAGTAACTAGAGTTGTTGTTCTTATAGTAACTATAGTAGTTGTTGTATTAGTAACTGCAGCTGTTGTTCTTTTAGTATCTATAGTTGTTGTTCTTGTAGCTATAGTTATTGTACTTGTAGTAACTGCATCTGTTGTTCTTGTATTAACAATAGTTGTTGTTCTTGTAGTAACTATAGTTGTTTTCCTTGTAGTAACTATATTTGTTGCTCTTGTAGGAACTATAGTTGTTGTTCTGGTAGTAGCTATTGTTGTTGTTGCTGTAGTTACTGCAGCTGTTGTTATTGTAGTAACTTTAGTTGTTGTTCTTGTAGTAACTATAGTTGTTGTTGCTGTAGTAACTATAGTTGTTGTTGTAGTAGTAACTATAGGTGTTGTAGTAACTATAGTTGTTGTGGTAGAAGTAACTATAGTTGTTGTTCTTGTTGTAAATATAGTTGTTGTTCTTGTAGTAACTATAGTTGCTGTTGTAGTAGTAACTATAGCTGTTGTTTTTGTTGTAACTTTAGTTGTTGCTCTTGTAGTAACTGCAGCTGTTGTGATTGTAGTAACTATAGTTGTTGTTTAAGTAGTAGCTATAGTTGTCGTTCGTGTAGTAACTATAGTTGTTGGTCTAGTAGTAACTATAGTTGTTGTTGCTGTAGTTACTGCAGCTGTTGTTCTTGAAGTAACTAGAGTTGTTGTGCTTGTAGTAACTATATTTGTTGCTCTTGTAGGAACTATAGTTGTTGTTCTGGTAGTAGCTATTGTTGTTGTTGCTGTAGTTACTGCAGCTGTTGTTATTGTAGTAACTTTAGTTGTTGTTCTTGTAGTAACTATAGTTGTTGTTGCTGTAGTAACTATAGTTGTTGTTGAAGTAGTAACTATAGTTGTTGTAGTAACTATAGTTGTTGTGGTAGAAGTAACTATAGTTGTTGTTCTTGTTGTAACTTTAGTTGTTGTTCTTGTAGTAACTATAGTTGTTGTTGTAGAAGTAACTATAGTTGTTGTTTTTGTTGTAACTATAGTTGTTGCTCTTGTAGTTACTATAGTTGATGTTGTAGTATTAACTATAGTTGTTGTTCTTGTAGTAACTATAGTTGTTGTTCTTGTAGCAACTATAGCTGTCGCTGTAGTAGTAACTGCAGCTGTTGTTTTTGTAGTAAATAGAGTTGTCGTTCTTGTAGTTACTTTAGTTGTTAATTTAGTAGTAACTATAGTTGTTGTTCTTATAGTAACTATAGTTGTTGTTGTAATAGTAACTGCAGCTGTTGTTATTGTAGTAACTATAGTTGTTGTTCTTTATGTAACTATAGTTGTTGTTCTTGTAGTAACTATAGTAGTTGTTGTATTAGTAACTGCAGCTGTTGTTATTGTAGTAACTTTAGTTGTTGTTCTTGTAGTAACTATAGTTGTTGTTGTTGTAGTAACTATAGTTGTTTGTAGTAGTAACTATAGTTGTTGTTCTTGTAGTAACTATAGTTGTTGTTCTAGTAGTAATTATAGTGATTGTTGTAGAAGTAACTATAGTTGTTGTTGTAGAAGTAACTGCAGCTGTTGTTCTTGTAGTAACAATAGTTGTTGTTCTTGTAGTAACTATAGTTAATGTTCTTGCAGTAACTAGAGCTGCTGTTCTTGTAGTAACTAAAGTTGTTATTGTAGTAGTAACTATAGTTGTTGTTGTAGTACAAACTGCAGCTGTTGTTGCTGTAGTAACTATAGCTGTTGTTCGTATAGCTATAGTTGTTGTTCTTGTAGTAACTATAGTTATTGATGTAGAAGTCAGTTACTAGAGCTGCTGTTCTTGTAGTAACTAAAGTTGTTGTTGTAGTAGTAACTATAGTTGTTGTTGTAGTACAAACTGCAGCTGTTGTTGCTGTAGTAACTATAGTTGTTGTTCTTATAGCTATAGTTGTTGTTCTTGTAGTAACTATAGTTATTGATGTAGAAGTAACTATAGTTGTTGTTTTAGTAGTATCTATAGTTGTTGTTCTTGTAGCTATAGTTATTGTACTTGTAGTAACTGCATCTGTTGTTCTTGTAGTAACAATAGTTGTTGTTCTTGTAGTAACTATAGTTTTTGTTCATGTAGTAACTATAGTTGTTGTTCTTGTAGTAACTATAGTTTTTATTGTAGTAGTAACTATAGTTGTTGTTCGTGCAGTAACACTAGTTTTGTTCTTGTAGTAACTATAGTTGTTGTTCTTGCAGTAACTAGAGCTGTTGTTCTTGTAGTAACTAAAGTTGTTGTTGTAGTAGTAACTATAGTTGTTGTTGTAGTACAAACTGCAGCTGTTGTTGCTGTAGTAACTTTAGTTGATGTTCTTATAGTTATAGTTGTTGTTCTTGTAGTAACTATAGTTATTGATGTAGAAGTAACTATAGTTGTTGTTTTAGTAGTAACTATAGTTGTTGATCTTGTAGTAACTATAGTAGTTGTTGTATTAGTAACTGCAGCTGATGTTCTTTTAGTAACTGCAGCTGTTGTTCTTGTAGTAACTATAGTAGTTGTTTTGGTAGTAACTATAGTTGTTGTTTTAGTAGTAACTATAGTTGTTGTTCTTGTAGTAACTATAGTAGATGTTGTATAAGTAACTGCAGCTGTTGTTCTTTTAGTAACTATAGTTGTTGTTCTTGCAGTAACTATAGTTGCTGTTGTAGTAGTAACTGCAGCTGTTGTTCTTGTAATAACTATAGATATTGTTCTTGTAGTAACTATAGTTGTTGTTGTAGTAACTGCAGCTGTTGTTCTTAAGGTAACTATAGTTAATGTTCTTGCAGTAACTAGAGCTGCTGTTCTTGTAGTAACTAAAGTTGTTGTTGTAGTAGTAACTATAGTTGTTGTTGTAGTACAAACTGCAGCTGTTGTTGCTGTAGTAACTATAGTTTTTGTTCTTATAGCTATAGTTGTTGTTCTTGTAGTAACTATAGTTATTGATGTAGAAGTAGCTGCAATTGTTGTTTTAGTAGTAACTAGAGTTGTTGTTCTTATAGTAACTATAGTAGTTGTTGTACTAGTAACTGCAGCTGTTGTTCTTTTAGTATCTATAGTTGTTGTTCTTGTAGCTATAGTTATTGTACTTGTAGTAACTGCAGCTGTTGTTCTTGTAGTAACAATAGTTGTTGTTCTTGTAGTAACTATAGTTTTTTTGTAATAGTAACTATAGTTGTTGTTCTTGTAGTAACTATAGTTGTTGTTCTAGTAGTAAATATAGTTGTTGTAGTAGTAGTAACTATAGTTGTTGTTCTTGTAGTAACTATAGTTGTTGTTCTTGTAGCAACTATAGCTGTCGCTGTAGTAGTAACTGCAGCTGTTGTTCTTGTAGTAACTTTAGTTGTTAATTTAGTAGTAACTATAGTTGTTGTTCTTGTAGTAACTATAGTTGTTGTAGTAGTAACTATAGTTGTTGTTCTTATAGTAACTATAGTTGTTGTTGTAATAGTAACTGCAGCTGTTGTTATTGTAGTAACTATAGTTGTTGTTCTTTATGTAACTATAGTTGTTGTTCTTGTAGTAGCTATAGTTGTTGTTGTATTAGTAACTGCAGCTGTTGTTCTTTTAGTAACTATAGTCGTTGTTCTTGTAATAACTATAGTTGTTGTTGTAGTAGTAACTGCAGCTGTTGTTCTTGTAATAACTATAGCTATTTTCCTTGTAGTAACTATAGTTGTTGTTGTAGTAGTAACTATAGTTGTTGTTGTAGAAGTAACTATAGTGATCGTTGTAGTTAAAACTGCAGCTGTTGTTGCTGAAGTAACTATAGTTGTTAGTGTAGTAGTAACTATATATGTTGTTGTAGTAGTAACTATAATGGTTGTTGTATTAGAAACTGCAGCTGTTGTTGCTGAAGTAAGTATAGTTGTTGTAGTAGTAACTATAGCTGTTGTTCTTGTAGTAACTGCAGCTGTAGTTCTTGCAGTAACTATAGTTGTTGCTGTAGTAGTAACTGCAGCTGTTGTTCTTGTAATAACTATAGATATTGTTCTTGTAGTAACTATAGTTGTTGTTGTATTAGTAACTATAGTTGTTGCTCTTGTAATAACTATAGTTGTTGTTGTAGTAGAAACTGCAGCTGTTGTTGCTGAAGTAACTATAGTAGTTGTTCTTGTAGTAACTATAGCTGTTGTTCTTGAAGAACCTATAGTTGTTGTTCTTGTAGTAGCTATAGCTGTTGCTGTAGTAGTAACTATAGTTGTTCTTGTAGTAGTAGTTATAGTTGTTATTGTAGTAGAAACTGCATCTGTTGTTGCTGTATTAGCTATAATTGTTGATCTTGTAGTAACTATAGTTTTTGTTGTAGTAGTAACTATAATTGTTATTGTGGTAGTAACTAAAGTTGTTGTTCTTGTAGTAGCTATAGTTGTTGTTCTTGTAGTAGCTATAGTTGTTGTTCTTGTAGTAACTATAGTAGTTGTTGTATTAGTAATTATAGTGGTTGTTGTAGAAGTAACTATAGTTGTTGTTGTAGTAGCTATAGTTGTTGTTCTTGTAGTAGCTATAGTTGTTGTTCTTGTAGTAACTATAGTAGTTGTTGTATAAGTAATTATAGTGGTTGTTGTAGAAGTAACTATAGTTGTTGTTGTTGTAGCTGCAGCTGTTGTTCTTGTAGTAACAATAGTTGTTGTTCTTGTAGTAACTATAGTTTTTTTTGTAGTAGTAACTATAGTTGTTGGGCTTGTAGTAACTATAGATGTTGTTCTAGTAGTAATTATAGAGGTTGTTGTAGAAGTAACTATAGTTGTTGTTGTAGTAGTAACTGCAGCAGTTGTTCTTGTAGTAACAATAGTTGTTGTTCTTGTAGTTACTATAGTCTTTGTTCGTGTAGTAACTATAGTTGTTGTTCTTGTAGTAACTGTAGTTTTTTATTGTAGTAGTAACTATAGTTGTTGTTCGTGCAGTAACACTAGTTTTGTTCTTGTAGTAACTATAGTTGTTGTAGTAGTAACTGCAGCTGTTGTACTTGAAGTAACTATAGTTAATGTACTTGAAGTAACTAGAGCTGCTGTTCTTGTAGTTATTAAAGTTGTTGTTGAAGTAGTAACTTTAGTTGTTGTTGTAGTACAAACTGCAGCTGTTGTTGCTGTAGTAACTATAGTTGTTCTGATAGCTATAGTTGTTGTTCTTGTAGTAACTTTAGTTATTGATGTAGAAGTAACTATAGTTGTTGTTTTAGTAGTAACTAGAGTTGTTGTTCTTATAGTAACTATAGTAGTTGTTGTATTAGTAACTGCAGCTGTTGTTCTTTAAGTAACTATAGTTATTGTTCTTGTAGCTATAGTTATTGTACTTGTAGTAACTGCAGCTGTTGTTCTTGTAGTAACAATAGTTGTTGTTCTTGTAGTAACTATAGTTTTTTTTGTAGTAGTAACTATAGTTGTTGTTCTTGTAGTAACTATAGTTGTTGTTCTAGTAGTAACTATAGTTGTTGTTCTAGTAGTAACTATAGTTGTTGTTCTTGTAGTAACTATAGTTGTTGTTCTTGTGACAACTATAGCTGTCGCTGTAGTATAACTGCAACTGTTGTTCTTGTAGTAACTTTAGTTGTTAATTTAGTAGTAACTATAGTTGTTGTTCTTGAAGTAACTATAGTTGTTGTAGTAGTAACTATAGTTGTTGTTCTTATAGTAACTATAGTTGTTGTTGTAATAGTCACTGCAGCTGTTGTTATTGTAGTAACTATAGTTGTTGTTCTTTATGTAACTATAGTTGTTGTTCTTGTAGTAACTATAGTTGTTGTTGTATTAGTAACTGCAGCTGTTGTTCTCTTTTTAACTATAGTCGTTGTTCTTGTAGTAACTATAGTTGTTGTTGTAGAAGTAACTGCAGCTGTTGTTCTTGTAATAATTATAGCTATTTTTCTTGTAGTAACTATAGTTGTTGTTGTAGTAGTAACTATAGTTGTTGTTGTAGAAGTAACTATAGTGATCGTTGTAGTAGAAACTGCAGCTGTTGTTGCTGAAGTAACTATAGTTGTTAGTGTAGAAGTAACTATAGTTGTTGCTGTAGTAGTAACTATAGTGGTTGTTGTAGTAGAAACTGCAGCTGTTGTTGCTGAAGTAACTAAAGTTGTTGTAGTAGTAACTATAGTTGTTGTATTTGTAGTAACTGCAGCTGTTGTTCTTGTAGTAACTATAGTTGTTGTTTTAGTTGTAACTATAGTTGTTGTTCTTGTAGTAACTATAGTTGTTGTTGTATTAGTAACTGCAGCTGTTGTTCTTTTAGTAACTATATTTGTTGTTCTTGTAGTAACTATAGTTGTTGCTGTAGTAGTAACTGCAGCTGTTGTTCTTGTAATAACTATAGATATTGTTCTTGTAGTAACTATAGTTGTTGTTGTAGTAGTAACTATAGTTGTTTTTGTAGTAGTAAATATAGTTGTTGTTCTTGTAGTTACTATAGTTGTTGTTCTTGTAGTAACTGCAGCTGTTGTGATTGTAGTAACTATAGTTGTTGTTTAAGTACTAGCTATAGTTGTCGTTCGTGTAGTAACTATAGTTGTTGTTCTTGTAGTAACTGCAGCTGTTGTTGCTGAAGTAACTATAGTTGTTGTTCTTGTAGTAGCTATAGTTGTTTTCCTTGCAGTAACTATAGTTGTTGTTGCTGTAGTAACTGCAGCTGTTGTTCTTGTAGTAACTATAGTTGTTGTTCTTGTAGTAACTGCTGCTGTTGTTCTTGCAGTCCCTATAATTGGTGTTCTTGTAGTAACTTTAGTTGTTGTTGTAGTAGTAACTATAGTTGTTGTTCTTGTAGTAACTATAGTTGTTGTTCTGTAGTAACTGCAGCTGTTGTTCTTGTAGTAACTAGAGTACTGTTGTTGTTCTTGTAGTAACTATATTTGTTGCTCTTGTAGGAACTATAGTTGTTGTTCTGGTAGTAGCTATTGTTGTTGTTGCTGTAGTTACTGCAGCTGTTGTTATTGTAGTAACTTTAGTTGTTGTTCTTGTAGTAACTATAGTTGTTGTTGCTGTAGTAACTATAGTTGTTGTTGTAGTAGTAACTATAGTTGTTGTTGTAGTAACTATAGTTGTTGTGGTAGAAGTAACTATAGTTGTTGTTCTTGTTGTAACTATAGTTGTTGTTCTTGTAGTAACTATAGTTGTTGTTGTAGTAGTAACTATAGTTGTTGTTTTTGTTGTAACTATAGTTGTTGCTCTTGTAGTAACTATAGCTATGTTGTAGTATTAACTATAGTTGTTGTTCTTGTAGTAACTATAGCTGTCGCTGTAGTAGTAACTGCAGCTGTTTTTTTGTAGTAACTAGAATTGTTGTTCTTGTAGTAACTTTAGTTGTTAATTTAGTAGTTACTAAAGTTGTTGTTCTTGTAGTAACTATAGTTGTTGTAGCAGTAACAAAAGTTGTTGTTCTTATAGTAACTATAGTTGTTGTTGTAATAGTAACTGCAGCTGTTGTTATTGTAGTTAATATAGTTGTTGTTCTTTATATAACTATAGTTGCTGTTCTTGTAGTAACTATAGTTGTTGTTGTATTAGTAACTGCAGCTGTTGTTCTGTTAGTAACTATTGTCGTTGTTCTTGTAGTAACTATAGTTGTTTTTGTAGTAGTAACTGCAGCTGTTGTTCTTGTAATAACTATAGCTATTTTTCTTGTAGTAACTACAGTTGTTGTTGTAGTAGTAACTATAGTTGTTATTGTAGAAGTAACTATAGTGATCGTTGTTGTAGAAACTGCAGCTGTTGTTGCTGAAGTAACTATAGTTGTTGTTGTAGTAGTAACTATAGTTGCTCTTGTAGTAGTAACTATAGTGGTTGTTGTAGTAAAAACTGCAGCTGTTGTTGCTGAAGTAACTATAGTTGTTGTAGTAGTAACAAAGTTGTTGTTCTTGTAGTAACTGCAGCTGTTGTTTTTGTAGTAACTATAGTTGTTGTTTTAGTTGTAACTATAGTTGTTGTTCTTGTAGTAACTATAGTTGTTGTTGTATTAGTAACTGCAGCTGTTGTTCTTTTAGTAACTATAGTTGTTGTTCTTGTAGTAACTATAGTTGTTGCTGTAGTAGTAACTGCAGCTGTTGTTCTTGTAATAACTGTAGATATTGTTCTAGTAGTAACTATAGTTGCTGTTGTAGTAGTAACTATAGTTGTTGTTGTATTAGTAACTATAGTTGTTGTTCTTGTAGTAACTATATTTGTTGTTCTTGTAGTAACTGCAGCTGTTGTAATAGTAGTAACTATAGTTGTTGTTGTAGTAGCTATAGTTGTTGTTCTTGTAGTAACTATAGTTGTTGTTGTAGTTGTAACTGTAGCTTTTGTTCTTGTTTAACTATAGTTGTTGTTCTTGTAGTAACTATAGTTTTTTTTAAAGAAGTAACTGCATCTGTTGTTGTTGTAGTAACTATAGTTGTTGTTCTTGTAGTAACAATAGTTTTTTTTGCTGTAGAAGTAACGATAGTTGTTGCTGTTGCAGTAACTATAGTTGTTGTTCTTGTAGTAACTATAGTAGTTGTTGCCGTATTAATTGCAGCTGTTGTTTTTGTAGTAACTATAGTTGCTGTTCTTGTAGCAACTATAGATGTTTTCCTTGTAAGTATAGTTGCCGTTGTAGTAGTAACTATAATAGCTATTGTTTTTGTAGTACTTATAGTTGTTGTTCGTGTAGTAACTATAGTTGTTGTTGTAGTAGTAACTGCAGCTGTTGTTGCTGTAGTAACTATAGTTGCTGTTCTTGTAGCAACTATAGCTGGTTTTCTTGTAGTAACTATAGTTGTTGTTGCTGTAGTAACTGCAGCTGTTGTTCTTGTAGTAACTCTAGTTGTTGTTCTTGTAGTAACTATAATTGGTGTTCTTGTAGTAACTATAGTTGTTGTTGTAGTAGTAACTATAGTTGTTGTTCTTGTAGTAACTATAGTTGTTGTTGAAGTAGTAACTATAGTTGTTGTTGTAGAAGTAATTATAGTTGTTGTTCTTGTTTTAACTATAGTTGTTGTTCTTTTAGTAACTATAGTTGTTGTTGTAGTAGTAACTGCAGCTGTTGTTCTTGTAATAACTTTAGATATTGTTCTTGCAGTAACTATAGTTGTTGTTGTAGTAGTAACAATAGTTGTTGTTCTTGTAGTAATTACAGTTGTTGTTCTTGTAGTAACTGCAGCTGTTTTGATTTTAGTAACTAAAGTTGTTGTTTTAGTAGTAGCTATAGTTGTTGTTCTTGTAGTAACTATAGTTGTTGTTATAGTTATAACTGTAACTGTTGTTCTTGTGTAACTATAGTTGTTGTTCTTGTAGTAACTATAGTTTTTTTTGTTGTAGAAGTAGCGATAGTTGTTGCTGTTGCAGTAACTATAGTTGTTGTTCTTTTAGTAACTATAGTTGTTGTTGCCGTATTAACTGCAGCTGTTGTTTTTGTATTTACTATTGTTGTTGTTCTTGTAGTAACTATAGTTGTTGTTGAAGTAGTAACTATAATAGCTATTGTTCTTGTAGTACTTATAGTTGTTGTTCGTGTAGTAAATATAGTTGTTGTTGTAGTAATTACTGCAGCTGTTGTTGCTGAAGTAACTATAGTTGTTGTTCTTGTAGTAACTATAGTTGTTTTCCTTGTAGTAACTATAGTTGTTGTTGCTGTAGTAACTGCAGCTGTCGTTCTTGTAGTAACTATAGTTGTTGTTCTTGTAGTAACTGCTGCTATTGTTCTTGTAGTAACTATAATTGGTGTTCTTGTAGTAACTATAGTTGTTGTTGTAGTAGTAACTATAGTTGTTGTTCTTGTAGTAACTATAGTTGTTGTTGTGTAGTAACTGCAGCTGTTGTTCTTGTAGTAACTAGAGTTGTTGTTCTTGTAGTAACTATATTTGTTGCTCTTGTAGGAACTATAGTTGTTGTTCCGGTAGTAGCTATTGTTGTTGTTGCTGTAGTAACTGCAGCTGTTGTTATTGTAGTAACTTTAGTTGTTGTTCTTGTAGTAACTATAGTTGTTGTTCTTGTAGTAACTATAGTTGTTGTTCTTGTAGTAACTGCAGCTGTTGTTATTGTAGTAACTATAGTTGTTTTTTTAGTAGTAGCTATAGTTGTTGCTCTTGTAGGAACTATAGTTGTTGTTGTAGTAACTAAAGTTGTTGCTCTTGTAGGAACTATAGTTGTTGTTGTAGTAACTATAGTTGTTGTTGAAGCAGTAACTATAGTTGTTGTTCTTGAAGTCACTTTAGTTGTTGTTCTTTTAGTAACTATAGTTTTTGTTGTAGTAGTAACTATAGTTGTTGTTCTTGTTGTAAATATAGTTGTTGTTGTAGTAGTAACTATAGTTGTTGTTGTAGTAGTAACTATATTTGTTGTTCTTGTAGTAACTATAGTTGTTGTTCTGGTAGTAACTATAGTTGTTGTTCTTGTAGCAACTATAGCTGTCGCTGAAGTAGTAAATGCAGCTGTTGTTTTTGTAGGAACTAGAGTTGTTGTTCTTGTAGTAATTTTAGTTGTTAATTTAGTAGTAACTATAGTTGTTGTTCTTGCAGTAACAAGAGTTTTTGTAGTAGTAACTATAGTTGTTGTTCTTATAGTAACTATAGTTGTTGTTGTTATAGTAACTGCAGCTGTTGTTCTTGTTGTAACTATAGTTGTTGTTCTTTTACTAACTATAGTTGTTGTTGTATTAGTAACTGCAGCTGTTGTTCTTTTAGTAACTATAGTCGTTGTTCTTGTAGTAACTATAGTTGTTGTTGTAGTAGTAACTGCAGCTGTTTTTCTGTAATAACTATAGCTATTTTTCTTGTAGTAACTATAGTTGTTGTTCTTTTACTAACTATAGTTGTTGTTGTATTAGTAACTGCAGCTGTTGTTCTTTTAGTAACTATAGTCGTTGTTCTTGTAGTAACTATAGTTGTTGTTGTAGTAGTAACTGCAGCTGTTTTTCTGTAATAACTAGAGCTTTTTTTCTTGTAGTAACTATAGTTGTTATTGTAGTAGTAACTATAGTTGTTGTTGTAGTAGTAAATATAGTGGTTGTTGTAGTAGAAACTGCAGCTGTTGTTGCTGAAGTAACTTTAGTTGTTGTTCTTGTAGTAACTATAGTTGTTGTTGTAGTAGTAACTATAGTTGTTGTTGTAGTAGTAACTATAGTTGTTGTTCTTGTAGTAACTGCAGCTGTTGTTCTTGAAGTAACTATAGTTGTTGTTTTAGTAGTAACTATAGTTGTTGTTCTTGTAGTAACTATAGTTGTTGTTGTATTAGTAACTGCAACTGTTGTTCTTTTAGTAACTATAGTTGTTGTTCTTGTAGTAACTATAGTTGTTGTTGTAGTAGTAACTGCAGCTGTTGTTCTTGTAATAACTATAGATATCGTTCTTGTAGTAACTATAGTTGTTGTTGCAGTAGTAACTATAGTTGTCGTTCTTGTAGTAACTATAGTTGTTGTTCTTGTAGTTACTGTAGCTGTTGTGATTGTAGTAACTATAGTTGTTGTTTTAGTAGTAGCTATAGTTGTTGTTCTTGTAGTAACTATAGTTGTTGTTGTAGTAGTAGCTGTAGCTGTTGTTCTTGTGTAACTATAGTTGTTGTTCTTGTAGTAACTATAGTTTTTATTGAAGAAGTAACTGCATCTGTTGTTGTTGTAACTATAGTTGTTGTTCTTGTAGTAACTATAGTTGTGTTGCCGTATTAACTGCAGCTGTTGTTTTTGTAGTTACTATTGTTGTTGTTCTTGTAGTTAGTATAGTTGTTGTTGTAGTAGTAACAATAGTTGTTGTTCTTGCAGTAACTATAGTTGTTTTCCTTGTAGTAACTATAGTTGTTGTTCGTGTAGTGACTATCGTTGTTGTTCTTGTAGTAACTATAGTTGTCGTTGTAGAAGTAACTGCAGCTGTTGTTCTTGTAGTAACTATAGTTGTCGATCTTGTGGTAATTGCTGCTATTGTTCTTGTAGTGACTATAATTGGTGCTCTTGTAGTAACTATAGTTGTTGTTGTAGTAGTAACTATAGTTGTTGTTCTTGTAGTAACTATAGTTGTTGTTCTGTAGTAACTGCAGCTGTTATTCTTGTAGTAACTGGAGTTGTTGTTCTTGTAGTAACTATATTTTTTGCTCTGGTGGTAGCTATTGTTGTTGTTGCTGTAGTAAATGCAGCTGTTGTTATTGTAGTAACTTTAGTTGTTGTTTTTGTAGTAACTAGAGTTTTTGCTCTTGTATTAAATATAGTTGAAGTTCTTGTAGTAACTATAGTTGTTGTTGCTGTAGTAACTATAGTTGTTGTAATAGTAACTATGGTTGTTGTTGTAGTAACTTAAGTTATTGTTGTAGTAGTAAATATAGTTATTGTTGTAGTAGTAACAATAGTTACTACAGCAACAACAACAATAGTTACTACAAGAACAACAAATATAGTTACTACAAGAACAACAACTCCTATTACTACTATAACAACAACTATATTTACTACACGAACAACAACAACTATAGTTACTACAAGAACAACAACTATAGTTACTACTACAACAACAACTATAGTTCCTACAAGAACAACAACTATAGTTACTACAAGAACAACAGCTGCAGTTACTAATACAACAACAACTGTAGTTACTTCAAGAACAACAACCATAGTAACTACAAGAACAACAAATATAGTCACTACTACAACTACAACTATAGTTACTACAAGAACAGCAACTATAGTTATTAATACAACAACAACTATTGCTACTTCAAGAACAACAACTCTAGTTACTACAAGAACAACAGCTGCAGTAACTACTATAGAGACAGCTATAGTTGCTACAAGAACAACAAGTATAGTTACTACAAGAACAACAACTGTAGTCACTACAAGAACAACATCTATAGTTACTACAGGAACAACAGCTGCAGTTACTATAATAACAACAACTATAGTTACTACTAAACTAACAACTATAGTTACTAAATAGTAGTAAATAGTAAATATAAGTAGTTAATATAGTTGTTGTTCTTTTAGTAACTGCGACTGTTGTTGCTCTAGTAACTATAGTTGTTGTTCTTGTAGTAGCTATAGTAATGTTGTAGTAGTAAATATACTTGTTGTTGTAGTAGTAACTGCAGCTGTAGTTGCTGTAGTAACTATAGTTGTTGTTCTAATAGTAACTATAGTTGTTGTTCTTGTAGTAACTAAAGTTGTTGCTGTAGTAGTAACTATAGTCGTTCTTGTAGTAGTAGCTATAGTTGTTATTGTAGTAGAAACTGCATCTGTTGTTGCTGTATTAGCTATAATTGTTGATCTTGTAGTAACTATAGTTTTTGTTGTAGAAGTAACTATAATTGTTGTTGTGGTAGTAACTAAAGTTGTTGTTCTTGTAGTAGCTATAGTTGTTGTTCTTGTAGTAGCTATAGTTGTTGTTCTTGTAGTAACTAAAGTTATTGTTGTTGTAGTAACTGCAGCTGTTGTTCTTGTATTAGCTATAGTTGTTGTTCTTGTAGTAACTATTGCTGTTGTTCTTGTAGTAACTAAAGTTGTTGTTGCCGTATTAACTGAGCTGTTATTCTTGTAGTAACTATTGTTGTTAATCTTTTAGTAACTATAGTTGTTGTTGTAGTAGTAACTATAATAGCTGTTGTTCTTGTAGTAACTTTAGTTGTTGTTGTAGTAGTAACTGCAGCTGTTGTTGCTGTAGTATCTATAGTTGTTGTTCTTGTAGTAACTATAGTTGTTGTTCTTATAGTAACTATAGTTGTTGTTGTAGTAGTAACTCTAGTTGTTGATCTTGTAGTAACTATTGTTGTTGTTCTTGTAGTAACTATAGTTGTTGATCTTGTACTAATTATAGTTATTGTTCTTGTAGTAAATATAGTTGTTGCTGCTATAGTAACTGCAGCTGTTGCTCTTGTAGGAACTATAGTTGTTGTTCTGGTAGTAGCTATTGTTGTTGTTGCTGTAGTTACTGCAGCTGTTGTTATTGTAGTAACTTTAGTTGTTGTTCTTGTAGTAACTATAGTTGTTGTTGCTGTAGTAACTATAGTTGTTGTTGTAGTAGTAACTATAGGTGTTGTAGTAGCTATAGTTGTTGTGGTAGAAGTAACTATAGTTGTTGTTCTTGTTGTAAATATAGTTGTTGTTCTTGTAGTAACTATAGATGTTGTTCTTGTAGCAACTATAGCTGTCGCTGTAGTAGTAACTGCAGCTGTTGTTATTGTAGTAACTAGAGTTGTCGTTCTTGTAGTAACTTTAGTTGTTAATTTAGTAGAAACTATAGTTGTTGTTCTTTTAGTAACTATAGTTGTTGTAGTAGTAACTATAGTTGTTGTTCTTATAGTAACTATAGTTGTTGTTGTAATAGTAACTGCAGCTGTTGTTATTGTAGTAACTATAGTTGTTGTTCTTTATGTAACTATAGTTGTTGTTCTTGTAGTAACTATAGTAGTTGTTGTATTAGTAACTGCAGCTATTGTTATTGTAGTAACTTTAGTTGTTGTTCTTGTAGTAACTATAGTTGTTGTTGTTGTTGTAGTAACTATAGTTTTTTGTAGTAGTAACTATAGTTGTTGTTCTTGTAGTAACTATAGTTGTTGTTCTAGTAGTAATTATAGTGATTGTTGTAGAAGTAACTATAGTTGTTGTTGTAGAAGTAACTGCAGCTGTTGTTCTTGTAGTAACAATAGTTGTTGTTCTTGTAGTAACTATAGTTAATGTTCTTGCAGTAACTAGAGCTGCTGTTCTTGTAGTAACTTAAGTTGTTATTGTAGTAGTAACTATAGTTGTTGTTGTAGTACAAACTGCAGCTGTTGTTGCTGTAGTAACTATAGTTGTTGTTCGTATAGCTATAGTTGTTGTTCTTGTAGTAACTATAGTTATTGATGTAGAAGTCAGTTACTAGAGCTGCTGTTCTTGTAGTAACTAAAGTTGTTGTTGTAGTAGTAACTATAGTTGTTGTTGTAGTACAAACTGCAGCTGTTGTTGCTGTAGTAACTATAGTTGTTGTTCTTATAGCTATAGTTGTTGTTCTTGTAGTAACTATAGTTATTGATGTAGAAGTAACTATAGTTGTTGTTTTAGTAGTAACTATAGTTGTTGTTCTTGTAGTAACTATAGTAGTTGTTGTATTAGTAACTGCAGCTGTTGTTCTTTTAGTAACTATAGTTGTTGTTCTTGTAGCTATAGTTATTGTACTTGTAGTAACTGCATCTGTTGTTCTTGTAGTAACAATAGTTGTTGTTCTTGTAGTAACTATAGTTTTTGTTCGTGTAGTAACTATAGTTGTTGTTCTTGTAGTAACTACAGTTTTTATTGTAGTAGTAACTATAGTTGTTGTTCGTGCAGTAACACTAGTTTTGTTCTTGTAGTAACTATAGTTGTTGTTCTTGCAGTAACTAGAGCTGTTGTTCTTGTAGTAACTAAAGTTGTTGTTGTAGTAGTAACTATAGTTGTTGTTGTAGTACAAACTGCAGCTGTTGTTGCTGTAGTAACTTTAGTTGATGTTCTTATAGCTATAGTTGTTGTTCTTGTAGTAACTATAGTTATTGATGTAGAAGTAACTATAGTTGTTGTTTTAGTAGTAACTATAGTTGTTGTTCTTGTAGTAACTATAGTAGTTGTTGTATTAGTAACTGCAGCTGATGTTCTTTTAGTAACTGCAGCTGTTGTTCTTGTAGTAACTATAGTAGTTGTTTTGGTAGTAACTATAGTTGTTGTTTTAGTAGTAACTATAGTTGTTGTTCTTGTAGTAACTATAGTAGATGTTGTATAAGTAACTGCAGCTGTTGTTCTTTTAGTAACTATAGTTGTTGTTCTTGCAGTAACTATAGTTGCTGTTGTAGTAGTAACTGCAGCTGTTGTTCTTGTAATAACTATAGATATTGTTCTTGTAGTAACTATAGTTGTTGTTGTAGTAACTGCAGCTGTTGTTCTTGAAGTAACTATAGTTAATGTTCTTGCAGTAACTAGAGCTGCTGTTCTTGTAGTAACTAAAGTTGTTGTTGTAGTAGTAACTATAGTTGTTGTTGTAGTACAAACTGCAGCTGTTGTTGCTGTAGTAACTATAGTTTTTGTTCTTATAGCTATAGTTGTTGTTCTTGTAGTAACTATAGTTATTGATGTAGAAGTAGCTATAATTGTTGTTTTAGTAGTAACTAGAGTTGTTGTTCTTATAGTAACTATAGTAGTTGTTGTATTAGTAACTGCAGCTGTTGTTCTTTTAGTAACTATAGTTGTTGTTCTTGTAGCTATAGTTATTGTACTTGTAGTAACTGCAGCTGTTGTTCTTGTAGTAACAATAGTTGTTGTTCTTGTAGTAACTATAGTTTTTTTGTAATAGTAACTATAGTTCTTGTTCTTGTAGTAACTATAGTTGTTGTTCTAGTAGTAAATATAGTTGTTGTTGTAGTAGTAACTATAGTTGTTGTTCTTGTAGTTACTATAGTTGTTGTTCTTGTAGCAACTATAGCTGTCGCTGTAGTAGTAACTGCAGCTGTTGTTCTTGTAGTAACTTTAGTTGTTAATTTAGTAGTAACTATAGTTGTTGTTCTTGTAGTAACTATAGTTGTTGTAGTTGTAACTATAGTTGTTGTTCTTATAGTAACTATAGTTGTTGTTGTAATAGTAACTGCAGCTGTTGTTATTGTAGTAACTATAGTTGTTGTTCTTTATGTAACTATAGTTGTTGTTCCTGTAGTAACTATAGTTGTTGTTGTATTAGTAACTGCAGCTGTTGTTCTTTTAGTAACTATAGTCGTTGTTCTTGTAATAACTATAGTTGTTGTTGTAGTAGTAACTGCAGCTGTTGTTCTTGTAATAACTATAGCTATTTTCCTTGTAGTAACTATAGTTGTTGTTGTAGTAGTAACTATAGTTGTTGTTGTAGAAGTAACTATAGTGATCGTTGTAGTTAAAACTGCAGCTGTTGTTGCTGAAGTAACTATAGTTGTTAGTGTAGTAGTAACTATATATGTTGTTGTAGTAGTAACTATAATGGTTGTTGTATTAGAAACTGCAGCTGTTGTTGCTGAAGTAAGTATAGTTGTTGTAGTAGTAACTATAGCTGTTGTTCTTGTAGTAACTTCAGCTGTTGTTCTTGCAGTAACTATAGTTGTTGCTGTAGTAGTAACTGCAGCTGTTGTTCTTGTAATAACTATAGATATTGTTCTTGTAGTAACTATAGTTGTTGTTGTATTAGTAACTATAGTTGTTGTTCTTGTAATAACTATAGTTGTTGTTGTAGTAGAAACTGCAGCTGTTGTTGCTGAAGTAACTATAGTAGTTGTTCTTGTAGTAACTATAGCTGTTGTTCTTGAAGAACCTATAGTTGTTGTTCTTGTAGTAGCTATAGCTGTTGCTGTAGTAGTAACTATAGTTGTTCTTGTAGTAGTAGTTATAGTTGTTATTGTAGTAGAAACTGCATCTGTTGTTGCTGTATTAGCTATAATTGTTGATCTTGTAGTAACTATAGTTTTTGTTGTAGTAGTAACTATAATTGTTGTTGTGGTAGTAACTAAAGTTGTTGTTCTTGTAGTAGCTATAGTTGTTGTTCTTGTAGTAGCTATAGTTGTTGTTCTTGTAGTAACTATAGTAGTTGTTGTATTAGTAATTATAGTGGTTGTTGTAGAAGTAACTATAGTTGTTGTTGTAGTAGCTATAGTTGTTGTTCTTGTAGTAGCTATAGTTGTTGTTCTTGTAGTAACTATAGTAGTTGTTGTATTAGTAATTATAGTGGTTGTTGTAGAAGTAACTATAGTTGTTGTTGTAGAAGCTGCAGCTGTTGTTCTTGTAGTAACAATAGTTGTTGTTCTTGTAGTAACTATAGTTTTTTTTGTAGTAGTAACTATAGTTGTTGGGCTTGTAGTAACTATAGATGTTGTTCTAGTAGTAATTATAGTGGTTGTTGTAGAAGTAACTATAGTTGTTGTTGTAGTAGTAACTGCAGCTGTTGTTCTTGTAGTAACAATAGTTGTTGTTCTTGTAGTTACTATAGTCTTTGTTCGTGTAGTAACTATAGTTGTTGTTCTTGTAGTAACTGTAGTTTTTTATTGTAGTAGTAACTATAGTTGTTGTTCGTGAAGTAACACTAGTTTTGTTCTTGTAGTAACTATAGTTGTTGTAGTAGTAACTGCAGCTGTTGTACTTGAAGTAACTATAGTTAATGTTCTTGAAGTAACTAGAGCTGCTGTTCTTGTAGTAATTAAAGTTGTTGTTGAAGTAGTAACTTTAGTTGTTGTTGTAGTACAAACTGCAGCTGTTGTTGCTGTAGTAACTATAGTTGTTCTGATAGCTATAGTTGTTGTTCTTGTAGTAACTATAGTTATTGATGTAGAAGTAACTATAGTTGTTGTTTTAGTAGTAACTAGAGTTGTTATTCTTATAGTAACTATAGTAGTTGTTGTATTAGTAACTGCAGCTGTTGTTCTTTAAGTAACTATAGTTATTTTTCTTGTAGCTATAGTTATTGTACTTGTAGTAACTGCAGCTGTTGTTCTTGTAGTAACAATAGTTGTTGTTCTTGTAGTAACTATAGTTTTTTTTGTAGTAGTAACTATAGTTGTTGTTCTTGTAGTAACTATAGTTGTTGTTCTTGTAGTAACTATAGTTGTTGTTCTTGTGACAAGTTATTGTTGTTGTAGTAACTGCAGCTGTTGTTCTTGTATTAGCTATAGTTGTTGTTCTTGTAGTAACTATTGCTGTTGTTCTTGTAGTAACTAAAGTTGTTGTTGCCGTATTAACTGAGCTGTTATTCTTGTAGTAACTATTGTTGTTAATCTTTTAGTAACTATAGTTGTTGTTGTAGTAGTAACTATAATAGCTGTTGTTCTTGTAGTAACTGTAGTTGTTGTTGTAGTAGTAACTGCAGCTGTTGTTGCTGTAGTATCTATAGTTGTTGTTCTTGTAGTAACTATAGTTGTTGTTCTTATAGTAACTATAGTTGTTGTTGTAGTAGTAACTCTAGTTGTTGATCTTGTAGTAACTATTGTTGTTGTTCTTGTAGTAACTATAGTTGTTGATCTTGTACTAATTATAGTTATTGTTCTTGTACTAAATATAGTTGTTGCTGCTATAGTAACTGCAGCTGTTGTTCTTGTAGTAACAATAGTTGTTGTTGATGTAGTAACTGCAGCTGTTGTTATTGTGGTAACTATAGTTGTTGTTCCAGTAACTATAGTTGTTGTTCTTGTAGTAACTATAGTTCCTGTTCTTTTAGTAGCTATAGTTTTTGTTCTTGTAGTAACATTAGTTGTTGTTTTTCTAGTAACTATAGTTGTTGTTGTAGTAGTAACTATAGTTGTTGTTGTAGGAGTAACTATAGTAGTTGTTGTATAAGTAACTATAGTTGTTGTTGTAGTAGTAACTGCAGCTGTTGTTCTTGTAGTAACTATAATTGTTGTTCTTGTAGTTACTATAGTTGCTGTTCTTGTAGTTACTATAGTTGTTGTTGTAGTAACTGTAGATGTTGTTGCTGAAGTTACTATAGTTGTTTGTAGTAATTATAGTTGTTGTTCTTTTAGTAATTATAGTGGTTGTTGTAGTAGTAACTATAGTTGTTGTAACTATAGTTGTTGTTCTTGTAGTAACTATAGTTGTTGTCCTTGTAGTAATTATAGTGGTTGTTGTAGTAGTAACTATAGTTGTTGTTGTAGTAGTAACTGCAGCTGTTGTTCTTTTAGTTACAATAGTTGTTGTTCTTGTAGTAACTATAGTTTTTGTTCGTGTAGTAACTATAGTTTTTGTTTTCGTAGTACCTATAGTTTTTATTGTAGTAGTAACTATAGATGTTGTTCGTGCAGTAACACTAGTTTTGTTCTTGTAGTAACTATGGTTGTTGTAGTAGTAACTGCAGCTGTTGTTCTTGTAGTAGCTATAGTTAATGTTCTTGAAGTAACTAGAGCTGCTGTTCTTGAAGTAACTAAAGTTGTTGTTGTAGTAGTATCTATAGTTGTTGTTGTAGTACAAACTGCAGCTGTTGTTGCTGTAGTAACTATAGTTGTTGTTCTTGTAGCTAAAGTTTTTGTTCTTGTAGTAACTATAGTTATTGATGTAGAAGTAACTATAGTTGTTGTTCTTGTAGAAACTATAGTAGTTGTTGTATTAGTAACTGCAGCTGTTGTTCTTTTAGTAACTATAGTTGTTGTTCTTGTAGCTATAGTTGTTGCACTTTTAGTAACTGCAGCTGTTGTTCTTGTAGAATCTATAGTTGTTGTTTTAGTAGTAACTATAGTTATTATTTAAGTAGTAACTATAGTTGTTGTTATTGTAATAACTATAATAATTGTTGTATTAGTAACTGCAGCTGTTGTTCTTTTAGTAACTATAGTTGTTGTTCTTGTAGTAACTATATTTGTTGTTGTTGTAATAGTAACTGCAGCTGTTGTTCTTGTAATAACTATAGATATTGTTCTTGTAGTAACTATAGTTGTTGTTGTATTAGTAACTATAGTTAATTGTTCTTGTAATAACTATAGTTGTTGTTGTAGTAGAAATTGCAGGTGTTGTTGCTGAAGTAACTATAGTTGTTGTTCTAATAGTAACTATAGTTGTTGTTCTTGAAGTAACTTAGTTGTTGTTGTAGTAGTAACTATAGTTGTTGTTCTTGTAGTAACTGCAGCTGTTGTTCTTGTAGTAGCTATAGTTGTTGTTTTATTAGTAACTATAGTTGTTGTTCTTGTAGTAACTATAATTGTTGTTGTAGTAGTAAGGGTAGCTGTTGTACTTGTGTAACTATAGTTGTTGTTCTTGTTGTAACTATAGTTTTTATTGAAGAAGTAACTGCATCTGTTGTTGTTGTAGTAACTATAGTTGTTGTTCTTGTAGTAACTATAGTTTTTGTTGTAGAAGTAACGATTGTTGTTGTTGTTGTAGTAACTAAAGTTGTTGTTCTTGTAGTAACTATAGTTGTTGTTGCCGTATTAACTGCAGCTGTTGTTCTTGTAGTAACTATAGTTGTTGATCTTGTAGTTACTGCTGCTATTGTTCTTGTAGTAACTATAATTGGTGTTCTTGTAGTAACAATAGTTGTTGTTGTAGTAGTAACTATAGTTGTTGTTCTTGTAGTAACTATAGTTGTTGTTCTGTAGTAACTGCAGCTGTTGTTCTTGTAGTTTCTAGAGTTGTTGTTCTTGTAGTAACTATATTTGTTGTTCTTGTAGAAACTATATTTGTTGTTCTGGTAGTAGCTATTGTTGTTGTTGCTGTAGTTACTGCAGCTGTTGTTATTGTAGTAACTTTAGTTGTTGTTCTTGTAGTAACTAAAGTTTTTGCTCTTGTATTAACTATAGTTGAAGTTCTTGTAGTAACTAAAGTTGTTGTTGCTGTAGTAACTATAGTTGTTGTAATAGTAACTATGGTTGTTGTTGTATTAACTTTAGTTATTGTTGTAGAAGTTAATATAGTTATTGTTGTAGTAGTAACAATAGTTACTACAGCAACAACAACAATAGTTACTACAAGAACAACAAATATAGTTACTACAAGAACAACAAATATAGTTACTACAAGAACAGAACAACAACTCCTGTTACTACTATAACAACAACTATAGTTACTACAAGAACAACAACAACTATAGTTACTACAAGAACAACAACTATAGTTACTACTACAACAACAAATATAGTTCCTACAAGAACAACAACTATATTTACTACAAGAACAACAGCTGCAGTTACTAATACAACAACAACTGTAGTTACTTCAAGAACAACAACCATAGTAACTACAAGAACAACAAATATAGTCACTACTACAACTACAACTATTGTTTCTACAAGAACGGCAACTATAGTAACTACTACAACAACAACTATTGTTACTACAAGAACAACAACTCTATTTACTACAAGAACAACAGCTGCAGTTACTTCTACAGAGACAGCTATAGTTGCTACAAGAACAACAAGTATAGTTACTACAAGAACAACAACTGTAGTCACTACAAGTATAGTTACTACAAGAACAACAACTGTAGTCACTACAAGAACAACAACTATAGTTTCTACAAGAACAACAGCTGCAGTTACTATAAGAACAACAACTATAGTTACCACTAACTAACAACTATAGTTACTAAATAGTAGTAAATAGTAAATATAAGTAGTAAATATAGTTGTTGTTCTTGTAGTAACTGCGACTGTTGTTGCTGTAGTAACTATAGTTGTTGTTCTTGTAGTAGCTATAGTAATGTTGTAGAAGTAACTATACTTGTTGTTGTAGTAGTAACTGCAGCTGTAGTTGCTGTAGTAACTATAGTTGTTGTTCTAATAGTGACTTTAGGTGTTGTTCTTGATGTAACAATAGTTGTTGCTGTAGTAACTATAGTTGTTGTTCTTGTAGTAACTTAAGTTGTTGCTGTAGTAGTAATTATAGTTGTTCTTGTAGTTGTAGCTATAGTTGTTATGCAGTAGAAACTGCATCTGTTGTTGCTGTATTAGCTATAATTGTTGATCTTGTAGTAACTATAGTTTTTGTTGTAGTAGTAACTATAATTGTTGTTGTGGTAGTAACTAAAGTTGTTGTTCCTGTAGTAGCTATAGTTGTTGTTCTTGTAGTAGCTATAGTTGTTGTTCTTGTAGTAACTATAGTTGTTGTTGTTGTAGTAACTGCAGCTGTTGTTGCTGTAGTAACTATAGTTGTTGTTCTTGTAGTAACTATAGTTGTTGATCTTGTACTGACTATAGCTGTTGTTGTAGTAGTAACTGCAGCTTTTGTTGCTGTAGTAACTATAGTTGTTGTTCTTGTAGTAAATATTTTTATTGTTCTGGTAGAAACTTTAGTTGTTGTTCTTGCAGTAACTATAGTTGTTGTTGTAGTGGTAATTGCAGCTGTTGTTGCTGTAATTATTATAGTTGTTGTTCTTGTAGCAACTATAGTTGTTGTTCTTATAGTAACTATAGTTGTTGTTGTAGTAGTAACTTTAGTTGTTGATCTTGTAGTAACTATTGTTGGTGTTCTTGTAGTAACTATAGTTGTTGATCTTGTAGTAACTATAGTTGTTGCTGCTGTAGTAACTGCAGCTGTTGTTCTTGTAGTAACTATAGTTGTTGCTGCTGTAGTAACTGCAGCTGTTGTTCTTGTGGTAACTATAGTTAATTGTAGCAGTAACTTTAGTATTTGTTCTTGTAGTAACTATAGTTGCTGTTCTTGTAGTAATTATAGTGGTTGTTGTAGTAGTAACTATAGTTGTTCTTGTAGTTGTAGCTATAGTTGTTATAGTAGTAGAAACTGCATCTGTTGTTGCTGTATTAGCTATAATTTTTGATCTTGTAGTAACTATAGTTTTTGTTGTAGTAGTAACTATAATTGTTGTTGTGGTAGTAACTGCAGCTGTTGTTCTTTTAGTAACTATAGTTGTTGTTCTTGTATTAACTATATTTGTTGTTGTTGTAATAGTAACTGCAGCTGTTGTTCTTGTAATAACTATAGATATTGTTCTTGTAGTAACTATAGTTGTTGTTGTATTAGTAACTATAGTTAGTTGTTCTTGTAATAACTATAGTTGTTGTTGTAGTAGAAATTGCAGGTGTTGTTGCTGAAGTACCTATAGTTGTTGTTCTTATAGTAACTATAGTTGTTGTTCTTGAAGTAACTTAGTTGTTGTTGTAGTAGTAACTATAGTTGTTGTTCTTGTAGTAACTGCAGCTGTTGTTCTTGTAGTAGCTATAGTTGTTGTTTTATTAGTAACTATAGTTGTTGTTCTTGTAGTAACTATAATTGTTGTTGTAGTAGTAACTGTAGCTGTTGTACTTGTGTAACTATAGTTGTTGTTCTTGTTGTAACTATAGTTTTTATTGAAGAAGTAACTGCATCTGTTGTTTTGTAGTAACTATAGTTGTTGTTCTTTTAGTAACTATAGTTTTTGTTGTAGAAGTAACGATTGTTGTTGTTGTTGTAGTAACTATAGTTGTTGTTGTTGTAGTAACTGCAGCTGTTGTTGCTGTAGTAACTATAGTTGTTGTTCTTGTAGTAACTATAGTTGTTGATCTTGTACTAACTATAGTTGTTGTTGTAGAAGTAACTACAGCTGTTGTTGCTGTAGTAACTATAGTTGTTGTTCTTGTAGTAAATATTGTTATTGTTCTTGTAGCAACTTTAGTTGTTGTTCTTGTAGTAACTATAGTTGTTGTTGTAGTGGTAATTGCAGCTGTTGTTGCTGTAATTACTATAGTTGTTGTTCTTGTAGCAACTATAGTTGTTGTTCTTATAGTAACTATAGTTGTTGTTGTAGTAGTAACTTTAGTTTTTGATCTTGTAGTAACTATTGTTGTTGTTCTTGTAGTATCTATAGTTATTAATGTTGTAGTAACTATAGTTGTTGCTGCTGTAGTAACTGCAGCTGTTGTTCTTGTAGTAACTATAGTTGTTGTTGCTGTAGTAACTGCAGCTGTTGTTCTTGTGGTAACTATAGTTAATTGTAGCAGTAACTTTAGTTGTTGTTCTTGTAGTAACTATAGTTGCTGTTCTTGTAGTAATTATAGTGGTTGTTGTAGTAGTAACTATAGTTGTTGTAACTATAGTTATTGTTCTTGTAGTAACTATAGTTGTTGTTTTATTAGTTACTGCAGCTGTTATTCTTGTAGTAACTACAGTTTTTGTTCTTATAGCTATAGTTGTTGTTCTTGTAGTAACTATAGTTATTGTTGTAGAAGTAACTATAGTTGTTGTTCTTGTAATAACTATTGTTGTTATTCTTGTAGTAACTATAGTTGTTGTTGTATTAATTACTGCAGCTGTTATTCTTGTATTTACTATAGTTGTTGTTCTTGTAGTAACTATAGTTGTTTTAACAGTACCTATAGTTGTTGTTCTTGTAGTAACTATAGTTGTTGTTCTTGTAGTAACTATAGTTGTTGTTCTTGTAGTAACTATAGTTGTTGTTCTTGTAGTAGCTATGGTTTTTGTTCTTGTAGTAACATTAGTTGTTGTTCTTGTAGTAACTATAGTTGTCGTTGTAGTTGTTGTAGGAGTAACTGTAGTAGTTGTTGTAGGAGTAACTATAGTTGTTGTTGTAGTAGTAACTGCAGCTGTTGTTCTTGTAGTAACTATAATTGTTGTGCTTGTAGTTACTATAGTTGCTGTTCTTGTAGTTACCATAGTTGTTGTTGTAGTAATCGTAGATGTTGTTGCTGAAGTAACTTTAGTTGTTGTTCTTGTAGTAACTAAAGTCGTAGTTCTTGTAGTAATTATAGTGGTTGTTGTAGTAGTAACTATAGTTGTTGTAACTATAGTTGTCGTTCTTGTAGTAACTATAGTTGTTGTTCTTGTAGTAATTATAGTGGTTGTTGTAGTAGTAACTTTAGTTGTTGTTGTAGTAGTAACTGCAGCTGTTGTCTTTTAGTAACAATAGTTGTTGTTCTTGTAGTAACTATAGTTTTTGTTTGTGTAGTAACTATAGTTGTCGTTCTTGTAGTAACTATAGTTTTTGTTGTAGTAGTAACTATAGTTGTTGTTCGTGCAGTAACCCTAGTTTTTTTCTTGCAGTAACTATAGTTGTTGTAGTAGTAACTGCAGCTGTTGTTCTTATAGTAACTATAGTAAATGTTCTTGCAGTAACTAGAGCTGCTGTTCATGTAGTAACTAAAGTTGTTGTTGTGGTAGTAACTATAGTTGTTGTTGTAGTACAAACTGCAGCTGTTGTTTCTGTAGTAACTATAGTTGTTGTTCTTATAGCTATAGTTGTTGTTCTTGTAGTAACTATAGTTATTGATGTTGAAGTAACTATAGTTGTTGTTCTTGCAGTAACTATAGTTGCTGTTGTAGTAGTAACTGCAGCTATTGTAGTAGTAACTATAGTATTGTTTTTGTAGTAACTTAAGATGTTGTTGTAGTAGTAACTATAGTTGTTGTAGTACAAACTGCAGCTGTTGTTGCTGTAGTAACTATAGTTGTTGTTCTTATAGCTATAGTTGATGTTCTTGTAGTAACTATAGTTATTTTTGCATTTGTTACTGCAGCTGTTATTCTTGAAGTAACTATAGTTGTTGTTCTTGTAGTAACTAAAGTTGTTGTTGTAGCAGTAACTATAGTTGTTGTTCTCGTTTTAAACTATAGTTGTAGTTCTTGTAGTAAGTATAGTTGTTGTAGTAGCAACTGCAGCTGTTGTTGTTCTTGAAGTAACTATAGTTGTTGTTCTTGTAGTAGGTTTAGTTGTTGTAGTAGCAAAAGCAGCTGTTGTTGTCGTAGTAACTATAGTTGTTGTTCTTGTTGTAACCATAGTTGTTGTTGTAGTAGTAACTATAGTTGTTGTTGTAGTACAAACTGCAGCTGTTGTTGCTGTAGTAACTTTAGGTGTTGTTCTTGTAGTAACTATAATTGTTGTTCTTAATGTAGTAGTACCTATAGTTTGTTGTTCTTGAAGTAACTATAATTGTTGTTCTTGTAGTAAGTATAGTTGTTGTAGTAGCAACTGCAGCTATTGTTGCTTTTGTAACTATAGTTGTTGTTCTTGTAGTAACTATAGTCGTTGTTGTAGTAGTAACTGCAGTTGTTGTTCTAGTAGTAACTATAGTTGTTTTTGTAGTAGTAACTATAGTTGTTTTTTCTTGTGGTAACTATAGTTGTTGTTGTAGTAGTTACTGCAGCTGTTGTTCTTGTAGTAACTATAATTGTTGTTCTTAAACATACTATAGCTGTTGTTGTAGTAGTTACTATAGTTGATGTTCTTGAAATAACTATAGTTATTGTTCTTGTAGTAACTATAGTTGTTGTAGTAGAAACTGCCGCTGTGTTTGCTGTAGTAACTATAGTTGTTGTTCTTGAGGTAATTATAGTTGATGTTCTTGTAGTAACTATAGTTGTTAATGCTATAGTAACTGCAGATGTTGTTCTTTTAGAAGCTATAGTTGTTGTTCTTGTAGTAACTATAGTTGTTGTTGTAGTAGTATTTATAGTTGTTGTTGTAGTTACTGTATTAAGTATAGTTGTTGTTGTAGTAGTAACTGCAGTTGTTGTTCTAGTAGTAACTATAGTTGTTTTTGTAGTAGTAACTATAGTTGTTTTTCTTGTGGTAACTATAGTTGTTGTTGTAGTAGTAACTGCAGCTGTTGTTCTTGTAGTAACTATAATTGTTGTTCTTAAAGTTACTATAGCTGTTGTTGTAGTAGTCACTATAGTTGTTGTTCTTAAAGTAACTATAGTTATTCTTCTTGTAGTAACTATACTTGTTTTAGTAGAAACTGCCGCTGTTTTTGCTGTAGTAACTATAGTTGTTGTTCTTGAGGTAACTATAGTTGTTGTTCTTGTAGTAACTATAGTTGTTAATGCTATAGTAACTGCAGATGTTGTTCTTTTAGAAGCTATAGTTGTTGTTCTTGTAGTAACTATAGTTGTTGTTGTAGTAGTATTTTTAGTTGTTGTTGTAGTTACTGTATTAACTATAGTTGTTGTGCTTGTAGTAACTAGTTGTTGTTGAAGTAGTAACTGTAGTTGTTGTTGCTGTAGTAACTATAGTTGTTGTTCTTGTAGTAACTATAGTTGTTGTTGTAGTAGTAACTGCAGCTATTGCAGTAGAAACTATCGTATTGTTTTTATAGTAACTAAAGTTGTTGAAGTAGTAGTAACTATAGTTGTTGTTGTAGTACAAACTGCAGCTGTTGTTGCTGTAGTAAGTTGTTGTTGTTCTTATAGCTACAGTTGTAGTTCTTGTAGTAACTATAGTTATTGTTGTAGAAGTAACTATAGTTGTTGTTCTTGTAGTAACTATAGTTGTTATTCTTGTAGTAACTATAATTATTGTTGTATTAGTTACTGCCGCTGGTATTCTTGTAGTAACTATAGTTGTTGTTCTTGTAGTAACTATAGTTGCAGTTCTTGTAGTAACTATAGTTGTTATTGTAGAAGTAACTATAGTTGTTGTTGTAGTAGCAACTATAGTTGTTGTTCTTGTAATAACTATAGTTGTTGTTCTTGTAGTAACTATAGTTGTTGTTGTAGTAGTAACTATAGTTGTTGTTGTAGTAGTAACTAAAGTGGTTGTTGTAGTAGAAAGTGCAGCTGTTGTTGCTGAAGAAACTTTAGCTGTTGTTCTTGTAGTAACTATTGTTGTTGTTCTTGTAGTAACTTTAGTTGTTGTTGTAGTAGTAACTATAATAGCTGTTGTTCTTGTAGTAACTTTAGTTGTTGTTGTAGTAGTAACTATAATAGCTGTTGTTCTTGTAGTAACTATAGTTGTTGTTCTTGTAGTAACTATAGTTGTTGTTGTAGTAGTAACTTTAATAGCTGCTGTTCTTGTAGTAACTGCAGCTGTTGTCCTTGTAGTAACTATAGTTGTTGTTGTAGTAGTAATTATAGTTGTTGTTCTTGTAGTAACTATAGTTGTTGTTCTTGTAGTAACTATAGATGTTGTTATTGTAGTAACTATAGTTGTTGTTGAAGTACCTATAGCTGTTGCTGTAGTAGTAACTATAGTTGTTTTTTAGCAGTAACTATAATTGTTGTTCTTGTTGTAACTCTAGTTGTTGTTGTAGTAGTAACTGCAGCTGTTGTTCTTGTAGAAATTATAGTTGTTGTGTATGAAGTAACTATAGTTGTTGTTGTAGTAGTAACTATAGTTGTTGTTCTTGAAAAAACTATAGTTGTCGTTGTAGTAATAACTATAGTTTTTGTTGTAGTAGAAATTGCGGCTTTTGTTGCTGTTGTTACAATAGTTGTTGTTCTTGTAGTAACTATAAATGTTGTAGTAACTATAGTTGTTGTTCTTGTAGTAACTATAGTTGGTGTAGTAGCAACTGCAGCTGTTGTTGCTGTAGTAACTATAGTTTTTGTTCTTTTAGTTACTATAGTTGTTGTTTTTGAAGTAACTTTAGTTGTTGTTGTAGTAACTGCAGATGTTGTTGCTGAAATAACTATAGTTGTTGTTCTTGTAGTAACTGTAGTTATTGTTGAAGAACTAACTTTAGTTGTTGCTGTAGTAATTTCAGCTGTTGTTGCTGGTGTAACTTAAGCTGTTGTTCTTGTAGTAACTATAGTTGTTGTTGTAGTAGTTACTGCAGTTGTTGTTATTGTAGTAACTATAGTTGTTGTTGAAGTAGTAAATGCAGCGGTTGTTCTTGTAGCAATTAAAGTTGTTGTTCTTGAAGTAACTAAAGTTGTTGTTGTAGTAGTAACTATAGTTGTTGTTCTTGCAGTAACTATAGTTGTTGTTGCTGTAGTTACTGCAGCTGTTGTTCTTGTAGTAACTATAGTTGTTGTTCTGTTAGTAACTATAGTTGTTGTTGTAGTAGTAACTGTTGTTGCTGTTGCTGTAGTAACTATAGTTGTTGTTTTAGTAACTATAGTTGTTGTTGTTGAAGTAGTAAATGCAGCTGTTGTTCTTGTAGTAATTATAGTTGTTGTTCTTGTAGTAACTATAGTTGTTGTTGTAGTAGTACCTATAGTTGTTGTTCTTGTAGTAACTATAGTTGTTGTTCTTGTAGTTACTATAGTTGTTGCTCCGAACATACCACAGAACAGGTCGACCTGCAGGATCAGTAGTTAAAATGCTCCACATATACCACAGAACAGATCGACCTGCAGGATCAGTAGTTAAATGCTCCCAACTTACCATAGAACAGATCTATTTACAGGATCAGTAGTTAAAATTATCAAAAAATACCAGAGAACTTGTCTACCTGTAAGATCAGTAGTTAAAATGCTCCAAACATAAAACAGAACAGGTCTACCTGTAAGATCAGTAGTTTAAAAGCTCCAAACAAACCAGAGAACAGATCGACTTGCAGGATCAGACGTTAAAATGCTCCGATTTTACAACAGAAGAGGTCTACTTGTAAGATCAGTAGTTACAATGCTGCGAACATACCACAGAACAGGTTGACTTGCAGGATCAGATGCTAAAATGCTCCGAACATACCACAGAACAGGTCTACCTGTAAGATCAATAGTCAAAATGCTCTGAACATACCAGAAAACAGATCGACCTGCACGATTAGAGGTTAAAATGCTGCGAACTTACCACAGAACAGGTCTACCTGTAAGATCAGTTGTTAAAATGCCCCAAACATACCACAGAACAGGTCGACCTGCAGAATTAGAGGTAAAAATGCTTCGAACATACCACAGAATAGGTCAACCTGTAAGATCTGTAGTTAAAATGCTCCGAACATACCACAGAACAGGTCGACTTGCAGGATCAGAGATTAAAATGCTCCGAACTTACCACAGAACAACTGGTCAACCTGCAGGATCAGTAGTTAAAATGCTCAGAAATTACCACAGAACAGGTCTCCCTGTAAGATCAGTAGTTAAAATGCTCCGAACATACCACGGAACAGGACGACCTGCAGGATCAGTAGCTAAAATGCTCTGGACATACCACAGAAAATGTCTGCATGTAGTATCCGTAATTTAAATGCTCCGAACTTACCACAGAACAGGTCTACCTTAAACATCAGTAGTTAAAATGCTCTGAAAAAACTACAGAACAGATCGACCTGCACGATCAGAGGTTAAAATGCTTCAAACATACCACATAGCAGGTCGACCTGTAACAGCAGAAGTTAAAATGCTCGGAACATACCAAAAAACAATTCGACCTGCAAGATCAGTAGTTAAAATGCTCCAAACATACCACAGAACAGGTCTACCTGCAGGATTAGTAGTTAAAATGCTACAAACATACCACAGAACAGGTCTACCTGTAAGCTCAGTAGTTAAAATGCTCCGAAAATACCACAAAACAGGTCGTTCAGCAGGATCAGAGGTTAAAATGCTCCAAACTTACCACAGAACAGGTCTACCTGTAAGATAAGTTGTTAAAATGCTCAGAACATATCACAGAACAGGTCTACCTGCAGGATTAGTAGTTAAAATGCTACGAACACACCGCAAACAGGTCTGCCTGTAAGATCAGTCGTTAAAATGATCAGAACATATCACAGAACAAGTCTACCTGCAGGATTAGTAGTTAAAATGCTACGAACATACCACAAAACAAGTCTACCTGTAAGATCAGTAGTTAAAATGCTCAGAACATACCACAGAAAAGGTCTAACTGTAAGATTTGTTGTTAAAATGTTCCGAACAAACCAGAGAACAGATCGACATGCATGATAAGAGGTTTAAATGCTCCGAACTTACCACAGAAATGTCTACATGTAAGATTAGTTGTCAAAATGTTCCGAACATACCACATAACAGGTCGACCTGCAGGATCAGAGGTTAAAATGCTCCAAATATACCACAGAACAGATCGACCTGCAGGATCAGAGGTTAAAATGCTTCGAACATACCACAGAACAGGTTAAACTGTAAACCCAGTAGTTAAAATGCTCCGAACATACAACAAAACAGGTCTACCTGTAAGATCAGTAGTTAAAATGCTCCAAACATACCACAGAACAGGCCGACCTGCAGGATCAGTAGTTAAAATGCTCCAAACTTACCACAGCGCAGATCTAATTGCAGGATCAGAAGTAGAAATGGTCTGAACATACCAAAGAACAGGTCGTCCAGTAGGATCATGAGTTAAAATGCTCCCATTGTACCATAGAAAAGGTCAACATGCAGGATCAGAAGTGAAAATGCTCTGAACTTACCACAGAATAGGTCTACCTGCAGGATCAGTAGTAAAAATGCATGGAAAGTACCACAGAACAGGTCTACCTGTAAGATCAGTAGTTAAAATGCCCCAAACATACCACAGAACAGGTCGACCTGCAGCATCAGAGGTTAAAATGCTCCAAAAATACCACAGAACAGGTCGACCTGCAGGATCAGTATTTAAAATGTTCCGAAATTTCAACAGAACAGGTCTCATTGTAAGATCAGTAGTTAAAATGCTAGGAACATACCAAAGAACAGGACAACCTGCAGGATCAGTAGTTAAAATGCTCCGAACATACCATGGAACTGATCTACCTGAACGATCAGAGGTCAAAATGCTCGAAACTTACCACAGAAAAGGTCTACTTGTAAGTTCAGTAGTTAAAATGTTCTGAACATACCACAGAACAGGTCGACCTGTAGGATCAGTAGTTGAAATGCTCCTAACTTACCACAGAACAGGTGTACCTATAAGATTAGTAATTAAAATGCTCTGAATAAACCACAGAACAGATCGACCTGCACGATCAGAGGTTAAAATGCTGCAAACTTACCAAAGAATAGGTCGACCTGCAGGATCAGAGGTTAAAATGCTTCGAATTTACCACATAATAGGTCGACCTGTAAGATAAGTTGTTAAAATGCTCCGAATATATCAAAGAACAATTCGACCTGCAGGATCAGTAGTGAAGATGCATCGAGCTTACCTTAGAACAGGTTTACCTGCAAAATCAGTAGTTAAAATGCTCCAAACATACCAAAAAACAGGTCGATCTGTATGATAAGGGGCTAGAATACTCCGAACTTCCCACAGAGCAGGTCTACTTGCAGGATCAGTAGTTAAAATGCATCGAACATACCACAGAACAAGTCTTCCTGCAGGATTAGTAGTTAAAATGCTCAAAACATACCACAGAACAGGTCTACCTGTAAGATTAGTAGTAAAAATGCTCCAAACATACCAAAGAACAGGTCGTCCAGCAGAATCAGAAGTTAAAATGCTCAGAACATATAACAGAACAGGTCTACCTACAGGATTAGTAGTTAAAATGCTCCGAACATACCGCAGAACAGGTCTACCTGTAAGATCAGTAGTTAAAATGCTACGAACATACCACAGAACAGGTCGTCCTGCAGGATCAGAGGTTAAAATGCTCCAAACGTACCACAGAACAGGTCTACCTGTAAGATCAGTAGTTAAAATGTTCCGAACATATCACAGAAAAGGTCTACCTGCAGGATAAGTAGTTAAAATGCTCAGAACATACCACAGAACAGATCTAGCTGTAAGATCAGTAGTTAAAATGCTCTGAAAATACCACAGAACAGGTCGTCCAACAGGATCCGGGTTTAAAATGCTCCGAACTTACAGAACAGGTCTACCTGTAAGATCAGTAGTTAAAATGCTCAGAACATACCACAGAACAGGTCCACCTGTAAGATCAGTAGTAAAAATGCTCCGAACTTACCACAGAACAGGTCTACCTGTAAGATCAGTTGTTGAAATGCTCCGAACATACCACAGAACAGGTCGTCCAGCAGGATACGGATTAAAATGCTCCGAACTTACAGAACAGGTCTACCTGTAAGATCAATAGTTAAAATGCTCCAAACATACCACAGAACAGGTCTACCTGTAAGATCAGTAGTTAAAATGTTGCGAACATATCACAGAACATGTAGACCTGCAGGATCAGAGGTTAAAATGCTCTGAACTTACAGAACAGGTCTACCTGTTAGATCAGTAGTTAAAATGCTCAAAACATACCACAGAAAAGGTCGTCCAGCAAGATCCAGGTTTAAATGCTCCGAACTTACAGAACAGGTCTACCTGCAGGATCAGAGGTTAAAAGGCTCAGAACATACCACAGAACAGGTCTACCTGTAAGATCAGTAGTTAAAATGCTCAGAACATATCAGAGGACAGGTCTACTTGTAAGATCAGTAGTAAAAATGCTCCGAACATACCACAGAACAGGTCTACCTGTAAGATCAGTAGTTAAAATGCTCAGAACATATCACAAAACAGGTCTACCTGTAAGATCAGTAGTTAAAAAGCTCAGAACATACCACAGAACAGGTCTACCTGTAAGATTAGAGGTTAAAATGCTCAGAACATAATACAGAACAGGTCTACCTGTAAGATCAGAGGTTAAAATGCTCCGAACATACAGAACAGGTCTACCTGTAAGATCAGTAGTTAAAATGCTCCAAACATGCCACAGAAAAGGTCGTCCAGCAGGATCCGGGTTAAAATGCTCGGAACATACCACAGAACAGGTCTACTTGTAAGATCAGTAGTTAAAATGCTAAGAACATATCACAGAACAGGTCAACCTGTAAGATCAGAAGTTTAAATGCTCCAAACATACCACAGAACAGGTCGTCCAGCAGGATCCGGGTTAAAAAGCTCAAAACATATCACAGAACAGGTCTACCTGCAGGATTAGTAGTTGAAATGCTCCGAAAATACCACAGAAAAGATCTACCTGTAAGATCAGAGGTTACAATGTCCAGTACATATCACAGAACAGGTCTACCTGTAAGATCAGAAGTTAAAATGCTCCAAACATACCACAGAACAGGTCTACCTGTAAGATCAGTAGTTGAAATGCTCCGAACATACCACAGAAAAGGTCTACCTGTAAGATCAGTAGTTAAAATGCTCAGAACATACCACAGAACAGGTCTACCTGTAAGATCAGTAGTTGAAATGCTCCGAACATACCACAGAACAGGTCTACCTGTAAGATCAGAAGTTAAAATGCTCCAAACATACCACAGAACAGGTCTACCTGTAAGATCAGTAGTTGAAATGCTCCGAACATACCACAGAAAAGGTCTACCTGTAAGATCAGTAGTTAAAATGCTCAGAACATACCACAGAACAGGTCTACCTGCAAGATCAGAAGTTAAAATGCTCAGAACATACCACAGAACAGGTCTACCTGTCAGATCAGAGGTTAAAATGCTCCAAACATACAGAACAGGTCTACCTGTAAGATCAGTAGTTAAAATGCTCCGAACTTACAGAACAGGTCTACCTGTAAGATCAGTAGTTAAAATGCTCCGAACATACTGAAAAGGTATACCTGTTAGATCAGTAGTTAAAATGCTCAGAACATATCATAGAACAGGTCTACCTGCAGGATTAGTAGTTAAAATGCTCAGAACATACCACAGAAAAGGTCTACCTGTAAGATCAGTAGTTAAAATGCTCCGAACTTACCACAAAACAGGTCTACCTGTAAGATCAGTAGATAAAATGCTCAGAACATATCACAGAACAGGTCTTACTGAAGGATTAGTAGTTAAAATGCTCAGAACATACCACAGAACAGGACTACCTGTAAGATTAGTAGTTAAAATGCTCCAAAATTACCACAGAACAGGTCTACCTGTAAGATTAGTAGTTAAAATGTTCCGAGCATACCAGAGAACAGATCGACATGCATGATCAGAGGTTAAAATGCTCCAAACTTACCAAAGAACAGGTCTACCTGCAGGATCAGAGGTAAAATGCTTCGAATTTACCACAAAACAGGTCGACCTGTAAGATCGGTAGTTAAAATGCTACGAATATACAACAGAACAGGTCGACCTGCAGGATCAGTAGTTAAAATGCTCCGAACATACCACAGAACAGGTTCACCTGCAAGATCAGTAGTTGAAATGCTCCGAACATACCACATAGCAGGTCGACCTGAAGGCAAAGTAGTTAAATGCTCCGAACTTATCACAGATCAGATCTATTTGCAGGATAAGAAGTTAAAATGCTCTGAACATACCACAGAACAGGTCGACCTGCAGGATCAGTAGTTAAAATGCTCCGAACATACCACAAAACAGCTCTACCTGCAGGATAAGAGGTTAAAATGCTACGAACGTAACATAGAACAGGTCTACCTGCAAGATCAGCAGTTAAAATGCTCCGAACATACAACAGAACAGGTCGACCTGCAGGATCAGTAGTTTAAATGCTCCGAAATTACCACAAAACAGGTATACCTGCAGGATCAGTAATAAAAATGCTCTGAACATACCACAGAACAGGTCGACTTGCAGGATCAGATGCTAAAATGCTCCAAACTTACCACAGAACAGGCTTACCTGCAGGTTGAGTAATTAAAATGCTCTAAACATACCACAGAACAGGTCTACATGTAAGATCAGTAGTTAAAATGCTCTGAAGAAATTTAGAGAACAGATCGACCTGCAGGATCAGACGTTAAAATGCTCCGATTTTACCACAGAACAGGTCTACCTGTAAGATCAGTAGTTAAAATGCTCCAAACATACCACAGAACAGGTCTATCTCTAAGATCATTAGTTAAAATGCTCTGAACATACCAGAAAACAGATCGACCTGCATGACCAAAGGTTAAACTGCTCCGAACTTACCACAGAAAAGGTCTACTTGTAAGATCAGTAGTTAAAATGTTCCAAACATACCATAGAACAGGTCGACCTGCATGATCAGTGGTTATAATGCTACGAACTTACCACAGAACAGGTCTATCTGTAAGATCAGTAGAAAACATGCTCCAAACATACCACAGAACATATCGACCTACACGATCAGAGGTTAAAATGCTCCGAACTTACCACAGAACAGGTCTACCTGTAAGATCAGTAGTTAAAATTCTCCAACCTTACCAAAGAACAGGTCGACCTGCAGGATCAGAGGTTAAAATGCTTCGAACTAACCACAAAACAGGTCGACCTATAAGATCAGTAGTTAAAATGCTCCAAACATACCACAAACCAGGTCTACCTGTAAGATCTGTGGATAAAATGCTCCGAACATACCATGAACAGGTCTTCTTTTAAAATCAGTAGTTAAAATCTCCGAACATACCACAGAACAGGTCGACCTGCAGGATCAGTAGTTAAATGCTCCGAACTTACCACAGAACAGATCTATTTGCAGGATCAGAACTTGAATGCTCCGAACATACCAGAGAACCGGTCGACCTGCAGGATCAGAGACTAATATGCTCCAAACTGACCCCAGAACAGGTCTACCAGCAGGATCAGTAGTTAAAATGCTTCGAACATACCAAAGAACAGGTCTACCTGTAAGATCAGTAATTAAAATGCTCCGAACATACCAGAGAACAGATCGGCCTGCATGATCAGAGGTTAAATGCTCTGATTTACCTCAGAACAGGTCTACCTGTAAGATCAGTAGTTAAAATGCTCCGAACATACCACAGAACAGGTCGACATGCAGGATCAGAGTAGTTAAAATGCTCCGAACTTAACACAGAACAGGCAGGATAACAGGTCTACCTGTAAGATCAGCAGTTTAAATGCTCGGAACATACCACAGAACAGGTCGACTTGCAGGATAAGAGACTAAAATGCTTGGAACAAAGCACAGAACAGGTCTACCTGTAAGATCAGTAGTTAAAATGCTCCGAACATACCAAAGAACAGATCGACCTGTATGATCAGAGGTTAAGATGCTCCACAGAAAAGTTCTCCTTGTAAAATCAGTAGTTGAAATGTTCCGAACATACCACAGAACAGGTCGACCTGCAGGATCAGTAGTTAAAATGCTCGGAACTTACCACAGAAAAGGTCTACCTATAAGATCAGTAGATAAGTTGCTCCGAACATACCAGAGAACAGATCGACCTGCATGATCATAGGTTAAAATGCTCAAACAAAACCACAGAACAGGTCGACCTGCAGGATCAGAGTAGTTAAAATGCTCCAAACTTACCACAGAACAGGCGGGAGAACAGGTCTACCTGTAAGATAAGTAGTTTAAATGCTCCGAACATACCACAGAATAGGTCGACTTGCAGGTTCAGAGGCTAAAATGCTCCGAACATACCAAAGAACAGTTCTACATGTAAGATCAGTAGTAAAAATGCTCCGTTCATACCAGAAAACTGATCGACATGCAAGATCAGAGGTAAAAATTCTCCAAACTTACCACAGAACAGGTCTACTTGCAGGATCAGTAGTTAAAATGCTCCGAACATACCACAGAACAGGTCGACTTGCAGGATCAGAGGCTAAAATCTCCAAACTAACCTTAGAACAGGTCTATCTGTAAGATCAGTAGTTAAAATGCTCCGACAATACCACAGAACAGGTCTACCTGTAAGATCAGTAGATAAGTTGCTCCGAATATACCACATAAATTGTCTACTTGCAGGATTAAATGCTAAAATGCTCCGAACTTACCACAGGATAGGTCTACCTGCAGAATAAGGAGTTAAATTGCTCTGAACATATCACAAAACAGACCTTCCTGTAAGATCAGTAGTTAAAATGCTCCGAAAAAACATAAAACAGGTCGACATTCAGAATCAGAGGTTAAAATGCTCAAAACATACCACAGAACATGCCGACTTGCAGGATCAGAGGCTAAAATGATACGAACTTACCACAGAACAGGTCTACCTGCAGGATCAGTAGTTAAAATGCTCCGAACATACCACAGAACAGGTCGACTTGCAGGATCAGAGGCTAAAATGCTCCAAACTTACCACAGAACAGGTCGACATGCAGGATCAGAGGTTAAAATGCTACGAACTTAACACAGAACAGGTGTACCTGAATGCTCCGAACTTACCACAGAACTAGCGGGAGAACAGGTCTGCCTGTAAGATCAGTAGTTAAAATGCTCCGAACATACCAGAGAACAGGTCGACTTGCAGGATCAGAGGCTAAAATGCTCAAAATATACCACAGAACATGCCGACTTGCAGGATCAGAGGCTAAAATGATACGAACTTACCACAAAACAGGTCTACCTGCAGGATCAGTAGTTAAAATGCTCCAAACAAACCACAGAACAGGTCTACCTGTAAGATCAGTAGATAAGTTGCTCCGAACATACCAGAGAACAGATCAACCTGCCTGATCAGAGGTTTAAATGCTCCAAACTTACCACAGAACATGTCTACCTGTAAGATCAGTAGTTAAAATGCTCCGAACGTATCACAGAACAGGTCGACCTGCAGGATCAGAGTAGTTAAAATGCTCGGAACTCACCACAGAACAGGCGGGAGAATAGGTTTACCTGTAAGATCAGTGGTTAAAATGCTCCGAACATACCAGAGAACAGGTCGACTTGCAGGATCAGAGGCTAAAATGCTCGGAACTTACCGCAGAACAGGTCGACATGCAGGATCAGAGGTTTAAATGCTACGAACTTAACACAGAACAGGTCTACCTGAATGCTCCGATCTAAACCACAGAACAGGCGGGAGAACAGGTCTACCTGTAAGATCGGTATTAAAATTGTCCGAACATACCAGAGAACATTTCGACTTGCAGGATCAGAGGCTAAAATGCTCCGAACTTACCACAGAACAGGTCGACATGCAGGATCAGAGGTTAAAATGCTACGAACTTAACACAGAACAGGTCTACCTGAATGCTCCGAACTTACCACAGAACAAGCGGGAGAACCCGTCTACCTGTCGGATCAGTAGTTAAAATGCTCCGAACATACCAGAAAACAGGTCGACTTGCAGGATCAGAGGCTCAAATGCTCCGAACATACCACAGAACAGGTCGACCTGAAGGATTAGTAGTTAAAATGCTTAGAACATACCACAGAACAGGTCGACTTGCAGGACCAGAGTCTAAAATGCTCCGAGCTTACCACAGAACAGGTCTACCTGTAAGATCAGTAGTTAAAATGTTCTGAACATACCAGAGATCAGATCGACCTGCATGATCAGAGTAGTTAAAATGCTCAAAACTTACTACAGAACAGACGGAAGAACAGGTCTACCAGTAAGATCAGTAGTTAAAATGCTCCGATTATACCAGAGAACAAGTCGACTTGCAGGATCAGAGGCTAAAATGCTCCAAACTTACCACAGAACAGATCGACCTGCACGATCAAAGGTTATAATGCTCAGAACATACCACAGAACAGTTCGACTTGCAGGATCAGAGGCTAAAATGCTCTGAACTTACCACAGAACATTCCTAATTGTAAGATCAGTAGTTAAAATGCTCCGAACATACCACAGAACAGGTCGACCTGCAGGATCAGAGTAGTTAAAATGCTCCAAACTTACCACAGAACAGACGGAAGAACAGGTCTACCTGTAAGATAAGTAGTTTAAATGCTCTGAACATACCACAGAATAGGTCGACTTGCAGGTTCAGAGGCTAAAATGCTCCGAACATACCAAAGAACAGTTCTACATGTAAGATCAGTAGTAAAAATGCTCCGTACATACCAGAGAACTGATCGACCTGCAAGATCGAGGTTAAAATTCTCCAAACTTACCACAGAACAGGTCTACCTGCAGGATCAGTAGTTAAAATGCTCCGAACATACCACAGAACAGGTCGACTTGCAGGATCAGAGGCTAAAATCGCCAAACTAACCAAAGAACAGGTCTATCTGTAAGATCAGTAGTTAAAATGCTCCGAACATACCACAGAACGGGTCTACCTGTAAGGTCAGTAGAAAAGTTGCTCTGAATATACCACAGAAAATGTCTACTTGCAGGATCAGAGGCTAAAATGCTCCGAACATACCACAGAACAGGTCGACTTGCAGGGTCAGAGGCTAAAATCTCCAAACTAACCAAAGAACAGGTCTATCTGTAAGATCAGTAGTTAAAATGCTCCGAACATACCACAGAACAGGTCTACCTGTAAGATCAGTAGATAAGTTGCTCCGAATATACCACAGAAAATGTCTACTTGCAGGATCAGAGGCTAAAATGCTCCGAACTTACCACAGGATAGGTCTTCCTGCAGAATAAGGAGTTAAAATGCTCCGAACATATCACAAAACAGGTCTTCCTGTAAGATCAGTAGTTAAAATGCTCCGAAAAAACATAAAACAGGTCGACATGCAGAATCAGAGGTTAAAATGCTCAAAACATACCACAGAACATGCCGACTTGCAGGATCAGAGGCTAAAATGATACGAACTTACCACAAAACAGGTCTACCTGCAGGATCAGTAGTTAAAATGCTCGGAACATACTGCAGAACAGGTCGACTTGCAGGATCAGAGGCTATAATGCTCCAAACTTACCACAGAACAGGTCTACCTGCAGGATCAGTAGTTAAAATGCTCCAAACATACCACAGAACAGGTCTACCTGCAGGATCAGAGTAGTTAAAATGCTCCGAACTTACCACAGAACAGGCGGGAGAACAGGTCTACCTGTAAGATCAGTATTAAAATGCTCCGAACATACCAGAGAACAGGTCGACTTGCAGGATCAGAGGCTAAAATGCTCAGAACTTACCACAGAACAGGTCGACATGCAGGATCAGAGGTTAAAATGCTACTGATCTTAATCAGTAATTAAAATGCTCCGAACATACCAGAGAACACATCAACCTGCATGATCAGAGGTTAATCAGTAATTAAACTGCTCCGAACATACCAGAGAACACATCAACCTGCATGATCAGAGGTTAAAATGCTCCAAACTTACCACAGAACATGTCTACCTGTAAGATCAGTAGTTAAAATGCTCCGAACATACCACAGAGCAGGTCGACCTGCAGGATCAGAGTAGTTAAAATGCTCCGAACTTACCACAGAACAGGCGGGAGAACAGGTCTACCTGTAAGATCAGTATTAAAATGCTCCGAACATACCAGAGAACAGATCGACTTGCAGGATCAGAGGCTGAAATGCTCAGAACTTACCACAGAACAGGTCGACATGCAGGATCAGAGGTTAAAATGCTACGAACTTAACACAGAACAGGTCTACCTGAATGCTCCGAACTTACCACAGAACTAGCGGTAGAACAGGTCTACCTGTAAGATCAGTAGTTAAAATGCTCCGAACATACCAGAGAACAGGTCGACTTGCAGGATCAGAGGCTAAAATGCTCCGAACATACCACAGAACAGGTCGACCTGAAGGATTAGTAGTTAAAATGCTCAGAACATACCACAGAACAGGTCGACTTGCAGGCTCAGAGGCTAAAATGCTCTGAACTTACCATAGAACATTCCTAATTGTTAGATCAGTAGTTAAAATGCTCCAAACATAGCACAGAACATGTCGACCTGCAGGATCAGAGTAGTTAAAATGCTCCAAACTTACCACAGAACAGACGGAAGAACAGGTCTACCAGTAAGATCAGTAGTTAAAATGCTCCGATTAAACCAGAGAACAAGTCGAATTGCAGGATCAGAGGCTAAAATGCTCCGAACTTACCACAGAACAGATCGACCTGCACGATCAGAGGTTAAAATGCTACTGATCTTACAGGTAGACCTGTTCTGTGGTATATTCGGAGCATTTTTACTACTGATCCTGTAGGGAGACCTGTTCTGTGGTAAGTTTGACGCATTTTAGCCTCTGATCCTGAAAGTCGACCTGTTTGTTGGTATGTTCGGAGCATTTTAACTACTGATCTGACAGGTAGACCTGTTCTGTGGTAAGTTCCGAGCATTTTAACTACTGATCCTGCAGGTCAACCTGTTCTGTGGTATGTTTGGAACATTTTAACTACTGATTTTACAAGTAGACCTTTTCTGTGGAGCATTTTAACCTCTGATCATGCAGGTCCATCTGTTCTCTGGTATATGCTGAGCATTTTAACCACTGATCTTACAGGTAGACCTGATCTGTGGTAACCTCGGATCCTGCAGGTCGACCTGCAGTATCAGTAGTTGAAATGCCCTGAACTTTCCACAGAACAGGCCCACCGGTAAGATCAGTAGTTAAAATGCTCAAAACATATCACAGAACAGGTCGACCTGCATGATCAGAGGCTAAAATGCTCCGAACTAACCACAGAACATGTCTACCTGCAGGATCAGTAGTTAAAATGCTCCGAACATACCACAGAACAGGTATACCTGTAAGATCAGTAGTTGAAATGCTCCGAACATATCACAGAACAGGTCGACCTGCGGGATCAGAGGTTAAAATGCTCCAAACATACCACAGAACAGGTCGACCTGCAGAATCAATATTTGAAATGCTCCGAACTTGCAACAGAACAGGTCTACATGTAAGATCAGTAGTTAAAATTCTCTTAACATAGCACAGAACAGGTAGACCCGCAGGATCAGTGGTTAAAATGTTCCGAACATACCACAGAATGGGACGACCTGCAGGATCAGAGGTTAAAATGCCCTGAACAAACCACATAACAAATCGACCTGCAGGATCTGTGACTATAATAATGCCTCAAAAAAAGACACAGATCAGGTCGACCTGTAAGATGTGTAGTTAAAATGATCTGATTTTACCACAGAGGTAGTCCTACTGGATCAGTAGTTAAAACGCTCCGAACTTACAACAGAACAGGTCTACCTGTAAGATAAGAAGTTACAATGCTCCAAACATACCACAGAACAGGTCGACCTGCAGGATTAGAATTTAAAATGCTCCGAACTAACCAAAGAACAGATCTATTTGCAGGATCAGTAGTTAAAATGCACCAAACATACCACAGAACAGGTCTACCTGTAAGATAAGAAGTTAAAATGCTCGGAACATACCACAGAACAAGTCGACCTGCAGGATTAGAATTTAAAATGCTCCGAACTAACCAAAGAACAGATCTATTTGCAGGATCAGTAGTTAAAATGCACCAAACATACCACAGAACAGGTCTACCTGTAAGATCAGTAGTTAAAATGCTCTGAACATACTAAAGAACAGGTCGACCTGCAGGATCACAGGTCAAAATGCTCCGATTATACCACAGAACAGTGTTTTCCATGATGATACATTGCATTAGCTAGATGGCCCCCATGCGAGCTGAACATTTCTTGTACTTCAACAACAGCAGAATCTAGGGCGAAGATTTGGTACCAGTAAAATGCATTTTAGCCCCACGGTGGCTTAGGCTGCTGTCCGTTCTAAGGCGGTGGTTCTGTTGTTGTTGACTTTTTGTTAATTGTTACTCCCATTGTGGGAGTCTGTAATTGTTCTATGTTTTGTTGTACGTTACTTTATATCCATTCTAGTATTGCAATCATCTTGATGGGGAAGAGAGAGCTGATTGCTTTGCTTAATTTGTCTTCCTGGTGTCTCGTGATGGTTGAGCGGCTCTTCCTCGCGATGCCACGGGGTTGTCTGCAGTTTGTGATTGTGGTATTTCCTGATCATACTCACTTACTATTTTTACCTGTAAGATCAGTAGTTGTAATGCTCCCAACATACCACAGAACAGGTCTACCTGTAAGATCAGTAGTTGAATGCTCCGAACATACCACAGAACAGGTCGACTTGCAGGATCAGAGGCTAAAATCCTCAGAACTTACCACAGAACAGGTCTACCTAAAAGATCAGTAGTTACAATGCTTTGAACTTACAACAGAACAGGTCTATCTGTAAGATCAGTAGTTAATATGCTCCAAACATACCAGAGAACAGATCGACCTGCATGAACAGAGGTTTAAATGCTCCGAACTAAGCAAAGAAAATTCTGCCTTTAAGATCAGTTGTTAAAATGTTCCGAACATACCAAATAACTGGTCGACCTGCAGGATCAGTAGTTAAAATGCTCTGAACTTACCACAGAACAGGTCTACCTGAACGATCAGAGGTTAAAATGCTCTGAACTTACCACAGAACAGGTCTACCTGAACGATCAGAGGTTAAAATGCTCTGAACTTACAACAGAACAGGTCTACCTAAAAGATCAGTAGTTAAAATGCTCGGAACTTACCAAAGAACAGGTCGACTTGCAGGATCAGAGGCTAAAATGCTCCGACTTACCACAGGATAGGTCTACCTGCAGGATAAGTAGTTAAAATGCTCCAAACATATCACAAAAAAACACAGGTCGACCTGTAAGATCAGTAGTTAAAATGCTCCGAACATACCACAGAACAGGTCGACTTGCAGGATCAGAGGCTAAAATGCTCCGAACTTACCACAGGATAGGTCTACCTGCAGGATAAGTAGTTAAAATGCTCCGAACATATCACAAAACAAAACAGGTCGACCCGTATGATCAGTAGTTAAAATGCTCCGAACATACCACAGAGCAGGTCGACTTGCAGGATCAGAGGCTAAAATGCTCCGACTTACCACAGGATAGGTCTACCTGCAGGATAAGTAGTTAAAATGCTCCAAACATATCACAAAAAAACACAGGTCGACCTGTAAGATCAGTAGTTAAAATGCTCCGAACATACCACAGAACAGGTCGACTTGCAGGATCAGAGGCTAAAATGCTCCGAACTTACCACAGGATAGGTCTACCTGCAGGATAAGTAGTTAAAATGCTCCGAACATATCACAAAACAAAACAGGTCGACCCGTATGATCAGTAGTTAAAATGCTCCGAACATACCACAGAACAGGTCGACTTGCGGGATCAGAGGCTAAAATGCTCTGAACTTACCACAGGTTAGGTCTACCTGCAGGATAAGTAGTTAAAATGCTCGGAACATACCACAGAATAGGTCGACCTGCAGGATCTGTAATTAAAACGCTCCGAACCTACCACAGAAAAGGTCTACATGTAAGAACAATAATTAAAATGCTCATAACATACCAAAGAACAGGTCGACCTGCAGGATCAGTAGTTAAATGCTCCGAACTTACCACAGAACAGGTCTATTTGCAGGATCAGTAGTTAAAATGCTCCAAACATACCACAGAACAGGTCGACCTGCAGGATCAGTAAGTAGAATGCTCAGATTTTACCACAGAACAGGTCGACTTGCAGGATCAGAGGTTCAAATGCTCCAAACATACCACAGCACAAGTCGACCTGCAGGATCAGGGGTTAAAATGCTCCGAACTTACCACAGAACAGGTCTACCTGTAAGATCAGTAAGTAAAATGCTCCAAACATACCACAGAATAGGTAGACCTCTAGGATCAGGATTAAAATGCTCCGAACATACCATAGAACAGGTTTATTTGTAAGATCAGTAGTTAAAATGCTCCCAACATACCACAGAACAGGTCGACATGCAGAATCAGAGGTTAAAATGCCCTAAACATACCACAGAACAGGTCTACCTGTAAGATCAGTAGTTGAAATGCTCCGAATATACCACAAAACAGGTCGACCTGCAGGATGAGAGGTTAAAATGCTCCTAACTTACCACGGAACAGGTCTACCTGTAAGATCAGCAGTAAAAATGCTCAGAGCATACCACAGAGCAGGTCGACCTGCAGGATCAGTAGTTCAAATGCTTAGAACATACCAAATAACAGGTTGAACTGACGGATCAGAAGTTAAAATGCTCAGAACATACCACTGTAAGATCAGTAGTTAAAATGCTCGGAACATACCACAGAACAGGTCGACCTGCAGGATCAGTAGTTAAAATGCTCGGAACAAGTTACATGACAGGCGGGGCTGCGTGATCATCTGTTAAAATGTTCAGAACAAGCTATATAACAGGCGGGGCTGCTTTACCAACTGTTAAATGCACGGGACAAGTAACATAACAGGCAGGGCGCATGATCATCTGTTAAAATGTTCGGAACAAGTTACTTAACACTCCAGGCTGCGTGATCATCTGTTCAAATGTTCAGAACAGGTAACATAACAGGCGGGGCTGCATGATCATCTGTTAAAATGCACGGAACTAGTTACATAACAGGCCAGGCTGCATGATCATCTGTTTAAATGTTTGGAACAAGTTACATAACAGGCAGGACAGGCCAGGCTGCGTGATCATCTCTTAAGATGCACGGAATGAGTAACTTAACTGGCGGGGCTGCGTGATCATCTGTTAAAATGCACGGAACAAGTTACATAACAGGCGGGGCTGCGTGATCATCTATTTAAATGTTCAGAACAAGTTACTAAACGGGCCAGGCTGCGTGATCATCTGTTAAAATGCACGGAACAAGTAACATGACAGGCGGGGCTGCATGATCATCTGTTGAATATTCAGAACAAGATACTTAACAGGCCAGGCTGCGTGATCATCTGTTAAAATGTTCGGAACAAGTTACATAATAGGCCGGGCTGCGTGATCATCTGTTAAAATATTCGGTAAAAGTTACATCACAGGCCAGGCTGCGTGATCATCTGTTAAAATGTTCGGAACAAGTTACATAACAGGCCGAGCTGCGTGATAACCTTTAAAATGCACTAACAAGTTACATAACAGGCGGGGCTTCGTGATCAGCTGTTAAAATGCCCGGAACAAGTTACATAACAGGCGGGGCTGAGTGATCCGCTGTTAAAATGTTCAGGACAAGTTACATAACAGGCCGGGCTGCGTGATCATCTGTTAAAATGCACGGAACAAGTTACATAACAGGCGGGGCTGCGTGATCATCTGTTATAATGGTCGGAACAAGTTATATAACAGCAGGGGCTGCGCGATCATCTGTTAAAGTGCACAGAACAAGTTACATAACAGGCGGGGCTGAGTGGATACTGTTAAAATACAAGGAACAAGTTACATAACAGGCAGGTCTGCGTGATCATCTGTAAAAACGTTCGGAACAAGCTATATAACAGGCGGGGCTGCGTGATTATCTGTTAAAATGCACGTTACAAGTTAAATAATAGGCGGGCTGCATGATCATCTGTTATAATGTTAGGAACAAGGTTTATAACAGGCCAGGCTGCGTGATCATCTATTAAACTGTTCGGAACAAGTTACTTTACGAGCCAGGCTGCGTATTCATCTGTTAAAACGCACAGAACAAGTTACATAATGGGCCGGGCTGCATAATCATCTGTTAAAATGGACGGAACAAGTTACATAACAGGCGGGGCTGTGTGATCATCTGTAAAAATGTTCAGAACAAGATACTTAACAGGCCAGGCTGCGTGATCATCTGTTAATTGCTCGGAAAAAATTTTTTAACAGGCCAGGCTGCGTGATCATCTGTTTAAATGTTCGAAACAAGTTACATAAAAGGTGGGACTGAGTGATCATCTATTAAAATGTTCGGAACAAGTTACTTAACGGGCCAGGCTGCGTGATCATCTGTTAAAATGCACGGAACAAGTTACATAACAGGCGGGGCTGCATGATCATCTGTTAAAATGGACAGAACAAGTTACAATAACAGGCAAGCTGCGTGATCATCTGTTAAAATGTTCAGAAGAAGATACTATACAGGCCAGGCAGCGTGATCATCTGTTAAAATGGTCGGGACAAGTTATATAACAGGCGGGCACCGTGATCATCTGTTAAAATGTTAGAAACAAGTTATTTTACAGGCCAGGCTGCGTGATCATCTATTAAAATGTTCAGGACAAGTTACTTAACAGGCCGGGCTGCATGATCATCTGTTAAAATGCACGGAACAAGTTACATAACAGGCGGGGCTGCGTGATCATCTATTTAAATGTTCGGAACAAGTTACTAAACGGGCCAGGCTGCGTGATCATCTGTTAAAATGCACGGAACAAGTTACATAACAGGCGAGGCTGCATGATCATCTGTTAAAATTGATGGAACAAGTAACATAACAGGCGGCGCTGCGTGATCATCTGTTAAAATGTTCAGAACAAGATACTAAACAGGCCAGGCTGCGTGATCATCTATTAAAATGCTCGAAAAAAGTTACATAACAGGCCAGGCTGCTTGATCCTCTGTTAAAATGTTCGGAACAAGTTACATAACAGGCCGGGCTGCGTGATCAGCTGTTTAAATGCACAGAACAAGTTACATAACAGGCGGGGCTGAGTGATCCGCTGTTAAAATGTTCGGAACAAGTTACATAACAGGCCAGGCTGCGTGATCATCTGTTAAGATGTTCGGAACAAGTTAAATAACAGGCCGGGCTGTGCGATCATCTGTTAAAGTGTACAGAACAAGTTACATTACAGGCGGGGCTGCGTGATCATCTGTTAAAATGTTCGGAACAAGTTACTTAACAGGCGGGTCTGCGTGATCATTTCTTAAAATGCACGGAACAAGTTACATAACAGGCCAGGCTGCGTGATCAACTATTAAAATGTTCAGAACAAGTTACTTAACGGGCCAGGCTGCGTGATCATCTGTTAAAATGCACGGAACAAGTTACATAACAGGCGAGGCTGCATGATCATCTGCTAAAATTGACGGAACAAGTAACATAACAGGCGGCGCTGCGTGATCATCTGTTAAAATGTTCAGAACAAGATACTTTACAGGCCAGGCTGCGTGATCATCTATTAAAATGCTCGAAAAAAGTTACATAACAGGCCAGGCTGCCTGATCCTCTGTTAAAATGTTCGGAACAAGTAACATAACAGGCGGGGCTGAGTGATCATCTGTTAAAATGCACGAAACATGTTACATAACAGGCGGGACTGCGTGATCATCTGTTATAATGCTCGGAAAAAGTTACATAATAGGCCAGGCTGCGTGATCATATGTTAAAATGCTCAGAACAAGTTACATCTAAGCCGGGCTGCATGATCATCTTTTAAAATGTTTGGAAGAAATTACATAACAGGCGGGGCTGCGTGATCAGCTGTTAAAATGCACTTAACAAGTTACCTAACAGGCGGGGCTGAGTGATCATCTGTGAAAATGTTCGGAACAAGTTACATAACAGGCCAGGCTGCGTGATCATCTGTTAAAATGTTCGGAACAAGTTTTATAACAGGCCGGGCTGCGTGATCATCTGTTAAAATGCACGGAACAAGTTACATAAACAGGCGGGGATGCGTGATCATCTGTTAAAATGTTATGAACAAGTTATTTAACAGGCCAGGCTGCGTGATCATCTGTTAAAATGTTCGGAACAAGTTACATAACAGGCGGGGCTGCGTGATAACGGAACAAGTTGCATAAAAGGCGGGGCTGCGTGATCAGCTGTTAAAATGTTCGAAATAAGTTACACAACAGGCTGAGTTTTGTGGTCCTCTTTTAAAATGTTCGGAATAAGTTACACAACAGGCCTGGCTGCGTGATCATCTTTTAAAATGCTCGGAATAAGTTACATAACAGGCCGGGTTGCGTTATCAGCTGTTAAAATATAACGTAACAAGTTACATAACAGGCGGGGCTGCGTGATCATGTGTTAAAATGTTCGAAACAAGTAACATAAAAGACTGGGCAGCGTGATCATCTGTTAAAATGATCGGAATAAGTTACCCACAATATGATCGCGTCTACCCGGCCTGTCTGCTGAGCCAACTCTGTCATCATCGGCTGGGAAGACCCAGAGCAAAAGCCAGCCGATGCTTACCCCATTTCCAAGCAAAACATGATAGTGCGCGCCGGCAAGCCCACCCCCCCCCCCCCCCCCCGCCCGCCTGCCAGCCTGGCAACTCTGACTCCTCTGGTCGGAGAGGACCACGGTTGAACACCAGCCAAAAATTACCCCATTCCCAGGGGAAACATGACCGCGCCCGCCAGCCCGCCACCCGCCTGCCAGCGAGACCCCGGGCGAACACCAGCTGCAGTTTAACGGATCACCCGGACGAATCATGATCATGTCAACCTGGTTTGCCTGCCTCTGACACATTGGCCGGCAAGACCTCGGGCAAAAGCTAGCCAATATTTGTCTGCTTAGGCTTAGAAACTATTGCGAGGCACAGGTGGGCACCCTCGAGCTTTACAACAACAACAACAACAAAGGAGCCGTTGTGGTGTAGTGGATAAACCGCTTGCCTTGTAAACCAGGGGTCGCAGGTTCGATCCCCGGCTTCACCAGTCTGTCGGATGAGACTTTAAGCCGTGACCCCGTCTCCATATGACCTTAGCTGTTGGTGGGACGTTAAACACAAACACAACAACAACAACAATTATCTGAATCTCGCGGATTACCTCCACGGACAAGCCATTGTATAACTATTACATAACCGCCTGATGAGAGGAAATTGCTGTCGGAAATGTTAATTTCACCAAATTTATTTTTATTTTTAAAACCCTAGAAAACTGTGATAGAATATTGACACAAAATGATGTAAATTTCAAATTTTAGCTGTTTCACAGAAAATTGGCGACTGCAGTAAACACTGGCCAGGCTGCACGTGTACATTAAAGCCTGGTCAGAAATTAAACTTGACAGCATGATCAAACGGCTATGTCTGCCTGCTTGGGCAATTACTCCTTCGCAAGACCCTGGGCAAAAGCCACTCAAAGTTTACCGATTTTCCAAGCGAAACATGATCGCGTCCGCTAGCCCGCCCATTTGCCCACCCGACAACTCTGACCCCTCCCGACGGGGAAACCCCGGGCGAACGCCAGCCGAAGTTAACCCAATTACTGGGCGAAACATCGTTGTTTTAAACATTTTAAAACAACCGGGGACATGGTTATACCATGGGTTGTCCACCTGTACGTGGAGATAATCCACGAGCATTAGCGAGTGGATTATCGTACGTACAGGTGGACAAACATGGTATAACTATTTTATACCACCTACATCAGTGTAAACCTTGCACATCACGAGCTATTTCGTGCTAAAGTTGGTAAGGGTGGTATAAGAGTGCGTATCGCAAAAATAGTTTTCTTATTTCCCAACCAAAACATATATGATGTGGGTACTCAAAAGAACCGTCTCAATGAGACGGTTCTTTTGAGCACCCAACCCAAAACATATGTTAAAACTGATGGGTAAGAAAATATTTACAATTTTATGCTCCAAAATTTTGTTTCTCTAACCCTGTGCTAGGCAAGAGTTAAAGTGACGGATCATGCTTTTTTTTTTAAATGAGCCGTTACACGTGATTTCCAACAATGTGGCATTTCGACACGTGTAGACTGAGACTAGCCAGAGCAAAAGCCGGCCGATGTTTATCCTTTTCCCCAGCAAAACATGATAGTGCGGCCGCTCCCGGGAGTTTGAGGAGGAGGGAGAGGTAGGGTAGGAAGAGGGAGATGGAGGGAGGGGAGGGAGATGGAAAGGAAGGGAGGGAGAGAGAGGGGAGGGAGAGGGAGGGAGAGAAAGGCAATAAGAGAGAGAGGGGGATAGGGAGGTAGAGAAAGGCAGAGACAGAGAGGGGAGTAAGAGGGAGAGTTTGAGGGAGGGAGAGGTAGATGGAGAGGAAATGGGAGAGGAAGGCATAGAGATAGGGAGAGAGATGGAGAGAAAGGCAGAGAGAAAGAGGGAGTGAGAGGGAGAGTTTGAGGGAGGGAGAGTTTGAGGGAGGGAGAGGAAGACGGAGAGGAAGGGGAAGAGAGAGGTAGGGAAAAGGGAGGGAGGGGATAGATGTATTAGGAGAGAGGGAGTTGGTTGATGGAGTGAGATGGAGAGGGATGAGAGGGAGGGATGAAGCTGGAGATGGAGGCATGAGGGATGGGGAGGGAGAGGGAGGGATGAAGCTGGAGATGGAGGCATAGGGAGGGGATGGATAGGAAGGTTCGTTCCTGTGACGTTTGGCGAAATTACACGTTGTTGCAAGCAAATTAGCGACTGAGACACTGAGGGACGGACGAGAGAGGGGGAAGGGAGAGGAAGATGGAGAGAGAGGAAGGAAGGGATTGAGAGAGAGAGAGAGAGAGAGAGAGAGAGAGAGAGAGAGAGAGAGGGGGGGGAGAGGGTGAGGGGAGAGAAGGGGGAGTGGAGGGAGAGGAAGGATAGTTCCTGTAAATTTTGTCGAAATTCTACGTTGCAAGCAAAATGTCGACTGAGACACAAAGGGCCAAACGAGAGAGAGGAAGGGGGATTGAGGGGGAGGGAGGGAGAGGAAGAGGGAGGGACGGAGAGGGAAAATGAGATAGAGGAAGAGAGAGGGGTGGGGAGAAGGAGAAAGGGCTGGTAGGGGAGGGAGGGGGAGAGGGAGAGATATAGTGAGATGAGAGACAGAGGGAGAGAGACAGAGGGGAGAGAGACAGAGGGAGAGGAAGAGGAGGAGAGGGAGGGAGTGGGAGAGAGAGAGAGAGGGAGTGGAGAGGAAGAGGAACTGGGAGATGGAAGGGATGGAAGGGGAGGGGAGAGGGAGTGAGAGGGGGAGGGGGAGAGAGACAGAGGGAGAGAGATAGAGAGGTGAGAGACAGAGGGAGAGAAACAGAGGGGAGAGAGAGACAGAGGGAGAGGAAGAGGGAGAGAAATGGGGGAGAGAAAGAGATACAGAAGGAATGAAAGAGAGGGAGTGGAGAGGAAGAGGAACTGGGAGACAGAGGAAGGGAGGAAGGTGGAGCGGGAAAGAGAGGGAGGTGAGGGAGAGAGACAGAGGGAGAGAGATAGAGGGAGTGGAGAGGAAGAGGAACTGGGAGACAGAGGAAGCGATGAAAGGTGGAGGGAGGGGTAGAGGGAGAGATAGAGGGGGAGAGGGAGATAGACAGTGGAGAGAGATAGAGGGGAGAGAGAGAGGGAGTGAAGAGGAACCGGGGGAGCAGAGGAAGTGATGGAGGGGAGGGAGAAAGGGGGAGATGGAGAGACACAGAGGTAGAGAGATAGAGGGGAGAGAGAGATGGAGGGAGAGAGAGAGAGGGAGTGGAGAGGAAGAGGAACCTGGAGACAGAGGAAGAGATGGAAGGGGAGGGAGGGGGAGAGTGAGACAGGGAGAGAGCTAGAGGGAGTGGAGGGGAAGAGGAACCAGGAGACAGAGGAAGGGATGGAAGGGGAGGGAGGGTAGAGGGAGATAGAGGGGGGAGAGGAAGAGAGACAGAGGGAGGGAGAGAGGGGTGGAGAGGAAGAGGAAGGGTGAGAAGGAGGAAGGGATAGAAGGGAGAGAGGGGAGAGAGAGATAGAGGGGGGAGAAGGAGATAGATAGAGGGGGAGAGGGAGAGAGGGAGTGGAGAGGAAGAGGAAGGGGGAGACGGAGGAAGGGATAGAAGGGGAGAGAGGGGGAGAGGTGGAGGAAGGGGGAGAAAGAGAGACAGAGGGAGAGAGATCTAGGGAGTGGAGAGGAAGAGGAACTGGGAGACAGAGGAAGGGATGAAAGGGGAAGGGCGGAGAAAAGAGGGAGTGAGAGACGGGGAGAGGGAAAGAGATTGAGCGAGTGGAGAGGAAAAGGAACTGGAAGACAGAGGAAGGGATGAAAGGGGGAGGGAGGGGGAGAAGGAGAGGGAGACAGACAGGGGAGAGAGAAAGAGGTGAGAGAGAGACGGAGGGAGAGAGAAGGACCTGGAGACAGAGGAAGGGATGGAAGGGAGGGAGGGGGAGAGGGAGAGAGAGAGGGAGATAGGGAGAGAGGTAGAGGGAGTGGAGAGGAAGAGGAACCGGGAGACAGAGAAAGGGATGGAAGGGTAGGGAGGGGTGAGGGAGGGAGTGGGGGTTAGAGGGAGAGAGAAGGGGGAGAAAGAAAGAGGGGTGAGAGACAGAGGGTGGGAGACAGACTGAACTATGAGACGGAGGAAGGGATGGAAGGGGAGGGAGGGGGGAGGGAGTGAGAGGGGAAGAAAGAGAGACAGAGGGAGAGAGATAGAGGGGTGAGAGACAGAGGGAGAGGAACATAGGGGAGAGAGACGGAGGAATCCTCCCCCCCCCCCCTCTCATACTCTCTCCCAGCTTGAGGCTTGTGCCGCTCGCTTCAAGGCTTCAGTTTTCAGTGCCCTCCCCCCCCCCCCCCCATAAACAAACACTGTGATTGTATCGATTCCTGAAACACAGATTGGACCTGGTTGGATCAATAAAGAAGCATGAGATACCCTGGTGACCGCCATATTGTACCACATTTTGGCCCCTGCAGGTTGGCACCCTACAAGGGATGAAAATTTCATTGAAAAAATATTAAAATACAATGTCCGTTTTTCTAAGCCACAACAGTAAACTAAATCAACAAAAGCAGTGAGATGTTTTGTTTGAGATGTCACTCACTGAATTGTAATTACAGCAAATCATGCAAGTTTCATGCTGAAAGCACACCTATAAGGGAAACTTTCTATGAAGTCTATTTTAGTAACGAATATTGAATGGGGAAAACCCCACAGCCCATGCGACATGCAGTTATATTGACTGGGCGGATATGCATCTGTGCCAATCAGAAGATGTTTATTTATAGATTATATAATGCTTATTATTGACCAATCACTTTACAACTTAAATACTGTGCTGAGCTTCCACCCACCTTTTCCGCCAATCACCGTCCACCTGCCCATCCAATCAAATCCTGCCATTAGTCTGGTACCCGGCGTCTATTTGTCTACGAAAAGTAGACGTCAGGCACAACTATAAAATGGTCGCCTACACAGATTGAAAACAAAATGGCTGCTCGCTGTACAAAGCATATGGAGCTCTGACAAAATCCGTGATTGCGATTGACAGAGGCCGGGCAAAATGTAGGCATTCATGCTGATATTTCACCCAACTCATACAGATTTAGAAAATATTCATCTGGATATTTTGCCGTGAGTAGATTTATTCTAAATTTCTGAGAGAAAACTTGGTTTATACCCGTCGTCAAGCAAGCCTGTGGAAAAGCCAAATTCGAGTTCAGATAAAATCCGCCATATAGCGATTGACAGATCCGGATCTGTCAATCCGGCAAAATGTAGGCATTAAGCCGATATTTCAACCAAACTCATACAGATTTAGAAAATATCTATCTTGATATTTTGCCGTGAGTATTTATTCTATTTTTTGCGAGAATATGTACTTGGTTACTCGTTGTCAAAAAGTTGCTGTAGAAAGGTAATTTGAGGTCAGACAAAATCACCATTAGACGCTTAAAGCAGCCCGGCATTCTACCGGCACTACTAAGCCTATATCTGTATATTTCAACCAACTGATACAGATTTCGAAAAAATACATCATTGTATATTATTCCAAATTTCTGAGAGAAAATTTGGCTAACAACAAGCCTAGAGTAGATGGGCAATTTGGGGTCAGAGAAAATCCCAATAATGCACTAACAGGAACCCGGCATTTTATCGGCACTAAGCTGATAGTTCAACCAAATGAATGATACAGATTTAGAAAAAAATGCCGTGAATATTTAATCTAAATTTATGAGCAAACTTGGGGGGGGGGGGGTCTGGCAAAATTCCTCTATTAGCCAGCCTTTAACCCCACTAAGCTAATAGTTCACTATAGATTGATTTAGAAACTATCCACCTTGATAAAATATTGTGAATATTTTAAACTTCTGAGAGAAAACTGAGTCAGGACTGGGCTTCACAATAAAAATATCCACAATATCCTATCAAAAGACATTATTAAACCTAGCTACAATGAGTCGGTTGGCACCGATGATACCCCTGCTTAGAGCAGATAATACGGTTTTGACCGGGGGACTAGGTGCCTTGTAATTAAAACTGAATAGTCGCTGTATGCAGGGCTGTGGAAATACCATGCCTGACTTATCCGACCTGGTCCCATTTCATTCAGGACAAGTTGAAAATTTCTATTTACTTGTCCGTGGACAAGTACAAATGTATTAAGTTAATACAATTCTGTATTTCATATTTTGATTAATTATTACGAGCTCACATCTTGCATTGAAAACAGTGTGGATCCTGATCAGCTGGCCACTTTAGAAGCCAGCTGATCTGGATCTACACTGTTTACAAGAGAAGCCAGCTGATCAGGATCCATTCTGTTTGCAAGAGTTGATATATAATATATCTGGTTCCATACTGTTTTTGAAAGAATAAATTGTTTAAGCACAGTACGGTATAAGCTAATTTGTTCTTTCGGACAAGTAAAATTGTCTATGGACAACTACATTTTGGCTATAATGGCACTGGGTCTGATAGTGACTAAAGCAGACTAGACATAGACCGCAGTAATAATTTAATGTCTCTTAACAGTAATCAGGGCCGTCGTCGGCTTTAAAAAAGTGGTACGGCCATGAAACGTCGTAGGAATTTTCCGAGTGTCGAAGGCACAAGGAGGCCAGACTGGTCCCTCTAGAGGGGGTGTTTGGGGGTCCTCGCCCAAGAAAATTTCTGAATTCAAGATGTCTGTAGAAGCGGTTCAAATGAATTTTGTGGCCATTTTTTCGTGTGAAAACAAGTGGTAGAGTGTTTGACTCGAGACCGAGGGGCCGCGAGTTCAAGCCTCACCGGCCTCACTGCGTTGTGGTCTTTGAGCAATACACATTTATCCTAGCTTAGTACTGGTTCAACCAAGAAAGAACCGTCCCTACATAACTGAAAGATTGCTGATGGGACGTAAAGAATCAAATCAAACAATCAAAAAACAATCATATAGGATGAAGTTAAACTATGTAGGGGAGACCGGGGCTAGCTCGGCTGGTAACTCAGACAAACACCCTGGAATAGGATCAGACTGACAAAAGTTGGGACGCCGGGGTTGGGACTGCTCCTTACCCACGGGGTATCTAAACAGGCTACAAACAATTTGGAGACACAAAGTCCGACCTGGTGCGGTTCTGATTTGTTTGACTATACATAGGCCTACAGCTGCCACCACTGGCATGCGCGGATCCAGGAATTTTTGCCAGAGGGAGGGGGGGGGGGGTCCATGCCTGACTGTCAGAAAACAGCTCTGACAGTTTTTTTTGTTGTTTTTATTAGTCCTCAACTTATTTTACAGTTTTACAGAGGGTGTCCAATGGTCATTTCAAAGAAAACTATAATTTTTGGGTCAAACATTTTCCAGGGGGGGGGGGGGGGGCAACTTTTTCCTGGAGGGGTTCAAATGCTAATTTCTATAGAAACCCATATGTAACTTTGGATTTTCCAGGGGGGGGGAGGGGGTCCTGACCCCCTATCCCGCTCTGGATCCGCACACTACATTGGCTGTCACCCAGGCCCGACAGAATGCAGTTTCGGATATACTTCAATACTTGCGATAATAAGAGTTATCTGTCTTAGTTGTTTTGGCGCCCTTTTCGTGAAAGTCACGTTGTTGTGCAGCTGAATAAAACTTCTGTTTTCACCAGGTCTAGCGCTCAGCATGGAGATCGACCTTGATCTCATCAACCTGGGAATGGGGAAAGAAGAAGAACCAGACCAGTCAGCGCAAACAACGTCAACTGTAGTGAGAAATTAATGAAGAGACGGAGCCCCTGCCAGAGCCCGTCATGCCACCGTCTGGTAAGATTGTCTTAAATTTCAAGCACTAGTTGCCTGCCAAACAGGGCAAACTCAGATCATACTGCTTTTTCAACTGAGTGTGAAGTTTTCTTCAGCCTAATCGGAATCTGGACAGTTCACTGACAAGACAGTTCACCGACAAACATTTTGAAGAAAGTTCACTGACGGAATTGAAGACCATTCATTGACAACTTTTACATTGTATTTTATTGAAGCCAGCTGATCTGGATCTGCTTTGTTTACACATTCTAAAATAAATAAATCTGGGCTGAGCCAGACCTGGCCTAGAGGTTATAAAACTTTAGTTCGTTCTCAAACTTGACTGGAGTTAATTCATATTCAAATAATAATAATGAAAAGACGTAGCCACCGTGTGGTAAAGTATACGAAAACTGTTCTTAAACTTCAAACACTAGTTGCCTGCCACTAGTTGCCTGGACTTACATCTTTTCTGTTCTCTGTATGCATAAGGCTTCATCCATGTTTTATAAGGTTTCACCCCTGTATGTAGTGTATAAGGTTTCACACTTGTATGTACAACCTATTTTCGACTGCTGCCCAATTTCGACCACCTATTACTTTGCTTCACAAAAATTTTAAAAGTCTGAATTTTGCAACTGTAGTGGTATCATTGTTTACAAGAGGGATAGGCAAGATCAGTAGCAGTTTACTTACAGCTTTGGTAGTTAAGTGTTAACCATTAATAAACATTGTATTAGAGGACCCTGTTTTCTTTAACTTTTTCTCATTACCATATTACCTGCTTGTTTTCATGGCTACAGTTTCTAAATGTTTGATACAAAATTCATATTTTATACATCTGCATGATGAACTGTGTTGTCTTTGACCATTGTTGCCAATTAATATTGTGCCAGGATATAAAGTTTCATTTCTGTATGCATATGGTTTGACTTGGTTTTACCCTTGTATGTACATGTATATAAGGAAGGTTTCACCCCCCTCCTTTATGTATAAGGTTTCGCCCTTGTATGTATATTATAAGGTTTCACTCCTGAAAGTATAAGGTTTCACCTCTGTATGTTTAAGGTTTTACCCATGCTCCCAAGGGGAGCATTCTGCAATCCTTTCGACCTTCATTAAGCTACATGTACCATTTGTTATTAAGATCTTTGTTTTGCCTTTTTTGAGTGGCTGCTTAAAACAGGTTTTACTGTATTGAAAACCTACATGTACTTCCTGTTTTATGGAGTTTGTAGACTCGCTGTAAGATGAATATGCTTATTAAAGTGAGATTTTTTCACAACTAAAAAGGATGGGCCTTGGAAACTGATGGGCCATATTATGAAATCATGGGACAATGACCCGGGCCCACCATAAATCTGAAGGCCTGTGACAGGCCTAACATGTAATAATTGTACATGTACATGTTCTTGTGGGGAATTTTTACACTGCATTTCTTTGCTTACTAGTGTCGTCTGCTGGTAACCTTTGTAAACAGTTTGGACCCAGATCAGGCCTGACAAAATGTCGGGCCTGATCTGGATCCAAACTGTTTGACACTCTGATGGTATTCCTGAAAGAATTTTTCAAAAAAGTTTATTTTGAAAAAAAATCAGCAGACGATAAAAAACATGAAAAATTACCCAGCATATAAAGAGTTAAATATTCCGGTTGCAGGTATTAAAGATGGGAAATTCCAACAGCAAGGACAGTAGCAGCACAAAACAGACGGTGAAGTCGCTGAATGTTACCGCATCTTGTAAGATCCTAGACATAGGTGGGGTGGTGATGCCGACAGCGGTCAGCAAGTCAAAGTGTGTTGAGTGTAAGACTAGTATGGGCTCAACAGATCATTATAAAACACATTTGAGTATTGAATGAATGCATTTGAACCAAAGCATGAAGTGGAAAATATGTATGAGCCGTGACATGACATGAATAGACTCAGATGAGCCTGTACAGCCTCCTTTTAAGCTTAGAAACTCCAAATGATGTTCTGTCAGCAGCCTAATATTCATAGAATATTCAAGCAAAGGCTCTGATCAGACTAGGCGTATGCACAGGATGGTCTGGGCCTTTGCTGGTCTCACATACCACATTGTTGTAAATCTCATGTGCAGGCTCATATTGTAGGTACTAAAACAGACCTGCTACAGTACTTCACAAGGCTCTCTGCTGTCATCAGAAAAATCAAAAGGTACGAGTATACTTTTGTGGCTTCAGGGTTAACTGTTTAACCTACTACTACTAGTGTCGTCTGCTGATAACTTTTGCAAACAGTTTGGACCCAGACCAGGCCCGACGAAAAGTCGGGCCTGATCAGGATCCAAACTGTACAACGCTAATATTCTGGAAAGAATTTTTCTTGATTTTGAAAAAAATAAGCACACATAAAAGCATGAAAAATTACCCCGTATGCAAATAGATAAAAATAATTTTTTAGAACATATTCATTTTTATAACGATTAGTATGCTCATAGCAGATAAGGATTGTTTGTGCACCTAAAATTTGATTTATTTCCTTACCTATCAATTTTAACATGTGTTTTGGTTGCTCAAAAGAACCGTCTCATTGAGACAGTTCTTTTGAGTACCCACAACATATGTTTTGGTTGAGAAATAAGAAAAATGATTTTCAAATACCTTATCTTATCTGGAGGCCTGCAAGCAGCTTAGCTGTATATTTTAATGTACTACACTCCTCCCCATTTTTGTGCACCTGCTTCATCAGCACAAGCCATATATGTTGTAACGGTGCTGGGCTTTGATAATTTGCTTCCCTGGACTCTCAAATCGGCAACCATGCCTGTTTTGAAACCACATATTTCGACCCCGTTTCACCAGGTTTTTGAGACGTTAATCGCGGTGTCATCGCTTATTCACGGCTCAGTTGGAGATATTTACCTGTATTTCATCGGTTCCCATATGAATTGTATCACAAAAGCTTCATTTCTAGCCGTATTTTCCATTCATTTGGGTGATTTCTTCGGCCGCGGCTTCTTTCATTTTTGTAAACATGCGGATTACTTTGGTTTTAACCGTATAGTATTCGCATGTTTCCGAATCGGATTGAATCGCACCCAAATGTCGATACCTCGGATGTTCGATTAATGACGTCATTTAAATTCGATCACATGACTCGCTGGTGCATGCGCAGTTTACTATAAAAGACAAGCGTGCTACTCAACCGTGTCAATGACTTTGTTGACAGACTGGAGCAGACGTTCTTGTTCTAGATAAAAAGCGGACTTCAAATCTTTTAAACCTCAGTATATTATTACAGTTGTGAACAGATGCCACCCAGGAGAAATCTTGGTCCTGATAAGGTGATTAATTCATATTTGCTATTTTGAGAAATAAAGTTCATTCAGCCTTGGGTGGTGCCTGTTCTGATGTAAACAACTTAGTCGTCTGTGTGTTTACAACTGTCTGGGTGAATTTCATAACCCTGGTGAAGCTGGCCCAACTTCCAAACTTTGTTATTTACACAATCTAGCGTATTTGTACATTATTTCTTTGATTTTTGATTCAGGAAACCCACCACAAATTATTTCTCTCTGTCTTCTATAGACTTGTAATTAGACATATAAACTGTTTCCCTTGTCTGAACGCCCTGTTAGTTTGGTGGAAGCATTGACTGTAAATGCTGTCCTTCATCTTCTCAAGTTTGGGTGATATATTTAAGTTTGGATGCATATAGAGATTTGGGTGCATATTGAAATTTGGGTGCACTTCAGATTTGGGTGCATATTGAAATTTGGGTGCGCTTCAGATTTGGGTGTTATTTAGATTTGGGTGCACATTCTAATTTGAGTGTAATCTTCATATTTGGGTAGCTCTTGTATGACAGTTGGAATATTAATCCAAATATACCTGAGTTTACTTTATAAAGCTAAAATAGATTTGGTTTTAAAGAGAACTTTGTCTTAAAAGATAACTCAATCTTTTAAGACCACTTTCACTTAGAGAACCAATCAATCTACTGTATAACCGTTCATTTCTCTATATGTAACCACTTATTTAATATATAAATTTAATAGATAACTGCATAAGGTTTCAACCTTGCATGTATAAGGTTTATCCCTTGCATGTATAAGGTTTATCCCTTGCCTGTATAAGGTTTATCCCTTGCATGTATAAGGTTTATCCCTTGCATGTATAAGGTTTATCCCTTGCATGTATAAGGTTTATCCCTTGCATGTATAAGGTTTCAACCTTGCATGTATAAGGTTTATTCCTTGTCTGTATAAGGTTTATCCCTTGCATGTATAAGGTTTATCCCTTGCATGTATAAAGTTTATCCCTTGCTTGTATAGGGTTTCACCCTAGCATGCATTTGCATATTTTATTGTAATTAAGGGTTACCTCAGTACAATATTGTGTCACATTTTTACATGTCTGATAGTGCCTTAGGATATAGGTAAATGTTTTGAATTGAGAATTTAATAAATTAAGAAACTTAAATAATCTCTTCATTTCAAGCCCCTGTACACTAACATTGCTATCGACCCAGGTGAACCCACAATCACAGACCATTGTAACACAGCCTAAAACCCTGACTTGCACGTTTACCTGGCCTGGCGGTCCCGTTACAATATTAATAATAGGTATGCAAGTTTCCATCCATTCTTCCATCTATTCATCCATCTGGTTGGTTAGTTTGTCATTGAAACGGTTCTTTTGAGTACCCACAACATATGTTTTGGTTGAGAAATAAGAAAAATGATTTTCAAATACGCTCTCTTATCTGGAGGCCTGCAAGCAGCTGAGCTGTATATTTTTATGTACTACACGACAACGTTTTTAGCTAATGAGGAGTGTGAGGGTCCACATGCCACTACAAGCGAATGGCCTTTCGCTTGTGTGTCAATTATGGCCAAACATTGAATGATGACTTGGTAGTTTTGTAAGTTTTCTGGTATTTGGAAGAGTTTTGTAAAAATCCCTAAATTTTTGCGATATTTCAAGTGGGGTCCAGACCCCCTGCCCCCACCCACTCTCTTGATCTCCGCATATGTTGGCCAGCTGTCTTTACAGGTTGCAAAGTATTTTATCATATGACGTCGCGTCTGGGAGTGAAATAACGCCATGCAATAAAATCTGTAAACCACTAGTGGTTTATAGATTTACGGGAAAAGTTATGACGTCCATAATGACAAAATTAAAACGTTTTAACGCCAAAAAAGATTTCAAAGTATTTGTCATATGATAAATAGAATCTAACATTCGTGCGCCTGTATTATTGAATTTATTAAACTCGTTGCGAAAAAGAGATAAAATGCTCGGCAAGCCTCGCATTTTATCTCTTTTGCCCAACTCGTTTAATAAATTCAATAAAACATGAGCACTCATGTAAGATCCTCTATGTATTTTGTTTCTATTTAAAGCTAATCCATGTGAACCCAACCCATGCTGGAATGGAGGATCATGTACAAAAATAGATATTATTAGCTATGAGTGTTGCTGTACTGAGGATTATTATGTTGAACATTGTGAGAAAAGAAGGCCTCCTCCTCGACCCACTGGTCTATATGACGGTTAGTGTTTCCATATTGTGCAGTGTATCTCTTGGTAAATAAATATTTTGCCCTAAAATTTGGATATTTTCTTATACAGTTCTTTTGGGTACTAAAAAGATTCGTATTATTGAGACAGTTCTTTTCTGTACTCACAACATATAATTTGGTTAGTGTAAAGGTATAAAACATACAAATTTGGATTTTAAGTTGATAAAGTAATTAGTTATCAGCTTATTGAGCTTATCTCCCTAAACAAAAGTCTATACATATCTTTGAGTTTAATTATCAATCGTATTAATTCAGATTGACAAAAGTGTATAAAATGAGAGATAATATATTAAAGATAATTACAATGTTATCTAATGACATTGCTAAGGAGACCTAAAAAGAGCTCCTCCCTTAGCTCCACTATGGAAGACTATAAGAATCTATCATGAGTGAGGGAAGGATAGAAAATCCGTCCCGAGGATTGCCATTTGGCATTACAAGGCTTGCCGAGTGATGACAAATGGTGATCCCAAGGACGGTTTTTCCAATCTTACCCTCACACAAATAATGGATTCTTTTTCTTGCTCACCCCTGTTTTTTACTTTAGTTTATAAAAAAGCTTATACAAGTCCCTTTATATGCTAAGATGCAATTTCACAGGATGACGTTACTAGACGTCCTAGGTAAGATAGCATGGGTAAGATAAGATTTTCTATCCCAAGGTAAAATCTTATCCGGTGTGCAAGAACATTTCTTATTCAAACATATCATGATATTGTATTCTATTATAAATTTGGGGTAGGTGTATAAAACGACTCTTTCTGAAAAACTGCTTCCACAAGGACCTTGGACAATCTCCTATTCAATCTGCCCAAATTTTGACAGCCTGTCGCTAGGATAATATATATTTGACAACTATATTTTGGTGCTTAAATAAAACCCTGACATTTAGTGTACCTAGAAAAATAGAAATATTTTAAATTAACCCATTTTTAAAAAAAAAAAAATGACCGACAGTTTTCAGATTCAACTAGACAATTTAACCATTCTGAAGGCAATAGTGTTATATGACAGTGTTGTATCGTGATAAAAGTCACTCAGGTGTAGATAAACACATATTTTCAGCGTAAAATTGCTAATATTTTCTTACCCATCAATTTTAACATATGTTTTGGGTGCTCAAAAGAACCGTCACATTGAGACGGTTCTTTTGAGTACCCACATAATATGTTTTGGTTGAGAAAGAAGAACATTCAATTTTCGTTACACACTCTTAACTAAAGTAATGAAGTCAGACTGGCTTTAACTTGGGTGTACTTTTTTGAGTGCAATGTGCATTAATTAGGGAGAATAAGGTTTCTAGGAAACCTAAAATACTTAAAGTTATGTGTTGACCACCTTTAAAGCATATGGCAATATGGTAGATGTACTCAATATCTAACACTTGTTGCCGGCCACAAAGGCCTACACAGACATCTTAGTATTTTTGGTTTTCAGTGTACTGATATAGTAACTTGTTATTTCTGTTATATCTTAAAATCTATTCTAATTTCTATTGTTGTTATTATTATTATTTATGTTGTTATATATGCAACTACTGTTAAATTTTGACCTTAGACTGATCAAAGATTGGATGAGTTTACTCACAATCATGTGACAGGTTACATAGATAGTAACAGTTTGGCTCTAGACATATACATCTGCTGTTTACACTATCAACGTTCAACTGCAAAGAAAACACTATTATTTCATCCAATTTCCATATCTCCTGCTACACCATTGGACTCGTCTAGCCTTTGATCCATCTAAGGGCAAAATTAACCATTATCATTATTATTACTGTTATTATTAGTATTAATCATGTTGTTGTGATAGTTATTGTTATCGTATGAGCCTCAACATGACCAAACCTGTCTCCAGGGTTTCTGACAAAGATTCAACACAGTCTTCTCAGCTGCAGAGACTAGCTACAACAGTGAAATTTTGCTTGCAGCCAGTTTTGATATGATACTTTCCAATAAGCGTCTAAAAATGGCGCTGATTAGACTGTAAGGATGCACAGGCCGGACAGCGCATTTGTTGTTCCCGAACCCTGACAACAGGTTTCCTCACGCCGTGGCCTATTTAGTGGTAGCTAATTCTGTGATTGTTCTTTGTTGATTTATGTTTATATTTGAGTCATGTCGGGAGTAAACTTAGTTTGGTTGTATGCAAATAGTAAATATGCAGATGGGCCTGCACATCTGCTCAATTCTGATCAGGTGCATTAAACTTTTTATCCTTAAAGCACGTGTAAACATGCATCTGACAATGTTGTCTCCTTTGGTCAGCTGTTACATATAACGTAAGAATACAGTCAAACAGTGTGGACCCAGATCAGACTGCTCCAACAGGAGTAGTCTGATCTGGGTCTTCACTGTTTGTCTCAGAGGCTTCTGAAACTGTTATCTGTTGGCAAATCAGACGACTTTTTGTTATCGTTGATTTAAGAGGTTACCTTTATAAGTGTCGTTTGCATGGGACATTTGCGAACAGCACATACCCAGATCAGTCATAACAACATGTTGTGTCTGACCATGGTCTTCACTGGTTGCTCTGTGATTCCATAAATAGAAAGATCACAACAACCCTTGAATTGAAAATGGCCTCATCCCATGAATAGAATGCCATGACAGCGGCTTAAATAATATTTTCCAATGCTCCATGCATATTTTCATGATTTAAGTGTGTCTGTGAAGCTGCATGGGCTGGTTTGTGCATGACTAGGTTAGGTTTACTTTTAATAAGGCTTATTGTGTGGTTATGGTAATTATTATCGGCCTGGCACTATATCTGCAACAGTCATGTTAGTCACTTAAGCAGGTGATCAATACAGAAAAATGTGATATATTTCTTAACCTTCAGTTAAAACATGTGTTTTGGGTGCTCAAAAGAAACGTCTCCTTGAGACGGTTCTTTTGAGTACCCACAACATGTTTTGGTTGAGAAGTATGCTGATTCACATAAATGTCTGGCTAAGCATGCAAGTAGGTTCATAAACTGACCAAGGAGTGATGCCACTTTTTTCCTCAAAAAATAAAGGGAGCAGCACACAAGTCATAATTCAAATAGACACATACTGTAGATAATTAGGGTTTTAGAGGTCTGAACTTTAGAATAAAACTTCGTCTTCCATTCAGAAGCAAAGGCTCTTGAGAGAATACACATACAAAGGCTGTCCCAGTAGATCATGGACTTGGCTTATGGCTTAGTGTATAAAAATAACTTATGTACAAGCTCCCAATTTTCAAAAACTCATTTGAGCGTGTCTTGTTCGATGATGTGATAAGTACCCAAATCTTGTGTGCCTCCCAAATGTCTTGAATAGCACCCTAATAGCATTGCTGATATGCAGACCATCTGTCCTTAACGAAATATTATAGGTCATAGAGTGCCAGGCTGTGTTTAAGTATTATGTACATGTATTAATGTTAGAATTGTTGTATTTTGAAATCACTGTTATGTATTTTTGTAACATGTAGAAGCATGTCTCGACGAATCCTGTCTTATATATCCAGACCCAATGCAAGCATTTGGTCCAGTAGACGATTCCACAGCAAGAATGTATCTTATAATAATTACTTAAAATAATTTGTAAACAAAATACCACACACCCAATCAGGGTTCAGTCTTTTTACTTGCATATACTGGCCTGATGAATATATTCATTGACGATCATGTGTCACATTGGTATTTTCTTGTATTTAAATGATGTCTATCAAGTGTTTTGTGTTACACTTGTATAGGCTTAGCTAGCATTACGTGGTTACACACGTGCATAATAAAAGTGTACACGTTCAAGGGAAAACAGGTAAAGTAGCAATAGCATTTTTCAATATCTTAAAGGACTGCTCTGACTCTCAGAGGGGTGACATTTCTTTCCTTTAAGAGAAGTTTCCATTTTTTAAAGTAATGTAATTGACAATAATTACTGCAAATTTCAGTAGTCTCTTTTTGATTTGCGTAGCTGCTTCAGGGTTCTGGCTATGCTATTGATTTGACAGAAAACCACCAGTTTGCACATACTAATTTTCTGTCTGATGATTACAAAACGTGTTGACTTTTTGTCTTGAATTTCACAGCACATGTGCACAATTTTGTTTGCGCAAGTTCAGTCATAACTAATCACAAGACAGGAATCACCCTGACTTGCCTCTTTTTGAGCCACATTGAGGAAGAACAACGAATACCAGGGGGCACCAGAAATCGTCCCTTATGATACAGTTCATTTATACCAGGGCCCATTCCTAGGGACCTCAAAGAAAGCGGTTTAAACAATATATGCCTAGTGTCCTTTTTGTGGGACAAAGGCACACAGTACATACCCAGATCAGGGTCATCACTGTTTGCTTACAGAATATTCTATATGAAATTGAATAAAAAGATACCAGCTATAAACAACCCTTAAAACAAAAATGGACTGGTCTAATTGGTAAGAGTTGGAAATTTCATTAAGATAAAATAGATTAAAGGGACTGCATTGTATTATTCTTCTCATTGTGGTTTAAACTTTTTGTGGGCTGAAACTTGGTTATATATATTATTTGAAACAAAAAAAATGAACATCATATTTTTTTTCATCATGTTTTTTTTATCATTACTGTACATAAGAGGAATATTTCTATTTATGTTGTAGTCTATTTTTGTGGGGCTTGTGTAATGTTAAAATCTTTAGAAAATGGCAGGATTGTGCAATTAGTTTTCTTTATCATTAAATCTTATTTTATCATTGATTTGGTTTTTGTCTTTTCTTAAATGTCCTGCTGTTGTATGTAGACACACAGAGGTAGCATACATTGTATTCATCTACACAAAAATGTTTAAACATGAAAATACTGAGTTATGCAATTCAAAAATGACTATGAATTTGGCAGCCTTTCAATCATTAGCAAAGACACTGTCTTTTTATAGTAATTGCTATTCGCCTACACAATATTAGGACCCTTCAGAAGTATGTCGAAACAAGCATTTACCATAAATTGACTGTGCAGTAATGACAGAATTGTTCCATTTGGTTTACATACAATGTTTCAGCGCTCATTTAAAATGTATTTGGAATATTGACTTCTGTTTGTCTGAGGGAATAAAAAAGGGATATATCAATTTTAGTTGTATCTTTATTATTGAATTGCCTTATTTAATATTGTAGGGTTATAGCACTGATCTCTGTGAATATTGTCCCGACTCGTGATATTGAAGGATGATAGCTTTTGAGTGTTTGTTGATATGCCGACAGTATTTGCTGATATCAATGCCATAACACTTTTAGTTGGTTAAAATCTTGGTGAGCATGACCAGGGACTGCCACAATCACAGACTGCAGACCAACTCAGCATCATAATCAAGAGACACAGAATACAGTCAGCCACATCACAATTAACCATTTATTTCATAGAAAAACCTTTTAATGCTTTTGAAAACAGAGCGGAGCCAGATCAGGCAGCTCTTGTAAGAGCTGCCTGATCAGGGTCTACTCTGTTTGCTTGTGAAATATGATATATTTAATCCTACACATGTGGACCTGACAAGTAATTTCTTTGTTCTATTAACCAACATGAATGTTTCTTCAAATTATCTGAATTATTCAAAGTGGACGGAACCTAGCATGAATATTCATGAAGGAAAGGGTTAAAGTAAAGAACAAAGTCCTGTCTGTCTTTGTAAGATGATTGTTAAACTAGAAAGGACACATACAATTACACTGAAAACAAGGACCCAGTACAAAACTCCTGCATACAATGGTAGTAACAATAAACAATGATATAACAACAGCATAATTACCCCTTTTGAACAGACAGTAGCGTCACTGCGTTGTGGTCTTTGAGCAAGACACATTTATCCTAGCTTAGTACTGGTTCAACGCAGGAAGACCCGTCCCTGTTTAACAAAGATTGTTTATGGGACGTTAAGAATCAAATCAAACAAACAAAACAATGAAAACAAGTACACAACACAAAACACCTGCATACACTGGGAGTATCAACGGTCAATGATAGAATATCAGCATAACCGCCCCTTTAGAACGGACAGTAGCATATGCCACATAAGGTTTTAAATGCATTTTACCTGCGAAACATTCTCACTTGATCCTGCTGTTGTTGATGCGGGCCTCAAACGAGACAAAATATTGAGCATGATCAGGAAATACCACAATCATAACTGCTATAAATATCCCATAAGGTTAAAATCAAGGAATATCTTATTTTTTCTGTGATTAAGATTGTATGAGCAATTGAAACGAGTTTTATAATCTTGAGGTTACAAAGCTTTTTCCATGCTCAACTCAGCTGAGTATAAAATAAATATGATCAAAATATACTAGATGGCTCAAGACTTATGGCAATTTTTACAAACTGCCACAGGCAGATGGACTCCCTCAGTGACTTTACCGCATACCTGTGGGTCATACAATCAGTAAAAAAACAGTTGTGAATTTATTGGCTGTACGACTATGCCATCTCTTTCAATTATGTTGTCTGTGGGTTGGGCGAGACCACCATCAAAGTAAATCTTAGCAACATCGCCCGCTCAACATACAACCTCTGGCCACCATCGTCCCACCAGCTAACGCCATTTATACCACCTTTACCAACTTTAGCATGGAGTAACACTTGATGTGCAAGGTCTACACTGATGTAGGTGGCATACAATAGTTATACCATTTTTGTCCACCAGTACGTAAGATAATCCACTCGCTAAAGCTCGTGGATTATCTCCACGTACAGGCGGACAACCCATTTTATAATTATTACTTAAATGCCCACTTTAAGGTGTCTTCTGGAAATGGTATCAATCTGCAATTTCATCATAGCAAATTACGACTGTCACAATCACAGACTGCAGACCATCTCACAGCATCATAAACAAGAGACACAGAACACAGTCAGTCACAGCATAATTAACCATTTATTTCAAAGAAACACCTTTTAACGCTTTTGCAAACAGAGCAGACCCAGATAGGGCAGCTCTTGTAAGAGCTGCCTGATCAGGGTCTTCTCTGCTTGCTTATGAAATATGATATATTTGATCCTACACAAGTGGGCCTGACAAGTTATTTCTTTGTTCTATTTATCAACATGAAAGTTTCTTCAGCTCATTTGAATTATTCAAAGTGGATGGAGCCTAGCATTAATATTCATGAAGGAAAGGGTTAAAGTAAAGAACAAAGCCCTTTCTGGCTTTGTAAGATGATTGCTTAACTAGAAAGGACACATACAATTACACTGAAAATAAGGACTTAAAACGAAACTCTGCATACATTGGTAGTAACAACAAACAATGATATAACAACAGCATAATCACCCCTTTAGAACGGTCAGTAGCATATACCACATAAGGTTTTAAATGCATTTTACCTGCCAAACATTCTCCCTTGATTCTGCTGTTGTTAATGCGGGCCTCAAACGAGACAAAATAGTGAGTATGATCAGGAAATATCACAATCATAAACTGCTGACAAACCCATGGCACCGCGAGGAAGAGCCACACAACAATCACGAGACACCAGCAAGACAAACCAAGCAAAGCAACCAGCTCTCTCTTTCCCATCAAGATGATTGCAAAACTAGAATGGACATAAAGTAACGTGCAACTAAACATAGATTGATTACAGACTCCCACAATGGGATTAACAATAAACAAGGAATCGACAACAACAGAACCACCACCTTAGAACTGACAGCAGCCTCTAGCCACAGGGGGCTTAAATGTATTTTACTGGTACCACATATTTACCCTAGATTCTGCCAATGTTGAAGAACAAGAAATGATCAGCTCACACGAAGGCCTTGGGGCTATCAAAGTTTTTTTCGTGCTAAATTCAAATCAAATTAGCATGAACTTTGTCATGCACTTTAATTTTAAAATGTTGGCATTTTAACATTTATCAGCAAGATAAATAACCCATAGAGTTAAAATCAAGAAATGTCTTATATTTTCTGTGTTTAAGATTTTGTAAGCAATTGAAATTTCTTTCTCAGTTGAGCTGAGCATGAAAATGAGTTTTATAATCTCAAGGCTAGGCCATAAGGTTATACAACTTTTTTCCATGCTCAAGTAGCTGATCACAAAAATTATCCTGCTCCTAAATATTAAAATGCCAACAATTGTTGGCATTTTAAAATTTATTAGCATGACAAATACAACATCTGATAGTTTGAAAGCAAGAAAAGTCAATATTTTCAGCATTTTGTCGTTAAGAGATGTTGAAATTTCATGCTCCATTGAGTTGAGCATGAGAAAAGTTTTATAATCTGAGGGCCATTACTAAACGTACAATTCCAACACACAAGGGCACCAAGAACAAAAAGAGCAAGAAGAGAATCGTCGACCTTAAAAAGATAACAGCCATTGGCACCCATGGCTTAAGTATATAACAGAGCACATGAGATGTAGGTACTTATTACATACGTCAGTAGCAAAGACTCAGAGGTCCCTGCACGAATAAGAGAGTACAAGTATGACAAGGAAATGCTTCAATCACTACGGGTTTATGTAAACGAAATGTTTGAGAGTAAAATTGTAAATATTTTCTCACACATCAGTTTAAACATATATTTTCGCTGCTTTATAAACGAACCATTGGGTGCGTAAAAGAACCGTCTCGTTAAGATGGTTCTTTTGATCACCCACAACATAAATTTCGGTTGAGAAATAAGAAAATTAAATGTTGATTTTTGTAGGGCTTCATACTTGGAATGACAAGCCTGCATTCACAGAGCACATATCAATTGATGAAATTGCAATGAATAGAAACTAACAAAGTAGCAACAGATATAAATAATAATATTAGACCCCCCACCTCGCCCTCCCGCCTCAAAAGGACACCAGTCAAAGCCACTCAGGGCTTAACTAAGTAGTAGTTGTTAATGCTGTTGTTGTAATTTTGCTGTTAGTGGTTGTTGTTGGTACTGTTGTTGTTGTTTTTGCATTAAATATGGTTGTAATTGCTGTAAAAATTACAATTGTTGTTTTGTTGTTGTTGTGTTGTTGCTGTTTTGATGCTGTTCTTGTTGTTGTTGTACTAAAAGCTACTGTAGTAGGTGTTTTGTAGTAACTATTGTTGTTGATGTTAATGCTGTTGCTTTGCTGTTGTTGTTGTTTTGTTGTAAGTAATAGTAGTTGTTGTTGTTTATGTTGTTTTTTGCTACTGCGGATGCTGTTGAAAATACAGTAATTGTTGTTGTTGTTGTTGTTTTTTGTCGTTGTTGTATGTTGTTGTTGTTAGCTACATTGTTGCTGTTGTTGTTGTAGTAGTAACTGCAGCTGTTGTTGCTGTAGTAGCTATAGTTGTTGTTCTTGTAATTACTATAGCTGTTGGTGTGCTAGAAACTTAGGTTGCAGGTTTTGTTATAGTATTTATAGTTCTTGTTGATGTTGTTAATGTTTTTGTTGCTGTTGTTGTTATTTTTGTTGTTGTTGTTGTTTTTTGTGTTAATGATATTGCTTGTATCAGCTACTGTGTTATTCTTGTTTCTGTTGTTGTTTTTGTTGATAACGCTGTTTTTGTTGTTGTAACTGCAGTTGTTGTTGCTGTAGTAATAATAATTTTTGCTGATGTTGTAAAAACAACAGGCTATGTGTAGGTGTTTTGGTAGCCAAACGTGTAGATGTAGTTGTTGTTGTTGTTGTTTTGTTGCTGTTTTGTTGTAACTCGACTTTAGTTGTTGTTATTAATGTTATTGTTGTTATTTTGCTGTTGTTATTTTGTTTTTGGTAGTGTCCTTGTTGATTTTGATATTGTTGTGTTGTTGTTGCCAGTAGAAGTAGTTGTTGTTTGTGTTTTTTTGTAATGTAACTATAAATGTAGTAATTTATGCAGTGAATATGGTTATTATTGCTGTAATAACAACAGTGTTCTTGTTGTTGTTGTTGTTGTTGTTGTTGTTGTTGTTGTTGTTGTTGTTGTAAGTAGTAGTAGTAGTTTGATCAGTAAATATGGTTGTAATTGCTGTAATAACTGCATTGTTGTTGTTGTTTTGCTGCTGTTGTTCTTGTACTTGAAATTACAGTTGTAGATGTTGTTGTTGTTGTTGTTGTTGTACTAGAAATTACAGTTGTAGATGATGTTGTTTTTGTTGTTGTTGTAAGTAGTAGTAGTAGTAGTTTGAGCAGTAAATATGGTTGTAATTGCTGTAATAACTACATTGTTGTTGTTTTGCTGCTGTTGTTCTTGTACTTGAAATTACAGTTGTAGATGTTGTTGTTGTTGTTGTTGTAATAGAAATTACAGTTGTAGATGTTGTAGTGACCATTGTTGTTGTTGTTGTTTATTTGTTGTTGTTGTTGTTGCTGTTCTAGAAAGAACAGTAGTAGGTGTTGCAGTAGTAACTATTGTTGTTGTTGTTTCGATGTCATTTTTTTGTTGTATGCTGTAACTATAGTTGTTTTGTTGTTTGTGTTGTTTTTGTAAGTAGTAGTAGTTGATGTTGGTGATGTTGTTATGACTATAAATTAAGTCTTTTTTGCAGTAAATATGGTTGTAATTGTTGAAGTAACTACAGTTGTTATTTTGTTTCTGTTGATCTGTTGTTGATTATGTTGTTAATGTTTTGCTGTTGTTATTGTTGTTGTTTTGTTGTAAAAGTATTTGTTGTTGTTAATGCTGTTGTTGTAATTTTGTTGTTAGTGGTAGTTGTTGTTGTTGGTATTGTTGTTTTTGCATTAAATATGGTCGTAATTGCTGTAAAAGCTACAATTGTTGTTGTTTTTTTGTTGTTGTTGTTATTTTGTAGCTGTTTTGATGTTGTTCTTGTTGTTGTTGTACTAGAAGCTACTGTAGTAGGTGTTTTTGTAGTTACTATTTTTGTTGATTTTAATACTGTTGCTTTGCTGTTGGTGTTGTTGTTTTGTTGTAAGTAATAGTAGTTGTTGTTGTTGGTATTGTTGTTGTTTTTTTGCAGTAGATATGATTGTAATTGCTGTAAAAACTATAATAAGTGTTGCTGTTGTTGTTATGTTGTTTATGTTGTTGTTAATATTGTCGTTTTGTTGTTGTTTTGTTGTATGTAGTAGTTGCTGTTTTTGGTATTATTGTTTTTGTTTTTGCAGTAATATGGTTGTAATTGCTTTAAAAACGAAAATTGTTGTTGTTGTTGTTGTTGTTGTTGTTGTAATAGAAACTACTGTAGTTTGTGTTGTTGAAGCAACTATTGTTGCTGTTGTTGTTGTTGTAAAAGCTGTTTTTTGCTGTTGTTGTTGTTTTGTTTTAAGTAGTAGTTGTTGTTGTTGATTGTATTGTTGTTGTTAGTTTTGAAGTCAGTATGCTTAGAATTGCTGTGAAATCTACAATTGAAGTTATTGTTTCGATGTTGTTGTTTTTTTGTTGTTGTTGTACTAGAAACTACATAAATAGGTGTTGTTGTAGTAACTATTGGTGCTGTAGTTTTTGTTGTTGTTGTTGTTAATGCTGTTGTTGTTGTTGTTTTTGTAGTATATATGGTTGTTATTGCTGTAAAAACTACAATTGCTGTTGTTGTTTTTCTATTGTTGTTGTTTTGTTAATGTTGTTGTTTTGCAGCTGCTGTTGTTGCTATTGCTGTACTAGAAACAACAGTGGTTGGTTTTGTTGTAATAACTATTGTTGTTGTTTCGCTGTTGCTGTTGATTGTAAGATTTTATTGTTGTGATTGTTGTTATAATTGTTGTTGTTGTTGTTGTTGTTGTTGTTAGTAGTAGTAGTTTTATGGGTGTTGTTGTGTTGTAGTAGTTTTTATTGGTTTTTTTATTAACTACAGTTATTGTTGTTGTTGTTGCTGCTGTTGTTGTTGTTAAGCTGTACTTGTTTATGTACTAGAAACTTCAGTTTTAGATGCTGTAGTAACCATTGCTGTTGTTGTTTTCTTGTTGTTTCATTGTTGTCGCTGTTCTAGAAACTAAAGTAGAAGATGTTGTTGTAGTAACTATTGTTGTTGTTGTAACTATATTTATTTTGGTACTGGTGTTGTTTTTGTAAGTAGTAATAGTAGTTGTTGTTGTTAATGTTGTAACTATAAACTTAGTTGTTTTTGCAATAAATATGGTTGCTATTACTGTATTAACTACAGTTGTTGTTTTATGCTGTTGTTGCTGTTGTTTTGTTGTTGTTGATGTTAATGTTGTTGCTTTGCTGTTGTTATTATTGTTTTGTTCTAAGAAGTAGTTGTTGTTGGTGTTGTTGTTGTTTTTGCAGTAAATATGGTTGCAATTGCTGTAAAAACTACAATTTTTGTTTTTGTTTTGTCGTTGTTTATGCTGTTGTTTTGATGTTGTTTTTGTTGCTGTTGGTGTTGTTGTTTTGTTGTAAGTAATAGTTGTTGTTGTTTGTGTTGTTGTTGTTGTTGTTGTAATAATATGGTTGTATTTGCTGAAAAAAACTACAATTGTCGTTGTTTGTTTTGTTGCTGTTTTGTTGCTGTTGTACTAGAAACTACTGCAGTATGTGTTGTTGTAGTAACTATTGTTTTTGTTGTTTCGATGTTGTTGTTGTTGATGATGTTGTTGTAAGAAGTAGTAGTTATTCTTGATTTTCGAACTATAAATGAAGTGGTTTTTGGAGTAAATATGGTTGTAATTGCTTTTTTGTTGCTGTTGTTTTGTTGTTGTTGTTGTTGTTGTTGTTGTTTAGCTGTTTTTTTTTGCTTTATTGTAATAAGTAGTTGTTGATGTTGTTTTGTTGTTGTTGTTGTTAATGTTGTTGTTTAGCTGTTTTTTTTTATTGTAATAAGTAGTTGTTGTTGGTATTGTTGTTTTGTTTAATATAGTTGTAATTGCTGTTTAACTACAATTGGTGTTGTTGTTGTTTTTGTTGTTGTTTTGCTGCTGTTGTTATTGTTTTTATTCTAGAAACTACAGTAAAAGGTTTTCTTGTAGTAGCTAGTGTTATTGTTTCGATGCTGTTATTGATTTTAAGATGTTGTTGTTGTGATTATTGTAACTGTTTTTGTTTTAAGTTGTAATAGTTATTGTTGGTGTTGTTGTAACTATAAATGTAATCGTTTTTGCATTAAATAGGGTTGTTGTTGTTGATTTGTTTTTTTTTTCGTTTTGTTGTTTTGTTGTTGTTGTTGTTGTTGTATTTGTTGCAAAAGTAGCTACAACTGTTGTTGTTGTTGTTGTTGATGTAACTATAGTTGTTGTTGTAACTGTTGTTGTTGTTATTGTTGTTGTTGCTGTTGTTAATGTTTTTGTTGTAACTATAGTTGTCTTTGATGTTGTTGTTGTAAGTAGGAGTAGTTGTTGCTGGTGTTGCAACTATAAATGTAGTTGTTTTTGCAGTAAATATTATTGTAATTGTGTAGTAACGACAGTTGTTGTTATTGTTGTTTTGTTGATGTTGTTATTGTTGTTGTTGTTGCTATTGTTGTACTAGAAACTACAGTAGAAGGTGTTGTTGTATTTACTAGAGTTTTGTTGTTGTTGTTTATATTATATTTCTTGTTTTGCTGTATTTTTTGAATTATTGGTGGTAGTGATGTTGTCTTGCTGGTGTCGATGTTATTGTTGCTAGAAGAAGTTGTTGTTGTTGTTTGTTATTTTTGTTGTTGTAACTATAAATGTAGTAAATGGTTGTAATTGTTGTTATTAATTGATGTTGTTATTTTTGTAGTTTTGTTGTTGTTGTTGTTTTGCTGTTGTTGTTGTTATTTTTGTCATAGAAACTACAGTTGTAGATGTTGAAGTAATTATTTTTATTGTTGTTTTGTTGTTGTTGCTGTTTCGTTGTTGTTGTTTCGTTGTTGTACTAGAATCTACAGTAGTAGGTGTTGATGTAGTAACTATTGATGTTGTTGTTGTTTTGATGTTGTTTTTTTTGTACTAGAAACTACAATTTTCAATGTTGTAGTAACCATTGTTTCGTCGTTGTTGTTGTTGTTGTTGTTGTTGATTTTGCATTTGTTTTGCTGTTGTTGTTTTTGTTCTAGAAACTACTGTTTTCAATGTTGTAGTAACCATTGTTGTTGTTGTTCGTCGTTGTTGTTGATTTTGTTGTTGTTGTTGTTGATGTTGTTGTACTAGAGACTACCGTGGTAGTTTTTGCAGTAGTAACTATTGTTGCTACTGTTTCGTTGTTAATGTTGTTGTTGTAAATGCTGTTGGTTTACTACTGTTGTTATTTGTCATAGTAGTTGTTGTTGTTGTTGGTATTGTTGTCGTTGTTTTTGAAGTAAATATGGTTGTTATTGCTGTAAAAAATACAGTTGTTGTTGTTTTGTTGTTTTGTTGTTGTTGTTGTTTCGCTGCTGTTGTTACTGTAGTAACTATAGTTGTTGTTCCTATAACAATAGTTGTTGTTCTTGTAGTAATTATAGTTGTTTTTGTAGTAGTAACTATAGTAGTTGTTGTAGTAGTAACTGCAGCTGTTGTTACTGTATTAACTATAGTTGTTGTTGTAGTAGCAACTATAGTTGTTGTTCTTGTAGTAACTATAGTTGATGTTGTAGTAGTAACTAACTGCAGCTGTTGTTGCTGTAGTAACTATAGTTGTTGCTCTTGTAGCAACTATAGTTGTTGTAGTAGTAACTATAGTTGTTGTTATAGTAGTAACTATAGTTGTTGTTGTAGTAGAAACAGCAGCTGTTGTTACCATAGTTACTATAGTTGTTTTTCTTGTAGTAACTAGAGTTTTTGCTCTTGTAGTAAATATAGTTGTTGTTGTAGTAGTAACTTTAATTGTTGTTCTTGTAGTAACTACAGTTGTTGTTGTAGTAGTAAGTGCAGCTGTTGTCCTTGTAGTAAGTATAGTTGATGTTCTTGTAGTAACTATAGACGATTAGAAGTAACTATAGTTGTTGTTCCTGAAGCAACTATAGTTGTTGTTTTAGTAGTAACTGCAGCTGTTGTTGCAAGAGTAACTATAGTTTTTTTTGTAGAAGTAACTGCAGCTGTTGTTCTTGTAGTATCCATGGTTGTTGATCTTGAAGTAACTATAGTTGTTGTTGTAGTAGCAACTGCAGCTGTTGTTCTTCAAGTAACTATAGTTGTTGTTGTAGTAGTAACTGCAGCTGTTGTTCTTGTAGTAACTATAGTTGTTGCTCTTATAGTAACTATAGTTGTTGTTCTTGTAGTAACTAGAGTTGTTGTTGCTGTAGTAACTGCTGCTGTTGTTATTGTAGTAACTGTAGTTGTTGTTCTTATAGTTACTATAGTTGTTGTTCTTGTAGTAAATGAAGATATTACTCTTTAAATAACTATAGTTGTTGTTCTTGTAGTAACTATAGTTGTTGTTTTTGTAGTAAATATAGTTTTTCTTGTAGTAACTATAGTTGTTGTTGTTGTAGAAATAACTGCAGCTGTTGTTCTTGTAGTAACTATAGTTGCTGTTCTTGTACTAACTATAGTTGATGTTGTAGTCGTAACTATAGTTGTTGTTTTGTAGTAACTATAGTTGTTGTTTTTGTAGTAACTATAGTTGTTGCTATAGTGACTGCAGCTATTGTTCTTGTAGTAACTATAATTGTTGGTGTAGTAGTAACTATAGTTGTTGTTTGTTGTAGTAGTAACTGCAGCTGTTGTTGCTGTAGAAACTATAGTTGCTGTTGTAGTTGTAACTTTAGTTGTTTTTCTTTTTGTAACTATAATGGTTGTTGTAGTAGTTACTGCAGCTGTTGTTGCTGTAGTAACTATAGTTGTTGTTCTTGTAGTAACTATAGTTGTTGCTGTAGTAGTAACTTTAGTCGTTGCGGTAGTATTAGCTATAGTTGTTGTTATAGTCGAAACTGCAGCTGCTGTTGCTGTAGCAGCTATAGTTGTTGATCTTGTAGTAACTATAGTAGTAGGTGTAGTAGTAACTATATTTGTTGTTGTAGTAGTAACTGCAGCTGTTGTTCTTGTAGTAACTATAGTTGTTGTTGTAGTAGTAACTATAGTTGTTGTTCTTATAGTAACTAGAGTTGTTGTTGCTGTAGTAACTGCAGCTGTTGTTCTTGTAGTAACTATAGTTGTTGTTCTTGCAGTAACTAGAGTTGTTGTTGCTGTAGTTACCGCTGGTGTTGTTCTTGAAGTAACTATAGTTGTTGTTCTTATAGTAACTATAGTTGCTGTTCCTGCAGTAAATGCAGATATTATTCTTTAAGTAACTATAGTTGTTGTTCTTATAGTAACTATAGTTGTTTTTCTTGAAGTAACTATAGTAGTAGTAGTAGTAGTAACTATAGTTGTTGTATAAGTAGTAACTATAGTTGTTGTTCTTGTAGTAACTATAGTAGATGTTGTATAAGTTACTGCAGCTGTTGTTCTTTTAGTATCTATAGTTGTTGTTCTTGCAGTAACTATAGTTGTTGTTGTAGTAGTAACTGCAGCTGTTGTTCTTGTAATAACTATAGATATTGTTCTTGTAGTAACTATAGTTGTTGTTGTAGTAACTGCAGCTGTTGTTCTGGAAGTAACTATAGTTAATGTTCTTGCAGTAACAAGAGCTGCTGTTCTTGTAGTAACTAAAGTTGTTGTTGTAGTAGTAACTATAGTTGTTGTTGTAGTACAAACTGCAGCTGTTGTTGCTGTAGTAACTATAGTTGTTGTTCTTATAGCTATAGTTGTTGTTCTTGTAGTAACTATAGTTATTGATGTAGAAGTAGCTATAGTTGTTGTTTTAGTAGTAACTAGAGTTGTTGTTCTTATAGTAACTATAGTAGTTGTTGTATTAGTAACTGCAGCTGTTGTTCTTTTAGTAACTATAGTTGTTGTTCTTGTAGCTATAGTTATTGTACTTGTAGTAACTGCAGCTGTTGTTCTTGTAGTAACAATAGTTGTTGTTCTTGTAGTAACTATAGTTTTTTTGTAATAGTAACTATAGTTGTTGTTCTTGTAGTAACTATAGTTGTTGTTCTAGCAGTAACTATAGTTGTTGTTGTAGTAGTAACTATAGTTGTTGTTCTTGTAGTAACTATAGTTGTTGTTCTTGTAGCAACTATAGCTGTCGCTGTAGTAGTAACTGCAGCTGTTGTTCTTGTAGTAGCTATAGTTGTTGTTCTTGTAGTAGCTATAGTTGTTGTTCTTGTAGTAACTATAGTTGTTGTCGTTGTAGTAATTATAGTGGTTAAAAGTAGTATATAGTATATATACTATAGCTGTTGTTGCTGAAGTAAGTATAGTTGTTGTTGTAGTAACTATAGTTGTTGTTCTTGTAGTAACTGCAGCTGTTGTTCTTGTAGTAACTATAGTTGTTGTTTTACTTGTAACTATAGTTGTTGTTCTTGTAGTAACTATAGTTGTTGTTTTATTAGAAACTGCAGCTGTTGTTCTTTTAGTAACTATAGTTGTTGTTCTAGCAGTAACTATAGTTGTTGTTGTAGTAGTAACTATAGTTGTTGTTCGTGTAGTAACTATAGTTGTTGTTCTTGTAGCAACTATAGCTGTCGCTGTAGTAGTAACTGCAGCTGTTGTTCTTGTAGTAACTTTAGTTGTTAATTTAGTAGTAACTATAGTTGTTGTTCTTGTAGTAACTATAGATGTTGTAGTAGTAACTATAGTTGTTGTTCTTATAGTAACTATAGTTGTTGTTGTAAAAGTAACTGCAGCTGTTGTTATTGTAGTAACTATAGTTGTTGTTCTTTATGTAACTATAGTTGTTGTTCTTGTAGTAACTATAGTTGTTGTTGTATTAGTAACTGCAGCTGTTGTTCTTTTAGTAACTATAGTCGTTGTTCTTGTAATAACTATAGTTGTTGTTGTAGTAGTAAGAGCAGCTGTTGTTCTTGTAATAACTATAGCTATTTTCCTTGTAGTAACTATAGTTGTTGTTGTAGTAGTAACTATAGTTGTTGTTGTAGAAGTAACTATAGTGATCGTTGTAGTTAAAACTGCAGCTGTTGTTGCTGAAGTAACTATAGTTGTTAGTGTAGTAGTAACTATATTTGTTGTTGTAGTAGTAACTATAGTGGTTGTTGTATTAGAAACTGCAGCTGTTGTTGCTGAAGTAAGTATAGTTGTTGTAGTAGTAACTATAGCTGTTGTTCTTGTAGTAACTGCAGCTGTTGTTCTTGCAGTAACTATAGTTGTTGCTGTAGTAGTAACTGCAGCGGTTGTTCTTGTAATAACTATAGATATTGTTCTTGTAGTAACTATAGTTGTTGTTGTATTAGTAACTATAGTTGTTGTTCTTGTAATAACTATATTTGTTGTTGTAGTAAAACTGCAGCTGTTGTTGCTCAAGTAACTATAGTAGTTGTTCTTGTAGTAACTATAGTTGTTGTTCTTGAAGAACCTATAGTTGTTGTTCTTGTAGTAGCTATAGTTGTTGCTGTAGTAGTAACTATAGTTGTTCTTGTAGTAGTAGTTATAGTTGTTATTGTAGTAGAAACTGCATCTGTTGTTGCTGTATTAGCTATAATTGTTGATCTTGTAGTAACTATAGTTTTTGTTGTAGTAGTAACTATAATTGTTGTTGTGGTAGTAACTAAAGTTGTTGTTCTTGTAGTAGCTATAGTTGTTGTTCTTGTAGTAGCTATAGTTGATGTTCTTGTAGTAACTATAGTTGTTGTCGTTGTAGTAATTATAGTGGTTAAAAGTAGTATATAGTATATATACTATAGCTGTTGTTGCTGAAGTAAGTATAGTTGTTGTAGTAGTAACTATAGTTGTTGTTCTTGTAGTAACTGCAGCTGTTGTTCTTGTAGTAACTATAGTTGTTGTTTTACTTGTAACTATAGTTGTTGTTCTTGTAGTAACTATAGTTGTTGTTGTATTAGTAACTGCAGCTGTTGTTCTTTTAGTAACTATAGTTGTTGTTCTAGCAGTAACTATAGTTGTTGTTGTAGTAGTAACTATAGTTGTTGTTCTTGTAGTAACTATAGTTGTTGTTCTTGTAGCAACTATAGCTGTCGCTGTAGTAGTAACTGCAGCTGTTGTTCTTGTAGTAACTTTAGTTGTTAATTTTGTAGTAACTATAGTTGTTATTCTTGTAGTAACTATAGTTGTTGTAGTAGTAACTATAGTTGTTGTTCTTATAGTAACTATAGTTGTTGTTGTAATAGTAACTGCAGCTGTTGTTATTGTAGTAACTATAGTTGTTGTTCTTTATGTAACTATAGTTGTTGTTCTTGTAGTAACTATAGTTGTTGTTGTATTAGTAACTGCAGATGTTGTTCTTTTAGTAACTATAGTCATTGTTCTTGTAATAACTATAGTTGTTGTTGTAGTAGTAAGAGCAGCTGTTGTTCTTGTAATAACTATAGCTATTTTCCTTGTAGTAACTATAGTTGTTGTTGTAGTAGTAACTACAGTTGTTGTTGTAGAAGTAACTATAGTGATCGTTGTAGTTAAAACTGCAGCTGTTGTTGCTGAAGTAACTATAGTTGTTAGTGTAGTAGTAACTATATTTGTTGTTGTAGTAGTAACTATAGTGGTTGTTGTATTAGAAACTGCAGCTGTTGTTGCTGAAGTAAGTATAGTTGTTGTAGTAGTAACTATAGCTGTTGTTCTTGTAGTAACTGCAGCTGTTGTTCTTGCAGTAACTATAGTTGTTGCTGTAGTAGTAACTGCAGCTGTTGTTCTTGTAATAACTATAGATATTGTTCTTGTAGTAACTATAGTTGTTGTTGTATTAGTTACTATAGTTGTTGTTCTTGTAATAACTATAGTTGTTGTTGTAGTAGAAACTGCAGCTGTTGTTGCTCAAGTAACTATAGTAATTGTTCTTGTAGTAACTATAGTTGTTGTTCTAAAAGAACCTATAGTTGTTGTTCTTGTAGTAGCTATAGTTGTTGCTGTAGTAGTAACTATAGTTGTTCTTGTAGTAGTAGTTATAGTTGTTATTGTAGTAGAAACTGCATCTGTTGTTGCTGTATTAGCTATAATTGTTGATCTTGTAGTAACTATAGTTTTTGTTGTAGTAGTAACTATAATTGTTGTTGTGGTAGTAACTAAAGTTGTTGTTCTTGTAGTAGCTATAGTTGTTGTTCTTGTAGTAGCTATAGTTGTTGTTGTTGTAGTAACTATAGTTGTTGTCGTTGTAGTAATTATAGTGGTTAAAAGTAGTATATAGTATATATACTATAGCTGTTGTTGCTGAAGTAAGTATAGTTGTTGTAGTAGTAACTATAGTTGTTGTTCTTGTAGTAACTGCAGCTGTTGTTCTTGTAGTAACTATAGTTGTTGTTTTAGTTGTAACTATAGTTGTTGTTCTTGTAGTAACTATAGTTGTTGTTGTATGAGTAACTGCAGCTGTTGTTCTTTTAGTAACTATAGTTGTTGTTCTTGTAGTAACTATAGTTGTTGCTGTAGTAGTAACTGCAGCTGTTGTTCTTGTAATAACTATAGATATTGTTCTTGTAGTAACTATAGTTGTTGTTGTTGTAGTAACTATAGTTGTTTTTGTAGTAGTAACTATAGTTGTTGTTCTTGTAGTTACTATAGTTGTTGTTCTTGTAGTAACTGCAGCTGTTGAGATTGTAGTAACTATAGTTGTTGTTTAAGTAGTAGCTATAGTTGTCGTTCGTGTAGTAACTATAGTTGTTGGTGTAGTAGTAACTGCAGCTGTTGTTGCTGTAGTAACTATAGTTGTTGTTCTTGTAGTAGCTATAGTTGTTTTCCTTGCAGTAACTATAGTTGTTGTTGCTGTAGTAACTGCAGCTGTTGTTCTTGTAGTAACTATAGTTGTTGTTCTTGTAGTAACTGCTGCTGTTGTTCTTGTAGTACCTATAATTGGTGTTCTTGTAGTAACGTTAGTTGTTGTTGTAGTAGTAACTATAGTTGTTGTTCTTGTAGTAACTATAGTTGTTGTTCTGTAGTAACTGCAGCTGTTGTTCTAGTAGTAACTAGAGTACTGTTGTTGTTCTTGTAGTAACTATATTTGTTGCTCTTGTAGGAACTATAGTTGTTGTTCTGGTAGTAGCTATTGTTGTTGTTGCTGTAGTTACTGCAGCTGTTGTTATTGTAGTAACTTTAGTTGTTGTTCTTGTAGTAACTATAGTTGTTGTTGCTGTAGTAACTATAGTTGTTGTTGTAGTAGTAACTATAGTTGTTGTTGTAGTAACTATAGTTGTTGTGTTAGAAGTAGCTATAGTTGTTGTTCTTGTTGTAACTATAGTTGTTGTTCTTGTAGTAACTATAGTTGTTGTTGTAGTAGTAACTATAGTTGTTGTATTTGTTGTAACTATAGTTGTTGCTCTTGTAGTAACTATAGCTATGTTGTAGTATTAACTATAGTTGTTGTTCTTGTAGTAACTATAGCTGTCGCTGTAATAGTAACTGCAGCTGTTTTTTTTTGTAGTAACTAGAATTGTTGTTCTTGTAGTAACTTTACTTGTTAAATTAGTAGTAACTATAGTTCTTGTTCTTGTAGTAACTATAGTTGTTGTAGTAGTAACAAAAGTTGTTGTTCTTATAGTAACTATAGTTGTTGTTGTAATAGTAACTGCAGCTGTTGTTATTGTAGTAACTATAGTTGTTGTTCTTTATATAACTATAGTTGCTGTTCTTGTAGTAACTATAGTTGATGTTGTATTAGTAACTGCAGCTGTTGTTCTTTTAGTAACTATAGTCGTTGTTCTTGTAGTAACTATAGTTGTTGTTGTAGTAGTAACTGCAGCTGTTGTTCTTGTAATAACTATAGCTATTTTTCTTGTAGTAACTACAGTTGTTGTTGTAGTAGTAACTATAGTTGTTATTGTAGAAGTAACTATGGTGATCGTTGTTTACGAAACTGCAGCTGTTGTTGCTGAAGTAACTATAGTTGTTGTTGTAGTAGTAATTGTAGTTGCTCTTGTAGTAGTGACTATAGTGGTTGTTGTAGTAGAAACTGCAGCTGTTGTTGCTGAAGTAACTATAGTTGTTGTAGTAGTAACTATAGTTGTTGTTCTTGTAGTAACTGCAGCTGTTGTTTTTGTAGTAACTATAGTTGTTGTTTTAGTTGTAACTATAGTTGTTGTTCTTGTAGTAACTATAGTTGTTGTTGTATTAGTAACTGCAGCTGTTGTTCTTTTAGTAACTATAGTTGTTGTTTTTGTAGTAACTATAGTTGTTGCTGTAGTAGTAACTGCAGCTGTTGTTCTTGTAATAACTGTAGATATTGTTCTTGTAGTAACTATAGTTGCTGTTGTAGTAGTAACTATAGTTGTTGTTGTAGTAGTAACTATAGTTGTTGTTCTTGTAGTAACTATAATTGTTGTTCTTGTAGTAACTGCAGCTGTTGTAATAGTAGTAACTATAGTTGTTGTTAAAGTAGTAGCTATAGTTGTTGTTCTTGTAGTAACTATAGTTGTTGTTGTAGTAGTAACTGTAGCTTTTGTTCTTGTTTAACTATAGTTGTTGTTCTTGTAGTAACTATAGTTTTTTTAAAGAAGTAACTGCATCTGTTGTTGTTGTAGTAACTATAGTTGTTGTTCTTGTAGCAACAATAGTTTTTTTGTTGTAGAAGTAACGATAGTTGTTTCTGTTGCAGTAACTATAGTTGTTGTTGCCGTATTAATTGCAGCTGTTGCTTTTGTAGTAACTATAGTTGCTGTTCTTGTAGCAACTATAGCTGTTTTCCTTGTAAGTATAGTTGCCGTTGTAGTAGTAACTATAATAGCTATTGTTTTTGTAGTACTTATAGTTGTTGTTCGTGTAGTAACTATAGTTGTTGTTGTAGTAGTAACTGCAGCTGTTGTTGCTGTAGTAACTATAGTTGCTGTTCTTGTAGCAACTATAGCTGTTTTCCTTGTAGTAACTATAGTTGTTGTTGCTGTATTAACTGCAGCTGTTGTTCTTGAAGTAACTCTAGTTGTTGTTCTTGTAGTCACTATAATTGGTGTTCTTGTAGTAACTTTAGTTGTTGTTGTAGTAGCAACTATAGTTGTTGTTCTTGTAGTAACTATAGTTGTTGTTGAAGTAGTAACTATAGTTGTTGTTGTAGAAGTAATTATAAGTGTTGTTCTTGTTTTAACTATAGTTGTTGTTCTTTTAGTAAGTAAAGTTTTTGTTGTTGTAGTAACTATAGTTGTTGTTCTTGTTGTAACTATAGTTGTTGTTGCTGTAGTAACTATAGTTGTTGTTCTTGTAGTAACTATAGTTGTTGTTGAAGTAGTAACTATAGTTGTTGTTCTTGTAGCAACTATAGCTGTCGCTTTAGTAGTAACTCCAGCTGTTGTTTTTGTAGTAACTATAGTTGTTGTTATTGTAGTAACTTTAGTTGTTAATTTAGTAGTAACTATAGTTGTTGCTCTTGCAGTACTTATAGTTGTTGTCGTAGTAGTAACTATAGTGGTTGTTGTAGTAGAAACTGCAGCTGTTGTTGCTGAAGTAACTATAGTTGTTGTTTTAGTAGTAACTATAGTTGTTGTTCTTGTAGTAACTATAGTTGTTGTTGTTGTAGTAACTGCAGCTGTTGTTCTTGTAATAACTATAGATATTGTTCTTGCAGTAACTATAGTTGTTGTTGTAGTAGTAACAATAGTTGTTGTTCTTGTAGTAACTATAGTTGTTGTTCTTGTAGTAACTGCAGCTGTTTTGATTTTAGTAACTAAAGTTGTTGTTTTAGTAGTAGCTATAGTTGTTGTTCTTGTAGTAACTATAGTTGTTGTTATAGTAATAACTGTAACTTTTGTTCTTGTGTAACTATAGTTGTTGTTCTTGTAGTAACTATAGTTTTTATTGAAGAAGTAACTGCATCTGTTGTTGTTGTAGTAACTATAGTTATTGTTCTTGTAGTAACTATAGTTTTTTTTTTGTTGTAGAAGTAGCGATAGTTGTTGCTCTTGCAGTAACCATAGTTTTTGTTCTTGTAGTAACTATAGTTGTTGTTGCCGTATAAACTGCAGCTGTTGTTTTTGTAGTTACTATTGTTGTTGTTCTTGTAGTAACTATAGTTGTTGTTGAAGTAGTAACTATAATAGCTATTGTTCTTGTAGTACTTATAGTTGTTGTTCGTGTAGTAACTATAGTTGTTGTTGTAGTAGTTACTGCAGCTGTTGTTGCTGAAGTAACTATAGTTGTTGTTCTTGTAGTAGCTATAGTTGTTTTCCTTGTAGTAACTATAGTTGTTGTTGCTGTAGTAACTGCAGCTGTCGTTCTTGTAGTAACTATAGTTGTTGTTCTTGTAGTAACTGCTGCTATTGTTCTTCTAGTAACTATAATTGGTGTTCTTGTAGTAACTATAGTTGTTGTTGTAGTAGTAACTATAGTTGTTGTTCTTGTAGTAACTATAGTTGTTGTTGTGTAGTAACTGCAGCTGTTGTTCTTGTAGTAACTAGAGTTGTTGTTCTTGTAGTAACTATATTTGTTGCTCTTGTAGGAACTATAGTTGTTGTTCCGGTAGTAGCTATTGTTGTTGTTGCTGTAGTAACTGCAGCTGTTGTTATTGTAGTAACTATAGTTGTTGTTCTTGTATTAACTATAGTTGTTGTTCTTGTAGTAACTGCAGCTGTTGTGATTGTAGTAACTATAGTTGTTTTTTTAGTAGTAGCTATAGTTGTTGCTCTTGTAGGAACTATAGTTGTTGTTGTAGTAACTAAAGTTGATGCTCTAGTAGGAACTATAGTTGTTGTTGTAGTAACTATAGTTGTTGTTGAAGCAGTAACTCTAGTTGTTGTTCTTGAAGTCACTTTAGTTGTTGTTCTTTTAGTAACTATATTTTTTGTTGTAGTAGTAACTATAGTTGTTGTTCTTGTTGTAACTATAGTTGTTGTTGTAGTAGTAACTATAGTTGTTGTTGTAGTAGTAACTATAGTTGTTGTTCTTGTAGTAACTATAGTTGTTGTTCTTGTAGCAACTATAGCTGTCGCTGAAGTAGTAAATGCAGCTGTTGTTTTTGTAGTAACTAGAGTTGTTGTTCTTGTAGTAATTTTAGTTGTTAATTTAGTAGTAACTATAGTTGTTGTTCTTGCAGTAACAAGAGTTTTGGTAGTAGTAACTATAGTTGTTGTTCTTATAGTAACTATAGTTGTTGTTGTTATAGTAACTGCAGCTGTTGTTCTTGTTGTAACTATAGTTGTTGTTCTTTTACTAACTATAGTTGTTGTTGTATTAGTAACTGCAGCTGTTGTTCTTATAGTAACTATAGTCGTTGTTCTTGTAGTAACAATAGTTGTTGTTGTAGTAGTAACTGCAGCTGTTTTTCTGTAATAACTATAGCTATTTTTCTTGTAGTTGTTGTTGTAGTAGTAACTATAGTTGTTGTTGTAGTAGTAACTATAGTGGTTGTTGTAGTAGAAACTGCAGCTGTTGTTGCTGAAGTAACTATAGTTGTTGTTCTTGTAGAAACTATAGTTGTTGTTGTTGTAGTAACTATAGTTGTTGTTGTAGTAGTAACTTCAGTTGTTGTTCTTGTAGTAACTGCAGCTGTTGTTCTTGAAGTAACTATAGTTGTTGTTTTAGTAGTAACTATAGTTGTTGTTCTTGTAGTAACTATAGTTGTTGTTGTATTAGTAACTGCAACTGTTGTTCTTTTAGTAACTATAGTTGTTGTTCTTGTAGTAACTATAGTTGTTGTTGTAGTAGTAACTGCAGCTGTTGTTCTTGTAATAACTATAGATATCGTTCTTGTAGTAACTATAGTTGTTGTTGTAGTAGTAACTATAGTTGTTGTTCTTGTAGTAACTATAGTTGTTGTTCTTGTAGTTACTGCAGCTGTTGTGATTGTAGTAACTATAGTTGTTGTTTTAGTAGTAGCTATAGTTGTTGTTCTTGTAGTAACTATAGTTGTTGTTGTAGTAGTAGCTGTAGCTGTTGTTCTTGTGTAACTATAGTTGTTGCTCTTGTAGTAACTATAGTTTTTATTGAAGAAGTAACTGCATCTGTTGTTGTTGTAACTATAGTTGTTGTTCTTGTAGTAACTATAGTTGTGTTGCCGTATTAACTGCAGCTGTTGTTTTTGTAGTTACTATTGTTGTTGTTCTTGTAGTAAGTATAGTTGTTGTTGTAGTAGTAACTATAATAGCTATTGGTCTTGTAGTACTTATAGTTGTTGTTCGTGTAGTAACTATAGTTGTTGTTGTAGTAGTAACTGCAGCTGTTGTTGCTGTAGTAACAATAGTTGTTGTTCTTGCAGTAACTATAGTTGTCGATCTTGTGGTAATTGCTGCTATTGTTCTTGTAGTGACTATAATTGGTGTTCTTATAGTAACTATAGTTCTTGTTGTAGTAGTAACTATAGTTGTTGTTCTTGTAGTAACTATAGTTGTTGTTCTGTAACAACTGCAGCTGTTATTCTTGTAGTAACTGGAGTTGTTGTTCTTGTAGTAACTATATTTTTTGCTCTGGTGGTAGCTATTGTTGTTGTTGCTGTAGTAAATGCAGCTGTTGTTATTGTAGTAACTTTAGTTGTTGTTCTTGTAGTAACTAGAGTTTTTGCTCTTGTATTAACTATAGTTGAAGTTCTTGTAGTAACTATAGTTGTTGTTGCTGTAGTAACTATAGTTGTTGTAATAGTAACTATGGTTGTTGTTGTAGTAACTTTAGTTATTGTTGTAGTAGTAAATATAGTTATTGTTGTAGTAGTAACAATAGTTACTACAGCAACAACAACAATAGTTACTACAAGAACAACAAATATAGTTACTACAAGAACAACAACTATGGCTATAAGAACAACAACTATAGTTACTACAGCAACAACAACTGCAGTTTTGTACTACAACAACAACTATAGTTACTACAACAACAACAACTATAGTTACTAAAATAACAACAACTATAGTTACTACAAGAACAACAGCTGCAGTTACTTATACAACAACAACTGTAGTTACTTCAAGAACAACAACCATAGTAACTACAAGAACAGCAAATATAGTCACTACTGCAACTACAACTATAGTTACTACAAGAACAGCAACTATAGTTACTACTACAACAACAACTATTGTTACTACAAGAACAACAACTCTAGTTACTACAAGAACAACAGCTGCAGTAACTACTATAGAGACAGCTATAGTTGCTACAAGAACAACAAGTATAGTTACTACAAGAACAACAACTTTAGTCACTACAAGAACAACATCTATAGTTACTAAAGGAACAACAGCTGCAGTTACTATAATAACAACAACTATAGTTACTACTAAACTAACAACTATAGTTACTAAATAGTAGTAAATAGTAAATATAAGTAGTAAATATAGTTGTTGTTCTTTTAGTAACTGCGACTGTTGTTGCTCTAGTAACTATATTTGTTGTTCTTGTAGTAGCTATAGTAATGTTGTAGTAGTAGATATACTTGTTGTTGTAGTAGTAACTGCAGCTGTAGTTGCTGTAGTAGCTATAGTTGTTGTTCTAATAGTAACTTTAGTTGTTGTTCTTGATGTAACAATAGTTGTTGCTGTAGTAACTATAGTTGTTGTTCTTATAGTAACTATAGTTGTTGTTGTAATAGTAACTGCAGCTGTTGTTATTGTAGTAACTACAGTTGTTGTTCTTTATGTAACTATAGTTGTTGTTCTTTTAGTAACTATAGTAGTTGTTGTATTATTATCTGCAGCTGTTGTTCTTTTAGTAACTATAGTTGTTGTTCTTGTAGTAACTATAGTTGTTGTTGTTGTAGTAACTATAGTTGTTGTTGTAGTACAAAACTGCAGTTGTTGTTGCTGTGAACTATAGTTGTTGTTCTTATAGCCATAGTTGTTGTTCTTGTAGTAACTATAGTTATTGATGTAGAAGTAACTATAGTTGTTGTTTTAGTAGTAACTATAGTTGTTGTTCTTGTAGCATTATAGTAGTTGTTGTATTAGTAACTGCAGCTGCTGTTCTTTTAGTAACTATAGTTGTTGTTCTTGTAGCTATAGTTATTGTACTTGTAGTAACTGCAGCTGTTGTTCTTGTAGTAACAATAGTTGTTGTTCTTGTAGTAAGTATAGTTTTTTGTAGTAGTAACTATAGTTGTTGTTATTGTAGTAACTATAGTTGTTGTTCTAGTAGTAATTATAGTGATTGTTGTAGAAGTAACTATAGTTGTTGTTGTAGTAGTAACTGCAGCTGTTGTTCTTGTAGTAACAATAGTTGTTGTTTTTGTAGTAACTATAGTTTTTGTTTGTGTAGTAACTATAGTTGTTGTTCTTGTAGTAACTATAGTTTTTATTGTAGTAGTAACTATAGTTGTTGTTCGTGCAGTAACACTAGTTTTGTTCTTGTAGTAACTATAGTTGTTGTAGTAGTAACTGCAGCTGTTGTTCTTGTAGTAACTATAGTTAATGTTCTTGCAGTAACTAGAGCTGCTGTTCTTGTAGTAACTAAAGTTGTTATTGTAGTAGTAACTATAGTTGTTGTTGTAGTACAAACTGCAGCTGTTGTTGCTGTAGTAACTATAGTTGTTGTTCTTATAGCTATAGTTGTTGTTCTTGTAGTAACTATAGTTATTGATGTAGAAGTAACTATAGTTGTTGTTTTAGTAGTAACTATAGTTGTTGTTCTTGTAGTAACTATAGTAGTTGTTATATAAGTAACTGCAGCTGTTGTTCTTTTAGTAACTATATTTGTTGTTCTTGTAGCTATAGTTATTGTACTTGTAGTAACTGCAGCTGTTCTTCTTGTAGTAACAATAACTGTTGTTCTTGTAGTAACTATAGTTTTTTTGTAGTAGTAACTATAGTTGTTGTTCTTGTAGTAACTATAGTTGTTGTTCTAGTAGTAATTATAGTGGTTGTTGTAGAAGTAACTATAGTTGTTGTTGTAGTAGTAACTGCAGCTGTTGTTCTTGTAGTAACAATAGTTGAAGTTCTTGTAGTAACTATAGTTTTTGTTCGTGTAGTAACTATAGTTGTTGTTCTTGTAGTAACTATAGTTTTTATTGTAGTAGTAACTATAGTTGTTGTTCTTGCAGTAACACTAGTTTTGTTCTTGTAGTAACTATAGTTGTTGTAATAGTAACTGCAGCTGTTGTTCTTGTAGTAACTATAGTTAATGTTCTTGCAGTAACAAGAGCTGCTGTTCTTGTAGTAACTAAAGTTGTTGTTGTAGTAGTAACTATAGCTGTTGTTGTGGTACAAACTGCAGCTGTTGTTGCTGTAGTAACTATAGTTGTTGCTCTTATAGCTATAGTTGTTATTCTTGTAGTAACTATAGTTATTGATGTAGAAGTAACTATGGTTGTTGTTGTAGTAGTAACTATAGTTGTTGTTCTTGTAGTAACTATAGTAGTTGTTGTATTAATAACTGCAGCTGTTGTTCTTTTAACAACTATAGTTGTTGTTCTTGTAGCTATAGTTATTGTACTTGTAGTAACTGCAGCTGTTGTTCTTGTAGTAACTATAGTAGTTGTTTTAGTAGTAACTATAGTTGTTGTTTTAGTAGTAACTATAGTTGTTGTTCTTGTAGTAACTATAGTAGTTGTTGTATTAGTAACTGCAGCTGTTGTTCTTTTAGTAACTATAGTTGTTGTTCTTTTAGTAACTATAGTTGTTGTTGTTGTAGTAACTATAGTTGTTGTTGGAGTACAAACTGCAGCTGTTGTTGCTGTAGTAACTATAGTTGTTGTTATTAAAGCTATAGTTGTTGTTCTTGTAGTAACTATAGTTATTGATGTAGAAGTAACTATAGTTGTTGTTTTAGTAGTAACTATAGTTGTTGTTCTTGTAGCAACTATAGTAGTTGTTGTATTAGTAACTGCAGCTGTTGTTCTTTTAGTATCTATAGTTGTTGTTCTTGTAGCTATAGTTATTGTACTTGTAGTACTTGCATCTGTTGTTCTTGTATTAACAATAGTTGTTGTTCTTGTAGTAACTATAGTTGTTTTCCTTGTAGTAACTATATTTGTTGCTCTTGTAGGAACTATAGTTGTTGTTCTGGTAGTAGCTATTGTTGTTGTTGCTGTAGTTACTGCAGCTGTTGTTATTGTAGTAACTTTAGTTGTTGTTCTTGTAGTAACTATAGTTGTTGTTGCTGTAGTAACTATAGTTGTTGTTGTAGTAGTAACTATAGGTGTTGTAGTAACTATAGTTGTTGTGGTAGAAGTAACTATAGTTGTTGTTCTTGTTGTAAATATAGTTGTTGTTCTTGTAGTAACTATAGTTGCTGTTGTAGTAGTAACTATAGCTGTTGTTTTTGTTGTAACTTTAGTTGTTGCTCTTGTAGTAACTGCAGCTGTTGTGATTGTAGTAACTATAGTTGTTGTTTAAGTAGTAGCTATAGTTGTCGTTCGTGTAGTAACTATAGTTGTTGGTCTAGTAGTAACTATAGTTGTTGTTGCTGTAGTTACTGCAGCTGTTGTTCTTGAAGTAACTAGAGTTGTTGTGCTTGTAGTAACTATATTTGTTGCTCTTGTAGGAACTATAGTTGTTGTTCTGGTAGTAGCTATTGTTGTTGTTGCTGTAGTTACTGCAGCTGTTGTTATTGTAGTAACTTTAGTTGTTGTTCTTGTAGTAACTATAGTTGTTGTTGCTGTAGTAACTATAGTTGTTGTTGAAGTAGTAACTGTAGTTGTTGTAGTAACTATAGTTGTTGTGTTAGAAGTAACTATAGTTGTTGTTCTTGTTGTAACTTTAGTTGTTGTTCTTGTAGTAACTATAGTTGTTGTTGTAGTAGTAACTATAGTTGTTGTTTTTGTTGTAACTATAGTTGTTGCTCTTGAAGTTACTATAGTTGATGTTGTAGTATTAACTATAGTTGTTGTTCTTGTAGTAACTATAGTTGTTGTTCTTGTAGCAACTATAGCTGTCGCTGTTGTAGTAACTGCAGCTGTTGTTTTTGTAGTAACTAGAGTTGTCGTTCTTGTAATAACTTTAGTTGTTAATTTAGTAGTAACTATAGTTGTTGTTCTTTTAGTAACTATAGTTGTTGTAGTAGTAACTATAGTTGTTGTTCTTATAGTAACTATAGTTGTTGTTGTAATAGTAACTGCAGCTGTTGTTATTGTAGTAACTATAGTTGTTGTTCTTTATGTAACTATAGTTGTTGTTCTTGTAGTAACTATAGTAGTTGTTGTATTAGTAACTGCAGCTGTTGTTATTGTAGTAACTTTAGTTGTTGTTCTTGTAGTAACTATAGTTGTTGTTGTTGTAGTAACTATAGTTGTTTGTAGTAGTAACTATAGTTGTTGTTCTTGTAGTAACTATAGTTGTTGTTCTAGTAGTAATTATAGTGATTGTTGTAGAAGTAACTATAGTTGTTGTTGTAGAAGTAACTGCAGCTGTTGTTCTTGTAGTAACAATAGTTGTTGTTCTTGTAGTAACTATAGTTAATGTTCTTGCAGTAACTAGAGCTGCTGTTCTTGTAGTAACTAAAGTTGTTATTGTAGTAGTAACTATAGTTGTTGTTGTAGTACAAACTGCAGCTGTTGTTGCTGTAGTAACTATAGTTGTTGTTCGTATAGCTATAGTTGTTGTTCTTGTAGTAACTATAGTTATTGATGTAGAAGTCAGTTACTAGAGCTGCTGTTCTTGTAGTAACTAAAGTTGTTGTTGTAGTAGTAACTATAGTTGTTGTTGTAGTACAAACTGCAGCTGTTGTTGCTGTAGTAACTATAGTTGTTGTTCTTATAGCTATAGTTGTTGTTCTTGTAGTAACTATAGTTATTGATGTAGAAGTAACTATAGTTGTTGTTTTAGTAGTATCTATAGTTGTTGTTCTTGTAGCTATAGTTATTGTACTTGTAGTAACTGCATCTGTTGTTCTTGTAGTAACAATAGTTGTTGTTCTTGTAGTAACTATAGTTTTTGTTCGTGTAGTAACTATAGTTGTTGTTCTTGTAGTAACTATAGTTTTTATTGTAGTAGTAACTATAGTTGTTGTTCGTGCAGTAACACTAGTTTTGTTCTTGTAGTAACTATAGTTGTTGTTCTTGCAGTAACTAGAGCTGTTGTTCTTGTAGTAACTAAAGTTGTTGTTGTAGTAGTAACTATAGTTGTTGTTGTAGTACAAACTGCAGCTGTTGTTGCTGTAGTAACTTTAGTTGATGTTCTTATAGTTATAGTTGTTGTTCTTGTAGTAACTATAGTTATTGATGTAGAAGTAACTATAGTTGTTGTTTTAGTAGTAACTATAGTTGTTGATCTTGTAGTAACTATAGTAGTTGTTGTATTAGTAACTGCAGCTGATGTTCTTTTAGTAACTGCAGCTGTTGTTCTTGTAGTAACTATAGTAGTTGTTTTGGTAGTAACTATAGTTGTTGTTTTAGTAGTAACTATAGTTGTTGTTCTTGTAGTAACTATAGTAGATGTTGTATAAGTAACTGCAGCTGTTGTTCTTTTAGTAACTATAGTTGTTGTTCTTGCAGTAACTATAGTTGCTGTTGTAGTAGTAACTGCAGCTGTTGTTCTTGTAATAACTATAGATATTGTTCTTGTAGTAACTATAGTTGTTGTTGTAGTAACTGCAGCTGTTGTTCTTAAGGTAACTATAGTTAATGTTCTTGCAGTAACTAGAGCTGCTGTTCTTGTAGTAACTAAAGTTGTTGTTGTAGTAGTAACTATAGTTGTTGTTGTAGTACAAACTGCAGCTGTTGTTGCTGTAGTAACTATAGTTTTTGTTCTTATAGCTATAGTTGTTGTTCTTGTAGTAACTATAGTTATTGATGTAGAAGTAGCTATAATTGTTGTTTTAGTAGTAACTAGAGTTGTTGTTCTTATAGTAACTATAGTAGTTGTTGTATTAGTAACTGCAGCTGTTGTTCTTTTAGTAACTATAGTTGTTGTTCTTGTAGCTATAGTTATTGTACTTGTAGTAACTGCAGCTGTTGTTCTTGTAGTAACAATAGTTGTTGTTCTTGTAGTAACTATAGTTTTTTTGTAATAGTAACTATAGTTGTTGTTCTTGTAGTAACTATAGTTGTTGTTCTAGTAGTAAATATAGTTGTTGTTGTAGTAGTAACTATAGTTGTTGTTCTTGTAGTAACTATAGTTGTTGTTCTTGTAGCAACTATAGCTGTCGCTGTAGTAGTAACTGCAGCTGTTGTTCTTGTAGTAACTTTAGTTGTTAATTTAGTAGTAACTATAGTTGTTGTTCTTGTAGTAACTATAGTTGTTGTAGTAGTAACTTTAGTTGTTGTTCTTATAGTAACTATAGTTGTTGTTGTAATAGTAACTGCAGCTGTTGTTATTGTAGTAACTATAGTTGTTGTTCTTTATGTAACTATAGTTGTTGTTCTTGTAGTAACTATAGTTGTTGTTGTATTAGTAACTGCAGCTGTTGTTCTTTTAGTAACTATAGTCGTTGTTCTTGTAATAACTATAGTTGTTGTTGTAGTAGTAACTGCAGCTGTTGTTCTTGTAATAACTATAGCTATTTTCCTTGTAGTAACTATAGTTGTTGTTGTAGTAGTAACTATAGTTGTTGTTGTAGAAGTAACTATAGTGATCGTTGTAGTTAAAACTGCAGCTGTTGTTGCTGAAGTAACTATAGTTGTTAGTGTAGTAGTAACTATATATGTTGTTGTAGTAGTAACTATAATGGTTGTTGTATTAGAAACTGCAGCTGTTGTTGCTGAAGTAAGTATAGTTGTTGTAGTAGTAACTATAGCTGTTGTTCTTGTAGTAACTGCAGCTGTTGTTCTTGCAGTAACTATAGTTGTTGCTGTAGTAGTAACTGCAGCTGTTGTTCTTGTAATAACTATAGATATTGTTCTTGTAGTAACTATAGTTGTTGTTGTATTAGTAACTATAGTTGTTGCTCTTGTAATAACTATAGTTGTTGTTGTAGTAGAAACTGCAGCTGTTGTTGCTGAAGTAACTATAGTAGTTGTTTTTGTAGTAACTATAGCTGTTGTTCTTGAAGAACCTATAGTTGTTGTTCTTGTAGTAGCTATAGCTGTTGCTGTAGTAGTAACTATAGTTGTTCTTGTAGTAGTAGTTATAGTTGTTATTGTAGTAGAAACTGCATCTGTTGTTGCTGTATTAGCTATAATTGTTGATCTTGTAGTAACTATAGTTTTTGTTGTAGTAGTAACTATAATTGTTGTTGTGGTAGTAACTAAAGTTGTTGTTCTTGTAGTAGCTATAGTTGTTGTTCTTGTAGTAGCTATAGTTGTTGTTCTTGTAGTAACTATAGTAGTTGTTGTATTAGTAATTATAGTGGTTGTTGTAGAAGTAACTATAGTTGTTGTTGTAGTAGCTATAGTTGTTGTTCTTGTAGTAGCTATAGTTGTTGTTCTTGTAGTAACTATAGTAGTTGTTGTATTAGTTATTATAGTGGTTGTTGTAGAAGTAACTATAGTTGTTGTTGTAGTAGCTGCAGCTGTTGTTCTTGTAGTAACAATAGTTGTTGTTCTTGTAGTAACTATAGTTTTTTTTGTAGTAGTAACTATAGTTGTTGGGCTTGTAGTAACTATAGATGTTGTTCTAGTAGTAATTATAGTGGTTGTTGTAGAAGTAACTATAGTTGTTGTTGTAGTAGTAACTGCAGCAGTTGTTCTTGTAGTAACAATAGTTGTTGTTCTTGTAGTTACTATAGTCTTTGTTCGTGTAGTAACTATAGTTGTTGTTCTTGTAGTAACTGTAGTTTTTTATTGTAGTAGTAACTATAGTCGTGTTCGTGCAGTAACACTAGTTTTGTTCTTGTAGTAACTATAGTTGTTGTAGTAGTAACTGCAGCTGTTGTACTTGAAGTAACTATAGTTAATGTACTTGAAGTAACTAGAGCTGCTGTTCTTGTAGTTATTAAAGTTGTTGTTGAAGTAGTAACTTTAGTTGTTGTTGTAGTACAAACTGCAGCTGTTGTTGCTGTAGTAACTATAGTTGTTCTGATAGCTATAGTTGTTGTTCTTGTAGTAACTTTAGTTATTGATGTAGAAGTAACTATAGTTGTTGTTTTAGTAGTAACTAGAGTTGTTGTTCTTATAGTAACTATAGTAGTTGTTGTATTAGTAACTATAGTTGTTGTTTTGTAGTAACTATAGTTGTTGTTTTTGTAGTAACTATAGTTGTTGCTATAGTGACTGCAGCTATTGTTCTTGTAGTAACTATAATTGTTGGTGTAGTAGTAACTATAGTTGTTGTTTGTTGTAGTAGTAACTGCAGCTGTTGTTGCTGTAGAAACTATAGTTGCTGTTGTAGTTGTAACTTTAGTTGTTTTTCTTTTTGTAACTATAATGGTTGTTGTAGTAGTTACTGCAGCTGTTGTTGCTGTAGTAACTATAGTTGTTGTTCTTGTAGTAACTATAGTTGTTGCTGTAGTAGTAACTATAGTCGTTGCGGTAGTATTAGCTATAGTTGTTGTTATAGTCGAAACTGCAGCTGCTGTTGCTGTAGCAGCTATAGTTGTTGATCTTGTAGTAACTATAGTAGTAGGTGTAGTAGTAACTATATTTGTTGTTGTAGTAGTAACTGCAGCTGTTGTTCTTGTAGTAACTATAGTTGTTGTTGTAGTAGTAACTATAGTTGTTGTTCTTATAGTAACTAGAGTTGTTGTTGCTGTAGTAACTGCAGCTGTTGTTCTTGTAGTAACTATAGTTGTTGTTCTTGCAGTAACTAGAGTTGTTGTTGCTGTAGTTACCGCTGGTGTTGTTCTTGAAGTAACTATAGTTGTTGTTCTTATAGTAACTATAGTTGCTGTTCCTGCAGTAAATGCAGATATTATTCTTTAAGTAACTATAGTTGTTGTTCTTCTAGTAACTATACTTGTTTTTCTTGAAGTAACTATAGTAGTAGTTGTAGTAGTAACTATAGTTGTTGTATAAGTAGTAACTATAGTTGTTGTTCTTGTAGTAACTATAGTAGATGTTGTATAAGTTACTGCAGCTGTTGTTCTTTTAGTATCTATAGTTGTTGTTCTTGCAGTAACTATAGTTGTTGTTGTAGTAGTAACTGCAGCTGTTGTTCTTGTAATAACTATAGATATTGTTCTTGTAGTAACTATAGTTGTTGTTGTAGTAACTGCAGCTGTTGTTCTGGAAGTAACTATAGTTAATGTTCTTGCAGTAACAAGAGCTGCTGTTCTTGTAGTAACTAAAGTTGTTGTTGTAGTAGTAACGATAGTTGTTGTTGTAGTACAAACTGCAGCTGTTGTTGCTGTAGTAACTATAGTTGTTGTTCTTATAGCTATAGTTGTTGTTCTTGTAGTAACTATAGTTATTGATGTAGAAGTAGCTATAGTTGTTGTTTTAGTAGTAACTAGAGTTGTTGTTCTTATAGTAACTATAGTAGTTGTTGTATTAGTAACTGCAGCTGTTGTTCTTTTAGTAACTATAGTTGTTGTTCTTGTAGCTATAGTTATTGTACTTGTAGTAACTGCAGCTGTTGTTCTTGTAGTAACAATAGTTGTTGTTCTTGTAGTAACTATAGTTTTTTTGTAATAGTAACTTTAGTTGTTGTTCTTGTAGTAACTATAGTTGTTGTTCTAGCAGTAACTATAGTTGTTGTTGTAGTAGTAACTATAGTTGTTGTTCTTGTAGTAACTATAGTTGTTGTTCTTGTAGCAACTATAGCTGTCGCTGTAGTAGTAACTGCAGCTGTTGTTCTTGTAGTAGCTATAGTTGTTGTTCTTGTAGTAGCTATAGTTGTTGTTCTTGTAGTAACTATAGTTGTTGTCGTTGTAGTAATTATAGTGGTTAAAAGTAGTATATAGTATATATACTATAGCTGTTGTTGCTGAAGTAAGTATAGTTGTTGTAGTAGTAACTATAGTTGTTGTTCTTGTAGTAACTGCAGCTGTTGTTCTTGTAGTAACTATAGTTGTTGTTTTACTTGTAACTATAGTTGTTGTTCTTGTAGTAACTATAGTTGTTGTTTTATTAGTAACTGCAGCTGTTGTTCTTTTAGTAACTATAGTTGTTGTTCTAGCAGTAACTATAGTTGTTGTTGTAGTAGTAACTATAGTTGTTGTTCTTGTAGTAACTATAGTTGTTGTTCTTGTAGCAACTATAGCTGTCGCTGTAGTAGTAACTGCAGCTGTTGTTCTTGTAGTAACTTTAGTTGTTAATTTAGTAGTAACTATAGTTGTTGTTCTTGTAGTAACTATAGATGTTGTAGTAGTAACTATAGTTGTTGTTCTTATAGTAACTATAGTTTTTGTTGTAAAAGTAACTGCAGCTGTTGTTATTGTAGTAACTATAGTTGTTGTTCTTTATGTAACTATAGTTGTTGTTCTTGTAGTAACTATAGTTGTTGTTGTATTAGTAACTGCAGCTGTTGTTCTTTTAGTAACTATAGTCGTTGTTCTTGTAATAACTATAGTTGTTGTTGTAGTAGTAAGAGCAGCTGTTGTTCTTGTAATAACTATAGCTATTTTCCTTGTAGTAACTATAGTTGTTGTTGTAGTAGTAACTATAGTTGTTGTTGTAGAAGTAACTATAGTGATCGTTGTAGTTAAAACTGCAGCTGTTGTTGCTGAAGTAACTATAGTTGTTAGTGTAGTAGTAACTATATTTGTTGTTGTAGTAGTAACTATAGTGGTTGTTGTATTAGAAACTGCAGCTGTTGTTGCTGAAGTAAGTATAGTTGTTGTAGTAGTAACTATAGCTGTTGTTCTTGTAGTAACTGCAGCTGTTGTTCTTGCAGTAACTATAGTTGTTGCTGTAGTAGTAACTGCAGCGGTTGTTCTTGTAATAACTATAGATATTGTTCTTGTAGTAACTATAGTTGTTGTTGTATTTTTAACTATAGTTGTTGTTCTTGTAATAACTATATTTGTTGTTGTAGTAAAACTGCAGCTGTTGTTGCTCAAGTAACTATAGTAGTTGTTCTTGTAGTAACTATAGTTGTTGTTCTTGAAGAACCTATAGTTGTTGTTCTTGTAGTAGCTATAGTTGTTGCTGTAGTAGTAACTATAGTTGTTCTTGTAGTAGTAGTTATAGTTGTTATTGTAGTAGAAACTGCATCTGTTGTTGCTGTATTAGCTATAATTGTTGATCTTGTAGTAACTATAGTTTTTGTTGTAGTAGTAACTATAATTGTTCTTGTGGTAGTAACTAAAGTTGTTGTTCTTGTAGTAGCTATAGTTGTTGTTCTTGTAGTAGCTATAGTTGTTGTTCTTGTAGTAACTATAGTTGTTGTCGTTGTAGTAATTATAGTGGTTAAAAGTAGTATATATTATATATACTATAGCTGTTGTTGCTGAAGTAAGTATAGTTGTTGTAGTAGTAACTATAGTTGTTGTTCTTGTAGTAACTGCAGCTGTTGTTCTTGTAGTAACTATAGTTGTTGTTTTACTTGTAACTATAGTTGTTGTTCTTGTAGTAACTATAGTTGTTGTTGTATTAGTAACTGCAGCTGTTGTTCTTTTAGTAACTATAGTTGTTGTTCTAGCAGTAACTATAGTTGTTGTTGTAGTAGTAACTATAGTTGTTGTTCTTGTAGTAACTATAGTTGTTGTTCTTGTAGCAACTATAGCTGTCGCTGTAGTAGTAACTGCAGCTGTTGTTCTTGTAGTAACTTTATTTGTTAATTTAGTAGTAACTATAGTTGTTATTCTTGTAGTAACTATAGTTGTTGTAGTCGTAACTATAGTTGTTGTTCTTATAGTAACTATAGTTGTTGTTGTAATAGTAACTGCAGCTGTTGTTATTGTAGTAACTATAGTTGTTGTTCTTTATGTAACTATAGTTGTTGTTCTTGTAGTAACTATAGTTGTTGTTGTATTAGTAACTGCAGATGTTGTTCTTTTAGTAACTATAGTCGTTGTTCTTGTAATAACTATAGTTGTTGTTGTAGTAGTAAGAGCAGCTGTTGTTCTTGTAATAACTATAGCTATTTTCCTTGTAGTAACTATAGTTGTTGTTGTAGTAGTAACTACAGTTGTTGTTGTAGAAGTAACTATAGTGATCGTTGTAGTTAAAACTACAGCTGTTGTTGCTGAAGTAACTATACTTGTTAGTGTAGTAGTAACTATATTTGTTGTTGTAGTAGTAACTATAGTGGTTGTTGTATTAGAAACTGCAGCTGTTGTTGCTGAAGTAAGTATAGTTGTTGTAGTAGTAACTATAGCTGTTGTTCTTGTAGTAACTGCAGCTGTTGATCTTGCAGTAACTATAGTTGTTGCTGTAGTAGTAACTGCAGCTGTTGTTCTTGTTATTACTATAGATATTGTTCTTGTAGTCACTATAGTTGTTTTTGTATTAGTAACTATAGTTGTTGTTCTTGTAATAACTATAGTTGTTGTTGTAGTAGAAACTGCAGCTGTTGTTGCTCAAGTAACTATAGTAATTGTTCTTGTAGTAACTATAGTTGTTGTTCTAAAAGAACCTATAGTTGTTGTTCTTGTAGTAGCTATAGTTGTTGCTGTAGTAGTAACTATAGTTGTTCTTGTAGTAGTAGTTATAGTTGTTATTGTAGTAGAAACTGCATCTGTTGTTGCTGTATTAGCTATAATTGTTGATCTTGTAGTAACTATAGTTTTTGTTGTAGTAGTAACTATAATTGTTGTTGTGGTAGTAACTAAAGTTGTTGTTCTTGTAGTAGCTATAGTTGTTGTTCTTGAAGTAGCTATAGTTGTTGTTCTTGTAGTAACTATAGTTGTTGTCGTTGTAGTAATTATAGTGGTTAAAAGTAGTATATAGTATATATACTATAGCTGTTGTTGCTAAAGTAAGTATAGTTGTTGTAGTAGTAACTATAGTTGTTGTTCTTGTAGTAACTGCAGCTGTTGTTCTTGTAGTAACTATAGTTGTTGTTTTAGTTGTAACTATAGTTGTTGTTCTTGTAGTAACTATAGTTGTTGTTGTATGAGTAACTGCAGCTGTTGTTCTTTTAGTAACTATAGTTGTTGTTCTTGTAGTAACTATAGTTGTTGCTGTAGTAGTAACTGCAGCTGTTGTTCTTGTAATAACTATAGATATTGTTCTTGTAGTAACTATAGTTGTTGTTGTTGTAGTTACTATAGTTGTTTTTGTAGTAGTAACTATAGTTGTTGTTCTTGTAGTTACTATAGTTGTTGTTCTTGTAGTAACTGCAGCTGTTGTGATTGTAGTAACTATAGTTGTTGTTTAAGTAGTAGCTATAGTTGTCGTTCGTGTAGTAACTATAGTTGTTGGTGTAGTAGTCACTGCAGCTGTTGTTGCTGAAGTAAATATAGTTGTTGTTCTTGTAGTAGCTATAGTTGTTTTCCTTGCAGTAACTATAGTTGTTGTTGCTGTAGTAACTGCAGCTGTTGTTCTTGTAGTAACTATAGTTGTTGTTCTTGTAGTAACTGCTGCTGTTGTTCTTGTAGTACCTATAATTGGTGTTCTTGTAGTAACTTTAGTTGTTGTTGTAGTAGTAACTATAGTTGTTGTTCTTGTAGTAACTATAGTTGTTGTTCTGTAGTAACTGCAGCTGTTGTTCTAGTAGTAACTAGAGTACTGTTGTTGTTCTTGTAGTAACTATATTTGTTGCTCTTGTAGGAACTATAGTTGTTGTTCTGGTAGTAGCTATTGTTGTTGTTGCTGTAGTTACTGCAGCTGTTGTTATTGTAGTAACTTTAGTTGTTGTTCTTGTAGTAACTATAGTTGTTGTTGCTGTAGTAACTATAGTTGTTGTTGTAGTAGTAACTATAGTTGTTGTTGTAGTAACTATAGTTGTTGTGTTAGAAGTAGCTATAGTTGTTGTTCTTGTTGTAACTATAGTTGTTGTTCTTGTAGTAACTATAGTTGTTGTTGTAGTAGTAACTATAGTTGTTGTATTTGTTGTAACTATAGTTGTTGCTCTTGTAGTAACTATAGCTATGTTGTAGTATAAACTATAGTTGTTGTTCTTGTAGTAACTATAGCTGTCGCTGTAAAAGTAACTGCAGCTGTTTTTTTTTGTAGTAACTAGAATTGTTGTTCTTGTAGTAACTTTACTTGTTAAATTAGTAGTAACTATAGTTCTTGTTCTTGTAGTAACTATAGTTGTTGTAGTAGTAACAAAAGTTGTTGTTCTTATAGTAACTATAGTTGTTGTTGTAATAGTAACTGCAGCTGTTGTTATTGTAGTAACTATAGTTGTTGTTCTTTATATAACTATAGTTGCTGTTCTTGTAGTAACTATAGTTGATGTTGTATTAGTAACTGCAGCTGTTGTTCTTTTAGTAACTATAGTCGTTGTTCTTGTAGTAACTATAGTTGTTGTTGTAGTAATAACTGCAGCTGTTGTTCTTGTAATAACTATAGCTATTTTTCTTGTAGTAACTACAGTTGTTGTTGTAGTAGTAACTATAGTTGTTATTGTAGAAGTAACTATGGTGATCGTTGTTTACGAAACTGCAGCTGTTGTTGCTGAAGTAACTATAGTTGTTGTTGTAGTAGTAACTGTAGTTGCTCTTGTAGTAGTAACTATAGTGGTTGTTGTAGTAGAAACTGTAGCTGTTGTTGCTGAAGTAACTATAGTTGTTGTAGTAGTAACTATAGTTGTTGTTCTTGTAGTAACTGCAGCTGTTGTTTTTGTAGTAACTATAGTTGTTGTTTTAGTTGTAACTATAGTTGTTGTTCTTGTAGTAACTATAGTTGTTGTTGTATTAGTAACTGCAGCTGTTGTTCTTTTAGTAACTATAGTTGTTGTTTTTGTAGTAACTATAGTTGTTGCTGTAGTAGTAACTGCAGCTGTTGTTCTTGTAATAACTGTAGATATTGTTCTTGTAGTAACTATAGTTGCTGTTGTAGTAGTAACTATAGTTGTTGTTGTAGTAGTAACTATAGTTGTTGTTCTTGTAGTAACTATATTTGTTGTTCTTGTAGTAACTGCAGCTGTTGTAATAGTAGTAACTATAGTTGTTGTTAAAGTAGTAGCTATAGTTGTTGTTCTTGTAGTAACTATAGTTGTTGTTGTAGTAGTAACTGTAGCTTTTGTTCTTGTTTAACTATAGTTGTTGTTCTTGTAGTAACTATAGTTTTTTTTAAAGAAGTAACTGCATCTGTTGTTGTTGTAGTAACTATAGTTGTTGTTCTTGTAGCAACAATAGTTTTTTTGTTGTAGAAGTAACGATAGTTGTTTCTGTTGCAGTAACTATAGTTGTTGTTGCCGTATTAATTGCAGCTGTTGCTTTTGTAGTAACTATAGTTGCTGTTCTTGTAGCAACTATAGCTGTTTTCCTTGTAAGTATAATTGCCGTTGTAGTAGTAACTATAATAGCTATTGTTTTTGTAGTACTTATAGTTGTTGTTCGTGTAGTAACTATAGTTGTTGTTGTAGTAGTAACTGCAGCTGTTGTTGCTGTAGTAACTATAGTTGCTGTTCTTGTAGCAACTATAGCTGTTTTCCTTGTAGTAACTATAGTTTTTGTTGCTGTAGTAACTGCAGCTGTTGTTCTTGTAGTAACTCTAGTTGTTGTTCTTGTAGTCACTATAATTGGTGTTCTTGTAGTAACTTTAGTTGTTGTTGTAGTAGCAACTATAGTTGTTGTTCTTGTAGTAACTATAGTTGTTGTTGAAGTAGTAACTATAGTTGTTGTTGTAGAAGTAATTATAAGTGTTGTTCTTGTTTTAACTATAGTTGTTGTTCTTTTAGTAAGTAAAGTTTTTGTTGTTGTAGTAACTATAGTTGTTGTTCTTGTTGTAACTATAGTTGTTGTTGCTGTAGTAACTATAGTTGTTGTTCTTGTAGTAACTATAGTTGTTGTTGAAGTAGTAACTATAGTTGTTGTTCTTGTAGCAACTATAGCTGTCGCTTTAGTAGTAACTGCAGCTGTTGTTTTTGTAGTAACTATAGTTGTTGTTATTGTAGTAACTTTAGTTGTTAATTTAGTAGTAACTATAGTTGTTGCTCTTGCAGTACTTATAGTTGTTGTCGTAGTAGTAACTATAGTGGTTGTTGTAGTAGAAACTGCAGCTGTTGTTGCTGAAGTAACTATAGTTGTTGTTTTAGTAGTAACTATAGTTGTTGTTCTTGTAGTAACTACAGTTGTTGTTGTTGTAGTAACTGCAGCTGTTGTTCTTGTAATAACTATAGATATTGTTCTTGCAGTAACTATAGTTGTTGTTGTAGTAGTAACAATAGTTGTTGTTCTTGTAGTAACTATAGTTGTAGTTCTTGTAGTAACTGCAGCTGTTTTGATTTTAGTAACTAAAGTTGTTGTTTTAGTAGTAGCTATAGTTGTTGTTCTTGTAGTAACTATAGTTGTTGTTATAGTAATAACTGTAACTATTGTTCTTGTGTAACTATAGTTGTTGTTCTTGTAGTAACTATAGTTTTTATTGAAGAAGTAACTGCATCTGTTGTTGTTGTAGTAACTATAGTTATTGTTCTTGTAGTAACTATAGTTTTTTTTTTGTTGTAGAAGTAGCGATTGTTGTTGCTGTTGCAGTAACCATAGTTGTTGTTCTTGTAGTAACTATAGTTGTTGTTGCCGTATAAACTGCAGCTGTTGTTTTTGTAGTTACTATTGTTGTTGTTCTTGTAGTAACTATAGTTGTTGTTGAAGTAGTAACTATAATAGCTATTGTTCTTGTAGTACTTATAGTTGTTGTTCGTGTAGTAACTATAGTTGTTGTTGTAGTAGTTACTGCAGCTGTTGTTGCTGAAGTAACTATAGTTGTTGTTCTTGTAGTAGCTATAGTTGTTTTCCTTGTAGTAACTATAGTTGTTGTTGCTGTAGTAACTGCAGCTGTCGTTCTTGTAGTAACTATAGTTGTTGTTCTTGTAGTAACTGCTGCTATTGTTCTTCTAGTAACTATAATTGGTGTTCTTGTAGTAACTATAGTTGTTGTTGTAGTAGTAACTATAGTTGTTGTTCTTGTAGTAACTATAGTTGTTGTTGTGTAGTAACTGCAGCTGTTGTTCTTGTAGTAACTAGAGTTGTTGTTCTTGTAGTAACTATATTTGTTGCTCTTGTAGGAACTATAGTTGTTGTTCCGGTAGTAGCTATTGTTGTTGTTGCTGTAGTAACTGCAGCTGTTGTTATTGTAGTAACTATAGTTGTTGTTCTTGTATTAACTATAGTTGTTGTTCTTGTAGTAACTGCAGCTGTTGTGATTGTAGTAACTATAGTTGTTTTTTTTAGTAGTAGCTATAGTTGTTGCTCTTGTAGGAACTATAGTTGTTGTTGTAGTAACTAAAGTTGATGCTCTAGTAGGAACTATAGTTGTTGTTGTAGTAACTATAGTTGTTGTTGAAGCAGTAACTCTAGTTGTTGTTCTTGAAGTCACTTTAGTTGTTGTTCTTTTAGTAACTATATTTTTTGTTGTAGTAGTAACTATAGTTGTTGTTCTTGTTGTAACTATAGTTGTTGTTGTAGTAGTAACTATAGTTGTTGTTGTAGTAGTAACTAAAGTTGTTGTTCTAGTAGTAACTATAGTTGTTGTTCTTGTAGCAACTATAGCTGTCGCATAAGTAGTAAATGCAGCTGTTGTTTTTGTAGTAACTAGAGTTGTTGTTCTTGTAGTAATTTTAGTTGTTAATTTAGTAGTAACTATAGTTGTTGTTCTTGCAGTAACAAGAGTTTTGGTAGTAGTAACTATAGTTGTTGTTCTTATAGTAACTATAGTTGTTGTTGTTATAGTAACTGCAGCTGTTGTTCTTGTTGTAACTATAGTTGTTGTTCTTTTACTAACTATAGTTGTTGTTGTATTAGTAACTGCAGCTGTTGTTCTTATAGTAACTATAGTCGTTGTTCTTGTAGTAACAATAGTTGTTGTTGTAGTAGTAACTGCAGCTGTTTTTCTGTAATAACTATAGCTATTTTTCTTGTAGTTGTTGTTGTAGTAGTAACTATAGTTGTTGTTGTAGTAGTAACTATAGTGGTTGTTGTAGTAGAAACTGCAGCTGTTGTTGCTGAAGTAACTATAGTTGTTGTTCTTGTAGTAACTATAGTTGTTGTTGTAGTAGTAACTATAGTTGTTGTTGTAGTAGTAACTTCAGTTGTTGTTCTTGTAGTAACTGCAGCTGTTGTTCTTGAAGTAACTATAGTTGTTGTTTTAGTAGTAACTATAGTTGTTGTTCTTGTAGTAACTATAGTTGTTGTTGTATTAGTAACTGCAACTGTTGTTCTTTTAGTAACTATAGTTGTTGTTCTTGTAGTAACTATAGTTGTTGTTGTAGTAGTAACTGCAGCTGTTGTTCTTGTAATAACTATAGATATCGTTCTTGTAGTAACTATAGTTGTTGTTGTAGTAGTAACTATAGTTGTTGTTCTTGTAGTAACTATAGTTGTTGTTCTTGTAGTTACTGCAGCTGTTGTGATTGTAGTAACTATAGTTGTTGTTTTAGTAGTAGCTATAGTTGTTGTTCTTGTAGTAACTATAGTTGTTGTTGTAGTAGTAGCTGTAGCTGTTGTTCTTGTGTAACTATAGTTGTTGCTCTTGTAGTAACTATAGTTTTTATTGAAGAAGTAACTGCATCTGTTGTTGTTGTAACTATAGTTGTTGTTCTTGTAGTAACTATAGTTGTGTTGCCGTATTAACTGCAGCTGTTGTTTTTGTAGTTACTATTGTTGTTGTTCTTGTAGTAAGTATAGTTGTTGTTGTAGTAGTAACTATAATAGCTATTGGTCTTGTAGTACTTATAGTTGTTGTTCGTGTAGTAACTATAGTTGTTGTTGTAGTAGTAACTGCAGCTGTTGTTGCTGTAGTAACAATAGTTGTTGTTCTTGCAGTAACTATAGTTGTCGATCTTGTGGTAATTGCTGCTATTGTTCTTGTAGTGACTATAATTGGTGTTCTTATAGTAACTATAGTTCTTGTTGTAGTAGTAACTATAGTTGTTGTTCTTGTAGTAACTATAGTTGTTGTTCTGTAACAACTGCAGCTGTTATTCTTGTAGTAACTGGAGTTGTTGTTCTTGTAGTAACTATATTTTTTGCTCTGGTGGTAGCTATTGTTGTTGTTGCTGTAGTAAATGCAGCTGTTGTTATTGTAGTAACTTTAGTTGTTGTTCTTGTAGTAACTAGAGTTTTTGCTCTTGTATTAACTATAGTTGAAGTTCTTGTAGTAACTATAGTTGTTGTTGCTGTAGTAACTATAGTTGTTGTAATAGTAACTATGGTTGTTGTTGTAGTAACTTTAGTTATTGTTGTAGTAGTAAATATAGTTATTGTTGTAGTAGTAACAATAGTTACTACAGCAACAACAACAATAGTTACTACAAGAACAACAAATATAGTTACTACAAGAACAACAACTATGGCTATAAGAACAACAACTATAGTTACTACAGCAACAACAACTGCAGTTTTGTACTACAACAACAACTATAGTTACTACAACAACAACAACTATAGTTACTAAAAGAACAACAACTATAGTTACTACAAGAACAACAGCTGCAGTTACTAATACAACAACAACTGTAGTTACTTCAAGAACAACAACCATAGTAACTACAAGAACAGCAAATATAGTCACTACTGCAACTACAACTATAGTTACTACAAGAACAGCAACTATAGTTACTACTACAACAACAACTATTGTTACTACAAGAACAACAACTCTAGTTACTACAAGAACAACAGCTGCAGTAACTACTATAGAGACAGCTATAGTTGCTACAAGAACAACAAGTATAGTTACTACAAGATCAACAACTTTAGTCACTACAAGAACAACATCTATAGTTACTAAAGGAACAACAGCTGCAGTTACTATAATAACAACAACTATAGTTACTACTAAACTAACAACTATAGTTACTAAATAGTAGTAAATAGTAAATATAAGTAGTAAATATAGTTGTTGTTCTTTTAGTAACTGCGACTGTTGTTGCTCTAGTAACTATATTTGTTGTTCTTGTAGTAGCTATAGTAATGTTGTAGTAGTAGATATACTTGTTGTTGTAGTAGTAACTGCAGCTGTAGTTGCTGTAGTAGCTATAGTTGTTGTTCTAATAGTAACTTTAGTTGTTGTTCTTGATGTAACAATAGTTGTTGCTGTAGTAACTATAGTTGTTGTTCTTATAGTAACTATAGTTGTTGTTGTAATAGTAACTGCAGCTGTTGTTATTGTAGTAACTACAGTTGTTGTTCTTTATGTAACTATAGTTGTTGTTCTTTTAGTAACTATAGTAGTTGTTGTATTATTATCTGCAGCTGTTGTTCTTTTAGTAACTATAGTTGTTGTTCTTGTAGTAACTATAGTTGTTGTTGTTGTTGTAGTAACTATAGTTGTTGTTGTAGTACAAAACTGCAGCTGTTGTTGCTGTAGTAACTATAGTTGTTGTTCTTATAGCCATAGTTGTTGTTCTTGTAGTAACTATAGTTATTGATGTAGAAGTAACTATAGTTGTTGTTTTAGTAGTAACTATAGTTGTTGTTCTTGTAGCATTATAGTAGTTGTTGTATTAGTAACTGCAGCTGCTGTTCTTTTAGTAACAATAGTTGTTGTTCTTGTAGCTATAGTTATTGTACTTGTAGTAACTGCAGCTGTTGTTCTTGTAGTAACAATAGTTGTTGTTCTTGTAGTAAGTATAGTTTTTTGTAGTAGTAACTATAGTTGTTGTTATTGTAGTAACTATAGTTGTTGTTCTAGTAGTAATTATAGTGATTGTTGTAGAAGTAACTATAGTTGTTGTTGTAGTAGTAACTGCAGCTGTTGTTCTTGTAGTAACAATAGTTGTTGTTTTTGTAGTAACTATAGTTTTTGTTTGTGTAGTAACTATAGTTGTTGTTATTGTAGTAACTATAGTTTTTATTGTAGTAGTAACTATAGTTGTTGTTCGTGCATTAACACTAGTTTTGTTCTTGTAGTAACTATAGTTGTTGTAGTAGTAACTGCAGCTGTTGTTCTTGTAGTAACTATAGTTAATGTTCTTGCAGTAACTAGAGCTGCTGTTCTTGTAGTAACTAAAATTGTTATTGTAGTAGTAACTATAGTTGTTGTTGTAGTACAAACTGCAGCTGTTGTTGCTGTAGTAACTATAGTTGTTGTTCTTATAGCTATAGTTGTTGTTCTTGTAGTAACTATAGTTATTGATGTAGAAGTAACTATAGTTGTTGTTTTAGTAGTAACTATAGTTAATGTTCTTGTAGTAACTATAGTAGTTGTTGTATAAGTAACTGCAGCTGTTGTTCTTTTAGTAACTATATTTGTTGTTCTTGTAGCTATAGTTATTGTACTTGTAGTAACTGCAGCTGTTCTTCTTGTAGTAACAATAGTTGTTGTTCTTGTAGCAACTATAGTTTTTTTGTAGTAGTAACTATAGTTGTTGTTCTTGTAGTAACTATAGTTGTTGTTCTAGTAGTAATTATAGTGGTTGTTGTAGAAGTAACTATAGTTGTTGTTGTAGTAGTAACTGCAGCTGTTGTTCTTGTAGTAACAATAGTTGAAGTTCTTGTAGTAACTATAGTTTTTGTTCGTGTAGTAACTATAGTTGTTGTTCTTGTAGTAACTATAGTTTTTATTGTAGTAGTAACTATAGTTGTTGTTCTTGCAGTAACACTAGTTTTGTTCTTGTAGTAACTATAGTTGTTGTAGTAGTAACTGCAGCTGTTGTTCTTGTAGTAACTATAAGTAATGTTCTTGCAGTAACAAGAGCTGCTGTTCTTGTAGTAACTAAAGTTGTTGTTGTAGTAGTAACTATAGCTGTTGTTGTAGTACAAACTGCAGCTGTTGTTGCTGTAGTAACTATAGTTGTTGCTCTTATAGCTATAGTTGTTATTCTTGTAGTAACTATAGTTATTGATGTAGAAGTAACTATGGTTGTTGTTGTAGTAGTTACTATAGTTGTTGTTCTTGTAGTAACTATAGTAGTTGTTGTATTAGTAACTGCAGCTGTTGTTCTTTTAGTAACTATAGTTGTTGTTCTTGTAGCTATAGTTATTGTACTTGTAGTAACTGCAGCTGTTGTTCTTGTAGTAACAATAGTTGTTGTTCTTGTAGTAACTATAGTTTTTTTGTAATAGTAACTTTAGTTGTTGTTCTTGTAGTAACTATAGTTGTTGTTCTAGCAGTAACTATAGTTGTTGTTGTAGTAGTAACTATAGTTGTTGTTCTTGTAGTAACTATAGTTGTTGTTCTTGTAGCAACTATAGCTGTCGCTGTAGTAGTAACTGCAGCTGTTGTTCTTGTAGTAGCTATAGTTGTTGTTCTTGTAGTAGCTATAGTTGTTGTTCTTGTAGCTATAGTTATTGTACTTGTAGTAACTGCAGCTGTTGTTCTTGTAGTAACTATAGTAGTTGTTTTAGTAGTAACTATAGTTGTTGTTTTAGTAGTAACTATAGTTGTTGTTCTTGTAGTAACTATAGTAGTTGTTGTATTAGTAACTGCAGCTGTTGTTCTTTTAGTAACTATAGTTGTTGTTCTTTTAGTAACTATAGTTGTTGTTGTTGTAGTAACTATAGTTGTTGTTGTAGTACAAACTGCAGCTGTTGTTGCTGAAGTAACTATTGTTGTTGTTATTAAAGCTATAGATGTTGTTCTTGTAGTAACTATAGTTATTGATGTAGAAGTAACTATAGTTGTTGTTTTAGTAGTAACTATAGTTGTTGTTCTTGTAGCAACTATAGTAGTTGTTGTATTAGTAACTGCAGCTGTTGTTCTTTTAGTATCTATAGTTGTTGTTCTTGTAGCTATAGTTATTGTACTTGTAGTAACTGCATCTGTTGTTCTTGTATTAACAATAGTTGTTGTTCTTGTAGTAACTATAGTTGTTTTCCTTGTAGTAACTATATTTGTTGCTCTTGTAGGAACTATAGTTGTTGTTCTGGTAGTAGCTATTGTTGTTGTTGCTGTAGTTACTGCAGCTGTTGTTATTGTAGTAACTTTAGTTGTTGTTCTTGTAGTAACTATAGTTGTTGTTGCTGTAGTAACTATAGTTGTTGTTGTAGTAGTAACTATAGGTGTTGTAGTAACTATAGTTGTTGTGGTAGAAGTAACTATAGTTGTTGTTCTTGTTGTAAATATAGTTGTTGTTCTTGTAGTAACTATAGTTGCTGTTGTAGTAGTAACTATAGCTGTTGTTTTTGTTGTAACTTTAGTTGTTGCTCTTGTAGTAACTGCAGCTGTTGTGATTGTAGTAACTATAGTTGTTGTTTAAGTAGTAGCTATAGTTGTCGTTCGTGTAGTAACTATAGTTGTTGGTCTAGTAGTAACTATAGTTGTTGTTGCTGTAGTTACTGCAGCTGTTGTTCTTGAAGTAACTAGAGTTGTTGTGCTTGTAGTAACTATATTTGTTGCTCTTGTAGGAACTATAGTTGTTGTTCTGGTAGTAGCTATTGTTGTTGTTGCTGTAGTTACTGCAGCTGTTGTTATTGTAGTAACTTTAGTTGTTGTTCTTGTAGTAACTATAGTTGTTGTTGCTGTAGTAACTATAGTTGTTGTTGAAGTAGTAACTATAGTTGTTGTAGTAACTATAGTTGTTGTGGTAGAAGTAACTATAGTTGTTGTTCTTGTTGTAACTTTAGTTGTTGTTCTTGTAGTAACTATAGTTGTTGTTGTAGAAGTAACTATAGTTGTTGTTTTTGTTGTAACTATAGTTGTTGCTCTTGTAGTTACTATAGTTGATGTTGTAGTATTAACTATAGTTGTTGTTCTTGTAGTAACTATAGTTGTTGTTCTTGTAGCAACTATAGCTGTCGCTGTAGTAGTAACTGCAGCTGTTGTTTTTGTAGTAAATAGAGTTGTCGTTCTTGTAGTTACTTTAGTTGTTAATTTAGTAGTAACTATAGTTGTTGTTCTTTTAGTAACTATAGTTGTTGTAGTAGTAACTATAGTTGTTGTTCTTATAGTAACTATAGTTGTTGTTGTAATAGTAACTGCAGCTGTTGTTATTGTAGTAACTATAGTTGTTGTTCTTTATGTAACTATAGTTGTTGTTCTTGTAGTAACTATAGTAGTTGTTGTATTAGTAACTGCAGCTGTTGTTATTGTAGTAACTTTAGTTGTTGTTCTTGTAGTAACTATAGTTGTTGTTGTTGTAGTAACTATAGTTGTTTGTAGTAGTAACTATAGTTGTTGTTCTTGTAGTAACTATAGTTGTTGTTCTAGTAGTAATTATAGTGATTGTTGTAGAAGTAACTATAGTTGTTGTTGTAGAAGTAACTGCAGCTGTTGTTCTTGTAGTAACAATAGTTGTTGTTCTTGTAGTAACTATAGTTAATGTTCTTGCAGTAACTAGAGCTGCTGTTCTTGTAGTAACTAAAGTTGTTATTGTAGTAGTAACTATAGTTGTTGTTGTAGTACAAACTGCAGCTGTTGTTGCTGTAGTAACTATAGCTGTTGTTCGTATAGCTATAGTTGTTGTTCTTGTAGTAACTATAGTTATTGATGTAGAAGTCAGTTACTAGAGCTGCTGTTCTTGTAGTAACTAAAGTTGTTGTTGTAGTAGTAACTATAGTTGTTGTTGTAGTACAAACTGCAGCTGTTGTTGCTGTAGTAACTATAGTTGTTGTTCTTATAGCTATAGTTGTTGTTCTTGTAGTAACTATAGTTATTGATGTAGAAGTAACTATAGTTGTTGTTTTAGTAGTATCTATAGTTGTTGTTCTTGTAGCTATAGTTATTGTACTTGTAGTAACTGCATCTGTTGTTCTTGTAGTAACAATAGTTGTTGTTCTTGTAGTAACTATAGTTTTTGTTCGTGTAGTAACTATAGTTGTTGTTCTAGTAGTAACTATAGTTTTTATTGTAGTAGTAACTATAGTTGTTGTTCGTGCAGTAACACTAGTTTTGTTCTTGTAGTAACTATAGTTGTTGTTCTTGCAGTAACTAGAGCTGTTGTTCTTGTAGTAACTAAAGTTGTTGTTGTAGTAGTAACTATAGTTGTTGTTGTAGTACAAACTGCAGCTGTTGTTGCTGTAGTAACTTTAGTTGATGTTCTTATAGTTATAGTTGTTGTTCTTGTAGTAACTATAGTTATTGATGTAGAAGTAACTATAGTTGTTGTTTTAGTAGTAACTATAGTTGTTGATCTTGTAGTAACTATAGTAGTTGTTGTATTAGTAACTGCAGCTGATGTTCTTTTAGTAACTGCAGCTGTTGTTCTTGTAGTAACTATAGTAGTTGTTTTGGTAGTAACTATAGTTGTTGTTTTAGTAGTAACTATAGTTGTTGTTCTTGTAGTAACTATAGTAGATGTTGTATAAGTAACTGCAGCTGTTGTTCTTTTAGTAACTATAGTTGTTGTTCTTGCAGTAACTATAGTTGCTGTTGTAGTAGTAACTGCAGCTGTTGTTCTTGTAATAACTATAGATATTGTTCTTGTAGTAACTATAGTTGTTGTTGTAGTAACTGCAGCTGTTGTTCTTAAGGTAACTATAGTTAATGTTCTTGCAGTAACTAGAGCTGCTGTTCTTGTAGTAACTAAAGTTGTTGTTGTAGTAGTAACTATAGTTGTTGTTGTAGTACAAACTGCAGCTGTTGTTGCTGTAGTAACTATAGTTTTTGTTCTTATAGCTATAGTTGTTGTTCTTGTAGTAACTATAGTTATTGATGTAGAAGTAGCTATAATTGTTGTTTTAGTAGTAACTAGAGTTGTTGTTCTTATAGTAACTATAGTAGTTGTTGTACTAGTAACTGCAGCTGTTGTTCTTTTAGTATCTATAGTTGTTGTTCTTGTAGCTATAGTTATTGTACTTGTAGTAACTGCAGCTGTTGTTCTTGTAGTAACAATAGTTGTTGTTCTTGTAGTAACTATAGTTTTTTTGTAATAGTCACTATAGTTGTTGTTCTTGTAGTAACTATAGTTGTTGTTCTAGTAGTAAATATAGTTGTTGTAGTAGTAGTAACTATAGTTGTTGTTCTTGTAGTAACTATAGTTGTTGTTCTTGTAGCAACTATAGCTGTCGCTGTAGTAGTAACTGCAGCTGTTGTTCTTGTAGTAACTTTAGTTGTTAATTTAGTAGTAACTATAGTTGTTGTTCTTGTAGTAACTATAGTTGTTGTAGTAGTAACTATAGTTGTTGTTCTTATAGTAACTATAGTTGTTGTTGTAATAGTAACTGCAGCTGTTGTTATTGTAGTAACTATAGTTGTTGTTCTTTATGTAACTATAGTTGTTGTTCTTGTAGTAGCTATAGTTGTTGTTGTATTAGTAACTGCAGCTGTTGTTCTTTTAGTAACTATAGTCGTTGTTCTTGTAATAACTATAGTTGTTGTTGTAGTAGTAACTGCAGCTGTTGTTCTTGTAATAACTATAGCTATTTTCCTTGTAGTAACTATAGTTGTTGTTGTAGTAGTAACTATAGTTGTTGTTGTAGAAGTAACTATAGTGATCGTTGTAGTTAAAACTGCAGCTGTTGTTGCTGAAGTAACTATAGTTGTTAGTGTAGTAGTAACTATATATGTTGTTGTAGTAGTAACTATAATGGTTGTTGTATTAGAAACTGCAGCTGTTGTTGCTGAAGTAAGTATAGTTGTTGTAGTAGTAACTATAGCTGTTGTTCTTGTAGTAACTGCAGCTGTAGTTCTTGCAGTAACTATAGTTGTTGCTGTAGTAGTAACTGCAGCTGTTGTTCTTGTAATAACTATAGATATTGTTCTTGTAGTAACTATAGTTGTTGTTGTATTAGTAACTATAGTTGTTGCTCTTGTAATAACTATAGTTGTTGTTGTAGTAGAAACTGCAGCTGTTGTTGCTGAAGTAACTATAGTAGTTGTTCTTGTAGTAACTATAGCTGTTGTTCTTGAAGAACCTATAGTTGTTGTTCTTGTAGTAGCTATAGCTGTTGCTGTAGTAGTAACTATAGTTGTTCTTGTAGTAGTAGTTATAGTTGTTATTGTAGTAGAAACTGCATCTGTTGTTGCTGTATTAGCTATAATTGTTGATCTTGTAGTAACTATAGTTTTTGTTGTAGTAGTAACTATAATTGTTATTGTGGTAGTAACTAAAGTTGTTGTTCTTGTAGTAGCTATAGTTGTTGTTCTTGTAGTAGCTATAGTTGTTGTTCTTGTAGTAACTATAGTAGTTGTTGTATTAGTAATTATAGTGGTTGTTGTAGAAGTAACTATAGTTGTTGTTGTAGTAGCTATAGTTGTTGTTCTTGTAGTAGCTATAGTTGTTGTTCTTGTAGTAACTATAGTAGTTGTTGTATTAGTAATTATAGTGGTTGTTGTAGAAGTAACTATAGTTGTTGTTGTAGTAGCTGCAGCTGTTGTTCTTGTAGTAACAATAGTTGTTGTTCTTGTAGTAACTATAGTTTTTTTTGTAGTAGTAACTATAGTTGTTGGGCTTGTAGTAACTATAGATGTTGTTCTAGTAGTAATTATAGAGGTTGTTGTAGAAGTAACTATAGTTGTTGTTGTAGTAGTAACTGCAGCAGTTGTTCTTGTAGTAACAATAGTTGTTGTTCTTGTAGTTACTATAGTCTTTGTTCGTGTAGTAACTATAGTTGTTGTTCTTGTAGTAACTGTAGTTTTTTATTGTAGTAGTAACTATAGTTGTTGTTCGTGCAGTAACACTAGTTTTGTTCTTGTAGTAACTATAGTTGTTGTAGTAGTAACTGCAGCTGTTGTACTTGAAGTAACTATAGTTAATGTACTTGAAGTAACTAGAGCTGCTGTTCTTGTAGTTATTAAAGTTGTTGTTGAAGTAGTAACTTTAGTTGTTGTTGTAGTACAAACTGCAGCTGTTGTTGCTGTAGTAACTATAGTTGTTCTGATAGCTATAGTTGTTGTTCTTGTAGTAACTTTAGTTATTGATGTAGAAGTAACTATAGTTGTTGTTTTAGTAGTAACTAGAGTTGTTGTTCTTATAGTAACTATAGTAGTTGTTGTATTAGTAACTGCAGCTGTTGTTCTTTAAGTAACTATAGTTATTGTTCTTGTAGCTATAGTTATTGTACTTGTAGTAACTGCAGCTGTTGTTCTTGTAGTAACAATAGTTGTTGTTCTTGTAGTAACTATAGTTTTTTTTGTAGTAGTAACTATAGTTGTTGTTCTTGTAGTAACTATAGTTGTTGTTCTAGTAGTAACTATAGTTGTTGTTCTAGTAGTAACTATAGTTGTTGTTCTTGTAGTAACTATAGTTGTTGTTCTTGTGACAACTATAGCTGTCGCTGTAGTATAACTGCAACTGTTGTTCTTGTAGTAACTTTAGTTGTTAATTTAGTAGTAACTATAGTTGTTGTTCTTGAAGTAACTATAGTTGTTGTAGTAGTAACTATAGTTGTTGTTCTTATAGTAACTATAGTTGTTGTTGTAATAGTCACTGCAGCTGTTGTTATTGTAGTAACTATAGTTGTTGTTCTTTATGTAACTATAGTTGTTGTTCTTGTAGTAACTATAGTTGTTGTTGTATTAGTAACTGCAGCTGTTGTTCTCTTTTTAACTATAGTCGTTGTTCTTGTAGTAACTATAGTTGTTGTTGTAGTAGTAACTGCAGCTGTTGTTCTTGTAATAATTATAGCTATTTTTCTTGTAGTAACTATAGTTGTTGTTGTAGTAGTAACTATAGTTGTTGTTGTAGAAGTAACTATAGTGATCGTTGTAGTAGAAACTGCAGCTGTTGTTGCTGAAGTAACTATAGTTGTTAGTGTAGAAGTTACTATAGTTGTTGCTGTAGTAGTAACTATAGTGGTTGTTGTAGTAGAAACTGCAGCTGTTGTTGCTGAAGTAACTAAAGTTGTTGTAGTAGTAACTATAGTTGTTGTATTTGTAGTAACTGCAGCTGTTGTTCTTGTAGTAACTTTAGTTGTTGTTTTAGTTGTAACTATAGTTGTTGTTCTTGTAGTAACTATAGTTGTTGTTGTATTAGTAACTGCAGCTGTTGTTCTTTTAGTAACTATAGTTGTTGTTCTTGTAGTAACTATAGTTGTTGCTGTAGTAGTAACTGCAGCTGTTGTTCTTGTAATAACTATAGATATTGTTCTTGTAGTAACTATAGTTGTTGTTGTAGTAGTAACTATAGTTGTTTTTGTAGTAGTAAATATAGTTGTTGTTCTTGTAGTTACTATAGTTGTTGTTCTTGTAGTAACTGCAGCTGTTGTGATTTTAGTAACTATAGTTGTTGTTTAAGTACTAGCTATAGTTGTCGTTCGTGTAGTAACTATAGTTGTTGTTCTTGTAGTAACTGCAGCTGTTGTTGCTGAAGTAACTATAGTTGTTGTTCTTGTAGTAGCTATAGTTGTTTTCCTTGCAGTAACTATAGTTGTTGTTGCTGTAGTAACTGCAGCTGTTGTTCTTGTAGTAACTATAGTTGTTGTTCTTGTAGTAACTGCTGCTGTTGTTCTTGCAGTCCCTATAATTGGTGTTCTTGTAGTAACTTTAGTTGTTGTTGTAGTAGTAACTATAGTTGTTGTTCTTGTAGTAACTATAGTTGTTGTTCTGTAGTAACTGCAGCTGTTGTTCTTGTAGTAACTAGAGTACTGTTGTTGTTCTTGTAGTAACTATATTTGTTGCTCTTGTAGGAACTATAGTTGTTGTTCTGGTAGTAGCTATTGTTGTTGTTGCTGTAGTTACTGCAGCTGTTGTTATTGTAGTAACTTTAGTTGTTGTTCTTGTAGTAACTATAGTTGTTGTTGCTGTAGTAACTATAGTTGTTGTTGTAGTAGTAACTATAGTTGTTGTTGTAGTAACTATAGTTGTTGTGGTAGAAGTAACTATAGTTGTTGTTCTTGTTGTAACTATAGTTGTTGTTCTTGTAGTAACTATAGTTGTTGTTGTAGTAGTAACTATAGTTGTTGTTTTTGTTGTAACTATAGTTGTTGCTCTTGTAGTAACTATAGCTATGTTGTAGTATTAACTATAGTTGTTGTTCTTGTAGTAACTATAGCTGTCGCTGTAGTAGTAACTGCAGCTGTTTTTTTGTAGTAACTAGAATTGTTGTTCTTGTAGTAACTTTAGTTGTTAATTTAGTAGTTACTAAAGTTGTTGTTCTTGTAGTAACTATAGTTGTTGTAGCAGTAACAAAAGTTGTTGTTCTTATAGTAACTATAGTTGTTGTTGTAATAGTAACTGCAGCTGTTGTTATTGTAGTTAATATAGTTGTTGTTCTTTATATAACTATAGTTGCTGTTCTTGTAGTAACTATAGTTGTTGTTGTATTAGTAACTGCAGCTGTTGTTCTGTTAGTAACTATTGTCGTTGTTCTTGTAGTAACTATAGTTGTTTTTGTAGTAGTAACTGCAGCTGTTGTTCTTGTAATAACTATAGCTATTTTTCTTGTAGTAACTACAGTTGTTGTTGTAGTAGTAACTATAGTTGTTATTGTAGAAGTAACTATAGTGATCGTTGTTGTAGAAACTGCAGCTGTTGTTGCTGAAGTAACTATAGTTGTTGTTGTAGTAGTAACTATAGTTGCTCTTGTAGTAGTAACTATAGTGGTTGTTGTAGTAAAAACTGCAGCTGTTGTTGCTGAAGTAACTATAGTTGTTGTAGTAGTAACAAAGTTGTTGTTCTTGTAGTAACTGCAGCTGTTGTTTTTGTAGTAACTATAGTTGTTGTTTTAGTTGTAACTATAGTTGTTGTTCTTGTAGTAACTATAGTTGTTGTTGTATTAGTAACTGCAGCTGTTGTTCTTTTAGTAACTATAGTTGTTGTTCTTGTAGTAACTATAGTTGTTGCTGTAGTAGTAACTGCAGCTGTTGTTCTTGTAATAACTGTAGATATTGTTCTAGTAGTAACTATAGTTGCTGTTGTAGTAGTAACTATAGTTGTTGTTGTATTAGTAACTATAGTTGTTGTTCTTGTAGTAACTATATTTGTTGTTCTTGTAGTAACTGCAGCTGTTGTAATAGTAGTAACTATAGTTGTTGTTGTAGTAGCTATAGTTGTTGTTCTTGTAGTAACTATAGTTGTTGTTGTAGTTGTAACTGTAGCTTTTGTTCTTGTTTAACTATAGTTGTTGTTCTTGTAGTAACTATAGTTTTTTTTAAAGAAGTAACTGCATCTGTTGTTGTTGTAGTAACTATAGTTGTTGTTCTTGTAGTAACAATAGTTTTTTTTGCTGTAGAAGTAACGATAGTTGTTGCTGTTGCAGTAACTATAGTTGTTGTTCTTGTAGTAACTATAGTAGTTGTTGCCGTATTAATTGCAGCTGTTGTTTTTGTAGTAACTATAGTTGCTGTTCTTGTAGCAACTATAGATGTTTTCCTTGTAAGTATAGTTGCCGTTGTAGTAGTAACTATAATAGCTATTGTTTTTGTAGTACTTATAGTTGTTGTTCGTGTAGTAACTATAGTTGTTGTTGTAGTAGTAACTGCAGCTGTTGTTGCTGTAGTAACTATAGTTGCTGTTCTTGTAGCAACTATAGCTGGTTTTCTTGTAGTAACTATAGTTGTTGTTGCTGTAGTAACTGCAGCTGTTGTTCTTGTAGTAACTCTAGTTGTTGTTCTTGTAGTAACTATAATTGGTGTTCTTGTAGTAACTATAGTTGTTGTTGTAGTAGTAACTATAGTTGTTGTTCTTGTAGTAACTATAGTTGTTGTTGAAGTAGTAACTACAGTTGTTGTTGTAGAAGTAATTATAGTTGTTGTTCTTGTTTTAACTATAGTTGTTGTTCTTTTAGTAACTATAGTTGTTGTTGTAGTAGTAACTGCAGCTGTTGTTCTTGTAATAACTTTAGATATTGTTCTTGCAGTAACTATAGTTGTTGTTGAAGTAGTAACAATAGTTGTTGTTCTTGTAGTAATTACAGTTGTTGTTCTTGTAGTAACTGCAGCTGTTTTGATTTTAGTAACTAAAGTTGTTGTTTTAGTAGTAGCTATAGTTGTTGTTCTTGTAGTAACTATAGTTGTTGTTATAGTTATAACTGTAACTGTTGTTCTTGTGTAACTATAGTTGTTGTTCTTGTAGTAACTATAGTTTTTATTGAAGAAGTAACTGCATCTGTTGTTGTTGTAGTAACTATAGTTGTTGTTCTTGTAGTAACTATAGTTTTTTTTTGTTGTAGAAGTAGCGATAGTTGTTGCTGTTGCAGTAACTATAGTTGTTGTTCTTTTAGTAACTATAGTTGTTGTTGCCGTATTAACTGCAGCTGTTATTTTTGTATTTACTATTGTTGTTGTTCTTGTAGTAACTATAGTTGTTGTTGAAGTAGTAACTATAATAGCTATTGTTCTTGTAGTACTTATAGTTGTTGTTCGTGTAGTAAATATAGTTGTTGTTGTAGTAATTACTGCAGCTGTTGTTGCTGAAGTAACTATAGTTGTTGTTCTTGTAGTAACTATAGTTGTTTTCCTTGTAGTAACTATAGTTGTTGTTGCTGTAGTAACTGCAGCTGTCGTTCTTGTAGTAACTATAGTTGTTGTTCTTGTAGTAACTGCTGCTATTGTTCTTGTAGTAACTATAATTGGTGTTCTTGTAGTAACTATAGTTGTTGTTGTAGTAGTAACTATAGTTGTTGTTCTTGTAGTAACTATAGTTGTTGTTGTGTAGTAACTGCAGCTGTTGTTCTTCTAGTAACTAGAGTTGTTGTTCTTGTAGTAACTATATTTGTTGCTCTTGTAGGAACTATAGTTGTTGTTCCGGTAGTAGCTATTGTTGTTGTTGCTGTAGTAACTGCAGCTGTTGTTATTGTAGTAACTTTAGTTGTTGTTCTTGTAGTAACTATAGTTGTTGTTCTTGTAGTAACTATAGTTGTTGTTCTTGTAGTAACTGCAGCTGTTGTTATTGTAGTAACTATAGTTGTTTTTTTAGTAGTAGCTATAGTTGTTGCTCTTGTAGGAACTATAGTTGTTGTTGTAGTAACTAAAGTTGTTGCTCTTGTAGGAACTATAGCTGTTGTTGTAGTAACTATAGTTGTTGTTGAAGCAGTAACTATAGTTGTTGTTCTTGAAGTCACTTTAGTTGTTGTTCTTTTAGTAACTATAGTTTTTGTTGTAGTAGTAACTATAGTTGTTGTTCTTGTTGTAAATATAGTTGTTGTTGTAGTAGTAACTATAGTTGTTGTTGTAGTAGTAACTATATTTGTTGTTCTTGTAGTAACTATAGTTGTTGTTCTGGTAGTAACTATAGTTGTTGTTCTTGTAGCAACTATAGCTGTCGCTGAAGTAGTAAATGCAGCTGTTGTTTTTGTAGGAACTAGAGTTGTTGTTCTTGTAGTAATTTTAGTTGTTAATTTAGTAGTAACTATAGTTGTTGTTCTTGCAGTAACAAGAGTTTTTGTAGTAGTAACTATAGTTGTTGTTCTTATAGTAACTATAGTTGTTGTTGTTATAGTAACTGCAGCTGTTGTTCTTGTTGTAACTATAGTTGTTGTTCTTTTACTAACTATAGTTGTTGTTGTATTAGTAACTGCAGCTGTTGTTCTTTTAGTAACTATAGTCGTTGTTCTTGTAGTAACTATAGTTGTTGTTGTAGTAGTAACTGCAGCTGTTTTTCTGTAATAACTATAGCTATTTTTCTTGTAGTAACTATAGTTGTTGTTCTTTTACTAACTATAGTTGTTGTTGTATTAGTAACTGCAGCTGTTGTTCTTTTAGTAACTATAGTCGTTGTTCTTGTAGTAACTATAGTTGTTGTTGTAGTAGTAACTGCAGCTGTTTTTCTGTAATAACTAGAGCTTTTTTTCTTGTAGTAACTATAGTTGTTGTTGTAGTAGTAACTATAGTTGTTGTTGTAGTAGTAAATATAGTGGTTGTTGTAGTAGAAACTGCAGCTGTTGTTGCTGAAGTAACTTTAGTTGTTGTTCTTGTAGTAACTATAGTTGTTGTTGTAGTAGTAACTATAGTTGTTGTTGTAGTAGTAACTATAGTTGTTGTTCTTGTAGTAACTGCAGCTGTTGTTCTTGAAGTAACTATAGTTGTTGTTTTAGTAGTAACTATAGTTGTTGTTCTTGTAGTAACTATAGTTGTTGTTGTATTAGTAACTGCAACTGTTGTTCTTTTAGTAACTATAGTTGTTGTTCTTGTAGTAACTATAGTTGTTGTTGTAGTAGTAACTGCAGCTGTTGTTCTTGTAATAACTATAGATATCGTTCTTGTAGTAACTATAGTTGTTGTTGCAGTAGTAACTATAGTTGTTGTTCTTGTAGTAACTATAGTTGTTGTTCTTGTAGTTACTGTAGCTGTTGTGATTGTAGTAACTATAGTTGTTGTTTTAGTAGTAGCTATAGTTGTTGTTCTTGTAGTAACTATAGTTGTTGTTGTAGTAGTAGCTGTAGCTGTTGTTCTTGTGTAACTATAGTTGTTGTTCTTGTAGTAACTATAGTTTTTATTGAAGAAGTAACTGCATCTGTTGTTGTTGTAACTATAGTTGTTGTTCTTGTAGTAACTATAGTTGTGTTGCCGTATTAACTGCAGCTGTTGTTTTTGTAGTTACTATTGTTGTTGTTCTTGTATTTAGTATAGTTGTTGTTGTAGTAGTAACAATAGTTGTTGTTCTTGCAGTAACTATAGTTGTTTTCCTTGTAGTAACTATAGTTGTTGTTCGTGTAGTGACTATCGTTGTTGTTCTTGTAGTAACTATAGTTGTCGTTGTAGAAGTAACTGCAGCTGTTGTTCTTGTAGTAACTATAGTTGTCGATCTTGTGGTAATTGCTGCTATTGTTCTTGTAGTGACTATAATTGGTGCTCTTGTAGTAACTATAGTTGTTGTTGTAGTAGTAACTATAGTTGTTGTTCTTGTAGTAACTATAGTTGTTGTTCTGTAGTAACTGCAGCTGTTATTCTTGTAGTAACTGGAGTTGTTGTTCTTGTAGTAACTATATTTTTTGCTCTGGTGGTAGCTATTGTTGTTGTTGCTGTAGTAAATGCAGCTGTTGTTATTGTAGTAACTTTAGTTGTTGTTTTTGTAGTAACTAGAGTTTTTGCTCTTGTATTAAATATAGTTGAAGTTCTTGTAGTAACTATAGTTGTTGTTGCTGTAGTAACTATAGTTGTTGTAATAGTAACTATGGTTGTTGTTGTAGTAACTTTAGTTATTGTTGTAGTAGTAAATATAGTTATTGTTGTAGTAGTAACAATAGTTACTACAGCAACAACAACAATAGTTACTACAAGAACAACAAATATAGTTACTACAAGAACAACAACTCCTATTACTACTATAACAACAACTATATTTACTACACGAACAACAACAACTATAGTTACTACAAGAACAACAACTATAGTTACTACTACAACAACAACTATAGTTCCTACAAGAACAACAACTATAGTTACTACAAGAACAACAGCTGCAGTTACTAATACAACAACAACTGTAGTTACTTCAAGAACAACAACCATAGTAACTACAAGAACAACAAATATAGTCACTACTACAACTACAACTATAGTTACTACAAGAACAGCAACTATAGTTATTAATACAACAACAACTATTGCTACTTCAAGAACAACAACTCTAGTTACTACAAGAACAACAGCTGCAGTAACTACTATAGAGACAGCTATAGTTGCTACAAGAACAACAAGTATAGTTACTACAAGAACAACAACTGTAGTCACTACAAGAACAACATCTATAGTTACTACAGGAACAACAGCTGCAGTTACTATAATAACAACAACTATAGTTACTACTAAACTAACAACTATAGTTACTAAATAGTAGTAAATAGTAAATATAAGTAGTTAATATAGTTGTTGTTCTTTTAGTAACTGCGACTGTTGTTGCTCTAGTAACTATAGTTGTTGTTCTTGTAGTAGCTATAGTAATGTTGTAGTAGTAAATATACTTGTTGTTGTAGTAGTAACTGCAGCTGTAGTTGCTGTAGTAACTATAGTTGTTGTTCTAATAGTAACTATAGTTGTTGTTCTTGTAGTAACTAAAGTTGTTGCTGTAGTAGTAACTATAGTCGTTCTTGTAGTAGTAGCTATAGTTGTTATTGTAGTAGAAACTGCATCTGTTGTTGCTGTATTAGCTATAATTGTTGATCTTGTAGTAACTATAGTTTTTGTTGTAGAAGTAACTATAATTGTTGTTGTGGTAGTAACTAAAGTTGTTGTTCTTGTAGTAGCTATAGTTGTTGTTCTTGTAGTAGCTATAGTTGTTGTTCTTGTAGTAACTAAAGTTATTGTTGTTGTAGTAACTGCAGCTGTTGTTCTTGTATTAGCTATAGTTGTTGTTCTTGTAGTAACTATTGCTGTTGTTCTTGTAGTAACTAAAGTTGTTGTTGCCGTATTAACTGAGCTGTTATTCTTGTAGTAACTATTGTTGTTAATCTTTTAGTAACTATAGTTGTTGTTGTAGTAGTAACTATAATAGCTGTTGTTCTTGTAGTAACTTTAGTTGTTGTTGTAGTAGTAACTGCAGCTGTTGTTGCTGTAGTATCTATAGTTGTTGTTCTTGTAGTAACTATAGTTGTTGTTCTTATAGTAACTATAGTTGTTGTTGTAGTAGTAACTCTAGTTGTTGATCTTGTAGTAACTATTGTTGTTGTTCTTGTAGTAACTATAGTTGTTGATCTTGTACTAATTATAGTTATTGTTCTTGTAGTAAATATAGTTGTTGCTGCTATAGTAACTGCAGCTGTTGCTCTTTTAGGAACTATAGTTGTTGTTCTGGTAGTAGCTATTGTTGTTGTTGCTGTAGTTACTGCAGCTGTTGTTATTGTAGTAACTTTAGTTGTTGTTCTTGTAGTAACTATAGTTGTTGTTGCTGTAGTAACTATAGTTGTTGTTGTAGTAGTAACTATAGGTGTTGTAGTAGCTATAGTTGTTGTGGTAGAAGTAACTATAGTTGTTGTTCTTGTTGTAAATATAGTTGTTGTTCTTGTAGTAACTATAGTTGTTGTTCTTGTAGCAACTATAGCTGTCGCTGTAGTAGTAACTGCAGCTGTTGTTATTGTAGTAACTAGAGTTGTCGTTCTTGTAGTAACTTTAGTTGTTAATTTAGTAGAAACTATAGTTGTTGTTCTTTTAGTAACTATAGTTGTTGTAGTAGTAACTATAGTTGTTGTTCTTATAGTAACTATAGTTGTTGTTGTAATAGTAACTGCAGCTGTTGTTATTGTAGTAACTATAGTTGTTGTTCTTTATGTAACTATAGTTGTTGTTCTTGTAGTAACTATAGTAGTTGTTGTATTAGTAACTGCAGCTATTGTTATTGTAGTAACTTTAGTTGTTGTTCTTGTAGTAACTATAGTTGTTGTTGTTGTTGTAGTAACTATAGTTTTTTGTAGTAGTAACTATAGTTGTTGTTCTTGTAGTAACTATAGTTGTTGTTCTAGTAGTAATTATAGTGATTGTTGTAGAAGTAACTATAGTTGTTGTTGTAGAAGTAACTGCAGCTGTTGTTCTTGTAGTAACAATAGTTGTTGTTCTTGTAGTAACTATAGTTAATGTTCTTGCAGTAACTAGAGCTGCTGTTCTTGTAGTAACTTAAGTTGTTATTGTAGTAGTAACTATAGTTGTTGTTGTAGTACAAACTGCAGCTGTTGTTGCTGTAGTAACTATAGTCGTTGTTCGTATAGCTATAGTTGTTGTTCTTGTAGTAACTATAGTTATTGATGTAGAAGTCAGTTACTAGAGCTGCTGTTCTTGTAGTAACTAAAGTTGTTGTTGTAGTAGTAACTATAGTTGTTGTTGTAGTACAAACTGCAGCTGTTGTTGCTGTAGTAACTATAGTTGTTGTTCTTATAGCTATAGTTGTTGTTCTTGTAGTAACTATAGTTATTGATGTAGAAGTAACTATAGTTGTTGTTTTAGTAGTAACTATAGTTGTTGTTCTTGTAGTAACTATAGTAGTTGTTGTATTAGTAACTGCAGCTGTTGTTCTTTTAGTAACTATAGTTGTTGTTCTTGTAGCTATAGTTATTGTACTTGTAGTAACTGCATCTGTTGTTCTTGTAATAACAATAGTTGTTGTTCTTGTAGTAACTATAGTTTTTGTTCGTATAGTAACTATAGTTGTTGTTCTTGTAGTAACTACAGTTTTTATTGTAGTAGTAACTATAGTTGTTGTTCGTGCAGTAACGCTAGTTTTGTTCTTGTAGTAACTATAGTTGTTGTTCTTGCAGTAACTAGAGCTGTTGTTCTTGTAGTAACTAAAGTTGTTGTTGTAGTAGTAACTATAGTTGTTGTTGTAGTACAAACTGCAGCTGTTGTTGCTGTAGTAACTTTAGTTGATGTTCTTATAGCTATAGTTGTTGTTCTTGTAGTAACTATAGTTATTGATGTAGAAGTAACTATAGTTGTTGTTTTAGTAGTAACTATAGTTGTTGTTCTTGTAGTAACTATAGTAGTTGTTGTATTAGTAACTGCAGCTGATGTTCTTTTAGTAACTGCAGCTGTTGTTCTTGTAGTAACTATAGTAGTTGTTTTGGTAGCAACTATAGTTGTTGTTTTAGTAGTAACTATAGTTGTTGTTCTTGTAGTAACTATAGTAGATGTTGTATAAGTAACTGCAGCTGTTGTTCTTTTAGTAACTATAGTTGTTGTTCTTGCAGTAACTATAGTTGCTGTTGTAGTAGTAACTGCAGCTGTTGTTCTTGTAATAACTATAGATATTGTTCTTGTAGTAACTATAGTTGTTGTTGTAGTAACTGCAGCTGTTGTTCTTGAAGTAACTATAGTTAATGTTCTTGCAGTAACTAGAGCTGCTGTTCTTGTAGTAACTAAAGTTGTTGTTGTAGTAGTAACTATAGTTGTTGTTGTAGTACAAACTGCAGCTGTTGTTGCTGTAGTAACTATAGTTTTTGTTCTTATAGCTATAGTTGTTGTTCTTGTAGTAACTATAGTTATTGATGTAGAAGTAGCTATAATTGTTGTTTTAGTAGTAACTAGAGTTGTTGTTCTTATAGTAACTATAGTAGTTGTTGTATTAGTAACTGCAGCTGTTGTTCTTTTAGTAACTATAGTTGTTGTTCTTGTAGCTATAGTTATTGTACTTGTAGTAACTGCAGCTGTTGTTCTTGTAGTAACAATAGTTGTTGTTCTTGTAGTAACTATAGTTTTTTTGTAATAGTAACTATAGTTCTTGTTCTTGTAGTAACTATAGTTGTTGTTCTAGTAGTAAATATAGTTGTTGTTGTAGTAGTAACTATAGTTGTTGTTCTTGTAGTTACTATAGTTGTTGTTCTTGTAGCAACTATAGCTGTCGCTGTAGTAGTAACTGCAGCTGTTGTTCTTGTAGTAACTTTAGTTGTTAATTTAGTAGTAACTATAGTTGTTGTTCTTGTAGTAACTATAGTTGTTGTAGTTGTAACTATAGTTGTTGTTCTTATAGTAACTATAGTTGTTGTTGTAATAGTAACTGCAGCTGTTGTTATTGTAGTAACTATAGTTGTTGTTCTTTATGTAACTATAGTTGTTGTTCCTGTAGTAACTATAGTTGTTGTTGTATTAGTAACTGCAGCTGTTGTTCTTTTAGTAACTATAGTCGTTGTTCTTGTAATAACTATAGTTGTTGTTGTAGTAGTAACTGCAGCTGTTGTTCTTGTAATAACTATAGCTATTTTCCTTGTAGTAACTATAGTTGTTGTTGTAGTAGTAACTATAGTTGTTGTTGTAGAAGTAACTATAGTGATCGTTGTAGTTAAAACTGCAGCTGTTGTTGCTGAAGTAACTATAGTTGTTAGTGTAGTAGTAACTATATATGTTGTTGTAGTAGTAACTATAATGGTTGTTGTATTAGAAACTGCAGCTGTTGTTGCTGAAGTAAGTATAGTTGTTGTAGTAGTAACTATAGCTGTTGTTCTTGTAGTAACTTCAGCTGTTGTTCTTGCAGTAACTATAGTTGTTGCTGTAGTAGTAACTGCAGCTGTTGTTCTTGTAATAACTATAGATATTGTTCTTGTAGTAACTATAGTTGTTGTTGTATTAGTAACTATAGTTGTTGTTCTTGTAATAACTATAGTTGTTGTTGTAGTAGAAACTGCAGCTGTTGTTGCTGAAGTAACTATAGTAGTTGTTCTTGTAGTAACTATAGCTGTTGTTCTTGAAGAACCTATAGTTGTTGTTCTTGTAGTAGCTATAGCTGTTGCTGTAGTAGTAACTATAGTTGTTCTTGTAGTAGTAGTTATAGTTGTTATTGTAGTAGAAACTGCATCTGTTGTTGCTGTATTAGCTATAATTGTTGATCTTGTAGTAACTATAGTTTTTGTTGTAGTAGTAACTATAATTGTTGTTGTGGTAGTAACTAAAGTTGTTGTTCTTGTAGTAGCTATAGTTGTTGTTCTTGTAGTAGCTATAGTTGTTGTTCTTGTAGTAACTATAGTAGTTGTTGTATTAGTAATTATAGTGGTTGTTGTAGAAGTAACTATAGTTGTTGTTGTAGTAGCTATAGTTGTTGTTCTTGTAGTAGCTATAGTTGTTGTTCTTGTAGTAACTATAGTAGTTGTTGTATTAGTAATTATAGTGGTTGTTGTAGAAGTAACTATAGTTGTTGTTGTAGAAGCTGCAGCTGTTGTTCTTGTAGTAACAATAGTTGTTGTTCTTGTAGTAACTATAGTTTTTTTTGTAGTAGTAACTATAGTTGTTGGGCTTGTAGTAACTATAGATGTTGTTCTAGTAGTAATTATAGTGGTTGTTGTAGAAGTAACTATAGTTGTTGTTGTAGAAGTAACTGCAGCTGTTGTTCTTGTAGTAACAATAGTTGTTGTTCTTGTAGTTACTATAGTCTTTGTTCGTGTAGTAACTATAGTTGTTGTTCTTGTAGTAACTGTAGTTTTTTATTGTAGTAGTAACTATAGTTGTTGTTCGTGAAGTAACACTAGTTTTGTTCTTGTAGTAACTATAGTTGTTGTAGTAGTAACTGCAGCTGTTGTACTTGAAGTAACTATAGTTAATGTTCTTGAAGTAACTAGAGCTGCTGTTCTTGTAGTAATTAAAGTTGTTGTTGAAGTAGTAACTTTAGTTGTTGTTGTAGTACAAACTGCAGCTGTTGTTGCTGTAGTAACTATAGTTGTTCTGATAGCTATAGTTGTTGTTCTTGTAGTAACTATAGTTATTGATGTAGAAGTAACTATAGTTGTTGTTTTAGTAGTAACTAGAGTTGTTGTTCTTATAGTAACTATAGTAGTTGTTGTATTAGTAACTGCAGCTGTTGTTCTTTAAGTAACTATAGTTATTTTTCTTGTAGCTATAGTTATTGTACTTGTAGTAACTGCAGCTGTTGTTCTTGTAGTAACAATAGTTGTTGTTCTTGTAGTAACTATAGTTTTTTTTGTAGTAGTAACTATAGTTGTTGTTCTTGTAGTAACTATAGTTGTTGTTCTTGTAGTAACTATAGTTGTTGTTCTTGTGACAAGTTATTGTTGTTGTAGTAACTGCAGCTGTTGTTCTTGTATTAGCTATAGTTGTTGTTCTTGTAGTAACTATTGCTGTTGTTCTTGTAGTAACTAAAGTTGTTGTTGCCGTATTAACTGAGCTGTTATTCTTGTAGTAACTATTGTTGTTAATCTTTTAGTAACTATAGTTGTTGTTGTAGTAGTAACTATAATAGCTGTTGTTCTTGTAGTAACTTTAGTTGTTGTTGTAGTAGTAACTGCAGCTGTTGTTGCTGTAGTATCTATAGTTGTTGTTCTTGTAGTAACTATAGTTGTTGTTCTTATAGTAACTATAGTTGTTGTTGTAGTAGTAACTCTAGTTGTTGATCTTGTAGTAACTATTGTTGTTGTTCTTGTAGTAACTATAGTTGTTGATCTTGTACTAATTATAGTTATTGTTCTTGTAGTAAATATAGTTGTTGCTGCTATAGTAACTGCAGCTGTTGTTCTTGTAGTAACAATAGTTGTTGTTGATGTAGTAACTGCAGCTGTTGTTATTGTGGTAACTATAGTTGTTGTTCCAGTAACTATAGTTGTTGTTCTTGTAGTAACTATAGTTCCTGTTCTTTTAGTAGCTATAGTTTTTGTTCTTGTAGTAACATTAGTTGTTGTTTTTCTAGTAACTATAGTTGTTGTTGTAGTAGTAACTATAGTTGTTGTTGTAGGAGTAACTATAGTAGTTGTTGTATGAGTAACTATAGTTGTTGTTGTAGTAGTAACTGCAGCTGTTGTTCTTGTAGTAACTATAATTGTTGTTCTTGTAGTTACTATAGTTGCTGTTCTTGTAGTTACTATAGTTGTTGTTGTAGTAACTGTAGATGTTGTTGCTGAAGTTACTATAGTTGTTTGTAGTAATTATAGTTGTTGTTCTTTTAGTAATTATAGTGGTTGTTGTAGTAGTAACTATAGTTGTTGTAACTATAGTTGTTGTTCTTGTAGTAACTATAGTTGTTGTCCTTGTAGTAATTATAGTGGTTGTTGTAGTAGTAACTATAGTTGTTGTTGTAGTAGTAACTGCAGCTGTTGTTCTTTTAGTTACAATAGTTGTTGTTCTTGTAGTAACTATAGTTTTTGTTCGTGTAGTAACTATAGTTGTTGTTTTTGTAGTACCTATAGTTTTTATTGTAGTAGTAACTATAGATGTTGTTCGTGCAGTAACACTAGTTTTGTTCTTGTAGTAACTATGGTTGTTGTAGTAGTAACTGCAGCTGTTGTTCTTGTAGTAGCTATAGTTAATGTTCTTGAAGTAACTAGAGCTGCTGTTCTTGAAGTAACTAAAGTTGTTGTTGTAGTAGTATCTATAGTTGTTGTTGTAGTACAAACTGCAGCTGTTGTTGCTGTAGTAACTATAGTTGTTGTTCTTGTAGCTAAAGTTTTTGTTCTTGTAGTAACTATAGTTATTGATGTAGAAGTAACTATAGTTGTTGTTTTAGTAGTAACTATAGTTGTTGTTCTTGTAGAAACTATAGTAGTTGTTGTATTAGTAACTGCAGCTGTTGTTCTTTTAGTAACTATAGTTGTTGTTCTTGTAGCTATAGTTGTTGCACTTTTAGTAACTGCAGCTGTTGTTCTTGTAGAATCTATAGTTGTTGTTTTAGTAGTAACTATAGTTATTATTTAAGTAGTAACTATAGTTGTTGTTATTGTAATAACTATAATAATTGTTGTATTAGTAACTGCAGCTGTTGTTCTTTTAGTAACTATAGTTGTTGTTCTTGTAGTAACTATATTTGTTGTTGTTGTAATAGTAACTGCAGCTGTTGTTCTTGTAATAACTATAGATATTGTTCTTGTAGTAACTATAGTTGTTGTTGTATTAGTAACTATAGTTAATTGTTCTTGTAATAACTATAGTTGTTGTTGTAGTAGAAATTGCAGGTGTTGTTGCTGAAGTAACTATAGTTGTTGTTCTTATAGTAACTATAGTTGTTGTTCTTGAAGTAACTTAGTTGTTGTTGTAGTAGTAACTATAGTTGTTGTTCTTGTAGTAACTGCAGCTGTTGTTCTTGTAGTAGCTATAGTTGTTGTTTTATTAGTAACTATAGTTGTTGTTCTTGTAGTAACTATAATTGTTGTTGTAGTAGTAAGGGTAGCTGTTGTACTTGTGTAACTATAGTTGTTGTTCTTGTTGTAACTATAGTTTTTATTGAAGAAGTAACTGCATCTGTTGTTGTTGTAGTAACTATAGTTGTTGTTCTTGTAGTAACTATAGTTTTTGTTGTAGAAGTAACGATTGTTGTTGTTGTTGTAGTAACTAAAGTTGTTGTTCTTGTAGTAACTATAGTTGTTGTTGCCGTATTAACTGCAGCTGTTGTTCTTGTAGTAACTATAGTTGTTGATCTTGTAGTTACTGCTGCTATTGTTCTTGTAGTAACTATAATTGGTGTTCTTGTAGTAACAATAGTTGTTGTTGTAGTAGTAACTATAGTTGTTGTTCTTGTAGTAACTATAGTTGTTGTTCTGTAGTAACTGCAGCTGTTGTTCTTGTAGTTACTAGAGTTGTTGTTCTTGTAGTAACTATATTTGTTGTTCTTGTAGAAACTATATTTGTTGTTCTGGTAGTAGCTATTGTTGTTGTTGCTGTAGTTACTGCAGCTGTTGTTATTGTAGTAACTTTAGTTGTTGTTCTTGTAGTAACTAAAGTTTTTGCTCTTGTATTAACTATAGTTGAAGTTCTTGTAGTAACTAAAGTTGTTGTTGCTGTAGTAACTATAGTTGTTGTAATAGTAACTATGGTTGTTGTTGTATTAACTTTAGTTATTGTTGTAGAAGTTAATATAGTTATTGTTGTAGTAGTAACAATAGTTACTACAGCAACAACAACAATAGTTACTACAAGAACAACAAATATAGTTACTACAAGAACAACAAATATAGTTACTACAAGAACAGAACAACAACTCCTGTTACTACTATAACAACAACTATAGTTACTACAAGAACAACAACAACTATAGTTACTACAAGAACAACAACTATAGTTACTACTACAACAACAAATATAGTTCCTACAAGAACAACAACTATATTAACTACAAGAACAACAGCTGCAGTTACTAATACAACAACAACTGTAGTTACTTCAAGAACAACAACCATAGTAACTACAAGAACAACAAATATAGTCACTACTACAACTACAACTATTGTTTCTACAAGAACGGCAACTATAGTAACTACTACAACAACAACTATTGTTACTACAAGAACAACAACTCTATTTACTACAAGAACAACAGCTGCAGTTACTTCTGCAGAGACAGCTATAGTTGCTACAAGAACAACAAGTATAGTTACTACAAGAACAACAACTGTAGTCACTACAAGTATAGTTACTACAAGAACAACAACTGTAGTCACTACAAGAACAACAACTATAGTTTCTACAAGAACAACAGCTGCAGTTACTATAAGAACAACAACTATAGTTACCACTAACTAACAACTATAGTTACTAAATAGTAGTAAATAGTAAATATAAGTAGTAAATATAGTTGTTGTTCTTGTAGTAACTGCGACTGTTGTTGCTGTAGTAACTATAGTTGTTGTTCTTGTAGTAGCTATAGTAATGTTGTAGAAGTAACTATACTTGTTGTTGTAGTAGTAACTGCAGCTGTAGTTGCTGTAGTAACTATAGTTGTTGTTCTAATAGTGACTTTAGGTGTTGTTCTTGATGTAACAATAGTTGTTGCTGTAGTAACTATAGTTGTTGTTCTTGTAGTAACTTAAGTTGTTGCTGTAGTAGTAATTATAGTTGTTCTTGTAGTTATAGCTATAGTTGTTATGCAGTAGAAACTGCATCTGTTGTTGCTGTATTAGCTATAATTGTTGATCTTGTAGTAACTATAGTTTTTGTTGTAGTAGTAACTATAATTGTTGTTGTGGTAGTAACTAAAGTTGTTGTTCCTGTAGTAGCTATAGTTGTTGTTCTTGTAGTAGCTATAGTTGTTGTTCTTGTAGTAACTATAGTTGTTGTTGTTGTAGTAACTGCAGCTGTTGTTGCTGTAGTAACTATAGTTGTTGTTCTTGTAGTAACTATAGTTGTTGATCTTGTACTGACTATAGCTGTTGTTGTAGTAGTAACTGCAGCTTTTGTTGCTGTAGTAACTATAGTTGTTGTTCTTGTAGTAAATATTTTTATTGTTCTGGTAGAAACTTTAGTTGTTGTTCTTGCAGTAACTATAGTTGTTGTTGTAGTGGTAATTGCAGCTGTTGTTGCTGTAATTACTATAGTTGTTGTTCTTGTAGCAACTATAGTTGTTGTTCTTATAGTAACTATAGTTGTTGTTGTAGTAGTAACTTTAGTTGTTGATCTTGTAGTAACTATTGTTGGTGTTCTTGTAGTAACTATAGTTGTTGATCTTGTAGTAACTATAGTTGTTGCTGCTGTAGTAACTGCAGCTGTTGTTCTTGTAGTAACTATAGTTGTTGCTGCTGTAGTAACTGCAGCTGTTGTTCTTGTGGTAACTATAGTTAATTGTAGCAGTAACTTTAGTATTTGTTCTTGTAGTAACTATAGTTGCTGTCCTTGTAGTAATTATAGTGGTTGTTGTAGTAGTAACTATAGTTGTTCTTGTAGTTGTAGCTATAGTTGTTATAGTAGTAGAAACTGCATCTGTTGTTGCTGTATTAGCTATAATTTTTGATCTTGTAGTAACTATAGTTTTTGTTGTAGTAGTAACTATAATTGTTGTTGTGGTAGTAACTGCAGCTGTTGTTCTTTTAGTAACTATAGTTGTTGTTCTTGTATTAACTATATTTGTTGTTGTTGTAATAGTAACTGCAGCTGTTGTTCTTGTAATAACTATAGATATTGTTCTTGTAGTAACTATAGTTGTTGTTGTATTAGTAACTATAGTTAGTTGTTCTTGTAATAACTATAGTTGTTGTTGTAGTAGAAATTGCAGGTGTTGTTGCTGAAGTACCTATAGTTGTTGTTCTTATAGTAACTATAGTTGTTGTTCTTGAAGTAACTTAGTTGTTGTTGTAGTAGTAACTATAGTTGTTGTTCTTGTAGTAACTGCAGCTGTTGTTCTTGTAGTAGCTATAGTTGTTGTTTTATTAGTAACTATAGTTGTTGTTCTTGTAGTAACTATAATTGTTGTTGTAGTAGTAACTGTAGCTGTTGTACTTGTGTAACTATAGTTGTTGTTCTTGTTGTAACTATAGTTTTTATTGAAGAAGTAACTGCATCTGTTGTTTTGTAGTAACTATAGTTGTTGTTCTTTTAGTAACTATAGTTTTTGTTGTAGAAGTAACGATTGTTGTTGTTGTTGTAGTAACTATAGTTGTTGTTGTTGTAGTAACTGCAGCTGTTGTTGCTGTAGTAACTATAGTTGTTGTTCTTGTAGTAACTATAGTTGTTGATCTTGTACTAACTATAGTTGTTGTTGTAGAAGTAACTACAGCTGTTGTTGCTGTAGTAACTATAGTTGTTGTTCTTGTAGTAAATATTGTTATTGTTCTTGTAGCAACTTTAGTTGTTGTTCTTGTAGTAACTATAGTTGTTGTTGTAGTGGTAATTGCAGCTGTTGTTGCTGTAATTACTATAGTTGTTGTTCTTGTAGCAACTATAGTTGTTGTTCTTATAGTAACTATAGTTGTTGTTGTAGTAGTAACTTTAGTTTTTGATCTTGTAGTAACTATTGTTGTTGTTCTTATAGTATCTATACTTATTAATGTTGTAGTAACTATAGTTGTTGCTGCTGTAGTAACTGCAGCTGTTGTTCTTGTAGTAACTATAGTTGTTGTTGCTGTAGTAACTGCAGCTGTTGTTCTTGTGGTAACTATAGTTAATTGTAGCAGTAACTTTAGTTGTTGTTCTTGTAGTAACTATAGTTGCTGTTCTTGTAGTAATTATAGTGGTTGTTGTAGTAGTAACTATAGTTGTTGTAACTATAGTTATTGTTCTTGTAGTAACTATAGTTGTTGTTTTATTAGTTACTGCAGCTGTTATTCTTGTAGTAACTACAGTTTTTGTTCTTATAGCTATAGTTGTTGTTCTTGTAGTAACTATAGTTATTGTTGTAGAAGTAACTATAGTTGTTGTTCTTGTAATAACTATTGTTGTTATTCTTGTAGTAACTATAGTTGTTGTTGTATTAATTACTGCAGCTGTTATTCTTGTATTTACTATAGTTGTTGTTCTTGTAGTAACTATAGTTGTTTTAACAGTACCTATAGTTGTTGTTCTTGTAGTAACTATAGTTGTTGTTCTTGTAGTAACTATAGTTGTTGTTCTTGTAGTAACTATAGTTGTTGTTCTTGTAGTAGCTATGGTTTTTGTTCTTGTAGTAACATTAGTTGTTGTTCTTGTAGTAACTATAGTTGTCGTTGTAGTTGTTGTAGGAGTAACTGTAGTAGTTGTTGTAGGAGTAACTATAGTTGTTGTTGTAGTAGTAACTGCAGCTGTTGTTCTTGTAGTAACTATAATTGTTGTGCTTGTAGTTACTATAGTTGCTGTTCTTGTAGTTACCATAGTTGTTGTTGTAGTAATCGTAGATGTTGTTGCTGAAGTAACTTTAGTTGTTGTTCTTGTAGTAACTAAAGTCGTAGTTCTTGTAGTAATTATAGTGGTTGTTGTAGTAGTAACTATAGTTGTTGTAACTATAGTTGTCGTTCTTGTAGTAACTATAGTTGTTGTTCTTGTAGTAATTATAGTGGTTGTTGTAGTAGTAACTTTAGTTGTTGTTGTAGTAGTAACTGCAGCTGTTGTCTTTTAGTAACAATAGTTGTTGTTCTTGTAGTAACTATAGTTTTTGTTTGTGTAGTAACTATAGTTGTCGTTCTTGTAGTAACTATAGTTTTTGTTGTAGTAGTAACTATAGTTGTTGTTCGTGCAGTAACCCTAGTTTTTTTCTTGCAGTAACTATAGTTGTTGTAGTAGTAACTGCAGCTGTTGTTCTTATAGTAACTATAGTAAATGTTCTTGCAGTAACTAGAGCTGCTGTTCTTGTAGTAACTAAAGTTGTTGTTGTGGTAGTAACTATAGTTGTTGTTGTAGTACAAACTGCAGCTGTTGTTTCTGTAGTAACTATAGTTGTTGTTCTTATAGCTATAGTTGTTGTTCTTGTAGTAACTATAGTTATTGATGTTGAAGTAACTATAGTTGTTGTTCTTGCAGTAACTATAGTTGCTGTTGTAGTAGTAACTGCAGCTATTGTAGTAGTAACTATAGTATTGTTTTTGTAGTAACTTAAGATGTTGTTGTAGTAGTAACTATAGTTGTTGTAGTACAAACTGCAGCTGTTGTTGCTGTAGTAACTATAGTTGTTGTTCTTATAGCTATAGTTGATGTTCTTGTAGTAACTATAGTTATTTTTGCATTTGTTACTGCAGCTGTTATTCTTGAAGTAACTATAGTTGTTGTTCTTGTAGTAACTAAAGTTGTTGTTGTAGCAGTAACTATAGTTGTTGTTCTCGTTTTAAACTATAGTTGTAGTTCTTGTAGTAAGTATAGTTGTTGTAGTAGCAACTGCAGCTGTTGTTGTTCTTGAAGTAACTATAGTTGTTGTTCTTGTAGTAGGTTTAGTTGTTGTAGTAGCAAAAGCAGCTGTTGTTGTCGTAGTAACTATAGTTGTTGTTCTTGTTGTAACCATAGTTGTTGTTGTAGTAGTAACTATAGTTGTTGTTGTAGTACAAACTGCAGCTGTTGTTGCTGTAGTAACTTTAGGTGTTGTTCTTGTAGTAACTATAATTGATGTTCTTAATGTAGTAGTACCTATAGTTTGTTGTTCTTGAAGTAACTATAATTGTTGTTCTTGTAGTAAGTATAGTTGTTGTAGTAGCAACTGCAGCTATTGTTGCTTTTGTAACTATAGTTGTTGTTCTTGTAGTAACTATAGTCGTTGTTGTAGTAGTAACTGCAGTTGTTGTTCTAGTAGTAACTATAGTTGTTTTTGTAGTAGTAACTATAGTTGTTTTTTCTTGTGGTAACTATAGTTGTTGTTGTAGTAGTTACTGCAGCTGTTGTTCTTGTAGTAACTATAATTGTTGATCTTAAACATACTATAGCTGTTTTTGTAGTAGTTACTATAGTTGATGTTCTTGAAATAACTATAGTTATTGTTCTTGTAGTAACTATAGTTGTTGTAGTAGAAACTGCCGCTGTGTTTGCTGTAGTAACTATAGTTGTTGTTCTTGAGGTAATTATAGTTGATGTTCTTGTAGTAACTATAGTTGTTAATGCTATAGTAACTGCAGATGTTGTTCTTTTAGAAGCTATAGTTGTTGTTCTTGTAGTAACTATAGTTGTTGTTGTAGTAGTATTTATAGTTGTTGTTGTAGTTACTGTATTAAGTATAGTTGTTGTTGTAGTAGTAACTGCAGTTGTTGTTCTAGTAGTAACTATAGTTGTTTTTGTAGTAGTAACTATAGTTGTTTTTCTTGTGGTAACTATAGTTGTTGTTGTAGTAGTAACTGCAGCTGTTGTTCTTGTAGTAACTATAATTGTTGTTCTTAAAGTTACTATAGCTGTTGTTGTAGTAGTTACTATAGTTGTTGTTCTTAAAGTAACTATAGTTATTCTTCTTGTAGTAACTATACTTGTTTTAGTAGAAACTGCCGCTGTTTTTGCTGTAGTAACTATAGTTGTTGTTCTTGAGGTAACTATAGTTGTTGTTCTTGTAGTAACTATAGTTGTTAATGCTATAGTAACTGCAGATGTTGTTCTTTTAGAAGCTATAGTTGTTGTTCTTGTAGTAACTATAGTTGTTGTTGTAGTAGTATTTTTAGTTGTTGTTGTAGTTACTGTATTAACTATAGTTGTTGTGCTTGTAGTAACTAGTTGTTGTTGAAGTAGTAACTGTAGTTGTTGTTGCTGTAGTAACTATAGTTGTTGTTCTTGTAGTAACTATAGTTGTTGTTGTAGTAGTAACTGCAGCTATTGCAGTAGAAACTATCGTATTGTTTTTATAGTAACTAAAGTTGTTGAAGTAGTAGTAACTATAGTTGTTGTTGTAGTACAAACTGCAGCTGTTGTTGCTGTAGTAAGTTGTTGTTGTTCTTATAGCTACAGTTGTAGTTCTTGTAGTAACTATAGTTATTGTTGTAGAAGTAACTATAGTTGTTGTTCTTGTAGTAACTATAGTTGTTATTCTTGTAGTAACTATAATTATTGTTGTATTAGTTACTGCCGCTGGTATTCTTGTAGTAACTATAGTTGTTGTTCTTGTAGTAACTATAGTTGCAGTTCTTGTAGTAACTATAGTTGTTATTGTAGAAGTAACTATAGTTGTTGTTGTAGTAGCAACTATAGTTGTTGTTCTTGTAATAACTATAGTTGTTGTTCTTGTAGTAACTATAGTTGTTGTTGTAGTAGTAACTATAGTTGTTGTTGTAGTAGTAACTAAAGTGGTTGTTGTAGTAGAAAGTGCAGCTGTTGTTGCTGAAGAAACTTTAGCTGTTGTTCTTGTAGTAACTATTGTTGTTGTTCTTGTAGTAACTTTAGTTGTTGTTGTAGTAGTAACTATAATAGCTGTTGTTCTTGTAGTAACTTTAGTTGTTGTTGTAGTAGTAACTATAATAGCTGTTGTTCTTGTAGTAACTATAGTTGTTGTTCTTGTAGTAACTATAGTTGTTGTTGTAGTAGTAACTTTAATAGCTGCTGTTCTTGTAGTAACTGCAGCTGTTGTCCTTGTAGTAACTATAGTTGTTGTTGTAGTAGTAATTATAGTTGTTGTTCTTGTAGTAACTATAGTTGTTGTTCTTGTAGTAACTATAGATGTTGTTATTGTAGTAACTATAGTTGTTGTTGAAGTACCTATAGCTGTTGCTGTAGTAGTAACTATAGTTGTTTTTTAGCAGTAACTATAATTGTTGTTCTTGTTGTAACTCTAGTTGTTGTTGTAGTAGTAACTGCAGCTGTTGTTCTTGTAGAAATTATAGTTGTTGTGTATGAAGTAACTATAGTTGTTGTTGTAGTAGTAACTATAGTTGTTGTTCTTGAAAAAACTATAGTTGTCGTTGTAGTAATAACTATAGTTTTTGTTGTAGTAGAAATTGCGGCTTTTGTTGCTGTTGTTACAATAGTTGTTGTTCTTGTAGTAACTATAAATGTTGTAGTAACTATAGTTGTTGTTCTTGTAGTAACTATAGTTGGTGTAGTAGCAACTGCAGCTGTTGTTGCTGTTGTAACTATAGTTGTTGTTCTTTTAGTTACTATAGTTGTTGTTTTTGAAGTAACTTTAGTTGTTGTTGTAGTAACTGCAGATGTTGTTGCTGAAATAACTATAGTTGTTGTTCTTGTAGTAACTGTAGTTATTGTTGAAGAACTAACTTTAGTTGTTGCTGTAGTAATTTCAGCTGTTGTTGCTGGTGTAACTTAAGCTGTTGTTCTTGTAGTAACTATAGTTGTTGTTGTAGTAGTTACTGCAGTTGTTGTTATTGTAGTAACTATAGTTGTTGTTGAAGTAGTAAATGCAGCGGTTGTTCTTGTAGCAATTAAAGTTGTTGTTCTTGAAGTAACTAAAGTTGTTGTTGTAGTAGTAACTATAGTTGTTGTTCTTGCAGTAACTATAGTTGTTGTTACTGTAGTTACTGCAGCTGTTGTTCTTGTAGTAACTATAGTTGTTGTTCTGTTAGTAACTGTAGTTGTTGTTGTAGTAGTAACTGTTGTTGCTGTTGCTGTAGTAACTATAGTTGTTGTTTTAGTAACTATAGTTGTTGTTGTTGAAGTAGTAAATGCAGCTGTTGTTCTTGTAGTAATTATAGTTGTTGTTCTTGTAGTAACTATAGTTGTTGTTGTAGTAGTACCTATAGTTGTTGTTCTTGTAGTAACTATAGTTGTTGTTCTTGTAGTTACTATAGTTGTTGCTCCGAACATACCACAGAACAGGTCGACCTGCAGGATCAGTAGTTAAAATGCTCCACATATACCACAGAACAGATCGACCTGCAGGATCAGTAGTTAAATGCTCCCAACTTACCATAGAACAGATCTATTTACAGGATCAGTAGTTAAAATTATCAAAAAATACCAGAGAACTTGTCTACCTGTAAGATCAGTAGTTAAAATGCTCCAAACATAAAACAGAACAGGTCTACCTGTAAGATCAGTAGTTTAAAAGCTCCAAACAAACCAGAGAACAGATCGACTTGCAGGATCAGACGTTAAAATGCTCCGATTTTACAACAGAAAGGGTCTACTTGTAAGATCAGTAGTTACAATGCTGCGAACATACCACAGAACAGGTTGACTTGCAGGATCAGATGCTAAAATGCTCCGAACATACCACAGAACAGGTCTACCTGTAAGATCAATAGTCAAAATGCTCTGAACATACCAGAAAACAGATCGACCTGCACGATTAGAGGTTAAAATGCTGCGAACTTACCACAGAACAGGTCTACCTGTAAGATCAGTTGTTAAAATGCCCCAAACATACCACAGAACAGGTCGACCTGCAGAATTAGAGGTAAAAATGCTTCGAACATACCACAGAATAGGTCAACCTGTAAGATCTGTAGTTAAAATGCTCCGAACATACCACAGAACAGGTCGACTTGCAGGATCAGAGATTAAAATGCTCCGAACTTACCACAGAACAACTGGTCAACCTGCAGGATCAGTAGTTAAAATGCTCAGAAATTACCACAGAACAGGTCTCCCTGTAAGATCAGTAGTTAAAATGCTCCGAACATACCACAGAACAGGACGACCTGCAGGATCAGTAGCTAAAATGCTCCGGACATACCACAGAAAATGTCTGCATGTAGTATCCGTAATTTAAATGCTCCGAACTTACCACAGAACAGGTCTACCTTAAACATCAGTAGTTAAAATGCTCTGAAAAAACTACAGAACAGATCGACCTGCACGATCAGAGGTTAAAATGCTTCAAACATACCACATAGCAGGTCGACCTGTAACAGCAGAAGTTAAAATGCTCGGAACATACCAAAAAACAATTCGACCTGCAAGATCAGTAGTTAAAATGCTCCAAACATACCACAGAACAGGTCTACCTGCAGGATTAGTAGTTAAAATGCTACAAACATACCACAGAACAGGTCTACCTGTAAGCTCAGTAGTTAAAATGCTCCGAAAATACCACAAAACAGGTCGTTCAGCAGGATCAGAGGTTAAAATGCTCCAAACTTACCACAGAACAGGTCTACCTGTAAGATAAGTTGTTAAAATGCTCAGAACATATCACAGAACAGGTCTACCTGCAGGATTAGTAGTTAAAATGCTACGAACACACCGCAAACAGGTCTGCCTGTAAGATCAGTCGTTAAAATGATCAGAACATATCACAGAACAAGTCTACCTGCAGGATTAGTAGTTAAAATGCTACGAACATACCACAAAACAAGTCTACCTGTAAGATCAGTAGTTAAAATGCTCAGAACATACCACAGAAAAGGTCTAACTGTAAGATTTGTTGTTAAAATGTTCCGAACAAACCAGAGAACAGATCGACATGCATGATAAGAGGTTTAAATGCTCCGAACTTACCACAGAAATGTCTACATGTAAGATTAGTAGTCAAAATGTTCCGAACATACCACATAACAGGTCGACCTGCAGGATCAGAGGTTAAAATGCTCCAAATATACCACAGAACAGATCGACCTGCAGGATCAGAGGTTAAAATGCTTCGAACATACCACAGAACAGGTTAAACTGTAAACCCAGTAGTTAAAATGCTCCGAACATACAACAAAACAGGTCTACCTGTAAGATCAGTAGTTAAAATGCTCCAAACATACCACAGAACAGGCTACCTGCAGGATCAGTAGTTAAAATGCTCCAAACTTACCACAGAGCAGATCTAATTGCAGGATCAGAAGTAGAAATGGTCTGAACATACCAAAGAACAGGTCGTCCAGTAGGATCATGAGTTAAAATGCTCCCATTGTACCATAGAAAAGGTCAACATGCAGGATCAGAAGTGAAAATGCTCTGAACTTACCACAGAATAGGTCTACCTGCAGGATCAGTAGTAAAAATGCATGGAAAGTACCACAGAACAGGTCTACCTGTAAGATCAGTAGTTAAAATGCCCCAAACATACCACAGAACAGGTCGACCTGCAGCATCAGAGGTTAAAATGCTCCAAAAATACCACAGAACAGGTCGACCTGCAGGATCAGTATTTAAAATGTTCCGAAATTTCAACAGAACAGGTCTCATTGTAAGATCAGTAGTTAAAATGCTAGGAACATACCAAAGAACAGGACAACCAGCAGGATCAGCAGTTAAAATGCTCCGAACATACCATGGAACTGATCTACCTGAACGATCAGAGGTCAAAATGCTCGAAACTTACCACAGAAAAGGTCTACTTGTAAGTTCAGTAGTTAAAATGTTCTGAACATACCACAGAACAGGTCGACCTGTAGGATCAGTAGTTGAAATGCTCCTAACTTACCACAGAACAGGTGTACCTATAAGATTAGTAATTAAAATGCTCTGAATAAACCACAGAACAGATCGACCTGCACGATCAGAGGTTAAAATGCTGCAAACGTACCAAAGAATAGGTCGACCTGCAGGATCAGAGGTTAAAATGCTTCGAATTTACCACATAATAGGTCGACCTGTAAGATAAGTTGTTAAAATGCTCCGAATATATCAAAGAACAATTCGACCTGCAGGATCAGTAGTGAAGATGCATCGAGCTTACCTTAGAACAGGTTTACCTGCAAAATCAGTAGTTAAAATGCTCCAAACATACCAAAAAACAGGTCGATCTGTATGATAAGGGGCTAGAATACTCCGAACTTCCCACAGAGCAGGTCTACTTGCAGGATCAGTAGTTAAAATGCATCGAACATACCACAGAACAAGTCTTCCTGCAGGATTAGTAGTTAAAATGCTCAAAACATACCACAGAACAGGTCTACCTGTAAGATTAGTAGTAAAAATGCTCCAAACATACCAAAGAACAGGTCGTCCAGCAGAATCAGAAGTTAAAATGCTCAGAACATATAACAGAACAGGTCTACCTACAGGATTAGTAGTTAAAATGCTCCGAACATACCGCAGAACAGGTCTACCTGTAAGATCAGTAGTTAAAATGCTACGAACATACCACAGAACAGGTCGTCCTGCAGGATCAGAGGTTAAAATGCTCCGAACGTACCACAGAACAGGTCTACCTGTAAGATCAGTAGTTAAAATGTTCCGAACATATCACAGAAAAGGTCTACCTGCAGGATAAGTAGTTAAAATGCTCAGAACATACCACAGAACAGATCTAGCTGTAAGATCAGTAGTTAAAATGCTCTGAAAATACCACAGAACAGGTCGTCCAACAGGATCCGGGTTTAAAATGCTCCGAACTTACAGAACAGGTCTACCTGTAAGATCAGTAGTTAAAGTGCTCAGAACATACCACAGAACAGGTCCACCTGTAAGATCAGTAGTAAAAATGCTCCGAACTTACCACAGAACAGGTCTACCTGTAAGATCAGTTGTTGAAATGCTCCGAACATACCACAGAACAGGTCGTCCAGCAGGATACGGATTAAAATGCTCCGAACTTACAGAACAGGTCTACCTGTAAGATCAATAGTTAAAATGCTCCAAACATACCACAGAACAGGTCTACCTGTAAGATCAGTAGTTAAAATGTTGCGAACATATCACAGAACATGTAGACCTGCAGGATCAGAGGTTAAAATGCTCTGAACTTACAGAACAGGTCTACCTGTTAGATCAGTAGTTAAAATGCTCAAAACATACCACAGAAAAGGTCGTCCAGCAAGATCCAGGTTAAAATGCTCCGAACTTACAGAACAGGTCTACCTGCAGGATCAGAGGTTAAAAGGCTCAGAACATACCACAGAACAGGTCTACCTGTAAGATCAGTAGTTAAAATGCTCAGAACATATCAGAGGACAGGTCTACTTGTAAGATCAGTAGTAAAAATGCTCCGAACATACCACAGAACAGGTCTACCTGTAAGATCAGTAGTTAAAATGCTCAGAACATATCACAAAACAGGTCTACCTGTAAGATCAGTAGTTAAAAAGCTCAGAACATACCACAGAACAGGTCTACCTGTAAGATTAGAGGTTAAAATGCTCAGAACATAATACAGAACAGGTCTACCTGTAAGATCAGAGGTTAAAATGCTCCGAACATACAGAACAGGTCTACCTGTAAGATCAGTAGTTAAAATGCTCCAAACATGCCACAGAAAAGGTCGTCCAGCAGGATCCGGGTTAAAATGCTCGGAACATACCACAGAACAGGTCTACTTGTAAGATCAGTAGTTAAAATGCTAAGAACATATCACAGAACAGGTCAACCTGTAAGATCAGAAGTTTAAATGCTCCAAACATACCACAGAACAGGTCGTCCAGCAGGATCCGGGTTAAAAAGCTCAAAACATATCACAGAACAGGTCTACCTGCAGGATTAGTAGTTGAAATGCTCCGAAAATACCACAGAAAAGATCTACCTGTAAGATCAGAGGTTACAATGTCCAGTACATATCACAGAACAGGTCTACCTGTAAGATCAGAAGTTAAAATGCTCCAAACATACCACAGAACAGGTCTACCTGTAAGATCAGTAGTTGAAATGCTCCGAACATACCACAGAACAGGTCTACCTGTAAGATCAGAAGTTAAAATGCTCCAAACATACCACAGAACAGGTCTACCTGTAAGATCAGTAGTTGAAATGCTCCGAACATACCACAGAAAAGGTCTACCTGTAAGATCAGTAGTTAAAATGCTCAGAACATACCACAGAACAGGTCTACCTGCAAGATCAGTAGTTAAAATGCTCAGAACATACCACAGAACAGGTCTACCTGTCAGATCAGAGGTTAAAATGCTCCAAACATACAGAACAGGTCTACCTGTAAGATCAGTAGTTAAAATGCTCCGAACTTACAGAACAGGTCTACCTGTAAGATCAGTAGTTAAAATGCTCCGAACATACTGAAAAGGTATACCTGTTAGATCAGTAGTTAAAATGCTCAGAACATATCATAGAACAGGTCTACCTGCAGGATTAGTAGTTAAAATGCTCAGAACATACCACAGAAAAGGTCTACCTGTAAGATCAGTAGTTAAAATGCTCCGAACTTACCACAAAACAGGTCTACCTGTAAGATCAGTCGATAAAATGCTCAGAACATATCACAGAACAGGTCTTACTGAAGGATTAGTAGTTAAAATGCTCAGAACATACCACAGAACAGGACTACCTGTAAGATTAGTAGTTAAAATGCTCCAAAATTACCACAGAACAGGTCTACCTGTAAGATTAGTAGTTAAAATGTTCCGAGCATACCAGAGAACAGATCGACATGCATGATCAGAGGTTAAAATGCTCCAAACTTACCAAAGAACAGGTCTACCTGCAGGATCAGAGGTAAAATGCTTCGAATTTACCACAAAACAGGTCGACCTGTAAGATCGGTAGTTAAAATGCTACGAATATACAACAGAACAGGTCGACCTGCAGGATCAGTAGTTAAAATGCTCCGAACATACCACAGAACAGGTTCACCTGCAAGATCAGTAGTTGAAATGCTCCGAACATACCACATAGCAGGTCGACCTGAAGGCAAAGTAGTTAAATGCTCCGAACTTATCACAGATCAGATCTATTTGCAGGATAAGAAGTTAAAATGCTCTGAACATACCACAGAACAGGTCGACCTGCAGGATCAGTAGTTAAAATGCTCCGAACATACCACAAAACAGCTCTACCTGCAGGATAAGAGGTTAAAATGCTACGAACGTAACATAGAACAGGTCTACCTGTAAGATCAGCAGTTAAAATGCTCCGAACATACAACAGAACAGGTCGACCTGCAGGATCAGTAGTTTAAATGCTCCGAAATTACCACAAAACAGGTATACCTGCAGGATCAGTAATAAAAATGCTCTGAACATACCACAGAACAGGTCGACTTGCAGGATCAGATGCTAAAATGCTCCAAACTTACCACAGAACAGGCTTACCTGCAGGTTGAGTAATTAAAATGCTCTAAACATACCACAGAACAGGTCTACATGTAAGATCAGTAGTTAAAATGCTCTGAAGAAATTTAGAGAACAGATCGACCTGCAGGATCAGACGTTAAAATGCTCCGATTTTACCACAGAACAGGTCTACCTGTAAGATCAGTAGTTAAAATGCTCCAAACATACCACAGAACAGGTCTATCTCTAAGATCATTAGTTAAAATGCTCTGAACATACCAGAAAACAGATCGACCTGCATGACCAAAGGTTAAACTGCTCCGAACTTACCACAGAAAAGGTCTACTTGTAAGATCAGTAGTTAAAATGTTCCAAACATACCATAGAACAGGTCGACCTGCATGATCAGTAGTTATAATGCTACGAACTTACCACAGAACAGGTCTATCTGTAAGATCAGTAGAAAACATGCTCCAAACATACCACAGAACATATCGACCTACACGATCAGAGGTTAAAATGCTCCGAACTTACCACAGAACAGGTCTACCTGTAAGATCAGTAGTTAAAATTCTCCAACCTTACCAAAGAACAGGTCGACCTGCAGGATCAGAGGTTAAAATGCTTCGAACTAACCACAAAACAGGTCGACCTATAAGATCAGTAGTTAAAATGCTCCAAACATACCACAAACCAGGTCTACCTGTAAGATCTGTGGATAAAATGCTCCGAACATACCATGAACAGGTCTTCTTTTAAAATCAGTAGTTAAAATCTCCGAACATACCACAGAACAGGTCGACCTGCAGGATCAGTAGTTAAATGCTCCGAACTTACCACAGAACAGATCTATTTGCAGGATCAGAACTTGAATGCTCCGAACATACCAGAGAACCGGTCGACCTGCAGGATCAGAGACTAATATGCTCCAAACTGACCCCAGAACAGGTCTACCAGCAGGATCAGTAGTTAAAATGCTTCGAACATACCAAAGAACAGGTCTACCTGTAAGATCAGTAATTAAAATGCTCCGAACATACCAGAGAACAGATCGGCCTGCATGATCAGAGGTTAAATGCTCTGATTTACCTCAGAACAGGTCTACCTGTAAGATCAGTAGTTAAAATGCTCCGAACATACCACAGAACAGGTCGACATGCAGGATCAGAGTAGTTAAAATGCTCCGAACTTAACACAGAACAGGCAGGATAACAGGTCTACCTGTAAGATCAGCAGTTTAAATGCTCGGAACATACCACAGAACAGGTCGACTTGCAGGATAAGAGACTAAAATGCTTGGAACAAAGCACAGAACAGGTCTACCTGTAAGATCAGTAGTTAAAATGCTCCGAACATACCAAAGAACAGATCGACCTGTATGATCAGAGGTTAAGATGCTCCACAGAAAAGTTCTCCTTGTAAAATCAGTAGTTGAAATGTTCCGAACATACCACAGAACAGGTCGACCTGCAGGATCAGTAGTTAAAATGCTCGGAACTTACCACAGAAAAGGTCTACCTATAAGATCAGTAGATAAGTTGCTCCGAACATACCAGAGATCATAGGTTAAAATGCTCAAACAAAACCACAGAACAGGTCGACCTGCAGGATCAGAGTAGTTAAAATGCTCCAAACTTACCACAGAACAGGCGGGAGAACAGGTCTACCTGTAAGATAAGTAGTTTAAATGCTCCGAACATACCACAGAATAGGTCGACTTGCAGGTTCAGAGGCTAAAATGCTCCGAACATACCAAAGAACAGTTCTACATGTAAGATCAGTAGTAAAAATGCTCCGTTCATACCAGAAAACTGATCGACATGCAAGATCAGAGGTAAAAATTCTCCAAACTTACCACAGAACAGGTCTACTTGCAGGATCAGTAGTTAAAATGCTCCGAACATACCACAGAACAGGTCGACTTGCAGGATCAGAGGCTAAAATCTCCAAACTAACCTTAGAACAGGTCTATCTGTAAGATCAGTAGTTAAAATGCTCCGACAATACCACAGAACAGGTCTACCTGTAAGATCAGTAGATAAGTTGCTCCGAATATACCACATAAATTGTCTACTTGCAGGATTAAATGCTAAAATGCTCCGAACTTACCACAGGATAGGTCTACCTGCAGAATAAGGAGTTAAATTGCTCTGAACATATCACAAAACAGACCTTCCTGTAAGATCAGTAGTTAAAATGCTCCGAAAAAACATAAAACAGGTCGACATTCAGAATCAGAGGTTAAAATGCTCAAAACATACCACAGAACATGCCGACTTGCAGGATCAGAGGCTAAAATGATACGAACTTACCACAGAACAGGTCTACCTGCAGGATCAGTAGTTAAAATGCTCCGAACATACCACAGAACAGGTCGACTTGCAGGATCAGAGGCTAAAATGCTCCAAACTTACCACAGAACAGGTCGACATGCAGGATCAGAGGTTAAAATGCTACGAACTTAACACAGAACAGGTGTACCTGAATGCTCCGAACTTACCACAGAACTAGCGGGAGAACAGGTCTGCCTGTAAGATCAGTAGTTAAAATGCTCCGAACATACCAGAGAACAGGTCGACTTGCAGGATCAGAGGCTAAAATGCTCAAAATATACCACAGAACATGCCGACTTGCAGGATCAGAGGCTAAAATGATACGAACTTACCACAAAACAGGTCTACCTGCAGGATCAGTAGTTAAAATGCTCCAAACAAACCACAGAACAGGTCTACCTGTAAGATCAGTAGATAAGTTGCTCCGAACATACCAGAGAACAGATCAACCTGCCTGATCAGAGGTTTAAATGCTCCAAACTTACCACAGAACATGTCTACCTGTAAGATCAGTAGTTAAAATGCTCCGAACGTATCACAGAACAGGTCGACCTGCAGGATCAGAGTAGTTAAAATGCTCGGAACTTACCACAGAACAGGCGGGAGAATAGGTTTACCTGTAAGATCAGTGGTTAAAATGCTCCGAACATACCAGAGAACAGGTCGACTTGCAGGATCAGAGGCTAAAATGCTCGGAACTTACCGCAGAACAGGTCGACATGCAGGATCAGAGGTTTAAATGCTACGAACTTAACACAGAACAGGTCTACCTGAATGCTCCGATCTAAACCACAGAACAGGCGGGAGAACAGGTCTACCTGTAAGATCGGTATTAAAATGCTCCGAACATACCAGAGAACATTTCGACTTGCAGGATCAGAGGCTAAAATGCTCCGAACTTACCACAGAACAGGTCGACATGCAGGATCAGAGGTTAAAATGCTACGAACTTAACACAGAACAGGTCTACCTGAATGCTCCGAACTTACCACAGAACAAGCGGGAGAACCCGTCTACCTGTCGGATCAGTAGTTAAAATGCTCCGAACATACCAGAAAACAGGTCGACTTGCAGGATCAGAGGCTCAAATGCTCCGAACATACCACAGAACAGGTCGACCTGAAGGATTAGTAGTTAAAATGCTTAGAACATACCACAGAACAGGTCGACTTGCAGGACCAGAGTCTAAAATGCTCCGAGCTTACCACAGAACAGGTCTACCTGTAAGATCAGTAGTTAAAATGTTCTGAACATACCAGAGATCAGATCGACCTGCATGATCAGAGTAGTTAAAATGCTCCAAACTTACTACAGAACAGACGGAAGAACAGGTCTACCAGTAAGATCAGTAGTTAAAATGCTCCGATTATACCAGAGAACAAGTCGACTTGCAGGATCAGAGGCTAAAATGCTCCAAACTTACCACAGAACAGATCGACCTGCACGATCAAAGGTTAAAATGCTCAGAACATACCACAGAACAGTTCGACTTGCAGGATCAGAGGCTAAAATGCTCTGAACTTACCACAGAACATTCCTAATTGTAAGATCAGTAGTTAAAATGCTCCGAACATACCACAGAACAGGTCGACCTGCAGGATCAGAGTAGTTAAAATGCTCCAAACTTACCACAGAACAGACGGAAGAACAGGTCTACCTGTAAGATAAGTAGTTTAAATGCTCTGAACATACCACAGAATAGGTCGACTTGCAGGTTCAGAGGCTAAAATGCTCCGAACATACCAAAGAACAGTTCTACATGTAAGATCAGTAGTAAAAATGCTCCGTACATACCAGAGAACTGATCGACCTGCAAGATCGAGGTTAAAATTCTCCAAACTTACCACAGAACAGGTCTACCTGCAGGATCAGTAGTTAAAATGCTCCGACATACCACAGAACAGGTCGACTTGCAGGATCAGAGGCTAAAATCGCCAAACTAACCAAAGAACAGGTCTATCTGTAAGATCAGTAGTTAAAATGCTCCGAACATACCACAGAACAGGTCTACCTGTAAGGTCAGTAGAAAAGTTGCTCTGAATATACCACAGAAAATGTCTACTTGCAGGATCAGAGGCTAAAATGCTCCGAACATACCACAGAACAGGTCGACTTGCAGGGTCAGAGGCTAAAATCTCCAAACTAACCAAAGAACAGGTCTATCTGTAAGATCAGTAGTTAAAATGCTCCGAACATACCACAGAACAGGTCTACCTGTAAGATCAGTAGATAAGTTGCTCCGAATATACCACAGAAAATGTCTACTTGCAGGATCAGAGGCTAAAATGCTCCGAACTTACCACAGGATAGGTCTTCCTGCAGAATAAGGAGTTAAAATGCTCCGAACATATCACAAAACAGGTCTTCCTGTAAGATCAGTAGTTAAAATGCTCCGAAAAAACATAAAACAGGTCGACATGCAGAATCAGAGGTTAAAATGCTCAAAACATACCACAGAACATGCCGACTTGCAGGATCAGAGGCTAAAATGATACGAACTTACCACAAAACAGGTCTACCTGCAGGATCAGTAGTTAAAATGCTCGGAACATACTGCAGAACAGGTCGACTTGCAGGATCAGAGGCTATAATGCTCCAAACTTACCACAGAACAGGTCTACCTGCAGGATCAGTAGTTAAAATGCTCCAAACATACCACAGAACAGGTCTACCTGCAGGATCAGAGTAGTTAAAATGCTCCGAACTTACCACAGAACAGGCGGGAGAACAGGTCTACCTGTAAGATCAGTATTAAAATGCTCCGAACATACCAGAGAACAGGTCGACTTGCAGGATCAGAGGCTAAAATGCTCAGAACTTACCACAGAACAGGTCGACATGCAGGATCAGAGGTTAAAATGCTACTGATCTTAATCAGTAATTAAAATGCTCCGAACATACCAGAGAACACATCAACCTGCATGATCAGAGGTTAATCAGTAATTAAACTGCTCCGAACATACCAGAGAACACATCAACCTGCATGATCAGAGGTTAAAATGCTCCAAACTTACCACAGAACATGTCTACCTGTAAGATCAGTAGTTAAAATGCTCCGAACATACCACAGAGCAGGTCGACCTGCAGGATCAGAGTAGTTAAAATGCTCCGAACTTACCACAGAACAGGCGGGAGAACAGGTCTACCTGTAAGATCAGTATTAAAATGCTCCGAACATACCAGAGAACAGATCGACTTGCAGGATCAGAGGCTGAAATGCTCAGAACTTACCACAGAACAGGTCGACATGCAGGATCAGAGGTTAAAATGCTACGAACTTAACACAGAACAGGTCTACCTGAATGCTCCGAACTTACCACAGAACTAGCGGTAGAACAGGTCTACCTGTAAGATCAGTAGTTAAAATGCTCCGAACATACCAGAGAACAGGTCGACTTGCAGGATCAGAGGCTAAAATGCTCCGAACATACCACAGAACAGGTCGACCTGAAGGATTAGTAGTTAAAATGCTCAGAACATACCACAGAACAGGTCGACTTGCAGGCTCAGAGGCTAAAATGCTCTGAACTTACCATAGAACATTCCTAATTGTTAGATCAGTAGTTAAAATGCTCCAAACATAGCACAGAACATGTCGACCTGCAGGATCAGAGTAGTTAAAATGCTCCAAACTTACCACAGAACAGACGGAAGAACAGGTCTACCAGTAAGATCAGTAGTTAAAATGCTCCGATTAAACCAGAGAACAAGTCGAATTGCAGGATCAGAGGCTAAAATGCTCCGAACTTACCACAGAACAGATCGACCTGCACGATCAGAGGTTAAAATGCTACTGATCTTACAGGTAGACCTGTTCTGTGGTATATTCGGAGCATTTTTACTACTGATCCTGTAGGGAGACCTGTTCTGTGGTAAGTTTGACGCATTTTAGCCTCTGATCCTGAAAGTCGACCTGTTTGTTGGTATGTTCGGAGCATTTTAACTACTGATCTGACAGGTAGACCTGTTCTGTGGTAAGTTCCGAGCATTTTAACTACTGATCCTGCAGGTCAACCTGTTCTGTGGTATGTTTGGAACATTTTAACTACTGATTTTACAAGTAGACCTTTTCTGTGGAGCATTTTAACCTCTGATCATGCAGGTCCATCTGTTCTCTGGTATATGCTGAGCATTTTAACCACTGATCTTACAGGTAGACCTGATCTGTGGTAACCTCGGATCCTGCAGGTCGACCTGCAGTATCAGTAGTTGAAATGCCCTGAACTTTCCACAGAACAGGCCCACCGGTAAGATCAGTAGTTAAAATGCTCAAAACATATCACAGAACAGGTCGACCTGCATGATCAGAGGCTAAAATGCTCCGAACTAACCACAGAACATGTCTACCTGCAGGATCAGTAGTTAAAATGCTCCGAACATACCACAGAACAGGTATACCTGTAAGATCAGTAGTTGAAATGCTCCGAACATATCACAGAACAGGTCGACCTGCGGGATCAGAGGTTAAAATGCTCCAAACATACCACAGAACAGGTCGACCTGCAGAATCAATATTTGAAATGCTCCGAACTTGCAACAGAACAGGTCTACATGTAAGATCAGTAGTTAAAATTCTCTTAACATAGCACAGAACAGGTAGACCCGCAGGATCAGTGGTTAAAATGTTCCGAACATACCACAGAATGGGACGACCTGCAGGATCAGAGGTTAAAATGCCCTGAACAAACCACATAACAAATCGACCTGCAGGATCTGTGACTATAATAATGCCTCAAAAAAAGACACAGATCAGGTCGACCTGTAAGATGTGTAGTTAAAATGATCTGATTTTACCACAGAGGTAGTCCTACAGGATCAGTAGCTAAAACGCTCCGAACTTACAACAGAACAGGTCTACCTGTAAGATAAGAAGTTACAATGCTCCAAACATACCACAGAACAGGTCGACCTGCAGGATTAGAATTTAAAATGCTCCGAACTAACCAAAGAACAGATCTATTTGCAGGATCAGTAGTTAAAATGCACCAAACATACCACAGAACAGGTCTACCTGTAAGATAAGAAGTTAAAATGCTCGGAACATACCACAGAACAAGTCGACCTGCAGGATTAGAATTTAAAATGCTCCGAACTAACCAAAGAACAGATCTATTTGCAGGATCAGTAGTTAAAATGCACCAAACATACCACAGAACAGGTCTACCTGTAAGATCAGTAGTTAAAATGCTCTGAACATACTAAAGAACAGGTCGACCTGCAGGATCACAGGTCAAAATGCTCCGATTATACCACAGAACAGTGTTTTCCATGATGATACATTGCATTAGCTAGATGGCCCCCATGCGAGCTGAACGTTTCTTGTACTTCAACAACAGCAGAATCTAGGGCGAAGATTTGGTACCAGTAAAATGCATTTTAGCCCCACGGTGGCTTAGGCTGCTGTCCGTTCTAAGGCGGTGGTTCTGTTGTTGTTGACTTTTTGTTAATTGTTACTCCCATTGTGGGAGTCTGTAATTGTTCTATGTTTTGTTGTACGTTACTTTATATCCATTCTAGTATTGCAATCATCTTGATGGGGAAGAGAGAGCTGATTGCTTTGCTTAATTTGTCTTCCTGGTGTCTCGTGATGGTTGAGCGGCTCTTCCTCGCGATGCCACGGGGTTGTCTGCAGTTTGTGATTGTGGTATTTCCTGATCATACTCACTTACTATTTTTACCTGTAAGATCAGTAGTTGTAATGCTCCCAACATACCACAGAACAGGTCTACCTGTAAGATCAGTAGTTGAATGCTCCGAACATACCACAGAACAGGTCGACTTGCAGGATCAGAGGCTAAAATCCTCAGAACTTACCACAGAACAGGTCTACCTAAAAGATCAGTAGTTACAATGCTTTGAACTTACAACAGAACAGGTCTATCTGTAAGATCAGTAGTTAATATGCTCCAAACATACCAGAGAACAGATCGACCTGCATGAACAGAGGTTTAAATGCTCCGAACTAAGCAAAGAAAATTCTGCCTTTAAGATCAGTTGTTAAAATGTTCCGAACATACCAAATAACTGGTCGACCTGCAGGATCAGTAGTTAAAATGCTCTGAACTTACCACAGAACAGGTCTACCTGAACGATCAGAGGTTAAAATGCTCTGAACTTACCACAGAACAGGTCTACCTGAACGATCAGAGGTTAAAATGCTCTGAACTTACAACAGAACAGGTCTACCTAAAAGATCAGTAGTTAAAATGCTCGGAACTTACCAAAGAACAGGTCGACTTGCAGGATCAGAGGCTAAAATGCTCCGACTTACCACAGGATAGGTCTACCTGCAGGATAAGTAGTTAAAATGCTCCAAACATATCACAAAAAAACACAGGTCGACCTGTAAGATCAGTAGTTAAAATGCTCCGAACATACCACAGAACAGGTCGACTTGCAGGATCAGAGGCTAAAATGCTCCGAACTTACCACAGGATAGGTCTACCTGCAGGATAAGTAGTTAAAATGCTCCGAACATATCACAAAACAAAACAGGTCGACCCGTATGATCAGTAGTTAAAATGCTCCGAACATACCACAGAGCAGGTCGACTTGCAGGATCAGAGGCTAAAATGCTCCGACTTACCACAGGATAGGTCTACCTGCAGGATAAGTAGTTAAAATGCTCCAAACATATCACAAAAAAACACAGGTCGACCTGTAAGATCAGTAGTTAAAATGCTCCGAACATACCACAGAACAGGTCGACTTGCAGGATCAGAGGCTAAAATGCTCCGAACTTACCACAGGATAGGTCTACCTGCAGGATAAGTAGTTAAAATGCTCCGAACATATCACAAAACAAAACAGGTCGACCCGTATGATCAGTAGTTAAAATGCTCCGAACATACCACAGAACAGGTCGACTTGCGGGATCAGAGGCTAAAATGCTCTGAACTTACCACAGGTTAGGTCTACCTGCAGGATAAGTAGTTAAAATGCTCGGAACATACCACAGAATAGGTCGACCTGCAGGATCTGTAATTAAAACGCTCCGAACCTACCACAGAAAAGGTCTACATGTAAGAACAATAATTAAAATGCTCATAACATACCAAAGAACAGGTCGACCTGCAGGATCAGTAGTTAAATGCTCCGAACTTACCACAGAACAGGTCTATTTGCAGGATCAGTAGTTAAAATGCTCCAAACATACCACAGAACAGGTCGACCTGCAGGATCAGTAAGTAGAATGCTCAGATTTTACCACAGAACAGGTCGACTTGCAGGATCAGAGGTTCAAATGCTCCAAACATACCACAGCACAAGTCGACCTGCAGGATCAGGGGTTAAAATGCTCCGAACTTACCACAGAACAGGTCTACCTGTAAGATCAGTAAGTAAAATGCTCCAAACATACCACAGAATAGGTAGACCTCTAGGATCAGGATTAAAATGCTCCGAACATACCATAGAACAGGTTTATTTGTAAGATCAGTAGTTAAAATGCTCCCAACATACCACAGAACAGGTCGACATGCAGAATCAGAGGTTAAAATGCCCTAAACATACCACAGAACAGGTCTACCTGTAAGATCAGTAGTTGAAATGCTCCGAATATACCACAAAACAGGTCGACCTGCAGGATGAGAGGTTAAAATGCTCCTAACTTACCACGGAACAGGTCTACCTGTAAGATCAGCAGTAAAAATGCTCAGAGCATACCACAGAGCAGGTCGACCTGCAGGATCAGTAGTTCAAATGCTTAGAACATACCAAATAACAGGTTGAACTGACGGATCAGAAGTTAAAATGCTCAGAACATACCACTGTAAGATCAGTAGTTAAAATGCTCGGAACATACCACAGAACAGGTCGACCTGCAGGATCAGTAGTTAAAATGCTCGGAACAAGTTACATGACAGGCGGGGCTGCGTGATCATCTGTTAAAATGTTCAGAACAAGCTATATAACAGGCGGGGCTGCTTTACCAACTGTTAAATGCACGGGACAAGTAACATAACAGGCAGGGCGCATGATCATCTGTTAAAATGTTCGGAACAAGTTACTTAACACTCCAGGCTGCGTGATCATCTGTTCAAATGTTCAGAACAGGTAACATAACAGGCGGGGCTGCATGATCATCTGTTAAAATGCACGGAACTAGTTACATAACAGGCCAGGCTGCATGATCATCTGTTTAAATGTTTGGAACAAGTTACATAACAGGCAGGACAGGCCAGGCTGCGTGATCATCTCTTAAGATGCACGGAATGAGTAACTTAACTGGCGGGGCTGCGTGATAATCTGTTAAAATGCACGGAACAAGTTACATAACAGGCGGGGCTGCGTGATCATCTATTTAAATGTTCAGAACAAGTTACTAAACGGGCCAGGCTGCGTGATCATCTGTTAAAATGCACGGAACAAGTAACATGACAGGCGGGGCTGCATGATCATCTGTTGAATATTCAGAACAAGATACTTAACAGGCCAGGCTGCGTGATCATCTGTTAAAATGTTCGGAACAAGTTACATAATAGGCCGGGCTGCGTGATCATCTGTTAAAATATTCGGTAAAAGTTACATCACAGGCCAGGCTGCGTGATCATCTGTTAAAATGTTCGGAACAAGTTACATAACAGGCCGAGCTGCGTGATAACCTTTAAAATGCACTAACAAGTTACATAACAGGCGGGGCTTCGTGATCAGCTGTTAAAATGCCCGGAACAAGTTACATAACAGGCGGGGCTGAGTGATCCGCTGTTAAAATGTTCAGGACAAGTTACATAACAGGCCGGGCTGCGTGATCATCTGTTAAAATGCACGGAACAAGTTACATAACAGGCGGGGCTGCGTGATCATCTGTTATAATGGTCGGAACAAGTTATATAACAGCAGGGGCTGCGCGATCATCTGTTAAAGTGCACAGAACAAGTTACATAACAGGCGGGGCTGAGTGGATACTGTTAAAATACAAGGAACAAGTTACATAACAGGCAGGTCTGCGTGATCATCTGTAAAAACGTTCGGAACAAGCTATATAACAGGCGGGGCTGCGTGATTATCTGTTAAAATGCACGTTACAAGTTAAATAATAGGCGGGCTGCATGATCATCTGTTATAATGTTAGGAACAAGGTTTATAACAGGCCAGGCTGCGTGATCATCTATTAAACTGTTCGGAACAAGTTACTTTACGAGCCAGGCTGCGTATTCATCTGTTAAAACGCACAGAACAAGTTACATAATGGGCCGGGCTGCATAATCATCTGTTAAAATGGACGGAACAAGTTACATAACAGGCGGGGCTGTGTGATCATCTGTAAAAATGTTCAGAACAAGATACTTAACAGGCCAGGCTGCGTGATCATCTGTTAATTGCTCGGAAAAAATTTTTTAACAGGCCAGGCTGCGTGATCATCTGTTTAAATGTTCGAAACAAGTTACATAAAAGGTGGGACTGAGTGATCATCTATTAAAATGTTCGGAACAAGTAACTTAACGGGCCAGGCTGCGTGATCATCTGTTAAAATGCACGGAACAAGTTACATAACAGGCGGGGCTGCATGATCATCTGTTAAAATGGACAGAACAAGTTACAATAACAGGCAAGCTGCGTGATCATCTGTTAAAATGTTCAGAAGAAGATACTATACAGGCCAGGCAGCGTGATCATCTGTTAAAATGGTCGGGACAAGTTATATAACAGGCGGGCACCGTGATCATCTGTTAAAATGTTAGAAACAAGTTATTTTACAGGCCAGGCTGCGTGATCATCTATTAAAATGTTCAGGACAAGTTACTTAACAGGCCGGGCTGCATGATCATCTGTTAAAATGCACGGAACAAGTTACATAACAGGCGGGGCTGCGTGATCATCTATTTAAATGTTCGGAACAAGTTACTAAACGGGCCAGGCTGGGTGATCATCTGTTAAAATGCACGGAACAAGTTACATAACAGGCGAGGCTGCATGATCATCTGTTAAAATTGATGGAACAAGTAACATAACAGGCGGCGCTGCGTGATCATCTGTTAAAATGTTCAGAACAAGATACTAAACAGGCCAGGCTGCGTGATCATCTATTAAAATGCTCGAAAAAAGTTACATAACAGGCCAGGCTGCTTGATCCTCTGTTAAAATGTTCGGAACAAGTTACATAACAGGCCGGGCTGCGTGATCAGCTGTTTAAATGCACAGAACAAGTTACATAACAGGCGGGGCTGAGTGATCCGCTGTTAAAATGTTCGGAACAAGTTACATAACAGGCCAGGCTGCGTGATCATCTGTTAAGATGTTCGGAACAAGTTAAATAACAGGCCGGGCTGTGCGATCATCTGTTAAAGTGTACAGAACAAGTTACATTACAGGCGGGGCTGCGTGATCATCTGTTAAAATGTTCGGAACAAGTTACTTAACAGGCGGGTCTGCGTGATCATTTCTTAAAATGCACGGAACAAGTTACATAACAGGCCAGGCTGCGTGATCATCTATTAAAATGTTCAGAACAAGTTACTTAACGGGCCAGGCTGCGTGATCATCTGTTAAAATGCACGGAACAAGTTACATAACAGGCGAGGCTGCATGATCATCTGCTAAAATTGACGGAACAAGTAACATAACAGGCGGCGCTGCGTGATCATCTGTTAAAATGTTCAGAACAAGATACTTTACAGGCCAGGCTGCGTGATCATCTATTAAAATGCTCGAAAAAAGTTACATAACAGGCCAGGCTGCCTGATCCTCTGTTAAAATGTTCGGAACAAGTAACATAACAGGCGGGGCTGAGTGATCATCTGTTAAAATGCACGAAACATGTTACATAACAGGCGGGACTGCGTGATCATCTGTTATAATGCTCGGAAAAAGTTACATAATAGGCCAGGCTGCGTGATCATATGTTAAAATGCTCAGAACAAGTTACATCTAAGCCGGGCTGCATGATCATCTTTTAAAATGTTTGGAAGAAATTACATAACAGGCGGGGCTGCGTGATCAGCTGTTAAAATGCACTTAACAAGTTACCTAACAGGCGGGGCTGAGTGATCATCTGTGAAAATGTTCGGAACAAGTTACATAACAGGCCAGGCTGCGTGATCATCTGTTAAAATGTTCGGAACAAGTTTTATAACAGGCCGGGCTGCGTGATCATCTGTTAAAATGCACGGAACAAGTTACATAAACAGGCGGGGATGCGTGATCATCTGTTAAAATGTTATGAACAAGTTATTTAACAGGCCAGGCTGCGTGATCATCTGTTAAAATGTTCGGAACAAGTTACATAACAGGCGGGGCTGCGTGATAACGGAACAAGTTGCATAAAAGGCGGGGCTGCGTGATCAGCTGTTAAAATGTTCGAAATAAGTTACACAACAGGCTGAGTTTTGTGGTCCTCTTTTAAAATGTTCGGAATAAGTTACACAACAGGCCTGGCTGCGTGATCATCTTTTAAAATGCTCGGAATAAGTTACATAACAGGCCGGGTTGCGTTATCAGCTGTTAAAATATAACGTAACAAGTTACATAACAGGCGGGGCTGCGTGATCATGTGTTAAAATGTTCGAAACAAGTAACATAAAAGACTGGGCAGCGTGATCATCTGTTAAAATGATCGGAATAAGTTACCCACAATATGATCGCGTCTACCCGGCCTGTCTGCTGAGCCAACTCTGTCATCATCGGCTGGGAAGACCCAGAGCAAAAGCCAGCCGATGCTTACCCCATTTCCAAGCAAAACATGATAGTGCGCGCCGGCAAGCCCACCCCCCCCCCCCCGCCCGCCTGCCAGCCTGGCAACTCTGACTCCTCTGGTCGGAGAGGACCACGGTTGAACACCAGCCAAAAATTACCCCATTCCCAGGGGAAACATGACCGCGCCCGCCAGCCCGCCACCCGCCTGCCAGCGAGACCCCGGGCGAACACCAGCTGCAGTTTAACGGATCACCCGGACGAATCATGATCATGTCAACCTGGTTTGCCTGCCTCTGACACATTGGCCGGCAAGACCTCGGGCAAAAGCTAGCCAATATTTGTCTGCTTAGGCTTAGAAACTATTGCGAGGCACAGGTGGGCACCCTCGAGCTTTACAACAACAACAACAACAAAGGAGCCGTTGTGGTGTAGTGGATAAACCGCTTGCCTTGTAAACCAGGGGTCGCAGGTTCGATCCCCGGCTTCACCAGTCTGTCGGATGAGACTTTAAGCCGTGACCCCGTCTCCATATGACCTTAGCTGTTGGTGGGACGTTAAACACAAACACAACAACAACAACAATTATCTGAATCTCGCGGATTACCTCCACGGACAAGCCATTGTATAACTATTACATAACCGCCTGATGAGAGGAAATTGCTGTCGGAAATGTTAATTTCACCAAATTTATTTTTATTTTTAAAACCCTAGAAAACTGTGATAGAATATTGACACAAAATGATGTAAATTTCAAATTTTAGCTGTTTCACAGAAAATTGGCGACTGCAGTAAACACTGGCCAGGCTGCACGTGTACATTAAAGCCTGGTCAGAAATTAAACTTGACAGCATGATCAAACGGCTATGTCTGCCTGCTTGGGCAATTACTCCTTCGCAAGACCCTGGGCAAAAGCCACTCAAAGTTTACCGATTTTCCAAGCGAAACATGATCGCGTCCGCTAGCCCGCCCATTTGCCCACCCGACAACTCTGACCCCTCCCGACGGGGAAACCCCGGGCGAACGCCAGCCGAAGTTAACCCAATTACTGGGCGAAACATCGTTGTTTTAAACATTTTAAAACAACCGGGGACATGGTTATACCATGGGTTGTCCACCTGTACGTGGAGATAATCCACGAGCATTAGCGAGTGGATTATCGTACGTACAGGTGGACAAACATGGTATAACTATTTTATACCACCTACATCAGTGTAAACCTTGCACATCACGAGCTATTTCGTGCTAAAGTTGGTAAGGGTGGTATAAGAGTGCGTATCGCAAAAATAGTTTTCTTATTTCCCAACCAAAACATATATGATGTGGGTACTCAAAAGAACCGTCTCAATGAGACGGTTCTTTTGAGCACCCAACCCAAAACATATGTTAAAACTGATGGGTAAGAAAATATTTACAATTTTATGCTCCAAAATTTTGTTTCTCTAACCCTGTGCTAGGCAAGAGTTAAAGTGACGGATCATGCTTTTTTTTTTAAATGAGCCGTTACACGTGATTTCCAACAATGTGGCATTTCGACACGTGTAGACTGAGACTAGCCAGAGCAAAAGCCGGCCGATGTTTATCCTTTTCCCCAGCAAAACATGATAGTGCGGCCGCTCCCGGGAGTTTGAGGAGGAGGGAGAGGTAGGGTAGGAAGAGGGAGATGGAGGGAGGGGAGGGAGATGGAAAGGAAGGGAGGGAGAGAGAGGGGAGGGAGAGGGAGGGAGAGAAAGGCAATAAGAGAGAGAGGGGGATAGGGAGGTAGAGAAAGGCAGAGACAGAGAGGGGAGTAAGAGGGAGAGTTTGAGGGAGGGAGAGGTAGATGGAGAGGAAATGGGAGAGGAAGGCATAGAGATAGGGAGAGAGATGGAGAGAAAGGCAGAGAGAAAGAGGGAGTGAGAGGGAGAGTTTGAGGGAGGGAGAGTTTGAGGGAGGGAGAGGAAGACGGAGAGGAAGGGGAAGAGAGAGGTAGGGAAAAGGGAGGGAGGGGATAGATGTATTAGGAGAGAGGGAGTTGGTTGATGGAGTGAGATGGAGAGGGATGAGAGGGAGGGATGAAGCTGGAGATGGAGGCATGAGGGATGGGGAGGGAGAGGGAGGGATGAAGCTGGAGATGGAGGCATAGGGAGGGGATGGATAGGAAGGTTCGTTCCTGTGACGTTTGGCGAAATTACACGTTGTTGCAAGCAAATTAGCGACTGAGACACTGAGGGACGGACGAGAGAGGGGGAAGGGAGAGGAAGATGGAGAGAGAGGAAGGAAGGGATTGAGAGAGAGAGAGAGAGAGAGAGAGAGAGAGAGAGAGAGAGAGAGAGAGAGAGAGAGAGGGGGGGGGGAGAGGGTGAGGGGAGAGAAGGGGGAGTGGAGGGAGAGGAAGGATAGTTCCTGTAAATTTTGTCGAAATTCTACGTTGCAAGCAAAATGTCGACTGAGACACAAAGGGCCAAACGAGAGAGAGGAAGGGGGATTGAGGGGGAGGGAGGGAGAGGAAGAGGGAGGGACGGAGAGGGAAAATGAGATAGAGGAAGAGAGAGGGGTGGGGAGAAGGAGAAAGGGCTGGTAGGGGAGGGAGGGGGAGAGGGAGAGATATAGTGAGATGAGAGACAGAGGGAGAGAGACAGAGGGGAGAGAGACAGAGGGAGAGGAAGAGGAGGAGAGGGAGGGAGTGGGAGAGAGAGAGAGAGGGAGTGGAGAGGAAGAGGAACTGGGAGATGGAAGGGATGGAAGGGGAGGGGAGAGGGAGTGAGAGGGGGAGGGGGAGAGAGACAGAGGGAGAGAGATAGAGAGGTGAGAGACAGAGGGAGAGAAACAGAGGGGAGAGAGAGACAGAGGGAGAGGAAGAGGGAGAGAAATGGGGGAGAGAAAGAGATACAGAAGGAATGAAAGAGAGGGAGTGGAGAGGAAGAGGAACTGGGAGACAGAGGAAGGGAGGAAGGTGGAGCGGGAAAGAGAGGGAGGTGAGGGAGAGAGACAGAGGGAGAGAGATAGAGGGAGTGGAGAGGAAGAGGAACTGGGAGACAGAGGAAGCGATGAAAGGTGGAGGGAGGGGTAGGGGGAGAGATAGAGGGGGAGAGGGAGATAGACAGTGGAGAGAGATAGAGGGGAGAGAGAGAGGGAGTGAAGAGGAACCGGGGGAGCAGAGGAAGTGATGGAGGGGAGGGAGAAAGGGGGAGATGGAGAGACACAGAGGTAGAGAGATAGAGGGGAGAGAGAGATGGAGGGAGAGAGAGAGAGGGAGTGGAGAGGAAGAGGAACCTGGAGACAGAGGAAGAGATGGAAGGGGAGGGAGGTGGAGAGTGAGACAGGGAGAGAGCTAGAGGGAGTGGAGGGGAAGAGGAACCAGGAGACAGAGGAAGGGATGGAAGGGGAGGGAGGGTAGAGGGAGATAGAGGGGGGAGAGGAAGAGAGACAGAGGGAGGGAGAGAGGGGTGGAGAGGAAGAGGAAGGGTGAGAAGGAGGAAGGGATAGAAGGGAGAGAGGGGAGAGAGAGATAGAGGGGGGAGAAGGAGATAGATAGAGGGGGAGAGGGAGAGAGGGAGTGGAGAGGAAGAGGAAGGGGGAGACGGAGGAAGGGATAGAAGGGGAGAGAGGGGGAGAGGTGGAGGAAGGGGGAGAAAGAGAGACAGAGGGAGAGAGATCTAGGGAGTGGAGAGGAAGAGGAACTGGGAGACAGAGGAAGGGATGAAAGGGGAAGGGCGGAGAAAAGAGGGAGTGAGAGACGGGGAGAGGGAAAGAGATTGAGCGAGTGGAGAGGAAAAGGAACTGGAAGACAGACAAAGGGATGAAAGGGGGAGGGAGGGGTAGAAGGAGAGGGAGACAGACAGGGGAGAGAGAAAGAGGTGAGAGAGAGACGGAGGGAGAGAGAAGGACCTGGAGACAGAGGAAGGGATGGAAGGGAGGGAGGGGGAGAGGGAGAGAGAGAGGGAGATAGGGAGAGAGGTAGAGGGAGTGGAGAGGAAGAGGAACCGGGAGACAGAGAAAGGGATGGAAGGGTAGGGAGGGGTGAGGGAGGGAGTGGGGGTTAGAGGGAGAGAGAAGGGGGAGAAAGAAAGAGGGGTGAGAGACAGAGGGTGGGAGACAGACTGAACTATGAGACGGAGGAAGGGATGGAAGGGGAGGGAGGGGGGAGGGAGTGAGAGGGGAAGAAAGAGAGACAGAGGGAGAGAGATAGAGGGGTGAGAGACAGAGGGAGAGGAACATAGGGGAGAGAGACGGAGGAATCCTCCCCCCCCCCTCTCATACTCTCTCCCAGCTTGAGGCTTGTGCCGCTCGCTTCAAGGCTTCAGTTTTCAGTGCCCTCCCCCCCCCCCATAAACAAACACTGTGATTGTATCGATTCCTGAAACACAGATTGGACCTGGTTGGATCAATAAAGAAGCATGAGAAACCCTGGTGACCGCCATATTGTACCACGTTTTGGCCCCTGCAGGTTGGCACCCTACAAGGGATGAAAATTTCATTGAAAAAATATTAAAATACAATGTCCGTTTTTCTAAGCCACAACAGTAAACTAAATCAATAAAAGCAGTGAGATGTTTTGTTTGAGATGTCACTCACTGAATTGTAATTACAGCAAATCATGCAAGTTTCATGCTGAAAGCACACCTATAATGGAAACTTTCTATGAAGTCTATTTTAGTAACGAATATTGAATGGGGAAAACCCCACAGCCCATGCGACATGCAGTTATATTGACTGGGCGGATATGCATCTGTGCCAATCAGAAGATGTTTATTTATAGATTATATAATGCTTATTATTGACCAATCACTTTACAACTTAAATACTGTGCTGAGCTTCCACCCACCTTTTCCGCCAATCACCGTCCACCTGCCCATCCAATCAAATCCTGCCATTAGTCTGGTACCCGGCGTCTATTTGTCTACGAAAAGTAGACGTCAGGCACAACTATAAAATGGTCGCCTACACAGATTGAAAACAAAATGGCTGCTCGCTGTACAAAGCATATGGAGCTCTGACAAAATCCGTGATTGCGATTGACAGAGGCCGGGCAAAATGTAGGCATTCATGCTGATATTTCACCCAACTCATACAGATTTAGAAAATATTCATCTGGATATTTTGCCGTGAGTAGATTTATTCTAAATTTCTGAGAGAAAACTTGGTTTATACCCGTCGTCAAGCAAGCCTGTGGAAAAGCCAAATTCGAGTTCAGATAAAATCCGCCATATAGCGATTGACAGATCCGGATCTGTCAATCCGGCAAAATGTAGGCATTAAGCCGATATTTCAACCAAACTCATACAGATTTAGAAAATATCTATCTTGATATTTTGCCGTGAGTATTTATTCTATTTTTTGCGAGAATATGTACTTGGTTACTCGTTGTCAAAAAGTTGCTGTAGAAAGGTAATTTGAGGTCAGACAAAATCACCATTAGACGCTTAAAGCAGCCCGGCATTCTACCGGCACTACTAAGCCTATATCTGTATATTTCAACCAACTGATACAGATTTCGAAAAAATACATCATTGTATATTATTCCAAATTTCTGAGAGAAAATTTGGCTAACAACAAGCCTAGAGTAGATGGGCAATTTGGGGTCAGAGAAAATCCCAATAATGCACTAACAGGAACCCGGCATTTTATCGGCACTAAGCTGATAGTTCAACCAAATGAATGATACAGATTTAGAAAAAAATGCCGTGAATATTTAATCTAAATTTATGAGCAAACTTGGGGGGGGGGGGGTCTGGCAAAATTCCTCTATTAGCCAGCCTTTAACCCCACTAAGCTAATAGTTCACTATAGATTGATTTAGAAACTATCCACCTTGATAAAATATTGTGAATATTTTAAACTTCTGAGAGAAAACTGAGTCAGGACTGGGCTTCACAATAAAAATATCCACAATATCCTATCAAAAGACATTATTAAACCTAGCTACAATGAGTCGGTTGGCACCGATGATACCCCTGCTTAGAGCAGATAATACGGTTTTGACCGGGGGACTAGGTGCCTTGTAATTAAAACTGAATAGTCGCTGTATGCAGGGCTGTGGAAATACCATGCCTGACTTATCCGACCTGGTCCCATTTCATTCAGGACAAGTTGAAAATTTCTATTTACTTGTCCGTGGACAAGTACAAATGTATTAAGTTAATACAATTCTGTATTTCATATTTTGATTAATTATTACGAGCTCACATCTTGCATTGAAAACAGTGTGGATCCTGATCAGCTGGCCACTTTAGAAGCCAGCTGATCTGGATCTACACTGTTTACAAGAGAAGCCAGCTGATCAGGATCCATTCTGTTTGCAAGAGTTGATATATAATATATCTGGTTCCATACTGTTTTTGAAAGAATAAATTGTTTAAGCACAGTACGGTATAAGCTAATTTGTTCTTTCGGACAAGTAAAATTGTCTATGGACAACTACATTTTGGCTATAATGGCACTGGGTCTGATAGTGACTAAAGCAGACTAGACATAGACCGCAGTAATAATTTAATGTCTCTTAACAGTAATCAGGGCCGTCGTCGGCTTTAAAAAAGTGGTACGGCCATGAAACGTCGTAGGAATTTTCCGAGTGTCGAAGGCACAAGGAGGCCAGACTGGTCCCTCTAGAGGGGGTGTTTGGGGGTCCTCGCCCAAGAAAATTTCTGAATTCAAGATGTCTGTAGAAGCGGTTCAAATGAATTTTGTGGCCATTTTTTCGTGTGAAAACAAGTGGTAGAGTGTTTGACTCGAGACCGAGGGGCCGCGAGTTCAAGCCTCACCGGCCTCACTGCGTTGTGGTCTTTGAGCAATACACATTTATCCTAGCTTAGTACTGGTTCAACCAAGAAAGAACCGTCCCTACATAACTGAAAGATTGCTGATGGGACGTAAAGAATCAAATCAAACAATCAAAAAACAATCATATAGGATGAAGTTAAACTATGTAGGGGAGACCGGGGCTAGCTCGGCTGGTAACTCAGACAAACACCCTGGAATAGGATCAGACTGACAAAAGTTGGGACGCCGGGGTTGGGACTGCTCCTTACCCACGGGGTATCTAAACAGGCTACAAACAATTTGGAGACACAAAGTCCGACCTGGTGCGGTTCTGATTTGTTTGACTATACATAGGCCTACAGCTGCCACCACTGGCATGCGCGGATCCAGGAATTTTTGCCAGAGGGAGGGGGGGGGGGGTCCATGCCTGACTGTCAGAAAACAGCTCTGACAGTTTTTTTTGTTGTTTTTATTAGTCCTCAACTTATTTTACAGTTTTACAGAGGGTGTCCAATGGTCATTTCAAAGAAAACTATAATTTTTGGGTCAAACATTTTCCAGGGGGGGGGGGGGGGGCAACTTTTTCCTGGAGGGGTTCAAATGCTAATTTCTATAGAAACCCATATGTAACTTTGGATTTTCCAGGGGGGGGGAGGGGGTCCTGACCCCCTATCCCGCTCTGGATCCGCACACTACATTGGCTGTCACCCAGGCCCGACAGAATGCAGTTTCGGATATACTTCAATACTTGCGATAATAAGAGTTATCTGTCTTAGTTGTTTTGGCGCCCTTTTCGTGAAAGTCACGTTGTTGTGCAGCTGAATAAAACTTCTGTTTTCACCAGGTCTAGCGCTCAGCATGGAGATCGACCTTGATCTCATCAACCTGGGAATGGGGAAAGAAGAAGAACCAGACCAGTCAGCGCAAACAACGTCAACTGTAGTGAGAAATTAATGAAGAGACGGAGCCCCTGCCAGAGCCCGTCATGCCACCGTCTGGTAAGATTGTCTTAAATTTCAAGCACTAGTTGCCTGCCAAACAGGGCAAACTCAGATCATACTGCTTTTTCAACTGAGTGTGAAGTTTTCTTCAGCCTAATCGGAATCTGGACAGTTCACTGACAAGACAGTTCACCGACAAACATTTTGAAGAAAGTTCACTGACGGAATTGAAGACCATTCATTGACAACTTTTACATTGTATTTTATTGAAGCCAGCTGATCTGGATCTGCTTTGTTTACACATTCTAAAATAAATAAATCTGGGCTGAGCCAGACCTGGCCTAGAGGTTATAAAACTTTAGTTCGTTCTCAAACTTGACTGGAGTTAATTCATATTCAAATAATAATAATGAAAAGACGTAGCCACCGTGTGGTAAAGTATACGAAAACTGTTCTTAAACTTCAAACACTAGTTGCCTGCCACTAGTTGCCTGGACTTACATCTTTTCTGTTCTCTGTATGCATAAGGCTTCATCCATGTTTTATAAGGTTTCACCCCTGTATGTAGTGTATAAGGTTTCACACTTGTATGTACAACCTATTTTCGACTGCTGCCCAATTTCGACCACCTATTACTTTGCTTCACAAAAATTTTAAAAGTCTGAATTTTGCAACTGTAGTGGTATCATTGTTTACAAGAGGGATAGGCAAGATCAGTAGCAGTTTACTTACAGCTTTGGTAGTTAAGTGTTAACCATTAATAAACATTGTATTAGAGGACCCTGTTTTCTTTAACTTTTTCTCATTACCATATTACCTGCTTGTTTTCATGGCTACAGTTTCTAAATGTTTGATACAAAATTCATATTTTATACATCTGCATGATGAACTGTGTTGTCTTTGACCATTGTTGCCAATTAATATTGTGCCAGGATATAAAGTTTCATTTCTGTATGCATATGGTTTGACTTGGTTTTACCCTTGTATGTACATGTATATAAGGAAGGTTTCACCCCCCTCCTTTATGTATAAGGTTTCGCCCTTGTATGTATATTATAAGGTTTCACTCCTGAAAGTATAAGGTTTCACCTCTGTATGTTTAAGGTTTTACCCATGCTCCCAAGGGGAGCATTCTGCAATCCTTTCGACCTTCATTAAGCTACATGTACCATTTGTTATTAAGATCTTTGTTTTGCCTTTTTTGAGTGGCTGCTTAAAACAGGTTTTACTGTATTGAAAACCTACATGTACTTCCTGTTTTATGGAGTTTGTAGACTCGCTGTAAGATGAATATGCTTATTAAAGTGAGATTTTTTCACAACTAAAAAGGATGGGCCTTGGAAACTGATGGGCCATATTATGAAATCATGGGACAATGACCCGGGCCCACCATAAATCTGAAGGCCTGTGACAGGCCTAACATGTAATAATTGTACATGTACATGTTCTTGTGGGGAATTTTTACACTGCATTTCTTTGCTTACTAGTGTCGTCTGCTGGTAACCTTTGTAAACAGTTTGGACCCAGATCAGGCCTGACAAAATGTCGGGCCTGATCTGGATCCAAACTGTTTGACACTCTGATGGTATTCCTGAAAGAATTTTTCAAAAAAGTTTATTTTGAAAAAAAATCAGCAGACGATAAAAAACATGAAAAATTACCCAGCATATAAAGAGTTAAATATTCCGGTTGCAGGTATTAAAGATGGGAAATTCCAACAGCAAGGACAGTAGCAGCACAAAACAGACGGTGAAGTCGCTGAATGTTACCGCATCTTGTAAGATCCTAGACATAGGTGGGGTGGTGATGCCGACAGCGGTCAGCAAGTCAAAGTGTGTTGAGTGTAAGACTAGTATGGGCTCAACAGATCATTATAAAACACATTTGAGTATTGAATGAATGCATTTGAACCAAAGCATGAAGTGGAAAATATGTATGAGCCGTGACATGACATGAATAGACTCAGATGAGCCTGTACAGCCTCCTTTTAAGCTTAGAAACTCCAAATGATGTTCTGTCAGCAGCCTAATATTCATAGAATATTCAAGCAAAGGCTCTGATCAGACTAGGCGTATGCACAGGATGGTCTGGGCCTTTGCTGGTCTCACATACCACATTGTTGTAAATCTCATGTGCAGGCTCATATTGTAGGTACTAAAACAGACCTGCTACAGTACTTCACAAGGCTCTCTGCTGTCATCAGAAAAATCAAAAGGTACGAGTATACTTTTGTGGCTTCAGGGTTAACTGTTTAACCTACTACTACTAGTGTCGTCTGCTGATAACTTTTGCAAACAGTTTGGACCCAGACCAGGCCCGACGAAAAGTCGGGCCTGATCAGGATCCAAACTGTACAACGCTAATATTCTGGAAAGAATTTTTCTTGATTTTGAAAAAAATAAGCACACATAAAAGCATGAAAAATTACCCCGTATGCAAATAGATAAAAATAATTTTTTAGAACATATTCATTTTTATAACGATTAGTATGCTCATAGCAGATAAGGATTGTTTGTGCACCTAAAATTTGATTTATTTCCTTACCTATCAATTTTAACATGTGTTTTGGTTGCTCAAAAGAACCGTCTCATTGAGACAGTTCTTTTGAGTACCCACAACATATGTTTTGGTTGAGAAATAAGAAAAATGATTTTCAAATACCTTATCTTATCTGGAGGCCTGCAAGCAGCTTAGCTGTATATTTTAATGTACTACACTCCTCCCCATTTTTGTGCACCTGCTTCATCAGCACAAGCCATATATGTTGTAACGGTGCTGGGCTTTGATAATTTGCTTCCCTGGACTCTCAAATCGGCAACCATGCCTGTTTTGAAACCACATATTTCGACCCCGTTTCACCAGGTTTTTGAGACGTTAATCGCGGTGTCATCGCTTATTCACGGCTCAGTTGGAGATATTTACCTGTATTTCATCGGTTCCCATATGAATTGTATCACAAAAGCTTCATTTCTAGCCGTATTTTCCATTCATTTGGGTGATTTCTTCGGCCGCGGCTTCTTTCATTTTTGTAAACATGCGGATTACTTTGGTTTTAACCGTATAGTATTCGCATGTTTCCGAATCGGATTGAATCGCACCCAAATGTCGATACCTCGGATGTTCGATTAATGACGTCATTTAAATTCGATCACATGACTCGCTGGTGCATGCGCAGTTTACTATAAAAGACAAGCGTGCTACTCAACCGTGTCAATGACTTTGTTGACAGACTGGAGCAGACGTTCTTGTTCTAGATAAAAAGCGGACTTCAAATCTTTTAAACCTCAGTATATTATTACAGTTGTGAACAGATGCCACCCAGGAGAAATCTTGGTCCTGATAAGGTGATTAATTCATATTTGCTATTTTGAGAAATAAAGTTCATTCAGCCTTGGGTGGTGCCTGTTCTGATGTAAACAACTTAGTCGTCTGTGTGTTTACAACTGTCTGGGTGAATTTCATAACCCTGGTGAAGCTGGCCCAACTTCCAAACTTTGTTATTTACACAATCTAGCGTATTTGTACATTATTTCTTTGATTTTTGATTCAGGAAACCCACCACAAATTATTTCTCTCTGTCTTCTATAGACTTGTAATTAGACATATAAACTGTTTCCCTTGTCTGAACGCCCTGTTAGTTTGGTGGAAGCATTGACTGTAAATGCTGTCCTTCATCTTCTCAAGTTTGGGTGATATATTTAAGTTTGGATGCATATAGAGATTTGGGTGCATATTGAAATTTGGGTGCACTTCAGATTTGGGTGCATATTGAAATTTGGGTGCGCTTCAGATTTGGGTGTTATTTAGATTTGGGTGCACATTCTAATTTGAGTGTAATCTTCATATTTGGGTAGCTCTTGTATGACAGTTGGAATATTAATCCAAATATACCTGAGTTTACTTTATAAAGCTAAAATAGATTTGGTTTTAAAGAGAACTTTGTCTTAAAAGATAACTCAATCTTTTAAGACCACTTTCACTTAGAGAACCAATCAATCTACTGTATAACCGTTCATTTCTCTATATGTAACCACTTATTTAATATATAAATTTAATAGATAACTGCATAAGGTTTCAACCTTGCATGTATAAGGTTTATCCCTTGCATGTATAAGGTTTATCCCTTGCCTGTATAAGGTTTATCCCTTGCATGTATAAGGTTTATCCCTTGCATGTATAAGGTTTATCCCTTGCATGTATAAGGTTTATCCCTTGCATGTATAAGGTTTCAACCTTGCATGTATAAGGTTTATTCCTTGTCTGTATAAGGTTTATCCCTTGCATGTATAAGGTTTATCCCTTGCATGTATAAAGTTTATCCCTTGCTTGTATAGGGTTTCACCCTAGCATGCATTTGCATATTTTATTGTAATTAAGGGTTACCTCAGTACAATATTGTGTCACATTTTTACATGTCTGATAGTGCCTTAGGATATAGGTAAATGTTTTGAATTGAGAATTTAATAAATTAAGAAACTTAAATAATCTCTTCATTTCAAGCCCCTGTACACTAACAGACTTGCACGTTTACCTGGCCTGGCGGTCCCGTTACAATATTAATAATAGGTATGCAAGTTTCCATCCATTCTTCCATCTATTCATCCATCTGGTTGGTTAGTTTGTCATTGAAACGGTTCTTTTGAGTACCCACAACATATGTTTTGGTTGAGAAATAAGAAAAATGATTTTCAAATACGCTCTCTTATCTGGAGGCCTGCAAGCAGCTGAGCTGTATATTTTTATGTACTACACGACAACGTTTTTAGCTAATGAGGAGTGTGAGGGTCCACATGCCACTACAAGCGAATGGCCTTTCGCTTGTGTGTCAATTATGGCCAAACATTGAATGATGACTTGGTAGTTTTGTAAGTTTTCTGGTATTTGGAAGAGTTTTGTAAAAATCCCTAAATTTTTGCGATATTTCAAGTGGGGTCCAGACCCCCTGCCCCCACCCACTCTCTTGATCTCCGCATATGTTGGCCAGCTGTCTTTATAGGTTGCAAAGTATTTTATCATATGACGTCGCGTCTGGGAGTGAAATAACGCCATGCAATAAAATCTGTAAACCACTAGTGGTTTATAGATTTACGGGAAAAGTTATGACGTCCATAATGACAAAATTAAAACGTTTTAACGCCAAAAAAGATTTCAAAGTATTTGTCATATGATAAATAGAATCTAACATTTGTGCGCCTGTATTATTGAATTTATTAAACTCGTTGCGAAAAAGAGATAAAATGCTCGGCAAGCCTCGCATTTTATCTCTTTTGCCCAACTCGTTTAATAAATTCAATAAAACATGAGCACTCATGTAAGATCCTCTATGTATTTTGTTTCTATTTAAAGCTAATCCATGTGAACCCAACCCATGCTGGAATGGAGGATCATGTACAAAAATAGATATTATTAGCTATGAGTGTTGCTGTACTGAGGATTATTATGTTGAACATTGTGAGAAAAGAAGGCCTCCTCCTCGACCCACTGGTCTATATGACGGTTAGTATTTCCATATTGTGCAGTGTATCTCTTGGTAAATAAATATTTTGCCCTAAAATTTGGATATTTTCTTATACAGTTCTTTTGGGTACTAAAAAGATTCGTATTATTGAGACAGTTCTTTTCTGTACTCACAACATATAATTTGGTTAGTGTAAAGGTATAAAACATACAAATTTGGATTTTAAGTTGATAAAGTAATTAGTTATCAGCTTATTGAGCTTATCTCCCTAAACAAAAGTCTATACATATCTTTGAGTTTAATTATCAATCGTATTAATTCAGATTGACAAAAGTGTATAAAATGAGAGATAATATATTAAAGATAATTACAATGTTATCTAATGACATTGCTAAGGAGACCTAAAAAGAGCTCCTCCCTTAGCTCCACTATGGAAGACTATAAGAATCTATCATGAGTGAGGGAAGGATAGAAAATCCGTCCCGAGGATTGCCATTTGGCATTACAAGGCTTGCCGAGTGATGACAAATGGTGATCCCAAGGACGGTTTTTCCAATCTTACCCTCACACAAATAATGGATTCTTTTTCTTGCTCACCCCTGTTTTTTACTTTAGTTTATAAAAAAGCTTATACAAGTCCCTTTATATGCTAAGATGCAATTTCACAGGATGACGTTACTAGACGTCCTAGGTAAGATAGCATGGGTAAGATAAGATTTTCTATCCCAAGGTAAAATCTTATCCGGTGTGCAAGAACATTTCTTATTCAAACATATCATGATATTGTATTCTATTATAAATTTGGGGTAGGTGTATAAAACGACTCTTTCTGAAAAACTGCTTCCACAAGGACCTTGGACAATCTCCTATTCAATCTGCCCAAATTTTGACAGCCTGTCGCTAGGATAATATATATTTGACAACTATATTTTGGTGCTTAAATAAAACCCTGACATTTAGTGTACCTAGAAAAATAGAAATATTTTAAATTAACCCATTTTTAAAAAAAAAAAAATGACCGACAGTTTTCAGATTCAACTAGACAATTTAACCATTCTGAAGGCAATAGTGTTATATGACAGTGTTGTATCGTGATAAAAGTCACTCAGGTGTAGATAAACACATATTTTCAGCGTAAAATTGCTAATATTTTCTTACCCATCAATTTTAACATATGTTTTGGGTGCTCAAAAGAACCGTCACATTGAGACGGTTCTTTTGAGTACCCACATAATATGTTTTGGTTGAGAAAGAAGAACATTCAATTTTCGTTACACACTCTTAACTAAAGTAATGAAGTCAGACTGGCTTTAACTTGGGTGTACTTTTTTGAGTGCAATGTGCATTAATTAGGGAGAATAAGGTTTCTAGGAAACCTAAAATACTTAAAGTTATGTGTTGACCACCTTTAAAGCATATGGCAATATGGTAGATGTACTCAATATCTAACACTTGTTGCCGGCCACAAAGGCCTACACAGACATCTTAGTATTTTTGGTTTTCAGTGTACTGATATAGTAACTTGTTATTTCTGTTATATCTTAAAATCTATTCTAATTTCTATTGTTGTTATTATTATTATTTATGTTGTTATATATGCAACTACTGTTAAATTTTGACCTTAGACTGATCAAAGATTGGATGAGTTTACTCACAATCATGTGACAGGTTACATAGATAGTAACAGTTTGGCTCTAGACATATACATCTGCTGTTTACACTATCAACGTTCAACTGCAAAGAAAACACTATTATTTCATCCAATTTCCATATCTCCTGCTACACCATTGGACTCGTCTAGCCTTTGATCCATCTAAGGGCAAAATTAACCATTATCATTATTATTACTGTTATTATTAGTATTAATCATGTTGTTGTGATAGTTATTGTTATCGTATGAGCCTCAACATGACCAAACCTGTCTCCAGGGTTTCTGACAAAGATTCAACACAGTCTTCTCAGCTGCAGAGACTAGCTACAACAGTGAAATTTTGCTTGCAGCCAGTTTTGATATGATACTTTCCAATAAGCGTCTAAAAATGGCGCTGATTAGACTGTAAGGATGCACAGGCCGGACAGCGCATTTGTTGTTCCCGAACCCTGACAACAGGTTTCCTCACGCCGTGGCCTATTTAGTGGTAGCTAATTCTGTGATTGTTCTTTGTTGATTTATGTTTATATTTGAGTCATGTCGGGAGTAAACTTAGTTTGGTTGTATGCAAATAGTAAATATGCAGATGGGCCTGCACATCTGCTCAATTCTGATCAGGTGCATTAAACTTTTTATCCTTAAAGCACGTGTAAACATGCATCTGACAATGTTGTCTCCTTTGGTCAGCTGTTACATATAACGTAAGAATACAGTCAAACAGTGTGGACCCAGATCAGACTGCTCCAACAGGAGTAGTCTGATCTGGGTCTTCACTGTTTGTCTCAGAGGCTTCTGAAACTGTTATCTGTTGGCAAATCAGACGACTTTTTGTTATCGTTGATTTAAGAGGTTACCTTTATAAGTGTCGTTTGCATGGGACATTTGCGAACAGCACATACCCAGATCAGTCATAACAACATGTTGTGTCTGACCATGGTCTTCACTGGTTGCTCTGTGATTCCATAAATAGAAAGATCACAACAACCCTTGAATTGAAAATGGCCTCATCCCATGAATAGAATGCCATGACAGCGGCTTAAATAATATTTTCCAATGCTCCATGCATATTTTCATGATTTAAGTGTGTCTGTGAAGCTGCATGGGCTGGTTTGTGCATGACTAGGTTAGGTTTACTTTTAATAAGGCTTATTGTGTGGTTATGGTAATTATTATCGGCCTGGCACTATATCTGCAACAGTCATGTTAGTCACTTAAGCAGGTGATCAATACAGAAAAATGTGATATATTTCTTAACCTTCAGTTAAAACATGTGTTTTGGGTGCTCAAAAGAAACGTCTCCTTGAGACGGTTCTTTTGAGTACCCACAACATGTTTTGGTTGAGAAGTATGCTGATTCACATAAATGTCTGGCTAAGCATGCAAGTAGGTTCATAAACTGACCAAGGAGTGATGCCACTTTTTTCCTCAAAAAATAAAGGGAGCAGCACACAAGTCATAATTCAAATAGACACATACTGTAGATAATTAGGGTTTTAGAGGTCTGAACTTTAGAATAAAACTTCGTCTTCCATTCAGAAGCAAAGGCTCTTGAGAGAATACACATACAAAGGCTGTCCCAGTAGATCATGGACTTGGCTTATGGCTTAGTGTATAAAAATAACTTATGTACAAGCTCCCAATTTTCAAAAACTCATTTGAGCGTGTCTTGTTCGATGATGTGATAAGTACCCAAATCTTGTGTGCCTCCCAAATGTCTTGAATAGCACCCTAATAGCATTGCTGATATGCAGACCATCTGTCCTTAACGAAATATTATAGGTCATAGAGTGCCAGGCTGTGTTTAAGTATTATGTACATGTATTAATGTTAGAATTGTTGTATTTTGAAATCACTGTTATGTATTTTTGTAACATGTAGAAGCATGTCTCGACGAATCCTGTCTTATATATCCAGACCCAATGCAAGCATTTGGTCCAGTAGACGATTCCACAGCAAGAATGTATCTTATAATAATTACTTAAAATAATTTGTAAACAAAATACCACACACCCAATCAGGGTTCAGTCTTTTTACTTGCATATACTGGCCTGATGAATATATTCATTGACGATCATGTGTCACATTGGTATTTTCTTGTATTTAAATGATGTCTATCAAGTGTTTTGTGTTACACTTGTATAGGCTTAGCTAGCATTACGTGGTTACACACGTGCATAATAAAAGTGTACACGTTCAAGGGAAAACAGGTAAAGTAGCAATAGCATTTTTCAATATCTTAAAGGACTGCTCTGACTCTCAGAGGGGTGACATTTCTTTCCTTTAAGAGAAGTTTCCATTTTTTAAAGTAATGTAATTGACAATAATTACTGCAAATTTCAGTAGTCTCTTTTTGATTTGCGTAGCTGCTTCAGGGTTCTGGCTATGCTATTGATTTGACAGAAAACCACCAGTTTGCACATACTAATTTTCTGTCTGATGATTACAAAACGTGTTGACTTTTTGTCTTGAATTTCACAGCACATGTGCACAATTTTGTTTGCGCAAGTTCAGTCATAACTAATCACAAGACAGGAATCACCCTGACTTGCCTCTTTTTGAGCCACATTGAGGAAGAACAACGAATACCAGGGGGCACCAGAAATCGTCCCTTATGATACAGTTCATTTATACCAGGGCCCATTCCTAGGGACCTCAAAGAAAGCGGTTTAAACAATATATGCCTAGTGTCCTTTTTGTGGGACAAAGGCACACAGTACATACCCAGATCAGGGTCATCACTGTTTGCTTACAGAATATTCTATATGAAATTGAATAAAAAGATACCAGCTATAAACAACCCTTAAAACAAAAATGGACTGGTCTAATTGGTAAGAGTTGGAAATTTCATTAAGATAAAATAGATTAAAGGGACTGCATTGTATTATTCTTCTCATTGTGGTTTAAACTTTTTGTGGGCTGAAACTTGGTTATATATATTATTTGAAACAAAAAAAATGAACATCATATTTTTTTTCATCATGTTTTTTTTATCATTACTGTACATAAGAGGAATATTTCTATTTATGTTGTAGTCTATTTTTGTGGGGCTTGTGTAATGTTAAAATCTTTAGAAAATGGCAGGATTGTGCAATTAGTTTTCTTTATCATTAAATCTTATTTTATCATTGATTTGGTTTTTGTCTTTTCTTAAATGTCCTGCTGTTGTATGTAGACACACAGAGGTAGCATACATTGTATTCATCTACACAAAAATGTTTAAACATGAAAATACTGAGTTATGCAATTCAAAAATGACTATGAATTTGGCAGCCTTTCAATCATTAGCAAAGACACTGTCTTTTTATAGTAATTGCTATTCGCCTACACAATATTAGGACCCTTCAGAAGTATGTCGAAACAAACATTTACCATAAATTGACTGTGCAGTAATGACAGAATTGTTCCATTTGGTTTACATACAATGTTTCAGCGCTCATTTAAAATGTATTTGGAATATTGACTTCTGTTTGTCTGAGGGAATAAAAAAGGGATATATCAATTTTAGTTGTATCTTTATTATTGAATTGCCTTATTTAATATTGTAGGGTTATAGCACTGATCTCTGTGAATATTGTCCCGACTCGTGATATTGAAGGATGATAGCTTTTGAGTGTTTGTTGATATGCCGACAGTATTTGCTGATATCAATGCCATAACACTTTTAGTTGGTTAAAATCTTGGTGAGCATGACCAGGGACTGCCACAATCACAGACTGCAGACCAACTCAGCATCATAATCAAGAGACACAGAATACAGTCAGCCACATCACAATTAACCATTTATTTCATAGAAAAACCTTTTAATGCTTTTGAAAACAGAGCGGAGCCAGATCAGGCAGCTCTTGTAAGAGCTGCCTGATCAGGGTCTACTCTGTTTGCTTGTGAAATATGATATATTTAATCCTACACATGTGGACCTGACAAGTAATTTCTTTGTTCTATTAACCAACATGAATGTTTCTTCAAATTATCTGAATTATTCAAAGTGGACGGAACCTAGCATGAATATTCATGAAGGAAAGGGTTAAAGTAAAGAACAAAGTCCTGTCTGTCTTTGTAAGATGATTGTTAAACTAGAAAGGACACATACAATTACACTGAAAACAAGGACCCAGTACAAAACTCCTGCATACAATGGTAGTAACAATAAACAATGATATAACAACAGCATAATTACCCCTTTTGAACAGACAGTAGCGTCACTGCGTTGTGGTCTTTGAGCAAGACACATTTATCCTAGCTTAGTACTGGTTCAACGCAGGAAGACCCGTCCCTGTTTAACAAAGATTGTTTATGGGACGTTAAGAATCAAATCAAACAAACAAAACAATGAAAACAAGTACACAACACAAAACACCTGCATACACTGGGAGTATCAACGGTCAATGATAGAATATCAGCATAACCGCCCCTTTAGAACGGACAGTAGCATATGCCACATAAGGTTTTAAATGCATTTTACCTGCGAAACATTCTCACTTGATCCTGCTGTTGTTGATGCGGGCCTCAAACGAGACAAAATATTGAGCATGATCAGGAAATACCACAATCATAACTGCTATAAATATCCCATAAGGTTAAAATCAAGGAATATCTTATTTTTTCTGTGATTAAGATTGTATGAGCAATTGAAACGAGTTTTATAATCTTGAGGTTACAAAGCTTTTTCCATGCTCAACTCAGCTGAGTATAAAATAAATATGATCAAAATATACTAGATGGCTCAAGACTTATGGCAATTTTTACAAACTGCCACAGGCAGATGGACTCCCTCAGTGACTTTACCGCATACCTGTGGGTCATACAATCAGTAAAAAAACAGTTGTGAATTTATTGGCTGTACGACTATGCCATCTCTTTCAATTATGTTGTCTGTGAGTTGGGCGAGACCACCATCAAAGTAAATCTTAGCAACATCGCCCGCTCAACATACAACCTCTGGCCACCATCGTCCCACCAGCTAACGCCATTTATACCACCTTTACCAACTTTAGCATGGAGTAACACTTGATGTGCAAGGTCTACACTGATGTAGGTGGCATACAATAGTTATACCATTTTTGTCCACCTGTACGTAAGATAATCCACTCGCTAAAGCTCGTGGATTATCTCCACGTACAGGCGGACAACCCATTTTATAATTATTACTTAAATGCCCACTTTAAGGTGTCTTCTGGAAATGGTATCAATCTGCAATTTCATCATAGCAAATTACGACTGTCACAATCACAGACTGCAGACCATCTCACAGCATCATAAACAAGAGACACAGAACACAGTCAGTCACAGCATAATTAACCATTTATTTCAAAGAAACACCTTTTAACGCTTTTGCAAACAGAGCAGACCCAGATAGGGCAGCTCTTGTAAGAGCTGCCTGATCAGGGTCTTCTCTGCTTGCTTATGAAATATGATATATTTGATCCTACACAAGTGGGCCTGACAAGTTATTTCTTTGTTCTATTTATCAACATGAAAGTTTCTTCAGCTCATTTGAATTATTCAAAGTGGATGGAGCCTAGCATTAATATTCATGAAGGAAAGGGTTAAAGTAAAGAACAAAGCCCTTTCTGGCTTTGTAAGATGATTGCTTAACTAGAAAGGACACATACAATTACACTGAAAATAAGGACTTAAAACGAAACTCTGCATACATTGGTAGTAACAACAAACAATGATATAACAACAGCATAATCACCCCTTTAGAACGGTCAGTAGCATATACCACATAAGGTTTTAAATGCATTTTACCTGCCAAACATTCTCCCTTGATTCTGCTGTTGTTAATGCGGGCCTCAAACGAGACAAAATAGTGAGTATGATCAGGAAATATCACAATCATAAACTGCTGACAAACCCATGGCACCGCGAGGAAGAGCCACACAACAATCACGAGACACCAGCAAGACAAACCAAGCAAAGCAACCAGCTCTCTCTTTCCCATCAAGATGATTGCAAAACTAGAATGGACATAAAGTAACGTGCAACTAAACATAGATTGATTACAGACTCCCACAATGGGATTAACAATAAACAAGGAATCGACAACAACAGAACCACCACCTTAGAACTGACAGCAGCCTCTAGCCACAGGGGGCTTAAATGTATTTTACTGGTACCACATATTTACCCTAGATTCTGCCAATGTTGAAGAACAAGAAATGATCAGCTCACACGAAGGCCTTGGGGCTATCAAAGTTTTTTTCGTGCTAAATTCAAATCAAATTAGCATGAACTTTGTCATGCACTTTAATTTTAAAATGTTGGCATTTTAACATTTATCAGCAAGATAAATAACCCATAGAGTTAAAATCAAGAAATGTCTTATATTTTCTGTGTTTAAGATTTTGTAAGCAATTGAAATTTCTTTCTCAGTTGAGCTGAGCATGAAAATGAGTTTTATAATCTCAAGGCTAGGCCATAAGGTTATACAACTTTTTTCCATGCTCAAGTAGCTGATCACAAAAATTATCCTGCTCCTAAATATTAAAATGCCAACAATTGTTGGCATTTTAAAATTTATTAGCATGACAAATACAACATCTGATAGTTTGAAAGCAAGAAAAGTCAATATTTTCAGCATTTTGTCGTTAAGAGATGTTGAAATTTCATGCTCCATTGAGTTGAGCATGAGAAAAGTTTTATAATCTGAGGGCCATTACTAAACGTACAATTCCAACACACAAGGGCACCAAGAACAAAAAGAGCAAGAAGAGAATCGTCGACCTTAAAAAGATAACAGCCATTGGCACCCATGGCTTAAGTATATAACAGAGCACATGAGATGTAGGTACTTATTACATACGTCAGTAGCAAAGACTCAGAGGTCCCTGCACGAATAAGAGAGTACAAGTATGACAAGGAAATGCTTCAATCACCACGGGTTTATGTAAACGAAATGTTTGAGAGTAAAATTGTAAATATTTTCTCACACATCAGTTTAAACATATATTTTCGCTGCTTTATAAACGAACCATTGGGTGCGTAAAAGAACCGTCTCGTTAAGATGGTTCTTTTGATCACCCACAACATAAATTTCGGTTGAGAAATAAGAAAATTAAATGTTGATTTTTGTAGGGCTTCATACTTGGAATGACAAGCCTGCATTCACAGAGCACATATCAATTGATGAAATTGCAATGAATAGAAACTAACAAAGTAGCAACAGATATAAATAATAATATTAGACCCCCCACCTCGCCCTCCCGCCTCAAAAGGACACCAGTCAAAGCCACTCAGGGCTTAACTAAGTAGTAGTTGTTAATGCTGTTGTTGTAATTTTGCTGTTAGTGGTTGTTGTTGGTACTGTTGTTGTTGTTTTTGCATTAAATATGGTTGTAATTGCTGTAAAAATTACAATTGTTGTTTTGTTGTTGTTGTGTTGTTGCTGTTTTGATGCTGTTCTTGTTGTTGTTGTACTAAAAGCTACTGTAGTAGGTGTTTTGTAGTAACTATTGTTGTTGATGTTAATGCTGTTGCTTTGCTGTTGTTGTTGTTTTGTTGTAAGTAATAGTAGTTGTTGTTGTTTATGTTGTTTTTTGCTACTGCGGATGCTGTTGAAAATACAGTAATTGTTGTTGTTGTTGTTGTTTTTTGTCGTTGTTGTATGTTGTTGTTGTTAGCTACATTGTTGCTGTTGTTGTTGTAGTAGTAACTGCAGCTGTTGTTGCTGTAGTAGCTATAGTTGTTGTTCTTGTAATTACTATAGCTGTTGGTGTGCTAGAAACTTAGGTTGCAGGTTTTGTTATAGTATTTATAGTTCTTGTTGATGTTGTTAATGTTTTTGTTGCTGTTGTTGTTATTTTTGTTGTTGTTGTTGTTTTTTGTGTTAATGATATTGCTTGTATCAGCTACTGTGTTATTCTTGTTTCTGTTGTTGTTTTTGTTGATAACGCTGTTTTTGTTGTTGTAACTGCAGTTGTTGTTGCTGTAGTAATAATAATTTTTGCTGATGTTGTAAAAACAACAGGCTATGTGTAGGTGTTTTGGTAGCCAAACGTGTAGATGTAGTTGTTGTTGTTGTTGTTTTGTTGCTGTTTTGTTGTAACTCGACTTTAGTTGTTGTTATTAATGTTATTGTTGTTATTTTGCTGTTGTTATTTTGTTTTTGGTAGTGTCCTTGTTGATTTTGATATTGTTGTGTTGTTGTTGCCAGTAGAAGTAGTTGTTGTTTGTGTTTTTTTGTAATGTAACTATAAATGTAGTAATTTATGCAGTGAATATGGTTATTATTGCTGTAATAACAACAGTGTTCTTGTTGTTGTTGTTGTTGTTGTTGTTGTTGTTGTTGTTGTTGTTGTTGTAAGTAGTAGTAGTAGTTTGATCAGTAAATATGGTTGTAATTGCTGTAATAACTGCATTGTTGTTGTTGTTTTGCTGCTGTTGTTCTTGTACTTGAAATTACAGTTGTAGATGTTGTTGTTGTTGTTGTTGTTGTACTAGAAATTACAGTTGTAGATGATGTTGTTTTTGTTGTTGTTGTAAGTAGTAGTAGTAGTAGTTTGAGCAGTAAATATGGTTGTAATTGCTGTAATAACTACATTGTTGTTGTTTTGCTGCTGTTGTTCTTGTACTTGAAATTACAGTTGTAGATGTTGTTGTTGTTGTTGTTGTAATAGAAATTACAGTTGTAGATGTTGTAGTGACCATTGTTGTTGTTGTTGTTTATTTGTTGTTGTTGTTGTTGCTGTTCTAGAAAGAACAGTAGTAGGTGTTGCAGTAGTAACTATTGTTGTTGTTGTTTCGATGTCATTTTTTTGTTGTATGCTGTAACTATAGTTGTTTTGTTGTTTGTGTTGTTTTTGTAAGTAGTAGTAGTTGATGTTGGTGATGTTGTTATGACTATAAATTAAGTCTTTTTTGCAGTAAATATGGTTGTAATTGTTGAAGTAACTACAGTTGTTATTTTGTTTCTGTTGATCTGTTGTTGATTATGTTGTTAATGTTTTGCTGTTGTTATTGTTGTTGTTTTGTTGTAAAAGTATTTGTTGTTGTTAATGCTGTTGTTGTAATTTTGTTGTTAGTGGTAGTTGTTGTTGTTGGTATTGTTGTTTTTGCATTAAATATGGTCGTAATTGCTGTAAAAGCTACAATTGTTGTTGTTTTTTTGTTGTTGTTGTTATTTTGTAGCTGTTTTGATGTTGTTCTTGTTGTTGTTGTACTAGAAGCTACTGTAGTAGGTGTTTTTGTAGTTACTATTTTTGTTGATTTTAATACTGTTGCTTTGCTGTTGGTGTTGTTGTTTTGTTGTAAGTAATAGTAGTTGTTGTTGTTGGTATTGTTGTTGTTTTTTTGCAGTAGATATGATTGTAATTGCTGTAAAAACTATAATAAGTGTTGCTGTTGTTGTTATGTTGTTTATGTTGTTGTTAATATTGTCGTTTTGTTGTTGTTTTGTTGTATGTAGTAGTTGCTGTTTTTGGTATTATTGTTTTTGTTTTTGCAGTAATATGGTTGTAATTGCTTTAAAAACGAAAATTGTTGTTGTTGTTGTTGTTGTTGTTGTAATAGAAACTACTGTAGTTTGTGTTGTTGAAGCAACTATTGTTGCTGTTGTTGTTGTTGTAAAAGCTGTTTTTTGCTGTTGTTGTTGTTTTGTTTTAAGTAGTAGTTGTTGTTGTTGATTGTATTGTTGTTGTTAGTTTTGAAGTCAGTATGCTTAGAATTGCTGTGAAATCTACAATTGAAGTTATTGTTTCGATGTTGTTGTTTTTTTGTTGTTGTTGTACTAGAAACTACATAAATAGGTGTTGTTGTAGTAACTATTGGTGCTGTAGTTTTTGTTGTTGTTGTTGTTAATGCTGTTGTTGTTGTTGTTTTTGTAGTATATATGGTTGTTATTGCTGTAAAAACTACAATTGCTGTTGTTGTTTTTCTATTGTTGTTGTTTTGTTAATGTTGTTGTTTTGCAGCTGCTGTTGTTGCTATTGCTGTACTAGAAACAACAGTGGTTGGTTTTGTTGTAATAACTATTGTTGTTGTTTCGCTGTTGCTGTTGATTGTAAGATTTTATTGTTGTGATTGTTGTTATAATTGTTGTTGTTGTTGTTGTTGTTGTTGTTAGTAGTAGTAGTTTTATGGGTGTTGTTGTGTTGTAGTAGTTTTTATTGGTTTTTTTATTAACTACAGTTATTGTTGTTGTTGTTGCTGCTGTTGTTGTTGTTAAGCTGTACTTGTTTATGTACTAGAAACTTCAGTTTTAGATGCTGTAGTAACCATTGCTGTTGTTGTTTTCTTGTTGTTTCATTGTTGTCGCTGTTCTAGAAACTAAAGTAGAAGATGTTGTTGTAGTAACTATTGTTGTTGTTGTAACTATATTTATTTTGGTACTGGTGTTGTTTTTGTAAGTAGTAATAGTAGTTGTTGTTGTTAATGTTGTAACTATAAACTTAGTTGTTTTTGCAATAAATATGGTTGCTATTACTGTATTAACTACAGTTGTTGTTTTATGCTGTTGTTGCTGTTGTTTTGTTGTTGTTGATGTTAATGTTGTTGCTTTGCTGTTGTTATTATTGTTTTGTTCTAAGAAGTAGTTGTTGTTGGTGTTGTTGTTGTTTTTGCAGTAAATATGGTTGCAATTGCTGTAAAAACTACAATTTTTGTTTTTGTTTTGTCGTTGTTTATGCTGTTGTTTTGATGTTGTTTTTGTTGCTGTTGGTGTTGTTGTTTTGTTGTAAGTAATAGTTGTTGTTGTTTGTGTTGTTGTTGTTGTTGTTGTAATAATATGGTTGTATTTGCTGAAAAAAACTACAATTGTCGTTGTTTGTTTTGTTGCTGTTTTGTTGCTGTTGTACTAGAAACTACTGCAGTATGTGTTGTTGTAGTAACTATTGTTTTTGTTGTTTCGATGTTGTTGTTGTTGATGATGTTGTTGTAAGAAGTAGTAGTTATTCTTGATTTTCGAACTATAAATGAAGTGGTTTTTGGAGTAAATATGGTTGTAATTGCTTTTTTGTTGCTGTTGTTTTGTTGTTGTTGTTGTTGTTGTTGTTGTTTAGCTGTTTTTTTTTGCTTTATTGTAATAAGTAGTTGTTGATGTTGTTTTGTTGTTGTTGTTGTTAATGTTGTTGTTTAGCTGTTTTTTTTTATTGTAATAAGTAGTTGTTGTTGGTATTGTTGTTTTGTTTAATATAGTTGTAATTGCTGTTTAACTACAATTGGTGTTGTTGTTGTTTTTGTTGTTGTTTTGCTGCTGTTGTTATTGTTTTTATTCTAGAAACTACAGTAAAAGGTTTTCTTGTAGTAGCTAGTGTTATTGTTTCGATGCTGTTATTGATTTTAAGATGTTGTTGTTGTGATTATTGTAACTGTTTTTGTTTTAAGTTGTAATAGTTATTGTTGGTGTTGTTGTAACTATAAATGTAATCGTTTTTGCATTAAATAGGGTTGTTGTTGTTGATTTGTTTTTTTTTTCGTTTTGTTGTTTTGTTGTTGTTGTTGTTGTTGTATTTGTTGCAAAAGTAGCTACAACTGTTGTTGTTGTTGTTGTTGATGTACTATTAACTATAGTTGTTGTTGTAACTGTTGTTGTTGTTATTGTTGTTGTTGCTGTTGTTAATGTTTTTGTTGTAACTATAGTTGTCTTTGATGTTGTTGTTGTAAGTAGGAGTAGTTGTTGCTGGTGTTGCAACTATAAATGTAGTTGTTTTTGCAGTAAATATTATTGTAATTGTGTAGTAACGACAGTTGTTGTTATTGTTGTTTTGTTGATGTTGTTATTGTTGTTGTTGTTGCTATTGTTGTACTAGAAACTACAGTAGAAGGTGTTGTTGTATTTACTAGAGTTTTGTTGTTGTTGTTTATATTATATTTCTTGTTTTGCTGTATTTTTTGAATTATTGGTGGTAGTGATGTTGTCTTGCTGGTGTCGATGTTATTGTTGCTAGAAGAAGTTGTTGTTGTTGTTTGTTATTTTTGTTGTTGTAACTATAAATGTAGTAAATGGTTGTAATTGTTGTTATTAATTGATGTTGTTATTTTTGTAGTTTTGTTGTTGTTGTTGTTTTGCTGTTGTTGTTGTTATTTTTGTCATAGAAACTACAGTTGTAGATGTTGAAGTAATTATTTTTATTGTTGTTTTGTTGTTGTTGCTGTTTCGTTGTTGTTGTTTCGTTGTTGTACTAGAATCTACAGTAGTAGGTGTTGATGTAGTAACTATTGATGTTGTTGTTGTTTTGATGTTGTTTTTTTTGTACTAGAAACTACAATTTTCAATGTTGTAGTAACCATTGTTTCGTCGTTGTTGTTGTTGTTGTTGTTGTTGATTTTGCATTTGTTTTGCTGTTGTTGTTTTTGTTCTAGAAACTACTGTTTTCAATGTTGTAGTAACCATTGTTGTTGTTGTTCGTCGTTGTTGTTGATTTTGTTGTTGTTGTTGTTGATGTTGTTGTACTAGAGACTACCGTGGTAGTTTTTGCAGTAGTAACTATTGTTGCTACTGTTTCGTTGTTAATGTTGTTGTTGTAAATGCTGTTGGTTTACTACTGTTGTTATTTGTCATAGTAGTTGTTGTTGTTGTTGGTATTGTTGTCGTTGTTTTTGAAGTAAATATGGTTGTTATTGCTGTAAAAAATACAGTTGTTGTTGTTTTGTTGTTTTGTTGTTGTTGTTGTTTCGCTGCTGTTGTTACTGTAGTAACTATAGTTGTTGTTCCTATAACAATAGTTGTTGTTCTTGTAGTAATTATAGTTGTTTTTGTAGTAGTAACTATAGTAGTTGTTGTAGTAGTAACTGCAGCTGTTGTTACTGTATTAACTATAGTTGTTGTTGTAGTAGCAACTATAGTTGTTGTTCTTGTAGTAACTATAGTTGATGTTGTAGTAGTAACTAACTGCAGCTGTTGTTGCTGTAGTAACTATAGTTGTTGCTCTTGTAGCAACTATAGTTGTTGTAGTAGTAACTATAGTTGTTGTTATAGTAGTAACTATAGTTGTTGTTGTAGTAGAAACAGCAGCTGTTGTTACCATAGTTACTATAGTTGTTTTTCTTGTAGTAACTAGAGTTTTTGCTCTTGTAGTAAATATAGTTGTTGTTGTAGTAGTAACTTTAATTGTTGTTCTTGTAGTAACTACAGTTGTTGTTGTAGTAGTAAGTGCAGCTGTTGTCCTTGTAGTAAGTATAGTTGATGTTCTTGTAGTAACTATAGACGATTAGAAGTAACTATAGTTGTTGTTCCTGAAGCAACTATAGTTGTTGTTTTAGTAGTAACTGCAGCTGTTGTTGCAAGAGTAACTATAGTTTTTTTTGTAGAAGTAACTGCAGCTGTTGTTCTTGTAGTATCCATGGTTGTTGATCTTGAAGTAACTATAGTTGTTGTTGTAGTAGCAACTGCAGCTGTTGTTCTTCAAGTAACTATAGTTGTTGTTGTAGTAGTAACTGCAGCTGTTGTTCTTGTAGTAACTATAGTTGTTGCTCTTATAGTAACTATAGTTGTTGTTCTTGTAGTAACTAGAGTTGTTGTTGCTGTAGTAACTGCTGCTGTTGTTATTGTAGTAACTGTAGTTGTTGTTCTTATAGTTACTATAGTTGTTGTTCTTGTAGTAAATGAAGATATTACTCTTTAAATAACTATAGTTGTTGTTCTTGTAGTAACTATAGTTGTTGTTTTTGTAGTAAATATAGTTTTTCTTGTAGTAACTATAGTTGTTGTTGTTGTAGAAATAACTGCAGCTGTTGTTCTTGTAGTAACTATAGTTGCTGTTCTTGTACTAACTATAGTTGATGTTGTAGTCGTAACTATAGTTGTTGTTTTGTAGTAACTATAGTTGTTGTTTTTGTAGTAACTATAGTTGTTGCTATAGTGACTGCAGCTATTGTTCTTGTAGTAACTATAATTGTTGGTGTAGTAGTAACTATAGTTGTTGTTTGTTGTAGTAGTAACTGCAGCTGTTGTTGCTGTAGAAACTATAGTTGCTGTTGTAGTTGTAACTTTAGTTGTTTTTCTTTTTGTAACTATAATGGTTGTTGTAGTAGTTACTGCAGCTGTTGTTGCTGTAGTAACTATAGTTGTTGTTCTTGTAGTAACTATAGTTGTTGCTGTAGTAGTAACTTTAGTCGTTGCGGTAGTATTAGCTATAGTTGTTGTTATAGTCGAAACTGCAGCTGCTGTTGCTGTAGCAGCTATAGTTGTTGATCTTGTAGTAACTATAGTAGTAGGTGTAGTAGTAACTATATTTGTTGTTGTAGTAGTAACTGCAGCTGTTGTTCTTGTAGTAACTATAGTTGTTGTTGTAGTAGTAACTATAGTTGTTGTTCTTATAGTAACTAGAGTTGTTGTTGCTGTAGTAACTGCAGCTGTTGTTCTTGTAGTAACTATAGTTGTTGTTCTTGCAGTAACTAGAGTTGTTGTTGCTGTAGTTACCGCTGGTGTTGTTCTTGAAGTAACTATAGTTGTTGTTCTTATAGTAACTATAGTTGCTGTTCCTGCAGTAAATGCAGATATTATTCTTTAAGTAACTATAGTTGTTGTTCTTATAGTAACTATAGTTGTTTTTCTTGAAGTAACTATAGTAGTAGTAGTAGTAGTAGTAACTATAGTTGTTGTATAAGTAGTAACTATAGTTGTTGTTCTTGTAGTAACTATAGTAGATGTTGTATAAGTTACTGCAGCTGTTGTTCTTTTAGTATCTATAGTTGTTGTTCTTGCAGTAACTATAGTTGTTGTTGTAGTAGTAACTGCAGCTGTTGTTCTTGTAATAACTATAGATATTGTTCTTGTAGTAACTATAGTTGTTGTTGTAGTAACTGCAGCTGTTGTTCTGGAAGTAACTATAGTTAATGTTCTTGCAGTAACAAGAGCTGCTGTTCTTGTAGTAACTAAAGTTGTTGTTGTAGTAGTAACTATAGTTGTTGTTGTAGTACAAACTGCAGCTGTTGTTGCTGTAGTAACTATAGTTGTTGTTCTTATAGCTATAGTTGTTGTTCTTGTAGTAACTATAGTTATTGATGTAGAAGTAGCTATAGTTGTTGTTTTAGTAGTAACTAGAGTTGTTGTTCTTATAGTAACTATAGTAGTTGTTGTATTAGTAACTGCAGCTGTTGTTCTTTTAGTAACTATAGTTGTTGTTCTTGTAGCTATAGTTATTGTACTTGTAGTAACTGCAGCTGTTGTTCTTGTAGTAACAATAGTTGTTGTTCTTGTAGTAACTATAGTTTTTTTGTAATAGTAACTATAGTTGTTGTTCTTGTAGTAACTATAGTTGTTGTTCTAGCAGTAACTATAGTTGTTGTTGTAGTAGTAACTATAGTTGTTGTTCTTGTAGTAACTATAGTTGTTGTTCTTGTAGCAACTATAGCTGTCGCTGTAGTAGTAACTGCAGCTGTTGTTCTTGTAGTAGCTATAGTTGTTGTTCTTGTAGTAGCTATAGTTGTTGTTCTTGTAGTAACTATAGTTGTTGTCGTTGTAGTAATTATAGTGGTTAAAAGTAGTATATAGTATATATACTATAGCTGTTGTTGCTGAAGTAAGTATAGTTGTTGTTGTAGTAACTATAGTTGTTGTTCTTGTAGTAACTGCAGCTGTTGTTCTTGTAGTAACTATAGTTGTTGTTTTACTTGTAACTATAGTTGTTGTTCTTGTAGTAACTATAGTTGTTGTTTTATTAGAAACTGCAGCTGTTGTTCTTTTAGTAACTATAGTTGTTGTTCTAGCAGTAACTATAGTTGTTGTTGTAGTAGTAACTATAGTTGTTGTTCGTGTAGTAACTATAGTTGTTGTTCTTGTAGCAACTATAGCTGTCGCTGTAGTAGTAACTGCAGCTGTTGTTCTTGTAGTAACTTTAGTTGTTAATTTAGTAGTAACTATAGTTGTTGTTCTTGTAGTAACTATAGATGTTGTAGTAGTAACTATAGTTGTTGTTCTTATAGTAACTATAGTTGTTGTTGTAAAAGTAACTGCAGCTGTTGTTATTGTAGTAACTATAGTTGTTGTTCTTTATGTAACTATAGTTGTTGTTCTTGTAGTAACTATAGTTGTTGTTGTATTAGTAACTGCAGCTGTTGTTCTTTTAGTAACTATAGTCGTTGTTCTTGTAATAACTATAGTTGTTGTTGTAGTAGTAAGAGCAGCTGTTGTTCTTGTAATAACTATAGCTATTTTCCTTGTAGTAACTATAGTTGTTGTTGTAGTAGTAACTATAGTTGTTGTTGTAGAAGTAACTATAGTGATCGTTGTAGTTAAAACTGCAGCTGTTGTTGCTGAAGTAACTATAGTTGTTAGTGTAGTAGTAACTATATTTGTTGTTGTAGTAGTAACTATAGTGGTTGTTGTATTAGAAACTGCAGCTGTTGTTGCTGAAGTAAGTATAGTTGTTGTAGTAGTAACTATAGCTGTTGTTCTTGTAGTAACTGCAGCTGTTGTTCTTGCAGTAACTATAGTTGTTGCTGTAGTAGTAACTGCAGCGGTTGTTCTTGTAATAACTATAGATATTGTTCTTGTAGTAACTATAGTTGTTGTTGTATTAGTAACTATAGTTGTTGTTCTTGTAATAACTATATTTGTTGTTGTAGTAAAACTGCAGCTGTTGTTGCTCAAGTAACTATAGTAGTTGTTCTTGTAGTAACTATAGTTGTTGTTCTTGAAGAACCTATAGTTGTTGTTCTTGTAGTAGCTATAGTTGTTGCTGTAGTAGTAACTATAGTTGTTCTTGTAGTAGTAGTTATAGTTGTTATTGTAGTAGAAACTGCATCTGTTGTTGCTGTATTAGCTATAATTGTTGATCTTGTAGTAACTATAGTTTTTGTTGTAGTAGTAACTATAATTGTTGTTGTGGTAGTAACTAAAGTTGTTGTTCTTGTAGTAGCTATAGTTGTTGTTCTTGTAGTAGCTATAGTTGATGTTCTTGTAGTAACTATAGTTGTTGTCGTTGTAGTAATTATAGTGGTTAAAAGTAGTATATAGTATATATACTATAGCTGTTGTTGCTGAAGTAAGTATAGTTGTTGTAGTAGTAACTATAGTTGTTGTTCTTGTAGTAACTGCAGCTGTTGTTCTTGTAGTAACTATAGTTGTTGTTTTACTTGTAACTATAGTTGTTGTTCTTGTAGTAACTATAGTTGTTGTTGTATTAGTAACTGCAGCTGTTGTTCTTTTAGTAACTATAGTTGTTGTTCTAGCAGTAACTATAGTTGTTGTTGTAGTAGTAACTATAGTTGTTGTTCTTGTAGTAACTATAGTTGTTGTTCTTGTAGCAACTATAGCTGTCGCTGTAGTAGTAACTGCAGCTGTTGTTCTTGTAGTAACTTTAGTTGTTAATTTTGTAGTAACTATAGTTGTTATTCTTGTAGTAACTATAGTTGTTGTAGTAGTAACTATAGTTGTTGTTCTTATAGTAACTATAGTTGTTGTTGTAATAGTAACTGCAGCTGTTGTTATTGTAGTAACTATAGTTGTTGTTCTTTATGTAACTATAGTTGTTGTTCTTGTAGTAACTATAGTTGTTGTTGTATTAGTAACTGCAGATGTTGTTCTTTTAGTAACTATAGTCATTGTTCTTGTAATAACTATAGTTGTTGTTGTAGTAGTAAGAGCAGCTGTTGTTCTTGTAATAACTATAGCTATTTTCCTTGTAGTAACTATAGTTGTTGTTGTAGTAGTAACTACAGTTGTTGTTGTAGAAGTAACTATAGTGATCGTTGTAGTTAAAACTGCAGCTGTTGTTGCTGAAGTAACTATAGTTGTTAGTGTAGTAGTAACTATATTTGTTGTTGTAGTAGTAACTATAGTGGTTGTTGTATTAGAAACTGCAGCTGTTGTTGCTGAAGTAAGTATAGTTGTTGTAGTAGTAACTATAGCTGTTGTTCTTGTAGTAACTGCAGCTGTTGTTCTTGCAGTAACTATAGTTGTTGCTGTAGTAGTAACTGCAGCTGTTGTTCTTGTAATAACTATAGATATTGTTCTTGTAGTAACTATAGTTGTTGTTGTATTAGTTACTATAGTTGTTGTTCTTGTAATAACTATAGTTGTTGTTGTAGTAGAAACTGCAGCTGTTGTTGCTCAAGTAACTATAGTAATTGTTCTTGTAGTAACTATAGTTGTTGTTCTAAAAGAACCTATAGTTGTTGTTCTTGTAGTAGCTATAGTTGTTGCTGTAGTAGTAACTATAGTTGTTCTTGTAGTAGTAGTTATAGTTGTTATTGTAGTAGAAACTGCATCTGTTGTTGCTGTATTAGCTATAATTGTTGATCTTGTAGTAACTATAGTTTTTGTTGTAGTAGTAACTATAATTGTTGTTGTGGTAGTAACTAAAGTTGTTGTTCTTGTAGTAGCTATAGTTGTTGTTCTTGTAGTAGCTATAGTTGTTGTTGTTGTAGTAACTATAGTTGTTGTCGTTGTAGTAATTATAGTGGTTAAAAGTAGTATATAGTATATATACTATAGCTGTTGTTGCTGAAGTAAGTATAGTTGTTGTAGTAGTAACTATAGTTGTTGTTCTTGTAGTAACTGCAGCTGTTGTTCTTGTAGTAACTATAGTTGTTGTTTAAGTTGTAACTATAGTTGTTGTTCTTGTAGTAACTATAGTTGTTGTTGTATGAGTAACTGCAGCTGTTGTTCTTTTAGTAACTATAGTTGTTGTTCTTGTAGTAACTATAGTTGTTGCTGTAGTAGTAACTGCAGCTGTTGTTCTTGTAATAACTATAGATATTGTTCTTGTAGTAACTATAGTTGTTGTTGTTGTAGTAACTATAGTTGTTTTTGTAGTAGTAACTATAGTTGTTGTTCTTGTAGTTACTATAGTTGTTGTTCTTGTAGTAACTGCAGCTGTTGTGATTGTAGTAACTATAGTTGTTGTTTAAGTAGTAGCTATAGTTGTCGTTCGTGTAGTAACTATAGTTGTTGGTGTAGTAGTAACTGCAGCTGTTGTTGCTGTAGTAACTATAGTTGTTGTTCTTGTAGTAGCTATAGTTGTTTTCCTTGCAGTAACTATAGTTGTTGTTGCTGTAGTAACTGCAGCTGTTGTTCTTGTAGTAACTATAGTTGTTGTTCTTGTAGTAACTGCTGCTGTTGTTCTTGTAGTACCTATAATTGGTGTTCTTGTAGTAACGTTAGTTGTTGTTGTAGTAGTAACTATAGTTGTTGTTCTTGTAGTAACTATAGTTGTTGTTCTGTAGTAACTGCAGCTGTTGTTCTAGTAGTAACTAGAGTACTGTTGTTGTTCTTGTAGTAACTATATTTGTTGCTCTTGTAGGAACTATAGTTGTTGTTCTGGTAGTAGCTATTGTTGTTGTTGCTGTAGTTACTGCAGCTGTTGTTATTGTAGTAACTTTAGTTGTTGTTCTTGTAGTAACTATAGTTGTTGTTGCTGTAGTAACTATAGTTGTTGTTGTAGTAGTAACTATAGTTGTTGTTGTAGTAACTATAGTTGTTGTGTTAGAAGTAGCTATAGTTGTTGTTCTTGTTGTAACTATAGTTGTTGTTCTTGTAGTAACTATAGTTGTTGTTGTAGTAGTAACTATAGTTGTTGTATTTGTTGTAACTATAGTTGTTGCTCTTGTAGTAACTATAGCTATGTTGTAGTATTAACTATAGTTGTTGTTCTTGTAGTAACTATAGCTGTCGCTGTAATAGTAACTGCAGCTGTTTTTTTTTGTAGTAACTAGAATTGTTGTTCTTGTAGTAACTTTACTTGTTAAATTAGTAGTAACTATAGTTCTTGTTCTTGTAGTAACTATAGTTGTTGTAGTAGTAACAAAAGTTGTTGTTCTTATAGTAACTATAGTTGTTGTTGTAATAGTAACTGCAGCTGTTGTTATTGTAGAAACTATAGTTGTTGTTCTTTATATAACTATAGTTGCTGTTCTTGTAGTAACTATAGTTGATGTTGTATTAGTAACTGCAGCTGTTGTTCTTTTAGTAACTATAGTCGTTGTTCTTGTAGTAACTATAGTTGTTGTTGTAGTAGTAACTGCAGCTGTTGTTCTTGTAATAACTATAGCTATTTTTCTTGTAGTAACTACAGTTGTTGTTGTAGTAGTAACTATAGTTGTTATTGTAGAAGTAACTATGGTGATCGTTGTTTACGAAACTGCAGCTGTTGTTGCTGAAGTAACTATAGTTGTTGTTGTAGTAGTAACTGTAGTTGCTCTTGTAGTAGTGACTATAGTGGTTGTTGTAGTAGAAACTGCAGCTGTTGTTGCTGAAGTAACTAAAGTTGTTGTAGTAGTAACTATAGTTGTTGTTCTTGTAGTAACTGCAGCTGTTGTTTTTGTAGTAACTATAGTTGTTGTTTTAGTTGTAACTATAGTTGTTGTTCTTGTAGTAACTATAGTTGTTGTTGTATTAGTAACTGCAGCTGTTGTTCTTTTAGTAACTATAGTTGTTGTTTTTGTAGTAACTATAGTTGTTGCTGTAGTAGTAACTGCAGCTGTTGTTCTTGTAATAACTGTAGATATTGTTCTTGTAGTAACTATAGTTGCTGTTGTAGTAGTAACTATAGTTGTTGTTGTAGTAGTAACTATAGTTGTTGTTCTTGTAGTAACTATAATTGTTGTTCTTGTAGTAACTGCAGCTGTTGTAATAGTAGTAACTATAGTTGTTGTTAAAGTAGTAGCTATAGTTGTTGTTCTTGTAGTAACTATAGTTGTTGTTGTAGTAGTAACTGTAGCTTTTGTTCTTGTTTAACTATAGTTGTTGTTCTTGTAGTAACTATAGTTTTTTTAAAGAAGTAACTGCATCTGTTGTTGTTGTAGTAACTATAGTTGTTGTTCTTGTAGCAACAATAGTTTTTTTGTTGTAGAAGTAACGATAGTTGTTTCTGTTGCAGTAACTATAGTTGTTGTTGCCGTATTAATTGCAGCTGTTGCTTTTGTAGTAACTATAGTTGCTGTTCTTGTAGCAACTATAGCTGTTTTCCTTGTAAGTATAGTTGCCGTTGTAGTAGTAACTATAATAGCTATTGTTTTTGTAGTACTTATAGTTGTTGTTCGTGTAGTAACTATAGTTGTTGTTGTAGTAGTAACTGCAGCTGTTGTTGCTGTAGTAACTATAGTTGCTGTTCTTGTAGCAACTATAGCTGTTTTCCTTGTAGTAACTATAGTTGTTGTTGCTGTAGTAACTGCAGCTGTTGTTCTTGTAGTAACTCTAGTTGTTGTTCTTGTAGTCACTATAATTGGTGTTCTTGTAGTAACTTTAGTTGTTGTTGTAGTAGCAACTATAGTTGTTGTTCTTGTAGTAACTATAGTTGTTGTTGAAGTAGTAACTATAGTTGTTGTTGTAGAAGTAATTATAAGTGTTGTTCTTGTTTTAACTATAGTTGTTGTTCTTTTAGTAAGTAAAGTTTTTGTTGTTGTAGTAACTATAGTTGTTGTTCTTGTTGTAACTATAGTTGTTGTTGCTGTAGTAACTATAGTTGTTGTTCTTGTAGTAACTATAGTTGTTGTTGAAGTAGTAACTATAGTTGTTGTTCTTGTAGCAACTATAGCTGTCGCTTTAGTAGTAACTCCAGCTGTTGTTTTTGTAGTAACTATAGTTGTTGTTATTGTAGTAACTTTAGTTGTTAATTTAGTAGTAACTATAGTTGTTGCTCTTGCAGTACTTATAGTTGTTGTCGTAGTAGTAACTATAGTGGTTGTTGTAGTAGAAACTGCAGCTGTTGTTGCTGAAGTAACTATAGTTGTTGTTTTAGTAGTAACTATAGTTGTTGTTCTTGTAGTAACTATAGTTGTTGTTGTTGTAGTAACTGCAGCTGTTGTTCTTGTAATAACTATAGATATTGTTCTTGCAGTAACTATAGTTGTTGTTGTAGTAGTAACAATAGTTGTTGTTCTTGTAGTAACTATAGTTGTTGTTCTTGTAGTAACTGCAGCTGTTTTGATTTTAGTAACTAAAGTTGTTGTTTTAGTAGTAGCTATAGTTGTTGTTCTTGTAGTAACTATAGTTGTTGTTATAGTAATAACTGTAACTATTGTTCTTGTGTAACTATAGTTGTTGTTCTTGTAGTAACTATAGTTTTTATTGAAGAAGTAACTGCATCTGTTGTTGTTGTAGTAACTATAGTTATTGTTCTTGTAGTAACTATAGTTTTTTTTTGTTGTAGAAGTAGCGATAGTTGTTGCTCTTGCAGTAACCATAGTTTTTGTTCTTGTAGTAACTATAGTTGTTGTTGCCGTATAAACTGCAGCTGTTGTTTTTGTAGTTACTATTGTTGTTGTTCTTGTAGTAACTATAGTTGTTGTTGAAGTAGTAACTATAATAGCTATTGTTCTTGTAGTACTTATAGTTGTTGTTCGTGTAGTAACTATAGTTGTTGTTGTAGTAGTTACTGCAGCTGTTGTTGCTGAAGTAACTATAGTTGTTGTTCTTGTAGTAGCTATAGTTGTTTTCCTTGTAGTAACTATAGTTGTTGTTGCTGTAGTAACTGCAGCTGTCGTTCTTGTAGTAACTATAGTTGTTGTTCTTGTAGTAACTGCTGCTATTGTTCTTCTAGTAACTATAATTGGTGTTCTTGTAGTAACTATAGTTGTTGTTGTAGTAGTAACTATAGTTGTTGTTCTTGTAGTAACTATAGTTGTTGTTGTGTAGTAACTGCAGCTGTTGTTCTTGTAGTAACTAGAGTTGTTGTTCTTGTAGTAACTATATTTGTTGCTCTTGTAGGAACTATAGTTGTTGTTCCGGTAGTAGCTATTGTTGTTGTTGCTGTAGTAACTGCAGCTGTTGTTATTGTAGTAACTATAGTTGTTGTTCTTGTATTAACTATAGTTGTTGTTCTTGTAGTAACTGCAGCTGTTGTGATTGTAGTAACTATAGTTGTTTTTTTAGTAGTAGCTATAGTTGTTGCTCTTGTAGGAACTATAGTTGTTGTTGTAGTAACTAAAGTTGATGCTCTAGTAGGAACTATAGTTGTTGTTGTAGTAACTATAGTTGTTGTTGAAGCAGTAACTCTAGTTGTTGTTCTTGAAGTCACTTTAGTTGTTGTTCTTTTAGTAACTATATTTTTTGTTGTAGTAGTAACTATAGTTGTTGTTCTTGTTGTAACTATAGTTGTTGTTGTAGTAGTAACTATAGTTGTTGTTGTAGTAGTAACTATAGTTGTTGTTCTTGTAGTAACTATAGTTGTTGTTCTTGTAGCAACTATAGCTGTCGCTGAAGTAGTAAATGCAGCTGTTGTTTTTGTAGTAACTAGAGTTGTTGTTCTTGTAGTAATTTTAGTTGTTAATTTAGTAGTAACTATAGTTGTTGTTCTTGCAGTAACAAGAGTTTTGGTAGTAGTAACTATAGTTGTTGTTCTTATAGTAACTATAGTTGTTGTTGTTATAGTAACTGCAGCTGTTGTTCTTGTTGTAACTATAGTTGTTGTTCTTTTACTAACTATAGTTGTTGTTGTATTAGTAACTGCAGCTGTTGTTCTTATAGTAACTATAGTCGTTGTTCTTGTAGTAACAATAGTTGTTGTTGTAGTAGTAACTGCAGCTGTTTTTCTGTAATAACTATAGCTATTTTTCTTGTAGTTGTTGTTGTAGTAGTAACTATAGTTGTTGTTGTAGTAGTAACTATAGTGGTTGTTGTAGTAGAAACTGCAGCTGTTGTTGCTGAAGTAACTATAGTTGTTGTTCTTGTAGAAACTATAGTTGTTGTTGTTGTAGTAACTATAGTTGTTGTTGTAGTAGTAACTTCAGTTGTTGTTCTTGTAGTAACTGCAGCTGTTGTTCTTGAAGTAACTATAGTTGTTGTTTTAGTAGTAACTATAGTTGTTGTTCTTGTAGTAACTATAGTTGTTGTTGTATTAGTAACTGCAACTGTTGTTCTTTTAGTAACTATAGTTGTTGTTCTTGTAGTAACTATAGTTGTTGTTGTAGTAGTAACTGCAGCTGTTGTTCTTGTAATAACTATAGATATCGTTCTTGTAGTAACTATAGTTGTTGTTGTAGTAGTAACTATAGTTGTTGTTCTTGTAGTAACTATAGTTGTTGTTCTTGTAGTTACTGCAGCTGTTGTGATTGTAGTAACTATAGTTGTTGTTTTAGTAGTAGCTATAGTTGTTGTTCTTGTAGTAACTATAGTTGTTGTTGTAGTAGTAGCTGTAGCTGTTGTTCTTGTGTAACTATAGTTGTTGCTCTTGTAGTAACTATAGTTTTTATTGAAGAAGTAACTGCATCTGTTGTTGTTGTAACTATAGTTGTTGTTCTTGTAGTAACTATAGTTGTGTTGCCGTATTAACTGCAGCTGTTGTTTTTGTAGTTACTATTGTTGTTGTTCTTGTAGTAAGTATAGTTGTTGTTGTAGTAGTAACTATAATAGCTATTGGTCTTGTAGTACTTATAGTTGTTGTTCGTGTAGTAACTATAGTTGTTGTTGTAGTAGTAACTGCAGCTGTTGTTGCTGTAGTAACAATAGTTGTTGTTCTTGCAGTAACTATAGTTGTCGATCTTGTGGTAATTGCTGCTATTGTTCTTGTAGTGACTATAATTGGTGTTCTTATAGTAACTATAGTTCTTGTTGTAGTAGTAACTATAGTTGTTGTTCTTGTAGTAACTATAGTTGTTGTTCTGTAACAACTGCAGCTGTTATTCTTGTAGTAACTGGAGTTGTTGTTCTTGTAGTAACTATATTTTTTGCTCTGGTGGTAGCTATTGTTGTTGTTGCTGTAGTAAATGCAGCTGTTGTTATTGTAGTAACTTTAGTTGTTGTTCTTGTAGTAACTAGAGTTTTTGCTCTTGTATTAACTATAGTTGAAGTTCTTGTAGTAACTATAGTTGTTGTTGCTGTAGTAACTATAGTTGTTGTAATAGTAACTATGGTTGTTGTTGTAGTAACTTTAGTTATTGTTGTAGTAGTAAATATAGTTATTGTTGTAGTAGTAACAATAGTTACTACAGCAACAACAACAATAGTTACTACAAGAACAACAAATATAGTTACTACAAGAACAACAACTATGGCTATAAGAACAACAACTATAGTTACTACAGCAACAACAACTGCAGTTTTGTACTACAACAACAACTATAGTTACTACAACAACAACAACTATAGTTACTAAAATAACAACAACTATAGTTACTACAAGAACAACAGCTGCAGTTACTTATACAACAACAACTGTAGTTACTTCAAGAACAACAACCATAGTAACTACAAGAACAGCAAATATAGTCACTACTGCAACTACAACTATAGTTACTACAAGAACAGCAACTATAGTTACTACTACAACAACAACTATTGTTACTACAAGAACAACAACTCTAGTTACTACAAGAACAACAGCTGCAGTAACTACTATAGAGACAGCTATAGTTGCTACAAGAACAACAAGTATAGTTACTACAAGAACAACAACTTTAGTCACTACAAGAACAACATCTATAGTTACTAAAGGAACAACAGCTGCAGTTACTATAATAACAACAACTATAGTTACTACTAAACTAACAACTATAGTTACTAAATAGTAGTAAATAGTAAATATAAGTAGTAAATATAGTTGTTGTTCTTTTAGTAACTGCGACTGTTGTTGCTCTAGTAACTATATTTGTTGTTCTTGTAGTAGCTATAGTAATGTTGTAGTAGTAGATATACTTGTTGTTGTAGTAGTAACTGCAGCTGTAGTTGCTGTAGTAGCTATAGTTGTTGTTCTAATAGTAACTTTAGTTGTTGTTCTTGATGTAACAATAGTTGTTGCTGTAGTAACTATAGTTGTTGTTCTTATAGTAACTATAGTTGTTGTTGTAATAGTAACTGCAGCTGTTGTTATTGTAGTAACTACAGTTGTTGTTCTTTATGTAACTATAGTTGTTGTTCTTTTAGTAACTATAGTAGTTGTTGTATTATTATCTGCAGCTGTTGTTCTTTTAGTAACTATAGTTGTTGTTCTTGTAGTAACTATAGTTGTTGTTGTTGTAGTAACTATAGTTGTTGTTGTAGTACAAAACTGCAGTTGTTGTTGCTGTGAACTATAGTTGTTGTTCTTATAGCCATAGTTGTTGTTCTTGTAGTAACTATAGTTATTGATGTAGAAGTAACTATAGTTGTTGTTTTAGTAGTAACTATAGTTGTTGTTCTTGTAGCATTATAGTAGTTGTTGTATTAGTAACTGCAGCTGCTGTTCTTTTAGTAACTATAGTTGTTGTTCTTGTAGCTATAGTTATTGTACTTGTAGTAACTGCAGCTGTTGTTCTTGTAGTAACAATAGTTGTTGTTCTTGTAGTAAGTATAGTTTTTTGTAGTAGTAACTATAGTTGTTGTTATTGTAGTAACTATAGTTGTTGTTCTAGTAGTAATTATAGTGATTGTTGTAGAAGTAACTATAGTTGTTGTTGTAGTAGTAACTGCAGCTGTTGTTCTTGTAGTAACAATAGTTGTTGTTTTTGTAGTAACTATAGTTTTTGTTTGTGTAGTAACTATAGTTGTTGTTCTTGTAGTAACTATAGTTTTTATTGTAGTAGTAACTATAGTTGTTGTTCGTGCAGTAACACTAGTTTTGTTCTTGTAGTAACTATAGTTGTTGTAGTAGTAACTGCAGCTGTTGTTCTTGTAGTAACTATAGTTAATGTTCTTGCAGTAACTAGAGCTGCTGTTCTTGTAGTAACTAAAGTTGTTATTGTAGTAGTAACTATAGTTGTTGTTGTAGTACAAACTGCAGCTGTTGTTGCTGTAGTAACTATAGTTGTTGTTCTTATAGCTATAGTTGTTGTTCTTGTAGTAACTATAGTTATTGATGTAGAAGTAACTATAGTTGTTGTTTTAGTAGTAACTATAGTTGTTGTTCTTGTAGTAACTATAGTAGTTGTTATATAAGTAACTGCAGCTGTTGTTCTTTTAGTAACTATATTTGTTGTTCTTGTAGCTATAGTTATTGTACTTGTAGTAACTGCAGCTGTTCTTCTTGTAGTAACAATAACTGTTGTTCTTGTAGTAACTATAGTTTTTTTGTAGTAGTAACTATAGTTGTTGTTCTTGTAGTAACTATAGTTGTTGTTCTAGTAGTAATTATAGTGGTTGTTGTAGAAGTAACTATAGTTGTTGTTGTAGTAGTAACTGCAGCTGTTGTTCTTGTAGTAACAATAGTTGAAGTTCTTGTAGTAACTATAGTTTTTGTTCGTGTAGTAACTATAGTTGTTGTTCTTGTAGTAACTATAGTTTTTATTGTAGTAGTAACTATAGTTGTTGTTCTTGCAGTAACACTAGTTTTGTTCTTGTAGTAACTATAGTTGTTGTAATAGTAACTGCAGCTGTTGTTCTTGTAGTAACTATAGTTAATGTTCTTGCAGTAACAAGAGCTGCTGTTCTTGTAGTAACTAAAGTTGTTGTTGTAGTAGTAACTATAGCTGTTGTTGTGGTACAAACTGCAGCTGTTGTTGCTGTAGTAACTATAGTTGTTGCTCTTATAGCTATAGTTGTTATTCTTGTAGTAACTATAGTTATTGATGTAGAAGTAACTATGGTTGTTGTTGTAGTAGTAACTATAGTTGTTGTTCTTGTAGTAACTATAGTAGTTGTTGTATTAATAACTGCAGCTGTTGTTCTTTTAACAACTATAGTTGTTGCTCTTGTAGTAACTATAGTTTTTATTGAAGAAGTAACTGCATCTGTTGTTGTTGTAACTATAGTTGTTGTTCTTGTAGTAACTATAGTTGTGTTGCCGTATTAACTGCAGCTGTTGTTTTTGTAGTTACTATTGTTGTTGTTCTTGTAGTAAGTATAGTTGTTGTTGTAGTAGTAACTATAATAGCTATTGGTCTTGTAGTACTTATAGTTGTTGTTCGTGTAGTAACTATAGTTGTTGTTGTAGTAGTAACTGCAGCTGTTGTTGCTGTAGTAACAATAGTTGTTGTTCTTGCAGTAACTATAGTTGTCGATCTTGTGGTAATTGCTGCTATTGTTCTTGTAGTGACTATAATTGGTGTTCTTATAGTAACTATAGTTCTTGTTGTAGTAGTAACTATAGTTGTTGTTCTTGTAGTAACTATAGTTGTTGTTCTGTAACAACTGCAGCTGTTATTCTTGTAGTAACTGGAGTTGTTGTTCTTGTAGTAACTATATTTTTTGCTCTGGTGGTAGCTATTGTTGTTGTTGCTGTAGTAAATGCAGCTGTTGTTATTGTAGTAACTTTAGTTGTTGTTCTTGTAGTAACTAGAGTTTTTGCTCTTGTATTAACTATAGTTGAAGTTCTTGTAGTAACTATAGTTGTTGTTGCTGTAGTAACTATAGTTGTTGTAATAGTAACTATGGTTGTTGTTGTAGTAACTTTAGTTATTGTTGTAGTAGTAAATATAGTTATTGTTGTAGTAGTAACAATAGTTACTACAGCAACAACAACAATAGTTACTACAAGAACAACAAATATAGTTACTACAAGAACAACAACTATGGCTATAAGAACAACAACTATAGTTACTACAGCAACAACAACTGCAGTTTTGTACTACAACAACAACTATAGTTACTACAACAACAACAACTATAGTTACTAAAAGAACAACAACTATAGTTACTACAAGAACAACAGCTGCAGTTACTAATACAACAACAACTGTAGTTACTTCAAGAACAACAACCATAGTAACTACAAGAACAGCAAATATAGTCACTACTGCAACTACAACTATAGTTACTACAAGAACAGCAACTATAGTTACTACTACAACAACAACTATTGTTACTACAAGAACAACAACTCTAGTTACTACAAGAACAACAGCTGCAGTAACTACTATAGAGACAGCTATAGTTGCTACAAGAACAACAAGTATAGTTACTACAAGAACAACAACTTTAGTCACTACAAGAACAACATCTATAGTTACTAAAGGAACAACAGCTGCAGTTACTATAATAACAACAACTATAGTTACTACTAAACTAACAACTATAGTTACTAAATAGTAGTAAATAGTAAATATAAGTAGTAAATATAGTTGTTGTTCTTTTAGTAACTGCGACTGTTGTTGCTCTAGTAACTATATTTGTTGTTCTTGTAGTAGCTATAGTAATGTTGTAGTAGTAGATATACTTGTTGTTGTAGTAGTAACTGCAGCTGTAATAGCTGTAGTAGCTATAGTTGTTGTTCTAATAGTAACTTTAGTTGTTGTTCTTGATGTAACAATAGTTGTTGCTGTAGTAACTATAGTTGTTGTTCTTATAGTAACTATAGTTGTTGTTGTAATAGTAACTGCAGCTGTTGTTATTGTAGTAACTACAGTTGTTGTTCTTTATGTAACTATAGTTGTTGTTCTTTTAGTAACTATAGTAGTTGTTGTATTATTATCTGCAGCTGTTGTTCTTTTAGTAACTATAGTTGTTGTTCTTGTAGTAACTATAGTTGTTGTTGTTGTAGTAACTATAGTTGTTGTTGTAGTACAAAACTGCAGTTGTTGTTGCTGTGAACTATAGTTGTTGTTCTTATAGCCATAGTTGTTGTTCTTGTAGTAACTATAGTTATTGATGTAGAAGTAACTATAGTTGTTGTTTTAGTAGTAACTATAGTTGTTGTTCTTGTAGCATTATAGTAGTTGTTGTATTAGTAACTGCAGCTGCTGTTCTTTTAGTAACTATAGTTGTTGTTCTTGTAGCTATAGTTATTGTACTTGTAGTAACTGCAGCTGTTGTTCTTGTAGTAACAATAGTTGTTGTTCTTGTAGTAAGTATAGTTTTTTGTAGTAGTAACTATAGTTGTTGTTATTGTAGTAACTATAGTTGTTGTTCTAGTAGTAATTATAGTGATTGTTGTAGAAGTAACTATAGTTGTTGTTGTAGTAGTAACTGCAGCTGTTGTTCTTGTAGTAACAATAGTTGTTGTTTTTGTAGTAACTATAGTTTTTGTTTGTGTAGTAACTATAGTTGTTGTTCTTGTAGTAACTATAGTTTTTATTGTAGTAGTAACTATAGTTGTTGTTCGTGCAGTAACACTAGTTTTGTTCTTGTAGTAACTATAGTTGTTGTAGTAGTAACTGCAGCTGTTGTTCTTGTAGTAACTATAGTTAATGTTCTTGCAGTAACTAGAGCTGCTGTTCTTGTAGTAACTAAAGTTGTTATTGTAGTAGTAACTATAGTTGTTGTTGTAGTACAAACTGCAGCTGTTGTTGCTGTAGTAACTATAGTTGTTGTTCTTATAGCTATAGTTGTTGTTCTTGTAGTAACTATAGTTATTGATGTAGAAGTAACTATAGTTGTTGTTTTAGTAGTAACTATAGTTGTTGTTCTTGTAGTAACTATAGTAGTTGTTATATAAGTAACTGCAGCTGTTGTTCTTTTAGTAACTATATTTGTTGTTCTTGTAGCTATAGTTATTGTACTTGTAGTAACTGCAGCTGTTCTTCTTGTAGTAACAATAACTGTTGTTCTTGTAGTAACTATAGTTTTTTTGTAGTAGTAACTATAGTTGTTGTTCTTGTAGTAACTATAGTTGTTGTTCTAGTAGTAATTATAGTGGTTGTTGTAGAAGTAACTATAGTTGTTGTTGTAGTAGTAACTGCAGCTGTTGTTCTTGTAGTAACAATAGTTGAAGTTCTTGTAGTAACTATAGTTTTTGTTCGTGTAGTAACTATAGTTGTTGTTCTTGTAGTAACTATAGTTTTTATTGTAGTAGTAACTATAGTTGTTGTTCTTGCAGTAACACTAGTTTTGTTCTTGTAGTAACTATAGTTGTTGTAATAGTAACTGCAGCTGTTGTTCTTGTAGTAACTATAGTTAATGTTCTTGCAGTAACAAGAGCTGCTGTTCTTGTAGTAACTAAAGTTGTTGTTGTAGTAGTAACTATAGCTGTTGTTGTGGTACAAACTGCAGCTGTTGTTGCTGTAGTAACTATAGTTGTTGCTCTTATAGCTATAGTTGTTATTCTTGTAGTAACTATAGTTATTGATGTAGAAGTAACTATGGTTGTTGTTGTAGTAGTAACTATAGTTGTTGTTCTTGTAGTAACTATAGTAGTTGTTGTATTAATAACTGCAGCTGTTGTTCTTTTAACAACTATAGTTGTTGCTCTTGTAGTAACTATAGTTTTTATTGAAGAAGTAACTGCATCTGTTGTTGTTGTAACTATAGTTGTTGTTCTTGTAGTAACTATAGTTGTGTTGCCGTATTAACTGCAGCTGTTGTTTTTGTAGTTACTATTGTTGTTGTTCTTGTAGTAAGTATAGTTGTTGTTGTAGTAGTAACTATAATAGCTATTGGTCTTGTAGTACTTATAGTTGTTGTTCGTGTAGTAACTATAGTTGTTGTTGTAGTAGTAACTGCAGCTGTTGTTGCTGTAGTAACAATAGTTGTTGTTCTTGCAGTAACTATAGTTGTCGATCTTGTGGTAATTGCTGCTATTGTTCTTGTAGTGACTATAATTGGTGTTCTTATAGTAACTATAGTTCTTGTTGTAGTAGTAACTATAGTTGTTGTTCTTGTAGTAACTATAGTTGTTGTTCTGTAACAACTGCAGCTGTTATTCTTGTAGTAACTGGAGTTGTTGTTCTTGTAGTAACTATATTTTTTGCTCTGGTGGTAGCTATTGTTGTTGTTGCTGTAGTAAATGCAGCTGTTGTTATTGTAGTAACTTTAGTTGTTGTTCTTGTAGTAACTAGAGTTTTTGCTCTTGTATTAACTATAGTTGAAGTTCTTGTAGTAACTATAGTTGTTGTTGCTGTAGTAACTATAGTTGTTGTAATAGTAACTATGGTTGTTGTTGTAGTAACTTTAGTTATTGTTGTAGTAGTAAATATAGTTATTGTTGTAGTAGTAACAATAGTTACTACAGCAACAACAACAATAGTTACTACAAGAACAACAAATATAGTTACTACAAGAACAACAACTATGGCTATAAGAACAACAACTATAGTTACTACAGCAACAACAACTGCAGTTTTGTACTACAACAACAACTATAGTTACTACAACAACAACAACTATAGTTACTAAAAGAACAACAACTATAGTTACTACAAGAACAACAGCTGCAGTTACTAATACAACAACAACTGTAGTTACTTCAAGAACAACAACCATAGTAACTACAAGAACAGCAAATATAGTCACTACTGCAACTACAACTATAGTTACTACAAGAACAGCAACTATAGTTACTACTACAACAACAACTATTGTTACTACAAGAACAACAACTCTAGTTACTACAAGAACAACAGCTGCAGTAACTACTATAGAGACAGCTATAGTTGCTACAAGAACAACAAGTATAGTTACTACAAGAACAACAACTTTAGTCACTACAAGAACAACATCTATAGTTACTAAAGGAACAACAGCTGCAGTTACTATAATAACAACAACTATAGTTACTACTAAACTAACAACTATAGTTACTAAATAGTAGTAAATAGTAAATATAAGTAGTAAATATAGTTGTTGTTCTTTTAGTAACTGCGACTGTTGTTGCTCTAGTAACTATATTTGTTGTTCTTGTAGTAGCTATAGTAATGTTGTAGTAGTAGATATACTTGTTGTTGTAGTAGTAACTGCAGCTGTAATAGCTGTAGTAGCTATAGTTGTTGTTCTAATAGTAACTTTAGTTGTTGTTCTTGATGTAACAATAGTTGTTGCTGTAGTAACTATAGTTGTTGTTCTTATAGTAACTATAGTTGTTGTTGTAATAGTAACTGCAGCTGTTGTTATTGTAGTAACTACAGTTGTTGTTCTTTATGTAACTATAGTTGTTGTTCTTTTAGTAACTATAGTAGTTGTTGTATTATTATCTGCAGCTGTTGTTCTTTTAGTAACTATAGTTGTTGTTCTTGTAGTAACTATAGTTGTTGTTGTTGTAGTAACTATAGTTGTTGTTGTAGTACAAAACTGCAGTTGTTGTTGCTGTGAACTATAGTTGTTGTTCTTATAGCCATAGTTGTTGTTCTTGTAGTAACTATAGTTATTGATGTAGAAGTAACTATAGTTGTTGTTTTAGTAGTAACTATAGTTGTTGTTCTTGTAGCATTATAGTAGTTGTTGTATTAGTAACTGCAGCTGCTGTTCTTTTAGTAACTATAGTTGTTGTTCTTGTAGCTATAGTTATTGTACTTGTAGTAACTGCAGCTGTTGTTCTTGTAGTAACAATAGTTGTTGTTCTTGTAGTAAGTATAGTTTTTTGTAGTAATACTATAGTTGTTGTTATTGTAGTAACTATAGTTGTTGTTCTAGTAGTAATTATAGTGATTGTTGTAGAAGTAACTATAGTTGTTGTTGTAGTAGTAACTGCAGCTGTTGTTCTTGTAGTAACAATAGTTGTTGTTTTTGTAGTAACTATAGTTTTTGTTTGTGTAGTAACTATAGTTGTTGTTCTTGTAGTAACTATAGTTTTTATTGTAGTAGTAACTATAGTTGTTGTTCGTGCAGTAACACTAGTTTTGTTCTTGTAGTAACTATAGTTGTTGTAGTAGTAACTGCAGCTGTTGTTCTTGTAGTAACTATAGTTAATGTTCTTGCAGTAACTAGAGCTGCTGTTCTTGTAGTAACTAAAGTTGTTATTGTAGTAGTAACTATAGTTGTTGTTGTAGTACAAACTGCAGCTGTTGTTGCTGTAGTAACTATAGTTGTTGTTCTTATAGCTATAGTTGTTGTTCTTGTAGTAACTATAGTTATTGATGTAGAAGTAACTATAGTTGTTGTTTTAGTAGTAACTATAGTTGTTGTTCTTGTAGTAACTATAGTAGTTGTTATATAAGTAACTGCAGCTGTTGTTCTTTTAGTAACTATATTTGTTGTTCTTGTAGCTATAGTTATTGTACTTGTAGTAACTGCAGCTGTTCTTCTTGTAGTAACAATAACTGTTGTTCTTGTAGTAACTATAGTTTTTTTGTAGTAGTAACTATAGTTGTTGTTCTTGTAGTAACTATAGTTGTTGTTCTAGTAGTAATTATAGTGGTTGTTGTAGAAGTAACTATAGTTGTTGTTGTAGTAGTAACTGCAGCTGTTGTTCTTGTAGTAACAATAGTTGAAGTTCTTGTAGTAACTATAGTTTTTGTTCGTGTAGTAACTATAGTTGTTGTTCTTGTAGTAACTATAGTTTTTATTGTAGTAGTAACTATAGTTGTTGTTCTTGCAGTAACACTAGTTTTGTTCTTGTAGTAACTATAGTTGTTGTAGTAGTAACTGCAGCTGTTGTTCTTGTAGTAACTATAGTTAATGTTCTTGCAGTAACAAGAGCTGCTGTTCTTGTAGTAACTAAAGTTGTTGTTGTAGTAGTAACTATAGCTGTTGTTGTGGTACAAACTGCAGCTGTTGTTGCTGTAGTAACTATAGTTGTTGCTCTTATAGCTATAGTTGTTATTCTTGTAGTAACTATAGTTATTGATGTAGAAGTAACTATGGTTGTTGTTGTAGTAGTAACTATAGTTGTTGTTCTTGTAGTAACTATAGTAGTTGTTGTATTAATAACTGCAGCTGTTGTTCTTTTAACAACTATAGTTGTTGTTCTTGTAGCTATAGTTATTGTACTTGTAGTAACTGCAGCTGTTGTTCTTGTAGTAACTATAGTAGTTGTTTTAGTAGTAACTATAGTTGTTGTTTTAGTAGTAACTATAGTTGTTGTTCTTGTAGTAACTATAGTAGTTGTTGTATTAGTAACTGCAGCTGTTGTTCTTTTAGTAACTATAGTTGTTGTTCTTTTAGTAACTATAGTTGTTGTTGTTGTAGTAACTATAGTTGTTGTTGTAGTACAAACTGCAGCTGTTGTTGCTGTAGTAACTATAGTTGTTGTTATTAAAGCTATAGTTGTTGTTCTTGTAGTAACTATAGTTATTGATGTAGAAGTAACTATAGTTGTTGTTTTAGTAGTAACTATAGTTGTTGTTCTTGTAGCAACTATAATAGTTGTTGTATTAGTAACTGCAGCTGTTGTTCTTTTAGTATCTATAGTTGTTGTTCTTGTAGCTATAGTTATTGTACTTGTAGTACTTGCATCTGTTGTTCTTGTATTAACAATAGTTGTTGTTCTTGTAGTAACTATAGTTGTTTTCCTTGTAGTAACTATATTTGTTGCTCTTGTAGGAACTATAGTTGTTGTTCTGGTAGTAGCTATTGTTGTTGTTGCTGTAGTTACTGCAGCTGTTGTTATTGTAGTAACTTTAGTTGTTGTTCTTGTAGTAACTATAGTTGTTGTTGCTGTAGTAACTATAGTTGTTGTTGTAGTAGTAACTATAGGTGTTGTAGTAACTATAGTTGTTGTGGTAGAAGTAACTATAGTTGTTGTTCTTGTTGTAAATATAGTTGTTGTTCTTGTAGTAACTATAGTTGCTGTTGTAGTAGTAACTATAGCTGTTGTTTTTGTTGTAACTTTAGTTGTTGCTCTTGTAGTAACTGCAGCTGTTGTGATTGTAGTAACTATAGTTGTTGTTTAAGTAGTAGCTATAGTTGTCGTTCGTGTAGTAACTATAGTTGTTGGTCTAGTAGTAACTATAGTTGTTGTTGCTGTAGTTACTGCAGCTGTTGTTCTTGAAGTAACTAGAGTTGTTGTGCTTGTAGTAACTATATTTGTTGCTCTTGTAGGAACTATAGTTGTTGTTCTGGTAGTAGCTATTGTTGTTGTTGCTGTAGTTACTGCAGCTGTTGTTATTGTAGTAACTTTAGTTGTTGTTCTTGTAGTAACTATAGTTGTTGTTGCTGTAGTAACTATAGTTGTTGTTGAAGTAGTAACTGTAGTTGTTGTAGTAACTATAGTTGTTGTGTTAGAAGTAACTATAGTTGTTGTTCTTGTTGTAACTTTAGTTGTTGTTCTTGTAGTAACTATAGTTGTTGTTGTAGTAGTAACTATAGTTGTTGTTTTTGTTGTAACTATAGTTGTTGCTCTTGAAGTTACTATAGTTGATGTTGTAGTATTAACTATAGTTGTTGTTCTTGTAGTAACTATAGTTGTTGTTCTTGTAGCAACTATAGCTGTCGCTGTTGTAGTAACTGCAGCTGTTGTTTTTGTAGTAACTAGAGTTGTCGTTCTTGTAATAACTTTAGTTGTTAATTTAGTAGTAACTATAGTTGTTGTTCTTTTAGTAACTATAGTTGTTGTAGTAGTAACTATAGTTGTTGTTCTTATAGTAACTATAGTTGTTGTTGTAATAGTAACTGCAGCTGTTGTTATTGTAGTAACTATAGTTGTTGTTCTTTATGTAACTATAGTTGTTGTTCTTGTAGTAACTATAGTAGTTGTTGTATTAGTAACTGCAGCTGTTGTTATTGTAGTAACTTTAGTTGTTGTTCTTGTAGTAACTATAGTTGTTGTTGTTGTAGTAACTATAGTTGTTTGTAGTAGTAACTATAGTTGTTGTTCTTGTAGTAACTATAGTTGTTGTTCTAGTAGTAATTATAGTGATTGTTGTAGAAGTAACTATAGTTGTTGTTGTAGAAGTAACTGCAGCTGTTGTTCTTGTAGTAACAATAGTTGTTGTTCTTGTAGTAACTATAGTTAATGTTCTTGCAGTAACTAGAGCTGCTGTTCTTGTAGTAACTAAAGTTGTTATTGTAGTAGTAACTATAGTTGTTGTTGTAGTACAAACTGCAGCTGTTGTTGCTGTAGTAACTATAGTTGTTGTTCGTATAGCTATAGTTGTTGTTCTTGTAGTAACTATAGTTATTGATGTAGAAGTCAGTTACTAGAGCTGCTGTTCTTGTAGTAACTAAAGTTGTTGTTGTAGTAGTAACTATAGTTGTTGTTGTAGTACAAACTGCAGCTGTTGTTGCTGTAGTAACTATAGTTGTTGTTCTTATAGCTATAGTTGTTGTTCTTGTAGTAACTATAGTTATTGATGTAGAAGTAACTATAGTTGTTGTTTTAGTAGTATCTATAGTTGTTGTTCTTGTAGCTATAGTTATTGTACTTGTAGTAACTGCATCTGTTGTTCTTGTAGTAACAATAGTTGTTGTTCTTGTAGTAACTATAGTTTTTGTTCGTGTAGTAACTATAGTTGTTGTTCTTGTAGTAACTATAGTTTTTATTGTAGTAGTAACTATAGTTGTTGTTCGTGCAGTAACACTAGTTTTGTTCTTGTAGTAACTATAGTTGTTGTTCTTGCAGTAACTAGAGCTATTGTTCTTGTAGTAACTAAAGTTGTTGTTGTAGTAGTAACTATAGTTGTTGTTGTAGTACAAACTGCAGCTGTTGTTGCTGTAGTAACTTTAGTTGATGTTCTTATAGTTATAGTTGTTGTTCTTGTAGTAACTATAGTTATTGATGTAGAAGTAACTATAGTTGTTGTTTTAGTAGTAACTATAGTTGTTGATCTTGTAGTAACTATAGTAGTTGTTGTATTAGTAACTGCAGCTGATGTTCTTTTAGTAACTGCAGCTGTTGTTCTTGTAGTAACTATAGTAGTTGTTTTGGTAGTAACTATAGTTGTTGTTTTAGTAGTAACTATAGTTGTTGTTCTTGTAGTAACTATAGTAGATGTTGTATAAGTAACTGCAGCTGTTGTTCTTTTAGTAACTATAGTTGTTGTTCTTGCAGTAACTATAGTTGCTGTTGTAGTAGTAACTGCAGCTGTTGTTCTTGTAATAACTATAGATATTGTTCTTGTAGTAACTATAGTTGTTGTTGTAGTAACTGCAGCTGTTGTTCTTAAGGTAACTATAGTTAATGTTCTTGCAGTAACTAGAGCTGCTGTTCTTGTAGTAACTAAAGTTGTTGTTGTAGTAGTAACTATAGTTGTTGTTGTAGTACAAACTGCAGCTGTTGTTGCTGTAGTAACTATAGTTTTTGTTCTTATAGCTATAGTTGTTGTTCTTGTAGTAACTATAGTTATTGATGTAGAAGTAGCTATAATTGTTGTTTTAGTAGTAACTAGAGTTGTTGTTCTTATAGTAACTATAGTAGTTGTTGTATTAGTAACTGCAGCTGTTGTTCTTTTAGTAACTATAGTTGTTGTTCTTGTAGCTATAGTTATTGTACTTGTAGTAACTGCAGCTGTTGTTCTTGTAGTAACAATAGTTGTTGTTCTTGTAGTAACTATAGTTTTTTTGTAATAGTAACTATAGTTGTTGTTCTTGTAGTAACTATAGTTGTTGTTCTAGTAGTAAATATAGTTGTTGTTGTAGTAGTAACTATAGTTGTTGTTCTTGTAGTAACTATAGTTGTTGTTCTTGTAGCAACTATAGCTGTCGCTGTAGTAGTAACTGCAGCTGTTGTTCTTGTAGTAACTTTAGTTGTTAATTTAGTAGTAACTATAGTTGTTGTTCTTGTAGTAACTATAGTTGTTGTAGTAGTAACTTTAGTTGTTGTTCTTATAGTAACTATAGTTGTTGTTGTAATAGTAACTGCAGCTGTTGTTATTGTAGTAACTATAGTTGTTGTTCTTTATGTAACTATAGTTGTTGTTCTTGTAGTAACTATAGTTGTTGTTGTATTAGTAACTGCAGCTGTTGTTCTTTTAGTAACTATAGTCGTTGTTCTTGTAATAACTATAGTTGTTGTTGTAGTAGTAACTGCAGCTGTTGTTCTTGTAATAACTATAGCTATTTTCCTTGTAGTAACTATAGTTGTTGTTGTAGTAGTAACTATAGTTGTTGTTGTAGAAGTAACTATAGTGATCGTTGTAGTTAAAACTGCAGCTGTTGTTGCTGAAGTAACTATAGTTGTTAGTGTAGTAGTAACTATATATGTTGTTGTAGTAGTAACTATAATGGTTGTTGTATTAGAAACTGCAGCTGTTGTTGCTGAAGTAAGTATAGTTGTTGTAGTAGTAACTATAGCTGTTGTTCTTGTAGTAACTGCAGCTGTTGTTCTTGCAGTAACTATAGTTGTTGCTGTAGTAGTAACTGCAGCTGTTGTTCTTGTAATAACTATAGATATTGTTCTTGTAGTAACTATAGTTGTTGTTGTATTAGTAACTATAGTTGTTGCTCTTGTAATAACTATAGTTGTTGTTGTAGTAGAAACTGCAGCTGTTGTTGCTGAAGTAACTATAGTAGTTGTTTTTGTAGTAACTATAGCTGTTGTTCTTGAAGAACCTATAGTTGTTGTTCTTGTAGTAGCTATAGCTGTTGCTGTAGTAGTAACTATAGTTGTTCTTGTAGTAGTAGTTATAGTTGTTATTGTAGTAGAAACTGCATCTGTTGTTGCTGTATTAGCTATAATTGTTGATCTTGTAGTAACTATAGTTTTTGTTGTAGTAGTAACTATAATTGTTGTTGTGGTAGTAACTAAAGTTGTTGTTCTTGTAGTAGCTATAGTTGTTGTTCTTGTAGTAGCTATAGTTGTTGTTCTTGTAGTAACTATAGTAGTTGTTGTATTAGTAATTATAGTGGTTGTTGTAGAAGTAACTATAGTTGTTGTTGTAGTAGCTATAGTTGTTGTTCTTGTAGTAGCTATAGTTGTTGTTCTTGTAGTAACTATAGTAGTTGTTGTATTAGTTATTATAGTGGTTGTTGTAGAAGTAACTATAGTTGTTGTTGTAGTAGCTGCAGCTGTTGTTCTTGTAGTAACAATAGTTGTTGTTCTTGTAGTAACTATAGTTTTTTTTGTAGTAGTAACTATAGTTGTTGGGCTTGTAGTAACTATAGATGTTGTTCTAGTAGTAATTATAGTGGTTGTTGTAGAAGTAACTATAGTTGTTGTTGTAGTAGTAACTGCAGCAGTTGTTCTTGTAGTAACAATAGTTGTTGTTCTTGTAGTTACTATAGTCTTTGTTCGTGTAGTAACTATAGTTGTTGTTCTTGTAGTAACTGTAGTTTTTTATTGTAGTAGTAACTATAGTCGTGTTCGTGCAGTAACACTAGTTTTGTTCTTGTAGTAACTATAGTTGTTGTAGTAGTAACTGCAGCTGTTGTACTTGAAGTAACTATAGTTAATGTACTTGAAGTAACTAGAGCTGCTGTTCTTGTAGTTATTAAAGTTGTTGTTGAAGTAGTAACTTTAGTTGTTGTTGTAGTACAAACTGCAGCTGTTGTTGCTGTAGTAACTATAGTTGTTCTGATAGCTATAGTTGTTGTTCTTGTAGTAACTTTAGTTATTGATGTAGAAGTAACTATAGTTGTTGTTTTAGTAGTAACTAGAGTTGTTGTTCTTATAGTAACTATAGTAGTTGTTGTATTAGTAACTATAGTTGTTGTTTTGTAGTAACTATAGTTGTTGCTTTTGTAGTAACTATAGTTGTTGCTATAGTGACTGCAGCTATTGTTCTTGTAGTAACTATAATTGTTGGTGTAGTAGTAACTATAGTTGTTGTTTGTTGTAGTAGTAACTGCAGCTGTTGTTGCTGTAGAAACTATAGTTGCTGTTGTAGTTGTAACTTTAGTTGTTTTTCTTTTTGTAACTATAATGGTTGTTGTAGTAGTTACTGCAGCTGTTGTTGCTGTAGTAACTATAGTTGTTGTTCTTGTAGTAACTATAGTTGTTGCTGTAGTAGTAACTATAGTCGTTGCGGTAGTATTAGCTATAGTTGTTGTTATAGTCGAAACTGCAGCTGCTGTTGCTGTAGCAGCTATAGTTGTTGATCTTGTAGTAACTATAGTAGTAGGTGTAGTAGTAACTATATTTGTTGTTGTAGTAGTAACTGCAGCTGTTGTTCTTGTAGTAACTATAGTTGTTGTTGTAGTAGTAACTATAGTTGTTGTTCTTATAGTAACTAGAGTTGTTGTTGCTGTAGTAACTGCAGCTGTTGTTCTTGTAGTAACTATAGTTGTTGTTCTTGCAGTAACTAGAGTTGTTGTTGCTGTAGTTACCGCTGGTGTTGTTCTTGAAGTAACTATAGTTGTTGTTCTTATAGTAACTATAGTTGCTGTTCCTGCAGTAAATGCAGATATTATTCTTTAAGTAACTATAGTTGTTGTTCTTCTAGTAACTATAGTTGTTTTTCTTGAAGTAACTATAGTAGTAGTTGTAGTAGTAACTATAGTTGTTGTATAAGTAGTAACTATAGTTGTTGTTCTTGTAGTAACTATAGTAGATGTTGTATAAGTTACTGCAGCTGTTGTTCTTTTAGTATCTATAGTTGTTGTTCTTGCAGTAACTATAGTTGTTGTTGTAGTAGTAACTGCAGCTGTTGTTCTTGTAATAACTATAGATATTGTTCTTGTAGTAACTATAGTTGTTGTTGTAGTAACTGCAGCTGTTGTTCTGGAAGTAACTATAGTTAATGTTCTTGCAGTAACAAGAGCTGCTGTTCTTGTAGTAACTAAAGTTGTTGTTGTAGTAGTAACGATAGTTGTTGTTGTAGTACAAACTGCAGCTGTTGTTGCTGTAGTAACTATAGTTGTTGTTCTTATAGCTATAGTTGTTGTTCTTGTAGTAACTATAGTTATTGATGTAGAAGTAGCTATAGTTGTTGTTTTAGTAGTAACTAGAGTTGTTGTTCTTATAGTAACTATAGTAGTTGTTGTATTAGTAACTGCAGCTGTTGTTCTTTTAGTAACTATAGTTGTTGTTCTTGTAGCTATAGTTATTGTACTTGTAGTAACTGCAGCTGTTGTTCTTGTAGTAACAATAGTTGTTGTTCTTGTAGTAACTATAGTTTTTTTGTAATAGTAACTTTAGTTGTTGTTCTTGTAGTAACTATAGTTGTTGTTCTAGCAGTAACTATAGTTGTTGTTGTAGTAGTAACTATAGTTGTTGTTCTTGTAGTAACTATAGTTGTTGTTCTTGTAGCAACTATAGCTGTCGCTGTAGTAGTAACTGCAGCTGTTGTTCTTGTAGTAGCTATAGTTGTTGTTCTTGTAGTAGCTATAGTTGTTGTTCTTGTAGTAACTATAGTTGTTGTCGTTGTAGTAATTATAGTGGTTAAAAGTAGTATATAGTATATATACTATAGCTGTTGTTGCTGAAGTAAGTATAGTTGTTGTAGTAGTAACTATAGTTGTTGTTCTTGTAGTAACTGCAGCTGTTGTTCTTGTAGTAACTATAGTTGTTGTTTTACTTGTAACTATAGTTGTTGTTCTTGTAGTAACTATAGTTGTTGTTTTATTAGTAACTGCAACTGTTGTTCTTTTAGTAACTATAGTTGTTGTTCTAGCAGTAACTATAGTTGTTGTTGTAGTAGTAACTATAGTTGTTGTTCTTGTAGTAACTATAGTTGTTGTTCTTGTAGCAACTATAGCTGTCGCTGTAGTAGTAACTGCAGCTGTTGTTCTTGTAGTAACTTTAGTTGTTAATTTAGTAGTAACTATAGTTGTTGTTCTTGTAGTAACTATAGATGTTGTAGTAGTAACTATAGTTGTTGTTCTTATAGTAACTATAGTTTTTGTTGTAAAAGTAACTGCAGCTGTTGTTATTGTAGTAACTATAGTTGTTGTTCTTTATGTAACTATAGTTGTTGTTCTTGTAGTAACTATAGTTGTTGTTGTATTAGTAACTGCAGATGTTGTTCTTTTAGTAACTATAGTCGTTGTTCTTGTAATAACTATAGTTGTTGTTGTAGTAGTAAGAGCAGCTGTTGTTCTTGTAATAACTATAGCTATTTTCCTTGTAGTAACTATAGTTGTTGTTGTAGTAGTAACTATAGTTGTTGTTGTAGAAGTAACTATAGTGATCGTTGTAGTTAAAACTGCAGCTGTTGTTGCTGAAGTAACTATAGTTGTTAGTGTAGTAGTAACTATATTTGTTGTTGTAGTAGTAACTATAGTGGTTGTTGTATTAGAAACTGCAGCTTTTGTTGCTGAAGTAAGTATAGTTGTTGTAGTAGTAACTATAGCTGTTGTTCTTGTAGTAACTGCAGCTGTTGTTCTTGCAGTAACTATAGTTGTTGCTGTAGTAGTAACTGCAGCGGTTGTTCTTGTAATAACTATAGATATTGTTCTTGTAGTAACTATAGTTGTTGTTGTATTAGTAACTATAGTTGTTGTTCTTGTAATAACTATATTTGTTGTTGTAGTAAAACTGCAGCTGTTGTTGCTCAAGTAACTATAGTAGTTGTTCTTGTAGTAACTATAGTTGTTGTTCTTGAAGAACCTATAGTTGTTGTTCTTGTAGTAGCTATAGTTGTTGCTGTAGTAGTAACTATAGTTGTTCTTGTAGTAGTAGTTATAGTTGTTATTGTAGTAGAAACTGCATCTGTTGTTGCTGTATTAGCTATAATTGTTGATCTTGTAGTAACTATAGTTTTTGTTGTAGTAGTAACTATAATTGTTGTTGTGGTAGTAACTAAAGTTGTTGTTCTTGTAGTAGCTATAGTTGTTGTTCTTGTAGTAGCTATAGTTGTTGTTCTTGTAGTAACTATAGTTGTTGTCGTTGTAGTAATTATAGTGGTTAAAAGTAGTATATATTATATATACTATAGCTGTTGTTGCTGAAGTAAGTATAGTTGTTGTAGTAGTAACTATAGTTGTTGTTCTTGTAGTAACTGCAGCTGTTGTTCTTGTAGTAACTATAGTTGTTGTTTTACTTGTAACTATAGTTGTTGTTCTTGTAGTAACTATAGTTGTTGTTGTATTAGTAACTGCAGCTGTTGTTCTTTTAGTAACTATAGTTGTTGTTCTAGCAGTAACTATAGTTGTTGTTGTAGTAGTAACTATAGTTGTTGTTCTTGTAGTAACTATAGTTGTTGTTCTTGTAGCAACTATAGCTGTCGCTGTAGTAGTAACTGCAGCTGTTGTTCTTGTAGTAACTTTAGTTGTTAATTTAGTAGTAACTATAGTTGTTATTCTTGTAGTAACTATAGTTGTTGTAGTAGTAACTATAGTTGTTGTTCTTATAGTAACTATAGTTGTTGTTGTAATAGTAACTGCAGCTGTTGTTATTGTAGTAACTATAGTTGTTGTTCTTTATGTAACTATAGTTGTTGTTCTTGTAGTAACTATAGTTGTTGTTGTATTAGTAACTGCAGATGTTGTTCTTTTAGTAACTATAGTCGTTGTTCTTGTAATAACTATAGTTGTTGTTGTAGTAGTAAGAGCAGCTGTTGTTCTTGTAATAACTATAGCTATTTTCCTTGTAGTAACTATAGTTGTTGTTGTAGTAGTAACTACAGTTGTTGTTGTAGAAGTAACTATAGTGATCGTTGTAGTTAAAACTACAGCTGTTGTTGCTGAAGTAACTATAGTTGTTAGTGTAGTAGTAACTATATTTGTTGTTGTAGTAGTAACTATAGTGGTTGTTGTATTAGAAACTGCAGCTGTTGTTGCTGAAGTAAGTATAGTTGTTGTAGTAGTAACTATAGCTGTTGTTCTTGTAGTAACTGCAGCTGTTGATCTTGCAGTAACTATAGTTGTTGCTGTAGTAGTAACTGCAGCTGTTGTTCTTGTTATTACTATAGATATTGTTCTTGTAGTCACTATAGTTGTTTTTGTATTAGTAACTATAGTTGTTGTTCTTGTAATAACTATAGTTGTTGTTGTAGTAGAAACTGCAGCTGTTGTTGCTCAAGTAACTATAGTAATTGTTCTTGTAGTAACTATAGTTGTTGTTCTAAAAGAACCTATAGTTGTTGTTCTTGTAGTAGCTATAGTTGTTGCTGTAGTAGTAACTATAGTTGTTCTTGTAGTAGTAGTTATAGTTGTTATTGTAGTAGAAACTGCATCTGTTGTTGCTGTATTAGCTATAATTGTTGATCTTGTAGTAACTATAGTTTTTGTTGTAGTAGTAACTATAATTGTTGTTGTGGTAGTAACTAAAGTTGTTGTTCTTGTAGTAGCTATAGTTGTTGTTCTTGAAGTAGCTATAGTTGTTGTTCTTGTAGTAACTATAGTTGTTGTCGTTGTAGTAATTATAGTGGTTAAAAGTAGTATATAGTATATATACTATAGCTGTTGTTGCTACAAGAACACCAATTATAAGTATTATAAGTACCAAAGTAAGTATAGTTGTTGTAGTAGTAACTATAGTTGTTGTTCTTGTAGTAACTGCAGCTGTTGTTCTTGTAGTAACTATAGTTGTTGTTTTAGTTGTAACTATAGTTGTTGTTCTTGTAGTAACTATAGTTGTTGTTGTATGAGTAACTGCAGCTGTTGTTCTTTTAGTAACTATAGTTGTTGTTCTTGTAGTAACTATAGTTGTTGCTGTAGTAGTAACTGCAGCTGTTGTTCTTGTAATAACTATAGATATTGTTCTTGTAGTAACTATAGTTGTTGTTGTTGTAGTTACTATAGTTGTTTTTGTAGTAGTAACTATAGTTGTTGTTCTTGTAGTTACTATAGTTGTTGTTCTTGTAGTAACTGCAGCTGTTGTGATTGTAGTAACTATAGTTGTTGTTTAAGTAGTAGCTATAGTTGTCGTTCGTGTAGTAACTATAGTTGTTGGTGTAGTAGTCACTGCAGCTGTTGTTGCTGAAGTAAATATAGTTGTTGTTCTTGTAGTAGCTATAGTTGTTTTCCTTGCAGTAACTATAGTTGTTGTTGCTGTAGTAACTGCAGCTGTTGTTCTTTTAGTAACTATAGTTGTTGTTCTTGTAGTAACTGCTGCTGTTGTTCTTGTAGTACCTATAATTGGTGTTCTTGTAGTAACTTTAGTTGTTGTTGTAGTAGTAACTATAGTTGTTGTTCTTGTAGTAACTATAGTTGTTGTTCTGTAGTAACTGCAGCTGTTGTTCTAGTAGTAACTAGAGTACTGTTGTTGTTCTTGTAGTAACTATATTTGTTGCTCTTGTAGGAACTATAGTTGTTGTTCTGGTAGTAGCTATTGTTGTTGTTGCTGTAGTTACTGCAGCTGTTGTTATTGTAGTAACTTTAGTTGTTGTTCTTGTAGTAACTATAGTTGTTGTTGCTGTAGTAACTATAGTTGTTGTTGTAGTAGTAACTATAGTTGTTGTTGTAGTAACTATAGTTGTTGTGTTAGAAGTAGCTATAGTTGTTGTTCTTGTTGTAACTATAGTTGTTGTTCTTGTAGTAACTATAGTTGTTGTTGTAGTAGTAACTATAGTTGTTGTATTTGTTGTAACTATAGTTGTTGCTCTTGTAGTAACTATAGCTATGTTGTAGTATAAACTATAGTTGTTGTTCTTGTAGTAACTATAGCTGTCGCTGTAATAGTAACTGCAGCTGTTTTTTTTTGTAGTAACTAGAATTGTTGTTCTTGTAGTAACTTTACTTGTTAAATTAGTAGTAACTATAGTTCTTGTTCTTGTAGTAACTATAGTTGTTGTAGTAGTAACAAAAGTTGTTGTTCTTATAGTAACTATAGTTGTTGTTGTAATAGTAACTGCAGCTGTTGTTATTGTAGTAACTATAGTTGTTGTTCTTTATATAACTATAGTTGCTGTTCTTGTAGTAACTATAGTTGATGTTGTATTAGTAACTGCAGCTGTTGTTCTTTTAGTAACTATAGTCGTTGTTCTTGTAGTAACTATAGTTAATGTTGTAGTAATAACTGCAGCTGTTGTTCTTGTAATAACTATAGCTATTTTTCTTGTAGTAACTACAGTTGTTGTTGTAGTAGTAACTATAGTTGTTATTGTAGAAGTAACTATGGTGATCGTTGTTTACGAAACTGCAGCTGTTGTTGCTGAAGTAACTATAGTTGTTGTTGTAGTAGTAACTGTAGTTGCTCTTGTAGTAGTAACTATAGTGGTTGTTGTAGTAGAAACTGCAGCTGTTGTTGCTGAAGTAACTATAGTTGTTGTAGTAGTAACTATAGTTGTTGTTCTTGTAGTAACTGCAGCTGTTGTTTTTGTAGTAACTATAGTTGTTGTTTTAGTTGTAACTATAGTTGTTGTTCTTGTAGTAACTATAGTTGTTGTTGTATTAGTAACTGCAGCTGTTGTTCTTTTAGTAACTATAGTTGTTGTTTTTGTAGTAACTATAGTTGTTGCTGTAGTAGTAACTGCAGCTGTTGTTCTTGTAATAACTGTAGATATTGTTCTTGTAGTAACTATAGTTGCTGTTGTAGTAGTAACTATAGTTGTTGTTGTAGTAGTAACTATAGTTGTTGTTCTTGTAGTAACTATATTTGTTGTTCTTGTAGTAACTGCAGCTGTTGTAATAGTAGTAACTATAGTTGTTGTTAAAGTAGTAGCTATAGTTGTTGTTCTTGTAGTAACTATAGTTGTTGTTGTAGTAGTAACTGTAGCTTTTGTTCTTGTTTAACTATAGTTGTTGTTCTTGTAGTAACTATAGTTTTTTTAAAGAAGTAACTGCATCTGTTGTTGTTGTAGTAACTATAGTTGTTGTTCTTGTAGCAACAATAGTTTTTTTGTTGTAGAAGTAACGATAGTTGTTTCTGTTGCAGTAACTATAGTTGTTGTTGCCGTATTAATTGCAGCTGTTGCTTTTGTAGTAACTATAGTTGCTGTTCTTGTAGCAACTATAGCTGTTTTCCTTGTAAGTATAATTGCCGTTGTAGTAGTAACTATAATAGCTATTGTTTTTGTAGTACTTATAGTTGTTGTTCGTGTAGTAACTATAGTTGTTGTTGTAGTAGTAACTGCAGCTGTTGTTGCTGTAGTAACTATAGTTGCTGTTCTTGTAGCAACTATAGCTGTTTTCCTTGTAGTAACTATAGTTTTTGTTGCTGTAGTAACTGCAGCTGTTGTTCTTGTAGTAACTCTAGTTGTTGTTCTTGTAGTCACTATAATTGGTGTTCTTGTAGTAACTTTAGTTGTTGTTGTAGTAGCAACTATAGTTGTTGTTCTTGTAGTAACTATAGTTGTTGTTGAAGTAGTAACTATAGTTGTTGTTGTAGAAGTAATTATAAGTGTTGTTCTTGTTTTAACTATAGTTGTTGTTCTTTTAGTAAGTAAAGTTTTTGTTGTTGTAGTAACTATAGTTGTTGTTCTTGTTGTAACTATAGTTGTTGTTGCTGTAGTAACTATAGTTGTTGTTCTTGTAGTAACTATAGTTGTTGTTGAAGTAGTAACTATAGTTGTTGTTCTTGTAGCAACTATAGCTGTCGCTTTAGTAGTAACTGCAGCTGTTGTTTTTGTAGTAACTATAGTTGTTGTTATTGTAGTAACTTTAGTTGTTAATTTAGTAGTAACTATAGTTGTTGCTCTTGCAGTACTTATAGTTGTTGTCGTAGTAGTAACTATAGTGGTTGTTGTAGTAGAAACTGCAGCTGTTGTTGCTGAAGTAACTATAGTTGTTGTTTTAGTAGTAACTATAGTTGTTGTTCTTGTAGTAACTACAGTTGTTGTTGTTGTAGTAACTGCAGCTGTTGTTCTTGTAATAACTATAGATATTGTTCTTGCAGTAACTATAGTTGTTGTTGTAGTAGTAACAATAGTTGTTGTTCTTGTAGTAACTATAGTTGTAGTTCTTGTAGTAACTGCAGCTGTTTTGATTTTAGTAACTAAAGTTGTTGTTTTAGTAGTAGCTATAGTTGTTGTTCTTGTAGTAACTATAGTTGTTGTTATAGTAATAACTGTAACTATTGTTCTTGTGTAACTATAGTTGTTGTTCTTGTAGTAACTATAGTTTTTATTGAAGAAGTAACTGCATCTGTTGTTGTTGTAGTAACTATAGTTATTGTTCTTGTAGTAACTATAGTTTTTTTTTTTGTTGTAGAAGTAGCGATTGTTGTTGCTGTTGCAGTAACCATAGTTGTTGTTCTTGTAGTAACTATAGTTGTTGTTGCCGTATAAACTGCAGCTGTTGTTTTTGTAGTTACTATTGTTGTTGTTCTTGTAGTAACTATAGTTGTTGTTGAAGTAGTAACTATAATAGCTATTGTTCTTGTAGTACTTATAGTTGTTGTTCGTGTAGTGACTATAGTTGTTGTTGTAGTAGTTACTGCAGCTGTTGTTGCTGAAGTAACTATAGTTGTTGTTCTTGTAGTAGCTATAGTTGTTTTCCTTGTAGTAACTATAGTTGTTGTTGCTGTAGTAACTGCAGCTGTCGTTCTTGTAGTAACTATAGTTGTTGTTCTTGTAGTAACTGCTGCTATTGTTCTTCTAGTAACTATAATTGGTGTTCTTGTAGTAACTATAGTTGTTGTTGTAGTAGTAACTATAGTTGTTGTTCTTGTAGTAACTATAGTTGTTGTTGTGTAGTAACTGCAGCTGTTGTTCTTGTAGTAACTAGAGTTGTTGTTCTTGTAGTAACTATATTTGTTGCTCTTGTAGGAACTATAGTTGTTGTTCCGGTAGTAGCTATTGTTGTTGTTGCTGTAGTAACTGCAGCTGTTGTTATTGTAGTAACTATAGTTGTTGTTCTTGTATTAACTATAGTTGTTGTTCTTGTAGTAACTGCAGCTGTTGTGATTGTAGTAACTATAGTTGTTTTTTTTAGTAGTAGCTATAGTTGTTGCTCTTGTAGGAACTATAGTTGTTGATGTAGTAACTAAAGTTGATGCTCTAGTAGGAACTATAGTTGTTGTTGTAGTAACTATAGTTGTTGTTGAAGCAGTAACTCTAGTTGTTGTTCTTGAAGTCACTTTAGTTGTTGTTCTTTTAGTAACTATATTTTTTGTTGTAGTAGTAACTATAGTTGTTGTTCTTGTTGTAACTATAGTTGTTGTTGTAGTAGTAACTATAGTTGTTGTTGTAGTAGTAACTAAAGTTGTTGTTCTAGTAGTAACTATAGTTGTTGTTCTTGTAGCAACTATAGCTGTCGCATAAGTAGTAAATGCAGCTGTTGTTTTTGTAGTAACTAGAGTTGTTGTTCTTGTAGTAATTTTAGTTGTTAATTTAGTAGTAACTATAGTTGTTGTTCTTGCAGTAACAAGAGTTTTGGTAGTAGTAACTATAGTTGTTGTTCTTATAGTAACTATAGTTGTTGTTGTTATAGTAACTGCAGCTGTTGTTCTTGTTGTAACTATAGTTGTTGTTCTTTTACTAACTATAGTTGTTGTTGTATTAGTAACTGCAGCTGTTGTTCTTATAGTAACTATAGTCGTTGTTCTTGTAGTAACAATAGTTGTTGTTGTAGTAGTAACTGCAGCTGTTTTTCTGTAATAACTATAGCTATTTTTCTTGTAGTAACAATAGTTGTTGTTGTAGTAGTAACTTCAGTTGTTGTTCTTGTAGTAACTGCAGCTGTTGTTCTTGTTGTAACTATAGTTGTTGTTCTTTTACTAACTATAGTTGTTGTTGTATTAGTAACTGCAGCTGTTGTTCTTATAGTAACTATAGTCGTTGTTCTTGTAGTAACAATAGTTGTTGTTGTATTAGTAACTGCAGCTGTTGTTCTTATAGTAACTATAGTCGTTGTTCTTGTAGTAACAATAGTTGTTGTTGTAGTAGTAACTTCAGTTGTTGTTCTTGTAGTAACTGCAGCTGTTGTTCTTGAAGTAACTATAGTTGTTGTTTTAGTAGTAACTATAGTTGTTGTTCTTGTAGTAACTATAGTTGTTGTTGTATTAGTAACTGCAACTGTTGTTCTTTTAGTAACTATAGTTGTTGTTCTTGTAGTAACTATAGTTGTTGTTGTAGTAGTAACTGCAGCTGTTGTTCTTGTAATAACTATAGATATCGTTCTTGTAGTAACTATAGTTGTTGTTGTAGTAGTAACTATAGTTGTTGTTCTTGTAGTAACTATAGTTGTTGTTCTTGTAGTTACTGCAGCTGTTGTGATTGTAGTAACTATAGTTGTTGTTTTAGTAGTAGCTATAGTTGTTGTTCTTGTAGTAACTATAGTTGTTGTTGTAGTAGTAGCTGTAGCTGTTGTTCTTGTGTAACTATAGTTGTTGCTCTTGTAGTAACTATAGTTTTTATTGAAGAAGTAACTGCATCTGTTGTTGTTGTAACTATAGTTGTTGTTCTTGTAGTAACTATAGTTGTGTTGCCGTATTAACTGCAGCTGTTGTTTTTGTAGTTACTATTGTTGTTGTTCTTGTAGTAAGTATAGTTGTTGTTGTAGTAGTAACTATAATAGCTATTGGTCTTGTAGTACTTATAGTTGTTGTTCGTGTAGTAACTATAGTTGTTGTTGTAGTAGTAACTGCAGCTGTTGTTGCTGTAGTAACAATAGTTGTTGTTCTTGCAGTAACTATAGTTGTCGATCTTGTGGTAATTGCTGCTATTGTTCTTGTAGTGACTATAATTGGTGTTCTTATAGTAACTATAGTTCTTGTTGTAGTAGTAACTATAGTTGTTGTTCTTGTAGTAACTATAGTTGTTGTTCTGTAACAACTGCAGCTGTTATTCTTGTAGTAACTGGAGTTGTTGTTCTTGTAGTAACTATATTTTTTGCTCTGGTGGTAGCTATTGTTGTTGTTGCTGTAGTAAATGCAGCTGTTGTTATTGTAGTAACTTTAGTTGTTGTTCTTGTAGTAACTAGAGTTTTTGCTCTTGTATTAACTATAGTTGAAGTTCTTGTAGTAACTATAGTTGTTGTTGCTGTAGTAACTATAGTTGTTGTAATAGTAACTATGGTTGTTGTTGTAGTAACTTTAGTTATTGTTGTAGTAGTAAATATAGTTATTGTTGTAGTAGTAACAATAGTTACTACAGCAACAACAACAATAGTTACTACAAGAACAACAAATATAGTTACTACAAGAACAACAACTATGGCTATAAGAACAACAACTATAGTTACTACAGCAACAACAACTGCAGTTTTGTACTACAACAACAACTATAGTTACTACAACAACAACAACTATAGTTACTAAAAGAACAACAACTATAGTTACTACAAGAACAACAGCTGCAGTTACTAATACAACAACAACTGTAGTTACTTCAAGAACAACAACCATAGTAACTACAAGAACAGCAAATATAGTCACTACTGCAACTACAACTATAGTTACTACAAGAACAGCAACTATAGTTACTACTACAACAACAACTATTGTTACTACAAGAACAACAACTCTAGTTACTACAAGAACAACAGCTGCAGTAACTACTATAGAGACAGCTATAGTTGCTACAAGAACAACAAGTATAGTTACTACAAGATCAACAACTTTAGTCACTACAAGAACAACATCTATAGTTACTAAAGGAACAACAGCTGCAGTTACTATAATAACAACAACTATAGTTACTACTAAACTAACAACTATAGTTACTAAATAGTAGTAAATAGTAAATATAAGTAGTAAATATAGTTGTTGTTCTTTTAGTAACTGCGACTGTTGTTGCTCTAGTAACTATATTTGTTGTTCTTGTAGTAGCTATAGTAATGTTGTAGTAGTAGATATACTTGTTGTTGTAGTAGTAACTGCAGCTGTAGTTGCTGTAGTAGCTATAGTTGTTGTTCTAATAGTAACTTTAGTTGTTGTTCTTGATGTAACAATAGTTGTTGCTGTAGTAACTATAGTTGTTGTTCTTATAGTAACTATAGTTGTTGTTGTAATAGTAACTGCAGCTGTTGTTATTGTAGTAACTACAGTTGTTGTTCTTTATGTAACTATAGTTGTTGTTCTTTTAGTAACTATAGTAGTTGTTGTATTATTATCTGCAGCTGTTGTTCTTTTAGTAACTATAGTTGTTGTTCTTGTAGTAACTATAGTTGTTGTTGTTGTTGTAGTAACTATAGTTGTTGTTGTAGTACAAAACTGCAGTTGTTGTTGCTGTAGTAACTATAGTTGTTGTTCTTATAGCCATAGTTGTTGTTCTTGTAGTAACTATAGTTATTGATGTAGAAGTAACTATAGTTGTTGTTTTAGTAGTAACTATAGTTGTTGTTCTTGTAGCATTATAGTAGTTGTTGTATTAGTAACTGCAGCTGCTGTTCTTTTAGTAACAATAGTTGTTGTTCTTGTAGCTATAGTTATTGTACTTGTAGTAACTGCAGCTGTTGTTCTTGTAGTAACAATAGTTGTTGTTCTTGTAGTAAGTATAGTTTTTTGTAGTAGTAACTATAGTTGTTGTTATTGTAGTAACTATAGTTGTTGTTCTAGTAGTAATTATAGTGATTGTTGTAGAAGTAACTATAGTTGTTGTTGTAGTAGTAACTGCAGCTGTTGTTCTTGTAGTAACAATAGTTGTTGTTTTTGTAGTAACTATAGTTTTTGTTTGTGTAGTAACTATAGTTGTTGTTCTTGTAGTAACTATAGTTTTTATTGTAGTAGTAACTATAGTTGTTGTTCGTGCATTAACACTAGTTTTGTTCTTGTAGTAACTATAGTTGTTGTAGTAGTAACTGCAGCTGTTGTTCTTGTAGTAACTATAGTTAATGTTCTTGCAGTAACTAGAGCTGCTGTTCTTGTAGTAACTAAAATTGTTATTGTAGTAGTAACTATAGTTGTTGTTGTAGTACAAACTGCAGCTGTTGTTGCTGTAGTAACTATAGTTGTTGTTCTTATAGCTATAGTTGTTGTTCTTGTAGTAACTATAGTTATTGATGTAGAAGTAACTATAGTTGTTGTTTTAGTAGTAACTATAGTTGTTGTTCTTGTAGTAACTATAGTAGTTGTTGTATAAGTAACTGCAGCTGTTGTTCTTTTAGTAACTATATTTGTTGTTCTTGTAGCTATAGTTATTGTACTTGTAGTAACTGCAGCTGTTCTTCTTGTAGTAACAATAGTTGTTGTTCTTGTAGCAACTATAGTTTTTTTGTAGTAGTAACTATAGTTGTTGTTCTTGTAGTAACTATAGTTGTTGTTCTAGTAGTAATTATAGTGGTTGTTGTAGAAGTAACTATAGTTGTTGTTGTAGTAGTAACTGCAGCTGTTGTTCTTGTAGTAACAATAGTTGAAGTTCTTGTAGTAACTATAGTTTTTGTTCGTGTAGTAACTATAGTTGTTGTTCTTGTAGTAACTATAGTTTTTATTGTAGTAGTAACTATAGTTGTTGTTCTTGCAGTAACACTAGTTTTGTTCTTGTAGTAACTATAGTTGTTGTAGTAGTAACTGCAGCTGTTGTTCTTGTAGTAACTATAAGTAATGTTCTTGCAGTAACAAGAGCTGCTGTTCTTGTAGTAACTAAAGTTGTTGTTGTAGTAGTAACTATAGCTGTTGTTGTAGTACAAACTGCAGCTGTTGTTGCTGTAGTAACTATAGTTGTTGCTCTTATAGCTATAGTTGTTATTCTTGTAGTAACTATAGTTATTGATGTAGAAGTAACTATGGTTGTTGTTGTAGTAGTAACTATAGTTGTTGTTCTTGTAGTAACTATAGTAGTTGTTGTATTAGTAACTGCAGCTGTTGTTCTTTTAGTAACTATAGTTGTTGTTCTTGTAGCTATAGTTATTGTACTTGTAGTAACTGCAGCTGTTGTTCTTGTAGTAACAATAGTTGTTGTTCTTGTAGTAACTATAGTTTTTTTGTAATAGTAACTTTAGTTGTTGTTCTTGTAGTAACTATAGTTGTTGTTCTAGCAGTAACTATAGTTGTTGTTGTAGTAGTAACTATAGTTGTTGTTCTTGTAGTAACTATAGTTGTTGTTCTTGTAGCAACTATAGCTGTCGCTGTAGTAGTAACTGCAGCTGTTGTTCTTGTAGTAGCTATAGTTGTTGTTCTTGTAGTAGCTATAGTTGTTGTTCTTGTAGCTATAGTTATTGTACTTGTAGTAACTGCAGCTGTTGTTCTTGTAGTAACTATAGTAGTTGTTTTAGTAGTAACTATAGTTGTTGTTTTAGTAGTAACTATAGTTGTTGTTCTTGTAGTAACTATAGTAGTTGTTGTATTAGTAACTGCAGCTGTTGTTCTTTTAGTAACTATAGTTGTTGTTCTTTTAGTAACTATAGTTGTTGTTGTTGTAGTAACTATAGTTGTTGTTGTAGTACAAACTGCAGCTGTTGTTGCTGAAGTAACTATTGTTGTTGTTATTAAAGCTATAGATGTTGTTCTTGTAGTAACTATAGTTATTGATGTAGAAGTAACTATAGTTGTTGTTTTAGTAGTAACTATAGTTGTTGTTCTTGTAGCAACTATAGTAGTTGTTGTATTAGTAACTGCAGCTGTTGTTCTTTTAGTATCTATAGTTGTTGTTCTTGTAGCTATAGTTATTGTACTTGTAGTAACTGCATCTGTTGTTCTTGTATTAACAATAGTTGTTGTTCTTGTAGTAACTATAGTTGTTTTCCTTGTAGTAACTATATTTGTTGCTCTTGTAGGAACTATAGTTGTTGTTCTGGTAGTAGCTATTGTTGTTGTTGCTGTAGTTACTGCAGCTGTTGTTATTGTAGTAACTTTAGTTGTTGTTCTTGTAGTAACTATAGTTGTTGTTGCTGTAGTAACTATAGTTGTTGTTGTAGTAGTAACTATAGGTGTTGTAGTAACTATAGTTGTTGTGGTAGAAGTAACTATAGTTGTTGTTCTTGTTGTAAATATAGTTGTTGTTCTTGTAGTAACTATAGTTGCTGTTGTAGTAGTAACTATAGCTGTTGTTTTTGTTGTAACTTTAGTTGTTGCTCTTGTAGTAACTGCAGCTGTTGTGATTGTAGTAACTATAGTTGTTGTTTAAGTAGTAGCTATAGTTGTCGTTCGTGTAGTAACTATAGTTGTTGGTCTAGTAGTAACTATAGTTGTTGTTGCTGTAGTTACTGCAGCTGTTGTTCTTGAAGTAACTAGAGTTGTTGTGCTTGTAGTAACTATATTTGTTGCTCTTGTAGGAACTATAGTTGTTGTTCTGGTAGTAGCTATTGTTGTTGTTGCTGTAGTTACTGCAGCTGTTGTTATTGTAGTAACTTTAGTTGTTGTTCTTGTAGTAACTATAGTTGTTGTTGCTGTAGTAACTATAGTTGTTGTTGAAGTAGTAACTATAGTTGTTGTAGTAACTATAGTTGTTGTGGTAGAAGTAACTATAGTTGTTGTTCTTGTTGTAACTTTAGTTGTTGTTCTTGTAGTAACTATAGTTGTTGTTGTAGAAGTAACTATAGTTGTTGTTTTTGTTGTAACTATAGTTGTTGCTCTTGTAGTTACTATAGTTGATGTTGTAGTATTAACTATAGTTGTTGTTCTTGTAGTAACTATAGTTGTTGTTCTTGTAGCAACTATAGCTGTCGCTGTAGTAGTAACTGCAGCTGTTGTTTTTGTAGTAAATAGAGTTGTCGTTCTTGTAGTTACTTTAGTTGTTAATTTAGTAGTAACTATAGTTGTTGTTCTTTTAGTAACTATAGTTGTTGTAGTAGTAACTATAGTTGTTGTTCTTATAGTAACTATAGTTGTTGTTGTAATAGTAACTGCAGCTGTTGTTATTGTAGTAACTATAGTTGTTGTTCTTTATGTAACTATAGTTGTTGTTCTTGTAGTAACTATAGTAGTTGTTGTATTAGTAACTGCAGCTGTTGTTATTGTAGTAACTTTAGTTGTTGTTCTTGTAGTAACTATAGTTGTTGTTGTTGTAGTAACTATAGTTGTTTGTAGTAGTAACTATAGTTGTTGTTCTTGTAGTAACTATAGTTGTTGTTCTAGTAGTAATTATAGTGATTGTTGTAGAAGTAACTATAGTTGTTGTTGTAGAAGTAACTGCAGCTGTTGTTCTTGTAGTAACAATAGTTGTTGTTCTTGTAGTAACTATAGTTAATGTTCTTGCAGTAACTAGAGCTGCTGTTCTTGTAGTAACTAAAGTTGTTATTGTAGTAGTAACTATAGTTGTTGTTGTAGTACAAACTGCAGCTGTTGTTGCTGTAGTAACTATAGCTGTTGTTCGTATAGCTATAGTTGTTGTTCTTGTAGTAACTATAGTTATTGATGTAGAAGTCAGTTACTAGAGCTGCTGTTCTTGTAGTAACTAAAGTTGTTGTTGTAGTAGTAACTATAGTTGTTGTTGTAGTACAAACTGCAGCTGTTGTTGCTGTAGTAACTATAGTTGTTGTTCTTATAGCTATAGTTGTTGTTCTTGTAGTAACTATAGTTATTGATGTAGAAGTAACTATAGTTGTTGTTTTAGTAGTATCTATAGTTGTTGTTCTTGTAGCTATAGTTATTGTACTTGTAGTAACTGCATCTGTTGTTCTTGTAGTAACAATAGTTGTTGTTCTTGTAGTAACTATAGTTTTTGTTCGTGTAGTAACTATAGTTGTTGTTCTAGTAGTAACTATAGTTTTTATTGTAGTAGTAACTATAGTTGTTGTTCGTGCAGTAACACTAGTTTTGTTCTTGTAGTAACTATAGTTGTTGTTCTTGCAGTAACTAGAGCTGTTGTTCTTGTAGTAACTAAAGTTGTTGTTGTAGTAGTAACTATAGTTGTTGTTGTAGTACAAACTGCAGCTGTTGTTGCTGTAGTAACTTTAGTTGATGTTCTTATAGTTATAGTTGTTGTTCTTGTAGTAACTATAGTTATTGATGTAGAAGTAACTATAGTTGTTGTTTTAGTAGTAACTATAGTTGTTGATCTTGTAGTAACTATAGTAGTTGTTGTATTAGTAACTGCAGCTGATGTTCTTTTAGTAACTGCAGCTGTTGTTCTTGTAGTAACTATAGTAGTTGTTTTGGTAGTAACTATAGTTGTTGTTTTAGTAGTAACTATAGTTGTTGTTCTTGTAGTAACTATAGTAGATGTTGTATAAGTAACTGCAGCTGTTGTTCTTTTAGTAACTATAGTTGTTGTTCTTGCAGTAACTATAGTTGCTGTTGTAGTAGTAACTGCAGCTGTTGTTCTTGTAATAACTATAGATATTGTTCTTGTAGTAACTATAGTTGTTGTTGTAGTAACTGCAGCTGTTGTTCTTAAGGTAACTATAGTTAATGTTCTTGCAGTAACTAGAGCTGCTGTTCTTGTAGTAACTAAAGTTGTTGTTGTAGTAGTAACTATAGTTGTTGTTGTAGTACAAACTGCAGCTGTTGTTGCTGTAGTAACTATAGTTTTTGTTCTTATAGCTATAGTTGTTGTTCTTGTAGTAACTATAGTTATTGATGTAGAAGTAGCTATAATTGTTGTTTTAGTAGTAACTAGAGTTGTTGTTCTTATAGTAACTATAGTAGTTGTTGTACTAGTAACTGCAGCTGTTGTTCTTTTAGTATCTATAGTTGTTGTTCTTGTAGCTATAGTTATTGTACTTGTAGTAACTGCAGCTGTTGTTCTTGTAGTAACAATAGTTGTTGTTCTTGTAGTAACTATAGTTTTTTTGTAATAGTAACTATAGTTGTTGTTCTTGTAGTAACTATAGTTGTTGTTCTAGTAGTAAATATAGTTGTTGTAGTAGTAGTAACTATAGTTGTTGTTCTTGTAGTAACTATAGTTGTTGTTCTTGTAGCAACTATAGCTGTCGCTGTAGTAGTAACTGCAGCTGTTGTTCTTGTAGTAACTTTAGTTGTTAATTTAGTAGTAACTATAGTTGTTGTTCTTGTAGTAACTATAGTTGTTGTAGTAGTAACTATAGTTGTTGTTCTTATAGTAACTATAGTTGTTGTTGTAATAGTAACTGCAGCTGTTGTTATTGTAGTAACTATAGTTGTTGTTCTTTATGTAACTATAGTTGTTGTTCTTGTAGTAGCTATAGTTGTTGTTGTATTAGTAACTGCAGCTGTTGTTCTTTTAGTAACTATAGTCGTTGTTCTTGTAATAACTATAGTTGTTGTTGTAGTAGTAACTGCAGCTGTTGTTCTTGTAATAACTATAGCTATTTTCCTTGTAGTAACTATAGTTGTTGTTGTAGTAGTAACTATAGTTGTTGTTGTAGAAGTAACTATAGTGATCGTTGTAGTTAAAACTGCAGCTGTTGTTGCTGAAGTAACTATAGTTGTTAGTGTAGTAGTAACTATATATGTTGTTGTAGTAGTAACTATAATGGTTGTTGTATTAGAAACTGCAGCTGTTGTTGCTGAAGTAAGTATAGTTGTTGTAGTAGTAACTATAGCTGTTGTTCTTGTAGTAACTGCAGCTGTAGTTCTTGCAGTAACTATAGTTGTTGCTGTAGTAGTAACTGCAGCTGTTGTTCTTGTAATAACTATAGATATTGTTCTTGTAGTAACTATAGTTGTTGTTGTATTAGTAACTATAGTTGTTGCTCTTGTAATAACTATAGTTGTTGTTGTAGTAGAAACTGCAGCTGTTGTTGCTGAAGTAACTATAGTAGTTGTTCTTGTAGTAACTATAGCTGTTGTTCTTGAAGAACCTATAGTTGTTGTTCTTGTAGTAGCTATAGCTGTTGCTGTAGTAGTAACTATAGTTGTTCTTGTAGTAGTAGTTATAGTTGTTATTGTAGTAGAAACTGCATCTGTTGTTGCTGTATTAGCTATAATTGTTGATCTTGTAGTAACTATAGTTTTTGTTGTAGTAGTAACTATAATTGTTATTGTGGTAGTAACTAAAGTTGTTGTTCTTGTAGTAGCTATAGTTGTTGTTCTTGTAGTAGCTATAGTTGTTGTTCTTGTAGTAACTATAGTAGTTGTTGTATTAGTAATTATAGTGGTTGTTGTAGAAGTAACTATAGTTGTTGTTGTAGTAGCTATAGTTGTTGTTCTTGTAGTAGCTATAGTTGTTGTTCTTGTAGTAACTATAGTAGTTGTTGTATTAGTAATTATAGTGGTTGTTGTAGAAGTAACTATAGTTGTTGTTGTAGTAGCTGCAGCTGTTGTTCTTGTAGTAACAATAGTTGTTGTTCTTGTAGTAACTATAGTTTTTTTTGTAGTAGTAACTATAGTTGTTGGGCTTGTAGTAACTATAGATGTTGTTCTAGTAGTAATTATAGAGGTTGTTGTAGAAGTAACTATAGTTGTTGTTGTAGTAGTAACTGCAGCAGTTGTTCTTGTAGTAACAATAGTTGTTGTTCTTGTAGTTACTATAGTCTTTGTTCGTGTAGTAACTATAGTTGTTGTTCTTGTAGTAACTGTAGTTTTTTATTGTAGTAGTAACTATAGTTGTTGTTCGTGCAGTAACACTAGTTTTGTTCTTGTAGTAACTATAGTTGTTGTAGTAGTAACTGCAGCTGTTGTACTTGAAGTAACTATAGTTAATGTACTTGAAGTAACTAGAGCTGCTGTTCTTGTAGTTATTAAAGTTGTTGTTGAAGTAGTAACTTTAGTTGTTGTTGTAGTACAAACTGCAGCTGTTGTTGCTGTAGTAACTATAGTTGTTCTGATAGCTATAGTTGTTGTTCTTGTAGTAACTTTAGTTATTGATGTAGAAGTAACTATATTTGTTGTTTTAGTAGTAACTAGAGTTGTTGTTCTTATAGTAACTATAGTAGTTGTTGTATTAGTAACTGCAGCTGTTGTTCTTTAAGTAACTATAGTTATTGTTCTTGTAGCTATAGTTATTGTACTTGTAGTAACTGCAGCTGTTGTTCTTGTAGTAACAATAGTTGTTGTTCTTGTAGTAACTATAGTTTTTTTTGTAGTAGTAACTATAGTTGTTGTTCTTGTAGTAACTATAGTTGTTGTTCTAGTAGTAACTATAGTTGTTGTTCTAGTAGTAACTATAGTTGTTGTTCTTGTAGTAACTATAGTTGTTGTTCTTGTGACAACTATAGCTGTCGCTGTAGTATAACTGCAACTGTTGTTCTTGTAGTAACTTTAGTTGTTAATTTAGTAGTAACTATAGTTGTTGTTCTTGAAGTAACTATAGTTGTTGTAGTAGTAACTATAGTTGTTGTTCTTATAGTAACTATAGTTGTTGTTGTAATAGTCACTGCAGCTGTTGTTATTGTAGTAACTATAGTTGTTGTTCTTTATGTAACTATAGTTGTTGTTCTTGTAGTAACTATAGTTGTTGTTGTATTAGTAACTGCAGCTGTTGTTCTCTTTTTAACTATAGTCGTTGTTCTTGTAGTAACTATAGTTGTTGTTGTAGTAGTAACTGCAGCTGTTGTTCTTGTAATAATTATAGCTATTTTTCTTGTAGTAACTATAGTTGTTGTTGTAGTAGTAACTATAGTTGTTGTTGTAGAAGTAACTATAGTGATCGTTGTAGTAGAAACTGCAGCTGTTGTTGCTGAAGTAACTATAGTTGTTAGTGTAGAAGTTACTATAGTTGTTGCTGTAGTAGTAACTATAGTGGTTGTTGTAGTAGAAACTGCAGCTGTTGTTGCTGAAGTAACTAAAGTTGTTGTAGTAGTAACTATAGTTGTTGTATTTGTAGTAACTGCAGCTGTTGTTCTTGTAGTAACTATAGTTGTTGTTGTTTTAGTTGTAACTATAGTTGTTGTTCTTGTAGTAACTATAGTTGTTGTTGTATTAGTAACTGCAGCTGTTGTTCTTTTAGTAACTATAGTTGTTGTTCTTGTAGTAACTATAGTTGTTGCTGTAGTAGTAACTGCAGCTGTTGTTCTTGTAATAACTATAGATATTGTTCTTGTAGTAACTATAGTTGTTGTTGTAGTAGTAACTATAGTTGTTTTTGTAGTAGTAAATATAGTTGTTGTTCTTGTAGTTACTATAGTTGTTGTTCTTGTAGTAACTGCAGCTGTTGTGATTTTAGTAACTATAGTTGTTGTTTAAGTACTAGCTATAGTTGTCGTTCGTGTAGTAACTATAGTTGTTGTTCTTGTAGTAACTGCAGCTGTTGTTGCTGAAGTAACTATAGTTGTTGTTCTTGTAGTAGCTATAGTTGTTTTCCTTGCAGTAACTATAGTTGTTGTTGCTGTAGTAACTGCAGCTGTTGTTCTTGTAGTAACTATAGTTGTTGTTCTTGTAGTAACTGCTGCTGTTGTTCTTGCAGTCCCTATAATTGGTGTTCTTGTAGTAACTTTAGTTGTTGTTGTAGTAGTAACTATAGTTGTTGTTCTTGTAGTAACTATAGTTGTTGTTCTGTAGTAACTGCAGCTGTTGTTCTTGTAGTAACTAGAGTACTGTTGTTGTTCTTGTAGTAACTATATTTGTTGCTCTTGTAGGAACTATAGTTGTTGTTCTGGTAGTAGCTATTGTTGTTGTTGCTGTAGTTACTGCAGCTGTTGTTATTGTAGTAACTTTAGTTGTTGTTCTTGTAGTAACTATAGTTGTTGTTGCTGTAGTAACTATAGTTGTTGTTGTAGTAGTAACTATAGTTGTTGTTGTAGTAACTATAGTTGTTGTGGTAGAAGTAACTATAGTTGTTGTTCTTGTTGTAACTATAGTTGTTGTTCTTGTAGTAACTATAGTTGTTGTTGTAGTAGTAACTATAGTTGTTGTTTTTGTTGTAACTATAGTTGTTGCTCTTGTAGTAACTATAGCTATGTTGTAGTATTAACTATAGTTGTTGTTCTTGTAGTAACTATAGCTGTCGCTGTAGTAGTAACTGCAGCTGTTTTTTTGTAGTAACTAGAATTGTTGTTCTTGTAGTAACTTTAGTTGTTAATTTAGTAGTTACTAAAGTTGTTGTTCTTGTAGTAACTATAGTTGTTGTAGCAGTAACAAAAGTTGTTGTTCTTATAGTAACTATAGTTGTTGTTGTAATAGTAACTGCAGCTGTTGTTATTGTAGTTAATATAGTTGTTGTTCTTTATATAACTATAGTTGCTGTTCTTGTAGTAACTATAGTTGTTGTTGTATTAGTAACTGCAGCTGTTGTTCTGTTAGTAACTATTGTCGTTGTTCTTGTAGTAACTATAGTTGTTTTTGTAGTAGTAACTGCAGCTGTTGTTCTTGTAATAACTATAGCTATTTTTCTTGTAGTAACTACAGTTGTTGTTGTAGTAGTAACTATAGTTGTTATTGTAGAAGTAACTATAGTGATCGTTGTTGTAGAAACTGCAGCTGTTGTTGCTGAAGTAACTATAGTTGTTGTTGTAGTAGTAACTATAGTTGCTCTTGTAGTAGTAACTATAGTGGTTGTTGTAGTAAAAACTGCAGCTGTTGTTGCTGAAGTAACTATAGTTGTTGTAGTAGTAACAAAGTTGTTGTTCTTGTAGTAACTGCAGCTGTTGTTTTTGTAGTAACTATAGTTGTTGTTTTAGTTGTAACTATAGTTGTTGTTCTTGTAGTAACTATAGTTGTTGTTGTATTAGTAACTGCAGCTGTTGTTCTTTTAGTAACTATAGTTGTTGTTCTTGTAGTAACTATAGTTGTTGCTGTAGTAGTAACTGCAGCTGTTGTTCTTGTAATAACTGTAGATATTGTTCTAGTAGTAACTATAGTTGCTGTTGTAGTAGTAACTATAGTTGTTGTTGTATTAGTAACTATAGTTGTTGTTCTTGTAGTAACTATATTTGTTGTTCTTGTAGTAACTGCAGCTGTTGTAATAGTAGTAACTATAGTTGTTGTTGTAGTAGCTATAGTTGTTGTTCTTGTAGTAACTATAGTTGTTGTTGTAGTTGTAACTGTAGCTTTTGTTCTTGTTTAACTATAGTTGTTGTTCTTGTAGTAACTATAGTTTTTTTTAAAGAAGTAACTGCATCTGTTGTTGTTGTAGTAACTATAGTTGTTGTTCTTGTAGTAACAATAGTTTTTTTTGCTGTAGAAGTAACGATAGTTGTTGCTGTTGCAGTAACTATAGTTGTTGTTCTTGTAGTAACTATAGTAGTTGTTGCCGTATTAATTGCAGCTGTTGTTTTTGTAGTAACTATAGTTGCTGTTCTTGTAGCAACTATAGATGTTTTCCTTGTAAGTATAGTTGCCGTTGTAGTAGTAACTATAATAGCTATTGTTTTTGTAGTACTTATAGTTGTTGTTCGTGTAGTAACTATAGTTGTTGTTGTAGTAGTAACTGCAGCTGTTGTTGCTGTAGTAACTATAGTTGCTGTTCTTGTAGCAACTATAGCTGGTTTTCTTGTAGTAACTATAGTTGTTGTTGCTGTAGTAACTGCAGCTGTTGTTCTTGTAGTAACTCTAGTTGTTGTTCTTGTAGTAACTATAATTGGTGTTCTTGTAGTAACTATAGTTGTTGTTGTAGTAGTAACTATAGTTGTTGTTCTTGTAGTAACTATAGTTGTTGTTGAAGTAGTAACTACAGTTGTTGTTGTAGAAGTAATTATAGTTGTTGTTCTTGTTTTAACTATAGTTGTTGTTCTTTTAGTAACTATAGTTGTTGTTGTAGTAGTAACTGCAGCTGTTGTTCTTGTAATAACTTTAGATATTGTTCTTGCAGTAACTATAGTTGTTGTTGTAGTAGTAACAATAGTTGTTGTTCTTGTAGTAATTACAGTTGTTGTTCTTGTAGTAACTGCAGCTGTTTTGATTTTAGTAACTAAAGTTGTTGTTTTAGTAGTAGCTATAGTTGTTGTTCTTGTAGTAACTATAGTTGTTGTTATAGTTATAACTGTAACTGTTGTTCTTGTGTAACTATAGTTGTTGTTCTTGTAGTAACTATAGTTTTTATTGAAGAAGTAACTGCATCTGTTGTTGTTGTAGTAACTATAGTTGTTGTTCTTGTAGTAACTATAGTTTTTTTTTGTTGTAGAAGTAGCGATAGTTGTTGCTGTTGCAGTAACTATAGTTGTTGTTCTTTTAGTAACTATAGTTGTTGTTGCCGTATTAACTGCAGCTGTTGTTTTTGTATTTACTATTGTTGTTGTTCTTGTAGTAACTATAGTTGTTGTTGAAGTAGTAACTATAATAGCTATTGTTCTTGTAGTACTTATAGTTGTTGTTCGTGTAGTAAATATAGTTGTTGTTGTAGTAATTACTGCAGCTGTTGTTGCTGAAGTAACTATAGTTGTTGTTCTTGTAGTAACTATAGTTGTTTTCCTTGTAGTAACTATAGTTGTTGTTGCTGTAGTAACTGCAGCTGTCGTTCTTGTAGTAACTATAGTTGTTGTTCTTGTAGTAACTGCTGCTATTGTTCTTGTAGTAACTATAATTGGTGTTCTTGTAGTAACTATAGTTGTTGTTGTAGTAGTAACTATAGTTGTTGTTCTTGTAGTAACTATAGTTGTTGTTGTGTAGTAACTGCAGCTGTTGTTCTTCTAGTAACTAGAGTTGTTGTTCTTGTAGTAACTATATTTGTTGCTCTTGTAGGAACTATAGTTGTTGTTCCGGTAGTAGCTATTGTTGTTGTTGCTGTAGTAACTGCAGCTGTTGTTATTGTAGTAACTTTAGTTGTTGTTCTTGTAGTAACTATAGTTGTTGTTCTTGTAGTAACTATAGTTGTTGTTCTTGTAGTAACTGCAGCTGTTGTTATTGTAGTAACTATAGTTGTTTTTTTAGTAGTAGCTATAGTTGTTGCTCTTGTAGGAACTATAGTTGTTGTTGTAGTAACTAAAGTTGTTGCTCTTGTAGGAACTATAGCTGTTGTTGTAGTAACTATAGTTGTTGTTGAAGCAGTAACTATAGTTGTTGTTCTTGAAGTCACTTTAGTTGTTGTTCTTTTAGTAACTATAGTTTTTGTTGTAGTAGTAACTATAGTTGTTGTTCTTGTTGTAAATATAGTTGTTGTTGTAGTAGTAACTATAGTTGTTGTTGTAGTAGTAACTATATTTGTTGTTCTTGTAGTAACTATAGTTGTTGTTCTGGTAGTAACTATAGTTGTTGTTCTTGTAGCAACTATAGCTGTCGCTGAAGTAGTAAATGCAGCTGTTGTTTTTGTAGGAACTAGAGTTGTTGTTCTTGTAGTAATTTTAGTTGTTAATTTAGTAGTAACTATAGTTGTTGTTCTTGCAGTAACAAGAGTTTTTGTAGTAGTAACTATAGTTGTTGTTCTTATGTAACTATAGTTGTTGTTGTTATAGTAACTGCAGCTGTTGTTCTTGTTGTAACTATAGTTGTTGTTCTTTTACTAACTATAGTTGTTGTTGTATTAGTAACTGCAGCTGTTGTTCTTTTAGTAACTATAGTCGTTGTTCTTGTAGTAACTATAGTTGTTGTTGTAGTAGTAACTGCAGCTGTTTTTCTGTAATAACTATAGCTATTTTTCTTGTAGTAACTATAGTTGTTGTTCTTTTACTAACTATAGTTGTTGTTGTATTAGTAACTGCAGCTGTTGTTCTTTTAGTAACTATAGTCGTTGTTCTTGTAGTAACTATAGTTGTTGTTGTAGTAGTAACTGCAGCTGTTTTTCTGTAATAACTAGAGCTTTTTTTCTTGTAGTAACTATAGTTGTTGTTGTAGTAGTAACTATAGTTGTTGTTGTAGTAGTAAATATAGTGGTTGTTGTAGTAGAAACTGCAGCTGTTGTTGCTGAAGTAACTTTAGTTGTTGTTCTTGTAGTAACTATAGTTGTTGTTGTAGTAGTAACTATAGTTGTTGTTGTAGTAGTAACTATAGTTGTTGTTCTTGTAGTAACTGCAGCTGTTGTTCTTGAAGTAACTATAGTTGTTGTTTTAGTAGTAACTATAGTTGTTGTTCTTGTAGTAACTATAGTTGTTGTTGTATTAGTAACTGCAACTGTTGTTCTTTTAGTAACTATAGTTGTTGTTCTTGTAGTAACTATAGTTGTTGTTGTAGTAGTAACTGCAGCTGTTGTTCTTGTAATAACTATAGATATCGTTCTTGTAGTAACTATAGTTGTTGTTGCAGTAGTAACTATAGTTGTTGTTCTTGTAGTAACTATAGTTGTTGTTCTTGTAGTTACTGTAGCTGTTGTGATTGTAGTAACTATAGTTGTTGTTTTAGTAGTAGCTATAGTTGTTGTTCTTGTAGTAACTATAGTTGTTGTTGTAGTAGTAGCTGTAGCTGTTGTTCTTGTGTAACTATAGTTGTTGTTCTTGTAGTAACTATAGTTTTTATTGAAGAAGTAACTGCATCTGTTGTTGTTGTAACTATAGTTGTTGTTCTTGTAGTAACTATAGTTGTGTTGCCGTATTAACTGCAGCTGTTGTTTTTGTAGTTACTATTGTTGTTGTTCTTGTAGTTAGTATAGTTGTTGTTGTAGTAGTAACAATAGTTGTTGTTCTTGCAGTAACTATAGTTGTTTTCCTTGTAGTAACTATAGTTGTTGTTCGTGTAGTGACTATCGTTGTTGTTCTTGTAGTAACTATAGTTGTCGTTGTAGAAGTAACTGCAGCTGTTGTTCTTGTAGTAACTATAGTTGTCGATCTTGTGGTAATTGCTGCTATTGTTCTTGTAGTGACTATAATTGGTGCTCTTGTAGTAACTATAGTTCTTGTTGTAGTAGTAACTATAGTTGTTGTTCTTGTAGTAACTATAGTTGTTGTTCTGTAGTAACTGCAGCTGTTATTCTTGTAGTAACTGGAGTTGTTGTTCTTGTAGTAACTATATTTTTTGCTCTGGTGGTAGCTATTGTTGTTGTTGCTGTAGTAAATGCAGCTGTTGTTATTGTAGTAACTTTAGTTGTTGTTTTTGTAGTAACTAGAGTTTTTGCTCTTGTATTAAATATAGTTGAAGTTCTTGTAGTAACTATAGTTGTTGTTGCTGTAGTAACTATAGTTGTTGTAATAGTAACTATGGTTGTTGTTGTAGTAACTTTAGTTATTGTTGTAGTAGTAAATATAGTTATTGTTGTAGTAGTAACAATAGTTACTACAGCAACAACAACAATAGTTACTACAAGAACAACAAATATAGTTACTACAAGAACAACAACTCCTATTACTACTATAACAACAACTATATTTACTACACGAACAACAACAACTATAGTTACTACAAGAACAACAACTATAGTTACTACTACAACAACAACTATAGTTCCTACAAGAACAACAACTATAGTTACTACAAGAACAACAGCTGCAGTTACTAATACAACAACAACTGTAGTTACTTCAAGAACAACAACCATAGTAACTACAAGAACAACAAATATAGTCACTACTACAACTACAACTATAGTTACTACAAGAACAGCAACTATAGTTATTAATACAACAACAACTATTGCTACTTCAAGAACAACAACTCTAGTTACTACAAGAACAACAGCTGCAGTAACTACTATAGAGACAGCTATAGTTGCTACAAGAACAACAAGTATAGTTACTACAAGAACAACAACTGTAGTCACTACAAGAACAACATCTATAGTTACTACAGGAACAACAGCTGCAGTTACTATAATAACAACAACTATAGTTACTACTAAACTAACAACTATAGTTACTAAATAGTAGTAAATAGTAAATATAAGTAGTTAATATAGTTGTTGTTCTTTTAGTAACTGCGACTGTTGTTGCTCTAGTAACTATAGTTGTTGTTCTTGTAGTAGCTATAGTAATGTTGTAGTAGTAAATATACTTGTTGTTGTAGTAGTAACTGCAGCTGTAGTTGCTGTAGTAACTATAGTTGTTGTTCTAATAGTAACTATAGTTGTTGTTCTTGTAGTAACTAAAGTTGTTGCTGTAGTAGTAACTATAGTCGTTCTTGTAGTAGTAGCTATAGTTGTTATTGTAGTAGAAACTGCATCTGTTGTTGCTGTATTAGCTATAATTGTTGATCTTGTAGTAACTATAGTTTTTGTTGTAGAAGTAACTATAATTGTTGTTGTGGTAGTAACTAAAGTTGTTGTTCTTGTAGTAGCTATAGTTGTTGTTCTTGTAGTAGCTATAGTTGTTGTTCTTGTAGTAACTAAAGTTATTGTTGTTGTAGTAACTGCAGCTGTTGTTCTTGTATTAGCTATAGTTGTTGTTCTTGTAGTAACTATTGCTGTTGTTCTTGTAGTAACTAAAGTTGTTGTTGCCGTATTAACTGAGCTGTTATTCTTGTAGTAACTATTGTTGTTAATCTTTTAGTAACTATAGTTGTTGTTGTAGTAGTAACTATAATAGCTGTTGTTCTTGTAGTAACTTTAGTTGTTGTTGTAGTAGTAACTGCAGCTGTTGTTGCTGTAGTATCTATAGTTGTTGTTCTTGTAGTAACTATAGTTGTTGTTCTTATAGTAACTATAGTTGTTGTTGTAGTAGTAACTCTAGTTGTTGATCTTGTAGTAACTATTGTTGTTGTTCTTGTAGTAACTATAGTTGTTGATCTTGTACTAATTATAGTTATTGTTCTTGTAGTAAATATAGTTGTTGCTGCTATAGTAACTGCAGCTGTTGCTCTTTTAGGAACTATAGTTGTTGTTCTGGTAGTAGCTATTGTTGTTGTTGCTGTAGTTACTGCAGCTGTTGTTATTGTAGTAACTTTAGTTGTTGTTCTTGTAGTAACTATAGTTGTTGTTGCTGTAGTAACTATAGTTGTTGTTGTAGTAGTAACTATAGGTGTTGTAGTAGCTATAGTTGTTGTGGTAGAAGTAACTATAGTTGTTGTTCTTGTTGTAAATATAGTTGTTGTTCTTGTAGTAACTATAGTTGTTGTTCTTGTAGCAACTATAGCTGTCGCTGTAGTAGTAACTGCAGCTGTTGTTATTGTAGTAACTAGAGTTGTCGTTCTTGTAGTAACTTTAGTTGTTAATTTAGTAGAAACTATAGTTGTTGTTCTTTTAGTAACTATAGTTGTTGTAGTAGTAACTATAGTTGTTGTTCTTATAGTAACTATAGTTGTTGTTGTAATAGTAACTGCAGCTGTTGTTATTGTAGTAACTATAGTTGTTGTTCTTTATGTAACTATAGTTGTTGTTCTTGTAGTAACTATAGTAGTTGTTGTATTAGTAACTGCAGCTATTGTTATTGTAGTAACTTTAGTTGTTGTTCTTGTAGTAACTATAGTTGTTGTTGTTGTTGTAGTAACTATAGTTTTTTGTAGTAGTAACTATAGTTGTTGTTCTTGTAGTAACTATAGTTGTTGTTCTAGTAGTAATTATAGTGATTGTTGTAGAAGTAACTATAGTTGTTGTTGTAGAAGTAACTGCAGCTGTTGTTCTTGTAGTAACAATAGTTGTTGTTCTTGTAGTAACTATAGTTAATGTTCTTGCAGTAACTAGAGCTGCTGTTCTTGTAGTAACTTAAGTTGTTATTGTAGTAGTAACTATAGTTGTTGTTGTAGTACAAACTGCAGCTGTTGTTGCTGTAGTAACTATAGTTGTTGTTCGTATAGCTATAGTTGTTGTTCTTGTAGTAACTATAGTTATTGATGTAGAAGTCAGTTACTAGAGCTGCTGTTCTTGTAGTAACTAAAGTTGTTGTTGTAGTAGTAACTATAGTTGTTGTTGTAGTACAAACTGCAGCTGTTGTTGCTGTAGTAACTATAGTTGTTGTTCTTATAGCTATAGTTGTTGTTCTTGTAGTAACTATAGTTATTGATGTAGAAGTAACTATAGTTGTTGTTTTAGTAGTAACTATAGTTGTTGTTCTTGTAGTAACTATAGTAGTTGTTGTATTAGTAACTGCAGCTGTTGTTCTTTTAGTAACTATAGTTGTTGTTCTTGTAGCTATAGTTATTGTACTTGTAGTAACTGCATCTGTTGTTCTTGTAGTAACAATAGTTGTTGTTCTTGTAGTAACTATAGTTTTTGTTCGTGTAGTAACTATAGTTGTTGTTCTTGTAGTAACTACAGTTTTTATTGTAGTAGTAACTATAGTTGTTGTTCGTGCAGTAACGCTAGTTTTGTTCTTGTAGTAACTATAGTTGTTGTTCTTGCAGTAACTAGAGCTGTTGTTCTTGTAGTAACTAAAGTTGTTGTTGTAGTAGTAACTATAGTTGTTGTTGTAGTACAAACTGCAGCTGTTGTTGCTGTAGTAACTTTAGTTGATGTTCTTATAGCTATAGTTGTTGTTCTTGTAGTAACTATAGTTATTGATGTAGAAGTAACTATAGTTGTTGTTTTAGTAGTAACTATAGTTGTTGTTCTTGTAGTAACTATAGTAGTTGTTGTATTAGTAACTGCAGCTGATGTTCTTTTAGTAACTGCAGCTGTTGTTCTTGTAGTAACTATAGTAGTTGTTTTGGTAGTAACTATAGTTGTTGTTTTAGTAGTAACTATAGTTGTTGTTCTTGTAGTAACTATAGTAGATGTTGTATAAGTAACTGCAGCTGTTGTTCTTTTAGTAACTATAGTTGTTGTTCTTGCAGTAACTATAGTTGCTGTTGTAGTAGTAACTGCAGCTGTTGTTCTTGTAATAACTATAGATATTGTTCTTGTAGTAACTATAGTTGTTGTTGTAGTAACTGCAGCTGTTGTTCTTGAAGTAACTATAGTTAATGTTCTTGCAGTAACTAGAGCTGCTGTTCTTGTAGTAACTAAAGTTGTTGTTGTAGTAGTAACTATAGTTGTTGTTGTAGTACAAACTGCAGCTGTTGTTGCTGTAGTAACTATAGTTTTTGTTCTTATAGCTATAGTTGTTGTTCTTGTAGTAACTATAGTTATTGATGTAGAAGTAGCTATAATTGTTGTTTTAGTAGTAACTAGAGTTGTTGTTCTTATAGTAACTATAGTAGTTGTTGTATTAGTAACTGCAGCTGTTGTTCTTTTAGTAACTATAGTTGTTGTTCTTGTAGCTATAGTTATTGTACTTGTAGTAACTGCAGCTGTTGTTCTTGTAGTAACAATAGTTGTTGTTCTTGTAGTAACTATAGTTTTTTTGTAATAGTAACTATAGTTCTTGTTCTTGTAGTAACTATAGTTGTTGTTCTAGTAGTAAATATAGTTGTTGTTGTAGTAGTAACTATAGTTGTTGTTCTTGTAGTTACTATAGTTGTTGTTCTTGTAGCAACTATAGCTGTCGCTGTAGTAGTAACTGCAGCTGTTGTTCTTGTAGTAACTTTAGTTGTTAATTTAGTAGTAACTATAGTTGTTGTTCTTGTAGTAACTATAGTTGTTGTAGTTGTAACTATAGTTGTTGTTCTTATAGTAACTATAGTTGTTGTTGTAATAGTAACTGCAGCTGTTGTTATTGTAGTAACTATAGTTGTTGTTCTTTATGTAACTATAGTTGTTGTTCCTGTAGTAACTATAGTTGTTGTTGTATTAGTAACTGCAGCTGTTGTTCTTTTAGTAACTATAGTCGTTGTTCTTGTAATAACTATAGTTGTTGTTGTAGTAGTAACTGCAGCTGTTGTTCTTGTAATAACTATAGCTATTTTCCTTGTAGTAACTATAGTTGTTGTTGTAGTAGTAACTATAGTTGTTGTTGTAGAAGTAACTATAGTGATCGTTGTAGTTAAAACTGCAGCTGTTGTTGCTGAAGTAACTATAGTTGTTAGTGTAGTAGTAACTATATATGTTGTTGTAGTAGTAACTATAATGGTTGTTGTATTAGAAACTGCAGCTGTTGTTGCTGAAGTAAGTATAGTTGTTGTAGTAGTAACTATAGCTGTTGTTCTTGTAGTAACTTCAGCTGTTGTTCTTGCAGTAAGTATAGTTGTTGCTGTAGTAGTAACTGCAGCTGTTGTTCTTGTAATAACTATAGATATTGTTCTTGTAGTAACTATAGTTGTTGTTGTATTAGTAACTATAGTTGTTGTTCTTGTAATAACTATAGTTGTTGTTGTAGTAGAAACTGCAGCTGTTGTTGCTGAAGTAACTATAGTAGTTGTTCTTGTAGTAACTATAGCTGTTGTTCTTGAAGAACCTATAGTTGTTGTTCTTGTAGTAGCTATAGCTGTTGCTGTAGTAGTAACTATAGTTGTTCTTGTAGTAGTAGTTATAGTTGTTATTGTAGTAGAAACTGCATCTGTTGTTGCTGTATTAGCTATAATTGTTGATCTTGTAGTAACTATAGTTTTTGTTGTAGTAGTAACTATAATTGTTGTTGTGGTAGTAACTAAAGTTGTTGTTCTTGTAGTAGCTATAGTTGTTGTTCTTGTAGTAGCTATAGTTGTTGTTCTTGTAGTAACTATAGTAGTTGTTGTATTAGTAATTATAGTGGTTGTTGTAGAAGTAACTATAGTTGTTGTTGTAGTAGCTATAGTTGTTGTTCTTGTAGTAGCTATAGTTGTTGTTCTTGTAGTAACTATAGTAGTTGTTGTATTAGTAATTATAGTGGTTGTTGTAGAAGTAACTATAGTTGTTGTTGTAGAAGCTGCAGCTGTTGTTCTTGTAGTAACAATAGTTGTTGTTCTTGTAGTAACTATAGTTTTTTTTGTAGTAGTAACTATAGTTGTTGGGCTTGTAGTAACTATAGATGTTGTTCTAGTAGTAATTATAGTGGTTGTTGTAGAAGTAACTATAGTTGTTGTTGTAGTAGTAACTGCAGCTGTTGTTCTTGTAGTAACAATAGTTGTTGTTCTTGTAGTTACTATAGTCTTTGTTCGTGTAGTAACTATAGTTGTTGTTCTTGTAGTAACTGTAGTTTTTTATTGTAGTAGTAACTATAGTTGTTGTTCGTGAAGTAACACTAGTTTTGTTCTTGTAGTAACTATAGTTGTTGTAGTAGTAACTGCAGCTGTTGTACTTGAAGTAACTATAGTTAATGTTCTTGAAGTAACTAGAGCTGCTGTTCTTGTAGTAATTAAAGTTGTTGTTGAAGTAGTAACTTTAGTTGTTGTTGTAGTACAAACTGCAGCTGTTGTTGCTGTAGTAACTATAGTTGTTCTGATAGCTATAGTTGTTGTTCTTGTAGTAACTATAGTTATTGATGTAGAAGTAACTATAGTTGTTGTTTTAGTAGTAACTAGAGTTGTTGTTCTTATAGTAACTATAGTAGTTGTTGTATTAGTAACTGCAGCTGTTGTTCTTTAAGTAACTATAGTTATTTTTCTTGTAGCTATAGTTATTGTACTTGTAGTAACTGCAGCTGTTGTTCTTGTAGTAACAATAGTTGTTGTTCTTGTAGTAACTATAGTTTTTTTTGTAGTAGTAACTATAGTTGTTGTTCTTGTAGTAACTATAGTTGTTGTTCTTGTAGTAACTATAGTTGTTGTTCTTGTGACAAGTTATTGTTGTTGTAGTAACTGCAGCTGTTGTTCTTGTATTAGCTATAGTTGTTGTTCTTGTAGTAACTATTGCTGTTGTTCTTGTAGTAACTAAAGTTGTTGTTGCCGTATTAACTGAGCTGTTATTCTTGTAGTAACTATTGTTGTTAATCTTTTAGTAACTATAGTTGTTGTTGTAGTAGTAACTATAATAGCTGTTGTTCTTGTAGTAACTTTAGTTGTTGTTGTAGTAGTAACTGCAGCTGTTGTTGCTGTAGTATCTATAGTTGTTGTTCTTGTAGTAACTATAGTTGTTGTTCTTATAGTAACTATAGTTGTTGTTGTAGTAGTAACTCTAGTTGTTGATCTTGTAGTAACTATTGTTGTTGTTCTTGTAGTAACTATAGTTGTTGATCTTGTACTAATTATAGTTATTGTTCTTGTAGTAAATATAGTTGTTGCTGCTATAGTAACTGCAGCTGTTGTTCTTGTAGTAACAATAGTTGTTGTTGATGTAGTAACTGCAGCTGTTGTTATTGTGGTAACTATAGTTGTTGTTCCAGTAACTATAGTTGTTGTTCTTGTAGTAACTATAGTTCCTGTTCTTTTAGTAGATATAGTTTTTGTTCTTGTAGTAACATTAGTTGTTGTTTTTCTAGTAACTATAGTTGTTGTTGTAGTAGTAACTATAGTTGTTGTTGTAGGAGTAACTATAGTAGTTGTTGTATGAGTAACTATAGTTGTTGTTGTAGTAGTAACTGCAGCTGTTGTTCTTGTAGTAACTATAATTGTTGTTCTTGTAGTTACTATAGTTGCTGTTCTTGTAGTTACTATAGTTGTTGTTGTAGTAACTGTAGATGTTGTTGTTGAAGTTACTATAGTTGTTTGTAGTAATTATAGTTGTTGTTCTTTTAGTAATTATAGTGGTTGTTGTAGTAGTAACTATAGTTGTTGTAACTATAGTTGTTGTTCTTGTAGTAACTATAGTTGTTGTCCTTGTAGTAATTATAGTGGTTGTTGTAGTAGTAACTATAGTTGTTGTTGTAGTAGTAACTGCAGCTGTTGTTCTTTTAGTTACAATAGTTGTTGTTCTTGTAGTAACTATAGTTTTTGTTCGTGTAGTAACTATAGTTGTTGTTTTTGTAGTACCTATAGTTTTTATTGTAGTAGTAACTATAGATGTTGTTCGTGCAGTAACACTAGTTTTGTTCTTGTAGTAACTATGGTTGTTGTAGTAGTAACTGCAGCTGTTGTTCTTGTAGTAGCTATAGTTAATGTTCTTGAAGTAACTAGAGCTGCTGTTCTTGAAGTAACTAAAGTTGTTGTTGTAGTAGTATCTATAGTTGTTGTTGTAGTACAAACTGCAGCTGTTGTTGCTGTAGTAACTATAGTTGTTGTTCTTGTAGCTAAAGTTTTTGTTCTTGTAGTAACTATAGTTATTGATGTAGAAGTAACTATAGTTGTTGTTTTAGTAGTAACTATAGTTGTTGTTCTTGTAGAAACTATAGTAGTTGTTGTATTAGTAACTGCAGCTGTTGTTCTTTTAGTAACTATAGTTGTTGTTCTTGTAGCTATAGTTGTTGCACTTTTAGTAACTGCAGCTGTTGTTCTTGTAGAATCTATAGTTGTTGTTTTAGTAGTAACTATAGTTATTATTTAAGTAGTAACTATAGTTGTTGTTATTGTAATAACTATAATAATTGTTGTATTAGTAACTGCAGCTGTTGTTCTTTTAGTAACTATAGTTGTTGTTCTTGTAGTAACTATATTTGTTGTTGTTGTAATAGTAACTGCAGCTGTTGTTCTTGTAATAACTATAGATATTGTTCTTGTAGTAACTATAGTTGTTGTTGTATTAGTAACTATAGTTAATTGTTCTTGTAATAACTATAGTTGTTGTTGTAGTAGAAATTGCAGGTGTTGTTGCTGAAGTAACTATAGTTGTTGTTCTTATAGTAACTATAGTTGTTGTTCTTGAAGTAACTTAGTTGTTGTTGTAGTAGTAACTATAGTTGTTGTTCTTGTAGTAACTGCAGCTGTTGTTCTTGTAGTAGCTATAGTTGTTGTTTTATTAGTAACTATAGTTGTTGTTCTTGTAGTAACTATAATTGTTGTTGTAGTAGTAAGGGTAGCTGTTGTACTTGTGTAACTATAGTTGTTGTTCTTGTTGTAACTATAGTTTTTATTGAAGAAGTAACTGCATCTGTTGTTGTTGTAGTAACTATAGTTGTTGTTCTTGTAGTAACTATAGTTTTTGTTGTAGAAGTAACGATTGTTGTTGTTGTTGTAGTAACTAAAGTTGTTGTTCTTGTAGTAACTATAGTTGTTGTTGCCGTATTAACTGCAGCTGTTGTTCTTGTAGTAACTATAGTTGTTGATCTTGTAGTTACTGCTGCTATTGTTCTTGTAGTAACTATAATTGGTGTTCTTGTAGTAACAATAGTTGTTGTTGTAGTAGTAACTATAGTTGTTGTTCTTGTAGTAACTATAGTTGTTGTTCTGTAGTAACTGCAGCTGTTGTTCTTGTAGTTACTAGAGTTGTTGTTCTTGTAGTAACTATATTTGTTGTTCTTGTAGAAACTATATTTGTTGTTCTGGTAGTAGCTATTGTTGTTGTTGCTGTAGTTACTGCAGCTGTTGTTATTGTAGTAACTTTAGTTGTTGTTCTTGTAGTAACTAAAGTTTTTGCTCTTGTATTAACTATAGTTGAAGTTCTTGTAGTAACTAAAGTTGTTGTTGCTGTAGTAACTATAGTTGTTGTAATAGTAACTATGGTTGTTGTTGTATTAACTTTAGTTATTGTTGTAGAAGTTAATATAGTTATTGTTGTAGTAGTAACAATAGTTACTACAGCAACAACAACAATAGTTACTACAAGAACAACAAATATAGTTACTACAAGAACAACAAATATAGTTACTACAAGAACAGAACAACAACTCCTGTTACTACTATAACAACAACTATAGTTACTACAAGAACAACAACAACTATAGTTACTACAAGAACAACAACTATAGTTACTACTACAACAACAAATATAGTTCCTACAAGAACAACAACTATATTAACTACAAGAACAACAGCTGCAGTTACTAATACAACAACAACTGTAGTTACTTCAAGAACAACAACCATAGTAACTACAAGAACAACAAATATAGTCACTACTACAACTACAACTATTGTTTCTACAAGAACGGCAACTATAGTAACTACTACAACAACAACTATTGTTACTACAAGAACAACAACTCTATTTACTACAAGAACAACAGCTGCAGTTACTTCTGCAGAGACAGCTATAGTTGCTACAAGAACAACAAGTATAGTTACTACAAGAACAACAACTGTAGTCACTACAAGTATAGTTACTACAAGAACAACAACTGTAGTCACTACAAGAACAACAACTATAGTTTCTACAAGAACAACAGCTGCAGTTACTATAAGAACAACAACTATAGTTACCACTAACTAACAACTATAGTTACTAAATAGTAGTAAATAGTAAATATAAGTAGTAAATATAGTTGTTGTTCTTGTAGTAACTGCGACTGTTGTTGCTGTAGTAACTATAGTTGTTGTTCTTGTAGTAGCTATAGTAATGTTGTAGAAGTAACTATACTTGTTGTTGTAGTAGTAACTGCAGCTGTAGTTGCTGTAGTAACTATAGTTGTTGTTCTAATAGTGACTTTAGGTGTTGTTCTTGATGTAACAATAGTTGTTGCTGTAGTAACTATAGTTGTTGTTCTTGTAGTAACTTAAGTTGTTGCTGTAGTAGTAATTATAGTTGTTCTTGTAGTTATAGCTATAGTTGTTATGCAGTAGAAACTGCATCTGTTGTTGCTGTATTAGCTATAATTGTTGATCTTGTAGTAACTATAGTTTTTGTTGTAGTAGTAACTATAATTGTTGTTGTGGTAGTAACTAAAGTTGTTGTTCCTGTAGTAGCTATAGTTGTTGTTCTTGTAGTAGCTATAGTTGTTGTTCTTGTAGTAACTATAGTTGTTGTTGTTGTAGTAACTGCAGCTGTTGTTGCTGTAGTAACTATAGTTGTTGTTCTTGTAGTAACTATAGTTGTTGATCTTGTACTGACTATAGCTGTTGTTGTAGTAGTAACTGCAGCTTTTGTTGCTGTAGTAACTATAGTTGTTGTTCTTGTAGTAAATATTTTTATTGTTCTGGTAGAAACTTTAGTTGTTGTTCTTGCAGTAACTATAGTTGTTGTTGTAGTGGTAATTGCAGCTGTTGTTGCTGTAATTACTATAGTTGTTGTTCTTGTAGCAACTATAGTTGTTGTTCTTATAGTAACTATAGTTGTTGTTGTAGTAGTAACTTTAGTTGTTGATCTTGTAGTAACTATTGTTGGTGTTCTTGTAGTAACTATAGTTGTTGATCTTGTAGTAACTATAGTTGTTGCTGCTGTAGTAACTGCAGCTGTTGTTCTTGTAGTAACTATAGTTGTTGCTGCTGTAGTAACTGCAGCTGTTGTTCTTGTGGTAACTATAGTTAATTGTAGCAGTAACTTTAGTATTTGTTCTTGTAGTAACTATAGTTGCTGTTCTTGTAGTAATTATAGTGGTTGTTGTAGTAGTAACTATAGTTGTTCTTGTAGTTGTAGCTATAGTTGTTATAGTAGTAGAAACTGCATCTGTTGTTGCTGTATTAGCTATAATTTTTGATCTTGTAGTAACTATAGTTTTTGTTGTAGTAGTAACTATAATTGTTGTTGTGGTAGTAACTGCAGCTGTTGTTCTTTTAGTAACTATAGTTGTTGTTCTTGTATTAACTATATTTGTTGTTGTTGTAATAGTAACTGCAGCTGTTGTTCTTGTAATAACTATAGATATTGTTCTTGTAGTAACTATAGTTGTTGTTGTATTAGTAACTATAGTTAGTTGTTCTTGTAATAACTATAGTTGTTGTTGTAGTAGAAATTGCAGGTGTTGTTGCTGAAGTACCTATAGTTGTTGTTCTTATAGTAACTATAGTTGTTGTTCTTGAAGTAACTTAGTTGTTGTTGTAGTAGTAACTATAGTTGTTGGTCTTGTAGTAACTGCAGCTGTTGTTCTTGTAGTAGCTATAGTTGTTGTTTTATTAGTAACTATAGTTGTTGTTCTTGTAGTAACTATAATTGTTGTTGTAGTAGTAACTGTAGCTGTTGTACTTGTGTAACTATAGTTGTTGTTCTTGTTGTAACTATAGTTTTTATTGAAGAAGTAACTGCATCTGTTGTTTTGTAGTAACTATAGTTGTTGTTCTTTTAGTAACTATAGTTTTTGTTGTAGAAGTAACGATTGTTGTTGTTGTTGTAGTAACTATAGTTGTTGTTGTTGTAGTAACTGCAGCTGTTGTTGCTGTAGTAACTATAGTTGTTGTTCTTGTAGTAACTATAGTTGTTGATCTTGTACTAACTATAGTTGTTGTTGTAGAAGTAACTACAGCTGTTGTTGCTGTAGTAACTATAGTTGTTGTTCTTGTAGTAAATATTGTTATTGTTCTTGTAGCAACTTTAGTTGTTGTTCTTGTAGTAACTATAGTTGTTGTTGTAGTGGTAATTGCAGCTGTTGTTGCTGTAATTACTATAGTTGTTGTTCTTGTAGCAACTATAGTTGTTGTTCTTATAGTAACTATAGTTGTTGTTGTAGTAGTAACTTTAGTTTTTGATCTTGTAGTAACTATTGTTGTTGTTCTTATAGTATCTATACTTATTAATGTTGTAGTAACTATAGTTGTTGCTGCTGTAGTAACTGCAGCTGTTGTTCTTGTAGTAACTATAGTTGTTGTTGCTGTAGTAACTGCAGCTGTTGTTCTTGTGGTAACTATAGTTAATTGTAGCAGTAACTTTAGTTGTTGTTCTTGTAGTAACTATAGTTGCTGTTCTTGTAGTAATTATAGTGGTTGTTGTAGTAGTAACTATAGTTGTTGTAACTATAGTTATTGTTCTTGTAGTAACTATAGTTGTTGTTTTATTAGTTACTGCAGCTGTTATTCTTGTAGTAACTACAGTTTTTGTTCTTATAGCTATAGTTGTTGTTCTTGTAGTAACTATAGTTATTGTTGTAGAAGTAACTATAGTTGTTGTTCTTGTAATAACTATTGTTGTTATTCTTGTAGTAACTATAGTTGTTGTTGTATTAATTACTGCAGCTGTTATTCTTGTATTTACTATAGTTGTTGTTCTTGTAGTAACTATAGTTGTTTTAACAGTACCTATAGTTGTTGTTCTTGTAGTAACTATAGTTGTTGTTCTTGTAGTAACTATAGTTGTTGTTCTTGTAGTAACTATAGTTGTTGTTCTTGTAGTAGCTATGGTTTTTGTTCTTGTAGTAACATTAGTTGTTGTTCTTGTAGTAACTATAGTTGTCGTTGTAGTTGTTGTAGGAGTAACTGTAGTAGTTGTTGTAGGAGTAACTATAGTTGTTGTTGTAGTAGTAACTGCAGCTGTTGTTCTTGTAGTAACTATAATTGTTGTGCTTGTAGTTACTATAGTTGCTGTTCTTGTAGTTACCATAGTTGTTGTTGTAGTAATCGTAGATGTTGTTGCTGAAGTAACTTTAGTTGTTGTTCTTGTAGTAACTAAAGTCGTAGTTCTTGTAGTAATTATAGTGGTTGTTGTAGTAGTAACTATAGTTGTTGTAACTATAGTTGTCGTTCTTGTAGTAACTATAGTTGTTGTTCTTGTAGTAATTATATTGGTTGTTGTAGTAGTAACTTTAGTTGTTGTTGTAGTAGTAACTGCAGCTGTTGTCTTTTAGTAACAATAGTTGTTGTTCTTGTAGTAACTATAGTTTTTGTTTGTGTAGTAACTATAGTTGTCGTTCTTGTAGTAACTATAGTTTTTGTTGTAGTAGTAACTATAGTTGTTGTTCGTGCAGTAACCCTAGTTTTTTTCTTGTAGTAACTATAGTTGTTGTAGTAGTAACTGCAGCTGTTGTTCTTATAGTAACTATAGTAAATGTTCTTGCAGTAACTAGAGCTGCTGTTCTTGTAGTAACTAAAGTTGTTGTTGTGGTAGTAACTATAGTTGTTGTTGTAGTACAAACTGCAGCTGTTGTTTCTGTAGTAACTATAGTTGTTGTTCTTATAGCTATAGTTGTTGTTCTTGTAGTAACTATAGTTATTGATGTTGAAGTAACTATAGTTGTTGTTCTTGCAGTAACTATAGTTGCTGTTGTAGTAGTAACTGCAGCTATTGTAGTAGTAACTATAGTATTGTTTTTGTAGTAACTTAAGATGTTGTTGTAGTAGTAACTATAGTTGTTGTAGTACAAACTGCAGCTGTTGTTGCTGTAGTAACTATAGTTGTTGTTCTTATAGCTATAGTTGATGTTCTTGTAGTAACTATAGTTATTTTTGCATTTGTTACTGCAGCTGTTATTCTTGAAGTAACTATAGTTGTTGTTCTTGTAGTAACTAAAGTTGTTGTTGTAGCAGTAACTATAGTTGTTGTTCTCGTTTTAAACTATAGTTGTAGTTCTTGTAGTAAGTATAGTTGTTGTAGTAGCAACTGCAGCTGTTGTTGTTCTTGAAGTAACTATAGTTGTTGTTCTTGTAGTAGGTTTAGTTGTTGTAGTAGCAAAAGCAGCTGTTGTTGTCGTAGTAACTATAGTTGTTGTTCTTGTTGTAACCATAGTTGTTGTTGTAGTAGTAACTATAGTTGTTGTTGTAGTACAAACTGCAGCTGTTGTTGCTGTAGTAACTTTAGGTGTTGTTCTTGTAGTAACTATAATTGTTGTTCTTAATGTAGTAGTACCTATAGTTTGTTGTTCTTGAAGTAACTATAATTGTTGTTCTTGTAGTAAGTATAGTTGTTGTAGTAGCAACTGCAGCTATTGTTGCTTTTGTAACTATAGTTGTTGTTCTTGTAGTAACTATAGTCGTTGTTGTAGTAGTAACTGCAGTTGTTGTTCTAGTAGTAACTATAGTTGTTTTTGTAGTAGTAACTATAGTTGTTTTTCTTGTGGTAACTATAGTTGTTGTTGTAGTAGTTACTGCAGCTGTTGTTCTTGTAGTAACTATAATTGTTGATCTTAAACATACTATAGCTGTTTTTGTAGTAGTTACTATAGTTGATGTTCTTGAAATAACTATAGTTATTGTTCTTGTAGTAACTATAGTTGTTGTAGTAGAAACTGCCGCTGTGTTTGCTGTAGTAACTATAGTTGTTGTTCTTGAGGTAATTATAGTTGATGTTCTTGTAGTAACTATAGTTGTTAATGCTATAGTAACTGCAGATGTTGTTCTTTTAGAAGCTATAGTTGTTGTTCTTGTAGTAACTATAGTTGTTGTTGTAGTAGTATTTATAGTTGTTGTTGTAGTTACTGTATTAAGTATAGTTGTTGTTGTAGTAGTAACTGCAGTTGTTGTTCTAGTAGTAACTATAGTTGTTTTTGTAGTAGTAACTATAGTTGTTTTTCTTGTGGTAACTATAGTTGTTGTTGTAGTAGTAACTGCAGCTGTTGTTCTTGTAGTAACTATAATTGTTGTTCTTAAAGTTACTATAGCTGTTGTTGTAGTAGTTACTATAGTTGTTGTTCTTAAAGTAACTATAGTTATTCTTCTTGTAGTAACTATACTTGTTTTAGTAGAAACTGCCGCTGTTTTTGCTGTAGTAACTATAGTTGTTGTTCTTGAGGTAACTATAGTTGTTGTTCTTGTAGTAACTATAGTTGTTAATGCTATAGTAACTGCAGATGTTGTTCTTTTAGAAGCTATAGTTGTTGTTCTTGTAGTAACTATAGTTGTTGTTGTAGTAGTATTTTTAGTTGTTGTTGTAGTTACTGTATTAACTATAGTTGTTGTGCTTGTAGTAACTAGTTGTTGTTGAAGTAGTAACTGTAGTTGTTGTTGCTGTAGTAACTATAGTTGTTGTTCTTGTAGTAACTATAGTTGTTGTTGTAGTAGTAACTGCAGCTATTGCAGTAGAAACTATCGTATTGTTTTTATAGTAACTAAAGTTGTTGAAGTAGTAGTAACTATAGTTGTTGTTGTAGTACAAACTGCAGCTGTTGTTGCTGTAGTAAGTTGTTGTTGTTCTTATAGCTACAGTTGTAGTTCTTGTAGTAACTATAGTTATTGTTGTAGAAGTAACTATAGTTGTTGTTCTTGTAGTAACTATAGTTGTTATTCTTGTAGTAACTATAATTATTGTTGTATTAGTTACTGCCGCTGGTATTCTTGTAGTAACTATAGTTGTTGTTCTTGTAGTAACTATAGTTGCAGTTCTTGTAGTAACTATAGTTGTTATTGTAGAAGTAACTATAGTTGTTGTTGTAGTAGCAACTATAGTTGTTGTTCTTGTAATAACTATAGTTGTTGTTCTTGTAGTAACTATAGTTGTTGTTGTAGTAGTAACTATAGTTGTTGTTGTAGTAGTAACTAAAGTGGTTGTTGTAGTAGAAAGTGCAGCTGTTGTTGCTGAAGAAACTTTAGCTGTTGTTCTTGTAGTAACTATTGTTGTTGTTCTTGTAGTAACTTTAGTTGTTGTTGTAGTAGTAACTATAATAGCTGTTGTTCTTGTAGTAACTTTAGTTGTTGTTGTAGTAGTAACTATAATAGCTGTTGTTCTTGTAGTAACTATAGTTGTTGTTCTTGTAGTAACTATAGTTGTTGTTGTAGTAGTAACTTTAATAGCTGCTGTTCTTGTAGTAACTGCAGCTGTTGTCCTTGTAGTAACTATAGTTGTTGTTGTAGTAGTAATTATAGTTGTTGTTCTTGTAGTAACTATAGTTGTTGTTCTTGTAGTAACTATAGATGTTGTTATTGTAGTAACTATAGTTGTTGTTGAAGTACCTATAGCTGTTGCTGTAGTAGTAACTATAGTTGTTTTTTAGCAGTAACTATAATTGTTGTTCTTGTTGTAACTCTAGTTGTTGTTGTAGTAGTAACTGCAGCTGTTGTTCTTGTAGAAATTATAGTTGTTGTGTATGAAGTAACTATAGTTGTTGTTGTAGTAGTAACTATAGTTGTTGTTCTTGAAAAAACTATAGTTGTCGTTGTAGTAATAACTATAGTTTTTGTTGTAGTAGAAATTGCGGCTTTTGTTGCTGTTGTTACAATAGTTGTTGTTCTTGTAGTAACTATAAATGTTGTAGTAACTATAGTTGTTGTTCTTGTAGTAACTATAGTTGGTGTAGTAGCAACTGCAGCTGTTGTTGCTGTTGTAACTATAGTTGTTGTTCTTTTAGTTACTATAGTTGTTGTTTTTGAAGTAACTTTAGTTGTTGTTGTAGTAACTGCAGATGTTGTTGCTGAAATAACTATAGTTGTTGTTCTTGTAGTAACTGTAGTTATTGTTGAAGAACTAACTTTAGTTGTTGCTGTAGTAATTTCAGCTGTTGTTGCTGGTGTAACTTAAGCTGTTGTTCTTGTAGTAACTATAGTTGTTGTTGTAGTAGTTACTGCAGTTGTTGTTATTGTAGTAACTATAGTTGTTGTTGAAGTAGTAAATGCAGCGGTTGTTCTTGTAGCAATTAAAGTTGTTGTTCTTGAAGTAACTAAAGTTGTTGTTGTAGTAGTAACTATAGTTGTTGTTCTTGCAGTAACTATAGTTGTTGTTACTGTAGTTACTGCAGCTGTTGTTCTTGTAGTAACTATAGTTGTTGTTCTGTTAGTAACTGTAGTTGTTGTTGTAGTAGTAACTGTTGTTGCTGTTGCTGTAGTAACTATAGTTGTTGTTTTAGTAACTATAGTTGTTGTTGTTGAAGTAGTAAATGCAGCTGTTGTTCTTGTAGTAATTATAGTTGTTGTTCTTGTAGTAACTATAGTTGTTGTTGTAGTAGTACCTATAGTTGTTGTTCTTGTAGTAACTATAGTTGTTGTTCTTGTAGTTACTATAGTTGTTGCTCCGAACATACCACAGAACAGGTCGACCTGCAGGATCAGTAGTTAAAATGCTCCACATATACCACAGAACAGATCGACCTGCAGGATCAGTAGTTAAATGCTCCCAACTTACCATAGAACAGATCTATTTACAGGATCAGTAGTTAAAATTATCAAAAAATACCAGAGAACTTGTCTACCTGTAAGATCAGTAGTTAAAATGCTCCAAACATAAAACAGAACAGGTCTACCTGTAAGATCAGTAGTTTAAAAGCTCCAAACAAACCAGAGAACAGATCGACTTGCAGGATCAGACGTTAAAATGCTCCGATTTTACAACAGAAAGGGTCTACTTGTAAGATCAGTAGTTACAATGCTGCGAACATACCACAGAACAGGTTGACTTGCAGGATCAGATGCTAAAATGCTCCGAACATACCACAGAACAGGTCTACCTGTAAGATCAATAGTCAAAATGCTCTGAACATACCAGAAAACAGATCGACCTGCACGATTAGAGGTTAAAATGCTGCGAACTTACCACAGAACAGGTCTACCTGTAAGATCAGTTGTTAAAATGCCCCAAACATACCACAGAACAGGTCGACCTGCAGAATTAGAGGTAAAAATGCTTCGAACATACCACAGAATAGGTCAACCTGTAAGATCTGTAGTTAAAATGCTCCGAACATACCACAGAACAGGTCGACTTGCAGGATCAGAGATTAAAATGCTCCGAACTTACCACAGAACAACTGGTCAACCTGCAGGATCAGTAGTTAAAATGCTCAGAAATTACCACAGAACAGGTCTCCCTGTAAGATCAGTAGTTAAAATGCTCCGAACATACCACAGAACAGGACGACCTGCAGGATCAGTAGCTAAAATGCTCCGGACATACCACAGAAAATGTCTGCATGTAGTATCCGTAATTTAAATGCTCCGAACTTACCACAGAACAGGTCTACCTTAAACATCAGTAGTTAAAATGCTCTGAAAAAACTACAGAACAGATCGACCTGCACGATCAGAGGTTAAAATGCTTCAAACATACCACATAGCAGGTCGACCTGTAACAGCAGAAGTTAAAATGCTCGGAACATACCAAAAAACAATTCGACCTGCAAGATCAGTAGTTAAAATGCTCCAAACATACCACAGAACAGGTCTACCTGCAGGATTAGTAGTTAAAATGCTACAAACATACCACAGAACAGGTCTACCTGTAAGCTCAGTAGTTAAAATGCTCCGAAAATACCACAAAACAGGTCGTTCAGCAGGATCAGAGGTTAAAATGCTCCAAACTTACCACAGAACAGGTCTACCTGTAAGATAAGTTGTTAAAATGCTCAGAACATATCACAGAACAGGTCTACCTGCAGGATTAGTAGTTAAAATGCTACGAACACACCGCAAACAGGTCTGCCTGTAAGATCAGTCGTTAAAATGATCAGAACATATCACAGAACAAGTCTACCTGCAGGATTAGTAGTTAAAATGCTACGAACATACCACAAAACAAGTCTACCTGTAAGATCAGTAGTTAAAATGCTCAGAACATACCACAGAAAAGGTCTAACTGTAAGATTTGTTGTTAAAATGTTCCGAACAAACCAGAGAACAGATCGACATGCATGATAAGAGGTTTAAATGCTCCGAACTTACCACAGAAATGTCTACATGTAAGATTAGTAGTCAAAATGTTCCGAACATACCACATAACAGGTCGACCTGCAGGATCAGAGGTTAAAATGCTCCAAATATACCACAGAACAGATCGACCTGCAGGATCAGAGGTTAAAATGCTTCGAACATACCACAGAACAGGTTAAACTGTAAACCCAGTAGTTAAAATGCTCCGAACATACAACAAAACAGGTCTACCTGTAAGATCAGTAGTTAAAATGCTCCAAACATACCACAGAACAGGCTACCTGCAGGATCAGTAGTTAAAATGCTCCAAACTTACCACAGAGCAGATCTAATTGCAGGATCAGAAGTAGAAATGGTCTGAACATACCAAAGAACAGGTCGTCCAGTAGGATCATGAGTTAAAATGCTCCCATTGTACCATAGAAAAGGTCAACATGCAGGATCAGAAGTGAAAATGCTCTGAACTTACCACAGAATAGGTCTACCTGCAGGATCAGTAGTAAAAATGCATGGAAAGTACCACAGAACAGGTCTACCTGTAAGATCAGTAGTTAAAATGCCCCAAACATACCACAGAACAGGTCGACCTGCAGCATCAGAGGTTAAAATGCTCCAAAAATACCACAGAACAGGTCGACCTGCAGGATCAGTATTTAAAATGTTCCGAAATTTCAACAGAACAGGTCTCATTGTAAGATCAGTAGTTAAAATGCTAGGAACATACCAAAGAACAGGACAACCAGCAGGATCAGCAGTTAAAATGCTCCGAACATACCATGGAACTGATCTACCTGAACGATCAGAGGTCAAAATGCTCGAAACTTACCACAGAAAAGGTCTACTTGTAAGTTCAGTAGTTAAAATGTTCTGAACATACCACAGAACAGGTCGACCTGTAGGATCAGTAGTTGAAATGCTCCTAACTTACCACAGAACAGGTGTACCTATAAGATTAGTAATTAAAATGCTCTGAATAAACCACAGAACAGATCGACCTGCACGATCAGAGGTTAAAATGCTGCAAACTTACCAAAGAATAGGTCGACCTGCAGGATCAGAGGTTAAAATGCTTCGAATTTACCACATAATAGGTCGACCTGTAAGATAAGTTGTTAAAATGCTCCGAATATATCAAAGAACAATTCGACCTGCAGGATCAGTAGTGAAGATGCATCGAGCTTACCTTAGAACAGGTTTACCTGCAAAATCAGTAGTTAAAATGCTCCAAACATACCAAAAAACAGGTCGATCTGTATGATAAGGGGCTAGAATACTCCGAACTTCCCACAGAGCAGGTCTACTTGCAGGATCAGTAGTTAAAATGCATCGAACATACCACAGAACAAGTCTTCCTGCAGGATTAGTAGTTAAAATGCTCAAAACATACCACAGAACAGGTCTACCTGTAAGATTAGTAGTAAAAATGCTCCAAACATACCAAAGAACAGGTCGTCCAGCAGAATCAGAAGTTAAAATGCTCAGAACATATAACAGAACAGGTCTACCTACAGGATTAGTAGTTAAAATGCTCCGAACATACCGCAGAACAGGTCTACCTGTAAGATCAGTAGTTAAAATGCTACGAACATACCACAGAACAGGTCGTCCTGCAGGATCAGAGGTTAAAATGCTCCGAACGTACCACAGAACAGGTCTACCTGTAAGATCAGTAGTTAAAATGTTCCGAACATATCACAGAAAAGGTCTACCTGCAGGATAAGTAGTTAAAATGCTCAGAACATACCACAGAACAGATCTAGCTGTAAGATCAGTAGTTAAAATGCTCTGAAAATACCACAGAACAGGTCGTCCAACAGGATCCGGGTTTAAAATGCTCCGAACTTACAGAACAGGTCTACCTGTAAGATCAGTAGTTAAAATGCTCAGAACATACCACAGAACAGGTCCACCTGTAAGATCAGTAGTAAAAATGCTCCGAACTTACCACAGAACAGGTCTACCTGTAAGATCAGTTGTTGAAATGCTCCGAACATACCACAGAACAGGTCGTCCAGCAGGATACGGATTAAAATGCTCCGAACTTACAGAACAGGTCTACCTGTAAGATCAATAGTTAAAATGCTCCAAACATACCACAGAACAGGTCTACCTGTAAGATCAGTAGTTAAAATGTTGCGAACATATCACAGAACATGTAGACCTGCAGGATCAGAGGTTAAAATGCTCTGAACTTACAGAACAGGTCTACCTGTTAGATCAGTAGTTAAAATGCTCAAAACATACCACAGAAAAGGTCGTCCAGCAAGATCCAGGTTAAAATGCTCCGAACTTACAGAACAGGTCTACCTGCAGGATCAGAGGTTAAAAGGCTCAGAACATACCACAGAACAGGTCTACCTGTAAGATCAGTAGTTAAAATGCTCAGAACATATCAGAGGACAGGTCTACTTGTAAGATCAGTAGTAAAAATGCTCCGAACATACCACAGAACAGGTCTACCTGTAAGATCAGTAGTTAAAATGCTCAGAACATATCACAAAACAGGTCTACCTGTAAGATCAGTAGTTAAAAAGCTCAGAACATACCACAGAACAGGTCTACCTGTAAGATTAGAGGTTAAAATGCTCAGAACATAATACAGAACAGGTCTACCTGTAAGATCAGAGGTTAAAATGCTCCGAACATACAGAACAGGTCTACCTGTAAGATCAGTAGTTAAAATGCTCCAAACATGCCACAGAAAAGGTCGTCCAGCAGGATCCGGGTTAAAATGCTCGGAACATACCACAGAACAGGTCTACTTGTAAGATCAGTAGTTAAAATGCTAAGAACATATCACAGAACAGGTCAACCTGTAAGATCAGAAGTTTAAATGCTCCAAACATACCACAGAACAGGTCGTCCAGCAGGATCCGGGTTAAAAAGCTCAAAACATATCACAGAACAGGTCTACCTGCAGGATTAGTAGTTGAAATGCTCCGAAAATACCACAGAAAAGATCTACCTGTAAGATCAGAGGTTACAATGTCCAGTACATATCACAGAACAGGTCTACCTGTAAGATCAGAAGTTAAAATGCTCCAAACATACCACAGAACAGGTCTACCTGTAAGATCAGTAGTTGAAATGCTCCGAACATACCACAGAAAAGGTCTACCTGTAAGATCAGTAGTTAAAATGCTCAGAACATACCACAGAACAGGTCTACCTGTAAGATCAGTAGTTGAAATGCTCCGAACATACCACAGAACAGGTCTACCTGTAAGATCAGAAGTTAAAATGCTCCAAACATACCACAGAACAGGTCTACCTGTAAGATCAGTAGTTGAAATGCTCCGAACATACCACAGAAAAGGTCTACCTGTAAGATCAGTAGTTAAAATGCTCAGAACATACCACAGAACAGGTCTACCTGCAAGATCAGTAGTTAAAATGCTCAGAACATACCACAGAACAGGTCTACCTGTCAGATCAGAGGTTAAAATGCTCCAAACATACAGAACAGGTCTACCTGTAAGATCAGTAGTTAAAATGCTCCGAACTTACAGAACAGGTCTACCTGTAAGATCAGTAGTTAAAATGCTCCGAACATACTGAAAAGGTATACCTGTTAGATCAGTAGTTAAAATGCTCAGAACATATCATAGAACAGGTCTACCTGCAGGATTAGTAGTTAAAATGCTCAGAACATACCACAGAAAAGGTCTACCTGTAAGATCAGTAGTTAAAATGCTCCGAACTTACCACAAAACAGGTCTACCTGTAAGATCAGTCGATAAAATGCTCAGAACATATCACAGAACAGGTCTTACTGAAGGATTAGTAGTTAAAATGCTCAGAACATACCACAGAACAGGACTACCTGTAAGATTAGTAGTTAAAATGCTCCAAAATTACCACAGAACAGGTCTACCTGTAAGATTAGTAGTTAAAATGTTCCGAGCATACCAGAGAACAGATCGACATGCATGATCAGAGGTTAAAATGCTCCAAACTTACCAAAGAACAGGTCTACCTGCAGGATCAGAGGTAAAATGCTTCGAATTTACCACAAAACAGGTCGACCTGTAAGATCGGTAGTTAAAATGCTACGAATATACAACAGAACAGGTCGACCTGCAGGATCAGTAGTTAAAATGCTCCGAACATACCACAGAACAGGTTCACCTGCAAGATCAGTAGTTGAAATGCTCCGAACATACCACATAGCAGGTCGACCTGAAGGCAAAGTAGTTAAATGCTCCGAACTTATCACAGATCAGATCTATTTGCAGGATAAGAAGTTAAAATGCTCTGAACATACCACAGAACAGGTCGACCTGCAGGATCAGTAGTTAAAATGCTCCGAACATACCACAAAACAGCTCTACCTGCAGGATAAGAGGTTAAAATGCTACGAACGTAACATAGAACAGGTCTACCTGTAAGATCAGCAGTTAAAATGCTCCGAACATACAACAGAACAGGTCGACCTGCAGGATCAGTAGTTTAAATGCTCCGAAATTACCACAAAACAGGTATACCTGCAGGATCAGTAATAAAAATGCTCTGAACATACCACAGAACAGGTCGACTTGCAGGATCAGATGCTAAAATGCTCCAAACTTACCACAGAACAGGCTTACCTGCAGGTTGAGTAATTAAAATGCTCTAAACATACCACAGAACAGGTCTACATGTAAGATCAGTAGTTAAAATGCTCTGAAGAAATTTAGAGAACAGATCGACCTGCAGGATCTGACGTTAAAATGCTCCGATTTTACCACAGAACAGGTCTACCTGTAAGATCAGTAGTTAAAATGCTCCAAACATACCACAGAACAGGTCTATCTCTAAGATCATTAGTTAAAATGCTCTGAACATACCAGAAAACAGATCGACCTGCATGACCAAAGGTTAAACTGCTCCGAACTTACCACAGAAAAGGTCTACTTGTAAGATCAGTAGTTAAAATGTTCCAAACATACCATAGAACAGGTCGACCTGCATGATCAGTAGTTATAATGCTACGAACTTACCACAGAACAGGTCTATCTGTAAGATCAGTAGAAAACATGCTCCAAACATACCACAGAACATATCGACCTACACGATCAGAGGTTAAAATGCTCCGAACTTACCACAGAACAGGTCTACCTGTAAGATCAGTAGTTAAAATTCTCCAACCTTACCAAAGAACAGGTCGACCTGCAGGATCAGAGGTTAAAATGCTTCGAACTAACCACAAAACAGGTCGACCTATAAGATCAGTAGTTAAAATGCTCCAAACATACCACAAACCAGGTCTACCTGTAAGATCTGTGGATAAAATGCTCCGAACATACCATGAACAGGTCTTCTTTTAAAATCAGTAGTTAAAATCTCCGAACATACCACAGAACAGGTCGACCTGCAGGATCAGTAGTTAAATGCTCCGAACTTACCACAGAACAGATCTATTTGCAGGATCAGAACTTGAATGCTCCGAACATACCAGAGAACCGGTCGACCTGCAGGATCAGAGACTTATATGCTCCAAACTGACCCCAGAACAGGTCTACCAGCAGGATCAGTAGTTAAAATGCTTCGAACATACCAAAGAACAGGTCTACCTGTAAGATCAGTAATTAAAATGCTCCGAACATACCAGAGAACAGATCGGCCTGCATGATCAGAGGTTAAATGCTCTGATTTACCTCAGAACAGGTCTACCTGTAAGATCAGTAGTTAAAATGCTCCGAACATACCACAGAACAGGTCGACATGCAGGATCAGAGTAGTTAAAATGCTCCGAACTTAACACAGAACAGGCAGGATAACAGGTCTACCTGTAAGATCAGCAGTTTAAATGCTCGGAACATACCACAGAACAGGTCGACTTGCAGGATAAGAGACTAAAATGCTTGGAACAAAGCACAGAACAGGTCTACCTGTAAGATCAGTAGTTAAAATGCTCCGAACATACCAAAGAACAGATCGACCTGTATGATCAGAGGTTAAGATGCTCCACAGAAAAGTTCTCCTTGTAAAATCAGTAGTTGAAATGTTCCGAACATACCACAGAACAGGTCGACCTGCAGGATCAGTAGTTAAAATGCTCGGAACTTACCACAGAAAAGGTCTACCTATAAGATCAGTAGATAAGTTGCTCCGAACATACCAGAGAACAGATCGACCTGCATGATCATAGGTTAAAATGCTCAAACAAAACCACAGAACAGGTCGACCTGCAGGATCAGAGTAGTTAAAATGCTCCAAACTTACCACAGAACAGGCGGGAGAACAGGTCTACCTGTAAGATAAGTAGTTTAAATGCTCCGAACATACCACAGAATAGGTCGACTTGCAGGTTCAGAGGCTAAAATGCTCCGAACATACCAAAGAACAGTTCTACATGTAAGATCAGTAGTAAAAATGCTCCGTTCATACCAGAAAACTGATCGACATGCAAGATCAGAGGTAAAAATTCTCCAAACTTACCACAGAACAGGTCTACTTGCAGGATCAGTAGTTAAAATGCTCCGAACATACCACAGAACAGGTCGACTTGCAGGATCAGAGGCTAAAATCTCCAAACTAACCTTAGAACAGGTCTATCTGTAAGATCAGTAGTTAAAATGCTCCGACAATACCACAGAACAGGTCTACCTGTAAGATCAGTAGATAAGTTGCTCCGAATATACCACATAAATTGTCTACTTGCAGGATTAAATGCTAAAATGCTCCGAACTTACCACAGGATAGGTCTACCTGCAGAATAAGGAGTTAAATTGCTCTGAACATATCACAAAACAGACCTTCCTGTAAGATCAGTAGTTAAAATGCTCCGAAAAAACATAAAACAGGTCGACATTCAGAATCAGAGGTTAAAATGCTCAAAACATACCACAGAACATGCCGACTTGCAGGATCAGAGGCTAAAATGATACGAACTTACCACAGAACAGGTCTACCTGCAGGATCAGTAGTTAAAATGCTCCGAACATACCACAGAACAGGTCGACTTGCAGGATCAGAGGCTAAAATGCTCCAAACTTACCACAGAACAGGTCGACATGCAGGATCAGAGGTTAAAATGCTACGAACTTAACACAGAACAGGTGTACCTGAATGCTCCGAACTTACCACAGAACTAGCGGGAGAACAGGTCTGCCTGTAAGATCAGTAGTTAAAATGCTCCGAACATACCAGAGAACAGGTCGACTTGCAGGATCAGAGGCTAAAATGCTCAAAATATACCACAGAACATGCCGACTTGCAGGATCAGAGGCTAAAATGATACGAACTTACCACAAAACAGGTCTACCTGCAGGATCAGTAGTTAAAATGCTCCAAACAAACCACAGAACAGGTCTACCTGTAAGATCAGTAGATAAGTTGCTCCGAACATACCAGAGAACAGATCAACCTGCCTGATCAGAGGTTTAAATGCTCCAAACTTACCACAGAACATGTCTACCTGTAAGATCAGTAGTTAAAATGCTCCGAACGTATCACAGAACAGGTCGACCTGCAGGATCAGAGTAGTTAAAATGCTCGGAACTTACCACAGAACAGGCGGGAGAATAGGTTTACCTGTAAGATCAGTGGTTAAAATGCTCCGAACATACCAGAGAACAGGTCGACTTGCAGGATCAGAGGCTAAAATGCTCGGAACTTACCGCAGAACAGGTCGACATGCAGGATCAGAGGTTTAAATGCTACGAACTTAACACAGAACAGGTCTACCTGAATGCTCCGATCTAAACCACAGAACAGGCGGGAGAACAGGTCTACCTGTAAGATCGGTATTAAAATGCTCCGAACATACCAGAGAACATTTCGACTTGCAGGATCAGAGGCTAAAATGCTCCGAACTTACCACAGAACAGGTCGACATGCAGGATCAGAGGTTAAAATGCTACGAACTTAACACAGAACAGGTCTACCTGAATGCTCCGAACTTACCACAGAACAAGCGGGAGAACCCGTCTACCTGTCGGATCAGTAGTTAAAATGCTCCGAACATACCAGAAAACAGGTCGACTTGCAGGATCAGAGGCTCAAATGCTCCGAACATACCACAGAACAGGTCGACCTGAAGGATTAGTAGTTAAAATGCTTAGAACATACCACAGAACAGGTCGACTTGCAGGACCAGAGTCTAAAATGCTCCGAGCTTACCACAGAACAGGTCTACCTGTAAGATCAGTAGTTAAAATGTTCTGAACATACCAGAGATCAGATCGACCTGCATGATCAGAGTAGTTAAAATGCTCCAAACTTACTACAGAACAGACGGAAGAACAGGTCTACCAGTAAGATCAGTAGTTAAAATGCTCCGATTATACCAGAGAACAAGTCGACTTGCAGGATCAGAGGCTAAAATGCTCCAAACTTACCACAGAACAGATCGACCTGCACGATCAAAGGTTAAAATGCTCAGAACATACCACAGAACAGTTCGACTTGCAGGATCAGAGGCTAAAATGCTCTGAACTTACCACAGAACATTCCTAATTGTAAGATCAGTAGTTAAAATGCTCCGAACATACCACAGAACAGGTCGACCTGCAGGATCAGAGTAGTTAAAATGCTCCAAACTTACCACAGAACAGACGGAAGAACAGGTCTACCTGTAAGATAAGTAGTTTAAATGCTCTGAACATACCACAGAATAGGTCGACTTGCAGGTTCAGAGGCTAAAATGCTCCGAACATACCAAAGAACAGTTCTACATGTAAGATCAGTAGTAAAAATGCTCCGTACATACCAGAGAACTGATCGACCTGCAAGATCGAGGTTAAAATTCTCCAAACTTACCACAGAACAGGTCTACCTGCAGGATCAGTAGTTAAAATGCTCCGACATACCACAGAACAGGTCGACTTGCAGGATCAGAGGCTAAAATCGCCAAACTAACCAAAGAACAGGTCTATCTGTAAGATCAGTAGTTAAAATGCTCCGAACATACCACAGAACAGGTCTACCTGTAAGGTCAGTAGAAAAGTTGCTCTGAATATACCACAGAAAATGTCTACTTGCAGGATCAGAGGCTAAAATGCTCCGAACATACCACAGAACAGGTCGACTTGCAGGGTCAGAGGCTAAAATCTCCAAACTAACCAAAGAACAGGTCTATCTGTAAGATCAGTAGTTAAAATGCTCCGAACATACCACAGAACAGGTCTACCTGTAAGATCAGTAGATAAGTTGCTCCGAATATACCACAGAAAATGTCTACTTGCAGGATCAGAGGCTAAAATGCTCCGAACTTACCACAGGATAGGTCTTCCTGCAGAATAAGGAGTTAAAATGCTCCGAACATATCACAAAACAGGTCTTCCTGTAAGATCAGTAGTTAAAATGCTCCGAAAAAACATAAAACAGGTCGACATGCAGAATCAGAGGTTAAAATGCTCAAAACATACCACAGAACATGCCGACTTGCAGGATCAGAGGCTAAAATGATACGAACTTACCACAAAACAGGTCTACCTGCAGGATCAGTAGTTAAAATGCTCGGAACATACTGCAGAACAGGTCGACTTGCAGGATCAGAGGCTATAATGCTCCAAACTTACCACAGAACAGGTCTACCTGCAGGATCAGTAGTTAAAATGCTCCAAACATACCACAGAACAGGTCTACCTGCAGGATCAGAGTAGTTAAAATGCTCCGAACTTACCACAGAACAGGCGGGAGAACAGGTCTACCTGTAAGATCAGTATTAAAATGCTCCGAACATACCAGAGAACAGGTCGACTTGCAGGATCAGAGGCTAAAATGCTCAGAACTTACCACAGAACAGGTCGACATGCAGGATCAGAGGTTAAAATGCTACTGATCTTAATCAGTAATTAAAATGCTCCGAACATACCAGAGAACACATCAACCTGCATGATCAGAGGTTAATCAGTAATTAAACTGCTCCGAACATACCAGAGAACACATCAACCTGCATGATCAGAGGTTAAAATGCTCCAAACTTACCACAGAACATGTCTACCTGTAAGATCAGTAGTTAAAATGCTCCGAACATACCACAGAGCAGGTCGACCTGCAGGATCAGAGTAGTTAAAATGCTCCGAACTTACCACAGAACAGGCGGGAGAACAGGTCTACCTGTAAGATCAGTATTAAAATGCTCCGAACATACCAGAGAATAGATCGACTTGCAGGATCAGAGGCTGAAATGCTCAGAACTTACCACAGAACAGGTCGACATGCAGGATCAGAGGTTAAAATGCTACGAACTTAACACAGAACAGGTCTACCTGAATGCTCCGAACTTACCACAGAACTAGCGGTAGAACAGGTCTACCTGTAAGATCAGTAGTTAAAATGCTCCGAACATACCAGAGAACAGGTCGACTTGCAGGATCAGAGGCTAAAATGCTCCGAACATACCACAGAACAGGTCGACCTGAAGGATTAGTAGTTAAAATGCTCAGAACATACCACAGAACAGGTCGACTTGCAGGCTCAGAGGCTAAAATGCTCTGAACTTACCATAGAACATTCCTAATTGTTAGATCAGTAGTTAAAATGCTCCAAACATACCACAGAACATGTCGACCTGCAGGATCAGAGTAGTTAAAATGCTCCAAACTTACCACAGAACAGACGGAAGAACAGGTCTACCAGTAAGATCAGTAGTTAAAATGCTCCGATTAAACCAGAGAACAAGTCGAATTGCAGGATCAGAGGCTAAAATGCTCCGAACTTACCACAGAACAGATCGACCTGCACGATCAGAGGTTAAAATGCTACTGATCTTACAGGTAGACCTGTTCTGTGGTATATTCGGAGCATTTTTACTACTGATCCTGTAGGGAGACCTGTTCTGTGGTAAGTTTGACGCATTTTAGCCTCTGATCCTGAAAGTCGACCTGTTTGTTGGTATGTTCGGAGCATTTTAACTACTGATCTGACAGGTAGACCTGTTCTGTGGTAAGTTCCGAGCATTTTAACTACTGATCCTGCAGGTCAACCTGTTCTGTGGTATGTTTGGAACATTTTAACTACTGATTTTACAAGTAGACCTTTTCTGTGGAGCATTTTAACCTCTGATCATGCAGGTCCATCTGTTCTCTGGTATATGCTGAGCATTTTAACCACTGATCTTACAGGTAGACCTGATCTGTGGTAACCTCGGATCCTGCAGGTCGACCTGCAGTATCAGTAGTTGAAATGCCCTGAACTTTCCACAGAACAGGCCCACCGGTAAGATCAGTAGTTAAAATGCTCAAAACATATCACAGAACAGGTCGACCTGCATGATCAGAGGCTAAAATGCTCCGAACTAACCACAGAACATGTCTACCTGCAGGATCAGTAGTTAAAATGCTCCGAACATACCACAGAACAGGTATACCTGTAAGATCAGTAGTTGAAATGCTCCGAACATATCACAGAACAGGTCGACCTGCGGGATCAGAGGTTAAAATGCTCCAAACATACCACAGAACAGGTCGACCTGCAGAATCAATATTTGAAATGCTCCGAACTTGCAACAGAACAGGTCTACATGTAAGATCAGTAGTTAAAATTCTCTTAACATAGCACAGAACAGGTAGACCCGCAGGATCAGTGGTTAAAATGTTCCGAACATACCACAGAATGGGACGACCTGCAGGATCAGAGGTTAAAATGCCCTGAACAAACCACATAACAAATCGACCTGCAGGATCTGTGACTATAATAATGCCTCAAAAAAAGACACAGATCAGGTCGACCTGTAAGATGTGTAGTTAAAATGATCTGATTTTACCACAGAGGTAGTCCTACAGGATCAGTAGTTAAAACGCTCCGAACTTACAACAGAACAGGTCTACCTGTAAGATAAGAAGTTACAATGCTCCAAACATACCACAGAACAGGTCGACCTGCAGGATTAGAATTTAAAATGCTCCGAACTAACCAAAGAACAGATCTATTTGCAGGATCAGTAGTTAAAATGCACCAAACATACCACAGAACAGGTCTACCTGTAAGATAAGAAGTTAAAATGCTCGGAACATACCACAGAACAAGTCGACCTGCAGGATTAGAATTTAAAATGCTCCGAACTAACCAAAGAACAGATCTATTTGCAGGATCAGTAGTTAAAATGCACCAAACATACCACAGAACAGGTCTACCTGTAAGATCAGTAGTTAAAATGCTCTGAACATACTAAAGAACAGGTCGACCTGCAGGATCACAGGTCAAAATGCTCCGATTATACCACAGAACAGTGTTTTCCATGATGATACATTGCATTAGCTAGATGGCCCCCATGCGAGCTGAACGTTTCTTGTACTTCAACAACAGCAGAATCTAGGGCGAAGATTTGGTACCAGTAAAATGCATTTTAGCCCCACGGTGGCTTAGGCTGCTGTCCGTTCTAAGGCGGTGGTTCTGTTGTTGTTGACTTTTTGTTAATTGTTACTCCCATTGTGGGAGTCTGTAATTGTTCTATGTTTTGTTGTACGTTACTTTATATCCATTCTAGTATTGCAATCATCTTGATGGGGAAGAGAGAGCTGATTGCTTTGCTTAATTTGTCTTCCTGGTGTCTCGTGATGGTTGAGCGGCTCTTCCTCGCGATGCCACGGGGTTGTCTGCAGTTTGTGATTGTGGTATTTCCTGATCATACTCACTTACTATTTTTACCTGTAAGATCAGTAGTTGTAATGCTCCCAACATACCACAGAACAGGTCTACCTGTAAGATCAGTAGTTGAATGCTCCGAACATACCACAGAACAGGTCGACTTGCAGGATCAGAGGCTAAAATCCTCAGAACTTACCACAGAACAGGTCTACCTAAAAGATCAGTAGTTACAATGCTTTGAACTTACAACAGAACAGGTCTATCTGTAAGATCAGTAGTTAATATGCTCCAAACATACCAGAGAACAGATCGACCTGCATGAACAGAGGTTTAAATGCTCCGAACTAAGCAAAGAAAATTCTGCCTTTAAGATCAGTTGTTAAAATGTTCCGAACATACCAAATAACTGGTCGACCTGCAGGATCAGTAGTTAAAATGCTCTGAACTTACCACAGAACAGGTCTACCTGAACGATCAGAGGTTAAAATGCTCTGAACTTACCACAGAACAGGTCTACCTGAACGATCAGAGGTTAAAATGCTCTGAACTTACAACAGAACAGGTCTACCTAAAAGATCAGTAGTTAAAATGCTCGGAACTTACCAAAGAACAGGTCGACTTGCAGGATCAGAGGCTAAAATGCTCCGACTTACCACAGGATAGGTCTACCTGCAGGATAAGTAGTTAAAATGCTCCAAACATATCACAAAAAAACACAGGTCGACCTGTAAGATCAGTAGTTAAAATGCTCCGAACATACCACAGAACAGGTCGACTTGCAGGATCAGAGGCTAAAATGCTCCGAACTTACCACAGGATAGGTCTACCTGCAGGATAAGTAGTTAAAATGCTCCGAACATATCACAAAACAAAACAGGTCGACCCGTATGATCAGTAGTTAAAATGCTCCGAACATACCACAGAGCAGGTCGACTTGCAGGATCAGAGGCTAAAATGCTCCGACTTACCACAGGATAGGTCTACCTGCAGGATAAGTAGTTAAAATGCTCCAAACATATCACAAAAAAACACAGGTCGACCTGTAAGATCAGTAGTTAAAATGCTCCGAACATACCACAGAACAGGTCGACTTGCAGGATCAGAGGCTAAAATGCTCCGAACTTACCACAGGATAGGTCTACCTGCAGGATAAGTAGTTAAAATGCTCCGAACATATCACAAAACAAAACAGGTCGACCCGTATGATCAGTAGTTAAAATGCTCCGAACATACCACAGAACAGGTCGACTTGCGGGATCAGAGGCTAAAATGCTCTGAACTTACCACAGGTTAGGTCTACCTGCAGGATAAGTAGTTAAAATGCTCGGAACATACCACAGAATAGGTCGACCTGCAGGATCTGTAATTAAAACGCTCCGAACCTACCACAGAAAAGGTCTACATGTAAGAACAATAATTAAAATGCTCATAACATACCAAAGAACAGGTCGACCTGCAGGATCAGTAGTTAAATGCTCCGAACTTACCACAGAACAGGTCTATTTGCAGGATCAGTAGTTAAAATGCTCCAAACATACCACAGAACAGGTCGACCTGCAGGATCAGTAAGTAGAATGCTCAGATTTTACCACAGAACAGGTCGACTTGCAGGATCAGAGGTTCAAATGCTCCAAACATACCACAGCACAAGTCGACCTGCAGGATCAGGGGTTAAAATGCTCCGAACTTACCACAGAACAGGTCTACCTGTAAGATCAGTAAGTAAAATGCTCCAAACATACCACAGAATAGGTAGACCTCTAGGATCAGGATTAAAATGCTCCGAACATACCATAGAACAGGTTTATTTGTAAGATCAGTAGTTAAAATGCTCCCAACATACCACAGAACAGGTCGACATGCAGAATCAGAGGTTAAAATGCCCTAAACATACCACAGAACAGGTCTACCTGTAAGATCAGTAGTTGAAATGCTCCGAATATACCACAAAACAGGTCGACCTGCAGGATGAGAGGTTAAAATGCTCCTAACTTACCACGGAACAGGTCTACCTGTAAGATCAGCAGTAAAAATGCTCAGAGCATACCACAGAGCAGGTCGACCTGCAGGATCAGTAGTTCAAATGCTTAGAACATACCAAATAACAGGTTGAACTGACGGATCAGAAGTTAAAATGCTCAGAACATACCACTGTAAGATCAGTAGTTAAAATGCTCGGAACATACCACAGAACAGGTCGACCTGCAGGATCAGTAGTTAAAATGCTCGGAACAAGTTACATGACAGGCGGGGCTGCGTGATCATCTGTTAAAATGTTCAGAACAAGCTATATAACAGGCGGGGCTGCTTTACCAACTGTTAAATGCACGGGACAAGTAACATAACAGGCAGGGCGCATGATCATCTGTTAAAATGTTCGGAACAAGTTACTTAACACTCCAGGCTGCGTGATCATCTGTTCAAATGTTCAGAACAGGTAACATAACAGGCGGGGCTGCATGATCATCTGTTAAAATGCACGGAACTAGTTACATAACAGGCCAGGCTGCATGATCATCTGTTTAAATGTTTGGAACAAGTTACATAACAGGCAGGACAGGCCAGGCTGCGTGATCATCTCTTAAGATGCACGGAATGAGTAACTTAACTGGCGGGGCTGCGTGATCATCTGTTAAAATGCACGGAACAAGTTACATAACAGGCGGGGCTGCGTGATCATCTATTTAAATGTTCAGAACAAGTTACTAAACGGGCCAGGCTGCGTGATCATCTGTTAAAATGCACGGAACAAGTAACATGACAGGCGGGGCTGCATGATCATCTGTTAAAATGGACGGAACAAGTTACATAACAGGCGGAGCTGCGTGATCATCTGTTGAATATTCAGAACAAGATACTTAACAGGCCAGGCTGCGTGATCATCTGTTAAAATGTTCGGAACAAGTTACATAATAGGCCGGGCTGCGTGATCATCTGTTAAAATATTCGGTAAAAGTTACATCACAGGCCAGGCTGCGTGATCATCTGTTAAAATGTTCGGAACAAGTTACATAACAGGCCGAGCTGCGTGATAACCTTTAAAATGCACTAACAAGTTACATAACAGGCGGGGCTTCGTGATCAGCTGTTAAAATGCCCGGAACAAGTTACATAACAGGCGGGGCTGAGTGATCCGCTGTTAAAATGTTCAGGACAAGTTACATAACAGGCCGGGCTGCGTGATCATCTGTTAAAATGCACGGAACAAGTTACATAACAGGCGGGGCTGCGTGATCATCTGTTATAATGGTCGGAACAAGTTATATAACAGCAGGGGCTGCGCGATCATCTGTTAAAGTGCACAGAACAAGTTACATAACAGGCGGGGCTGAGTGGATACTGTTAAAATACAAGGAACAAGTTACATAACAGGCAGGTCTGCGTGATCATCTGTAAAAACGTTCGGAACAAGCTATATAACAGGCGGGGCTGCGTGATTATCTGTTAAAATGCACGTTACAAGTTACATAATAGGCGGGCTGCATGATCATCTGTTATAATGTTAGGAACAAGGTTTATAACAGGCCAGGCTGCGTGATCATCTATTAAACTGTTCGGAACAAGTTACTTTACGAGCCAGGCTGCGTATTCATCTGTTAAAACGCACAGAACAAGTTACATAATGGGCCGGGCTGCATAATCATCTGTTAAAATGGACGGAACAAGTTACATAACAGGCGGGGCTGTGTGATCATCTGTAAAAATGTTCAGAACAAGATACTTAACAGGCCAGGCTGCGTGATCATCTGTTAATTGCTCGGAAAAAATTTTTTAACAGGCCAGGCTGCGTGATCATCTGTTTAAATGTTCGAAACAAGTTACATAAAAGGTGGGACTGAGTGATCATCTATTAAAATGTTCGGAACAAGTTACTTAACGGGCCAGGCTGCGTGATCATCTGTTAAAATGCACGGAACAAGTTACATAACAGGCGGGGCTGCATGATCATCTGTTAAAATGGACAGAACAAGTTACAATAACAGGCAAGCTGCGTGATCATCTGTTAAAATGTTCAGAAGAAGATACTATACAGGCCAGGCAGCGTGATCATCTGTTAAAATGGTTGGGACAAGTTATATAACAGGCGGGCACCGTGATCATCTGTTAAAATGTTAGAAACAAGTTATTTTACAGGCCAGGCTGCGTGATCATCTATTAAAATGTTCAGGACAAGTTACTTAACAGGCCGGGCTGCATGATCATCTGTTAAAATGCACGGAACAAGTTACATAACAGGCGGGGCTGCGTGATCATCTATAACCATGAATTATTTAAAAAGGGATTGAACAATTGAATCCTCTTTTTACATCAAAAAGGCCTAATTTGAGGGGGTAAAAAACATAAAAAACAGCTACATTTTTTTCAACTTTTTTATTTTTCAAAAAAGTAACCCCTGAAAAACCATATATTAAAAACACAATCCTGGTGGGAGACTGTTTTCAAACAGACGTCCAGGGTGGTACGCGTACCACATTGAAACAAAAGCAGCATATAAAAGTACAACATATTCAATAAATAATCTTACTGTTCTGAGAGAGTGCTCTAATATTATTTTAGAATTCAAAATCTAAATTGTCTTATCTAGGAGGCCAAAGTGGTACGCGTACCACTTTGGAGAGTCAGAGCAGTTAAAAATCAGAGTCAAAATGAGCCAACATGACTGGATGACCTTATTCTAACCGGGTTGTATATCTAGCACTCTCCCAAAAAAGGAAGATGTTAACTTAGAATATGTAATCTATTTAAAAATTTGTTTCATCTAGGAGGGCAAAGTGGTACGCGTACCACTTTAGAACCAGTGTAGTTAAAAGTCCGAATAAGCCAACTTAAAAAAAAAGGAAAATATAAACTTTCCATTTAAAATCTTTTCTTGTCTCATTGAGGAGGGCAAAGTGGTACGCATACCACTTTAGAGCTGGTGTAGTTAAAAGTCCAAAATAGACCAACTTAAAAAAATGAAAACAAACTTTTCATTCAAAATCTTTTTTTGTCTCATCAAGGAGGGCAAAGTGGTACGCGTACCACTTTAAAATTGGTGTAGTTGAAAGTCCAAAATAGGCCCACTAAAAAAAAAGGGAAAATATAAAATTTGCATTCAAAATCTTTTCTTGTCTCATTGAGGAGGCCAAAGTGGTACGCGTACCACTTTAGAACCAGCATAGTTAAAAGTCCAAAATATGACAACTTTTAAAAAATGAAAATATAAATTTTGCATTCAAAATCTTTTCTTGTCTCATTGAGGAGGCCAAAGTGGTACGCGTACCACTTTAGAATTGGTGTAGTTAAAAGTCTAAAATAGGCCAACTTAAAAAAAAAGGGAAAATATAAAATTTGCATTCAAAATCTTTTCTTGTCTCATTGAGGAGGCCAAAGTGGTACGCGTACCACTTTAGAACCAGCATAGTTAAAAGTCCAAAATATGACAACTTTTAAAAAAGGAAAATATAAATTTTGCATTCAAAATCTTTTCTTGTCTCATTGAGGAGGCCAAAGTGGTACGCGTACCACTTTAGAACCAGCATAGTTAGAAGTTCAAAATAGGACAACTTTTAAAAAAGGAAAATATAAATTTTGCTTTCAAAATCTTTTCTTGTCTCATTGAGGGGGGCAAAGTGGTACGCGTACCACTTTAGAATTGGTGTAGTTAAAAGTCCAAAATAGGCCAACTTAAAAAAAAAGGAAAAATATAAAATTTGCATTCAAAATCTTTTCTTGTCTCATTGAGGAGACCAAAGTGGTACGCGTACCACTTTAGAACCAGCATAGTTAAAAGTCCAAAATATGACAACTTTTAAAAAAGGAAAATATAAATTTTGCATTCAAAATCTTTTCTTGTCTCATTGAGGAGGCCAAAGTGGTACGCGTACCACTTTAGAACCAGCATAGTTAAAAGTCCAAAATAGGACAACTTTTAAAAAAGGAAAATATAGATTTTGCTTTCAAAATCTTTTCTTGTCTCATTGAGGGGGGCAAAGTGGTACGCGTACCACTTTAGAACCAGTGTAGTTAAAAGTCCAAAATAAGCCAACTTATAAAAAAAGGAAAATATAAATTTTGCATTCAAGATCTTTTCTTGTCTCATCAAGGAGGGCAAAGTGGTATGCATACCACTTTACAGCTGGTGCAGATAAAAATAGAAAAGTCAAAATTAGTCATTATGCCTGATTAATCAAAGTGGTGGTATATATACCACTCTCCCAAAAAAAAGAAATAAAAATTGTTTTAGTATTCAAAATCTTCTTTTTCTTATCAAGGAGGTCAAAGTGGTACGCGTACCACTTTGGAGTCAGTGCAGTAAAAAATTGTAGTCAAAATCAGCCAACTTGACTGGTTGTATATCTAGCACTCTCCCAAAAAAGAAAGATGAGAAATTAGAATATGAAATCTTTGGTTTCATCTAGGAGGGCAAAGTGGTACGCGTACCACTTTAGAACAAGTGTAGTTAAAAGTAAAATTAAGCCAACTTAAAAAAAAGGAAAATATAAATTTTGCATTCAAAATCTTTTCTTGTCTCATTGAGGAGGGCAAAGTGGTACGCGTACCACGTTAGAACCAGTGCAGTTAAAAGACCAAATAAGCCAACTTAAAAAAAGGAAAATATAGAGTTTTCATTCAAAATCTTTTCTTGTCTCATTGAGGAGGGCAAAGTGGAACGTGTACCACGTTAGAGCTGGTGTGGTTAAAAAATGAAAATTCAAAATAAGACAACATGCCTTGATTAATCAAAGTGGTGGTATATATACTACTCTCCCAAAATAGAAAAAAAATGTTTTAGAATTCAAAATCTACTCTGTCTTATCAAGGAGGTCAATGTGGTACGCGTACCACTTTGGTGTCAGTGCAGCAAAAAATCAGAGTCAAAATAAGGCAACATGACTGCGAGACCTCATTCTAACATGATTGTATATCTGGCACTCTCCCAAAAAAGGAAGATATTAACTTAGAATATGAAATCTCTGGTTTCATCCACGAGGGCAAAGTGGTACACGTACCACTTTAGAAACAGTTTAGTTAAAAGTCCTAATAAGTCAACTTAGAAAAAAGGAATAATAAACTTTTTATTCAAAATCTTTTTTTGTCTCATCAACAAGGGCAAAGTGGTACGCATACCACTTTAGAGCCAGTGTAGTTAAAAGTCCAAATAAGTCAACTTAAAAAAAAGGAAATATAAACTTTTCATTCAAAATCTTTTTTTTGTCTCATCAACGAGGGCAAAGTGGTATGTCAGTGTAGTTAAAAGTCCAAAATAGGAAAACTTAAAAAGGAAAATATAAATTTTGTATTCAAAATCTTTTCTTGTCTCATTGAGGAGGGCAAAAAGGTACGCATACCACTTTTGAACCAGTGCAGTTAACAGTCTAAATAAGCCAACTTATAAACAGGAAAATATAAACTTTTCTTTCAAAATCTTTTTTTGTCTCATCAAGGAGGGTAAAGTGGTATGTGGTATTATTCAGTATTTCCCATCGAAACGCTTGCTCTGTGTGCTCCAAAGAAACGTCTCTATGAGACGTCCCTCCCGAGCACTCCAAACACATTTCCGCTAGAAAACACCAAAACAGAACCAAAACGCCCTACCTTTCCACTATATCGTATGTTCTGTGTGCTTAAAAGAATGGTCTCCATGAGACATCCCTTTTAAGCATACAAAAACATATTCTCGCAACTTCACGAATTGTTAAAAAGGAAGATATAACATAGAGCACAAACCACAGCTGAGCATAAGGATATCTCTTAACCCTTAAAGTGCCAAGAAAAAATGCATTTGAAAATGTCGTCTGCTGAAGTCGTCTGCTGCAAATAATTGCCTATCATTACTGACGAATTAAGTATAGAAGTAAACAGTGTGGACCCAGAACAGACTGCTCCTATAGGAGCAGTCTGATCTGGGTCCACACTGTTTGCCAAAGAGGCTTCTTACACATTTTAGCAGACGAGAAAAGCAGACGACTTTTGTTGCAAATGGCGCATTATTTAAGGGTAAACATTCTAATAATTATCAGGGTATTCCTTTTTTCTAGAACCTTAACCGAAACGAAATGAAAAGGTATCACTGTTGATCTAATTAGAAAGATGGGACATTATGAAGTAAGCAGAATTACTCTCAAGCTGATGTATCAATATAAAATTAGATTTTATTAGGGAGGGGGGTTGTTTGTTAAAACCCAAGTCAACAGCTATGGTCATGTCAAGACCGTCAGTTCACCTATTACAGGCGGACAACGAACACCAGACATCTTATGATCACAACCTTAAGCCTATTGCTCAGGTGAGCTAAAAATTCACTACTGAATAGAATATAAACAAAATATGCAGCTGTAACTAGCTATCCTTTCATACTTTTAGTCTCACAATCCATGATGAGAGACTCAAAACTAGCTCCAAACGTTTGTTCAATATTTTGGAAAATGGTGCAAAAATAAATAATTATACACATACAATTCGAGGTCTCAATGAACATTTGATCCTAGGAAAAAACTAGAAGACCTGAAGGTCCTGAGGCGCTCACCTGATTTCTTTATTTAATAATGTTAAAATAGGTCAAGGTCAACTACAGCTTATAATGAGACAAACCATATATTGGGGCTGCAGCCACTTTGGTCAAGTGACCTAAACAATCTAATGAATAATCTATCAAACAGCCCAGTGATTTCTGTTGAAAAGATGTTTAGATAGGTATGTGGCAGTCCAAATGAGTGGCCTTTGATAAAAGATCACAGGTCAGCTTGACATTTGGTATTTATATAAAACCATGGTCTCATTAGGTTAAACATTTGACTTAAACAGTTATAGAAAAATGAACAATTAAAGATTTCCCCCATAAAATGCATTAGAAATCAAATTTGATCTTGCCATAAAGTAGGTCAAGGTCAACCTAGATTCATCATTTGTGCAAACCTTGTAGGGTCTACATACCAAGTCCCAAGGCCATTGGCCTTTTTGGTTCCAGAGTAGAAGATATTTAAAGAGTTTTTACCATATATGTGATGGTTGCCATCTTAGTCATGTGACCAGAACAATTTGCATAAATTTTGGCTTACCAATCATAAGGAGCCATCATATGAAATTTGAGTTCAATTGGCCTAGTGGTTTCTGAGAAAATTATGTTTTAATATGTTGATTGGGCTCCAATATGAGCAACCTTGGCTGAAAAGTCAAAGGTCAACCTTGACCTTTGAAACTTATTTATAGCCAATGTATCATCAGATTGAACATATCAAGCGAGAATAATGACTTTGGCTGCCACAGTATTAAAATTATCCACTTTTCAAAAAAAATCCCATTTAAATGCATTAGGAAGCAAATTTGACCTTGACTTTAAGTAGGTCAGGGTCATCTTAGGATCATCATTTGAACAATCTTGGTAGGCCCTACATCCCCAAATCTACATACCAAGTCCCAAGGTCACCAGCCTTCAGGTTCTGGAGAAGAAGATTTTAAAAGGGTTTTTAGCATATACAGGTGTGGCGGCCATCTTGGTCATCATGTGACCAAAATATTTTGTATACATGTTAGCTTACTTATCATAAAGTCTTCACATGAAATTTGAGTTCAATTGGGCCAAAGGCTTGTGAGAAAACTATGTTTTAATATATTGATGGGACTCCAATTTGAGCAACCTAAGCTGAAAGGTCAAAGGATTAGGTTAAACATATCAAGTGAGAATAATGACTTTGGCTGCCACCGTATTAAAATTATCCACTTTCAAAAAAAAAAGCAAAATTTGACCTTGACGTCAAGTGGGTCAACGTCAACCTCGGATCACCATTTGAACACTTTTGGAAGGCCTCACAACCCTGATGCTACATACTAAGTCCCAAGATCCCCTGCCTTCTGGTTCTGGAGAAGAAGACTTTTAAAGGGTTTTTACCATGGGGGTGGCGGCCATTTTGGTCATGTGACCAGGACCATTTGAACAAACTTTCGCTCCCGTATCCTAAGGAGTCTCCATATGAAATTTGAGTTAAGGGTGAGGTTGGCGCCGTTAAACCGGTTTAAGCCCTCCAGTAAAATATTTTACTGACCGTTCCAAGGCGGTACTTCTTTTGTGGATCTTTTATGTTTTTGTTCTGTCTTGTGTTTGCTATGTTTTGTGCGCGTCTGTTTATATGTGCTTCGTGGTCACCTGCTGGGAAAGGGCTGACCTCTTGGCTCTCGTTGGTGGTGTCTTCAGTGAGTTTGTCACTTTCCCATTGGTATCCTGGGTCAGGTGTGGTACTTGATTGTATCGATTCCTGATCTTTGCAACCTTACTTACTTTAATTGACCCAATGGTTTCAGAGGAGAAGATGTTTGAAAATGTTGACTGGTGGACAGACGGATGGAAGACGGATAGACTCTAGAGTGACTGGTATACTATTACCTCACCCATGACCCTTCGGCTCAGGTGAACTAATAAGCAGGTCCTGCGAAATCATGTTGAATTCAGTCCAGTGGTTAAGGAGAAGTGGTCAAACCCATTTCTTATCTAGAGCTCTAGCAGCTCTAAGGTTTGGCAGAGAGCAACAATTTGTGCAATTTTGGTAGAGGGCATTAGGAGGAACCTTGTGAAGTAAAATTTGGATCAGTGTTTCAGGAGATGTCGTTTAAAGAAAAGTTTACAGACAGATAGTGGACAGAAGACAGAGACCGACCACAATAGCATCACCTTAAGCCTTTGGCTCGGATGTGCTAAAAAGAAGCTAAAGTATTGCAATATAAATAAGAAAATCAAAACAATTGAGTTTAGGTGCAATTTTTTACATTTTTTTTTCTTTTGAATATTCATTAATGATTATGCATGCAGAAGGATAACAGTATTTTTGAAAATGCATACTTTCTGGTTCTTTAGCTAAATGAGGAAACTAAATTGGCATATTTTTACTAGTATTTAGGAGTTAAAAATTAAATACATTTAATGTGCTGGTTTGACCTTGAAAATAAAAGCTTCAGTACATTGTAACCTTAACAAACACAATACTTAGTTCAGAACTAATCTGTCCATTCCAAAGAAATGGTGAAAACAAACATTTTAGTCAACAATTGAAAACATGTGATGTTCATTGTCAAAATGTGACCTTAAAAATAAAGTACGGTAATTGTTACCAAAGTGTAAATGTGCAGAATTATAAATTAATTCTCTTGCTGTTCTGTCAAATTATGTCAAAAGTCACTTATTAGATGAGGAGTTATACTCTTTACAGGATAGTGACCTTTAAAATTCAGTGTACCCGTCACCAAAATATTATTAACTCCCAAGAGTAATGTGTCCAAAAGCCACTATACATAAATTTGGTCAACACACATTTATGGTTCAAGAGATAGTGTGCTGACAAGCTTTTATGATCAAAAATTAAGATAAATTTGAGCAGTGACACAGCAAAATGTACAGCTTGGCATTTCCACCCAGTGAAAGCTTAAATCAGACTGCACATAAATCTGATCAGAGTCCTCGATATCCCTTTGAAGAATCACTAGGACCTTGAATATCCATAGAATCATTGCAGAGACTCCCATCAGACTGTGCAGGTGCACAGGTTGATGTAAGTCTTTGATGGGGACACATATATACCAAGTTATATCTTTTGCTGCCAGATTCATATGTGTTGATATAGTCCTCATCTCCCCACTTTGGTTTGGGCATAATTATGTCTGTAAAGTTTTCTTCTTCAATAGCACAATATATGATCTGTCAAAAAGTTCATATTCACTTCAGCCCTTGCTGTTGCCATGTGTTCCATTAAAATGTTCAGCCAAAGCCAATGAATCAATTTCATTAGATTAATTAAACCATACAGATTTTGCAAAAACATTATAAAAATGTAGAAAATTAATAGTAAAATATAACATTCCAAGACACTTGCCAAAAAAACTGTGTAAAGAATTTGAAACCAGATGTGTTTTTTTTCATCATATATATAAATTATTATAAAGCTTCTTCTTGTGTATAGTATCACAGACTTCCTTCTTCGACTTTGATGATCTGAAAATACACAAATTGAAAATACAAATTAATCTTATCTAGTCAATACTTACTAGTAATATGCAGCTAAAATGATGCAAGTGTGAATGAGATTTTTTTTATTATCAATACTAAGAAAATATGCTTTCAATTCCAAAGGGAAAATTGGATGACGTATCTTAGATAAAATTAAAGTGTCTAAAATAGTTCTGGGGTAATCCTTTTATCCCTTTAAATACAAGTCTTCCCTCTTAATTTTGGAATAAAACTTTGTGCCGTTTAATGAATTCTCACCACACATCTTTTCACTTGTAATTGATAGGTGATAAGAACCTGATATAGAGAGATTCAATCTCTTCATTTAGTAATTTTACTTGACCAGGGATAAAAGACTGTGGTCTCCTGATTTCAGATATGCAGTCATATCTGACTGTGGTTCTGACTCAGTTAAACATTGGTACTTTAACTAAATTTATCTGATCAGAATGCATTGAAACATTGAGGTACATACTAAATTACAAGTCTCTTTGCCTTTTGGTTTCAGACAAATAGATTTTTAAAGTTTCTTTCTTGCATAGGTACCTATTTGTATAGCTGTTTTAAACCATTGTCAAATGAATGAAAATCCATGTTCAAATCAGAAGATTCATATTCTGTTTGAACATAGGTTTAAACTTGAAAATACTTATAATGATCCCTGAGTTGTTGACATAAAGTTGTAAAGAAAGTGTTGCAAACCAGACTGATCTGAACCAGACGGTGCTTTTGCTAGAAAATGTTGCCTATATTGCTATGACATTGTACTGATGTTAGGACTGGAAAGTTTACTGCTGACACCATTTTGCAAAGAGAAATCCAGAGCAAGAAGGGATATTTGATTGTTTTAGCAGTGTTTTCAGTGCGAATTTAGTTGGAATAAGGTAAAATATTCCAGAAAAACCATTACACATGTTTGTTTCATTGCATTGACACTTGCTAAGTCCCTCAGGAGATGTTAGTACACTCCCTCTATTGGCCTTGTATTCAAACAGCTTTCCTGGTGTCATATAAAATTTTGACCCGCCTAAAATGTGACCCGCGGGTCATAATATTATGACCCACGGGTCATAATATTACTGTAATATTCTGACCCCCCCCCCCCCCCCCCCATAATATTTTGACCCCTCCTTCTAACTTTAAAAAGGAATGATGTAATATATCTAATTATGATCTATTTATCATAAAGGCATAGAAACAATCTTCTAAAATTGTTTCGTCAAATTTTACTAAATGTGGAGGGGGGGGGGGGGGGGGGGGGTCAATAAATTATACCATAAAATATTGACCCCCCACCCACCTGAACTTAATTTGAACTATCAACATTGATATTGTGTCACCAAAGATCTATATATGGTCGAAATGATAATGCAAAGCTGTAATTGGATTCTGCTTTGAAATTTCCGTTCCTTTATATCATGGAGGGAGGGGGGGGTCAATATATTATACCATAATATATTGACCCCCCCCCCCCCCCCCCACACACACACACACACACACATTAAAGAGGAATGTCAACCACGGAATAGTTTTGTCTGTGAATTGTAAATGTTTTGTGTGATGATAAAGCTAAGTTGTCACTGGATTCCATTTAAAAAATAGCATTCTTGAATATTTGTTGGAGGGGGGTCAATATATTATGCGGGTCAAAATATTATCTCACACCGGTACTGGGCAAATATTATTTATGTTAATGCATGAAAAACATTTGTGATCCCTATATTCTCAAATTCTATTTTTAGCCTATGTAGCCTAGCTTTGAAATGGACTAGAACCATTTGAACAATTATTGAGAGGTCCATAAGATGCTTGATCAAAATTGGAGATGTCCTATGATGCAATAGTTAACGATAGACAAACGCCACGGACTTCCAACAATCACAACAGCTCAAATTGAGCAGATACAAAGAGTGTAGATCCAAAAAAGATGTTGCAGATGCAGAATCTCATCAGGGTCTACACTGTTTGCTAAGATTAAAGTACTTTCGGGTGATCAAAAATAATGTAATTTTGAAATCCTAATGACTTCTAGCCTTTTGAAAAATTGCATAGTATACAAATATCTATATAAGGTGTCTGCAACTTTGAATAAAAAAATTGGTATGTTTTTCCAACTGAATCAGACAGAAAGCATTACCTTATCCATGTGTCATAATTTGAGCTGAGCATTATGTATGGGGTTGTGGGAAGGTCGATACCTATAATTTTCATTTCAAGCAGTAAGAAATACCATACTCACTTTGCTTCTGTTTCTTTGAACTTTGTTGAGGTTGTTTTTTTCTATGTCTTTGAACTATCCCCTGGAATGTAAACAAGAAATGCTCAAGATGGGACTAACCTCTGGCATATAGTATCATTATGACTTAGGCCAAGCCAAAATATGTGCGTTTCAGATGAAATTTTACTATTATGGTACATAATTGCAAATATCTGGGTTTTACCTTAGCAGGGGACAAAAATTACACTTGTCCGATCATAATTTCGAGTGAAATCTAGAGTGGACTTGTAGTACCTTAGGCGAATCAGATCACAGACTATCAGTTGACAGTACCTTAATTATTTTTTTGAGCAATGGAGTATGCTACTCACTCCTTTTTCATTCATTTGGGTATTTCTAATTTTAATTGGGTATTCAAAATTTCTTAGAAATGCTTATAAGCGTATTTTGTTTTTTTCAATTGGGTATTTTTGTAGATGTTAAAACTTTCCAGTTTTGGACACATTCACTCATGAATGGAAGCTACTTTCAGTTTCGATTTCAACGATGTCTATTCTCGTTGAAAATTGATGATACGATTCTGAATCCTGGTCTGACACACTTAAAAAGCAGTTCAATAATGGTATCAGCAATACCTGAACCAAGACCGACTTAAATACCCGTTTTCTGTCGCTTTGTTGCACAAAATTAGCATTTTTTCTCCCTGGCTTCGACTTAAGCCATTTTGGGCAAACACATTTTTTTTTTCAACACTGGTTCTCCGCTATCATTCGATTTTAGTATAATTATAGAATAAATGCTGAAAACCAGTCAGTTGACTGTGTTCTTTAAGCCACTCTGAACTAAAACCGAACCGCGAACGGTGCAAACTCCCCAATAGTGTCAAACATCCTTCAAGTCAATCTTGTACCAGAAAATTACGGATGGCAAAGTGATAAAAGACAGTACGCACAGCTATTTATTTGCATTGCGTATTCGACATTTCTCTTGTTTCTTCGATTTAATTCTTTACGCCCCATCAACAATCTTTCAGTTAAACAGGGACTGGTCTTCCTGGGTTAAACCAGTACTAAGCTAGGATAAATGTGTCTTGCTCAAGGACCACAACGCAGTGACGTCGGTGAGGCTCGAATCCGCGGCCCCTTGGTCTCGAGTCAAGCACTCTACCTCTGAGCTACTGCGCTCCGGAATTTCTCTTGCATTTTGTTACGCTACCAATTCAGTTCTAATTGCTTTATTAATTAATTTGGGTAAATATGCAAATACCCTTACTAATTAAGGTAGCGAGTTGATCAAAAAGCAATGTATATGCTAACATAAAAATTACAACAATGCTTCAATTAATTTAAATGTAACTGCATATCAAAGATCAGTTATTTTCAACCGTATTGTTGTTGATGTGTTTGTGTCTAATCTCCCATGCACCACTCAGCAGGACAGTATGTCACACACATTAAAAGACACTCTTAGTATTCCAAACAAGAGGCTCATTGAGCCTATAGTAACCACCTGAGCTGTGGGCTTGTGGTTTCAGAGAACTTCCAAACATTACCAATTTAGACCCCAGGGGCATGGTTGGCAGGATTTACATAGGGCACCACTTGATCTAGACATTGCTACATACTTAAGTGGGCATTATGGTTTGAGGGTAGATTTTTAAGTGTGTTCCCATTATAAGTCTAATTGGAAGCTAATGACCCCTGTGGCCTGGCTTATTTTGACCCCAGGGACATGGTTGGCATGGTTATAAAGGGGATCACTAGACATTCCTATGTTGTGGGTCTCATGATTTCATATGGGACATTTTATATGTACCCCTTTTAAGTCAATGGGACCTGTATAGATCCCTGAGGTATAGCCCCCAATCACGGCTCTTAAATAATGACATGAGAGGTGTGCAAATCATATAACAGTAGGATACATTGGACAATTGATTAATTTTGTCATACCAGTCAGTCTACATATATGTACTCACCTGAGCAGTGTCAGTTTCCTTTGAAATCATTTTCTCAACCTCCACAGGCACAACACTTTCACTTGATTGAGTCTCTTGAATAGTAATTGGCTGCCTTGGTAATTTTTCTATAAATGAGACACTCTTCTCAGATTTCCCTCTTTGCAGTTTTTCTATATACTTTGTCCACCATTCGATTGTGATTGCATCTTTGAACAAGTAACTCATCAGATCTATTTGTTTTTTTAAAGTCTCCAAGTTTATCCTTGTATAATCTGGCTTCAGGACTTGCGGCCGTCTTCTTGGGTATTCATTGAAGAGGGAGCCTTCCATTTGGGTCCATGGCAAGTGCTGCTGCATCTTATAAAAGCCAGCTGGCTTACCATCAACCATAGCAAATCTGAAGTGGTGGTGTCCGGAATGATGAGACAGCGTGGCAAGATGAGGAGAAAGCCAGGCTTTGATATCAAGCATACCTTCTAATTCTTGGACATCTGGCAGAAGTTTCTTCAGCTCCTCAACTGTTTCTGCATCTGTCTTCCTTAGTTTTTCAGCTATTTTGCTGAATCCAGCATCAACATCTTCATGTGTGTGTCCCACAAATAGAAATGACATGATAACCTGCAAAATATGCATTAATCTTAGTCTCAATAACCATAAATAACACTCACCCGAGCTTTTGACTTCCAATATTTTTTTTATTTTATTTTTTTACAATGACTCTGGGATTACTATGAAACATGGAATTCCTCGACCACTTTCATATTAATTACAATATAATGTAGCAGAGTACACACTTCAGCTTTCACTAGGTGCATGGAATGGGCAATATTTGTACCTAGCACAGCTGTTATCTGCTGCTGAGAGCATTTACCTGATAAGACCTATTTGGACCAAATGCACATGGTTATTAAATTCAGGGCTCCATATAAGAGTGTAATCTGCAAAACCAATTGCTATGTACATTAAGGATAAGAAAATATTCTTGATTTCATACTCAAACAAGAGGCTTACTAAGCCTATAATTATATCGCTCATCTGAATTCTTGGCCTCATGGTTTCAGAAGATTTTTTAAAAACAAAATATATTATTATGAGCCTATGGGACCAATAACGCCCAAAGAGTGCATGGTCAATTTGGACCCCTGACAGCACCATTTCATATAAGTGCCAACATGCTTAGTTCAATAACAAGAGGCTCAATGAGCATATACCCCTCACCTGAGTACTAAGACTTATAGATTCAGAAGATATTTTAAAGTTTTTTATTATTATGAGTCTATGGGAGCAAATGATCTCCTGGTCCCCATGGAGTGGCCAATTTTGACCCCTGGGGCATGATAAACATGATTTACTTAGCAGAACACTAAGCATTGCGACCTACTAAATATATAAGCCGCAGGCCTCAAGGCTTTAAAGAAGCTGAATTTTAAAGTTTATTATCCATAAGTCTATGAGAGCTTAAGACCACTGCGGCATGGCCAATTAAGGCAATTTGGACCCCAGGGTCATGGTAGGCAGGAGTGATGAGGAGACCACTTGACATTGCTTCCTAAAAAATATCTAAGCTGTGGGCCTCACGGTTTCAGAGAAGAAGATTGTCAGCATGCAAAATTTTGGTTGAAAATAGAATTGTCAGAGAATCAGACTAAAGACCCACTGCAGAGCTTAAAAGCCAAGCTCTAAAGATATTGAGCGGAAAGGAAATTCTGACATGAATCAAGGGCCATAATCTTGTTATAAATAAAAAAAATTACAGGTAACAATTCCAACCTAGATCTTGTGAATATGAATCATATATAAAAATTTGGTGAAATTCTGCCAATTATTATCAAGATATTTTGCAGAAACGAAGTTCTGACGTCAATCAAGGGCCATTACAAGGGCTAAAATTTTTCAAAAAATGATGCATAGCAATCCCCACATAGATCTTGTCAATATCAATGTATATACAAAATTTGGTAAAATTCTATCATTTTAATCTCAAGATATTGAGTGGAAACAAAATTCTGCTTGCAATTCTGACATCAATCAAGGGCCACAACTAGTATTACAAATGTGCAAAAAAAGATGCTTGGACTCTTTAAACACAATTTGGTGAAATTCTATTTCATTCTTATTGAGACACATTTTGGATTGCATAATACACTAATGACCGACCAGTCAAATATGCAGAGTAGTGATAAGAAACTACCTGTGATATTTGGTTCTCAGACAAGCAAGGGCCACATATGGGGTATTCTATATTTTAGAACAGGCTGTCAACATACTCAATTTATTTATTTATTCAACAGAATGGAAAAAATAATTAGAAGAGTTTGAATTGTTAGTCCAGAAAAAAGTAAGATTTTGTTTTTGACAAACAATGACTTATTATATACATACACTTTGCGAGAAACCATATATGGGCCTTTGGTATTTATCGCTTCAAATGCACAAACAGTGAAGTCCCAGATGAAATCTCGCAGAATGCATTTCATCTGGATCTACACCTTTTTTCAGAGCCACTAATATTTTTTTTAATTATAACCTGTGACCCCTCAATATAAACAATGGATCATCCTGAGGTATGTAGAATGTAGTGAATTAGTTGCGGTATAATTCACTACCATACTGCTCCGATGTGTGTAAAACAAACACATTACTGTAAATTAAGTATTTAAATTTTAAAAAATTTGATATTTTGAAATCAAAATTTGCTAGCAAGGGTCAGAAATGGCCATTATGTTATTTATTATGGTTGGATTATTGGAATAAAGATCTGTCCAATAGATTACAATACTATTTTTTTTTTACAAGAAAACATAAAATACTGTGTCTAATCATTTCTCCCATATTTGCGCTAAGACATAGAAATTTAGGTCTAACCATAAATTCCGAGTGCATTAGGGTTAGGTTCTAGACAGAATTGAGCACCTATATAACTAAGGTACAGATAAAAAAATACCGAAAAATTGTGTACATTTTCTTATCCATTTGTTTAAACATGTGTTTTGCCTGCTTAAAAGGATCATCTCATCAAGACAATTCTTTTGATTAGCCACAACATATGGTTTGGGTGAGACTGAGAAGTAACAAATAAATTCTTAACACACTTGGAGACCTTTAAGCTCATTAGAATTGTCTCATTAAGACATTTTGATATTGAGCGGAAACAAAATTGTGACAGACAGACACACACTGGTCAATGTAAACGCAACGGTGGTTGCTACAACGAGTTGGTGGTTGCATTTTTCAGCACAGGTGGTCGCTTAAAAGGTAAAAAAATCTATACCTGTTGACTTTATGTTTCATTTATAAACTTGCATTTATTTTATTTTTGATGAAACCTGGCGCACAGACCACCGGTAACATTGCAGTTTATGGCTCTGCCAAGCAATTGGTGATTTAATTCATGGTTTGGACTGCAAACAAAGTTCTGCAGTTTTGCCGTGACAGGTGCTTTTTCTAGTGTAACTGCCTAAATTGAGGGGAATATGCATGTCTAAGCACAGCTTTTGTCATATTCCCATGAAATAACATCCAAAAAACGATTACTACTTTGTATTTTTTTTCTTGGTAAACTAACAAATGTTTTATTAAGGAATTTTATTACAACGCACTGGGAGCATTTTTTGACGCATTGATACAACGCACTGATGGCTGCACAGAAGTCCTGTGGTTGCTGGTGCAGACTCACCACATCATTCGCTGGTCACATAAATGTTACAAAAATCGCCATTTCAACCAGCACATGATATTTCGATACCGTGAAGAAGGCTCAGGCGAGCCTGTGCAAATGTGAAGACTCCCAAGAGCCTTTGCTGCCAGCACAAGAGATCTTGATATTTATTACATTGTCCAGTGACTTTGCCTGCGCAAATGTGCAGACTCACCAGAGTATTCGCTGCTTGCACGAATAGCACACAAATCGCCATTTAAGGCAGCACAAGAGATTTTGTACAGTGACGAAGGCTAAGGTAAGCCTGTGCAAATGTGCAGACTCGCCAGATCCTTCGCTGCTTGCACAAAATGGCATTCAATCGCCATTTGAGTCACCACATGAGAATTTTGAACTGTGACCAAAGCTCAGACTAGACCAAGCAAATGTGCAGACTTTGCCAAAGCCATAGCTGTTCACATAAATGACACCCAAAAATAATAAGTGAGTATCACAATGAAAAACTGCAGACAAACCCATGGCACTGAGAGGAATAGCCACATAACAATCACGAGACACCAGGAAGACAAACTAAGCAAAGCAGCCAGCTCTCTCTCTTCCCCATCAAGATAATTGCAAAACAAGAATGGAAATTAAGTAAAAAAATATAGAACAATTACAGAATCCTGTAATGGGAGTAACAATCAACAACGAATCAACAACAACAGAATCACCGCCTTAGAACAGACAGCAGCCTATATCTCTGGGGTGCTAAAATTGCATTTTACTGGTACCAAATCTTCGCCCTAGATTCTGCTGTTGCTGAAGCACAAAATTTTTAAGCTCTGATGGAGGCTTCTTAGCTATTGTAATGTATCATAACGGACAACCAATCTCAATAAATTAAAAGTTTTGGGGCCAATCTGAAAAATAGGCGGAAACACTCTCAAAGTGCGGACAGGGCTAGCTCTGGAGCGTCTCTGGTGAGGCTACACATTTGCAGAGTCACACTTGAGCCGTCATCGGTGTACAAAAACCACAGACTTTATGCCTATTGACTGTATGATTTATTTATAAGCTTGCATTTATTTTACTTTTGATGACCCAATGGGCACAAACCGTCAGTAACATTTCAGTTTATGGCTCTGCCAGGCAATTGGCGTTTTAATTCATGGCTTGACCAACAAATCCGACAGAGTTGTGGAGTTTGACAGTGACAGGTGCTTTTTTCTATTGTGACTGCCTAACTTAAGGAAAATTCTGCATGTCTAAGCACAGCTACAGCTATGTTATCATAGTCCCATGAAATAACATCCAAAAACGATTACTACTCTCTATTTTTTTTCCATGCAGAGAAGGCTCTGGCTAGTCTGTACATTTGCACAGGCTCACCTGAGTCTTCATCCTGGTACTGAAATATCATGTGCTGGCTCAAATAACGATTTATGTACCGTTTATAAGAACAGTGAATGCTGTGGTGAGGCTGCACCAGCAACCATGGCACATCTAGGCAACCATCAGTGCGTTGTATCAATGCGTCAAAAAATGCTGCCAGTGCGTAGTAATAATATTTCTCAATAAAACGTTAGCTAGTTTACCAAGAAAAAAAGATACAAAGTGGTAATCGTTTTTTGGATGTTATTACATGTAAATATGATAACAGCTGTGCTTAGACATGCATATTCCCCTCAATTTAGGCAGTTACACTAGAAAAAGCACCTGATACGGCAAAACTGCAGAACTTTGTTTGCAGTCCAAACCATGAATTAAATCACCAATTGCTTGGCAGAGCCATAAACTGCAATGTAACCGGTGGTCTGTGCGCCAGGTATCATCACAAATAAAATAAATGCAAGTTTATAAATAAATCATAAAGTCAACAGGTATAGATTTTTTACCTTTTAAGCCACCACCTGTGCTGAAAAATGCAACCACCAGCTCGTTGTAGCAACCACCGGTGCGTTTACATTGACCAGTGTGAGACAGAATGAGGGACAACCAAAACCCCAAAATTCACTTTTTCAAAGCAGGGGTATAAATTGGGGGGGGGGGGGGGGGGGTGAAGTTACATTTTTGAAAACATGTTATACATCTACAGGCACTCGGCAACCATATCCCATAGTAAGAAGTTGCCACATATAAAAGCTTTCTGGAAATGTGAAGTAAATTACACAAAAATTCAATGTATATTTTGCACTATTATTGGCTATTCAAATTAAGTCAAAGGCAGTAACTCAAGTGTTAATGAGTCAATTTTGATCAAACTTATAGGATAATGACTGTCTATCTTATTGCAATTGTATTTGCTCTGAGCAAATATTTGGAAACTACCTTGAAGTAAAAGTGAACATAACCATGTTTTCAAACTCATAATTTGTCAGTTTGATAAATGAACTATTGAAACTTTTTGAAAATAAATTACTTTCAACAAATTGATATCCCCCGCCAAAGTTTTGCTAGACTTTTGATCATTGAATATCAATGTGCATCCCTCCACCGTATGTTCAGTTAAGTTTCATGGTAATGGTTCTGTAAGGACCACTTCATTATTTATTAAAACTCAGGCAATCAAAGAGCAATAACTCCTATATATCTGAAACCAATGTGACAAACTTTGATGTGCATCACCAAACCATTTCCAAATATAATATTACTATAAGTTACATGAAATTCCATCGAATGGTTAGTTAAGTTATGGCTCCGAATAATAATAAAGCATTGCTAGTAAGGTGATCAAAGGGAAATAAATCCTCTGCAACTGATGACTTCATCATGCATCCTAAGAAACCTAATGTGAATTATCACACCACACCCATTTATATCCAGTACAAGTTTCATGAAATTCCATCCCTCAGCTACCAAGTTATAGCTCTGAATGGACAATTACATTGATATTTAGGCAATCAAAGGGCAATAACTTCTCTACACCAGATGACATCCACATGAAACTTCACATGCATCATCACACTTAGATGGTCATTATATGCTCAGAAAAATTTTCATGAATTTCTTTCTATTGCTTGCAAATTTATTGACATTATAAAAACCAAAGGGCAATAACTCCTCTGTTACCTAGTACATTAACCGTTATAAACGTTACTATACCCTAAACTTGAAGACGCTATTAATGACCCAAACTGGTTGATACGTCAATAAACTTCAACTCATCATCATCATCATCTTTAATCTGAGATATGCAGCTTGACTACTTTCAGACAAAAATGTTTTGAGCTTTTGACCCCAAACCTGGGGTCGAGGGTGTGTCTGCGCAAAATATTGCTACCATATTGCTGCATGAGTCATTCTCTTTAATTTGATATGCAACATGACCATATTCCGAAAAAGTTTAATTTTGGCCTCGTTCCCAACCCCCTAAGTCCACCCCAAGGGATCAGACCAAAGCCTTAACTAAAATCCTGTTTGCTATGTTTCATATCTATTGCTCCTCTGCCTGCATGCAACATTTCGGTAAAAGATTTTGACAACTGACTTAGTAATTGAGAAATTTAAATATTATACTTTTAATCCATCTAAGGGGTCAAAGGGGTAGGGTAAAAATATTGAGAAAATTATGACACTGCCATGCTTTTCTACAGGCAATGGACAATAGTGGTCTTTCGTGAGAAGTTGTGAGATAAAATTTCTTTGGGGAAATGTGAAGTTCAAAACACAAAAAGTTATGCATTATACTGCCTATACTAAGACAAGTGCAATAACTCCAGTGTTAAGGGATTGATTTTGAGGAAACTTTATAGGATATCTACTGTCCTTGGTACTAAACATTTATACAAAGAATGCATCAAATCTGACCAATAGGTACTGAGATATGGTTCCGGACAGACAAACAATGTGGACAGACGCATGGACAGAATGGACTGACGGAGGCGATAACATTTATTCACTTCAGTTTTTTAAAAAAGCATGGTGATATATTTCATTCACCAGCCCATTTTTTCTTTTTAAAGGTCAGGTTAAGTGGAAACAAAAGTATAACTATTAATGGCCTAAATAAAAAAGTAAGCTAATTATTTACTTACCTCATTAAAAATCCTTTCTTTCACAAGTAATTCACAAAATGCCAAAACAAATCTATTTTTATTTTCTCTATAACAATTGTCTGCTTGCAGGTAGAGAACTGGTGGAAGTCTGTTATTCTGTAATATAAAAAATAGTTCTGAATTGAAAGCATTCATTTTGATCCTATTTCAAATTCTAAATTAAGCTCATTATTTGACTTTTTCATTGACCTCCCTAGATGTCCAATTTGGCAACTTGTTTTCCCAAATCAAAATGCACATCTATAAAAGAGATCTAAGTTTGGTAAAAATTACCATAACATGCTATAATGTATAAATCTGGCTACCTTCAATAGCTTAATAAATTTTGGTAATTAAAGTGTCGTTATCCCATGTTTTGGTCATGTGTCATATATTTCCAGTGAGTAATGTGGAGCTCATTTTAGTCATCACTTTATAAATACATAAATGTAATATACAAGTTTACATTACCAGACATCTGTAAATTAACTTGTTTTGTGTGAGGTGGGCATCTATTGCTCTCTGATGATGATCATAGCTCTTTGAGCACTGCATTGCGCCCTTGAGCAAGTCACTTTATCCTCTGCTTTGTACATACTTTTGTGGAGATTGATCATGAAATAATTTCTACTGTCATTCCTTCCACTAAGAAGGGTTGTTTTCAGTTAAAAGGGAAAGTATGTGCACAAAGTATTGGTTAACTGCTTAGTCCAGCTTGCCCAGGAAAAAGTGTGGTTAGGTGACCTTGACATGACCATAGCTGTTGACTGGGACGTAAAGCATCAAACCAAACAAACAAAACCGTCCTGATATGATTGAAAAATTGTTGACTGGAATATAAAGAATAAAAGAATCAAAACTATGTAAGCTTTTTGACTGGTTTCCCAACAAAAAATGTATTTGTTGATGGCAGTCTAATATAAAGATGTTGGCTTAAAGGTTAATTTTGACATTTTGGCTAAGACTTTATTGATATCGTTTTCTCTTAGTAAAATTATTTTGGCTTTTTAAAAGAGTCCTAGATTTTACCTCTAGCCCCCTAGGTCATTCGCCCCAAGGTCAAAGTCACAGAGAGTCACTAAGCCCTAAATAGTACCTGTTCTTAAAATACGAATAAATCTGTAAAAGAAAAAAGAAAAAGAAAAAAAAACTTATGATATACTAGATTTTTAACTCATCTAATGTCAGGTCACAACCATAGGTGTTGCACTTGAGTTTTAAAAGAAATGTCAGCTACACTTACCTCTTTTTGTGCAATTCTTAGTAGTGTCTTCAGAAGTATGTTCATAGTGAGGTTCGGATCATGAGGATATTGTCCTATGTCTAAGAATGTTGAAAATGTGTTATGGCCATGGCTAATCACACCAGTAATGTGGGTTTTTAATAAGTCTGCTGGATTTACAACCTGAAATAAAATGATCAATATAGGGATCAAACATGATTTTTATGCATTTACATCTGCTGGACCCCAAGTGTGGTGTTGAAACCCAAACCTGAGAGTTGAGTGTTTTAAATGGCCCCAAAGAGGTCTAGCTGATGTCAGTGTATCTGAAAATCATGTTTGTGATTGTTATTATAAAGTCATTTTGTCGCTGGAAAAATTTGGAAAGATACTTCGAAAAGTTCATTTTTTGTATTACCTATTAATAGCCTGCAAAACCATGGAGGTTTAATAGGTTTTAAAAACGCCTGTTCCAGAGCCAAGACTTATAACGTTCTGACGTCACTGAATTATGCTCAAACCTATGCTCATTACTAGTACAGCATAACTGGCAATAGGGTGAATAATTTTCTGCTAAAAAATTCATTTTTCCATCAAACGTTTAGATCTTGAAGTCAAACAGTGAAAACCTGGTTTAAAACTGAATGTTCTGTTCACCATTTTCGTACATTTTTAATTGAATATCATACTTTTTCAAATAACCTCCCTTTCAATTGAAGAGCGTTTGAAATTAAAATGCTCAGCAGATCAAAACCTCGCTATGAAATCAGAATTTGTTTCTTTTGACCTCTTGCGGGTAGTCAATAGATCATTTTCAAACAAAATAACATGTTTGCACACCTGCTAATAAAAAAGATCTTATGGTAAAAGGATCGCCTAAATGACAAATTTTGTTTTTCTTGATCTTTTCTTTCTTAATTTTTCTTTATTTCTTTTCCGTAATTTTATGAAAATATTGGTGCGACATATCAGAAACCTTCCGCTATGCCCAAGCACCAAAGACTATATATGCTTTATATATGGCAAATTATTTTCTAACAATTATGATAGTTACATGTAGATGTTGACTACTTAGTCCAAGTCTCATTTTGATAGTGCACCCAAAACTGTTGCCTCTGTGCACTCAGTTTGAACAACTGACTGAAAGTTGATCACTATTTTCCACAATCACAGGTAATATGATAAAATTGTGATGCCTCCTGTGAAATAACTCTGTCAAATAAGAACAAACATTATATCTTATGATAGAAAATAGTGAATCTCATCAATAAAACAGCCAACTTTTTTTTAACTCAAACTACTGATAGCCAGCTTGGTGTAAACTGTGATACCTGGGATTTTTGTATTGAAATTTGATTAACATACTTAGAAAAACAATTTAAGGATATTTAAATTCTTTTTTATTTTATTACTTTTGAGAACACAATTTCCAACCAAAGTAAGTTTGTATCTGATTGAACTACCAATATGTAGTGCAGCAGAATCTATAATACAGTACCCTGCCAAATGTGATAACCCTCCTTACCCAAGTCACAAGCAAATAATTCTGCTTAGCGCAAACTGTTTTTCATATCCCTTTAACTGTCACTGCACATAACGTGTTAAATGCATCCTACAAATTTGCGCAGATATGGCATACCCTAGCCAATATGACAACAAATTTGCATCAAAGCATTGACAGCGACTATAAAATTAGGTGTCATACATTTGACAGAGCCAGCAGTGATTTTGATGTCAGTCATTTTGTAATTAAGACGACAAGAAAGGGTTTTGATCACTTTTTAATATGTGTGACTTTTCAGTGTAGAACTATTTTGGACAATTCTGTATTTTAACCATTGAAGCATGACTTAAATTAAAAATGCATTTTGATTGCCAATATCTGGAACTATGACATGCATACATATTTAGATAAGTATACATTGTATTGTCTGTTAGAGATCAACTGGAAACAAAACATCCTTCAATTGTTTTTCTGAGTATATATGAGATTTGATCGTATATATGATTAATGCTAGTGAATTTGCAATTTTTTTAATCAGAGATTGAGAAGTTTACCTACCTTTGCTCTTCTCCCGACAATATGAGGCAAGCTTGACTTGGCTAAAATAGAGAAGAGACCTTTCATTAACCCTTTTTGTTCAGAATACCGGTAAGCAGGTACTTTAATTTGGCAAGCAAACATTGCTGACCAAGATGAAATGTCACTCAGGCAGCACTCTATCAGGGTCTGCACTGTTTGCTCAGATAAAAGAAATCTTCAATGCTGGACAGAAATACAACATTTTATAGAAAATTTGACCAGCAACCCCTTGAAATACAAAGTGTACAATTCCATACTTATAAATAGTATTGTATCAATATGTATGGGATAATCCATCTGAATGAAAAGGGTTAAGTATGTACATCAGTTCAAAGTCATAGTGAGTATCCCAGGACCTTTACTGACTGAATTCAATACTGAATGTTCACAAGTTAACACCCAATAATTTGCTAGATCATTATTATTATTATTATTATTAAGTAGTGTTATATAGATATTGGTGTTTCATGAAACCAATTTTTCCTCCTCATTTTGGTCTTACTTTAATTAATGTTGGAGTTACCATTTTATAACATCTCCAATCATACAAAAACTTAAGTCTATCATTATCATATTATCAGGATATAAATGACGTCGCGTAAAAGCTACATAAAAGTGGGAAGACATACATTCATTTTTCAAATTAATTTTGATTTTTAGGGTTGTGAAAGAAAGGTTAAATGCACTAAATCTGTGCATGCAAACATAACTGTTTCTATACTGGAAGACTTTCAAAATGCAACACTTGGATAGCAGCTTTAATTTATGTCTCGAAAAATAATTCAAAATGATAAGTTTGATTGTATGTTAAATAGCATTCATTTCTAAGTAGCACCTGAAAGACTTGTCCAAATAAAATGAAATTAACGCCATGGATTTTTTCAGTATTTTGGGGAAGGGGCCCTAAGCGCCTTTTGTTTTGGGAAATTATCAACCTTTCAATCAAAATTATTTGTTTGTTTGATGCTTTACGTCTCAGTCAACAATTTTTCAGTTATGTTGGGACGGGTCTTAGGGTTGAACCAGTACTAAGCAAGGATAAATGTGTCTTGCTGTTGAACGGATACAACACAGTGACGCCGTTGAGCCTCGAACCCGTGGCCCCTCTTCTCAAGTCAAGCACTCTACCACTTAGCCACTGACAGATTTTCTAATGACAATGAAGCATTTAACTTTTGCACTTTTAAAAGATACCTCAGTGACCTGTTGTGTTTAAAATGTTTAAATCACTCACACTGATCCATTCCATCAATTATAAGAGAAAGATATGATCCTGGATTCTTTCTGCTTTCTTCTCTTTTAAGGTAGTAACATTTTCTTTCTAGCCTAAAATGACAAAACACAAGAAATTCAGTACATACATAGTAGGTCTGAGAAAAAAGGTCACTACCTACACTAAATTTGTGACTAAGTTTGAAATTTTGCAATCAATTGAATTTATAATTTTTGATTTATCTTTTACTGTACATCAATATTTCTGGCAAAGTGTCTGCCCTTTGCATCTGAAAATGTTGCTTTTTTCTGCATACGGAATGGATCTTATATGTATATATAGTGTTTATTCTAGGAAGGGGGATTGGGAATTCCCTCATCTGTTTTAAAGATCCCTTATAGTTAATGAGGGGGAAATTTAAATTTGGAAGAGCCATTGACAGCCTACTGTCAGGATCACTATTCGATCGATAGCAATTTATTGGTGTTATTTTTGACTTGTTTGGGTTGAACCAACTTCTGAAAGGTAGGAAATCCCTGTAATTAAGGGGAAACTAAAGCACATTTGATGGTGGGCCACCGCAAATCCCCATGCTCTTGAAGAAATCTAATGGTATTTGACCTTTTGACCCCACCCCAAGACCACCAGTTTGATCCTAGGGTAAAGTGTTTCAGTGTATCCTGGTCTACGGATCATCCCTTTAATTTGATATGCCACATGACCATGTTCAGAAAATTAAAATTTTTGACCCCCTAGCACGCCCAAGTCCCACCTTTGGGGTATGACCTAGGCGACCAGATGAAAATCATATATAATATGTTTTATATCTTTCATTTGTGAGAAGACACACAAAGTTTAGTTTAAAAATCTTTGGAATTGACTTTGTAATTGAAATTTAATGATACTTGATCTTTTGGCCCTTCCCAAAGCCCCAGGGGGGCAGGGACCCAAAACATTGTGACGTTGAACATGCCATTTATGTGAGTAACTCACAAACTAAATTTTGTTGAATTTCGGAAAAAAATTCTTTGACCCCCCCCCCCCCCTCCCGGTACCCCCAAGTCCCAACCCTGGGGCATGACCCAGGCGACCAAATGAAAATCCCATCTGATATGATATATATCTTTCATTTGTGAGAAGACACACAAAGTTTGATTTTAAAAACTTTGATATCGACTTTGTTATTGAAATCAAATAATATTAAATTTTGACCTTTTTTGCCCCTTCCCAGGGCCCCAAGGGGCAGGGACCAAAAAACTTGGGCCTGTTGAACATGCCATTCATGTGAGTAACTCACACCAAATTTGGTTGAATTTGGGGAAAAAAAATTGACCCCCCCCCCCACCCCCAGTACCCCAATGTCCCACCCCTGGGGCATGACCCAGGTGACCGAATGAAAATCCCGTCTGATATGTTATATATCTTTCATTTTGAGAAGACACACAAAGTTTGGTCTGAAAATCTTTGGAATTGACTTTTTAATTGAAATTTAATGATACTCACTCAATCTTTTGGCCCCTTCCCAAGGCCTCAGGGGGTGCGGACCAAAAACATTGTGATGTTGAACATGCCATTCATGTGAGTAACTCACAAACTAAATTTGGTTGAATTTTGGATTTTTTTTTTGACCCACCCCCCCTCCCGGTACCCCCAAGTCCCAACCCTGAAGCATGACCCAGGCGACCAAATGAAAATCCTGTCTGATATGTTACATGTATATATCTTTCATTTGTGAGCAACTCACACACAAAATTTGGTTGGACTTCATCCAATGGTTTAGGAGGAGATAGCGTGACGGACTGACAGACAAAGTGACAAACCTTTTGGCCCCTCCCCAGGGGGCAGGGCAATTTTTTTTTTTTTTGGCTGTTGCAAATCCTATCCATGTGAGCAACTCACACACCAAATTTGGTTGTATTTCATGCAATGTTGGACGGACAGACTAATGGAGACGATTGCAATATCCCCATCACTTTTTAAAAAAGTGTGGGGATAATAAGTTGACACTAGGCTTATACATAAACTTACATCTGTCTTTGGTTGTGCTCTTTCCTCAACTTCATTACTTTAGCTCGCTTAATGGGACATACTTCTAGCTCAAGACGCCTTCCTAGACTGGCACAGATATTGCACATGCTAAATGCATTAGCCTGAAAGAGAAATAGGGTCCAAATACTGAATTAACCAGTGCTAGAGGAAAAGCAAACTTTTTAAGTCACAGATCAGCATACACATAGAGAAACAGTCTGATAACTGACTACTTAAAGTTTGTTTAAATTGTCTTTAGCAAATTAATCGTTAATAACAAAATAACGTTCATGAGCTATTGTCATTAATGATTTGTGCAGAAAAGCAAATGGAAGATTCCACATAGCACATTTGTTTGGCTAGCACTAGTTAAGAGTTAACAACAATGCATATGCACCCTCTCTACAGTGCTTCAGATTTTTTCTAGAGTGGTAGGCCGAAGTGACACATGGAGCAAAAAATGGTGGGTCATTTTCTGAAGGCAGTGGCTAGAGGTACGGATCCGTACCCCTAGCCTCCCAGGCTAGGGATACGGATCCGTACCCCTAGTCTCGGAGGCTAGGGATACGGATCCGTACCCCTAGTATATTCTACCATGTCAGGCTACAGGTGCAGACATATAACCCTGATGAGAAGTTGTCATGATGGAAGGTGTTAGAAAATACCTTGGTGTTGTGTTATGAAATACCAATCCAGTAAGTCGCTATTTGCAATGTGCGATAACTCTGTATAGTAAATATAAAAACAAAACACGAATTCAGAATTGGGACAAGTGGCGCGAAATTTATGTTGTGTATTATTATTATTATTTTATTATTATTATTATTATTATTATTAAACCAAATTAAAACTTGTTATTCATGATTTCTTTTTGCTGTTTTCTCTTTCGGTTTGTGTCATTAGCGAGGGTGCGAACAACATTCTGTGATTAATTGGTCCGCATAACGCACCACAAAGACATCCTCAATTAGCCTAAAAATAACGTACATGGGATAAATAAAAATAAATAAAAGCGTCGCCTTGTGGATTCGAACCTGCGACCATTTAAATGCAAAACTGATAACAGTTACCATCGCTACCGATTGCGCTATATGATCATCTGAAAATTGCAGTATTCGTGAAGATATATTTTATAACTTGTTATCGCTTATTCAGCATCTTTCTATTTATAGATCTATCCACGGTTACTAAATTTACCCAATATAACCCATATTTTATCAATCTAGCCGGTTGCTGCATCACTTTTTTTATAAGTTATTTCTGTTATTTAATTACATAATGTACAATTTAACTTCGAAACTTTAAGTTATGGGAAATATATGACGAATTGACACTGAATGGTCAGTGTCCGATTTTAGTCACGTAAATCTCTCGCTTCGATTTAGCTGGTTTCCAGCATGCATTGCATCTATATGGTAATAGGTACCAGCAAGGTCCCAGTTTTCTGAATACCTCACTTTGGGCTGAATTTTGAAAACGAATGAAAGGTCAGTGTCCGATTTTAGTCACGTAAATCTCTCGCTTCGATTTAGCTGGTTTCCAGCATGCATTGCATCTATATGGTAATAGGTACCAGCAAGGTCCCAGTTTTCTGAATACCTCACTTTGGGCTGAATTTTGAAAACGAATATATAGGCATTATTGAATACCAATTCTTAGAAGTATACTATTGAATATACATTTATTGAAAAAACAACGCCTAGAAAAAACATTCTATAGAAATACTTTATATTGAAAACTGATAATGAAACACACTACATGATCATCTTCATATGAAACACTCTGCCCCAGAAAAAAATTAACCACGCCCACCTTTGATTGACAGAATAATAGAAACATATGGGGACTATATAGTACTAATTTGAGCATTGCGTAGTCTGTGAATACTGTCTTTGAATTCGCATTTATATCTTTGTATTTATCAATAAGTTCGCCCCAGAAAACAGGTGATTAACAATTTCTCTTGTAAGGAATTATTTATGTCCCTCCAATAATTCTCGACAGATAATTTTTAATAAAATGCTGTTGTTTTGATTGTGATAATTTGTTAAGATTTATGAAAATGGTAAAATGTTTACCTGAATTTCAGTATTTTTACCATATTCTTGATAAATAGAAACTTTCTCCAAAATTAGAAGATCAAAAGTTACAGACTATGCAGCTTTAAAAAAGAAGGTATACATACACAGGGCACTAATTAGGTCAAATATGGTAGCTGTATACTATATGCTATATCTTACCTGCTTAACTTTAACTTGAGGGAAGTGGTGCCTCCAAAGGTACTGAAATGTGGATTTAGATACTGGTTCAGTGTTTTCAGATTTGTAGATGTTGTAGACATTGCTTTTTCTGGTTTTATATGGCAGAAGAATGGCCCCCTTATCCGGCATCCTGTCAGCACATGCTGTCACATAATTTTCAATCCATCCTACACACATCACTGATTTCACTGTCATACCTTTCGCCTTCTTTACATCAGAAGCAACAGCATTCCTTCTTGCATTTTTGTTGCACTTTACGAGGAAGTTTTTGTTTATGTTGTAAAGAAGGCGAAAAGCTACACTACAAACTCTCTCCCCACTGTCAACATCCATGTAGGTGTATTTTCCATTTTTTTTTGAATTTTTAAGAGTTTGTATAAGCCATTGTGACCTCATCTGACGACTTTTTGTCCAGTACCTATACCTCAAATATCGTACACTCTTAAAAGTAAAGGGCTTGAAACATTCCAGTCCACATTTACATTCTTGTTTCATTAATTTCTGTATATGAGTTGATCTCAAAGACTTTGCCAGGAGTTTGTTTGATCTGGGCGATAGTTCTTCTGAAAATAGATAGAAAATTCAAAATTCTAAGTAATACAATGAAAGCTTGTTTTCCATTAAAGGCGATGCATCCAAACAAAAGCCTTCACAGTAGTTTTTAAGGGGAAAAGTATGTTTTTTATCAACAATGCTATTTCAAAGGTTAAACAATTTAATTTTAAATTTTAAAGTAATTAAGTAACTAGAGCAGAAGTCGATGGTACACCATCGCAAATACCGGCTTTTTGACCTGTAACCTTTACCTTGGGGTCAAGGTCACACAAAATGCTGCTCAGTACCTTCAACATAATATGACCTATGCACCTGTAAAGTTTGAAGTTGCTATGTCCAATGGTTAAGGAGAAGCATTTACAAAAAATACACTATATGACCTTGACCTATGGGTCAAGGTCACATCAAATGTTGTCTAGTGCCCTTCAAATCATATGACCTTTGCACCTGCAAAGTTTGAAGTTGCTACGTCCAACAGTTTTGGAGAAGATGCATTTACAAGAAAGTACATTATTTGACATTGACCTTCAGGTCAATGTCACACTAAATGTTGCCCAGTGCCCTCTACATCATGTGACCTATGCACCTACAGAGTTTGAAGTTACTACGTCAAAAGCTTTAGGAGGAGAAGCATTTACAAGAAAATTCAATATTTGACCTTTGGGGTCAAGGTCACACAAATGTTGCCCAGTACCCTCTACATCATGTGACCTATCCAGCTACAAAGTTTGAAGTTGCTAGGTCTAACCGTTTAGGAGGAGATACATTTACAAGAAAATACATTATTTGATCTTTGACCTTGACCTTGGGGTCAAGGTCATACAAAATGTTGCCCTGTAACCTTAACATCATGTGACCTTTTCAGCTACAAAGTTTGAAGTTGCTACGTCAAAAGATTTAGAAGGAGATGCATTTACAAGAAAATTCAATATTTGACCTTTGACCTTGGGGGTCAAGGTCACACAAAATGTTGCCCAGTACCCTCTACATCATGTGACCTATTCAGCTACAAAGTTTGTAGTTGCTACGTCTAACCGTTAAGGAGGAGATTCAATTACAAGAAAATACAATATTTGACCTTTGACCTTGACCTTGGGGTCAAGGTCACACGAAATGTCGCCCAGTTCCCTCTACATCATGTGACCTATTCACCTACAAAGTTTGAAGTTGCTACCTCTAACGGTTTAGGAGGAGATACATTTACAAGAAACGTGGCGGACGGACGGACGTACGCACAGACGGACGGACGACGGACCGACTTTGACACGAAATTAATACACCCTTTTTGTCTAAAGAAAAAAGAAGGTATAATGACTATTTATCAAAGCCCATACTGGAGTAGACAATAAATAAGTTCACCATAACCAACCTAATATGTACACCTGTTTACATAGATGATAAGATCAAGTTTAAAAGCCATCATATCCTCCTTGAAAAAAAAAGGTAGATCCAGACCAGATGGCTTCCGATGAAGCAAGATCCAGTTTTTCATCCAAGCTACCAATGGCATCGCACAACCTGACAACTCATAAAGTGCAAACAACCCTTCAAGTGTGTGTGCTTGTAGCAATATGTACATGCCAGTGATTTTATTTGGCCATTTTTACAGCCTTATATGAGAGTCACTCCCAATCCAAAAATGACCTTACTATTATCCCAATTTTATGTATTTTAGCACTTATTTTCCCAATTTCAATAAAATATTTTCCCAAAGTGAAGGAAAAAGTAGCTTCCTAAAATCCCAAATAAAACCACTGAACACTTATTTAACGTTGAATACAGGGCTCTCACACCACTTTTTGGGAATGGGGCTAGGGCCTTTGAAATTGGGAAAATTAGCGGCATTTGACTTATTTTGGGAAAATCTATATTGTCTATAGGTGTGAAGTTTCCCTTGCTTGATTGATTCAAATAGTTGCCTTACATAGTTTCTTGAAATTATATAAAATTAGCTTTAATAATTAGACCTCATCTTATCAGGAACAATTTTGATTTCATGTATATCTCATTTTTCATGTCTATTAAGTGGGAAGATTCTAATAAAATGAATACCCACTATGCAAAAATTGCAAAAAAAAATTAAACTCTGTTCAGAAATTGTGTGGCACTGGTTTTCCGCAGTTCCTACTTTTATACGTCATTTTAGGTTCTACATAGCTGTGAGAAAGTTACTCGTGTAGACCTCCCCTAATTTCTCCAACTGTGCAAGCTTCTGGCAAAGCCCTGATATCTTGGGATAAAACAAGAATTTAAGAAATATGCCAGCAGACTAAGACAATTTGACACGTTTGAAACGCCCTTCATGAACTTATATGGAAATTTTGTTTGTTTGTTTGATTTGATTCTTTACGTCCACTCAACAATCTTTCAGTTATGCGGGACGGGTCTTCCTGGGTTGAACCAGTACTAAGCTAGGATAAATGTGTCTTGCTCAAGGACCACAACGCAGTGACGCCTGTGAGGCTCGAACCCGGGGCCCTTCGGTCTCGAGTCAAGCACTCTACCACTGAGCTACTGCGCTCCCGCTTACTTATATGGAAATGACAATATTTTCATTATACATGTAATATAAACTTGGGAGTGGTTATTTCAATTGGCGAGAAATTTGTGGGATTTATAAAGCGTGACTACACACCATATATCTGGAAAATTAAACATAAAGCTGGCCCTTTACAGTTTACGCAAATACACGTAATAATATTTCCTCTTATCACAACTTGAGGCTAACATTTCTCCAGGATATATCTTGAACATTTCCTCCTGTTATTGGCTGAAGTTATTCTGCGAATCAAAACCACTGAACAGAATATAGCTTTTAAGCAGTTAAATGCTCCCAAGATCAATTGCAGTTCGGCAACTATCAAATTTGAGTTAAATTAATCATTAAGAAGATTGCACGTCACAACATAGGCATATAACATGGGCTTGCTGGACCATTGCCTTGGAAGGACGCTCCTAGAACTAATAACTAATTGCCACTAATGCAGGACCCCCAGCCCCCTTACAAACCCCCGTCGATCCTTACTTTCACGTGCACTAGGACTGGTAAAGAGTTAGGATATTTCTGGCAGAATTTTAGAATCCTTGTTTTGAAAACATTTAACATTCGAGTAAAGGGTGTGTTGCATTTGAGCAATTTAAAAATATATTCAAGGGACATGAAGCATATCGATGAAAATTGATATATCTTATGTGGCAATCATCGTCAACTTGACTTAGTCTGTGGGCGCATTTCTGATTTTTCTCAAAATATCAGGGCTTTGCCAGAAGCATGCACTGCCATGGAACCTGCTGGAGAAATTAGGGGAGGTCTACAAGAATAACTTTCTCGCAGCGATGTAGGACCAAAAACTACGCATAAAAGCGGGAACTGCGAAAAACCGGTGCCACACAATTTCTGAACGGAGTTTATATAGCTGTCAATTATGCATTATCCAAGCCACAGGCTGTCAAAATTTGGGCAGATCGAATGAGACTGTCCGATGTCCTTACACGTTAAGAGCAATTATTGTCAGTGTCTAGTTCTTAAACATTTGCTCTTAAAGTGTACAAGAAAAATTCAACAGCTAATGTTCTTGGAGTATTCAAGAACAGTTTCAAGACCTACTGTTCTTGAACAGTTCAAGAGCTTAAATGTTCTTGAAGTACCACAAGCTCATTTCATTTTCCCTATCTGATCTTGACTTAGCTGTAAGTTTCAATAACAATTTTAAAGATTTTTATACCAAACTTTGTGTGTGTTCTAACAAATGAAAGATATAAAACATATCAAACGGGATTTTTATTCTTTCCCCTGGGTCATGCCCCAGGGGTGGGACTTTGGGGCCCTGGGGTGCACAGGGGGTCAAAAAAAATCCAACATAGTCATGTGGCATATCAAATTGACAGTGATGACGAGCAGAACAGAGAAATATATGTACCATGTGATTGTAACCTATTAAATACATATATCTATTTCTAATTAAAAATCTTTTCATACTTATGTATGAGAAAAAGAAAAGTATGTCATTAAGTGACTTAAGATTTGTGGAATAGGGAATACAGTGGGTATTGTAAAAATACTGCAGGCGGTCAGCATACTTTTTGCTGGTGACAACCGGTTCAGGCCTAAAAGTCTGCTGACCCCCTGGGCGCCTCAAAGTCCCACCCCTGGGTAGACAGAATGAAAATCCCGTCTGATATGTTTTGTATCTTTCATTTGTGAGAATACACACAAAGTTTGGAATAAAAATCTTTGAAATTGACTTTGTAATTGAAATTAAATGATATTTGACCTTATGACCCTTCCCCCGGGCCCAAGGGGGGTTGGGGCCAAAAAAAAGTTGACATTGCACACCCCATTCATGTCAGTAACTCACACACCAAATTTGGTTGAATTTCGTCCAATGGTTTAGGAGGAGATAGCATAACCGACAGACGGACGGAGGCGATTACAATATCCCCTTCGCTTTTTTAAACTAGAGGACCTGAAGGTCCTGAGGCGCTCACCTGATCTCCTTAATAATGTTAAAATAGGTCAAGGTCAACTACAGCTTATAATGAAACAAATTTTGTTTTACCACTTATTTGGGGTTGCAGCCATTTTGGTCAAGTGACCTAAACAATCCAATGAATACTCCATTAAACAGCCCAGTGATTTCTGAGGAAAAGATGTTTAGATAGGTTTGTGGCAGTCCAAATGAGTGGCCTTGGATAAAAGGTCACAGGTCAGCTTGACATTTGGTACTTATATAAAACCAATGTCTCATTGGGTTAAACATTTCTTGCAAGTATTATGATTTCAGCCTAAACAGTTATAGAAAATGAACATTTCAAGATTTTTCCCGTATAAATGCATTCGGAATCAAATTTGACATTGCTATAAAGTAGGTCAAGTCAACCTAGCTTCAACATTTGTGCAAATTGGATAGGCCTACACCCGCAATGCTACATACCAAGTCCCAAGGCCATTGGCCTTTTGGTTCCAGAGAAGAAGATATTTAAATGTTTTTTACCATATATGGGCATGGTGCCATCTTGGTCATGTGACCAGTGCAATTGGTATAAATTTTGGCTAACCTATCATGAGGAGTCTTCATATGAAATTTGAGTTCAATTGGCCTAGTGGCTTCTGAGGAAACTATGTTTTAATGTATTGATGGGACTCCAATATGAGCGACCTTGGCTGAAAAGTTAAAGGTCAACGTTGACCTTGAAACTTACTTATAGCCATTGTCTCATTAGGTGAAACATATCAAGTGAGAAAAATGACTTTGGCTTCAACAGTATTCAAAAAATCAACTTTTCAAAAAAATTCCCATTTAAATGCATTAGGAAGCAAATTAGACCTTGATTATAGTAGGTCAAGGTCAACCTAGGATCATCATTTGAACAAGCTTGGTAGGCCCCACATCCCAAATGCTACATACCAAGTCCCAAGGTTATCGGCCTTCTGGTTCTTGAGAAGGATTTTTAAAGGGTTTTACCATATATGGGCATGGCGGTCATCTTGGTCATGTGACCAAAATATTTTGTATAAATTTTGACTAACTTAGCATAAGGAGTCTTCACATAAAATTTGAGTTAAATTGGGCCAATGGTTTGTGAGAAAACTATGATTTAATATATAGATGGGACTCCAATATGAGCGACTAAGCTGAAAGGTCAAAGGTCAACCTTGACCTTTGGAACTTATTTATAGTCATTGTCTCATTAGGTTAAAAATATCAAGTGAGAATAATGACTTTGGCTTCAACAGTATTCAAAAAATCAACTTTTCAAAAAAAAATCCCATTTAAATGCATTAGGAAGCAAATTTCACCTTGTTGTTAAGTAGATCAAGGTCAACCTAGGATCATCATTTGAACAAACTTGGTAGGCCCAACATGCCCAATGCTACATACCAAGTCCCAAGGTCATCGGCCTTCTGGTTCTGGAGAAGAAGATTTTTAAAGGGTTTTTACCATATATGGGCGTGGCGGCCATCTTGGTCATGTGACCAGGACCATTTGAACAAACTTTCGTTCCCGCATCCTAAGGAGTCTCCATATGAAATTTATGTTTAATTGGCCCAGTGGTTTCAGAGGAGAAAATGTTTGAAAATGTTGACGGACGGACGTACGCCCAATATTGAATATTGGGCCAGTGTATAATGGGCCATTAATAAGGGGCCAAGTGTTCGAAATAACAGGCCAGTTTAGCTCCGAATTGGCCCGTTAATATCAGACTGACAAATTACTGTGGGCCATTTCCAGTTTGGACGTCCATCACCATAGACATAAAATGGCCCTTTTTAAAAAGTTTACTTTATTACCTCCCCTGAGGTCCCCTGAATCATTTTATGCAACTTACAGAGGGCCATGGCTCCTTGTTAAGAAATAGCCCCTTGTCTATCTCCAGACGACTAAAAAGGCCCCCAAATCCATATCAGTAGCACGGACGGACGACAGACGGACGGACTACAGAGTGACTGGTATCAGGGGTTTCATTAAGAGGAGGGAGGCGGGGATTTTCCCCTTCTGCTCAGGCATGTTTCCCCTGCTACTTTTGATAAAGTTGTATAGAGTCAATAGGCAAATACCTGTACTGTCAAATCACCCGCCTACTTCGACTTGATACCCGGATGCCAAAAAAAAGTTAATGAAACCCCTGGGTATACTATTAGCTCACCCATGAGCCTTCGGCTCAGGTGAGCTAAAAAGCATGGGGATATTAACCAGATTGGATTAATAAAAGTCCAAAAATCAATTGGAAGTCGTCATTTATCACACTTGTCCACCTAGCACTAATACATGTAGCTACTTCAGCTAAAACGCCTAGTTAAGAATTTACAGCTCTGCATACGTTGTATCTAGATAAAGTCACAACATATTGGAATTGAAATAAGCTTGAAATAAAGCTGACATTTCATAATTAGTACCGTAATTCTTTAAGCACCAAAATCAAATTACTCCACTAGGAAAAGTTTCCAGAAACAAATTAATCATGGAGCAGCATGTCCTCTAAGAGGAGCTGAGTGAGTCTGGCAGGGGTTATTTGTTAACTTTTATAATAAGCTGTAAGAGTCCAGATCAACTGGAAGATTCCACTTTATAAGAGTTAAAAAATAGTACCTTTAAAGAGACTAAGTCTGCAACCATGAACATTTTTCGCATTTTTTATTTTCTTTTTAAATCATTTGTAAAAGTAGAATTAAGTTATGTTTTAACAATAAATCTGTTCACTATAGCTGAAAACTGCACGGAAAAGTGAATTTTCTTACAAAACAGGTGTGTTTTTTTCTTGTTGGTAATTATTTGCGTCCCTCCAATAATTATAGACAGTTAATTTTAACATAAATGCTGTTGTTTAGATACTGATAATTTGTTAAGATTTACGAAATTGGTAAAATGTATGTACCTGAATTTTAGTTTTTTTTACTGTGTTCTTGAAAAATATCAACATAAGTTCTAAAAGTTACAGACTATGCAGCTTTAATCATGATTAGTCAATTTACCAAAATTACCAAGCATTGTATAATTGAAACTTAACATCATTTGATCATATACACAAATGTATTTTTTTGTGTATAAAAATCTCTATACATACATATGTATAGAAAAACAATTTATAGCAGAGTATATCATTAAATGCCTGATATTGTTGAATAGGGTACACATTGTTATTGAAAAATATACAGCTGGTTGTCAGCAGACTTTTTGCTGGTGACAACCGGCACCAGACATTTTGCTGGTGACAGCTGGTTGTCAGCAGACCAAAAAGTCTGGTGACAACCGGTTGTCAGCAGACCTCGCCAACATTTAATTAACATAATACAGTTATTTCTCAAAGCCAATACTATCTTAATTCGATGTTTTGTCTGTTCAAAAAAGCGTTTATAGACAGGTTCAGAGATTTTCAACAGGCACATGTAAAATAATCTTGATCTAGAGCAACAAGTAAAGATTTTTTAAAAGCAAAGACTCCATCACTGATAAGTATGCTTCTTTCTTGCTTTTAAAATTGATCATTTATCACTAAGCGTTAACTGAAAGTGTTTGAGAGAAAGTGAATTGATAGTTTAAGCTAACTTCTTTGTGTTTAACATTGCAAAAAAAATATCAGTTTGGAAACTAAACTTTCCGGGACTCCGTAAAATTTACATGGGACTCAAGTTTTGTTGATGCCCTGGGTCCCTGGGGACATAATAGAAATCAAGCCTAAATCTAACACTGCTGATCAGATGGCTTCATAAGAAACCAGCTGATCTGGATCCAGGGATGAAGCGAGTACTAAGAAAAAGTACTCAAGTAAGTACTGAGTACTGACTGTTTTGAAAGTACTCGAGTAAGTACTGAGTACACATTTTGTAAATGTACTCAAGTAAGTACTGAGTACTTTAGAAAAGTACTCATGAGTACATCTGAGTACTATGAGTACTATAAAGTATTCAATGAAAATTTAAGACAAAAGCCAAATTAAATAACTAAACAGGCTGCAAATATTTATAATATTTACAAGCAAATACGTAGTAGTGACATCTAAGATTCAATAGATAAAACCTGATACAAGTTATTAAGGATTTAAGCACTAAATAAAACAATAGCTGATTCTGCAAGCTCTGCAGATCCGAGCCGCCTGATCTGAATCTACAGTGTTTTTCTTCTAGATTTTGATTTTGGCGCTTTATGTGATGAGCTTGAGAACTGTTCTGTTCTGTTTTAAGGATTATATAAATCTTGATATTTTTATTCATAAATATTTGGACACCAAAAATTATAGACATAATTGTCTGAAAAAGTGATCAGCATGTTTCACCAATGCATACATGTACATGTCAGAATGCAGATCAAATGTCAAACAGTTTAGACCATTATCAGACTGCTCCTGATCTGGGTGTACACTTTTGCTCAGGTATATATCTCCCAATATTTGGGTAAATACAGCCTCTTATTTTGCAGCAAGTGTGAAAAATACAACAATATACTAATTAAAGTACATTGTACTAATCCAAAATAGTGTTGCTCCTGGCCAATTATATGCATCATTAGGCATTTCATCAAGTCCATTGTTAATTAAGAAGTCAATGTGGCCACACTAACCTTAAAAAGCTTGATAGGTAAAACACACTCTTTCTAAATATTAGGATATGGCTAAAAAAAGCAATGAAAACAGATGGGGCAGGCACTGGCATGTTTTTTATCTATATTTTTTATTTTTCATAACACATATGAGGCCACTTTTTTAAGTCTGAAAAAAGACAGATGAAAGGCATTTCAAACAGATGAGGGAGGGCCTGGGAAACAAATAACTTTTTTTCCTATCTGATTAAATTTTAAAAAAAAGTACTCAGTGGTACTCGTAATGTACTCATGAGTACATGTTTTTTTGTAACAGTACTTAAGTAAGTACGAGTACATTTACTCATGAATTTCGCTAAGTACAGAGTACAGCTAAGTACTGAAAAAAAAGTACTCGAGTAAGTACGAGTACAAGTACGAGTATGAGTACTCCATCCCTGTCTGGATCAAATCTGGCTTTGGCAGGACAAGGGTTAAACTGTGTTTTACTCACCCAATATAAACCGCTCAACAGGGCTAGATTTGATGATAGCTTGAACACTCTCCAGATCTTCAACCTCATTCTCGTTACAGGTATTAGAGTTCTTTTTAACTGGTGTGCTTGACAGTAAATTTTCAGAATCAAATTCTGTAAACATAGGATCAAAATTATCTTCTTGACACAATGAATTTCCAAGAACATCAACATCTGACAAAGACTTTCCAAGATCATTTTCCTCTGTTTCTTCTGGGTCACTTGATACACTTAAATTTTGGACAAACACTGAGTTTCCTAAATCGCTTTCACTTTTTTCCAATTCACCATCACACGATAAATCAAGAGACAGTCCCAGATAGTCTTGAATCAAACATTTCTGAAACAGGGATGAAGCGAGTACTAAGTAAAAGTACTCAAGTAAGTACTGAGTACTGACTGTTTTGAACGTACTCGAGTAAGTACTGAGTACACATTTTGTAAATGTACTCAAGTAAGTACTGAGTACTTTACAAAAGTACTCATGAGTACATCTGAGTACTATGAGTATTATAAAGTATGCAATAAAAATGTAAGACAAAAGCCAAATTAAATAACTACACAGGCTGCAGATATTTATAATATCTACAAGCAAATACGTAGCAGTGACATCTAAGATTCAACAGATAAAACCTGATACAAGTTATTAAGCATTTAAGCACTAAATAAAACAATATTAGCTGATTCTGCAAACTCTGCAGGTCCGAGCCGCCTCATCTGAGTCTACAGTGTTTTTCTTCTAGATTTTGATGTTGGCGCTTTATGTGATGAGCTTAGGAACTGTTCTGTTCTGTTTTAAGGATTATATTATTCTTGATATTTTTATTCATAAATATTTGGACACCCAAAATTATTGACATAATTGTCTGAAAAAATGATCAGCAGGTTTCAACAATGCATACATGTACATGTCAGAATGCAGATCAAACGTCAAACAGTTTAGACGATTATCAGACTGCTCCTGATCTGGTTGTGCACTGCTTGCTCAGTTATATACCTATCCCAATAATTGGGGTAAATATGGTGTCTTATTTTGCAGCAAGTGTGACATATACAACAATATACTAATTAAAGTGCATTGTATTAATCCAAAATAGTGTTGCTCCTGGCCAATTATATGTATCATTAGGCATTTCATCAAGTCCATTGTTAAAAAAGAAGTCAATGTGGCCACACTAACCTACAAAAACCTTGATAGGTAAAACACACTTTTTCTAAATATTAGGATATGGCTAAAAACAAGCCACTTTTATGAAAAACAGATGAGGCAGGCACTGGCAGGTTTTTTATTTATATTTTTCATTTTTCATAACACATATGAGGCCACTTTTTTTCAAGTCTGAAAAAAGACAGATGAAAGGCATATCAAACAGATGAGGGAGGGCCTGGGAAACAATAAACTTGTTTTCCCTATCTGATTCAATTTAAAAAAAAGTACTCAGTGGTACTCGTAATGTACTCATGAGTACAGTGTTTTTTGTAACAGTACTTAAGTAAGTACGAGTACATGTACTCATGAATTTCGCTAAGTACAGAGTACAGCTAAGTACTGAAAAAAAAGTACTCGAGTAAGTACGAGTACAAGTACGAGTATGAGTACTCCATCCCTGTTCTGAAACAAATAAAAAACAAACATCATTTACTGACCTTGACCTGAGGTTATAAAACTTTTCAGGCTCAATTCAACTGAGCATGAAGTTTATCCTGCTCAAAAATGGTAAAACAATTGTTGGCATTTTAACAGACAGAATATATACTATGAATCTTTAATTTTTCATCATTTCTACTTTTAAAACTGCAATTGAAAATCCCTCCTTGGTCACGTTAACTTTTATTCTATTTTAGAGTATTGGATGAAATGTTCATCATGCAGTGAACACATTAAAAACGAGAATTTATTTACCACGACATTAAGATACTCATTCTCAACGAAAACTTTTATAAGGGGACCTGAGTGATCGATCAAAAATATTAATGTTTGATAAATTTCTCTACCAGTGAGGCAGGTTTCTTAACTCAAGAGCAGGTCAAGAACAGTAACTGTTCTTAACCCTTAAAGCGCCAAGAAAAAAATACATCTCAAAATGTCGTCTGCTGAAGTCGTCTGCTGCAAATAATTGCCTAACATAACTGACGAATTAAGTATAGAAACGAACAGCTTGGACACAGAACAGACTGCTCCTATAGGAGCAGTCTGATCTGGGTCCACACTGTTTGCCATAGAGGCTTCTTAAACATTTCAGCAAACAAGAAAAGCAGACGACTTTTGTTGTGATTGCCACATTAAGGGTTAAAATTTAGCAAGAATTCTTGAACTGTTCAAGAACAACTGTACTTGAACCATTCAAGAACATAAATTAGGAACAGTTCAAGAACTTTTCAAGAATTTGTGATGTTCTTGAATTTTTCATAAACTTTTCTTGAACAATTGAATGACTTTTCTTGAATGATGTGTTGACGCTCGTAAATGTTCATGAACTGTTCTTAAATGTGTTCTAGCTTATAGGACTTTTCATGAACATAATGTGTGCTTGCCTCGAGACCGAAGGATTCATGTTTGAGTCTCACTAGTGTCGCTGTGTTGTGTCCTTGAGCAAGACACATTAATCCTTGCTTAATACTGTTTCAACCCAGGAAGACCCCGCAGAGTGATATTTTCATACATACGTAAGCTCGGACCATTTTTTGGGGTTCAAACTTTTGAATTTCAATATTTTTGGGGGTTAATTTTCACAAAATTGGACTAGTTTTAGGGGGTCATTTCTATGCACTTTAGGGTATTTTCTTAATACTAGAAACGGACCCGCGCAAGCGCGGTTATAGGATATATTTAGCATATGTTGAAAAATGTTCTGAGCTTGGCTGAGCATTACAGATGTCCTAATAAATATTAAAATTGGGAGCAATATCTAATAGCAGGTTAATACTAAGGAAATTCTTTCATGAATCAAGGGTCATTACTCTGTTATGAAGTATATTTCTTATTTCTACCAACCTTTCTCAAACATAAGGCGGTAACGACCCAGTGGTAAATAATGGCCGCAACAACGCATGTAGCATATAACACACTACTATAGTGTTAATCGAGGTGACTGCAATGTGTATGCATGCCAATGAAAACTGTAAGTTGTCATATCACCTTTAGTCCTTTCACACTGGAACAAAAACACGCATGGATCTAGGAATTTTCGTCAGGGGAGGGGGGGGGGGGGGGGGGGGGGGGTCCAGGTAAATCTGACAAAAAAAGCTCTGACGGTTTTTTTTTTGTTCTTTTTTTAGTCCTCAGCTTATTTTACAGATGTCAAATGGTCAGTTTCAAAGAAATCCATCATTTTTCAAGGTTCCAGAGGGGGTCCAACATTTTCCAGGGGGGGGGTCCAACTTTTTCCAGGGGGGGGGGGGGGGGGGGGGTCCAACTTTTTCCAGGGGGGGGGTCTACTTGCTTATTCCTATAGAAACCCATATAACTTGTGATTTTCCAGGGGGGGGGGTCCGGACCCCTGTCCCCCTGTTGCTCATAATAATTCTAAATATAATACTTTACCGTAAGCGAATAACAAAGGAGCTGATCAGACTGTATTTTTGAGTACCCATGACATGGTTGAGAAATAGGTAAAAATATCTTTTATTACACACTCTTATCTAGAGTTTGTTTGTTTGATTTGATTCTTTACGTCCCATCAACAATCTTTCAGTTAAACAGGGATGGGTCTTCCTGGGTTGAACCAGTACTAAGCTAAGATAAATGTGTTTTGCTCAAGGACCACAACTTAGTGACGCCGGTGAGGCTCGAACCTGCGGCCTCTTGGTCTCGAGTCAAGCACTCTGCGCTCCCTTTCTTATCTAGAGGCCTGAGAATATTTAATATGTATATACTGTTACATGTACGTAAATTAATGAAAAGAAACAAACAAAAGGACAAAAAAAGACAAAAAAAGAAGAAAAAAGAAAACAATAGATAAAAAATAAGATAAAAAAGAAAATGAACAAAACAAAGCAAACAAATTTAAAAAAAAAAAAAAACTAAAGCGGGGATACCTGTATCAGATTTAACTGTTACTTTAAATTTTGAAGAATAAGTTAACTGATGCCACCGCCTGATGAGACCCACCGAGGGGTCGAAATAGTTGTTGATATTTTGGTGGTTGTGGGAGGGGGTGGCAGTCGAAAGAGGCTGTGGTAGGCATTTGAAAAATAGCTATACTGCATGTAAAATAAGCCGAGGTTCACAAGCAAAATTGGTCTCAAAGTGCAACAAAATCACTTCTTTCGTCATCTTGAATAACAAAATTTTCTTGGGGGAGGTCCCCCAAACCCCCGTCTCATTCCCTCCCCCCTCGTGCCGTCGGCACTCGATGAACACCAATGGTGTTCAATGGCCGTACCACTTTCTAAAAACCGACGACGGCACTGCTGTGCGCATCCAGAAATTTTGTCTAGACTGCAGCCAGTGCAGGTCTGGATGGGGGGTCTGGTATTCACTATTCAAAATTTCTGGATCTGCGCACAGGCGCATGCAGCGCAGCTACATCCCGGTCTGAATAGGCTTGTAGCATGTCATTTCTACTATATTTCTTACTTCTTAGTCTAATTGCGTCTTCCAAGACTATCTGTAGAGTATTCGCCATGTTCAGTGACGTTGTTGTGACGTACACCGGGGTATAGGTTAGGCCAAAACTAATTTCTAAAAAAATACTTATCTTGCTGGAAAATGATAGATCTATGCTTTTTACAATTTCTAAAACGCTGTGATTATAAGGGGTTGCATAACTTCGCTGCCTTCCACGTTTATTTTCATATCGGTACATGTGTACCTCCAATTAGGGTGCATTAATTTTGTCTGTATCTAAAATGCTAGATTCGGCAAATTTCAGTAATTTTCCTATATACTAAAATAATGCAACAACATACAATGGTCGCAGAAGTAAAAGAGTAAGCGTTTTAAATTTTTAAGTGAAACGAGTAATTTTTGCCTGGACAAAATGGAAAGGTTAAATTTCAATGAGAGGACAGTGAAAAGGGGTATCAAACTCAAAATGTCGAACGCACTGATAAGGGTCAGTTTTCGCAGTCTATATTGTTCACGCATCGGTACACAGCTGACCAGCAAGTGCCCCATGGGGTTATATCATAAAAGCGTGCCTAAGTAATCGATGATCATTGATTGCCTACTGAGAGGTGTATATACTCGAACACGACACCTGCATACTTGATAATGATTGAACTTAGCGCCGTCTTCTGGGACGACGCATCAAAGAGGATCTGATTAGTGAATAATGGCCCCTTTTTTATAATGAATATAGTGAATAATGAGCCAAAAAATGAATAGTGAATAATGAGGGCCTAAAAAATAATGAATAATCCTATTTTTTTAATGTATTGAAGAAAATATTAATGAATAGTGAATAATCAGATTTCTTTGCCACCTTTCTTACTTTTAATGAATAATTGGTCATATTTCAATGAATAACCCAAAATTTTAATGAGATGAATAATGGGCTAAATCTTTAATGAATAGTGAATACCAGTCCCCCCCCATCCAGACCCTCATCAAAGGTGCCGCAGCTGTTTAAAAATCAGATACTGTGACAACTCAAATACTATAGAATTAGTATAAATCTCGTCCGAGTATATGTTAAATACATTTATTGTTAAAGCTGAAAAATTTATTATAACAGAGCCGCAACAAATGTCAAATGTGGTATGTGCGACCGGCAAAGGCTCAGACCAGCCTGCGCATATGCGCAGTCTGACCAGAGCCTTGCTAGTTGCTAGAATAATATTCTATGATTGTTATTAGCTACCGGCTGAACAGGTTGCTTAACAAGAGTCTGCACAGGTTCGTCTGAGTCTATTCATGCCCGGTAAAAGGCAACATTGTTGGAAATCACAAGTCGCGGCTCATTATATCTATGATTATAAATAAATAAATAAATAAATAAATAAATAAATAAATAAATAAATAAATAAATAAATAAATAAATAAATAAATAAATAAATAAACGACTTCTTCATAATCGGATCACTATATAATATAGATCACTGCAAACAGTAGGCCTAACTGGTTAAAATTGGCGACTTCGGACGTCTATCTGTCTGTCTGTCTGTCTGTACAATATAGTGAATATCATTACTTACCCTCTTTGTAGCAGTGGTGAAACCAGTAGCAACCAAGAAGCAAAATAACAAGTTGAACGTAGATAACTTCATTCTTCCTCATCTAATTTTTGACTGTGTGTAGCCGAGATTATGGAATCAACTGTCGCACGTGTCCGGAAGCACACTGCCTCGGGTGGCATTCGCGAATCTTTGATGTCACTAACTATTCGTAACATCAAAGACAGAGCTTCCTGTTGCCGATGCTGGTTGCGGGATCAATCCAGACCCAATAAACCGTCATTTGAATCGTGGACGGTTCCATTCTCACCTGAGGTAATTTATTAAAAGCGTATATTCTCTAGATTAGTGGTTTATTTGATGTAGCAACAGACACTTTAAATAGTTGAAAAATAATATGGTCTAGAATATATATTGTTAGTTATTTTGTGATATTGTCAAGAATTAGTTCTAGACTTGAACCCCTCTTTGTGAAATTGGTCTCGGCTAGCACTGAAAACGGACAAAGGTTACCCGACTCTCACATCGTTCGATCTACGTTCTAGAAACAACGTTGCTTTCATACAGATATAATCTGTGCTAAAACCGTGTTGAAAATGTGGCACTTTGTTAAAGAAGATGACTTCGTGTTCCTTGTTGAAGACGGACAGAAGACAACATTTGTTACAAAGATGAAGCCGAAGGTTCCGGGACCAGGACTTATAGAAGTAAGTATAGTCATGATAATGGATAAGTAAGAGCGACCCATATGCGGGGATGGAGGTGGATTTGGTTTTTTTAGCAGAAATAGAGATTACGCTAACAGCGAGGGTAGGCTCGGGGTTGGGGGGGGGGGGGGGGGGGGGGTAGGAGGCTTAGGGTGATACCCGAGTTGGGGAACTGCTTAGGCTTTATAAATTTTGGTGGCAGACCTAATTTTGACCCTTTTTTATATCTTTGAAAGGAGCAGGTTAATTAATTGGACTTTTTATCCGATTACCTTAATAGTCAGGTCATTTCGAGAAAGCAAATATTTTAAGACAGTACTATACATCCGCCCTATTTTTTATACTTGGAATTTTGCGGGAAACATAATCATAAAACAAATATCATGCCAGCGCAGACAACGTATGCTTGGACGGGGTTGTTACTACAAAGTCGCATCACATAGTCTCACTTGAGAAGCCGGGGATCGAACCTGGACCGTTCACAACATCACTAGCCATCAGGTAACTTCGGACATCGGGTAAATTCGGACATACATTCAGATTAGAAATGAAAGTCACTAAGCCAAGTGCGGATCCAGAGGGGGGACAGGGGATCCCCCGACCCCCCCCCCCCCGAAAATCACAAGTTATATGAGTTTCGATATGGAATGAGCATTTGGCCCCCCTGGAAAAAGTTGGCCCCCTGGAAAATGTTGGGCCCCTCTGGAACCTTGAAAAATGATAGATTTCTTTGAAATTGACCATTTGACTTCTTTAAACTAAGCTGGGGGCTGAAAAAAAAAACGTCAGACTGACCTGGACCCCCATGACGAAAATTCCTGGATCCGAGCATGTGAGCGGTCTCATCAGGATTTACACTGTTTGCTTAGCATGCGCGGATCCAGGAATTTTCGTCAGGGGGGTCCAGGTCAAACTAAAAAAAGCTCTGACGTTTTTTAGTCCTTACCTTATTAGTCAAATGGTTAATTTCGAAGAAAACTATCAATATTCAAGGTTCAAGAGGGGGTCCAACATTTATCAGGGTGGGTCCAACTTTTTCCATTGGGGTGTCCAATTGCTTGTTCCCATAATAGAAACCCATGTAATTTGTGATTTTCCATGGGGGGTCCGGACCCCCTGTCCCCCCTCTGGATCCACACTTGCTTTAAAGTTGATTTATTTTTTATTCCAATAATTAAAATCTAAAACAAACAAAAAAATCAGGATTATTTGTTTTCTTGTTTATTCATTTAATTAAGGTAATTAAAAGGGTTAAAATGATTTCAAATTAATTTGAATATGAAAACTATATCAAAACAGATGTGATTTATCCTTTCTTGTCTTTTGGAATCTGCCATGCGACTTACAGTCAGGGCACTTACTTTAAACAAGTCATTACCAATTTCTATTTTTTAGCAAGAATTAAGATACCTTTTGTAAGATTTTGGCTTTCTTGGAATGCTTACTGATCGTTGATTCATTGGTAACTTAAGTATGAATCACTATATTATAACAGGCGATTACAATTAGGGCTGGCATGATTAATTGAAATATCCGTTAATCGGTCGATATACAAAAGAAAAACGATTATCGATATGAAATTCAAAAATCGGTTACTTTTAAAGCTGCATACTCTGTAACTTTGAACATTTTTCGAAAAATTTTATTTTCTTTTTAAATCATTTGTAAAAGCAGAATTAAGTTTTCACAATAAATCTGTTCACTATAGCTGAAAACTGCATGGAAAAGTGAATTATCTTATAAAAACAGGTGTTTTTTTCTCTTGTTGGTAATTATTAACTATACACAGGTAAGTTTTAACATAATTGCTGTTGTTTTGATACTGATAATTTGTAAAGAGTTACGAAATTGGTAAAATGTATACCTGAATTTTAGTTTTTTACTGTGTTCTTGAAAAATAGAAACATTATTTCAAAAATTAAAAGATCATAATTTACAGACTATGCAGCTTTAATGGATGTTCTGTTTATTTATACAATTCAAATCCTGTTTTAAAGTAGTACAAAATCATGAAATATTCATCAGATGAATAATCTAGCATGAAATTTGTTTTTCTCGGCGGTTAAATTCGAGTTTAGAAGCTTTCAATTTTACTGATGATTACAGTGGGTCTCATTTTACACAAAGGTATTTGTGTCATGCATACTTGACTTCCTTATAAATTGTATGACGTCACACAATGTGAAGTTGACAATAACAATGGTCGACTGCGAGTTTAATTACCCATTTGCCAATTAGCAAGTCAATTTTCTTCCAACAGAGTGGATGATGACTTATTTTGAGCAAAGGTGCCACTTTTTATTATCCTCCGACAAAGTCGGCGGGATATAGAGTTGGCTGCGTCCGTCCTTTCCGTCCGTACTTCCGTCCGTCCACACTTTTTGTCTGTCCAGATTCATATCTCAGTACCTATCGGTCAGATTTAATTCATTCTTGGTACAAATGATTAGTACCATGAGCTCTTGATATCCTATAAGTTTGGTCAAAATCAACCCCTTAACACTTGAGTTATTGCCCTTGTTTAAGTATAGGCAATTAAAAGGCAAAACCTATATTAGCTTTTTTGTGTGATGATCTTCACATTTCATCAAAGCTATTATATTTAACAACTTTTGCTATAGACCATGATTGCCAAGTGCCTGTAGATAAGAATGGCAGTGACCCCACCAAAGGGGTCAAAGGTCAAATATTTAAATTTCGCAATAACTAAGGCAATTATTAATATTTTTTGCTGAAATTTTGCGTGCAGGCAGAGCAACAATAGACATGAAACATATCAAACGGGATTTCAGTTTTAATGCTTGGGTCCGAGCCCCCTTGGGTGGACTTAGGGGGTGGGGCCGAGGCCAAAATATAACTTTTTCAGAATATGGTCATGTTGCATATCAAATTAAAGCTGACGACGCTGGCAGCAACTTGGTAGCAAATATTTTGCCCACAGACACACCCTCGACCCAGGGGGTGGGGTCAAAAGGTCAATCTATATCTTTTACTGAGAGTAGTTATGTTGCATATCAAATTAAAGGGAATTGAGCACGGGGCAACATGAAAGGAAGCATTAGCACTGTCATTACACAAACTAACGAACCCTTGTTGGGGTCAAAAGTAGGGCTGGGACGATACGACTGTCATCCGATACGATACGTATCGCGATACATGCAATGCGATACGATACATATCACGATATATCGACACAGACACAGCTACACTTAGAAGCCCTATTCCTGTAGTTTTTTGATAAAAAAAAATGCAATTTTTTCTATTCCATTTGCAAATCATTCAATAAGACAAATATTTTTGTCACTCTTTTTGGAAAATTGACCATTTATTTGACATTTATGTTGTATACTTAACTTACATGTCTTTGTCTAATGATTCTTGAAACATGTAATACACACTATTAAGACCAGCAAACATAAGGAGAGCACCGTCTTAATTGATAGATCTCAGCAGATCCTGTGTACCATAAAAGTTATTCCTATTTTGTGAAAGCACAAAACCTAATTTGAAAAAATTCTATACAGGCATTTGAATAACACCAAGTTATTGGCAAGTGGTTGCCCTATAAGGGCACATTAAATATTTTTAATCTATCATTACTTTTGCCTATTTGTCCATTTGACCTTGTTTTAAGTAGCGAACATTTACACTGTAAGAATAGAATGTACTTGAATTATTCAGAATATATATTTTGAGGTTAGAAATTACCAAATTTGCTGTTAGTAAAATATCTGAAAGTATCGCGATACAGCACCCAAGCGTATCGATAGGGTATCGGCCAAGTCCGTATTGATATTGATAAGTATCGATGTATCCATATATAGTCACAGCCCTAGTCAAAATGTCACATTTTTGTTCTTTTCTATAAGTGGTCATGTTGCATATCAAAGTAAAGTGGAAGAAGTGTAGACCTACATGCAAGGTAACACTTTGAATTTACACACAATCTTGACCTCTGAGGCTGGGTTTAAAGGTCAGATATTGAAATTGTGCAGATCTATGTAAGTATATTTTTTTTATTGAACTAAGCACTAAAACATACTTGACAGGCGTTTGTTATGATCTGAATCAGAGACCAAGCTAGGGGGCGACTAGGGCGAAATAGTCGCCCTAGGGGCCGAAATTTCGCCCTAAATTGGACCCAGGGAGAAGTGGGAGTCTCCCTTAAAAAAAAAAAAAAAAAAAAAAAAATTTTTTTTTTTTTTTTTTTTTTAGGGAGACTCATTTTCATTCTGTCACCACACAAATGCAAGCTGTGGTGACATTATCAGACATTCTACTACCACTGCATCGTGTTTCTCCTTCCATTAAATGGCAATAGTATGTGTAATGGCTAATTTGCTTCTAAATTGACAGAAAATGACGTAATTTTGCGGTATAACTTCTCCCTATCTGACGGTCACTTCTCCCTTATTTTCCTGCAGGGAGAAGTCACTTCTCCCTAAAATTCTGGGCCAGCTTTGTCCCTGCTGAACGATACTGTAGGTGATCTAAGGGTTAGATAAATGGGATTTATGTTTTGTGATTTACATGTTTCTCTCAAATAACCCTTGGTCGGGGGATATAAATTCGTAGAATTTGCCTTGTTTAAAACCTATTATCTTTTGAATATATAACACATGCTACTTAGTGTTGTTTTGCGAAATGATGGGAAAATCAATGTCATTGACCATGCAAGAGTAGTCAAAACGTTCCGAGACCCTCTGTCAAGTATGTGCAATTACTAATCGGTTATATACCGAAATGCAAGGACCGATTATCGATTAGCATTTTGGCTTCATATAGCCAGCCCTAATTACAATATCCCCTTCGCTTTTTTTAATAAATTTGAAAAACCCCCAAAATAAAGAAATTTGACGTGTTTCTATATTGCTTTAAATCCTATTCAGGTGGATAGTAGAATAAAGCTGGCAATTATTTCTGATTAAACTTCTTTGGTATCCTGCTATATGTTAGCAACTGTCAGAATTTTAAAGTATGGTCAGTTGTTTTCAGATCATGCAAACTTCAGGCAAAAATGAATCAGTGTCAACTTTTTGGCAAAAACCATTGCACACATGCTAAGGATAATAAAAAATAAAAAAGTATGTAAGAATTTTCATGCACCGGACTAACCTGCAAATCAGGAAGTTAACTTTGATGTCATTGTTAACGTCATGACGTTGCCAATGTTGCATGTTAAAGTTTAGACAGTGTATAGTTTCAAAAGACCACATTTCCATGAAAAATAAAGATAACTTCATAAAATTTGCAGGATAATTTCTTAACAGAACGTAGATTAAGTGTGTGTAATTAACTAAATCTTGACAACTTCGTCATTAAGGTTGGTTTTCACAAATCGTGGCTCATATGTATTAGGCTACAATAGACTCTTCACATTGTTATCTCCCTAAGCAATCACTCTTCAATTTAAAAATCGATAAAGCCGTCTTTGAAAATGAAGGGGCAGATTGCTTAATAGATTGGCGCTAGCGGTGATTTGTTGCTTAATTTATCACTGACTGGAGGACAGTCGTTAAAGTGAATAAATTGTGAGTGTGAAACGTGAATGATTTATCCACTTACGACTGACCGACAGACAGTGATATATAAAGCCACTATCACGATCAGTGCAAATTTGTTTCGATTCTAACACAAAAAAGATTAAAAATATGAACGAATCCTTCATACTCACTAGTCTACAACTGTTCTGCCATCTTGAACAGGCTGCCAGAATTTCCAGCAACTCTTGTTCAGACTTAAATCGCGTATTTTTACGTACATTTTGATCATCAAGCAGCTGTAAAACAACGTTACGCCGTCTATTGTCAATATAACAATGCCATATGTGATAGATGACGTCATGAAAATTCAAACTGGCGACCCAATGATGTCACGCCTGTCCGTACCCTGTCCGTGCAGTGATTCATCAACCAATAAATCACTGAGTTTAACCATTGGCTATATAGGCGAGGTGTGTTAGAATTATAAGTTACATTGGCTTAACACATAATGATGCTTTATAAGTCGATTTTTTGGCCTTTAACCGCTAATTTATAAATATGAAAATACTTGACATAAATAAAACTAGGAAAATAGAGACAGTGTCATATAACAAAACAATTGATGCATTCTTTTCTGGTTAACATCAGGATTAGTCATCCCTCTAAAGTGATGTTCACCTCGGCTTCGCCTCGGTGAACATCACTGTTCTCTGGTTGACAAATCCTGATCTGATGTTAACCTCAAAAGAATGCATCAATTGTATAATGTTACTTTACATGTTTGCATCTAAATCAAACTGATGTGTTTGTTTTGTTTTTCAGTTCACATTTGTGGAAGGTCCAAAAAGAAGTATGCATTTGGCAGATTTTGAGACTGCAAATGAATTCTCAAAGAGATTTGATGGAACGCTACATTCAAGGTCTTTATTTGTAGAAAAATTTGCTGATGTTGGTAAGAATTTATTTATTTTTTAACAGGGTTCCCACGAGCTCTGGAAATCATAGAAAACCTTGGAAATCAATGCATGGAAAAATCATGGAATTTCAAAAAACCTTAATCATCATGGAAAAATCATGGAATTTTTTAAAATAATTTGATGAAACCCAAACCACCAGTAGCTAGAAAGCAAGAGCTAGTTTTCTGGCTACTGTTGGTTCCAAATTTCAATTTTTTCAAAATTCATGCATATTCTACAAGCATGCTTATTTAAATATGTTCCTGTTTAATGCTCCGCATGGTGAAGATGCTGCTAAAGGGGGAGGTTGGAGGCCATGCATTAAATAGTCATGGAAATTACATCATTGATCATGGAAAATCATGGACTGTTGGACCCTTGTTTTAAACAAATGTACTGCTACTTGTCTCAGGATCCATTAGGCTGTCCTTAAAAGATTCTCTGTTTGCTGTCACCCGACTGACTCAGTCAAAATGCCCCCGACCACACTGCCTAAGGCTAAAAAAATAAACAAGTGTTTCTCTGGCCACTTTTTTGAAAAACAGAATGAGGCAAGCATGTTTTTATTTTGGAAGTATATGTTGGTATTTTGATATTGATTAGAGCCCACTTTTTTTATTCAAGTCTGAAAAAAAGACAGATGAGGGGCATTTGAAAAAAATGAGGAAGGGCCTGAGAAACAGTTTTTTTTTATTTAGCCTAAAGCATTTATATTTGGTATGTACATGTAGCATCACCTAGTTCACAACTACCAAGTTTGTTAAAATTATGCCACTGGGGCCAAAAATAGCCCCGCCCCAGTGTCGCATGTTTTACAAAGGCTTATACGAAAAGCATGAAAAATCTTCTTGTCTGAAGTTGCAAGGCCTAGAGTATTGATATTTGGTATGTAGCCTCATGTAGTGGACTTCTACCAAGTTTGTTAAAACGTGGCCCTGAGGCCAAAAATGACCACCACAGGACTGGTGTCACCAGGGAAGTGGCCAGCTTTCAACTGATACATATCGACGGTCGGGAGTCAAAAGCCATGTATCTTTTATTTTCACATTTTTTGCTCAGAAGTGTCCTATATTACTGAAAGCCAGACAGGATTATATAATTCACTCACACACTGATATTGATATTTTGAACTTCCAGTCATTATGAAAAGTTTCACTTGAGTTTCAACTTTTTGAGCATATTTTCGTGGTAAACATCCAGTTACGACATTTTGAGCACCTTTTTCATGGCAAAACGTATCTCGGTAAAATGAGCACCAAAATAATGGTATATTTCATAGATATGATATTTCGAAGTATCTTGGAATGTGGGAGTGTCACAAACCATTTTTGGGTCACTGTGACCTCGACCTCTGACCTAGTTTTTAGAATAATCATGACCGGAGCATATCTCTAATATTATTTGAGCTAGGAGTCTCAAATTTGGTGTGATGATGCATCTTGGGATGAGGAAGTGTAGCAAACCATAATTGGATCACTGTGACCTTGAGCTTGACCTGACCTAGTTTTTAGATTAATCGTGTCTGGAGCACATCTCTTATATTATTTGAGCTAGGAGTCTCAAATTTGGTGTGATGATGCATCTTGGGATGAGGAAGTGTAGCAAACTATAATTGGATCACTGTGACCTTGAGCTTGACCTGACCTAGTTTTTAGATTAATCGTGTCTGAACGGTACTTTTCATTAAATAAAATACCCTTGTAAACTTAATATTATTTTTCACTCAGTATTTATTCCAGTTTTCCACATTTTTATTGGAAAAAAGCCAGGCTTAAGGTAGATATTAGTGTTGTTCGATTATTGGATTTTCATAATTGATCATCGAAAATAATCATTCAGGACGTTTCGATTGATGATCGATTATAATCGAAAATTATCAAATGAAAGGGAAACACAGATTCCATCCCATAGAATGTCTACTCTTATCTTTTTAAAAGTTGTTAGCGTCAGTGTCATGGTATTTTATGTACAGTATCAAATACCACAACTGGTTCTTACAGCAAACTCAAATTAACAGCCATTGGCATTTTAAACCCTTTATACACTTATGGATTTTTCCTTCTGGTTTGAAACAATACACTTGGGAAGGTCCATTGTAAACATCAAGGGGTAACAGGTTATCATTCCCAAATAAATATTGCTTTCTCTGAATATCTTTTATGTCCTTAATAGCAAACATGGTATATCCTGATGAAATGCCTCATTTTGTGGCATTTCATCAGAGTTTTCACTCTTTTTAGGAGACATTAGCATACAATGGATTAAGATTGCACTGAAGACTTCTTAGTCATGACTAGGGATAGAATACACAGCAAACCAGGCTGCAGTTTATTTCTTTATTCCTCACAATCTATAAACCTTTGAATTTATGGATTGCATTTTCTTGTAGCAAAGTAAGTTGCATATTTTGAATAGTAGCCTACAAGAATGGGTCAGGTGTGAATCTTTTCGATTATAATCGATTATTACCAAACACAATCGATAAGTAGAATCGAAAGAAATTTTCGATTGATCATCGATAATAATCGATCATCGATACAACACTAGTAGATTTCCAAGAAAACATGCTAAGTACATGTAACATTAGTATTAGAAACATTCAGCTGGTTGTCAGCAGACCTTTTTGCTAGTGACAACGGGTTGTCACCAGACTTTTTGCTGGTGACAACCGGTTGTCAGCAGACACTTCCAAAGTTTAAGTACCATTGGCAAAAATCTTCATGTTTGGGTGATTTTTAACAAGGAAGTGGCTATTGACAGCTGACTGTCAGCAGCAATCGAGTGGCTATTATCAGCAGCAATTTCACTGTTGACAGCCATTTGTCACTGCTGACAGCCAGTAGAATCTAGGTCTTTACATGTATAGCACTGATACAGTGCTCAGTTACTTACAATCACTTTTGTATCTTACACTCATCTAAATTGAAACTATTAATCAAATTCCTAAACCACTGTCATCTTAACAGCTAGCATTATTTATGGATGAAAGTAGGGACTTTCATGTAAAGCTCTTACACATTAATCTCTATTTTAAACTAATAAATTTGTATTACAATTATTGACTTCAACTTGTTCAAATGGTGGCTGTTGATAGCGAATAAATTGCTGACAGCTGGCTTTTAATAGCAAATTTGTTGCTGACAGCCAGCTGTCAATAGCGAACGCCTTTTAACAAAAATCAAAATCTGACATATTTAGAAGGTCTCTTTTATTTCAGCTAAAGAGCTGCAGCAGTCATCAGAGAGTGAGGCAGACAGTGAAGATGAAACTGATATGGTTCAGAGACAAGGTAGGAATAATATATTTAAATGCATATATTTGTTTTGACAATTCCTAGGTGAGCCAGGTAGTTATATGTCTGGGAGCATCTGAAGGCTTATCTGCTGTGGTTCTCTTCTCTTGGCTTTATATTGGATTTCCGTCATTCCGTCTGTCATAATTTGGGTGCAGCTCAATATCTTGAGAACAGTTTTATAGAATTTAACAAAATTTTGCATGTGCATTGATATAGACATGATCTAGATTGGGATTGTTACACATTTTCGGATACAATACTAGAGTTATGGCCCTTGATTTACGCCAAAATTTGGCCGCTTCATATCTTGAGAATGAATTGACATATTTTCACCTTGAAAATATGGTCAGTTGATACAATGAGTAGACTATTTGTTGAAAATTAAAAAAAAATCATTTTATTTTTTTTGAGCTATTGCCCTTTGCAAATTTTGACATAGAAAACTTGATATCTCAAAAACAGTTACAGCTTGGAGCTCCAAAGTTAGACAGCTGATTGAGGGTAATTAGTAGATTACCTGGTGAAAATTTAAAAAAGAATTATATCTTTTTTTTAGTTTCGCGTTGGATTTTTTGATTTAATGCCTTTGCAAATTTGAACTTCGAAAACTTCCAATAAAGATATCTGAAACTATTACAGCTAGTGCCTCAGATTTGGTCAGCTGAAGGAGGATGGTCAATAGATTACCTGGTGCAAACGGGAAGCTAATGGTTGGGTGCATAGTGTTTCATAAACACAGTTTCTAGTTTGAATATGGAGATCATTGCCAAATTTTGACTGAGTTATGGTCCTTTTTTAATCCCCCACCACTGGATGTAGCAGCTTCAAACTCTACTGGTGCATAGATCATATGTGGAGGCTACTGGGCATTATTTGTGTATTTTCTTGTAAATGCATCTCCTCCTAAACTGTCTAAAAGATGTAGCAACTTAAAACTAAAAATTGCAGGTGCAACTTTAATAGGTGACATGATATAGAGGGTACTGGGCAACATTTTGTAATCTGATTGCTTTCTTAAAGTTAAATGAATTCACTTGTTTTTTTTTTTTTTTCAGAGGTTCTACAAAGACTGCCAACTAGTACTGATTACATGTTTGAGCAGAAAATTATTGGTAAGTTGAAATTAAGTCAGTCTTTTGATTTTATTTTTTACATCCCAGTCAACAATTTTTAGTTCACCTGAGCCATAGTGCCCTATTGTGATCATAGGAAGTCCGTCTTCCGTCAGTCCGTCCGTCCGATGTCTGTCAACAATTTCTTTAAACAACTCTCCTAAATCACGGGGTGGATTATTACCAAACTTCACAAGACTGTTCCTTGGGTGGCCCCCTTCCAAAATTGTTCAAAGAACTCTATTCCATGCAGAATTCTGCTTGCCATGGCAACAAAAAGAAAGAAACTTTTTCTGGTTACATGTCTAAAATATTTAGGGCTTTGGAGGTAGGCAAAGTTTTTTTCATAAAAACTTTTTTGTACGGATAAAGTATGAAAGTCCTTAAAACAGTCTAAAAATAGACTTGAATATCCCAAAAGTCTTCAAAAAAGTTTGAGTAGGCCCCCAAAATATTAGGGTCGGTAGGGTAACCGGAAACAAGACATTTTCTTTTTTTTGGCCAAATGAAACTGCTTATAAATGTATCAAAATCATAGCTGGACTTATGCTATACCTATAAACATCATTCTCAGGTGAACGACCCAGGGCCCAAGGGCCCTCTTGTTCAGTTTTGTCAGGTTGTTTCATCCTGGGTTAAACCAGCATTAAGCATGGATTAATGCATCTTGTTCAAGGACACAACACAGTGGTGCCAAGGAGGCTCAAACCTGCAACTCCTGGATCTGTAGTCAAGCACTATAACCACTGAACCACTGTTAGTCTACTTCTTGCTTACGTGCATGATAAATGACCACTTTTAGCATGACACAAGAGACCATATAAAATTTAGGCTATTACCTCACCTGATGAGCCAAGGATCTGGCTTTTGTTTGTCGGCCTATGTCATCCATCAATATTTTCAAAAAGGTAAAACTAGTACAAATCACACGACCGTTAAGAATTAATTAAAGTCGTTGTGTGTGATGCCTGGAAAATACTAATTATATTTTTCAAAATGTCCTGTAAATAAATTCCTGAGCTCTGAACTCTGAACTAGCCATGTCCACAGGATCAATAGCTCCAACAGGCTTGTATACACATTTGGGAAAACTTCGATAAAAAGTCTTTTATTAAAGCATCACAGCTTATAAAGAATTGAGCCATTTCAAACGGTTCCCTTGTACACAATATGTGTCAAATTTATTTAACGTTTTGGTCTAAATTGACCACACTCGAGGGGTTATAAGGCATAAATTGCAATTTTATTTGTTTCCCCTTACCGGACCGTATTATTTTTTTAATTCATTGCAAATTTAGAGAATTGTCCAATTTAAACAGTGTTATCTTTAAAAATATTCTTAGTTAGCAAATTGTTTGTGTATTTGATTTTATTGCCTATATTAGGGCTATTTACAATTAAGTTAAGGGTATCGAATTTGAGTGCAGTTAAAAAAAATCAAACCAACCCATACCAGTAAAACAGGGTCAAAAAAGGGAAAACAATTTTTTTTAAGGTTGACCTAAGCTTACATACCAGCCTATTATGAGGAAACGTTAAAAAATAGGCGAGGTCTGCTGACAACCGGTTGTCACCAGACTTTTTGGTCTGCTGACAACCGGTTGTCACCAGCAAAATGTCTTGTGACAACTGATGCAAAAAGTCTGCTGACAACCAGCAGTATATTTTCCAATGCCAATGTGTATGTGTATGTATACTGAAGGACTTTAAGATGCACCACCTGCTTAAATGCTAATGCATGTCGAAGCTTGGATATTTTGATTATGTGAAAAATAAAGTTGACAGGTTCCGTCATTTAGCTTTCATTCAATAAGAATATCGAAATGCTGTGGCTTATGATTGCAATGACTTCCCGATAATTCTGAGACAACTCAAATTCAAAAAGTCACAGCGTAGCCATACTTTCCATAATGAACGAAAAAAACTTTTTTGAACCGATGTTTTTTCTTGAAAGCAAAAGGAAAGACAAAATCGAATCATGACGCAATGGCCGTTTATATCCTAAGGATCAGGAATAATCAAATATTTTTTGTTGCCAACAGACACTCCTCAATCAGTTGCATAAAAGACAAAAGTATTGCAACATGCGCGGACGTCACCCATCCGTTAATGATGTCTGAAAATTTAAGACTGACGTTAGCAAAGAAACCCTGCGAGCTGGAGTGTGCTAAAAAGATTATTTCTGAAATTTTTGTGTTTTTAATTTGTTAAGACATCTGGCTAACCTAAAAGTGTTTGTTTTCAAATTGAATCAAATTTACATTTGTCAGACGACAATTATTGAAAGACACTTACGTCGATATACAGTCTGAATGAACAGCATTAGCAAATCGAAATCATGGCAAATCATGGTCCATTTTGCAAGTGAATAAAAAAAAAATGATAAAGAAAACATCCTCAAATCAATCATGTGGAAGAGACAGAGAATGTAAAATGGTGCGTTTTTAAAGTCCCTCAATATATATAGAGATTTTTATACAAAAATACATTGGTGTATATTATGAAATGCTTGGTAATTATTGGTTAATTGACTAATCATTATTAATGGTACTATTCTTTGAACTCTTATAAAATGGAATCTTCCAGTTGATTATCTGGACTTTACAGCTTAGTTATTAGACAAGTTAACAAATAGCCCCTGATCAGACTCAGTCTGTGGTAAATGGAAACTTCCAGTTGTTTTTTTTGACTTTTACTAATCCTATCTGGTTATTAATGATTAATTTGCCAAAACAAGTTAACAAATAGTCCCTAATCAGATTGTTCTTCCAAGGATTGGTGTGCGCAAACTTTTCCTCTTAAAAATGAGGATTTAATTTGATTCTGCTAAAATGATATTGTCCATCCATTGTGAAAACAGCAATAACAATATATACAGGTTTATAATATATTTGTTCCCTTAAAGCTGTGCTAGTATCATATAAGTTGATAGAATATAAATGAAAATTGAAATGCAATCTATAAAAAACAAATCTTTATCTAGTATTTTTCTGTAATATAATTCCAAATTGTAAATTCATTATTTTCTTATTCAATAGTTATTCAAGTTTTCTATAACTGTATTAAAAATGCCACTAGACTCCTATAGATTTCCAAAAAAACATGCAAAATATACTTTAAGTATTGGAGAAATATGCTGGTGACATCGGTTGTCACTAGACATTTTGCTAGTGACAACCGGTTGTCACCAGACCAAAAAGTCTAGTGACAACAGGTTGTCAGCAGACATTTCCTAAAAAACATTTTAATAATTTTTGAGGCTCACAGCTTTTAACCAGTATTATATTCATGTCTAGTGGTCCCTATATAAATCATGCCAACCATGCCTGTGGGGTCTAAATTGGCCAGTCCTGGTGGTTGATAGCTTCCTTAAAAAGTTTTCAAAATCTTTTTTTTTTAAACCATCCGACCCAAAGCTAATATACATGTATTTAGTATATTTAGCAGTGTTAAATGGCTCCTGTATGAGACTTTTGCCACCGTGCCCCTTGGGCCATAATTGGCCGCACGCCTGGGGTCATTTGCTCCCATAGACTCATAATAACGAAAATGCTTTTCGAAACCATAAGGCTAACGCATCTGATGAGCAGTATATAATAGGGTTCATGAAGAAGTTTGTTAAATGTGCCTATGTTTTAGCAAAGGTGATTTAGGCGTGAGTCCATTCAATTTCACTGTCTAACCATCTAGTGACTGCTTCGTTAAATTGAAAATCTTAGGTTTTCACACTTTCCAAAATTTGCAGTATTTATTTCATGGTTAAATGATATGACCAGTTTTTGTATGGTCATTGAAATCTAAAGGGAAAATTCTCATGTTACAACAGTAAGTTAGGGGTCTTTAATGCAAACTAAATATCTTTGTGTCTTGATCCACATCTGAATTAAGGGTGAGGTGAGCTTCGTGAAACCGGTTAAAGCCATCCAGTAAATTGTTTTACTGACCGTTCCAAGGCGGTACTTCTTTTGTGGATCTTTTGTGTGTTTTCTGTCTTGTGTTTGTTATGCCTTTGCGTGCGTCTGCTTATTTGTGCCTTGTGGTCACAGGTGCTGGGAAAGGGCTGACCTCTTGGCTCTCCTTGGTGGTGCCTAACTGTGAGTTTGTCACTTTCTCATTGGTATCCTGGGTCAGGTGTGGTTCTTGATTGTATGGATTCCTATTCTTTGCACCCTTACTTACTTTTATGTCACAAGTGATTCTAGTAAGGTGTTGCAATGTTAATGTGTCTTTCTGTGCAGCAGTGAGTGACAAACTGTGCAGGTTATTTTCCTCTACAAACTCTTATAGCATTCACTGTGACTGGTGACCTTGACCTGTATTTACACTCCAGTGGGGTTAAATTTGGCCCTCCTGAAAGAGAATTAGTTTGGTGACCCCAGATTTTTATTCGTTTTTCGTTTTTCTGAAAGGTTTTATAATTATCCATGAAACAAAAATAAACTCTTAAGATTTTCAAAATCAGATTTTTTAATGTATGATCTAGCAGGGTTCATCCTAGCCCAAAATGATGATGGGCCCTTAAAATGGGCCGGTGGCCCATATCCCATTCAAATACATGCAAATTTCCAAATTTTAATGGGCCATTCAAAAATTTTATGGGCCCTTTGCAAAATTTGATGGGCCCAAGAATCCTTAATATCCACATTAGAGCACAATTGACATGAAATTTGAATAGCTTGAATATGGGGCCCAACCAAAAATAAAGTCCATTTTAGCAAAACATTAATAGTTTTCTAACAAAATAGGTCGGGCCCATCCTAGGATGAACCCTGGATCTAGTTATTCTAAAAACAAATTCCAATTTTTAACGCATTGCCAAAATATAGCATTTGAAGTATCTTGTCAGAGCTTGGGACAACAAAATAACCTTGCACATTTTTTAAAAGGTTTGAGGTCATGGACAATAATTTAAGTTAATAGAAAGAAGCTGGCTGAAGATTATAACTAGAACATATCCCATGGTGCACCATTGCAAATCTCCACGCTCTCGAATAAATCTAATGGTAATTGACCCTTTGACCCCAACCCAAGGTTACCAGTTTGATTGTAGGGTAAAAATTTTCAGTGTACGGTAAATGTTCTAAAATTTCGAACACTCTAAAATTACGAACACCTAAAATTATCGCCGAAAATATTTTTTTTAAACATCCTAAAAAATCGAACACTGACCTTTTTTTGAAAAAGTGAATTTCTAAAATTACGAACACAGGTTATTTTCGGCGGAAAATCGATGTCCGTTTATCTTTTTGTCCCATCTGTGCTCGGTTTACTTTTAAAGTACAACGCGTGAGCGGTAGCGACATTTTGAAGGTTCCATTCCACTTAAATGGGTACTCTGACACGTGACGTTCTTTTTGCAAGATCTGCTAATTGTGCGGTACATGCTTTCAGATAAGATCAAAGGCAAGAGCGCATTAAAAGCACGGACTTTCCTACATGTAGTACGTGACAAAGTTCATGCATGTTATTGGTATCGGCTGTCTATCCATCTTTCGACAGAAAACAGTGCAGGCTACCTGCAGCGTGTTCAAATACTTTTAAAACCCTTCATTGGCGAAATTTTTACGCATCCGATCCATCGGAATTCTTCAGCAATGGTCATTAACATGGATTTCCTTTGTCAGTATATTGTCACAGACATTAAACAGACATGCCTCGGGCAAGGATTAGGAGTTACAATTACCGCGAGAAAACGCACATCTAAGGTGATGAACTTAGGTCATACCAGTGACCTATATATATATAGGTCACTGGTCATACGCTGCCTGGTCGTCAAAATTGAGCATTTGCAAGTAACAGTAGACGTTGTTACTTTAAAGAAAGCCATGCAAACCACAGCGTTAAACAACTGAGTAAATTTACTAAGTAAGTTTGCTTATAAAACTTATATACAAAAGGGCTTTTTTCCAAGTTGTGGTTTGAGTCGTGAGACACAAAATTAATGAACCATTCAACATAAACGCGGTGATGCTTGACATTCCTGAGCCATCAATGTTGTATTGAAAATGCACACTTGCGCAGTTGTCGCACGTTGTAAGTACCAAAATATCGTGAAATTACATGTGCGGTTCCAGGTCCGGACCCCCACACTGAAAAATCACAAACATATAGGGTTTTCTAGCAATACAGGTCCGGATCCCCTGAAAAATCGCAGCTGCAAAGCCAGCATTCAATGTCGGGCCATCATCGGCCCGCCAGCGAAATGCCTATCATCGGCATGCCAGCGAAACGCCTTTAATGGCCATCATCGGCCCGCCAGCGAAACGCCTATCATCGGCATGCCAGCGAAACGCCTTAAATGGCGCTTCGCTGGCGGGCCGATGATGGCCCGCTTAAAGTGGGACATGGATCCTCCCTCCCCACATCAACTTTAAAAACAAACGTTGTCAAAGTTGGATCCCCTTTGACAAAACTTTCTGGATCCGCGCATGAATTATGTCCGTCGACAGTTTAATTTCAATCGAGCCGGTTCACACGCACTGCATGCATGCGCGGATCCAGAACATTTTGTCAGAGGGGGTAGTGAGAGAGGACCGAAATGCCACTGAAAATGGACCACCATCGGCCCATCAGCGAAACGCCATTGTCGATAATGGCCTTCCATTGAATGCTGGCTTGGTAGCTTTGTGATTTTTAGGGGATCCGGATCAATATTGCTAGGAAACCCTATATTTTTGTGATTTTTCAGGGGGGTCCGGACCCCCTGCCCCCCTCTGGATCCGCCCGTGGCATGCATCTGAAAGAAGGTACATGTCTGAAATGTTCCTTTCAGCGGACGCAAAGTCGGACTAGATTATAACTCTTGGTATGCATGTTTGCCCCTGATCAGGCACGTCGGACGATCTTCTATATCCAAACTGTTTGCAAACTTTGATAGCAGGTCGTAAAAGTAGAGAGAGAGAGAGAGACTGCACGGTGTTTGCACACGAATCTTTTGTTTTGACTTGGTTTCTTAGAATATCGAAGTGCAATGTTTAGGTCAGTCAATCAATCTTGTTACAACTGCTTCCGATGAGGACCAAAAACCCAAACTTATCGTGCGCGTCGGCTTTTGTACGGCAAAGTCGGACATTCCACAGCATTACATGTAACGCTTTGCGTACTTTCTACCGTATGCACACATTTTTAAATTGACTAAACATTCTATTCTGAATACCATTCGGGTCTGATCTGAATCTAAACCGTGTTTGCAAACAGCAAAGTAAACATTCCATCGGCGGATCGACAAGTAGAGAGAGAGAGAGAGAGAGAGAGAGAGAGAGAGAGAGAGAGATGCATGTGTTCTTTTTGAATTTCGCCAGATTTTTTTTACTCTGTGAACTCGTCTACGTATTTCAAAGTTTGTGTAGATCTTTGCAAAAAATCTGATCGTACGAGATGTCTAGCGTTTTCAATTCTCGAGTACAAGGAAGAACGAAATAGTGTAGTGATTCATCGGTAGTCCGAGGTGAGTGAACATAGGAGACCCGGTTTATCGAAAAGTTAAAGGGACAAATATTTGAGCAATAATACTGGTACCACTCATTATGACTCTCTCCAGGGGTCATACTGGGCAGATCAAAAGGACAGCCATAATGAGGTGATTATGACTTCCTTACTGGGGCAATAAAGTGGCCCCATAAAGGGAATAGGTATTTTATGATAAAATATTGGTCTTTATCTTAGTGAATGAAATTGTGTTGCATACAGGTAAGTCCCCTCTTGAGGCCCCATTAATTTTGTGAGATACTGAAACTGTCCCTTATCAGTTAATCCTTTAATGATCTCTATTGGACAGTAATCTTTGTCTTTAAATCAGTGGACTTTTATGACTTGTAAGTAATTTGAGTGACATAGTATGCACGTGCCTGGCTCTCGACTTGGCGAATACCGCACGCGCTGGACATTTTACTGACTCAGTCCGCATGAATTTAGCAGGGGTTTAAATAAGATTAAAGAAAAGAAAAAAATGAGCAGATAGCGCAGAATCATATCGCCGTGTTTTCAACACGTTTCTACCACATTTTGATATGCATATATACCGTTTTTCTCCTGATAAAAGTCCACATTCTAAAATTTCGAACACTGGCATTTTTCCATAAACGTAATTTCTAAAATTACGAACATCGGAAAAAATAATTATTTTTTAGTGTTCGTAATTTTAGAACATTTACCGTATCCTGTGCTACTTGTTCACCCCCTTTAATAGACTCCTTTCACACTGTTAGTGCGCATGCGCAAAACTGTCTCGTTCCATGTTATCTCCGCGAGATAACACGTGAAGGGGCAACCTGTTTATATGGCTGCCTTACATTACACTATGGAATATGGAAAACTATCAAAAGAAATATAAATTCGCAAGTAAAGATTAGACAAATAGTAAAATTAAATGATATAAATGTAACAAAAATAAGTGATTAATTCCAATACTCTGAATATTTGAGATCAGAATAGTTGATTTCTAAGCATCCAAGACTGAATTTTTCCAAATAAGCGGGTGCATTACTACGTTGGTCAAACATTAAACATACACTGTATTAATAAATTCCTTCAATACTATGCGTATGCGAATAGTAACTAGTCTGGTAAACTTCTTATTTAATCAAGGTCTGCATGGTCTATGATTACATTCCATACACTTGATGTCTAAACACCGTAGAGCCTTTCTGATTTAAATCATAAAGGGATAAGATACATTAAGGCCATCGCGCGAGAAAACCTATCTTCCGGGTTTCTTACCAAGTAAGACTCAAACCAGTCTGTTCGGCTACATAGACTTGCTAAAATGAACTTTTGCATGAAGCAAGTATAGATATACTTTCCAGTAAGTGGAGAATACAGGCGCTGATCAGACTGCCTGGATACGATGACAGGCCTGCGCCTTTGTGGTTTGCATGCACCAATGTCAGGTTATCTCGCGTCGAGGCCCATTTTAATATGTACTACTGTGCATCCGGTCCTTTAATCCTATGCCCGGGGCCCTAGTGAAAGCGATAAAAGCAAACGTGCCTGACACACGTTTGTAATTCTACGGTATGATTGATGTCGCTCTTATCATCATAAATACGTAAAAGGCGTCAATATGTACGGCCCAGACAGTCTTAACCAGTGGACTGGTGTTTTAAAAAAAATAATCTGAGACTTCATCTACATCCATAATATGTGTGTGCGAGCAGCTATGATTCTTGCGAGCCTGCGCATAAGCTGACGTTGTGTAGAAATGATATAATTTGATGGGTCTTTATTTACAGTGTATAGTTCGATTTCGACATTTATCGCATATGCTTAGTCATTATGTGCAAATATCTAGCAGCATACATGCGCGTGCACTCTGCATGCTTATCTGGTTGGGCTGGAAGCCTAAGATCTATTTATTGTCTGAGCCTCCGTCTACATGCATCGCCTTTCTTTATGTGCGCTCAGACACAACAATGGATCCAACAATGGATCTGAGGTGTGTGCAAGCAGTGAATGCCCTGATGAGACTGCGCATTTTCACAGGCTCGTCTGATTTGTCGATGTTCGCATAACATATTAGTTTATCTTATTAGCTGGCATGTAGTTTGCATGTGTTTCAGATAGCTTTTGTGATTTTGTGCCTGAAGAAGAAGCCGATTTAAGCTCGATATCAAAGGATATTTTACTTGAATTAAAGTGAAACAAATTTGAAGACTTTTAAAATGTATAAGAAAACATTAATTTATCTTATTTCTAGAATAAGATATCTCATTCTAGCGATAAAAAGCCACAAAATTGACTTATAAACCATCATTATATGTTTTGCCAATGCAACTAATAGACAATCTGCCCCTTCATTTTCAAAAACGGCTTTATCGATTTTTCAATTGAAGAGCAATTGCTAAGGGAGATAACAATGTGAAAGGGGTCTATTTGTATGCCACGTGACCATGTTCAGAAAACTAAATTCTGGAGACTTTAATACAGGGACCAAGCTGGCCCAGAATTTTAGGGAGAAGTGACTTCTCCCTGCAGGAAAATTAGGGAGAAGTGACAGTCAGATAGGGAGAAGTTATAGCGCAAAATTACGGCATTTTCTGTCAATTTAGAAGCAAATTAGCCATTACACATACTATTGCCATTTAATGGAAGGACAAACATGATGCAGTGGTAGTAGATTGTCTGATAATGTCTCCACAGCTTGCTTGTGTGGTGACAGAATGAAAATGAGTCTACCTAAAAAAAAAAAAATTTTTTTTTTTTTTAGGGAGACTCCCACTTCTCCTCTGGGTACCATCTAGGGCGAAATTTCGGCCCTAGGGCGACTATTTCGCCCTAGTCGCCCCCTAGCTTGATCCCTGATTATAATAGGTAGATCATAATGATATGTACATGACTTGTGGTCTGAATAGCAGGTGCGATCCTTTAAACAAATTAACTTTTTGTTTTTTTGTTTTGCAGGTAAAGCTGTGAGGGTTCATGTTAAGAACCTGGTGGAACCCAAGAGTGAAAGGAAACTGAGGGATTTAAACACATCTCATGTACACTTCTTAGAAAAGAGTTTGGCAGAATGTCAAGGGTCAGACTTTGTTGTTATGGCAGGCAATCTTCTGTCTGGAAGTATCGAGAAAGCAGAAGAAGAAGGACAGGTAGTGATTGAGACAATTGGTGGCAACCACACTAGAGCGGCTGTAAATCTGTTGTATCAAAAAGGAGCCAGGGAGCCATATGTCATTGTAACAGTATACAAGGGCCTAACAGACCAGGAGGCCCTGAAGGTGGGCTGGCACCACAACAGCATCCCGGGAAGATCCAGGTCTATGAGCTTCACAGAAATGGTTGGCCTGGTGAAGCGCCATATCAATGAAAATTCCATGTATAAGAAACTGCAAGAGATATTTGGCAAAACGGTAAGATATTTGCCATTATCTGCCTCTTTACAATATATCCATCCTGTATTGTACATCCTCAAAGGTTTTTTCCCCTGACAAAGTCGGAGGTATATAGTTTTTGGCTCCGTCCGGCAACACTCTTTGTCCATCCGGAAGCATATCTCAGTACCTATTGGTCAGATTTGATGAATTCTTGGTAATAAATGATAAGTACTGTACCATGGACTCTCGATATCCTATAAGTTTCATCAAAATCAACCCCTTAACACCTGAGTTATTATAGGCCTACTTTGAAATGGGGGGGGGGAGCTATATACTATATAGGATTTCAGTCTGTTCGTCCGTCATAGTTTTTTTGTGTCCACTCAATATCTTCAGAACTCTTTTTATAGAATTTATCCAAATTTTGTATGTGCATTGATATTGACATGATCTAGCTTGTGATTGTTACACATCATTATCCCCAAATTTTTTCTAGAGTTATGGCCCTTTATTTATGCCAAAATTTCGTTTCCACTCAATACCTTAAGAATTTCTACACATATTTTCACCAAATTTTATTCATGCATTGATATTGACAATATCTAGCTTGGTATTGTTACACGTCATTTTTCAGATATTTAAACTAGAGTAACGGCCCTTGATTTATGCCGAAATTTCATTTCCACTCAATATCTTGAGCACCAATTGATAGAATTTCACCAAATTTTATATATGCATTCATATTGACAAGATCTAGCTTTGGGTTGTTACACAACATTTTTTTAATAATTGTACTAGAGTTATGGCTCTTTTTTTATGCCAAAATTTTGTTTCAGCTCGATATCTTGAGAACAAATTTACAGAGTTTCACCAAATTTTATATATGCATTCATATTGACAAGATCTAGCTTGGGATTTTTAAATGTCATTTTGTGCACATTTCTATGTCCCTTGATTTACGCCAAGATTTCGTTTCCGCTCATTATCTTGAGAACAAATTGACTGATTTTCACCAAATTTTATATATGCATTCATATTGACAAGATCCAAACATCATTTTTCGCACATTTGTACCAGAGTTATGGCCCTTGATTAACACCAAATTTTTGTTTCCGCTCATTATCTTGAGAACAAATTGATAGAATTTCACCAAATTTTATATGATGCGCAACACACGATTTGGGCCCTTAACATTATTAATGACATTACGAGTGACATCTAGGCTAGACACCGTTTTTATCGGAACTGATATATCCTTAAGACTCTCTTACTAACTATCTACAATGTATCAGCGCTTTCAGAGAAATCCTTGATATTGAATAATAATGAAGGCAAAAGTTAAATAAAATAAAAAGACTTATTATCGGAGACGTAATCTATTGTTTATGGTCGTGTCCTTTGGCTATAACCAGTGATGGCCGGATGGCTTTATGGTTGTATGGGTTTTATGTCCAGGAGCACCCGTCCAGTAAGCACAATCAATCGGGCCACTATCTGCCCACTAGTAGGGAAACACCATCAGAATGGCGTTTCGCTACTGCGGTGGGTCGCTAGTGGCCCGAGATTGGATGATGGCTGGGCGAAGGTTCACCCGTCAGTGGTTCTGATTTTAAAGCGTCTAAGAAGACAAGGCCAAGGCTTTAAGTCTAATTCGACAGACTGGGTTAACAAGGCATAGGCTACCGGAGACGTAATTCTCTTATTTGTTTCCATGTTCCTAGGCTATAACCAGTACCAGGCTTTCAAGTGGGCCCTACTTTTCCTATTTTTCCTACTTTTCCCTACTTTTTTGATCTGCTCCTACTTTTCCCTACTTTTTCATGAAAATGCCCTACTATCCCTACTTTTTCACTCTAAAATGTCATTTACGGGTAAAAATCCAGAATTTTTTTCTCGCTCGCTTCACTCGCTCAGATTTTATAAATTAACTTCTATGTCATTCAGGGAGCATGCCACATAACACTTCAAAATTTTTATGTTTAACCTAAAAGTCTCTCTGTTTGGCTAGTATTATCCTGCTCATTTAATCTTAAATTACTTATTTCAAACAGATCGTTGTAATGAATTTTATATTTGGAAAAGCCCTACTATCCCTACTTTTTTACACCGATAATCTCTACTTTTTCACTACTTTTTCCAAATTTTTATCCCTACTTTTTCCCTACTTTTCTGTTGATGGGCACTTGAAAGCCTGCAGTACAGGACGAATGGGTTTATAGTTTTTTAGGAGCATTCAATGCTAAAACGGCAGTGGTTCTGGTTTAAAGCGTCTCAAAAGACGGGGCCAAGGCTTTAAATCTCATCGGACAGACTGGGAGAAGCAGGGAATCAAGCCTGCCACCCCTGGTTTACAAGGCATAGGCTAAAACGTTTTGTGGCTTTCCCTGGGTAGTAAGCAGTAATGGGCCGGGAGTGTGTATTATATGACGGGAGCACCCGAAGGCTCAACTGAAAGTATTTCTGGAGAAGCCAGGAATCAAACCTGGGACCCCTTGTTTACCAGGCATATTGCTAATCCACTACAACACGGCAGTGACAAGGCATAGGCTACCGGACACGTCATTCACATTTTGAGACAGATCAAGCAAAATGAAGTCATGAAATACAAAATATTTCTTCATATAATTTTTTTATTCTTTTACTCCTGCCTGTTAATAGGTTACAGACACTACACCTAAGATATAACATGTAAGATAAGAGCAAAACTATAAATATCTGCAGTTCCTTTTCTCTGGAACAGCAATGGGAAAAACTGGGTAGCATTATGAGAGGTCAAACAAAGAAGATAAACACTTAAAGATGCAAAATATAAGCATATCTTTACGACAACCATTGGCTGAATTTGTCATAAATTACCCTCTATCAGATTGCACCTTTTCACTTTTAACAGAAGTTTATCTCAATGCTTAAAATCATTTACTGAATACAGTAAACCATACTTAAAGACATCAAAGTAGTTACAGTAGTCCAAAAGGTCAACTATCAAAAAAATATTCTTTGTCAAAATGCACTTAAATCTGGTCCAATGTTCCATGTAGTGTCTGTAACTTTTTCTGATGCTAATTTCTCATAGATTCCAATTGTCATGACAATGAAACTTTGCCTATCTGATATCTATGTTGAAGGACATAAAATTTTAAAAGGATGTTATTCTGATATTGAAAATCATCAAAATTTCGCTTCATGAATAATTGTCATGGTTACAGACACTACAAAAATTTTGTTCCTGACAGAAATGTTCTATGGTGGGAAGCATTGGGCTAGCCTGAAATGCAAACTGGATTTTTTGAAAATTATAATCTTTAATGATATAATGGAAATGAATTTTACTTTTAAAAATAAAGACATGTCTTGTATAATCATGGGTATAGTACAGTGTATTAGTGTTGTTCTTGCAGTTTTTATCAAAAACACTATCTTTAGGAATTTGAGAAGAAAATCCACAATTTTTGACCAATTTCTTTCATTCAAATTATAAAATGTAGAAGATAAGTATCGTTATAAGACTGTTCTGTATCAATCTTTAAATAGGAAACATGAATTATTTGGACTTTAAATGATTTGATTTTCAAAATGAGACAGCATAATGCTTAAAAATGGCCATTTTGGGAGCACATTATAGACCGTATCTCCAAAACAGGCTGTGTTAGCACCTTGAAATTTTTCGGCAAACAAGATCTGACAATGCCTTTCTGCATAACTCTTATAAAGTGTTCCTTTATGACACAGTTCTTCTGTAGCATAGATATAACATGGAAAAAATTAAATCAGCACCAATACCGTAATTTAGCCGAATGTTTGTGGGAGTTCTGTGTTTATCTTTGTTTGTTATGTGTTACTTTGTATCCATTCTCGTTTTGCAATCATCTAATTCTTGAAGAGGAAGATGCTTTGCTATTATTGTCTTTCAGATGTATTGTTTTCTATAAATGTTCTGTGGCTCTTCCTCATGATGCAGTGTGTGATTGTGGTATTCCTGATCATATTTACTTTTTCATAAATCTTTAGATTTTTGCAACTGTTCATACCCACATGAAAGACATAGATATGATTGACAGCTGTCAAGCTCACTTGCCTGTGTGATACGCTTCGAAGATCAATTTCATTTGCTAGAAGTGACACTGGTGCTGTGTTTGACATCGAGCCACACCTGATTTTCACATGCATAGCAAACCATTGTTTGTTCCATCGATCGTTTGTGTTCACATTGACTGTTCCTCGTTTCAGTTTTACACTCCATCAAGCTGTTAATACGATTACATTTAAAATACAAAACTGTTTTGTTTCCTAAATTATAAATACTTTCTATTTATTAGATATTTAAAGGGCTTTAGATAAGCTTTTTCTAAAGAGTACAGTACTCATCCATTTTTAATAAAAGGAGTAAAGAGACATTTTTAGTACTAACTGTTTGTCTTAAAAAGACATACACCAAAAATGACAAAGCTATTTCAACATGCTAGTTAATAGTTAACATGGAGCCTGAAGTTCACTTAATTTGCAAGAGAGCTGAATTATTCATGATTCCATGAACATTCAAAAAATCAAATTTATTTCTTTAAAAGATTAATTGATGAAATTTGACAGACTTTGCAAATGCATTGATATTGGCAAGGCCTAGGTTGAGATTGTTAGGGATTAGTCGGCACTAATCTGTAGCAGAGTTATTGCCCTTTACTCATGTAATTTTGATTCCACTCAGTTTTAAAACGATTGATGGAATTTGACAATATTTTGCAAATGCATTGATATTGACAAGATCAGGGTTGGGATTGTAATGTGTTGTTTGCCACAAAGTTTTAAGAGTTATGGCCTTTTGCTCATGTCATGTCAGAATTTTGTTTCCTCTAAATATCTTAATGGTGAATAGATGGAATGGGGTTATGGCCCTAAATTCATTTGACATGATGCAGCCTAAATTTTTTCAATATCAGTGCATCAATCATTTCTGATGGACTTTTTCTCTCATATATTTGGGCTGGTTAGGGGTATCTGTCACATTGACACATTTCTAGTTTATGTCTAAATTAAGTATTTAACAATATACCTTAAATGGCATTCTTATTATTTCAGGATCAGTTCAAGGCGAGAAGTAGTTTGAGAACTCATGTGAAAGTGGCAAAAATGAGTCCCGAGATCCTTCAAAGTCTAAAAGAAATCGAAAACTTGTGGAAGGACAAGAATCCTTTGTGTGCAAACACAATAAGGAAAGCACTACTTCTAGAAACTTCAGATCTAAAGCTGGCCTTAACCTGTTTGAGAGACCAGGGTCTCAGAAAATTCCATGAATTTGTGTAAGTAAAAAGAGTTTATATATGGCCAAATAAAAAAGATGAATTGTTCTCAGGCACCACCGCATCTGTTTTAAAAGCCCCGCATTACTTAAAAACATTACATAAAATATTAATAACCCCCACACCTATGCGGTTTCAGTCGGCGTGGTAATGTTGCATAGTTATTTATTCTATACTCCATTTCCAGTATTCCGCACGATGATTTTCTATTGTGTTTTGTTAGATATCGATGACCCAACAGCAGGCCTCCAGATAAGAGTGCGTATTAGAAAATTATTTACTTTATTTCTCATCCAAAACATATGTTGTGGGTACTCAAAAGAACCGTCTCAATGAGACGGTTCTTTTGAGCACCCAAAACACATGTTTAAATAAATGGATAAGAATATAATTTAGCTTTTACGCAGATAAAATGTCCTTATCTGGACCTATGCCAGTGTAAGTTTTATGCATCGGTGATGAAGTCAAATCTACTCAATGTGCAGAGGCTTTCACTATCAATTTTATGACCTGACTTGAATAATATCCCATGAAATAACCCTCAAAGCACACCTTTAAAAAAAATTCATTCAAGTTTAAAAAAAAAAAAAGTTCCCGCATCTGTTTTTCTGCTGAATAAAAATTAAACTAAAAACCCGCCCTGCCACATATGTTTTTCAAGAATATGGCCTGAGAAACAATTCAATTTTTTTGGCCTATTCAGGCCGAAATAAAAAATTTGTTTATTTTGTCCCTTATTTTTGCCATGAGACCATTTGTTTGCACTAACTTTTCCTGTTTGATTACTTGCTAGTCCCGAAACTTTTCATATATATAGGAACTTTATTTATTATCCCCATGCTTTTTTTTAAAAAAAGGGATATTGTGATCATCTTTGTCTGTTGGGGGGTTATACATTCTCCTTAACTATTGGACAAAATCCAACCCAATTTGATGTGTCAGGTACTCACATGAATGAAGCATGCAACAGCACATTTTTATGACTCACTCCCAAGGGGAGGGGTCAAAATATCAAATATTAGTATGTGTGACTGTGGATCCAGGGCTCGGAAGTTCAATGCCTGCCAAGTCCCATACTTTCGTGGAGATTGATAATGAAATAATTTCTACTGTCATTCTCCTCCCTGAATCAGTCAAGAATGGTTGTTTTCAGTTACAAACAAAAGTATGTGCACAAAGTACTGGTTAATCCCTTGAAATGACATATTTCAACAGGAAATACCAGTAAATTTCCATAGTGATAACGCCACAACTTTGAAAAGTCTCACAGGCAAAAGTACTATGTTGATTATAGTAAATAAAGATTCCAAGGCATGTAAGTCAAGTCGTCTTTTCTTAGATATATGTTGTTATTGCAGAAAGATGAAGTTGAATGCTGAAAAAGATGAAGAGTCAGTGAACAATGACAATGAAAACTCAACAGAAGATACCAGTGAGAAAAGAAATAAAAACTCAAAGGCAACTGTAAGTTTATATATAATTATATTCACCGTCTATCATCGAAACCGGAAATAGCGTACCACTTAATCGAAAGTAGAGAAAAACGGCATGGTGGGCGGTGAGTTTTTACCTTTATTTGAGCTTTATTATTTGCTCCCGAGCAACCACTGACATCAAGATTAATTGCCAAGGGATTAATTTGAATGTTGTGTATCTTTATTGTATTCTGCGTGTCAACATAGCTTTGTTTACACAAAGTTATCGCAGCTTGGTACTGGCTGGAAAGTGCTCCTGTCGTAAAAACAGCCTTTTAACTAACGAATAGATGGTTTATCTTCGGGTAAGAAGTTAATTCTCTATTTCTATATGCAATTTGCACCATCCCAGTTTTATCTCTGGTCTTGGTTTGATTATTTTCAATTGGAATCTATTAAAACAAAATAACTGTGGTATACGGCGAATAGTTGTTGATGGCAAAACTCGTGTACTGCGATTAGTTAAAATTGTGTACCGCGAATAGTGGCAACGTTTAATGAGATAGGCGCTTATTTCATGACTGACACTAGAAAAATAAATGAAACATTGTTTTTTAGCATTGGAGTTCATTTCAATAATGTAAACCATGAGGATTAAATGGGGGCGCAGTTGCTTAGTGGTAAAGTGCTTGACTCAAGATTGAGGGGTCGCAGGTTTGAGCCTCACCTTAGGCACTGTGTTGTTTTCCTAAGCAAGAAACTTATTATCTGTTTAGTGCCGGTTTAACCCAAGAAGACCCATCCCGACATGACTGAAAATTTGCTGACTGAGGCCTAAAGACAAAGAAAAATACCCCCAGCACACAAGGCTAAATGGTTCACATGTGGGCTCTATCTGAGCGTATTGTCCATGTGGGTGCCACATGGGAATTTAAGCCTATGTAGAACCCACATAGGGCACATATGATTGTTTACACTCACATAAGCAGAACCACTGCCGCTTGAGCCTTTGGGTGATCCCAAAAATAAAACCACAACCCTCTCCACCAGCCCAGTACTGGTTACTGTCAGAGAGACTGACTAGACATTGATATTTCACCTGTAGCCAGTTTAGCTATGATACTTTACAAAAAGCGAACAACAAAGGTGCTGATCAGACAAAGCAGAAATGCAGGCTGGTCTGCACCTTCGTTGTTCGCAACCCTCCGAAGACAGGTTTTCTGGCATTGAGGACCACATAACCGTTATGCGTTGCCCATAATGACCAAAATGGGTCCCACATGCAACCCATATGGGGTTTTCCACATGGGTCCATGTACCACAGTTGCAAATACCTTATCAGTCCCATTTGGACTACTACTATGAGACACATATTATATCCCACATTATTGAAAAAAATGTGTGTCACGTGCTATTAACAGTCATTTTAAACCAGCGTATTATCAAGGCAATTCACGTGCTATTGATTCAAGGCTTTTGGACTTAACATATACATAGTATAGTTTGAGGACGTCACAAGAAGTAACCTCAGGAAAAGTGGGGCTATATTAGATTGTGGTTGTCTGCCATTTCATCATTCTGACTGTCATTCTTGCCGTCTGTCATCATTTCGTTTCCACTCAATATCTTGAGAACAACTTTATAGAATTTACCCACTTTTGTATGTGCATTGATATTGACTTATTTTTCGACATGATCTAGATTGGGATTTTGGACATTTGTACCAAATTTATGGCCCTTGATTTTCGCCAGAATTTCGTTTCCGCTCTATTTCTTTTGAACAAATTGACAGCGTTTCACTAAATTTTATATATGCATTCATACTGATAAGATCTAGCTTGGGATAGTTACACGCCATTTTTCGCACATTTGTACCAGAGTTATGGCCCTTGATTTATGCCAAAATTTTGTATCTGCTCAATATCTTGAGAACAAATTGACACATTTTCACCAAATTTTATATATATGCATTTATATTGATAAGATCTAGGTTGGGATTGTTACACATGATTTTAAACATTTGTAGTAGTGTTATGGCCCTTGATTTATGCCAGATTTCTGTTTCCACTTAATATCTTGTGAAAAAACTGACAGATTTTCACTAAATTTTATATATCCATTCTTATTGACAAGATCTAGGTTTATGACTTATTTGTAGCCGAGTTATAGCCCTTGATTTATGTCAGAATTTCATTTCCGCTCAGTATCTTTAGAATAAATGGACAGAATTTGACCAAACTTTATAAATGCATTTATATTGACAAGATCTGTGTCAATAGGATTTTTACCTGCTATATTTCATAAATTTGTAACAAAGTAATGGCCCTTGATAGGCAACAGAATTTTGTTTCTGCTCAATATCTTGAGGACAAATGGATAGAATTGCACCAAATTTTGTAAATGTATGTATATTTATATGATATATGTTGGGATTGCTATCTTCCATATTTTGCTTATTTGTAACAGAGTTATAGCCCTTGATTGATATCAGAATTTTGTTTCTGCTCAATATCTTTAGAACATGGCCTTTTTACAGCATAAAAACCCCTATGCATCTTTTATGATTATGTGCACCATTAATGTGCACCATTATTATACTACAGAAATTCAACTTTTCGAATCGTTTCCCTAAAGTTTTCAATCAACAATATGAAATGATGCAAAAATAGTGGTCAAGTATTTATTAACATTTGCTAGACACCTCATAGTCAAGGAGCTAGGTTTTTGAAAATTGACTTGGCACAATTGTCCAGCCAGAAAAGGTTTTACTTCAGAAATAGTTAGAACTACCCTTCTACAACATTTCTAGGCACGTCGTACAGTCTAATTGTGGTAGCAGTTTTCCAGGAGGAGTCGTTTTGTACACCTGCCCCATTTTTACTATAAAAAAACAAAATGGCGACATTTGAATAAGAAATGGTATCCAGGTTATATCCAGATGGTGCATACGGTTGTTATTAACTGCCAAAACATCGATAAGGACCGAAACAATTATAAAAATAAATTGTTTGCATCCAGAAGCACATATTTTATGTTATAACTGTCATTAACGTTATATCTTCAATAACGCCTTATAAAATCAAATAATTTTGGTCAAAGTTTAATTTTATAAGTTCTATAATGAATATATACGTTTTACATACCATGTTTGGAAAAGGTAATTGCCTGACTTTTTCAAGACTGCAAAAATCTTGTTTCTATCATAATTACTTTAAGATTTAGAAGCTGTTGAATATGGTACCACCCCCCCCCCCCCCCCCCCCAAAAAAAAAAAAAATAAAAAAAAATGGCGAATATGGTTTGAACCATTTCACTTTGCAAGTTAGCATGCAATACCATCTGTTGACTTTTTAAACCATAGTTTAGCAATATATCGATACACGATGGTACAAAGCTTCTGGTGTAAAGTTCCATATTTTAATGCTTGTATGACAATATATAACTTACATCACAAACTTTAAGACTTCCTATATATATTGCTAAATACCTTATATTATATGTCATATGGTATTTTAATTTATTTCAAACCTGTTTTGTTTTTAAATTTAAAAACAAGACAGCAGTTTGTTCTAAAATTTTTATCATTTTTTGTTAGGGTTACTATATCTATAAACATTTACATTTGCAATAAAGATTTTTTTAAGTTTCATATCCACGAAATATCATTTTGATTTGTCCAAAGTTAAATATTCTAAAACACATTAACAAAGAAATAGACAGCTCTTTAGTAGTAGTAGTAGAATACATTCCATTTCTGTCAACTTTATCAAAGTAACAAATATAACCATAACAAATATCACAATGTCCTATATTTGTCCTAAATGTTATCAAAGACAGCATACGATTAGGCCCTGAAAAGCTAAAATATTAAGGATGTAGTATTTTGTAATATTTATCGCAGGAGAAAAACAACACAACTTAGTTTTATTGAGTGGAGTCTCATCAGTCATTTGAAAATATTGTATGTACCCAGTGTACTATTGTACACATTATTCAAATAAAGTCAGTAACATAATATAGGTTAGCTCCTTGTATAATACCTAGGTTAATTTCCCATAGAAAAAAAATACAAATTAATGAATGTTTAGAGAGATGGTAATAAAATTATACTATTTCTCTCTGCTTACATTCCAGACAAAAACAATTACCTAAGAGTGGGTAGGATAAAATTTATATATATTACAAAAGAGGTTATGCATTATACGTGTACATTATCAGTTACTTTTTAAAGATAATCTCTAAAAATCAAATTGTATACAGACATTTATATGCATATGCAGAAGATGACACATTACTTGTTTCAGCTTTTAAATAGATTTTCGTTTATTTTCAGCATACCTTTTATAGTTTATTTTATGAAACTGTTAGTACCTTTGATCATTTGCTAAACTAATTTCACTTTATAGGGGGAGGTTTTATATTAAAGAAATATTTCCCTAGATTGGGTAAAATCAGTTATATTGGATGACAACGATCTCATGTGATATGATCATATCCAAGGAACACATGTTAATTGTTGCTTAAGAAACTATTTTAACACATATGGCATTATCAGTCAAGAGTTACGTCAGGCTATGTCAGGCTGAATACTCAGGTAATGTAAAATATACTTTAAAATGTTCTTTAAGATATTGGATGGAAAAATAAGACGTTTAAAAACATGCAGTCATGAGGTCTTACTCAGTTTCAGCAATCAATGCTTAAATAACTGATGATAATTTTCACTATAAAGAATGTGGAATGACCAAAATGTAAATATAATTCTTGATGAAAAAGGCTATATGTATATAAACATAATAATGAATAAGTGATATAAAATTAAATCAACACAGCGTCATTTGTTCTTACAAACATTTTGTGCAGTATTCTTTGCCATCAATGAAAGACTTAAATGCAATGCCTAGAAAGAATGCATGAAAGTATATTATGCATTTCATATTTGTAATGCTTCCTTCCAAATGAAATCGTACTTCTATTACTTTTAAAGGTAAGTATAAATCTTAGAGGTTGATAAAGCAGTGCCTCTATTGTTGTATATGTTATGTGATATAATATACAAGATTTTCAATATCTTGTTTTCAATATGATCTTTGACAGTAGCACAAGTGTGAATTTCGTTGCCATAAAATCAAAAAACAATTGCGGACCTCTCTTATGTAATTTATACATGCTCAATTGAAGATTTGAACCACCATATGTCCATATGTGATTTTGGTACCTACCTCACACGGGGAAAGCATAGTTTAACCCTCCATGCTGATGCAGTGGAGCTAGCGTTTGTCTTCATCTACATATACAAGCAGCAAATGCTATGATGTGTCTAATGACATACTTTTACAGGCCCGCATGAGCCTTCATTGCTGAACTAAAATCAAATGTGCTTACTAATTTGATATTTTATTTACGTTACTATTTATCATTAATTTAGTTTGATTTAGAACGTACAAAAGATTAATGGGATGCCATTCTTGCACCAATGATTATGTTCTCATTTGACATGCTGAATATCGTAACGATTTTTATATGAGCAACTACGCCTAAATTTATAAAAATAATGCAAAACAAAATTTCCAATAATTTATTTGAGTCCATTCATTTCGCAACAGCTACAATATAATCTTTACAATGCAAAAGAGTAGTTCTAAAAGATAAGCCTTAGCCTCTAAAATGTATAACCATAAAGAACCTTGTTTCAATGCGCTATTTTATTGCAGAACCAGACAAAGTGTATGATAAATGTCACCATCTCCTTAACCCTTTTAAGTCGAAAGACTTCCCACTTTTATCAAATAGACCAGTCTATTTTTATCTTCAGGGTTATCGGGTGTTGTTTTACATTCTTATTCAAATTTTGACAGAACTTCTGTAAGCGAACAGTAGAGAATTTGGTCAGACATTGCAGTCTGTGGTGTCTGATCTTTGCCTGTACTATTTGTCTATGTCCCACAAAAAGAACGCGCTAGTCTAATATGGGTTAAATACTTTTGTTGTACACGTTACTCACATCAGTTGTATTATTTCTTCATCGAACTGGATAATGATTGGATATAGAGCGGGTTTAACCATTTTAACCATATGAATAGGCATGGCGTTTGCCATGTGTGGGACAGAAACTGTTGTGATTAAAACAGTTTTTGTTATGGCAAGGATTAGCATTTGCTTTAATGTTTCATTTATCGATTTCAACCAATATTGTAAATAAAAAGGTAATTTTAGGAATTAAATGTAAGTTTTTCCACAAATCATAGCTATCAATATAGTTATTGTAGTCAATAGCTGACAAGCTATAATTGCGTGTATTTTGGTGGCTTACACAATTGGTGATAGAGTGCTCTTATTTCATTAAATATTGTATTTAGCAGAAAGTAACATATATAACTCTAATAACAGGTCCCAAAATTAGTTTAAATCATATTACTAGTAATTTTCTTTCAAATAAAAGTTAATATTGAAACGTAAAAATAAGAAATAACTGGATATTAACACTATAGGAATTCCTATTATTTTAGGGTAACGTAGCGAATTTGGCTATTGCAGGGTAACGCCTTATACGCTGAAAAGCTAACGCACTTCATTATATGGCTAATGTAATTTGGTTTTAGAAATGAAAAGTCTACAAACCTAATTTTGTAGAGGTCGTTTGGTAGCCCATAATTTAATGATATTACTGCATTAAATACATTTGAAAGTAAGTAACGTATATAACTGTAGTATCATGTTGTATAATGGTTAAACGCATACTGGCTGTTTGCTGCATTTCATTTAATGATTTAAGGCATCGTCATGCCCATGTATAAGAATTTAGTACAAGTCACAGATACAATCTTTTGCAGCAGAGAATGTACACTGTAATTGTGTAATACACGCATTCCTGAGTTGTCATTTCAGGTGGTATGTTCTTTCTTTGATTTGTAACAAATGTAAAACATGAAAAACATATTATAAGAATAATGTTTAAATATGATTATAAATATGCTACTTTACTTGATAAATTAAGAAACGGGGAAGATTTTATTTCTTTTTGAATTTGGATACATTATATTCAGGGGGGTGGGGTAGATCACCCTTTCCGTTGTACATTTTCACGTCTGATATACCATATATACAAAAAAAAATTATATTGCTTTACTGTCGTGTGCCATTGCATACATGTAATGTATGCATTTAAAGGGAAATATGCTGAATACGAAGCAATGGTTGAACGTGAGGTGCATTTTCCTCTCAATTTGCCTAAGTTTCATTTAGCTTAGGATAGGTTCAAAGATGACGTCCTACAGCAAAACTGCTACCACAATTTAACTGTACGACGTACCTAGGAGTATTGCAGAAGACCCCAGGATTGTATTTCTGCAGTCAAACCTTTTCTGGCAGGTAAGTTGTGCCAAGTCAAAAACTAAGGCCTGTACAGAAATATGCGCCTGGACTATCAGGTGCTGTTAAAACACCTGTCAGGCTCAGGTTACAATACCACCCTCGTCTCATCTCATTTTTTTTTTATTTTATTGTTTTATTTCCTTTTTTTTAATAATAAACAAACCCTGAAGCTTCTCATCTTCTATCAAAGGACACAACCCAAATATCTACTCGTTAAGCAGTGTCAAATAAGTAGGTCAAATATAGCAAAAAACAAAGTAAATATATGTTACCCCGCCACTATTTTCGGGCCTAAAAGTGTGATCCACTATTTACATCTACTGCTTTATTCAAATGTACTTCAGACTATTTTTTTTCATGTCCGCAAACACTTTGAACCATGACCAGACTGCTCCTAAAGGATCAGTCTAATCTGGGTCCATATTGTTTGCAATATAGGCTACACATGAAAGAGCAGACAAAAATTGGCTGGTGGTAATTGTCAAAAATACGAAATAAATTCAATACAAAAAATAACCACAACAGTTTGCCTACGTTGTACCCTTCGAGACAGATGCATACCTTCAATCTAGATGATGGACATGTGAATGGACAGACAGACGGACAGACGGCAACAATACCAGCTCATGCTTTAGGTTATATCATGTTATTCATTGGATATTTTACATGTTAGAAAGGAAGCCTATAGCATTTGCTTCCATAGTTTGACAGTGTGCATTGTTTTTGGCAGATCGTTAAACCGATCACATTTTGCACCAGTTCAATTATAAGAAAATATCCCAAAATAGCAGTTAAGTTCATAGTGTGTAACAACTCATAACTATTCGCAGTACACATTATTCTTATGAATTTGCTATCTGCAGTACACATCCGCACCTATTCGCGGTACACAACGGGATTCAAATATCAGCCCATTATTGGCTTAATTTATAGATTATAGCTTAAACGCTTGCAAAAACGTTTGTTTTCTATAATTTCACTTGCTTTCCATTGGAAAAATCGACAAAATCCACATACTATCCTCGAATAAAGTGAAAGTAAATGTCATAATGATTAGTGTTTTCGGTACCAGCTTTCGGATGGATGATCCATTCCAGCTTTCAAATTCGTTAATGAACAAATACAACTACTTACGGTTCAAGCTTAATATATCCACTATTTATTTATTGCAAGTGTTTTGCAAAACTTTAGCGATTTTATAATGAAATGTGCTATTTTTGAAGAGCACTCATCTTCGTGTGTTGTTTACTCTCGATTCAGTGGTACGCTATTTCCGGTTTCGATGATAGACGGTGATATTGTTTAAGTGTATTTGAATTATTAATTCCATGCTCTCTAAAAAGAGTTACTAGATATTGATACTGCCTCCAGCCATCCTGACCTATCCTTATGAATATGTCTAATTAATCCCCTGCGTTGAAGCGGAAATGGGGTTGTAGGAATGCACTTCACATCTCAGTCCGTTTGTCTGTCATTCTGTCCATATTGCTTTTGTATCTGTTCCATTTCTCCTGAGCCCTTTTAACGATTTTCATTAAACTTCACTCAAATGTTCCTCTCTGTGAGATGGTGTGTAGAGCTCATGCAGAGCACATAACCCAGCTACCTAAACTCAAGATCATAGGTAAAGTGATTTACCCTTGAATTCGGTGTCCACTGTATATATCCTGAACCCTTTGGGCGATATTCATTAAACTTCACCAAAATATTCCTTACAGTGAAACGATGTTGACCTATGACTCCACTACACTGACTCAAGGTCAAGGTCACACTCCAAGGTCATTTGATTTACTCTTCAACTTGTGTCCCTCCATAACCCCTGAACCATTTGCATTAGTCTTCACCCAAATTTCCTCTTAGTGAGACGGTGTGCAGAGCCAAGGCTCAGCTACATAGACTCAAGGTCAATGTCTCACTTCAAGCTCAGGGGATTTACCATCGAATTTCATGTCCGCTCCATATCTCATCAATCATTTGTTAGATTTTTATCCAACATCAGTGAGTTGGTGCTCAGAACCCATGACTCGGCAAGGAAGGCTCAAGGTTAAGGTCACAGTTCAAGGTCATGGGTTTTTCTCTTGAATTTGGTGTCCTATCCATATCTCCTGAACCCTTAGAACAATTTACATTAAGCACCCAATTGCTGATCTAAGTGAGACAATGAACAGAACCCATGACTCTGCTACACAGACTCAGTGTCTAGGTCACAGTTAAAAGGTAATAGGATTTACCCTTGTATTTCGTGTCTGCTACATATCTCATGAACCTTTTGAACTATTTTCATTAAACCTCTCACAAACATTCCTTGTTTATCAATTTTATTCTTCTATTAGCAGTGTTCAATCTAGAGGGGGCCATGGGGCCATTGACCCCCTTATTTATCAAATGGCCCCTTGCTAAAGCTAGAGTGGGCTATCTTTAATATTAGGTGAATGGGGATATATTGGACAGTGTTTAATTTTCATCTGAAATCAAATGGAAATGGCCCCCTTTCAAATTTCCTAGATTGAACACTTCTACGTGGGTCATCCAATAAAGAATGAGACTTTTTCTATAGAACAGTGAATTTACATGCTAGACTTATGAAATCTCGTTCAAAGCTAGCATGACTTTTTGGCTATTCACGTGGACCATATTTGTTGAGTTAAACAGTTCCAACTTTTGTTGCTAGGCAACATTAGAAGACTAGGCAAACATCCATGGCCGGCTCAGTATAGGTGGTCACCATGGCAACAGGTTAAAATGTATAGTTTATTTTTCTATGAATACTTATATATGCTCATGCAATCTATCTATAACAAATGGCAGAAAGTAATGTTTCAGAGTCTTGAGCTGTTACCATGGAAACAAAGCTTAAAAAATCAGGTTTTTAAGAAAAAACTGGTATTTTCCACTGACTTCATGACTTATAACGTAAATATCAAATAGTCGAAGGCAATTTAAGTTAACAGGGTTCTGTTCATCTATACCTAATTACAATCAGCTGCACGTAGCGATACATTTTGTGGGATATCCTTCACTAACATAGTTACCATAGCAACGCAAAGTAGAGTGTTTATAAAAAATCGAGTAAATCGGTTGCTAGGCAACCAAAATAAAGGTTATGCATAATAAGTTCTTGTTTCATTGCATTTTATGTAACACTAAGATTGTTCAGTAGAAAAAATGATATCAATAGGTTAAATGCTTCCTATGAGCGAAAATAAATGACGTTGATTAACCGTGGGTATGCAAAAAATAGTGTAAACGTGGCCATGCATCTTCAAGTTCTTCCACAAAACATTCCGTTACTATGGCAACTGATCAATCACAAGCATATTGTTTCTATTCCTGAATTGCTAAGATGTTATACTATTAATATGGTGAATTTTAACTAAATACACACACAAATTTTCAAATTATGAAGAAAGTCTCATTCTTTATTGGATGACCCTCGTATTAAGCCGCTTAGTGTAGTCGTGGCTCAGTGATAGAGTGCTTGACTCAAGACCGAGGGGCCGCAGGTTCGAGCTTCATCGGCGTCACTGCGTTGCGGTCCTTGAGCAAGACACATTTATCATAGCTTAGTACTGGTTCAACCCAGGAAGACGTGTCCCTGTTTAACTGAAAGATTGTTGATGGGACGTAAAGAATCAAATCAAACAGTTGGTTACAAGTCTGACTGCAGATCAAGGGTAAGCAAGATTAATTAAGGCCTTGGTCCCATACTTTCGTGGAGATTGATCATGAAATAATTTCTACAGCCATTCTCCTCCTTCCAAGAAGAGTTGTTCAACTTGTTGTCAGTTACAAGCAAAAGTATATGCACAAAGTATTGGTTAACCTTTTAGTCAATCATACACAGGAAAAACGTGTGGTAAGGCGACTTGACTGTCCCGACCTGACCATAGCTGTTGATTTGGATGTAAACCAAACAAAACAAGAGCTTAATTCTAGAGATTGCCAATTTGACCTAAATAATTTCATACATTTGGCCAAAATAATATGTCTCTTTTCCGATTACGTCTCGAAAAGTTTTTGGTCAGTAGGTAGGCAAACTTTTTTATGAAAAGACATATTAATTAACATCTGCAGTGATAAACAGGAAGAATTTTAGAAAGGCCCTTTGCTTAAAGCCCCCTAAATATCCTATTTGTGATAGGCCTGTTCTCCTAGAAAGCATGAGCCTTTTTATATTGTAAGTGTATAGGGAAGTTTTGATAATTCCTATGAAATTCCCTCAAAAAATTTCCATTGGTGTTCCGGGAGCCAGAATTATCCCTGGATAAATGTTTATAGCCCTGCTTTGAAAAAAGGGGAGGCTATATAGGATTTGGGTTGTCTGTCATTCCATCTGTTGTCCGTCCGTTTGTATCTCCGTACTCATGAATGGCTCTTGTTGGGTGCTTTAAATTTCCGAAATTTCCATATCCCTAGCTAGTTTTTTTAAAAAACCAATTACCGAATAAACCTCATTGGCAGATAAAGGGAGCTAATATACTCAAAAATGATGTTTATTCTGTAAAAATTAGCTGGGATTTGTTGGGTACTTTCGCTTCTTGGCTACTTTTTCTAACACTTTGAGTACCCAACAAGCATCCATCCGTCTGTCTGTTTGTCATAATTAGGGCCACGCCAACGAATGTTGGCTGAGCTCTATTGTTTTCTGCTTGTCCGTCCATCTGTCTGTGGTCACTCTATAGACTAACTCAGTCATTTTTAATCAGATTTCTTCCAAATTTCATATATGGATTGCTTTTATCAACCTCTAGTCCAAGTTTGAATATGGGTTTTGTCCGACATCGGACAACCAAGATGGCTGACAAAATGGCCGCCACCTATCAATATCCGCTGTGGTGGTCACTCTAACTCAGTCATTTTTAATCAGATTTCTTCCAAATTTCATATATGGATTGCTTTTATCAACCTCTAGTACAAGCTCGAATATGGGTTTTGTCCGACATCCGATAACCAAGATGGCCGACAAAATGGCCGCCATCTATCAATATCCGCTGTCGTTGTCACTCTCAGTCATTTTCAATCGGATTTCTTCCTAATTTCATATACGAATTGCTTTCATCAACCTTTTGCTCAAGTTCAAATATGGGTTTTGTCTGCCATCTGATAACCAAGATGGCCGACAAAATGGCTGCTACCTATCAATGTCCGCTGTCGTGGTCACTCTATCTTAGTCATTTTTTATCGGATTTCTTTCAAATTTCATATATGGATTGCTTTCATCAAACTCTCATTCAAGTTTGAATATGGATTTTTTCTGACGAACGATAACCAAGATGGCTGACAAAATGGCCGCCGCCTATCAGTGTCAGCTGTCATGGTCAATCTAACTTAGTCATTTTTTATCGGATTTCTTCCAAATTTCATGTATAGATGGCTTCCATCAAACTCTGTTTCAAGTTTGAATACCAGCTTAGTCCGACAAACTATAATCAAGATGGCCTACAAAATGGCCGCCACCTATCAATTTGCTTTTGTGGACAATCTACCTTAATCATTTATTACCATATTACCTCCACATATGTGGATTCCTTTTATCAAACTCTCGCTTTGTCCAATAACAAAGATGGCCACCAAAATGGCCACCACCTATCAGTTTACACTTGCGGACACTCTAGTGGAACTTCATTGCCCCAAGACTGATAATCTGCAATCGAAGGAGATATAGTGGGCCTTTTTTTTCTCACAATCAGTCTAGAGGCCTAAAGTGTATCTTCTTGACTTTTAATGTTTTACTTTAAACAAAATAACTATTGCATTATGTACTGATTTAATTTTCACAGATCATTTATTCATCTGCTAAGTTAATTACAGGACTTTTTATTGTCTTTAATGCAGACATCTGGGAGGATCCATTTTACAGCAACACTGACACACATTAATTTTAGTTTACCTCTTTATGCAGGTCAGCTAAATGATTGAGGCAGCACCTTCATTTCAATATTGGATAATGGATATTTGGTTTTAATTACAATCAACAGTCAGATCAATGCAAATTAGAATGTTACAACTGGCAAAAGAATAGTACAGATCAACCTCGCTATGTCAAACTTGCTTATCTAGAATACACGGCATATGTCGAAGTGATCATCCATTCCCGAGCTTTTCCTCTATATTGCTTTGTATTTAGTCCCTTCTATACTATTCTTAGAACCATAATTTTATAACAACTAAATCGGAATTACCAGTTATAGGACATAATTCAACATCTAAGCTAACCCCCAAACAGTATTATAATCTGATGCACACCCGACATATTCTCAAACTTTCTTGTGGTCAAGTTTATTATTTAACCATTCCAAATAATAAGTATAGGACATAGCAACCCATTTCAGTGTTCTGTTTACTTGTAATCTATGTGTATAATGCTTAAGAGTGCTATTACTAGACCGTTACTGTTGGGACAATTTCCCATGCATCTTATTTTGGGTGCTACAAAAGCTTTGTCATGGGTTAACAATGACCAAACACATCTTCCAGTAAGCTTTAGTCACAGAGGACATAAGAAACTTGATTAGTAAGGTCTAACAAGATCCTGATACACCCTGGTGAATTTTGAAATTGTCCCAACAGTAACGCTTATACCTCCATCTTAATGCCACTCATATTTCTTGAAAAAGGTTTTAATTAGGTAAATCATTGAATAAAACCAAATCTGGGTCATAAAGAAATATAAAATACCTGGCTTTCCAAAAGTATATCCCAGTATTACAGAAATTGTGCAACATAATCTGTATTATGGCCATTTCCTACCATTCGTATATTGTCCAACATGAATGTTTTCCTTGAAATTTTTGTCTCAGTATATCTCTGGTCAGTATCAATTTTGTTACCAGTGTCTCTTTTTAGCTCACCTGAGCCGAAGGCTCATGGGTGAGCTAATAGTATACCAGTCACTCCGGCGTTCGTCCGAAGTCTGTTGTCCGTAGTCCGCCCATCCACAATTTCAAACATCTTCTCCTCTGAAACCACTGGGCCAATTAAATTCAAATGTCAAATGGAGACTCCTTAAGACGCGGGAACGAAAGTTTGGTCAAATGGTCCTGGTCACATGACCAAGATGGCCGCCATGCCCATATATGGTAAAAACCCCTTTAAAAATTTTCTTCTCCAGAACCAGAAGGCCGATGACCTTGGGACTTGGTACTTAGCATTGGGGTTGTGGGGCCTACCAAGTTTGTTCAAATGATGATCCTAGGTTGACCTTGACCTACTTAACGTCAAGGTCAAATTTTCTTACTAATACATTTAAATGGGAAAAATTATGAAAAGTTGATTTTTATGAAAACTATGGAAGCCTTAGTCATTATTTTCACTTAATATATTTTAACCTAATGAGACAATGGCTATATATAAGTTCCAAAGGTCAAGGTTGACTTTTGACCTTTCAGCTTTGGTCGCTCATATTGGAGTCACATCAATATATCAAAACATAGTTTTCTCACAAACCATTGGCCCAATTGAACTCAAATTTCATGTGAAGATGATAACTTTAAATTAGCCAAAATTTATGCAAAATATTTTGGCGACATGACCAAGATGAACGCAGGCCCATATATGGTAAAAAACATTTAAAAATCTTCTTCTTCAGAACCAGAAGGCCTGTGATATTGGGACTTGGTATGTAGTATTGGGGATGTGGGGCCTACCAAGTTTGTTCAAATGATGATCCTAAGCTGACCTTGACCTACTAAACGTCAAGGTCAAATTTGCTTCCTAATGCATTTAAAAGGGAAATTTTTTGGAAAAGTTGATTCTTTGACTACTGTTGAAGCCAAAGTCATTATTCTCACTTGATATATTAAATCTAATGAGACAATGTCTATAAATAAGTTCAAAGGTCAAGGCCATCACACCCATATATGGTAAACACCCTTTAAATATCTTATTCTCTGGAACAAAATGCCAATGGCCTTGGGACATTGTATGTAGCATTGGGGATTTGGTCTCTATCAGGTTTCCACAAATGATGAATCTAGCTTGACCTTGACCTACTTTATGGCAAGGTCAAATTTGATTCCTAATGCATTTATATGGGAAACATCTTGAAATGTTCATTTTTCGAAATCATAATACTTTCGAGAAATGTTTAACCTTATGAGACAATGGTTTTATATAAGTACCAAATGTCAAGCTGACCTCTGACCGTTTATCCAATGCCACTCATTTTGATTGACACATACCTATCTAAACATCTTTACTTAGAAATCACTGGGCTGTTTGATGTAGTATTCATTAGATTGTTTTAGGTCACTCAACCAAAATGGCCGTAACCCCCATAAAACAAAAGACGTTTCTTTTTAAGCTGTAGTTGATCTTGACCTATTTTAACATTATTAAGGAGATCAGGTGAGCGCTTCAGGACCGTCAGGTCTTCTTGTTTTACTATTGTACAGCAAAGCATTGCCAAAAGAAAATATTCTTAATTTTTTCAATGACTGTTTCTGTTAAAATACTGGGTGTTCAAGAAGCATGGTAACTTGGTGTAATTTGGTTAAATACTGTTGTTTTTCTTTGGATTTTGGAAAATAAACATTCTGTGAATATTTCCAGCAGTGGAAATACGCAGCTGATTTTTTATATGCTGTTGATATATTAAGAAATATCATGTAGTTAATGTGTTCCAACAGTAACGGCAATCTGGATGTTCCAGATCAATATTTAAGTTTAAAATCACTGGAAAAATACAGAAGATATCAATATCAAATTTTCACCATTTTTTGCTGCAACATCAGAGTATATGCTGAAGTACTTGCATCAAATCAATATTGCCTCTTGTGTAAGCAGTAGAATTTAATTAGGTCATATTTATTTTAAATACCTTTTTTTGGGTGTAAAATGTCATAATTTTGTGCAAAAATGATAAAATACACCTAAAACAGTGTTCAAAATCTTATCAGATACCATACTTTGCCACCAGAAGTGAAAACAGATGTCTAATTATTGAGTTTGGGCACAAATCTTCTCTAAAACAAACCTTAGTATAGTCACAATCTTGCAGGATTTTTCTCAATTACTTGTCATTTTTTCCCATTATACATTATTTTCGGCAAAAGAAACCCTATTTTCCATGAAATATAATGTATATTGCTTGAGAAAATACATGAACACATGCATTCTACACACAAAATTTTTTGACCAAAATGTCACACCTTATTTGCACTTGGCCATTTATACTTGCACAATTTAATATTCCTAGAAAAGACAGTATTTTTAGATGCATTTTTATTCCAGGACAGGGATACAGACTGATATTTTTTCGCCAGGAGCAAGCTTGGCACCTCAAATAAAATAATAGGGGTCCCAGTCCAAAACTAAGGGGCCCAGAATAGGCAGAAAATGTAACTCATTTCAACACAATTCATTTGCTTTACTCATACTCTAAAAATCTGTATTCCTCAATTATTAACCATATAAATTGTAAATGAAGATTTTTCAACTTAACAGCTAGTGTTAGATATGACATACCTACTACCCTTTATCAGGGGCAAGCTGGGGCCCTGAATATATAGAGGATATTCACATTTTTGGAATGAATATGACATTTATTTCATCGAGTGGAGCGAAAAAATTATAGTTCATGAGTGGCGAAGCCACGAATAAAATATACATTTTTTTGCTTCACGAGATGAAATAAATGGCATATTCATTCCAAAAATTTGAATTTTCTTTTTATTATATACAATTTTAAGCGTGACAGATTTTTTGCACAAAATGACGTCATACACGTAAACTCGGCACATTACGTCATTTTAATGATGACGTTGCATAATGTTCAACGGTCGGCAAAACGGAGCAGGAGTAGAAAAAAGTAAAATTTCAGCAAATCCCGACAAATTTATTACGAAAATGTTCCTTGCGATCTAACTAAGAAAATGAATACCCACACTTTATGTTTTTGTCCACTAATAAGAAAGTTACTGGCGTTTGAAATTCTGAAGTGGGCTCAATGAAGCCAAGGGAGAAAGCAGACGACATCCTATTTCACCCGTGAAATACAACTTATATTTTCACAGCTGTGAAAATACAGCTTTTTATATTGTCACGGCTGTGAAATATAGCTTTTTAAAATATGCATTATATTTAATACATATTTCCTGTATTTCATTACTTTATATATAATAAATAGATTTAGGGACCCAGCCCAAATTTAAGGGCACTGGGCTACTGGGCCCCTGTTAGTTTTCTTTCCTGCAGGACATCTAAGGATTAATTTTATTAGTTTGACCATAGTTTGGCAAAAAAGTCTTGTTCCCAGAAATGTCTCAATATTTTTAAGGATCGATAGGTAACTAGGCACATGTAGTCAAATTTTATTTTCTATTTTTCTGTAAGAAAAGCAAGAACTTCTATTTTTCTTTAAGAAAAGCAAGAAATTCATTTCTAAAAATGGAAAACACTTCTCACGTATCCAAAAGAAATTAAGAGCTAGACGCCAAAGAATTAGAGTCAGTAGGGCTTCCATAAACATGATATTTTTTGGCCTAATAGCATAAATAAGAGAAATTTCTTCGCTGCACAAAACAATGTAATTTGATGTACGTAAATAATTCATCATCAAGCAGAATGGAATGTTCCACCAAGTGAAAAATTGCTTTCACATTGACACTTTTAACACAAACTTTAGCCTGTAAAACTCAAATCATCTTTGGATTATGATTTATGCCAAATTTCAGATTGCAGAAATGATTGAAATGATATTCTTTTTTTATAGCTTTCAATGAGACATTTAAACCAGGATAGTGATGTACACTAGTAGATAGTTTGAGATATTTTACATGTTGTATGTTTATCATGCCTTAAACTCTGAAAAAATTGAGGACATTATCTGCATATTGCTTTTAAGATCACCTGAGATGAAGGCCTAATTGCTGTGCATCGTCTGTCCATCTGTCTGTCCTCTGTAACTTTTTTAAAACAACATCCCCTGAACCACCGGTCCAAATCAAATTATTTCACAGAATTGTTTTGATGATGCCCTCTACCAAAGTTGCACAAATGGTTCTGCTCAGCTCAGAACTCTTGATAAGAAATATCTTTAAACTACATCTCCTCCTGAACCACTGGTCCATATTCAGATTAATTCACAGAAATGTTCCTAATAATGTCTTGTTCAAAACTGCACAAATGGTTTCGTTCTGCTGACCAGAGCTGTAGATAAGAAATGCCTTTAAATGTCATCCATTCCTGAACCACAGGTCCAAATTCAATATTCTTTCGGAAATATGTTTCTCATAATGCTCACTACCAAAATTGCTTAAATGGTTTAGTTCTGCTACATAATAGTGCCAGCAGCCCTCTAGATAAGAAATATCTGTAACAACATCTGAATCGCTGGTCAAAATTCATAATACTTTCCCAGAAATGTTCCTCATAATCCCCTCTTCAAAAATTATGGAATGTTCAGCTTGGCTGAACAACATGACCAGCAGAACTAAAATAGAAATATCTTCAAATGATATCTCTTTTCAGGTCAATACAATATCTCATGTACGAGGATTCTTGTGAGCAATCTAGGGCTCTCTTGGATAGGTTTCCTTTCATCCATCTATCACAATACTGTGTTGTGTAGATACTTTTACATCCCAGTCAACAATCTTTTAATTGTTTAGGGACATTTTAACTATAATTAACTGTGTCTTGCTCAAGGACACAATACAGTGCCTTCTTCAATCCTACTACTGAACCACTGCACTCCTTTTACATAGTAAGTAAGGTTGCAAAGATCAAGAATCGATACAATCAAATACCTAGTTAGCAGAATATCATGCAAAAAGTGAAACTTGGCAAAGCTGATAGGAGATGATGAGTAGATTACCTGATTATAATTAAACAAACATTGAATTAAAAAAAATACTGGAGTTTTGACCACTGTGAAGAAATAGTACTACCCCTAGTATGGACTAAGTCCTATACTGGCAATTTTACAAGCACAATTTGTGGGTTATGAAAACCTTATTATATATTACAGAGTACAGAAGTGAAGAAACTAAAAAAGAAATGTGAAGAGTTGCAGGTAAGTTTACCTACCAAATAAATGTACCCTAAGCTTGGAAAAGTCAAAGAGGCATAGTGCTTTGGGCTCGTTTGTCTTCGTGCGTCCGTTACAAAATTTATTAGGATACAGTTTTGAAATTCCCTATATGGATTCCTCATAAAAAAAAAATTGACACATATACTCATGCTAAAATAAAGAAGGCCACCATGAGCTTTGTATGAGGTTCGTTTAATTTGCAATACAGGGGTCACTTACAGACCAACGCTGTATAGATGAAGTCCTTCACCCACATGTCCTGCAAATTCAACAGACTGTTAGAAACATTTCTCTCTTCCAGCAAAACAATATCTGCAATATGGCAAGGAACTGTTTGCAAGCTGGCCATGTCATACCCCCTTGACTGGCCTTTCAGGTCCCAATCAATCTCTGATTGGCCACCCCTGTGATCTTCTAGGCTGACAGATAATGGTTGTATCGCAACCCATCTGTTACATTTCCTTAATTTGAACACAAGATAATTGAACAATGCCAATACATTCCACAAAGGGTGGGGTACAACCCCTTGGCTTATTTTGAGCATGTGCAAAAGCCTCACAGAATGCATTCATAAAGGTGGTAGTCATACATAATATGACTTACAATATATGAATTTATAATTAAAGCATGTTCATGTCTGTATTTATTTTCAATAAAGCCAGAGAATTGAGGTGGCCTTTTTATTAGCATGAGTATATTTTTTTCAGTCTGGATTATCTCCCTTTGTGGAGTTCTGCCCCTTTTAAAGGGTCATAATGAAATTTTGTAATCAAGATATCTCAAAAACTATAACAGCTATGAGCTTCAAACTTGGTCAGCTAATAGAGCATAACAAGTAGATAGCCTGGTGAAAATTAAAAAAAAAATATTTATTTTATTTGAGTTATTGCCCTTTTTAAATTTGGACAGAGAAAATTTGATATCTCAAAATTTTTTACAGGTAGGAGCTTCAAACTTGGACAGTTGATAGAAGATAAGGAGTAGATAACCTGGTGAAAATTTAAAAAAAGTTGTTTTAATTTTATGGAGTTATTGCCCTTTGCAAATTTTGGCATCGAAAACTTGTAATCAAGATATCTCAAAAATTGTTACAGCGAGTAGCTACAAACTTGGTCATCTGATAGAAGATAAATAGTAGATAACCTGGTGAAAATTTAAAAAAAGTTGTTTTTTTAGTTATTGCTCTTTACAAATTTTGGTATTGAAAACTTGTAATCAAGATATCTCAAAAAATATTACAGCAAGTAGCTTCAAACTTGGTCAGCTGATAGAAGATAATGAGTAGATAAACTGGTGAAAATTAAAAAAAAAGTTATTTGTTTTTTTCGAGTTATTGCCCTTTGCGAGTTTGGGTATTGAAAACTTGAAATCAAGATATCTCGAAAATTATTTAAGCTAACTCTTATTTCTTGACAAGCAAAGGGTTGGGGGCATAGTGCTTCATAAACATCATTTCTAGTTGCTCACACCTTCGAGGCCCGTCTCCTCTTACACAATATTTAGCTCACCTGGGCACAAGGTAGCATATGGACTTAGGTGAGCTTTTGTGATCGACTTAGTTACCTGATGTCACATTTCCATTAGCCTTACCTTAAACAGCAGCTCCTAAGCCACTGGCCCAAATCTGATAATGCCGAATGGTTACGCTTTGCTTGGCAAAATGACCACCAGAGATATAAATCGAATAAATTTAAAATCTACAAATGCCATTGGCTGCTGACCTTAATTAAAAATCAATTTGGATAGGCATTTCCCTTCAAACCCTCTAGGGTAGCCTCTGGTTTACAGGGGACATTCTATTCTATTTGTTGTTTAGGGGTTATTGGAATTTGAAATAATCAAAATTGCATGGCATACAAAGGATTAAATAGCCCTTAAATGAAAAAGGAAACAGGGTTGTGGGCATAGCCCCCATCATTCAACAGGCAGGATGTAAAGGTGCGCCACACTCTACAGTTTGCTTTCTACAAGATGTAAAAAAAAAAAAAATAACACTAAACAATTCACATCCTTCTGATCAGATGATGAAAGTATAGAATGTCCACTTGAACTGTAAAAGTCATATTTTAAGAGAGAGTTGTCATGTTACACATCAAGTTGAAGGACACATAGAGTTTACTAAAAAAGGATGTCCTTTCGCTATTCCCTGGTGCCTAGGATGTAGACAGGGACCAACAACAGACTTTTTTAGGCATTGGTTTGAGATTGAAAGTTAACACATGATGTCCCCTCAAACTGAACACCTAAACTTTGCTTGACAATTTGATCCAACTCATGTCATCTGACGGTCTCTCTCGTCCATCCCAAAAATCAATTTTTAGTCTAAGCTTGTATTACAATATCTCCTAAAAATAGATCATAAATCACTTGTTACATGTGATGGCTGACCATTTCTAAGTTTGAGTAAACCTTAATTGTTGGGCATCTGATTGTGCAAGAACACCTGATTATGCTGTATGCAAACAACAAAGGTGCAGACCAGGCTTGGCATATGTGCAGTATAATCAGTAGCTTTGTTATCTGGAAAGTACAACTGCCACATGTGAAAAATTTTAAATTTTTAGTTTGTCCCTGTGGCAGAGCAAGCTGGTTTGAGCATGACCTTGGCAGACAGGCTTTCTCACCATGAGGCCACATTAACAGTATTGCTGTGTTCTATGTAGTTAAGGTCTGTAATCCTACTGTATGAAGCATTCAATGATGATTTTATTTCAGAATCTTGTGAACAAACTGCAAAAAGAAAATGGCATGCTGAAAAAGGAACTGAGGAAACAAGGTAATAATTATTCTCTATTCTTTTCCATTAATAAGATGTGGTTTCTACACAGAACATGTGAAAGCAGTTGAACTGCCTCTGCCAACCAGAAATATAAGCTATTTCATAATACCTAGGCTCTATGGCTATAAATTATGTTGAGTGAATAGCCATTTCATTTGCAAAATTTATTACTTTAGAGTACTAATACGTTGAATTGTTTTAAAACATGTGTAAGCACTGAGTTACTTTAATGGGAATCAGGATTTTAAGCTCATCTGAGCCATAGGCTCAGGGTGAACTTTTGTGATCATTGGATTTCCATGGCATAAGTTTGCCTTTAGGTATTTTCCATATTCAAAGGTTTAACGTAAAAAATGTGAAGAATATCCTTTAATAGTTGAGCCATAGTGGGCACAGTCCAAGACAACAGATAATTGAGATAGCTGTTACAACTTTGCTAAATCGTTACCTTCTTCTGGTTTTCAAACATAGTTATCGTTTTTATCAGACATTGGGAGTGTGTTGGGTCATTTTTGGCTGGGCAATACCCACCCCTGGGTATGAAGATTGGTCATCATGTCTCATATGGTCCTATTAGAAAAAAATAAACAATTTTTAGATATCATTGTCATGGGCATGTACTCTCACCTTAAATATCTACTTATAATAGTTTATGCATAGCTTCGAGAATATATTCAATCTCTGACGACTGCATGAGAGAGTCTTGGAGCAGAGGGCAGAACATTGGTCTTGTATCAGGGCCATCTGGATTTGATTCCCAGCCATGGCACGGGAAGTTTTTCAGCTTTGCTTTACACGTTTTACAGCTTAATGTTAAGTGATGCTATTTGAATTGGGTAATTTCAAGTTGCACAAAACAAACAATGTATTTAAAGGCTATAGGAACCATTTGAATAATTGTAAGCTTTGGAGTTCCATCAGTAAAAATCTGAATGTTTGACTAGAGTGAAGATAATATATATGATCAATTTGAATTTTGTGTTTGTTTTCTCCAGATCTCCAGGATAAAGAAAACTCATCAACACTAGCTCTGAAATCATCTACTACCACATCTGGTTCTGAATCAACTATTTCAACCTCACCATTAACATGTAGCTCAGTGCCACCTGCAAACACTCCATCAATTGCTATTCCAGCCACTTCCATTACAAGAAAAAGGCTGATTGGTGAGTGTCATCTAATTTTATGTTGTTGAGCCCACTGGTTTTGTTGGTAAAGTATTAGACTGAGAGTCCTAGGGCTGCTAGCTAGAGACTCACCGCCGGGAAAGTCACTGTGTTGTCCTCGAGAAAGATGCCTCATCTCATACTTAGTACTAGATCAATCCTGGAAGGCTGGAAATCATCCTTACAACACTGAAACAGTGTTGACATAAAGCATCAAAACAATAATCCTTATTTAGAATATTATAAAGAATATACACCTTTTGCCAGATATTTATTTATACCCTGGATGTGGAAATTTGCAAGTTCAAGTGCAACATCATATATGGCTTATTCATCTACAAGGAATTGAAGCTGATATGATATAGGGGATAGCTGCATTCAAAATTCCCCATTCTAATGCATTTCATACCATAAAAACTTCTTCTAGAATCAAAGGGTTGCAAGCAGCATTAAGCTGCATGTCATCCAATGAAATGTGACAAAATTAATGAAGTCACTATGTCCGACAGTAACCTGGAATAAACAGTCGCAAAGTTCTTACATTATCCAATCAAACATCCTGCATCAATAGCAAGTGCATTAGAATAAGATTTTATTTCTGTAATTAACATTGAATGAGATGTGAGACGACTTTTTACATGATGACAAGACAAGGATAATCATCAAATGTGCATGATATATTTTTAGTGGTATTAACCCCTTCACTGCCTGACCCGAGCAACGCTCGGGTGAATTCCACTTCCTAAACGCCAGTACCTCCAGCTTTGCTCGGGGTAAACACGGTGTTGTTTATATGCATGTTGTTAGCACGATAATATAAGGGACAGAACTCAATTATCCTTATCTGCTCTATAATAAAAGAGTTTACTTTTCCAAGATTTATATCATAACTCTGCGGCCGAAAGCTTGCTTTTCACAGGGAAAAAGGCCCTATTGATGAAGAACTTGTTTTTTTAAAGATGGCAAGGATCGTGGCATTAGTCTATTGTGTTTCTTTGAAGTAGAGGTTATTTTGGAAGTCTAAAATGGCTTGTATATGGATGACAATTGATATTAATTTGAATCAGCAATGGTAAAGGAGGAAATTCCTGTCATTCTCACATTTTTTAACCATTGTTTGACGACCTTCCAAAACAATGATGTTGTAAACGAAAGTAGACATTCATGTATTTTTAGCTGTTGAAAATTTTTTTTTAGACATGCCATCACTAGAAAACATTATTTCAGATATTGTACCAAATGTCTCAAACAAGCAGGAAAAATGTTGGTGGTTATGATTTTGTATGAAATTATATGTAACACCATAATAACATCAAAATAGCCGTATTTTCCCCCGGCTTATTGCATGCATTTATATACGGCAGTGAGGGGGTTAAGGAGATAAATGGCCAGACATGTTAATTTTAAAATCGCTGAAACCGATCATAGGTTGAAACCAGACTCTCTACAACACAGGAAATATAAGTATGAGAAAGAATGAGTAATGGTCAATAATTACATACCATATTTATCGTAATAATAGCCCATGCTCTAATAATAGACCATCCACTGGCGTGGACGTCAAAAATGGGATTTTTTTGGATGTTTTTTGGAAATTTTAACGCCTAATAAGGGCCTACTGCAAAAAAAAATAGAGAAAAACACACCCTACCTTATGCTGTAAATTTTGTAATTTGTTGCCTGATCACCAAACCTACTGGTCCATTTTTATCCTGGTTTCCAATGAAATGGTAAATACAGGCAATCACACTGTAACTATGTTGATTTTCAGTGTCTTTTGTTTCCCAATGATCACTGATGATAAGAAATCAGGTTACGCTGTGGCTTTTTATACATGTTTGTTGCCTGTCATCTTTAAATTCATTGACTGATGGTGTAGTAATATTCCAGCCCCTAATAAATGCCCACCCCCTCTTTGTAAATGGGAATCATTTTAATAAATGCCTGGGCTATTATTAAGATTAATACGTTACTCCACTATAGAAGATAAAAGATATCAATTTTTCAGAAACTTTGAATGACAAAGAAGAGAGAAAGAGTCCTAAGTCGAAGAGGAAAAGAATTGAGGTATGATGTTAATATAAAACTCTATGTTTAGATTAGCAATCAAGATGATCGTACTTGTTGCGAGGCTAGAGTTCTAATGTATAGTCAAAGCGTCTGTCCATTTTGATAATTTATGTGTCTGAGCAGTGAAGACAGGCTTACAAGAAGTTCTACTTTTTTCTCCCATACTTTTTTCCTGCTACTTTTCTCTAGAAAACTTCATTTTTGCCACAAAATGCCAAATTTTTAATTGGTTTTCAGAAAAGCTGAGTTTGTAGTATTTTACCTTATAGCTTCTGAGGACCAAGGCAGCACCTTGAGAGCCAGCTAATATTAACCCATGTTGACATATGTATACATAGCAAGTATGTTATTTGATGTAAAGTTGTATTCAAATAAGAGAGAGATGGAGATAAACAATATGAATGAAAGAAAATATATCACATTTATATAAGGCTTAAAACCAGGACACAGATATCTCCAGATGAGGATGCCTGATTAAAAATAATTTTCTCTCATTTCTCAACCAAAACATATAGAGGTGGCTACTCAAAGAACTGTCTCAGTGTTATTTTGAGCATCCAAAGCAATTGTTAAAGCTGCATGCATTAGGGATCAGAAAACTTTCTTTATTTTGACTCAAAAAGTTTATTTAGCCGGTTTGAGACTCACAGGAAGCAATGCATTGTATCATTTAGGAAGACACTTTAACTTTTGCTTCATACCAGCTCATTAAAAAATGAACAGAAAAGATAAAATTCTAAATTCAAAATAATTATCGCTTTTAAAGATAAAAAATCAGGAAAAATTACAAAGAAAATAATTATAAAATTCTTTGAAGATGCATAAGAAAGGTGCTATGTTACTCTGTTTTTCAGGAGATCAGCTTCTCAGAAAATGAAGAGGTGGAAGCCTTCTGGCATGACAAAAAGAAGTCGCTTCAGGGCTGGTACAAAGCCCAAGTGAAGAAGTTAAAGACTGATGGTAATATATTTTTACCTGCGTTGCTTTACCGAAAGCAGGTCTAGTAGAGGGTCAACTCCGTCCGTTCGTCTGTCTGTTCATCTATCCGCAACACTTTTGGGGTGCCTAGTTTGTGTAATCTGTAACTCCAATAGTTTTCATTCATCAATATTCAAACTTTGCATAATGATTATTCATACATTGAAAATCTGCACCTCTTATTTTGTGCACATTTGATAATTTTTTTCTTATTTCTTAGGTCTGTTGAACTTAGATAATTTATCCATCCAAAATGCTAACGGGGTGTCTGGTTTGTGTAATCTGTGACTCCAGCAGTTTCATTCCTTCATATTCAAACTTAATATGTTATGATTGCCCACACATTGAACATGTGTGCACCCTATATTTTGTGCACATTTGATAATATTTTTGGGAAAGTTGAACTTAGATGTTATTAAGTCTACACCACCTTTGGAGTGCTTACATTGTTTAATTGTATGTAATCTGTTATTCATACAGGTTTTATTTCTTTATTAGTGAAACTTTGCATAAGAAGTGTTCGAAGATGTCGACAGGCGACACAGGTCCAGAGCAGAGTTTGGTCTTATTATAATTGCACATGGATGCCAAAAACATTCTATGCAAGAGAGTTCATAGAGATCATACAAAAAATTCCAGAAAAAAAATTGGAAAAATCCTTCCTGGTGTTTTGATTGGCCGAATAATCTATGCTTATAATAATAGATTTTAAGGTCGTGGGGCGAAGGGTTCATTGAAAGGTCAAAACCAAGGAAACCTTTGCTGGAGCAGATGTTTATTAGCAGAATTTGGACCAGCGTTACTATTGATAGTTGGCTAGCACTAAGCAGTTTCAGACCCTTGGGTCAATGCCCCTGATTCTCCTGTTGTTAAAACGCAAAATTTGTTAAGCTTGAATGTATGTTTTTTTAAATAATGTAATGTATCATCACAAGGAAACAATCAAATCAATTATACTTACTATGTCGAAACAAAGAAAAGGGATTTTAACTCACAGACAGTCAGAGCTAAAGAAAACACCCAGTAGAGCCACAGAAGGACAGGCAAAATCTAACAGAATGTTTTCTTATTTTCAGGTACCTACAGTGTGCTGTTTGAAGATGGGGTTGAACTGCCTGTGTCGAAGAAATGGATCAGGAAACTGTAGATGAAAAAGCTCAAATTTAAAAATAAAGGGTAACGATTGGCTGCTTGCTTGCTGACATGTGTCGCAAGCAGCCAATCATTGTGCTTTATTTTGAGTTTGAGAATGAACTCCAAGTTTTATAACCTCGAGGCCAGGCTGCTTCCCAAGCAAAAAAGGCCTGTATTTTCCCAAACTATATTTCAGTTGTATGAGTAATTTGTTGCTAGATTGTCCTTGAATTCATAATTTTGGGGCTGACCTTCACTGAAGTTAGCCTCAAAATCAAGAATTAAGCACAAATTATTAACATTTTATCTTAGAACTTGGTCTTTGATTTGTTTTATTTGATTCTTTATGTCACAGTCAACACAGTTATGTCAGGACGGGTCTTCCTGGGTTGAACCAGTACTAAGCAATGATTTATGTGTCTTCCTCAAGGACACCAGTGAGGCTTGAACCGGCAACCCCTCGATCTAGAGACAAGCACTCTATCACTGAGCCACTGGGCTCATTTGATCTTTGAAAGAGATAAGTCCATCAACCCAAACAATGATTTTTTCAGGCATTTACTATGAGATTTCCATCCATAATTAGTTTATAACCATTGTATACCGAGTAAACCCTTCCACCAAGATAATCAAATTAAGCTATAACAATCAGTTTTATATTTTAATGATCACTGATTGGAGTTTGTTTTTTAGCAAATGTTGCACATGGTGATAAGATGCATCATAACCTATTGTAGTCTAGACACTAATTTTAAGTTATTTTAACATGTTTCTGGTATAGAACGGGTATGAAAGATGAATTTAAACAATGGGCTATCCTATATTTGGACCAAATATGGCCAATTTCATAATCCTTCCATACTTTTCCAGATTTCTTTCTGAAACTCACACTGTTCCACTTATCATCTTTGGGTATCTGAAATGCTTATTTGAATATAGGTTAAGTTGACGTGAGATTTTTTGATTGGTTGGATTATTTCTATTCGGGATGTGCTCAGAGCTAATCAGGACCTTTCGGGAAAACTTAGTAATTAACTATTGTATGTATGAAAAACAAAGGTCACTAGAGCATGTCTTATATTTCGTTTTTGCTATAAGGCTTGTATTGTGTATAAGTGATTCTTCTGTGTGTTATTTAGTTTTAATTTGAAGTGTCTGGTAGCCTCAATGAAGCTTTATTTGAAGCTTTTAATATATGTTAAATACCAGCTTTTCTGTGCTTTGGAAGGCCTTGATTTTTGCTTTCGCATCAAGGCTTCTCGTAAGCTTGGGTGCCTGGAACATTGATGGCTGGGAGTGTCTTCTGTGATTCGAGAATAATAGCCTCATGGGCTTATGACCAGGAAATTGGCTAGAGATTAAAATGAAGACATTTTAAAATTTATAAAGCACCCTTTTACTGTGGTAACCCTTAAAGCATGAATCACAGCAAATGTCATTTGTTTTGTCATCTGCTGAATGTATTAGTAGCCTCTTCAACAAACAAAGTAGACCAGATCGGACTGGTCCTGTGGAGCAGTCTGATCTGGGTCCACACTGTTTGCATCTATACTTAATGAATAATGTTGATAAATATATGCAGCAGATGACTTGAGCAGACAACATTTTCAGAGGCAATTTTTGAACATGGTTTTAAGGGTTTATTATGTTTTTTTCAAATGCTTATATTTGATACCCACTTGTCAGAAGGCATTCTTATATGGAGCATGGGTACTGAGAAAGTCGTTCTTAGAGTACAGACCCTTGGTTAATGTAAAGGGTGGAGTGAGTGGTCAAAACACACAACTCCTCTGTAAACTAATTCTGCATTATTAAAAGTAATTTTTAAATGCTTATATCGTAAACTATTTCTAGTCAGTGTCAGAAACCATTCCATATATGGACCATATGTACCTCTGAGACCTCTGAAGAGTCTTCTAAGATTCCATTAGTACACTTAGTATCCACCCCTGGGTTTCATGCCCTGGGGTGGGTTAGGCAAGAGTTCAAAATGAAGGATGGAGCACACTGGCTCCATTGGTAGAGCTTTAGACTGTGAATCAAAGGGTTGTGCGTGCAAGACTCACCAGAGCCGATGTGTTGTGTTCTTGAGCAAGAAGACACTTTATCCACTAGTAAGTACTTGGTTCAACCAGCTGAAAAATTGTTGACTGGGATGTAATGCATTAACACAGACAAACATCAAAATGTAGGACATCTTTTTAATGTTTTATTTAAGACCTGGTCAAAATTACATTAGATTGAGTCCATATTTGGTATGGTGATATTAATTGGTACACCTCTTTCTCAGCAAAACCATTGTCACCAATGCCTGGTGAGTGACCTTAAGATCAAGGTCACAGACTAAGTTGTTTTTTGGGGGATAAAAATATTTTAAGAGCTCCCTTTCAAATGTATGGTATGATGATAAACCAGTGTCATACGCCAACCATGCTTAAGGTCAGGTCCACAAACAGTTTCCATGTAATTTTGTGTTCGCTTTATATGGGCATTACTATCAAACCTTATAATTGATTCATATTTGGTATAATTTTTGATACTGATCCAAAGTTGTTGCAGCAACATCCCTATCCACACTTTTGATCATAAGGTCAGGGTCATGGATTAAGAATGTTTATTTTAATATGTACAAGAAAGTCCAAGCACAAGCATGACATAGGCAAGCTATCCTCTCTGGTGCTGGTCTTATTTTTAACACTTTATACGATGTGGTGGTGGGAGGAATATAAATAAAGTGCCTTATGTAAAGTTAATGATTTAGTTAAGAACAACCAGTCTGGATTCATAATTTACTAATAGGAGACGATAGTTTCATGTGACAAAGTGTTATCAGTAATAGATAGCCTACTTCTTTAAATCAAGGAACACTAGGAGTATCTAATTTGTGTCATGGACCTCACTAGTCATCGAGAAATCACTCATACATGTATTGCTTGGCAGGTCTGCCATACAGCCGTTTGCTTATTTTACGTTTATCTGTTTGTACCCTTTCTTTCGGTGGCTTAAATCTCCTCTACTTAAGAAACGTTTCAGTGACCTAAATTTATATGAAGCAGTGAAGTCATCAGGGTTAGTTGTGTTTTGCTGATGAAACCAACTCATGAATTCATCAAAGCACAGGCAGTTAACATTCAACTGTCTTTTGAAAGACATAAAGGGAAGGTAATGTTGCATATTAAAGTCTTTCAGTATAGTTTCATAGAAATGTTCCCCATAATGCAGGTTTTCAAGTGGGCCCTACTTTTCCCTACTTTTTTGATAACCTGCTTAATGCCCTTTACCTACGTACCAAAGTTGCACAAGCGGTTCTGTCCTGCTGAACAAAACGGTGCTGCCCTGCTAAAAATAGAAATAACTTCAGATGACATCTCCTGACCCACTTGTCCAAATTTAAAACAATTTCACACCAAGGTTCCTCATAATACCCTCTACTAAAATTGCACAAATGGTAGAGCTAAAATAGAGAAAAATCTTAAAACCACATCTGAATCCCTTGTTGGAAGTTAAAGTAGTATCAAAACAATGTTTACCACATTGCTTTCCAGTAAATTGCATAAAGGGTTCTGCTCAGCTGAACTAAAGGCCTGCCAGAGCTTAAATCTTTGCCTTCTTGGCATTTTTTCATGCATCTTGTTGTCAGCAGATTTGTTTCAAATCAACTCTTGCGAAAAAGTATGTCAAGAATGTTATCAGAGTGTCGAACAGTTTGGATCGAAATCAGGCCTGACATTTTTTGGCCTGATCTGGGTCCATAATGTTTGCAAAGGATATCAGCAAATTTCACTGGTAGGTAAAGAGTTAAAATATGAATGAACAGTTCTGAACCACTGACCCATTCTATAAAATCCAATGTTTCTTAATGCTGAATTACTAAAATTGCACTTTTCTGCTCCACCCGAACAAAACATCCACCATGAACCAGGACTCGTGAGAGTGATCTCTCGTTTCTAAAAAAACATAGGCCATTTTCCATTTCTTAGTATCTGGTACGTTTATTATAGAGCTTTTGGGTCACTGTAAAGGCGGCAACTTTAATATTCATATCTGGGTGTGGTTCAGCTATTTCATCTGCTAGGGAAGGGAAATTGGGTTTTATCTATAATTTGGTAAAGAGTTAATAGTTGTTTGAGCCATGCAAAGGCACGCATATTTCATGAAAATCATGACCGTATGTACATTGAACCTAACAATTATTAACAATTAGAGCGCCAATCCCAACAAGTTGTCTGCTTTTGTCGTCTGCAGAACTGTTTTTGAATCCTCTTTGACAGTGTAGATCCATATCAGACTACTCCTGTGAGCAATCTGATCTGGGGTCCACACTGTTTGCCTCTATGCTTATGTTAACCAATAAACAGACATTTTTGCTGGCGTATTAAGGATTAAATAATATGTTGAGGTGTTATGGGGCAATATGATACAATTACACCTCATTTTCAGCTTTTACCTATGTCTTAGGTAGACCAGTCCTAATAACCCATTCATGAGGTGCTGCTTTTACAGTGACCCAAAAGTTCTATAATACCACATTGGCTTGTTTATATTTTGAGCAGTAACTGGAGACTCCAGTTAAATATAGTAACTTTTCTTAAATAGCTTTGTAAGACACCTTATTCAGGTAAGGTAGGGATAGTGTATATGATATGTCTTCACAATTTGCTACCATTAGAGTTATGCAATAGACAGCTTGAAGAATATATTATCTACAAATATATTTTATCACATTGTCATAATTTTATAGAATTGTTTTTAGCATGTAGAAACATGGCATTAACAGATATTTCATAAATCTTTTTTCAATTGATATTGCCTGATTAAAGCAGTGAGCCATATAAACCACAAAAATGACCGCCAAAATCTAAATAGATCCAGCCATTCTTCAAGGCTGTGTCACCATTTTCTTTGTATAATGAAAGGCCCACTAAGTGTGAGTCATGTGACACATGTCACAACATACCTCTGGCTGAAAGAAGGAGTTACAAGTCACTGCTGTATAGCTAGGTCACTGTTATGGTGTTCTGTTTTATGTTTATTTTTGGCCTCCTAGATAAGACAATTTAGATTTTGAATTCTAAAATAATATTAGACCACTCTCTCAGAACAGTAAGATTATTTATTGAATATGTTGTACTTTTATATGCTGCTTTTGTTTCAATGTGGTACGCGTACCACCTTGGACGTCTGTTTGAAAACAGTCTCCCACCAGGATTGTGTTTTTAATATATGGTTTTTCAGGGGTTACTTTTTTGAAAAATAAAAAAGTTGAAAAAAATGTAGCTGTTTTTTATGTTTTTTACCCCCTCAAATTAGGCCTTTTTGATGTAAAAAGAGGATTCAATTGTTCAATCCCTTTTTAAATAATTCATGGTTCTATTTAAATGTTCGGAACAAGTTATTAAACGGGCCAGGCTGCGTGATCATCTGTTAAAATGCACGGAACAAGTTACATAACAGGCGAGGCTGCATGATCATCTGTTAAAATTGATGGAACAAGTAACATAACAGGCGGCGCTGCGTGATCATCTGTTAAAATGTTCAGAACAAGATACTAAACAGGCCAGGCTGCGTGATCATCTATTAAAATGCTCGAAAAAAGTTACATAACAGGCCAGGCTGCTTGATCCTCTGTTAAAATGTTCGGAACAAGTTACATAACAGGCCGGGCTGCGTGATCAGCTGTTTAAATGCACAGAACAAGTTACATAACAGGCGGGGCTGAGTGATCCGCTGTTAAAATGTTCGGAACAAGTTACATAACAGGCCAGGCTGCGTGATCATCTGTTAAGATGTTCGGAACAAGTTAAATAACAGGCCGGGCTGTGCGATCATCTGTTAAAGTGTACAGAACAAGTTACATTACAGGCGGGGCTGCGTGATCATCTGTTAAAATGTTCGGAACAAGTTACTTAACAGGCGGGCCTGCGTGATCATTTCTTAAAATGCACGGAACAAGTTACATAACAGGCCAGGCTGCGTGATCATCTATTAAAATGTTCAGAACAAGTTACTTAACGGGCCAGGCTGCGTGATCATCTGTTAAAATGCACGGAACAAGTTACATAACAGGCGAGGCTGCATGATCATCTGCTAAAATTGACGGAACAAGTAACATAACAGGCGGCGCTGCGTGATCATCTGTTAAAATGTTCAGAACAAGATACTTTACAGGCCAGGCTGCGTGATCATCTATTAAAATGCTCGAAAAAAGTTACATAACAGGCCAGGCTGCGTGATCCTCTGTTAAAATGTTCGGAACAAGTAACATAACAGGCGGGGCTGAGTGATCATCTGTTAAAATGCACGAAACATGTTACATAACAGGCGGGACTGCGTGATCATCTGTTATAATGCTCGGAAAAAGTTACATAATAGGCCAGGCTGCGTGATCATATGTTAAAATGCTCAGAACAAGTTACATCTAAGCCGGGCTGCATGATCATCTTTTAAAATGTTTGGAAGAAATTACATAACAGGCGGGGCTGCGTGATCAGCTGTTAAAATGCACTTAACAAGTTACCTAACAGGCGGGGCTGAGTGATCATCTGTGAAAATGTTCGGAACAAGTTACATAACAGGCCAGGCTGCGTGATCATCTGTTAAAATGTTCGGAACAAGTTTTATAACAGGCCGGGCTGCGTGATCATCTGTTAAAATGCACGGAACAGAACAAGTAACATAACAGGCGGGGCTGCGTGATCATCTATTAAAATGGTCTGAAAAAGTTACTTAACAGGCGAGCTGCGCGATCATCTGTCAAAGTGCACAGAACAAGTTACATAACAGGCGGGGCTAGGTGAACATCTGTTAAAATGCTCGGAACAAGTTACATAACAGGCAGGGCTGTGTGATCATCTGTTAAAATGCACAGAACAAGCTACATAAACAGGCGGGGATGCGTGATCATCTGTTAAAATGTTATGAACAAGTTATTTAACAGGCCAGGCTGCGTGATCATCTGTTAAAATGTTCGGAACAAGTTACATAACAGGCGGGGCTGCGTGATAACGGAACAAGTTGCATAAAAGGCGGGGCTGCGTGATCAGCTGTTAAAATGTTCGAAATAAGTTACACAACAGGCTGAGTTTTGTGGTCCTCTTTTAAAATGTTCGGAATAAGTTACACAACAGGCCTGGCTGCGTGATCATCTTTTAAAATGCTCGGAATAAGTTACATAACAGGCCGGGCTGCGTTATCAGCTGTTAAAATATAACGGAACAAGTTACATAACAGGCGGGGCTGCGTGATCATCTGTTAAAATGTTCGAAACAAGTAACATAAAAGACTGGGCAGCGTGATCATCTGTTAAAATGATCGGAATAAGTTACCCACAATATGATCGCCTCTACCCGGCCTGTCTGCTGAGCCAACTCTGTCATCATCGGCTGGGAAGACCCAGAGCAAAAGCCAGCCGATGCTTACCCCATTTCCAAGCAAAACATGATAGTGCGCGCCGGCAAGCCCAACCCCCCCCCCCCCCCCCCCCCCGCCCGCCTGCCAGCCTGGCAACTCTGACTCCTCTGGTCGGAGAGGACCACGGTTGAACACCAGCCAAAAATTACCCCATTCCCAGGGGAAACATGACCTCGCCCGCGAGCCCGCCACCCGCCTGCCAGCGAGACCCCGGGCGAACACCAGCTGCAGTTTAACGGATCACCCGGACGAATCATGATCATGTCAACCTGGTTTGCCTGCCTCTGACACATTGGCCGGCAAGACCTCGGGCAAAAGCTAGCCAATATTTGTCTGCTTAGGCTGAGAAACTATTGCGAGGCACAGGTGGGCACCCTCGAGCTTCACAACAACAACAACAACAAAGGAGCCGTTGTGGTGTAGTGGATAAACCGCTTGCCTTGTAAACCAGGGGTCGCAGGTTCGATCCCCGGCTTCACCAGTCTGTCGGATGAGACTTTAAGCCGTGACCCCGTCTCCATATGACCTTAGCTGTTGGTGGGACGTTAAACACAAACACAACAACAACAACAATTATCTGAATCTCGCGGATTACCTCCACGGACAAGCCATTGTATAACTATTACATAACCGCCTGATGAGAGGAAATTGCTGTCGGAAATGTTAATTTCACCAAATTTATTTTTATTTTTAAAACCCTAGAAAACTGTGATAGAATATTGACACAAAATGATGTAAATTTCAAATTTTAGCTGTTTCACAGAAAATTGGCGACTGCAGTAAACACTGACCAGGCTGCACGTGTACATTAAAGCCTGGTCAGAAATTAAACTTGACAGCATGATCAAACGGCTATGTCTGCCTGCTTGGGCAATTACTCCTTCGCAAGACCCTGGGCAAAAGCCACTCAAAGTTTACCGATTTTCCAAGCGAAACATGATCGCGTCCGCTAGCCCGCCCATTTGCCCACCCGACAACTCTGACCCCTCCCGACGGGGAGACCCCGGGCGAACGCCAGCCGAAGTTAACCCAATTACTGGGCGAAACATCGTTGTTTTAAACATTTTAAAACAACCGGGGACATGGTTATACCATGGGTTGTCCACCTGTACGTGGAGATAATCCACGAGCATTAGCGAGTGGATTATCGTACGTACAGGTGGACAAACATGGTATAACTATTTTATACCACCTACATCAGTGTAAACCTTGCACATCACGAGCTATTTCGTGCTAAAGTTGGTAAGGGTGGTATAAGAGTGCGTATCGCAAAAATAGTTTTCTTATTTCCCAACCAAAACATATATGATGTGGGTACTCAAAAGAACCGTCTCAATGAGACGGTTCTTTTGAGCACCCAACCCAAAACATATGTTAAAACTGATGGGTAAGAAAATATTTACAATTTTATGCTCCAAAATTTTGTTTCTCTAACCCTGTGCTAGGCAAGAGTTAAAGTGACGGATCATGCTTTTTTTTAAATAAGCCGTTACACGTGATTTCCAACAATGTGGCATTTCGACACGTGTAGACTGAGACTAGCCAGAGCAAAAGCCGGCCGATGTTTATCCTTTTCCCCAGCAAAACATGATAGTGCGGCCGCTCCCGGGAGTTTGAGGAGGAGGGAGAGGTAGGGTAGGAAGAGGGAGATGGAGGGAGGGGAGGGAGACGGAAAGGAAGGGAGGGAGAGAGAGGGGAGGGAGGGAGAGGGAGGGAGAGAAAGGCAATAAGAGAGAGAGGGGGATAGGGAGGCAGAGAAAGGCAGAGACAGAGAGGGGAGTAAGAGGGAGAGTTTGAGGGAGGGAGAGGTAGATGGAGAGGAAATGGGAGAGGAAGGCATAGAGATAGGGAGAGAGATGGAGAGAAAGGCAGAGAGAAAGAGGGAGTGAGAGGGAGAGTTTGAGGGAGGGAGAGGAAGACGGAGAGGAAGGGGAAGAGAGAGGTAGGGAAAAGGGAGGGAGGGGATATATGTATTAGGAGAGAGGGAGTTGGTTGATGGAGTGAGATCGAGAGGGATGAGAGGGAGGGATGAAGCTGGAGATGGAGGCATGAGGGATGGGGAGGGAGAGGGAGGGATGAAGCTGGAGATGGAGGCATAGGGAGGGGATGGATAGGAAGGTTCGTTCCTGTGACGTTTGGCGAAATTACACGTTGTTGCAAGCAAATTAGCGACTGAGACACTGAGGGACGGACGAGAGAGGGGGAAGGGAGAGGAAGATGGAGAGAGAGGAAGGAAGGGATTGAGAGAGAGAGAGAGAGAGAGAGAGAGAAGGGGGGGAGAGGGTGAGGGGAGAGAAGGGGGAGTGGAGGGAGAGGAAGGATAGTTCCTGTAAATTTTGTCGAAATTCTACGTTGCAAGCAAAATTTCGACTGAGACACAAAGGGCCAAACGAGAGAGAGGAAGGGGGATTGAGGGGGAGGGAGGGAGAGGAAGAGGGAGGGACGGAGAGGGAAAATGAGATAGAGGAAGAGAGAGGGGTGGGGAGAAAGAGAAAGGGCTGGTAGGGGAGGGAGGGGGAGAGGGAGAGATATAGTGAGATGAGAGACAGAGGGAGAGAGACAGAGGGGAGAGAGACAGAGGGAGAGGAAGAGGAGGAGAGGGAGGGAGTGGGAGAGAGAGAGAGGGAGTGGAGAGGAAGAGGAACTGGGAGATGGAAGGGATGGAAGGGGGAGGGGAGAGGGAGGGGGAGGGGGAGAGAGACAGAGGGAGAGAGATAGAGAGGTGAGAGACAGAGGGAGAGAAACAGAGGGGAGAGAGAGACAGAGGGAGAGGAAGAGGGAGAGAAATGGGGTAGAGAAAGAGATACAGAAGGAATGAAAGAGAGGGAGTGGAGAGGAAGAGGAACTGTGAGACAGAGGAAGGGAGGAAGGTGGAGAGGGAAAGAGAGGGAGGTGAGGGAGAGAGACAGAGGGAGAGAGATAGAGGGAGTGGAGAGGAAGAGGAACTGGGAGACAGAGGAAGCGATGAAAGGTGGAGGGAGGGGTAGAGGGAGAGATAGAGGGGGAGAGGGAGATAGACAGTGGAGAGAGATAGAGGGGAGAGAGAGAGGGAGTGAAGAGGAACCGGGGGAGCAGAGGAAGTGATGGAGGGGAGGGAGAAAGGGGGAGATGGAGAGACACAGAGGTAGAGAGATAGAGGGGAGAGAGAGACGGAGGGAGAGAGAGAGAGGGAGTGGAGAGGAAGAGGAACCTGGAGACAGAGGAAGAGATGGAAGGGGAGGGAGGGGGAGAGTGAGATAGGGAGAGAGCTAGAGGGAGTGGAGGGGAAGAGGAACCGGGAGACAGAGGAAGGGATGGAAGGGGAGGGAGGGGAGAGGGAGATAGAGGGGAAGAAAGAGAGACAGAGGGAGAGAGATAGAGGGGTGAGAGACAGAGGGAGAGGAACATAGGGGAGAGAGACGGAGGAATCCTCCCCCCCCTCTCATACTCTCTCCCAGCTTGAGGCTTGTGCCGCTCGCTTCAAGGCTTCAGTTTTCAGTGCCCTCCCCCCCCCCATAAACAAACACTGTGATTGTATCGATTCCTGAAACACAGATTGGAACTGGTTGGATCAATAAAGAAGCATGAGAAACCCTGGTGACCGCCATATTGTACCACGTTTTGGCCCCTGCAGGTTGGCACCCTACAAGGGATGAAAATTTCATTGAAAAAATATTAAAATACAATGTCCGTTTTTCTAAGCCACAACAGTAAACTAAATCAACAAAAGCAGTGAGATGTTTTGTTTGAGATGTCACTCACTGAATTGTAATTACAGCAAATCATGCAAGTTTCATGCTGAAAGCACACCTATAATGGAAACTTTCTATGAAGTCTATTTTAGTAACGAATATTGAATGGGAAAAACCCCACAGCCCATGCGACATGCAGTTATATTGACTGGGCGGATATGCATCTGTGCCAATCAGAAGATGTTTATTTATAGATTATATAATGCTTATTATTGACCAATCACTTTACAACTTAAATACTGTGCTGAGCTTCCACCCACCTTTTCCGCCAATCACCGTCCACCTGCCCATCCAATCAAATCCTGCCATTAGTCTGGTACCCGGCGTCTATTTGTCTATGAAAAGTAGACGTCAGGCACAACTATAAAATGGTCGCCTACACAGATTGAAAACAAAATGGCTGCTCGCTGTACAAAGCATATGGAGCTCTGACAAAATCCGTGATTGCGATTGACAGAGGCCGGGCAAAATGTAGGCATTCATGCTGATATTTCACCCAACTCATACAGATTTAGAAAATATTCATCTGGATATTTTGCCGTGAGTAGATTTATTCTAAATTTCTGAGAGAAAACTTGGTTTATACCCGTTGTCAAGCAAGCCTGTGGAAAAGCCAAATTCGAGTTCAGATAAAATCCGCCATATAGCGATTGACAGATCCGGATCTGTCAATCCGGCAAAATGTAGGCATTAAGCCGATATTTCAACCAAACTCATACAGATTTAGAAAATATCTATCTTGATTTTTGCCGTGAGTATTTATTCTATTTTTTGCGAGAATATGTACTTGGTTACTCGTTGTCAAAAAGTTGCTGTAGAAAGGTAATTTGAGGTCAGACAAAATCACCATTAGACGTTTAAAGCAGCCCCGCATTCTACCGGCACTACTAAGCCTATATCTGTATATTTCAACCAACTGATACAGATTTCGAAAAAATACATCTTCATTGTATATTATTCCAAATTTCTGAGAGAAAATTTGGCTAACAACAAGCCTAGAGTAGATGGGCAATTTGGGGTCAGAGAAAATCCCAATAATGCACTAACAGGAACCCGGCATTTTATCGGCACTAAGCTGATAGTTCAACCAAATGAATGATACAGATTTAGAAAAAAATGCCGTGAATATTTAATCTAGATTTATGAGCAAACTTGGGGGGGGGGGGGGGTCTGTCAAAATTCCTCTATTAGCCAGCCTTTAACCCCACTAAGCTCATAGTTCACTATAGATTGATTTAGAAACTATCCACCTTGATAAAATATTGTGAATATTTTAAACTTCTGAGAGAAAACTGAGTCAGGACTGGGCTTCACAATAAAAATATCCACAATATCCTATCAAAAGACATTATTAAACCTAGCTACAATGAGTCGGTTGGCACCGATGATACCCCTGCTTAGAGCAGATAAAACGGTTTTGACCGGGGGACTAGGTGCCTTGTAATTAAAACTGAATAGTCGCTGTATGCAGGGCTGTGGAAATACCATGCCTGACTTATCCGACCTGGTCCCATTTCATTCAGGACAAGTTGAAAATTTCTATTTACTTGTCCGTGGACAAGTACAAATGTATTAAGTTAATACAATTCTGTATTTCATATTTTGATTAATTATTACGAGCTCACATCTTGCATTGAAAACAGTGTGGATCCTGATCAGCTGGCCACTTTAGAAGCCAGCTGATCTGGATCTACACTGTTTACAAGAGAAGCCAGTTGATCAGGATCCATTCTGTTTGCAAGAGTTGATATATAATATATCTGGTTCCATACTGTTTTTGAAAGAATAAATTGTTTAAGCACAGTACGATATAAGCTAATTTGTTCTTTCGGACAAGTAAAATTGTCTATGGACAACTACATTTTGGCTATAATGGCACTGGGTCTGATAGTGACTAAAGCAGACTAGACATAGACCGTAGTAATAATTTAATGTCTCTTAACAGTAATCAGGGCCGTCGTCGGCTTTAAAAAAGTGGTACGGCCATGAAACGTCGTAGGAATTTTCCGAGTGTCGAAGGCACAAGGAGGCCAGACTGGTCCCTCTAGAGGGGGTGTTTGGGGGTCCTCGCCCAAGAAAATTTCTGAATTCAAGATGTCTGTAGAAGCGGTTCAAATGAATTTTGTGGCCATTTTTTCGTGTGAAAACAAGTGGTAGAGTGTTTGACTCGAGACCGAGGGGCCGCGAGTTCAAGCCTCACCGGCCTCACTGCGTTGTGGTCTTTGAGCAATACACATTTATCCTAGCTTAGTACTGGTTCAACCAAGAAAGAACCGTCCCTACATAACTGAAAGATTGTTGATGGGACGTAAAGAATCAAATCAAACAATCAAAAAACAATCATATAGGATGAAGTTAAACTATGTAGGGGAGACCGGGGCTAGCTCGGCTGGTAACTCAGACAAACACCCTGGAATAGGATCAGACTGACAAAAGTTGGGACGCCGGGGTTGGGACTGCTCCTTACCCACGGGGTATCTAAACAGGCTACAAACAATTTGGAGACACAAAGTCCGACCTGGTGCGGTTCTGATTTGTTTGACTATACATAGGCCTACAGCTGCCACCACTGGCATGCGCGGATCCAGGAATTTTTGCCAGAGGGAGGGGGGGGGGGTCCATGCCTGACTGTCAGAAAACAGCTCTGACAGTTTTTTTTGTTTTGTTTTTATTAGTCCTCAACTTATTTTACAGTTTTACAGAGGGTGTCCAATGGTCATTTCAAAGAAAACTATAATTTTTGGGTCAAACATTTTCCAGGGGGGGGGGGGGGGTCCAACTTTTTCCTGGAGGGGTTCAAATGCTAATTTCTATAGAAACCCATATGTAACTTTGGATTTTCCAGGGGGGGGGGGGAGGGGGTCCTGACCCCCTATCCCGCTCTGGATCCGCACACTACATTGGCTGTCACCCAGGCCCGACAGAATGCAGTTTCGGATATACTTCAATACTTGCGATAATAAGAGTTATCTGTCTTAGTTGTTTTGGCGCCCTTTTCGTGAAAGTCACGTTATTGTGCAGCTGAATAAAACTTCTGTTTTCACCAGGTCTAGCGCTCAGCATGGAGATCGTCCTTGATCTCATCAACCTGGGAATGGGGAAAGAAGAAGAACCAGACCAGTCAGCACAAACAACGTCAACTGTAGTGAGAAATTAATGAAGAGACGGAGCCCCTGCCTGAGCCCGTCATGCCACCGCCTGGTAAGATTGTCTTAAATTTCAAGCACTAGTTGCCTGCCAAACAGGGCAAACTCAGATCATACTGCTTTTTCAACTGATTGTGAAGTTTTCTTCAGCCTAATCGGAATCTGGACAGTTCACTGACAAGACAGTTCACCGACAAACATTTTGAAGAAAGTTCACTGACGGAATTGAAGACCATTCATTGACAACTTTTACATTGTATTTTATTGAAGCAAGCTGATCTGGATCTGCTTTGTTTACACATTCTAAAATAAATAAATCTGGGCTGAGCCAGACCTGGCCTAGAGGTTATAAAACTTTAGTTCGTTCTCAAACTTGACTGGAGTTAATTCATATTCAAATAATAATAATGAAAAGACGTAGCCACCGTGTGGTAAAGTATACGAAAACTGTTCTTAAACTTCAAACACTAGTTGCCTGCCACTAGTTGCCTGGACTTACATCTTTTCTGTTCTCTGTATGCATAAGGCTTCATCCATGTTTTATAAGGTTTCACCCCTGTATGTAGTGTATAAGGTTTCACACTTGTATGTACAACCTATTTTCGACTGCTGCCCAATTTCGACCACCTATTACTTTGCTTCACAAAAATTTTAAAAGTCTGAATTTTGCAACTGTAGTGGTATCATTGTTTACAAGAGGGATAGGCAAGATCAGTAGCAGTTTACTTACAGCTTTGGTAGTTAAGTGTTAACCATTAATAAACATTGTATTAGAGGACCCTGTTTTCTTTAACTTTTTCTCATTACCATATTACCTGCTTGTTTTCATGGCTACAGTTTCTAAATGTTTGATACAAAATTCATATTTTATACATCTGCATGATGAACTGTGTTGTCTTTGACCATTGCTGCCAATTAATATTGTGCCAGGATATAAAGTTTCATTTCTGTATGCATATGGTTTGACTTGGTTTTACCCTTGTATGTACATGTATATAAGGAAGGTTTCACCCCCCTCCTTTATGTATAAGGTTTCGCCCTTGTATGTATATTATAAGGTTTCACTCCTGAAAGTATAAGGTTTCACCTCTGTATGTTTAAGGTTTTACCCATCCTCCCAAGGGGAGCATTCTGCAATCCTTTCGACCATCATTAAGCTACATGTACCATTTGTTATTAAGATCTTTGTTTTGCCTTTTTTGAGTGGCTGCTTAAAACAGGTTTTACTGTATTGAAAACCTACATGTACTTCCTGTTTTATGGAGTTTGTAGACTCGCTGTAAGATGAATATGCTTATTAAAGTGAGATTTTTTCACAACTAAAAAGGATGGGCCTTGGAAACTGATGGGCCATATTATGAAATCATGGGACAATGACCCGGGCCCACCATAAATCTGAAGGCCTGTGACAGGCCTAACATGTAATAATTGTACATGTACATGTTCTTGTGGGGAATTTTTTCACTGCATTTCTTTGCTTACTAGTGTCGTCTGCTGGTAACCTTTGCAAACAGTTTGGACCCAGATCAGGCCTGACAAAATGTCGGGCCTGATCTGGATCCAAACTGTTTGACACTCTGATGGTATTCCTGAAAGAATTTTTCAAAAAAGTTTATTTTGAAAAAAAATCAGCAGACGATAAAAAACATGAAAAATTACCCAGCATGTAAAGAGTTAAATATTCCGGTTGCAGGTATTAAAGATGGGAAATTCCAACAGCAAGGACAGTAGCAGCACAAAACAGACGGTGAAGTCGCTGAATGTTACCGCATCTTGTAAGATCCTAGACATAGGTGGGGTGGTGATGCCGACAGCGGTCAGCAAGTCAAAGTGTGTTGAGTGTAAGACTAGTATGGGCTCAACAGATCATTATACATGTAAGTAAGAAAATTAAGTTTCCGAACCATATTTGTTGTTCTAAGTAAAGATAAAACTTGACTAGCAGAAATGCCTAGATAAAACACATTTGAGTATTGAATGAATGCATTTGAACCAAAGCATGAAGTGGAAAATATGTATGAGCCGTGACATGACATGAATAGACTCAGATGAGCCTGTACAGCCTCCTTTTAAGCTTAGAAACTCCAAATGATGTTCTGTCAGCAGCCTAATATTCATAGAATATTCAAGCAAAGGCTCTGATCAGACAAGGCGTATGCACAGGATGGTCTGAGCCTTTGCTGGTCTCACATACCACATTGTTGTAAATCTCATGTGCAGGCTCATATTGTAGGTACTAAAACAGACCTGCTACAGTACTTCACAAGGCTCTCTGCTGTCATCAGAAAAATCAAAAGGTACGAGTATACTTTTGTGGCTTCAGGGTTAACTGTTTAACCTACTACTACTAGTGTCGTCTGCTGATAGCTTTTGCAAACAGTTTGGACCCAGACCAGGCCGGACGAAAAGTCGGGCCTGATCAGGATCCAAACTGTACAACGCTAATATTCTGGAAATAATTTTTCTTGATTTTGAAAAAAATTAGCACACAAAAAAGCATGAAAAATTACCCCGTATGCAAATAGATAAAAATAATTTTTTAGAACATATTCATTTTTATAACGATTAGTATGCTCATAGCAGATAAGGATTGTTTGTGCACCTAAAATTTGATTTATTTCCTTACCTATCAATTTTAACATGTGTTTTGGTTGCTCAAAAGAACCGTCTCATTGAGACAGTTCTTTTGAGTACCCACAACATATGTTTTGGTTGAGAAATAAGAAAAATGATTTTCAAATACCTTATCTTATCTGGAGGCCTGCAAGCAGCTTAGCTGTATATTTTAATGTACTACACTCCTCCCCATTTTTGTGCACCTGCTTCATCAGCACAAGCCATATATGTTGTAACGGTGCTGGGCTTTAATAATTTGCTTCCCTGGACTCTCACATCGGCAACCATGCCTGTTTTGAGACCACATATTTCGACCCCGTTTCACCAGGTTTTTGAGACGTTAATCGCGGTGTCAGCGCTTATTCGCGGCTCAGTTGGAGATATTTACCTGTATTTCATCGGTTCCCATATGAATTGTATCATAAAAGCTTCATTTCTAGGCGTATTTTCCATTCATTTGGGTGATTTCTTCGGCCGCGGCTTCTTTCATTTTTGTAAACATGCGGATTACTTTGGTTTTAACCGTATAGTATTCGCATGTTTCCGAATCGGATTGAATCGCACCCAAATGTCGATACCTCGGATGTTCGATTAATGACGTCATTTAAATTCGATCACATGACTCGCTGGTGCGTGCGCAGTTTACTATAAAAGACGAGCGCGCTACTCAACCGTGTCAATGACTTTGTTGACAGACTGGAGCAGACGTTCTTGTTCTAGATAAAAAGCGGACTCCAAATCTTTTAAACCTCAGTATATTATTACAGTTGTGAACAGATGCCACCCAGGAGAAATCTTGGTCCTGATAAGGAGATTAATTCATATTTGCTATTTTGAGAAATAAAGTTCATTCAACCTTGGGTGGTGCCTGTTCTGATGTAAACAACTTAGTCGTCTGTGTGTTTACAACTGTCTGGGTGAATTTCATAACCCTGGTGAAGCTGGCCCAACTTCCAAACTTTGTTATTTACACAATCTAGCATATTTGTACATTATTTCTTTGATTTTTGATTCAGGAAACCCACCACAAATTATTTCTCTCTGTCTTCTATAGACTTGTAATTAGACATATAAACTGTTTCCCTTGTCTGAACGCCCTGTTAGTTTGGTGGAAGCATTGACTGTAAATGCTGTCCTTCATCTTCTCAAGTTTGGGTGATATATTTAAGTTTGGATGCATATAGAGATTTGGGTGCATATTGAAATTTGGGTGCACTTCAGATTTGGGTGCATATTGAAATTTGGGTGCGCTTCAGATTTGGGTGTTATTTAGATTTGGGTGCACATTCTAATTTGAGTGTAATCTTCATATTTGGGTAGCTCTTGTATGACAGTTGGAATATTAATCCAAATATACCTGAGTTTACTTTATAAAGCTAAAATAGATTTGGTTTTAAAGAGAACTTTGTCTTAAAAGATAACTCAATCTTTTAAGACCACTTTCACTTAGAGAACCAATCAATCTACTGTATAACCGTTCATTTCTCTATATGTAACCACTTATTTAATATATAAATTTAATAGATAACTGCATAAGGTTTCAACCTTGCATGTATAAGGTTTATCCCTTGCCTGTATAAGGTTTATCCCTTGCCTGTATAAGGTTTATCCCTTGCATGTATAAGGTTTATCCCTTGCCTGTATAAGGTTTATCCCTTGCATGTATAAGGTTTATCCCTTGCATGTATAAGGTTTATCCCTTGCCTGTATAAGGCTTATCCCTTGCATGTATAAGGTTTCAACCTTGCATGTATAAGGTTTATTCCTTGTCTGTATAAGGTTTATCCCTTGCCTGTATAAGGTTTCAACCTTGCATGTATAAGGTTTATTCCTTGTCTGTATAAGGTTTATCCCTTGTATGTATAAGGTTTATCCCTTGCATGTATAAAGTTTATCCCTTGCTTGTATAGGGTTTCACCCTAGCATGCATTTGCATATTTTATTGTAATTAAGGGTTACCTCAGTACAATATTGTGTCACATTTTTACATGTCTGATAGTGCCTTAGGATATAGGTTAATGTTTTGAATTGAGAATTTAATAAATTAAGAAACTTAAATAATCTCTTCATTTCAAGCCCCTGTACACTAACATTGCTATCGACCCAGGTGAACCCACATTCACAGACCATTGTAACACAGCCTAAAACCCTGACTTGCACGTTTACCTGGCCTGGCGGTCCCGTTACAATATTAATAATAGGTATGCAAGTTTCCATCCATTCTTCCATCTATTCATCCATCTGGTTGGTTAGTTTGTCTGTCATTGAGACGGTTCTTTTGAGTACCCACAACATATGTTTTGGTTGAGAAATAAGAAAAATGATTTTCAAATACGCTCTCTTATCTGGAGGCCTGCAAGCAGCTTAGCTGTATATTTTTATGTACTACACGACAACGTTTTTAGCTAATGAGGAGTGTGAGGGTCCACATGCCACTATAAGGGAACGGCCTTTCGCTTGTGTGTCAATAATGGCCAAACATTGAATGATGACTTGGTAGTTTTGTAAGTTTTCTGGTATTTGGAAGAGTTTTGTAAAGATCCCTAATTTTTTGCGATATTTCAGGTGGGGTCCAGACCCCCTGCCCCCACCCACTCTCCTGATCTCCGCATATGTTGGCCAGCTGTCTTTACAGGTTGCAAAGTATTTTATCATATGACGTCCCGTCTGGGAGTGAAATAACGCCATGCAATAAAATCTGTAAACCACTAGTGGTTTATAGATTTACGGGAAAAGTTATGACGTCCATAACAACGTTGCGTACACAATGACAAAATTAAAACGTTTTAACGCCAAAAAAGAGATTTCAAAGTATTTGTCATATGATAAATAGAATCTAACATTCGTGCTCCTGTATTATTGAATTTATTAAACTCGTTGCGAAAAAGAGATAAAATGCTCGACAAGCCTCGCATTTTATTCTTTTGCCCAACTCGTTTAATAAATTCAATAAAACATGAGCACTCATGTAAGATCCTCTATGTATTTTGTTTCTATTTAAAGCAAATCCATGTGAACCCAACCCATGCTGGAATGGAGGATCATGTACAAAAATAGATATTATAAGCTATGAGTGTTGCTATACTGAGGATTATTATGGTGAACATTGTGAGAAGAGAAGGCCTCCTCCTCGACCCACTGGTCTATATGACGGTTAGTATTTCCATATTGTGCAGTGTATCTCTTGGTAAATAAATATTTTGCCCTAAAATTTGGATATTTTCTTATACAGTTCTTTTGGGTACTAAAAAGATTCGTATTATTGAGACAGTTCTTTTCTGTACTCACAACATATAATTTGGTTAGTGTGAAGGTATAAAAGATACAAATTTGGATTTTAAGTTGATAAAGTAATTAGTTATCAGCTTATTGAGCTTATCTCCCTAAACAAAAGTCTACACATATCTTTGAGTTCAATTATCAATCGTATTAATTCAGATTGACAAAAGTGTATAAAATGAGAGATAATATATTAAAGATAATTACAATGTTATCTAATGACATTGCTAAGGAGACCTAAAAAGAGCTCCTCCCTTAGCTCCACTATGGAAGACTATAAGAATCTATCATGAGTGAGGGAAGGATAGAAAATCCGTCCCGAGGATTGCCATTTGGCATTACAAGGCTTGCCGAGTGATGACAAATGGTGATCCCAAGTACGGTTTTTCCAATCTTACCCTCACACAAATAATGGATTCTTTTTCTTGCTCACCCCTGTTTTTTACTTTAGTTTATAAAAAAGCTTATACAAGTCCCTTTATATGCTAAGATGCAATTTCACAGGATGACGTTACTAGACGTCCTAAAAGGATAGCATGGGTAAGATAAGATTTTCTATCCCAAGGTAAAATCTTATCCGGTGTGCAAGAACATTTCTTATTCAAACATATCATGATATTGTATTCTATTATAAATTTGGGGTAGGTGTATAAAACGACTCTTTCTGAAAAACTGCTTCCACAAGGACCTTGGACAATCTCCTATTCAATCTGCCCAAATTTTGACAGCCTGTCGCTAGGATAATATATATTTGACAACTATATTTTGGTGCTTAAATAAAACCCTGACATTTAGTGTACCTAGAAAAATAGAACTATTTTAAATTAACCCATTTTAAAAAAAAAAAATGACCGACAGTTTTCAGATTCAACTAGACAATTTAACCATTCTGAAGGCAATAGTGTTATATGACAGTGTTGTATCGTGATAAAAGTCACTCAGGTGTAGATAAACACATATTTTCAGCGTAAAATTGCTAATATTTTCTTACCCATCAATTTTAACATATGTTTTGGGTGCTCAAAAGAACCGTCACATTGAGACGGTTCTTTTGAGTACCCACATAATATGTTTTGGTTGAGAAAGAAGAACATTCAATTTTCGTTACACACTCTTAACTAAAGTAATGAAGTCAGACTGGCTTTAACTTGGGTGTACTTTTTTGAGTGCAATGTGCATTAATTAGGGAGAATAAGGTTTCTAGGAAACCTAAAATACTTAAAGTTATGTGTTGACCACCATTAAAGCATATGGCAATATGGTAGATGTACTCAATATCTAACACTTGTTGCCGGCCACAAAGGCCTACACAGACATCTTAGTTTTTTTGGTTTTCAGTGTACTGATATAGTAACTTGTTATTTCTGTTATATCTTAAAATCTATTCTAATTTCTATTGTTGTTATTATTATTATTTATGTTGTTATATATGCAACTACTGTTAAATTTTGACCTTAGACTGATCAAAGATTGGATGAGTTTACTCACAATCATGTGACAGGTTACATAGATAGTAACAGTTTGGCTCTAGACATATACATCTGCTGTTTACACTATCAACGTTCAACTGCAAAGAAAACACTATTATTTCATCCAATTTCCATATCTCCTGCTACACCATTGGACTCGTCTAGCCTTTGATCCATCTAAGGGCAAAATTAACCATTATCATTATTATTACTGTTATTATTAGTATTAATCATGTTGTTGTGATAGTTATTGTTATCGTATGAGCCTCGACATGACCAAACCTGTCTCCAGGGTTTCTGACAAAGATTCAACACAGTCTTCTCAGCTACAGAGACTAGCTACAACAGTGAAATTTTGCTTGCAGCCAGTTTTGATATGATACTTTCCAATAAGCGTCTAAAAATGGCGCTGATCAGACTGTAAGGATGCACAGGCCGGACAGCGCATTTGTTGTTCCCGAACCCTGACAACAGGTTTCCTCACGCCGTGGCCTATTTAGTGGTAGCTAATTCTGTGATTGTTCTTTGTTGATTTATGTTTATATTTGAGTCATGTCGGGAGTAAACTTAGTTTGGTTGTATGCAAATAGTAAATATGCAGATGGGCCTGCACATCTGCTCAATTCTGATCAGGTGCATTTAACTTTTTATCCTTAAAGCATGTGTAAACATGCATCTGACAATGTTGTCTCCTTTGGTCAGCTGTTACATATAACGTAAGAATACAGTCAAACAGTGTGGACCCAGATCAGACTGCTCCAACAGGAGTAGTCTGATCTGGGTCTTCACTGTTTGTCTCAGAGGCTTCTGAAACTGTTATCTGTTGGCAAATCAGACGACTTTTTGTTATCGTTGATTTAAGAGGTTACCTTTATAAGTGTCGTTTGCATGGGACATTTGCGAACAGCACATACCCAGATCAGTCATAACAACATGTTGTGTCTGACCAGGGTCTTCACTGGTTGCTCTGTGATTCTATAAATAGAAAGATCACAACAACCCTTGAATTGAAAATGGCCTCATCCCATGAATAGGATGCCATGACAGCGGCTTAAATAATATCTTCCAATGCTCCATGCATATTTTCATGATTTAAGTGTGTCTGTGAAGCTGCATGGGCTGGTTTGTGCATGACTAGGTTAGGTTTACTTTTAATAAGGCTTATTTTGTGGTTATGGTAATTATTATCGGCCTGTCACTATATTATATATAACAGTCATGTTTGTCAGGTGATCAATACAGAAAAATGTGATTTATTTCTTAACCATCAGTTAAAACATGTGTTTGGGTGCTCAAAAGAAACGTCTCCTTGAGACGGTTCTTTTGAGTACCCACACCATGTTTTGATTGAGAAGTATGCTGATTCACATAAATGTCTGGCTAAGCATGCAAGTAGGTTCATAAACTGACCAAGGAGTGATGCCACTTTTTTCTACAAAAATAAAGGGAGCAGCACACAAGTCATAATTCAAATAGACATATACTGTAGATAATTAGGGTTTTAGAGGTCTGAATTTTAGAATAAAACTTCGTCTTCTTCCATTCAGAAGCAAAGGCTCTTGAGAGAATACACATACAAAGGCTGTCCCAGTAAATCATGGACTTGGCTTATGGCTTAGTGTATAAAAATAACTAATGTACAAGCTCCCAATTTTACAAAAACTCATTTGAGCGCGTCTTTTTCAATGATGCGATAAGTACCCGAATCTCGTGTGACGCCCAAATGTCTTGAATAGCACCCTAATAGCATTGCTAATATGCAGACTATCTGTCCTTGACAAAATATTATAGGTCATAGAGTGCCAGGCTGTGTTTAAGTATTATGTACATGTATTAATGTTAGAATTGTTGTATTTTGAAATCACTGTTATGTATTTTTGTAACATGTAGAAGCATGTCTCGACGAATCCTGTCTTATATATCCAGACCCAATGCAAGCAAGTGGTCCAGTAGACAATTCCACAGCAAAAATGTATCTTAAAATAATTACTTAAAATAATTTGTAAAAGTATCAAACCGAACAAAATACCACACACCCAATCAGGGTCCAGCCTTTTTACTTGCATATACTGGCCTGATGAATGTATTCATTGACGATCATGTGTCACATTGGTATTTTCTTGTATTTAAAGGATGTCTATCAAGTGTTTTGTGTTACACTTACATTGGCTTAGCTAGCATTACGTGGTTACACATGTGCATAATAAAAGTGTACACGTTTAACGGAAATCAAGTAATGAAGCAATAGCATTTTTCAATATCTTAAAGGACTGCTCTAAAGGGAAAGTATTGGCTCCCAGAGGAGTGACAATTCTTTCCTTAAAGAGAAGTCCCCATTTTTTTTAAAGAAATGTAAATGACAAGAATTACTGCACATTTCAGTAGTCTCTTTTTGATTTGCGTAGCTGCTTCAGGGTTCTTGCTGTGCTATTGACTTGACAGAAAACCACCAGTTTGCACATACTAATTTTCTGTCTGATGATTACAAAACGTGTTGACGTTTTGTCTTGAATTTCACAGCACATGTGCACAATTTTGTTTGCGCAAGTTCAGTCATAACTAATCACAAGACAGGAATCACCCTGACTTGCCTCTTTTTGAGCCACATTGAGGAAGAACAACGAATATCAGGGGGCACCAGAAATCGTCCCTTATGATACAGTTCATTTATACCAGGGCCCATTCCTAGATACCTCAAAGAAAGCGGTTTAAACCATATATGCCTAGTGTCCTTTTTGTGGGACATAGGCACACAGTACATACCCAGATCAGGGTCATCACTGTTTGCTTACAGAATATTCTATAAGAAATTGAATAAAAAGATACCAGCTATTAACAACCCTTAAACAAAAATGGACTGATCTAATTGGTAAGAGTTGGAAATTTCATTAAGATAAAATAGATTAAAGGAACTGCATTGTATCATTCTTCTCTTTGTGGTTTAAACTTTTTGTGGGCTGAAACTTGGTTATATATATTATTTGAAACCAAAAAAAATGAACATCATATTTTTTTCATCATGTTTTTTTTATCATTACTGTACATAAGAGGAATATTTCTATTTATGTTGTAGTCTATTTTTGTGGGGCTTGTGTAATGTTAAAACCTTTAGAAAATGGCAGGATTGTGCAATTATTTTTCTTTATCATTAAATCTTATTTTATCATTGATTTGGTTTTTGTCTTTTCTTAAATGTCCTGCTGTTGTATGTAGACACACAGAGGTAACATACATTGTATTCATCTACACAAAAATGTTTAAACATGAAAATACTGAGTTATGCAATTCAAAAATGACTATGAATTTGGCAGCCTTTCAATCATTAGCAAAGACACTGTCTATTTATAGTAATTGCTATTCGCCTACACAATATTAGGACCCTTCAGAAGTATGTCGAAACAAGCATTTACCATAAACTGACTGTGCAGTAATGGCAGTAGGACTATTATTATACAGGCATTGACGCGAAAAAAACCTGGCTTTGGGGGCTTGCAAACCAACAAAGGTGAAGACTTGCCTGTGCATCCGCACAGTCTGATAAGTGCCTTTGTTATTCACTTTTTGAAAAGAATATTTAAACTTCCTACAAGCAAATTTCCAAGGTATCTAGCTAGTCTATATAACTGAAGAGACTAGCTTGAGTCCTGCTTGAAAAAAGGTTTTATTCGCATTTCGGCCAATATGGGAATTGAAACATATTTTTAGTAAAAAACGGTGCCACAGAATTGTTCCATTTGGTTTACAAACAATGTTTCAGCGCTCATTTAAACTGTATTTGGAATATTTACTTCTGTTTGACTGAGGGAATAAAAAAGGGATATATCAATTTTAGTTGTATCTTTATTATTGAATTTCCTAATTTAATATTGTAGGGTTATAGCACTGATCTCTGTGAATATTGTCCCGACTTGGGATATTGAAGGATGATAGCTTTTGAGTGTTTGTTGATATGCCGACAGTATTTGCTGATATCAATGCCGTAACACTTTTAGTTGGTTAAAATCTTGGTGAGCATGACCAGGGACTGCCACAATCACAGACTGCAGACCATTTCAGCATCATAATCAAGAGACACAGAATACAGTCAGCCACAACACAATTAACCATTTATTTCAAAGAAACACCTTTTAACAATTTTGAGAACAGAGCAGACCCAGATCAGGCAGCTCTTGTAAGAGCTGCCTGATCAGGGCCTTCTGTGTTTGCTTATGAATTAGGGTATATTTGATCCTACACAAGTGGACCTGACAAGTAATTTCTTTGTTCTATTAACCAACATGAATGTTTCTACAAATAATTTGAATTATTCAAAGTGGACGAAACCTAGCATGAATAATCATGAAGGAAAGGGTTACAGTAAAGAACAAAGTCATGTCTGTCTTTGTAAGAAGATTGTTAAACTAGAAAGGACCCATACAATTACACTAAAACAAAGAGGGAGCGCAGTGGCCCAGTGGTAGAGTGCTTGACTCGAGACCGAGGGGCCACGGGTTCGAGCCTCACCAGCGTCTCTGCATCGCGGTCCTTGAGCAAGACACATTTATCCTAGCTTAGTACTGGTTCAACACAGGAAGACCCTTCCCTGTTTAACTGAAAGATTGTTGATGGGATGTAAAGAATCAAATCGAACAAACAAAAACACTAAAAACAAGGACCCAATACAAAACACCTGCATAGAATGGGAGTATCAACGATCAACAATAAAATATCAACATAGCCGCCCATGCTGACAAACCCATGGTGCCGCGAGGAAGAGCCGCACAACAATCACCAGACACCAGCAAGACAAACCAAGCAAAGCAACCAGCTCTCTCTTCCCCATCACGATGAGTGCAAAACTAGAATGGATATAAAGTAACGTACAACAAGCATAGAATAATTGCAGACTCACGAAATGGGAGTAACAATAATAAAAAACGAGTCAACAACAACAGATTTGTTTTTGTCAACAACAACAAATCATTTTACTGGTACCACATCTTTGCCCTAGATTCTGCCATTGTCGAAGTACAAGAAATGATCAGAGTAAGGAAGGAGGCAAAGATCAGGAAATAATACAATCAAGCATCAGCTTGCATGAAGGACTTCAGGCTGAGGTTATCAAACTTTTTTCATGCAAAATTCAAATCAAATTTGCATGAAATTTGTCATGCTCTTGAATTTCAAATTGTTGGCATTTAAACATTTATCAGCAAGATAAATATCCCATAAGGTTAAAATCAAGAAATATCTTATTTTTTCTGTGATTAAGATTGTATGAGCAATTGAAACGAGTTTTATAATCTTGAGGTTACAAAGCTTTTTCCATGCTCAACTCAGCTGAGTACAAAATAAATATGATCAAAATATACCAGATGGCTCAAGACTTATGGCAATTATTACCAACTGCCACAGGCAGATGGACTCCCTCGGTGACTTTACCGCATACCTGTGGGTCATGCAATCAGTAAAAAAAAAAGTTGTGGATTTATTGGCTGTACGACTATGCCATCTCTTTCAATTATGTTGTCTGTGAGTTGGGCGAGACCACCATCAAAGTAGATCTTAGCAACATCGCCCGCTCAACATACAACCTCTGGCCACCATCGTCCCACCAGCTAACGCCATATATACCACCTTTACCAACTTTAGCATGGAGTATCACTTGATGTGCAAGGTCTACACTGATGTAGGTGGCATAAAATAGTTATACCATTTTTGTCCACCTGTACGTAAGATAATCCACTCGCTAAAGCTCGTGGATTATCTCCACGTACAGGCGGACAACCCATTTTATAATTATTACTTAAATGCTCACTTTAAGGTGTCTTCTGGAAATGGTATCAATCTGCAATTTCATCACAGCAAATTACGACTGTCACAATCACAGACTGCAGACCATCTCACAGCATCATAAACAAGAGACACAGAACACAGTCAGTCACAGCATAATTAACCATTTATTTCAAAGAAACACCTTTTAACGCTTTTGCAAACAGAGCAGACCCAGATCAAGCTGCTCTTGTAAGAGCTGCCTGATCAGGGTATTCTCTGCTTGCTTATGGAATATGATATATTTGATCCTACACAAGTGGACCTGACAAGTAATTTCTTTGTTCTATTTATCAACATGAAAGTTTCTTCAGCTCATTTGAATTATTCAAAGTGGATGGAGCCTAGCATTAATATTATGAAGGAAAGGGTTAAAGTAAAGAACAAAGCCCTTTCTGGCTTTGAAAGATGATTGCTTAACTAGAAAGGACACATACAATTACACTGAAAATAAGGACTCAAAACGAAACTCCTGCATACATTGGTAGTAACAACAAACAATGATATAACAACAGCATAATCACCCCTTTAGAACGGTCAGTAGCATATACCACATAAGGTTTTAAATGCATTTTACCTGCCAAACATTCTCCCTTGATTCTGCTGTTGTTAATGCGGGCCTCAAACGAGACAAAATAGTGAGTATGATCAGGAAATATCACAATCATAAACTGCTGACAAACCCATGGCACCGCGAGGAAGAGCCACACAACAATCACGAGACACCAGCAAGACAAACCAAGCAAAGCAACCAGCTCTCTCTTCCCCATCAAGATGATTGCAAAACTAGAATGGACATAAAGTAACGTACAACAAAACATAGATTGATTACAGACTCCCACAATGGGATTAACAATAAACAAGGAATCAACAACAACAGAACCACCGACTTAGAACTGACAGCAGCCTCTAGCCACAGGGGGCTTAAATGTATTTTACTGGTACCACATATTTACCCTAGATTCTGCCAATGTTGAAGAACAAGAAATGATCAGCTCACACGAAGGCCTTGGGGCTATCAAAGTTTTTTTCGTGCTAAATTCAAATCAAATTAGCATGAAATTTGTCATGCACTTTAATTTTAAAATGTTGGCATTTTAACATTTATCAGCAAGATAAATAACCCATAGAGTTAAAATCAAGAAATTTCTTATATTTTCTGTGTTTAAGATTTTGTAAGCAATTGAAATTTCTTTCTCAGTTGAGCTGAGCATGAAAATGAGTTTTATAATCTCAAGGCTAGGCCATAAGGTTATACAACTTTTTTCCATGCTCCATGCAGCTGATCACAAAATTTATCCTGCTCCTAAATATTAAAATGTCAACAATTGTTGGCATTTTAAAATTTATTAGCATGACAAATACAACATCTGATAGTTTGAAAGCAAGAAAAGTCAATATTTTCAGCATTTTGTCGTTAAGAGATGTTGAAATTTCATGCTCCATTGAGTTAAGCATGAGAAAAGTTTTATAATCTGAGGGCCATTACTAAACGTACAATTCCAACACACAAGGGCACCAAGAACAAAAAAAGCAAGAAGAGAATCGTCGACCTTAAAAAGATAACAGCCATTGGCACCCATGGCTTAAGTATATAACAGAGCACATGAGATGTAGTTACTTATTACATACGTCAGCAGCAAAGACTCAGAGGTCCCTGCACGAATAAGAGAGTACAAGCATGACAAGGAAATGCTTCAATCACCACGGGTTTATGTAAACGAAATGTTTGAGAGTAAAATTGTAAATATTTTCTCACACATCAGTTTAAACATATATTTTCGCTGCTTTATAAACGAACCATTGGGTGCGTAAAAGAACCGTCTCGTTAAGATGGTTCTTTTGATCACCCACAACATATATTTCGGTTGAGAAATAAGAAAATTAAATGTTGATTTTTGTAGGGCTGCATACTTGGAATGACAAGCCTGCATTCACAGAGCACATATCAATTGATGAAATTGCAATGAATAGAAACTAACAAAGTAGCAACAGATATAAACAATAATATTAGACCCCCCACCTCGCCCTCCCGCCTCAAAAGGACACCAGTCAAAGCCACTCAGGGCTTAACTAAGTAGTAGTTGTTAATGCTGTTGTTGTAATTTTGCTGTTAGTGGTTGTTGTTGGTACTGTTGTTGTTGTTTTTGCATTAAATATGGTTGTAATTGCTGTAAAAATTACAATTGTTGTTTTGTTGTTGTTGTGTTGTTGCTGTTTTGATGCTGTTCTTGTTGTTGTTGTACTAAAAGCTACTGTAGTAGGTGTTTTGTAGTAACTATTGTTGTTGATGTTAATGCTGTTGCTTTGCTGTTGTTGTTGTTTTGTTGTAAGTAATAGTAGTTGTTGTTGTTTATGTTGTTTTTTGCTACTGCGGATGCTGTTGAAAATACAGTTATTGTTGTTGTTGTTTTTTTGTCGTTGTTGTATGTTGTTGTTGTTAGCTACATTGTTGCTGTTGTTGTTGTAGTAGTAACTGCAGCTGTTGTTGCTGTAGTAGCTATAGTTGTTGTTCTTGTAATTACTATAGCTGTTGTTGTGCTAGAAACTTAGGTTGCAGGTTTTGTTATAGTATTTATAGTTCTTGTTGATGTTGTTAATGTTTTTGTTGCTGTTGTTGTTATTTTTGTTGTTGTTGTTGTTTTTTGTGTTAATGATATTGCTTGTATCAGCTACTGTGTTATTCTTGTTTCTGCTGTTGTTTTTGTTGATAACGCTGTTTTTGTTGTTGTAACTGCAGTTGTTGTTGCTGTAGTAATAATAATTTTTGCTGATGTTGTAAAAACAACAGGCTATGTGTAGGTGTTTTGGTAGCCAAACGTGTAGATGTAGTTGTTGTTGCTGTTGTTTTGTTGCTGTTTTGTTGTAACTCGACTTTAGTTGTTGTTATTTATGTTATTGTTGTTATTTTGCTGTTGTTATTTTGTTTTTGGTAGTGTCCTTGTTGATTTTGATATTGTTGTGTTGTTGTTGCCAGTAGAAGTAGTTGTTGTTTGTGTTTTTTTGTAATGTAACTATAAATGTAGTAATTTATGCAGTGAATATGGTTATTATTGCTGTAATAACAACAGTGTTCTTGTTGTTGTTGTTGTTTTTGTTGTTGTTGTTGTTGTTGTAAGTAGTAGTAGTAGTTTGATCATCAAATATGGTTGTAATTGCTGTAATAACTACATTGTTGTTGTTGTTTTGCTGCTGTTGTTCTTGTACTTGAAATTACAGTTGTAGATGTTGTTGTTGTTGTTGTTGTTGTACTAGAAATTACAGTTGTAGATGTTGTAGTGACCATTGTTGTTGTTGTTGTTTATTTGTTGTTGTTGTTGTTGTTGCTGTTCTAGAAAGAACAGTAGTAGGTGTTGCAGTAGTAACTATTGTTGTTGTTGTTTCGATGTCATTTTTTTGTTGTATGCTGTAACTATAGTTGTTTTGTTGTTTGTGTTGTTTTTGTAAGTAGTAGTAGTTGATGTTGGTGATGTTGTTTTGACTATAAATTAAGTCTTTTTTGCAGTAAATATGGTTGTAATTGTTGAAGTAACTACAGTTGTTATTTTGTTTCTGTTGATCTGTTGTTGATTATGTTGTTAATGTTTTGCTGTTGTTATTGTTGTTGTTTTGTTGTAAAAGTAGTTGTTGCTGTTAATGCTGTTGTTGTAATTTTGTTGTTAGTGGTAGTTGTTGTTGTTGGTATTGTTGTTTTTGCATTAAATATGGTCGTAATTGCTGTAAAAGCTACAATTGTTGTTGTTTTTTTTTGTTGTTGTTATTTTGTAGCTGTTTTGATGTTGTTCTTGTTGTTGTTGTACTAGAAGCTACTGTAGTAGGTGTTTTTGTAGTTACTATTTTTGTTGATTTTAATACTGTTGCTTTGCTGTTGGTGTTGTTGTTTTGTTGTAAGTAATAGTAGTTGTTGTTGTTGGTATTGTTGTTGTTTTTTTGCAGTAGATATGATTGTAATTGCTGTAAAAACTATAATAAGTGTTGCTGTTGTTGTTATGTTGTTGTTGTGTTGTTGCTGTTTTGATGCTGTTCTTGTTGTTGTTGTACTAAAAGCTACTGTAGTAGGTGTTTTGTAGTAACTATTGTTGTTGATGTTAATGCTGTTGCTTTGCTGTTGTTGTTGTTTTGTTGTAAGTAATAGTAGTTGTTGTTGTTTATGTTGTTTTTTGCTACTGCGGATGCTGTTGAAAATACAGTTATTGTTGTTGTTGTTTTTTTGTCGTTGTTGTATGTTGTTGTTGTTAGCTACATTGTTGCTGTTGTTGTTGTAGTAGTAACTGCAGCTGTTGTTGCTGTAGTAGCTATAGTTGTTGTTCTTGTAATTACTATAGCTGTTGTTGTGCTAGAAACTTAAGTTGCAGGTTTTGTTATAGTATTTATAGTTCTTGTTGATGTTGTTAATGTTTTTGTTGCTGTTGTTGTTATTTTTGTTGTTGTTGTTGTTTTTTGTGTTAATGATATTGCTTGTATCAGCTACTGTGTTATTCTTGTTTCTGTTGTTGTTTTTGTTGATAACGCTGTTTTTGTTGTTGTAACTGCAGTTGTTGTTGCTGTAGTAATAATAATTTTTGCTGATGTTGTAAAAACAACAGGCTATGTGTAGGTGTTTTGGTAGCCAAACGTGTAGATGTAGTTGTTGTTGCTGTTGTTTTGTTGCTGTTTTGTTGTAACTCGACTTTAGTTGTTGTTATTAATGTTATTGTTGTTATTTTGCTGTTGTTATTTTGTTTTTGGTAGTGTCCTTGTTGATTTTGATATTGTTGTGTTGTTGTTGCCAGTAGAAGTAGTTGTTGTTTGTGTTTTTTTGTAATGTAACTATAAATGTAGTAATTTATGCAGTGAATATGGTTATTATTGCTGTAATAACAACAGTGTTCTTGTTGTTGTTGTTGTTGTTTTTGTTGTTGTTGTTGTTGTAAGTAGTAGTAGTAGTTTGATCAGTAAATATGGTTGTAATTGCTGTAATAACTACATTGTTGTTGTTGTTTTGCTGCTGTTGTTCTTGTACTTGAAATTACAGTTGTAGATGTTGTTGTTGTTGTTGTTGTACTAGAAATTACAGTTGTAGATGTTGTAGTGACCATTGTTGTTGTTGTTGTTTATTTGTTGTTGTTGTTGTTGCTGTTCTAGAAAGAACAGTAGTAGGTGTTGCAGTAGTAACTATTGTTGTTGTTGTTTCGATGTCATTTTTTTGTTGTATGCTGTAACTTTAGTTGTTTTGTTGTTTGTGTTGTTTTTGTAAGTAGTAGTAGTTGATGTTGGTGATGTTGTTTTGACTATAAATTAAGTCTTTTTTGCAGTAAATATGGTTGTAATTGTTGAAGTAACTACAGTTGTTATTTTGTTTCTGTTGATCTGTTGTTGATTATGTTGTTAATGTTTTGCTGTTGTTATTGTTGTTGTTTTGTTGTAAAAGTAGTTGTTGCTGTTAATGCTGTTGTTGTAATTTTGTTGTTAGTGGTAGTTGTTGTTGTTGGTATTGTTGTTTTTGCATTAAATATGGTCGTAATTGCTGTAAAAGCTACAATTGTTTTTTTTTTTGTTGTTGTTATTTTGTAGCTGTTTTGATGTTGTTCTTGTTGTTGTTGTACTAGAAGCTACTGTAGTAGGTGTTTTTGTAGTTACTATTTTTGTTGATTTTAATACTGTTGCTTTGCTGTTGGTGTTGTTGTTTTGTTGTAAGTAATAGTAGTTGTTGTTGTTGGTATTGTTGTTGTTTTTTTGCAGTAGATATGATTGTAATTGCTGTAAAAACTATAATAAGTGTTGCTGTTGTTGTTATGTTGTTTATGTTGTTGTTAATATTGTCGTTTTGTTGTTGTTTTGTTGTATGTAGTAGTTGCTGTTTTTGGTATTATTGTTTTTGTTTTTGCAGTAATATGGTTGTAATTGCTTTAAAAACGAAAATTGTTGTTGTTGTTGTTGTTGTTGATGTTGTTGTTGTTGTTGTTGTTGTAATAGAAACTACTGTAGTTTGTGTTGTTGAAGCAACTATTGTTGCTGTTGTTGTTGTTGTTGTAAAAGCTGTTTTTTGCTGTTGTTGTTGTTTTGTTTTAAGTAGTAGTTGTTGTTGTTGATTGTATTGTTGTTGTTAGTTTTGAAGTCAGTATGCTTAGAATTGCTGTGAAATCTACAATTGAAGTTATTGTTTCGATGTTGTTGTTTTTTTGTTGTTGTTGTACTAGAAACTACATAAGTAGGTGTTGTTGTAGTAACTATTGGTGCTGTAGTTTTTGTTGTTGTTGTTGTTAATGCTGTTGTTGTTGTTGTTTTTGTAGTATATATAGTTGTTATTGCTGTAAAAACAACAATTGCTGTTGTTGTTTTTCTATTGTTGTTGTTTTGTTAATGTTGTTGTTTTGCAGCTGCTGTTGTTGCTATTGCTGTACTAGAAACAACAGTGGTTGGTTTTGTTGTAGTAACTATTGTTGTTGTTTCGCTGTTGCTGTTGATTGTAAGATTTTATTGTTGTGATTGTTGTTATAATTGTTGTTGTTGTTGTTGTTGTTAGTAGTAGTAGTTTTATGGGTGTTGTTGTGTTGTAGTAGTTTTTATTGTTTTTTTTATTAACTACAGTTATTGTTGTTGTTGTTGCTGCTGTTGTTGTTGTTAAGCTGTACTTGTTTATGTACTAGAAACTTCAGTTTTAGATGCTGTAGTAACCATTGCTGTTGTTGTTTTCTTGTTGTTTCATTGTTGTCGCTGTTCTAGAAACTAAAGTAGAAGATGTTGTTGTAGTAACTATTGTTGTTGTTGTAACTATATTTATTTTGGTACTGGTGTTGTTTTTGTAAGTAGTAGTAGTAGTTGTTGTTGTTAATGTTGTGACTATAAACTTAGTTGTTTTTGCAGTAAATATGGTTGCTATTACTGTATTAACTACAGTTGTTGTTTTATGCTGTTGTTGCTGTTGTTTTGTTGTTGTTGATGTTAATGTTGTTGCTTTGCTGTTGTTTTTATTGTTTTGTTCTAAGAAGTAGTTGTTGTTGGTGTTGTTGTTGTTTTTGCAGTAAATATGGTTGCAATTGCTGTAAAAACTACAATTTTTGTTTTTGTTTTGTCGTTGTTTATGCTGTTGTTTTGATGTTGTTTTTGTTGCTGTTGGTGTTGTTGTTTTGTTGTAAGTAATAGTTGTTGTTGTTTGTGTTGTTGTTGTTGTTGTTGTAATAGTATGGTTGTAATTGCTGAAAAAAACTACAATTGTCGTTGTTTTTTTGTTGCTGTTTTGTTGTTGTTGTACTAGAAACTACTGTAGTATGTGTTGTTGTAGTAACTATTGTTTTGGTTGTTTCGATGCTGCTGTTGTTGGTGATGTTGTTGTAAGAAGTAGTAGTTATTCTTGATTTTCGAACTATAAATGAAGTGGTTTTTGGAGTAAATATGGTTGTAATTGCTGTTTTTAGTTGCTGTTGTTTTGTTGTTGTTGTTGTTGTTTATGTTGTTGTTTAGCTGGGTTTTTTTTTGCTTTATTGTAATAAGTAGTTGTTGATGTTGTTTTTTTGTTGTTGTTGTTAATGTTGTTGTTTAGCTGTTTTTTTTTATTGTAATAAGTAGTTGTTGTTGGTATTGTTGTTTTGTTCAATATAGTTGTAATTGCTGTTTAACTGCAATTGGTGTTGTTGTTGTTTTTGTTGTTGTTTTGCTGCTGTTGTTATTGTTTTTATGCTAGAAACTACAGTAAAAGGTTTTCTTGTAATAGCTAGTGTTATTGTTTCGATGTTGTTATTGATTTTAAGATGTTGTTGTTGTGATTATTGTAATTGTTGTTGTTTTAAGTTGTAATAGTTATTGTTGGTGTTGTTGTAACCATAAATGTAATCGTTTTTGCATTAAATAGGGTTGTTGTTGATTTGTTTTTTTTTTCGTTTTGTTGTTTTGTTGTTGTTGTTGTTTTTATTGCAAAAGTAGCTACAATTGTTGTTGTTGTTGTTGTTGTTGTTGATGTACTATTAGCTATAGTTGTCGTTGTAACTGTTGTTGTTGTTATTGTTGTTGTTGCTGTTGTTCATGTTTTTGTTGTAACTATAGTTGTCTTTGATGTTGTTGTTGTAAGTAGGAGTAGTTGTTGCTGGTGTTGCAACTATAAATGTAGTTGTTTTTGCAGTAAATATTATTGTAATTGTGTAGTTACGACAGTTGTTGTTATTGTTATTTTGTTGATGTTGTTATTGTTGTTGTTGTTGCTATTGTTGTACTAGAAACTACAGTAGAAGGTGTTGTTGTATTTACTAGAGTTTTGTTGTTGTTGTTAATATTATATTTCTTGTTTTGCTGTATTTTTTGAATAATTGGTGGCAGTGATGTTGTCTTGCTGGTGTCGATGTTATTGTAGCTAGAAGAAGTTGTTGTTGTTGATGTTTGTTATTTTTGTTGTTGTAACTATAAATGTAGTAAATGGTTGTAATTGTTGTTATTAATTGCTGTTGTTATTTTTGTAGTTTTGTTGTTGTTGTTGTTTTGCTGTTGTTGTTGTTATTTTTGTCCTAGAAACAACAGTTGTAGATGTTGAAGTAATTATTTTTATTGTTGTTTTGTTGTTGTTGTTTCGTTGTTGTTGTTTCGTTGTAGTACAAGAATCTACAGTAGTAGGTGTTGATGTAGTAACTATTGTTGTTGTTGTTGTTTTGATGTTGTTGTTTTTGTACTAGAAACTACAATTTTCAATGTTGTAGTAACCATTGTTTCGTCGTTGTTGTTGATTTTGCATTTGTTTTGCTGTTGTTGTTTTTGTACTAGAAACTACTGTTTTCAATGTTGTAGTAACCATTGTTTTTGTTGTTCGTCGTTGTTGTTGATTTTGTTGTTGTTGTTGTTGATGTTGTTGTACTAGAGACTACCGTGGTAGTTTTTGCTGTAGTAACTATTGTTGCTACTGTTTCGTTGTTAATGTTGTTGTTGTAAATGCTGTTGGTTTACTGCTGTTGTTATTGGTTCTTAGTAGTAGTTGTTGTTGTTGGTATTGTTGTCGTTGTTTTTGCAGTAAATATGGTTGTTATTGCTGTAAAAAATACAGTTGTTGTTGTTTTGTTGTTGTTGTTTCGCTGCTGTTGTTACTGTAGTAACTATAGTTGTTGTTCTTATAACAATAGTTGTTGTTCTTGTAGTAACTATAGTTGATGTTGTAGTCGTAACTCTAGTTGTTGTTTTTGTAGTAACTATAGTTGTTGTTTTTGTAGTAACTATAGTTGTTGCTGTAGTGACTGCAGCTATTGTTCTTGTAGTAACTATAATTGTTGTTGTAGTAGTAACTATAGCTGTTGTTGTAGTTGTAACTGCAGCTGTTGTTGCTGTAGTAACTATAGTTGTTGTTCTTGTAGTAACTATAGTTTTTGTTGTAGAAGTGACGATGTTTGTGCTGTTGTAGTAACTAAAGTTGTTGTTCTTGTAGTAACTATAGTTGTTGTTGCCGTATTAACTGCAGCTGTTGTTCTTGTAGTAACTATAGTTGTTGATCTTGTAGTAACTGTAGTTTTTATTGTAGTAGTAACTATAGTTGTTGTTCGTGCAGTAACACTAGTTTTGTTCTTGTAGTAACTATAGTTGTTGTAGTAGTAACTGCAGCTGTTGTTCTTGAAGTAACTATAGTTAATGTTCTTGCAGTAACTAGAGCTGCTGTTCTTGTAGTAACTAAAGTTGTTGTTGTAGTAGTAACTATAGTTGTTGTTGTAGTACAAACTGCAGCTGTTGTTGCTGTAGTAACTATAGTTGTTGTTCTTATAGCTATAGTTGTTGTTCTTGTAGTAACTATAGTTATTGATGTAGAAGTAACTATAGTTGTTGTTTTAGTAGTAACTAGAGTTGTTGTTCTTATAGTTACTATAGTAGTTGTTGTATTAGTAACTGCAGCTGTTGTTCTTTTAGTAACTTAAGTTGTTGTTCTTGTAGCTATAGTTATTGTACTTGTAGTAACTGCAGCTGTTGTTCTTGTAGTAACAATAGTTGTTGTTCTTGTAGTTACTATAGCTTTTTTTGTAGTAGTAACTATAGTTGTTGTTCTTGTAGTATATATAGTTGTTGTTCTAGTAGTAACTATAGTTGTTGTTGTAGTAGTAACTATAGTTGTTGTTCTTGTAGTAACTATAGTTGTTGTTCTTGTAGCAACTATAGCTGTCGCTGTAGTAGTTATTGCAGCTGTTGTTCTTGTAGTAACTTTAGTTGTTAATTTAGTAGTAACTATAGTTGTTGTTCTTGTAGTAACTATAGTTGTTGTAGTAGTAACTATAGTTGTTGTTCTTATAGTAACTATAGTTGTTGTTGTAATAGTAACTGCAGCTGTTGTTATTGTAGTAACTATAGTTGTTGTTCTTTATGTAACTATAGTTGTTGTTCTTGTAGTAACTATAGTTGTTGTTGTATTAGTAACTGCAGCTGTTGTTCTTTTAGTTGCTGAAGTAACTTTAGTTGTTAGTGTAGTAGTAACTTTAGTTGTTGTTGTAGTAGTAACTATAGTGGTTGTGGTAGAAGTAACTATAGTGATCGCTGTAGTAGAAACTGCAGCTGTTGTTGCTGAAGTTACTATAGTTGTTAGTGTAGTAGTAACTATTGTTGTTGTTGTAGTAGTAACTATAGTGGTTGTGGTAGTAGAAACTGCAGCTGTTGTTGCTGAAGTAAGTATAGTTGTTGTAGTAGTAACTATAATTGTTGTTCTTGTAGTAACTGCAGCTTTTGTTCTTGTTGTAACTATAGTTGTTGTTTTAGTTGTAAATATACTTGTTGTTCTTGTAGTAACTATAATTGTTGTTGTATAAGTAACTGCAGCTGTTGTGCTTTTAGTAACTATAGTTGTTGATGTAGTAGTAACTGCAGCTGTTGTTCTTGTAATAACTATAGATATTGTTCTTGTAGTAACTATAGTTGTTGTTTTAGTAGTAACTATAGTTGTTGTTGTAGTAGTAACTATAGTTGTTGTTCTTGTAGTTACTATAGTTGTTGTTCTTGTAGTAACTGCAGCTGTTGTGATTGTAGTAACTATAGATGTTGTTTAAGTAGTAGCTATAGTTGTCGTTCGTGTAGTTGTTGGTGTAGTAGTAACTGCAGCTGTTGTTGCTGTAGTAACTATAGTTGTTGTTCTTGTAGTAACTATAGTTGTTTTCCTTGTAGTAACTATAGTTGTTGTTGCTGTAGTAACTGCAGCTGTTATTCTTGTAGTAACTATAGTTGTTGTTCTTGAAGTAACTGCTGCTGTTGTTCTTGTAGTAACTATAATTGGTGTTCTTGTAGTAACTATAGTTGTTGTTGTAGTAGTAACTATAGTTGTTGTTCTTGTAGTAACTATAGTTGTTGTTGTGTAGTAACTGCAGCTGTTGTTCTTGTAGTTACTAGAGTTGTTGTTCTTGTAGTAACTATATTTGTTGCTCTTGTAGGAACTATAGTTGTTGTTCTGGTAGTAGCTATTTTTGTTGTTGCTGTAGTTACTGCAGCTGTTGTTATTGTAGTAACTTTAGTTTTTGTTACTGTAGTAACTATAGTTGTTGTTGTAGCAGTAACTTTAGTTGTTGTAGTAACTATAGTTGTTGTGGAAGAAGTAATTATAGTTGTTGTTCTTGTTGTAACTATAGTTGTTGTTCTTGTAGTAACTATAGTTGTTGTTGTAGTAGTAACTGTAGCTGTTGTTCTTGTTTAACTATAGTTGTTGTTCTTGTAGTAACTATAGTTTTAATAAAGAAGTAATTGCATCTGTTGTTGTTGTAGTAACTATAGTTGTTGTTCTTGTAGTAACTATAGTTGTTGTTGCCGTATTAATTGCAGCTGTTGTTTTTGTAGTTACTATTGTTGTTGTTCTTGTAGTAAGTATAGTTGTCGTTGTAGTAGTAACTACAATAGCTATTGTTTTTGTAGTACTTATAGTTGTTGTTCGTGTAGTAACTATAGTTGCTGTTCTTGTAGCAACTATAGCTGTTTTCCTTGTAGTAACTATAGTTGTTGTTGCTGTAGTAACTGCAGCTGTTGTTCTTGTAGTAACTATAGTTGTTGTTTTGTAGTAACTATAATATGTGTTCTTGTAGTAACTATAGTTGTTGTTGTAGTAGTAACTATAGTTGTTGTTGTAGTAACTATAGTTGTTGTTGTAGAAGTAACTATAGTTGTTGTTCTTGTAGTGACTATAGTTGTTGTTCTTTTAGTAACTATAGTTTATGTTGTAGTAGTAACTATAGTTGTTGTTCTTGTTGTAACTATAGTTGTTGTTCTTGTAGTAACTATAGTTGTTGTTGTAGTAGTAACTATAATTGTTGTTCTTGTAGTAACTATAGTTGTTGTTGCAGTAGTAACAATAGTTGTTGTTCTTGTAGCAACTATAGCTGTCGCTTTAGTAGTAACTGCAGCTGTTGTTTTTGTAGTAACTATAGTTGTTGTTCTTGTAGTAACTTTAGTTGTTAATTTAGTAGTAACTATAGCTGTTGCTCTTGCAGTACTTATAGTTGTTGTTGTAGTAGTAACTATAGTGGTATTGTAGTAGAAACTGCAGCTGTTGTTGCTGAAGTAACTATAGTTGTTGTTTAAGTAGTAACTATAGTTGTTGTTCTTGTAGTAACTATAGTTGTTGTTGTAGTAGTAACTGCAGCTGTTGTTCTTGTAATAACTATAGATATTGTTCTTGTAGTAACTATAGTTGTTGTTGTAGTAGTAACTATAGTTGTTGTTCTTGTAGTAACTATAGTTGTTGTTCTTGTAGTAACTGCAGCTGTTGTGATTTTAGTGACTATAGTTGTTGTTTTAGTAGTAGCTATAGTTGTTGTTCTTGAGGTAACTATAGTTGTTGTTGTAGTAATAACTGTAACTGTTGTTCTTGTTTAACTATAGTTGTTGTTCTTGTAGTAACTATAGTTTTTATTGAAGAAGTAACTGCATCTGTTGTTGTTGTAGTAACTATAGTTATTGTTCTTGTAGTAACTATAGTTTTTTTTTGTTGTAGAAGTAGCGATAGTTGTTGCTGTTGCAGTAACTATAGTTGTTGTTCTTGTAGTAACTATAGTTGTTGTTGCCGTATTAACTGCAGCTGTTGTTTTTGTAGTTACTATTGTTGTTGTTCTTGTAGTAACTATAGTTGTTGTTGTAGTAGTTACTGCTGCTGTTGTTGCTGTAGTAACTATAGTTGTTGTTCTTGTAGTAACTATAGTTGTTTTCCTTGTAGTTACTATAGTTGTTGTTGCTGTAGTAACTGCAGCTGTTGTTCCTGTAGTAACTATAGTTGTTGTCCTTGTAGTAACTGCTGCTATTGTTCTTGTAGTAACTATAATTGGTGTTCTTGTAGTAAGTATAGTTGTTGTTGTAGTAGTAACTATAGTTGTTGTTCTTGTAGTAACTATAGTTGTTGTTGTGTAGTAACTGCAGCTGTTGTTCTTGTAGTAACTAGAGTTGTTGTTCTTGTAGTAATTAGAGTTGTTGTTTTAGTAGAAGCTAAAGTTGTTGCTCTTGTAGGAACTATAGTTGTTGTTGTAGTAACTATAGTTTTTGCTCTTGTAGGAACTATAGTTGTTGTTGTAGTAACTATAGTTGTTGTTGTAGCAGTAACTATAGTTGTTGTTCTTGTTGTCACTTTAGTTGTTGTTCTTTTAGTAACTATAGTTTTTGTTGTAGTAGTAACTATAGTTGTTGTTCTTGTAGTAACTATAGTTGTTGTTCTTGTACTAACTATAGTTGTTGTTGTAGTAGTAACTATAGTTGTTGTTCTTGTAGTAACTATAGTTTTTGTTCTGGTAGTAACTATAGTTGTTGTTCTTGTAGCAACTATAGCTGTCGCTGTAGTAGTAAATGCAGCTGTTGTTTTTATAGTAACTAGAGTTGTTGTTCTTGTAGTAACTTTAGTTGTTCATTTAGTAGTAACTATAGTTGTTGTTCTTGCAGTAACAAGAGTTGTTGTAGTAGTAACTATAGTTGTTGTTCTTATAGTGACTATAGTTGTTGTTGTAATAGTAACTGCAGCTGTTGTTCTTGTTGTAACTATAGTCTATTCTTGTAGTAACTATAGTTGTTGTTGTATTAGTAGCTGCAGCTGTTGTTCTTTTAGTAACTATAGTCGTTGTTCTTGTAGTAACTATAGCTGTTGTTGTAGTAGTAACTGCAGCTGTTTTTCTGTAATAACTATAGCTATTTTTCTTGTAGTAACTATAGTTGTTGTTGTAGTAGTAACTATAGTTGTTGTTGTAGTAGAAACTATAGTGGTTTTTGTAGTAGAAACTGCAGCTGTTGTTGCTGAAGTAACTATAGTTGTTGTTCTTATAGTAACTATAGTTGTTGTTCTTGAAGTAACTATAGTTGTTGTTGTAGTAGTAACTATAGTTGTTGTTCTTGTAGTAACTGCAGCTGTTGTTCTTGAAGTAACTATAGTTGTTGTTTAAGTAGTAACTGTAATTGTTGTTCTTGTAGTAACTATAGTTGTTGTTGTATTAGTAACTGCAACTGTTGTTCTTTTAGTAACAATAGTTGTTATTCTTGTAGTAACTATAGTTGTTGTTGTAGTAGTAACTGCAGCTGTTGTTCTTGTAATAACTATAGATATTGTTCTTGTAGTAACTATAGTTGTTGTTGTAGTAGTAATTATAGTTGTTGTTCTTGTAGTAACTATAGTTGTTGTTCTTGTAGTTACTGCAGCTGTTGTGATTGTAGTAACTATAGTTGTTGTTTTAGTAGTAGCTACAGTTGTTGTTCTTGTAGTAACTATAGTTGTTGTTGTAGTAGTAGCTGTAGCTGTTGTTCTTGTGTAACTATAGTTATTGTTTTTGTAGTAACTTTAGTTTTTATTGAAGAAGTAACTGCATCTGTTGTTGTTGTTGTAACTATAGTTGTTGTTCTTGTAGTAACTATAGTTTTTGATGCTGTATTAACTGCAGCTGTTGTTTTTGTACTTACTATTGTTGTTGTTCTTGTAGTAAGTATAGTTGTTGTTGTAGTAGTAACTATAATAGCTATTGGTCTTGTAGTACTTATAGTTGTTTTTCGTGTAGTAACTATAGTTGTTGTTGTAGTAGTAACTGCAGCTGTTGTTGCTGTAGTAACAATAGTTGTTGTTGCTGCAGTAACTATAGTTGTTTTCCTTGTAGTAACTATAGTTGTTGTTGCTGTAGTGACTATCGCTGTTGTTCTTGTAGTAACTATAGTTGTCATTGTAGTAGTAACTGCAGCTGTTGTTCTTGTAGTAACTATACTTGTTGATCTTGTAGTAACTACTGCTATTGTTCTTGTAGTGACTTTAATTGGTGTTCTTGTAGTAACTATAGTTGTTGTTGTAGTAGTAACTATAGTTGTTGTTCTTGTAGTAACTATAGTTGTTGATCTTGTAGTAACTACTGCTATTGTTCTTGTAGTGACTTTAATTGGTGTTCTTGTAGTAACTATAGTTGTTGTTGTAGTAGTGACTGGAGTTGATGTTCTTGTAGTAACTATATTTGTTGCTCTGGTGGTAGCTATTGTTGTTGTTGCTGTAGTAACTGCAGCTGTTGTTATTGTAGTAACTTTAGTTGTTGTTCTTGTAGTAACTAGAGTTTTTGCTTTTGTATAAACTATAGTTGAAGTTCTTGTAGTAACTATAGTGGTTGTTGCTGTAGTAACTATAATTGTTGTAAAAGTAACTATGGTTGTTATTGTAGTAACTTTAGTTATTGTTGTAGTAGCAAATATAGTTATTGTTGTAGTAGTAACAATAGTTACTACAGCAACAACAACAATAGTTACTACAAGAACAACAAATATAGTTACTACAAGAACAACAACTCCTATTACTACTATAACAACACCTATAGTTACTACAAGAACAACAACAACTATAGTTACTACAAGAACAACAACTATAGTTACTACCACAACAACAACTATAGTTCCTACAAGAACATTAACTATAGTTACTACAAGAACAATAGCTGCAGTTACTAATACAACAACAACTGTAGTTACTTCAAGAACAACAACTATAGTAACTACAAGAACAACAAATATAGTCACTACTACAACTACAACTATAGTTACTACAAGAACAGCAACTATAGTTACTACTACAACAACAACTATTGTTACTACAAGAACAACAACTCTAGTTACTACAAGAACAACAGCTGCAGTTACTACTATAGAGACAGCTATAGTTGCTACAAGAACAACAAGTATAGTTACTACAAGAACAACAACTGTAGTCACTACAAGAACAACATCTATAGTTACTACAGGAACAACAGCTGCAGTTACTATAATAACATTAACTATAGTTACTACTAAACTAACAACTATAGTTACTAAATAGTAGTAAATAGTAAATATAAGTAGTAAATATAGTTGTTGTTCTTTTAGTAAGTGCGACTGTTGTTGCTCTAGTAACTATAGTTGTTGTTCTTGTAGTAGATATAGTAATGTTGTAGTAGTAACTATACTTGTTGTTGTAGTAGTAACTGCAGCTGTAGTTGCTGTAGTAACTATAGTTATTGTTCTAATAGTAACTTTAGTTGTTGTTCTTGATGTAACAATAGTTGTTGCTGTAGTAACTATAGTTGTTGTTCTTGTAGTAACTAAAGTTGTTGCTGTAGTAGTAACTATAGTTGTTCTTGTAGTAGTAGCTATAGTTGTTATTGTAGTAGAAACTGCATCTGTTGTTGCTGTATTAACTATAATTGTTGATCTTGTAGTAACTATAGTTTTTGTTGTAGAAGTAACTATAATTGTTGTTGTGGTAGTAACTAAAGTTGTTGTTCTTGAAGTAGCTATAGTTGTTGTTCTTGTAGTAGGTATAGTTGTTGTTCTTGTAGTAACTATAGTTGTTGTTGTTGTAGTAACTGCAGCTGTTGTTGATGTAGTAACTATAGTTATTGTTCTAGTAGCAACTATAGTTTTTTTGTAGTAGTAACTATAGTCGTTGTTCTTGTAGTAACTATAGCTGTTGTTCTTGTAGTAACTAAAGTTGTTGTTGCCGTATTAACTGAGCTGTTGTTCTTGTAGTAACTATTGTTGTTAATCTTTTAGTAACTATAGTTGTTGTTGTAGTAGTAACTATAATAGCTGTTGTTCTTGTAGTAACCTTAGTTGTTGTTGTAGTAGTAACTGCAGCTGTTGTTGCTGTAGTAACTATAGTTGTTGTTCTTGTAGTAACTATAGTTGTTGTTCTTATAGTAACTATAGTTGTTTTTGCAGTAGTAACTCTAGTTGTTGATCTTGTAGTAACTATAGTTGTTGATCTTGTAGTAATTATAGTTATTGTTCTTGTAGTAACTATAGTTGTTGCTGCTATAGTAACTGCAGCTGTTGTTCTTGTAGTAACAATAGTTGCTGTTGCTGTAGTAAGTGCAGCTGTTGTTATTGTGGTAACTATAGTTAATTGTAGCAGTAACTATAGTTGTTGTTCTTGTAGTAACTATAGTTGCTGTTCTTGTAGTAATTATTGTGGTTGTTGTAGTAGTGACTATAGTTGTTGTTTTATTAGTTACTGCAGCTGTTGTTCTTGTAGTAACTACAGTTATTGTTTTTATAGCTATAGTTGTTGTTCTTGTAGTAACTATAGTTATTGTTGTAGAAGTAACTATAGTTGTTGTTCTTGTAGAAACTGCAGCCGTTATTCTTGTAGTAACTATAGTTGCTGTTCTTGTAGTAACTATAGTTGTTGTTGTAACAGTACCTATAGTTGTTGTTCTTGTAGTAACTATAGTTGTTGTTCTTGTAGTAACTATAGTTGTTGTTCTTGTACATGTAGTAATAATAGCTGTTGTTGTGGAAGTAACTATAGTTGTTGTTGTAGTAGCAACTGCAGCTGTTTTTCTTGTAGTAACTATAATTGTTGTTCTTGTAGTAGCTATAGTTTTTGTTCTTGTAGTTACATTAGTTGTTGTTTTTGTAGTAACTATAGTATTTGTTGCATGAGTTACTATAGTTGTTGTTATAGTAGTAACTGCAGCTGTTGTTCTTGTAGTAACTATAATTGTTGTTCTTGTAGTTACTATAGTTGTTGTTGTAGTAACTGTAGATGTTGTTGCTGAATTTACTATAGTTGTTGTTCTTGTAGTTACTATAGTTGTTGTTCTTGTAGTAATTATAGTGGTTGTTGTAGTAGTAACTATAGTTGTTGTAACTATAGTTGTTGTTCTTGTAGTAACTATAGTTTTTGTTCGTGTAGTAACTATAGTTGTTGTTCTTGTAGTAACTGTAGTTTTTATTCTAGTAGTAACTATAGATGTTGTTCGTGCAGTAACACTAGTTTTGTTCTTGTAGTAACTATAGTTGTTGTAGTAGTAACTGCAGCTGTTGTTCTTGTAGCAGCTATAGTTAATGTTCTTGAAGTAACTAGAGCTGCTGTTCTTGTAGTAACTAAAGTTGTTCTTGTAGTAGTAACTATAGTTGTTGTTGTAGTACAAACTGCATCTGCTGTTGCTGTAGTAACTATAGTTGTTGTTCTTATAGCTAAAGTTTTTGTTCTTGTAGTAACTATAGTTATTGATGAAGAAGTAACTATAGTTGTTGTTTTAGTAGTAACTATAGTTGTTGTTCTTGTAGTAACTATAGTAGTTGTTGTATTAGTAACTGCAGCTGTTGTTCTTTTAGTAACTATAGTTGTTGTTCTTGTAGCTATAGTTGTTGTACTTGTAGTAACTGCAGCTGTTGTTCTTGTAGAAACTATAGCTGTTGTTTTAGTAGTAACTATAGTTATAATTTTAGTAATAACTATAGTTGTTGTTCTTGTAAAAACTATAATAGTTGTTGTATTAGTAACTGCAGCTGTTGTTCTTTTAGTAAATATAGTCGTTGTTCTTGTAGTAACTATATATGTTGTTGTTGTAATAGTAACTGCAGCTGTTGTTCTTGTAATAACTATAGATATTGTTCTTGTAGTAACTATAGTTGTTGTTGTATTAGTAACTTTAGTTGTTGTTCTTGTAATAACTATAGTTGTTGTTGTAGTTGAAATTGCAGGTGTTGCTGCTGAAGTAACTATAGTTGTTGTTCTTGTAGTAACTATAGTTGTTGTTCTTGAAGTAACTAATGTTGTTGTTGTAGTAGTAACTATAGTTGTTGTTCTTGTAGTAACTGCAGCTGTTGTTCTTGTAGTAGCTATAGTTGTTGTTTTATTAGTAACTATAGTTGTTGTTCTTGTAGTAACTATAATTGTTGTTGTAGTAGTAACTGTAGCTGTTGTTTTTGTGTATATATATTTGTTGTTCTTGTTGTAAGTATAGTTTTTATTGAAGAAGTAACTGCATCTGTTGTTGTTGTAGTAACTATAGTTGTTGTTCTTGTAGTAACTATAGTTTTTGTTCTTGTAGTAACTATAGTTTTTGTTGTAGAAGTAACGATTGTTGTTGCTGTTGTAGAAACTAAAGTTGTTGTTCTTGTAGTAACTATAGAAATTGTTGCCGTATTAACTGCAGCTGTTGTTCTTGTAGTAACTATAGTTGTTGATCTTGTAGTTACTGCTGCTATTGTTCTTGTAGTAACTATAATTGGTGTTCTTGTAGTCAATAGTTGTTGTTCTTGTAGTAACTATAGTTGTTGTTCTGTAGTAACTGCAGCTGTTGTTCTTGTCGTTACTAGAGTTGTTGTTCTTGTAGTACTATATTTGTTGTTCTTGTAAAAACTATATTTGTTGTTCTGGTAGTAGCTATTGTTGTTGTTGCTGTAGTAACTGCAGCTGTTGTTATTGTAGTAACTTTAGTTGTTGTTCTTGTAGTAACTAGAGTTTTTGCTCTTGTATTAACTATAGTTGAAGTTCTTGTAGTAACTAAAGTTGTTGTTCTTGTAGTAGCTATGGTTTTTGTTCTTGTAGTAACATTAGTTGTTGTTCTTGTAGTTACTATAGTTGTCGTTGTAGTTGTTGTAGGAGTAACTATAGTAGTTGTTGTAGGAGTAACTATAGTTGTTGTTGTAGTAGTAACTGCAGCTGTTGTTCTTGTAGTAACTATAATTGTTGTTCTTGTAGTGACTATTGTTGCTGTTCTTGTAGTTACTATAGTTGCTGTTGTAGTAACTGTAGATGTTGTTGCTAAAGTAAGTTTAGTTGTTGTTCTTGTAGTAACTATAGTTGTTGTTCTTGTAGTAATTATAGTGGTTGTTGTAGTAGTAACTATAGTTGTTGTAACTATAGTTGTCGTTCTTGTAGTTACTATAGTTGTTGTAGTAGTAACTGCAGCTGTTGTTCTTGTAGTAACAATAGTTGTTGTTCTTGTAGTAACTAAATTTTTTGTTTGTGTAGTAACTATAGTTGTTGTTCTTGTAGTAACTATAGTTTTTGTTGTAGTAGTTACTATAGATGTTGTTCGTGCAGTAACACTAGTTTTGTTCTTGTAATAACTATAGTTGTTGTAGTAGTAACTGCAGCTGTTGTTCTTATAGTAACTATAGTAAATGTTCTTGCAGTAACTAGAGCTGCTGTTCATGTATTAACTAAAGTTGTTGTTGTAGTAGTAACTATAGTTGTTGTTGTAGTACAAACTGCAGCTGTTGTTTCTGTAGTAACTATAGTTGTTGTTCTTATAGCTATAGTTGTTGTTCTTGTAGTAACTATAGTTATTGATGTAGAAGTATCTATAGTTGCTGTTGCAGTAGTAACTGCAGCTATTGTAGTAGTGACTATAGTATTGTTTTTGTAGTAACTAAAGTTGTTGTTGTAGTAGTAAGTATAGTTGTTGTTGTAGTTCTTATAGCTATAGTTGATGTTCTTGTATTAACTAGAGTTATTTTTGCATTTGTTACTGCAGCTGTTATTCTTGTAGTAACGATAGTTGTTGTTCTTGTAGTAACTAAAGTTGTTGTTGTAGCAGTAACTATAGTTGTTGTTCTCGTAGTAACTATAGTAGTAGTTCTTGTAGTAAGTATAGTTGTTGTAGTAGCAACTGCAGCTGTTGTTGTTCTTGAAGTAACTATAGTTGTTGTTCTTGTAGTAAGTATTGTTGTTGTATTAACTATAGTTTTTGTTCTTGTAGTAACCATAGTTGTTGTTGTAGTAGTAACTATAGTTGTTGTTGTAGTACAAACTGCAGCTGTTGTTGCTGTAGTAAGTTGTTGTTGTTCTTATAGCTATGGTTGTAGTTCTTGTAGTAACTATAGTTATTGTTCTTGTAGTAACTATAGTTTTTGTTGTAGTAGTAACTGTAGCTGTTGTTCTTGTTTAACTATAGTTGTTGTTCTTGTAGTAACTATAGTTTTTGTTGTAGAAGTAACGATTGTTGTTGCTTTTGTAGTAACTAAAGTTGTTGTTCTTGTAACTATAGTTGTTGTTGCCGTATTAACTGCAGCTGATGTTCTTGTAGTAACTATAGTTGTTGATCTTGTAGTTACTGCTGCTATTGTTCTTGTAGTAACTATAATTGGTGTTCTTGTAGTATCAATAGTTGTTGTTGTAGTAGTAACTATAGTTGTTGTTCTTGTAGTAACTATAGTTGTTGTTCTGTAGTAACTGCAGCTGTTGTTCTTGTCGTTACCAGAGTTGTTGTTCTTGTAGTAACTATATTTATTGTTCTTGTAGAAACTATATTTGTTGTTCTGGTAGTAGCTATTGTTGTTGTTGCTGTAGTAACTGCAGCTGTTGTTATTGTAGTAACTTTAGTTGTTGTTCTTGTAGTAACTAGAGTTTTTGCTCTTGTATTAACTATAGTTGAAGTTCTTGTAGTAGTAACTAAAGTTGTTGTTGCTGTAGTAACTATAGTTGTTGTTATAGTAACTATGGTTGTTGTTGAAGGAACTTTAGTTATTGTTGTAGAAGTTAATATAGTTATTGTTGTAGTAGTAACAATAGTTACTACAGCAACAACAACAATAGTTACTACAAGAACAACAAATATAGTTACTACAAGAACAACAAATATAGTTACTACAAAAACAACAACTCCTGTTACTACTTAAACAACAACTATAGTTCCTACAAGAACAACAACTATAGTTACTACAAGAACAATAACTGCAGTTACTAATACAACTACAACTGTAGTTACTTCAAGAACAACAACCATAGTAACTACAAGAACAACAAATAAAGTCACTACTACAACTACAACTATTGTTTCTACAAGAACAGCAACTATAGTTACTACTACAACAACAACTATTGTTACTACAAGAACAACAACTCTAGTTACTACGAGAACAACAGCTGCAGTTACTTCTACAGAGACAGCTATAGTTGCTACAAGAACAACAAGTATAGTTACTACAAGAACAACAACTGTAGTCACTACAAGTATAGTTACTACAAGAACAACAACTGTAGTCACTACAAGAACAACAACTATAGTTTCTACAGGAACAACAGCTGCAGTTACTATAAGAACAACAACTATAGTTACAACTAACTAACAACTATAGTTACTAAATAGTAGTAAATAGTAAATATAAGTAGTAAATATAGTTGTTGTTCTTGTAGTTACTGCGACTGTTGTTGCTGTAGTAGCTATAGTTGTTGTTCTTGTGGTAACTATAGTTTTTGTTGTAGAAGTAACGATTGTTGTTGCTGTAGTAGTAACAATAGTTGTTGTTCTTGTAGTAACTAGAGTTGTTGTTGCTGTTGTAACTATAGTTATTGTTCTTTTAGTAACTTTAGTTGTTGTTCTTGTAGTAATTATAGTTGTTGTTGTGGTAGTAACTGCAACTGTTGTTCTTGTAGTAACTATAGTTGTTGTTGTAATAGTAACTATAGCTGTTGTTCTTGTAGTAACTAGAGTTGTTGTAGCTGTAGTAACTGGTGGTGTTGTTCTTGTAGTAACTATAGTTGTTGTTCTTGTTGTAACTATAGTTATTGTTCTTTTAGTAACTTTAGTTGTTGTTCTTGTAGTAATTATAGTTGTTGTTGTGGTAGTAACTGCAACTGTTGTTCTTGTAGTAACTAGAGTTGTTGTAGCTGTAGTAACTGGTGGTGTTGTTCTTGTAGTAACTATAGTTGTTGTTCTTATAGTCACTATAGTTGTTGTTCTTGTAGTAAATGGAGATATTATTCTTTAAGTAACTATAGTTGTTGTTGTAGTAGTAACTATAGTTGTTGTTTTAGTAGTAACTATAGTTGTCCTTGTAGTAACTATAGTTGTTGTTCTTGTAGTAATTATAGTTGATGTTGTAGTCGTAACTCTAGTTGTTGTTTTTGTAGTAACTATAGTTGATGTTTTTGTAGTAACTATAGTTGTTGCTGTAGTGACTGCAGCTATTGTTCTTGTAGTAACTATAATTGTTGTTGTAGTAGTAACTATAGCTGTTGTTGTAGTAGTTACTGCAGCTGTTGTTGCTGTAGTAACTATAGTTGTTGTTCTTGTAGTAACTATAGTTTTTGTTGTAGAAGTAACGATTGTTGTTGCTGTTGTAGTAACTAAAGTTGTTGTTCTTGTAGTAACTATAGTTGTTGTAGTAGTAACTGCAGCTGTTGTTCTTGAAGTAACTATAGTTAATGTTCTTGCAGTAACTAGAGCTGCTGTTCTTGTAGTAACTAAAGTTGTTGTTGTAGTAGTAACTATAGTTGTTGTTGTAGTACAAACTGCAGCTGTTGTTGCTGTAGTAACTATAGTTGCTGTTCTTATAGCTATAGTTGTTGTTCTTGTAGTAACTATAGTTATTGATGTAGAAGTAACTATAGTTGTTGTTTTAGTAGTAACTAGAATTGTTGTTCTTATAGTAACTATAGTAGTTGTTGTATTAGTAACTGCAGCTATTGTCCTTTTAGTTACTTTAGTTGTTGTTCTTGTAGCTATAGTTATTGTACTTGTATTAACTGCAGCTGTTGTTCTTGTAGTAACAATAGTTGTTGTTCTTGGAGTAACTATAGTTTTTTTTGTAGTAGTAACTATAGTTGTTGTTCTTGTAGTATATATAGTTGTTGTTGTAGTAGTAACTATAGTTGTTGTTGTAGTAGTAACTATAGTTGTTGTTCTTGTAGTAACTATAGTTGTTGTTCTTGTAGCAACTATAGCTGTCGCTGTAGTAGTTATTGCAGCTGTTGTTCTTGTAGTGACTTTAGTTGTTAATTTAGTAGTAACTATAGTTGTTGTTCTTGTAGTAGCTATAGTTGTTGTAGTAGTAACTATAGTTGTTGTTCTTATAGTAACTATAGTTGTTGTTGTAATAGTAACTGCAGCTGTTGTTATTGTAGTTACTATAGTTGTTGTTCTTTATGTAACTATAGTTGTTGTTCTTGTAGTAACTATAGTTGTTGTTGTATTAGTAACTGCAGCTGTTGTTCTTTTAGTAACTATAGTCGTTGTTCTTGTAGTAACTATAGTTGTTGTTGTAGTAGTAACTGCAGCTGTTGTTGTAGAAGTAACTATAGTGATCGTTGTAGTAGAAACTGCAGCTGTTGTTGCTGAAGTAACTATATTTGTTAGTGTAGTAGTAACTATAGTTGTTGTTGTAGTAGTAACTATAGTGGTTGTGGTAGAAGTAACTATAGTGATCGTTGTAGTAGATACTGCAGCTGCTGTTGCTGAAGTAACTATAAATGTTAGTGTAGTAGTAACTATAGTTGTTGTTGTAGTAGTAACTATAGTGGTTGTGGTAGTAGAAACTGCAACTGTTAGTAGTAACTATAGTTATAGTAACTATAATTGTTGTTCTTGTAGTAACTGCAGCTTTTGTTCTTGTAGTAACCATAGTTGTTGTTTTAGTTGTAACTATAGTTGTTGTTCTTGTAGTAACTATAACTGTTGTTGTATTAGTAACTGCAGCTGTTGTTCTTTTAGTAACTATAGTTGTTGTTCTTGTAGTAACTATAGTTGTTGCTGTAGTAGTAACTGCAGCTGTTGTTCTTGTAATAACAATAGATATTGTTCTTGTAGTAACTATAGTTGTTGTTGTAGTAGTAACTATAGTTGTTGTTGTAGTAGTAACTATAGTTGTTGTTCTCGTAGTTACTATAGTTGTTGTTCTTGTAGTAACTGCAGCTGTTTTGATTGTAGTAACTATAGTTGTTGTTAAGTAGTAGCTATAGTTGTCGTTCGTGTAGTAACTATAGTTGTTGGTGTAGTAGTAACTGCAGCTGTTGTTGCTGTAGGAACTATAGTTGTTGTTCTTGTAGTAACTATAGTTGTTTTCCTTGCAGTAACTATAGTTGTTGTTGCTGTAGTAACTGCAGCTGTTGTTCTTGTAGTAACTATAAATGTTGTTCTTGTAGTAACTGCTGCTGTTGTTCTTGTAGCAACTATAGTTGTTGTTCTTGTAGTAACTATAGTTGTTGTTGTAGTAGTAACTATTGTTGTTGTTCTTGTAGTAACTATAGTTGTTGTTGTGTAGTAACTGCAGCTGTTGTTCTTGTAGTAACTAGAGTTGTTGCTCTTGTAGTAACTATATTTGTTGCTCTTGTAGGAACTATAGTTGTTGTTCTGGTAGTAGCTATTGTTGTTGTTGCTGTAGTTACTGCAGCTGTTGTTATTGTAGTAACTTTAGTTGTTGTTCTTGTAGTAACTATAGTTGTTGTTACTGTAGTAACTATAGTTGCTGTTGTAGTAGTAACTATAGTTGTTGTTGTAGTAACTTTAGTTGTTATGGTAGAAGTAACTATAGTTTTTGTTCTTGTTGTAACTATAGTTGTTGTTCTTGTAGTAACTATAGTTGTTGATGTAGTAGTAACTGTAGCTGTTGTTCTTGTTTAACTATAGTTGTTGTTCTTGTAGTAACTATAGTTTTTATTAAAGAAGTAACTGCATCTGTTGTTGTTGTAGTAACTATAGTTGTTGTTCTTGTAGTAACAATAGTTTTTTTGTTGTAGAAGTAACGATAGTTGTTGCTATTGCAGTAACTATAGTTGTTGTTCTTGTAGTAACTATAGTTGTTGATGCCGTATTAATTGCAGCTGTTGTTTTTGTAGTTACTATTGTTGTTGTTCTTGTAGTAAGTATAGTTGTCGTTGTAGTAGTAACTATAATAGCTTTTGTTTTTGTAGTACATATAGTTGTTGTTCGTGTAGTAACTATAGTTGTTGTTGTAGTAGTAACTGCAGCTGTTGTTGCTGTAGTAACTATAGTTGCTGTTCTTGTAGCAACTATAGCTGTTTTCCTTGTAGTAACTATAGTTGTTGCTGCTGTAGTAACTGCAGCTGTTGTTCTTGTAGTAACTATAGTTGTTGTTTTGTAGTAACTATAATTGGTGTTCTTGTAGTAACTATAGTTGTTGTTGCAGTAGTAACTATAGTTGTTGTTGTAGTAACTATAGTTGTTGTTGTAGAAGTAACTATAGTTGTTGTTTTTGTTGTAACTATAGTTGTTGTTCTTTTAGTAACTATAGTTTATGTTGTAGTAGTAACTATAGTTGTTGTTCTTGTTGTAACTATAGTTGTTGTTTTTGTAGTAACTATAGTTGTTGTTGTAGTAGTAACTATAGTTGTTGTTCTTGTAGTAACTATAGTTGTTGTTGAAGTAGTAACTATAGTTGTTGTTCTTGTAACAACTATAGCTGTCGCTTTAGTAGTAACTGCAGCTGTTGTTTTAGTAGTAACTATAGTTGTTGTTCTTGTAGTAACTTTAGTTGTTAATTAAGTAGTAACTATAGTTGTTGCTCTTGCAGTACTTATAGTTGTTGTTGTAGTAGTAACTATAGTGGTTGTTGTAGTAGAAACTGCAGCTGTTGTTGCTGAAGTAACTATAGTTGTTTTTTTAGTAGTAACTATAGTTGTTGTTCTTGTAGTAACTATAGTTGTTGTTGTAGTTGTAACTGCAGCTGTTGTTCTTGTAATAACTATAGATATTGTTCTTGTAGTAACTATAGTTGTTGTTGTAGTAGTAACTATAGTTGTTGTTCTTGTAGTAACTATAGTTGTTGTTCTTGTAGTTACTGCAGCTGTTGTGATTGTAGTAACTATAGTTGTTGTTTAAGTAGTAGCTATAGTTGTTGTTCTTGTAGTAACTACAGTTGTTGTTGTAGTAGTAGCTGTAGCTGTTGTTCTTGTGTAACTATAGTTGTTGTTTTTGTAGTAACTATAGTTTTTATTGAAGAAGTAACTGCATCTGTTGTTGTTGTAACTATAGTTGTTGTTCTTGTAGTAACTATAGTTTTTGTTGCCGTATTAACTGCAGCTGTTGTTTTTGTAGTTACTATTGTTGTTGTTCTTGTAGTAAGTATTTTTGTTGTTGTAGTAGTAACTATAATAGCTATTTCTCTTGTAGTACTTATAGTTGTTGTTCGTGTAGTAACTTTAGTTGTTGTTGTAGTAGTAACTGCAGCTGTTGTTGCTGTAGTAACAATAGTTGTTGTACTTGCAGTAACTATAGTTGTTTTCCTTGTAGTAGCTATAGTTGTTGTTGCTGTAGTGACTATCGTTGTTGTTCTTGTAGTAACTATAATTGTTGTTCTTGTAGTAGTTATAGTTTTTGTTCTTGTAGTTACATAAGTTGTTGTTTTTGTAGTAACTTTAGTTGTTGTTGTAGTAGTAACTATAGTTGTTGTTGTAGGGGTAACTATAGTAGTTGTTGCATGAGTAACTATAGTTGTTGTTGTAGTAGTAACTGCAACTGTTGTTCTTGTAGTAACTATAGCTGTTGTTCTTGTAGTTACTATAGTTGTTGTTGTAGTAACTGTAGATGTTGTTGCTGAATTTACTATAGTTGTTGTTCTTGTAGTTACTATAGTTGTTGTTCTTGTAGTAATTATAGTGGTTGTTGTAGTAGTAACTATAGTTGTTGTAACTATAGTTGTTGTTCTTGTAGTAACTATAGTTTTTGTTCGTGTAGAAACTATAGTTGTTAATCTTGTAGTAACTGTAGTTTTTATTTTAGTAGTAACTATAGATGTTGTTCGTGCAGTAACACTAGTTTTGTTCTTGTAGTAGTTGTTGTAGTAGTAACAGCAGCTGTTGTTCTTGTAGTAGCTATAGTTAATGTTCTTGAAGTAACTAGAGCTGCTGTTCTTGTAGTAACTAAAGTCGTGTTGTAGTAGTAACTATAGTTGTTGTTGTAGTACAAACTGCAGCTGCTGTTGCTGTAGTAACTATATTTGTTGTTCTTATAGCTAAAGTTTTTGTTCTTGTAGTAACTATAGTTATTGATGAAGAAGTAACTATAGTTGTTGTTTTAGTAGTAACTATAGTTGTTGTTCTTGTAGTAACTATAGTAGTTGTTGTATTAGTAACTGCAGCTGTTCTCCTTTTAGTAACTATAGTTGTTGTCCTTGTAGCTATAGTTGTTGTACTTGTAGTAATTGCAGCTGTTGTTCTTGTAGAAACTATAGTTGTTGTTTTAGTAGTAACTATAGTTATAATTTTAGTAGTAACAAAGTTGTTGATCTTGTAAAAACTATAATAGTTGTTGTATAAGTAACTGCAGCTGTTGTTCTTTTAGTAACTATAGTGGTTTTTGTAGTAGTAACTATATATGTTGTTGTTGTAATAGTAACTGCAGCTGTTGTTCTTGTAATAACTATAGATATTGTTCTTGTAGTAACTATAGTTGTTGTTGTATTAGTAACTATAGTTGTTGTTTTTGTGATAACTATAGTTGTTGTTGTAGTTGAAATTGCAGGTGTTGTTGCTGAAGTAACTATAGTTGTTGTTCTTGTAGTAACTATAGTTGTTGTTCTTGAAGTAACTATAGTTGTTGTTCTTGTAGTAACTATAGTTGTTGTTCTTGTAGTAACTGCAGCTGTTGTTATTGTAGTAGCTATAGTTGTTGTTTTATTAGTAACTATAGTTGTTGTTCTTGTAGTAACTATAATTGTTGTTGTAGTAGTAACTGTAGCTGTTGTTCTTGTGTAACTATAGTTGTTGTTCTTGTTGTAAGTATAGTTTTTATTGAAGAAGTAACTGCATCTGTTGTTGTTGTAGTACTTATAGTTGTTGTTCTTGTAGTAACTATAGTTTTTGTTGTAGAAGTAACGCTTGTTGTTGCTGTTGTAGTAACTAAAGTTGTTGTTCTTGTAGTAACTATAGTTGTTGTTGCCGTATTAACTGCAGCTGTTGTTCTTGTAGTAACTATAGTTGTTGATCTTGTAGTTACTGCTGCTATTGTTCTTGTAGTAACTATAATTGGTGTTCTTGTAGTAACAATAGTTGTTGTTGTAGTAGTAACTATAGTTGTTGTTCTTGTAGTAACTATAGTTGTTGTTCTGTAGTAACTGCAGCTGTTGTTCTTGTCGTTACTAGAGTTGTTGTTCTTGTAGTAACTATATTTGTTGTTCTTGTAGAAACTATATTTGTTGTTCTGGTAGTAGCTATTGTTGTTGTTGCTGTAGTAACTGCAGCTGTTGTTATTGTAGTAACTTTAATTGTTGTTCTTGTAGTAACTAGAGTTTTTGCTCTTGTATTAACTATAGTTGAAGTTCTTGTACTAACTAAAGTTGTTGTTGCTGTAGTAACTATGGTTGTTGTAATAGTTACTATGGTTGTTGTTGTAGTAACTTTAGTTATTGCTGTAGAAGTTAATATAGTTATTGTTGTAACAATAGTTACTACAAGAACAACAAATATAGTTACTACAAGAACAACAAATATAGTTACTACAAGAACAACAAATATAGTTACTACAAGAACAACAACTCCTGTTACTACTATAACAACAACTATAGTTACTACAAGAACAACAACAACTATAGTTACTACGAGAACAACAACTATAGTTACTACTACAACAACAACTATAGTTCCTACAAGAACAACAACTATAGTTACTACAAGAACAACAGCTGCAGTTACTAATACAACAACAACTGTAGTTACTTCAAGAACAACAGCCATAGTAACTACAATAACAACAAATATAGTCACTACTACAACTACAACTATTGTTTCTACAAGAACAGCAACTATATTTACTGCTACAACAACAACTATTGTTACTACAAGAACAACAACTCTAGTTACTACAAGAACAACAGTAGTAACTATAGTTGTTGTTCTTGTAGTAGCTATTGTTTTTGTTCTTGTAGTAACATTAGTTGTTGTTCTTGTAGTAACTATAGTTGTCGTTGTAGTTGTTGTAGGAGTAACTATAGTAGTTGTTGTAGGAGTAACTATAGTTGTTGTTGTAGTAGTAACTGCAGCTGTTGTTCTTGTAGTAACTATAATTGTTGTTCTTGTAGTGACTATAGTTGTTGTTCTTGTAGTTACTATAGCTGTTGTTGTAGTAACTGTAGATGTTGTTGCTGAAGTAACTTTAGTTGTTGTTCTTGTAGTAACTATAGTTGTTGTTCTTGTAGTAATTATAGTTGTTGTTGAAGTAGTAACTATAGTTGTTGTAACTATAGTTGTCGTTCTTGTAGCAACTATAGCTGTCGCTGTAGTAGTAACTGCAACTGTTGTTCTTGTAGTAACTTTAGTTGTTAATTTAGTAGTAACTATAGTTGTTGTTCTTGAAGTAACTATAGTTGTTGTAGTAGTAACTATAGTTGTTGTTCTTATAGTAACTATAGTTGTTGTTGTAATAGTCACTGCAGCTGTTGTTAGTGTAGTAACTATAGTTGTTGTTCTTTATGTAACTATAGTTGTTGTTCTTGTAGTAACTATAGTTGTTGTTGTATTAGTAACTGCAGCTGTTGTTCTTTTTTTAACTATAGTCGTTGTTCTTGTAGTAACTATAGTTGTCGTTGTAGTAGTAGCTGCAGCTGTTGTTCTTGTTATAACTATAGCTATTTTTCTTGTAGTAACTATAGTTGTTGTTGTAGTAGTAACTATAGTTGTTGTTGTAGGAGTAACTATAGTGATCGTTGTAGTAGAAACTGCAGCTGTTGTTGCTGAAGTAACTATAGTTGTTAGTGTAGAAGTAACTATAGTTGTTGCTGTAGTAGTAACTATAGTGGTTGTTGTAGTAGAAACTGCAGCTGTTGTTGCTGAAGTAAGTATAGTTGTTGTAGTAGTAACTATAGTTGTTGTATTTGTAGTAACTGCAGCTGTTGTTCTTGTAGTAACTATAGTTGTTGTTTAAGTTGTAACTATAGTTGTTGTTCTTGTAGTAACTATAGTTGTTGTTGTATTAGTAACTGCAGCTGTTGTTCTTTTAGTAACTATAGTTGTTGTTCTTGTAGTAACTATAGTTGTTGCTGTAGTAGTAACTGCAGCTGTTGTTCTTGTAATAACTATAGATATTGTTCTTGTAGTAACTATAGTTGTTGTTGTAGTAGTAACTATAGTTGTTTTTGTAGTAGTAACTATAGTTGTTGTTCTTGTAGTTACTATAGTTGTTGTTGTGGTAGTAACTGCAACTGTTGTTCTTGTAGTAACTATAGTTGTTGTTGTAATAGTAACTATAGCTGTTGTTCTTGTAGTAACTAGAGTTGTTGTAGCTGTAGTAACTGGTGGTGTTGTTCTTGTAGTAACTATAGTTGTTGTTCTTGTTGTAACTATAGTTATTGTTCTTTTAGTAACTTTAGTTGTTGTTCTTGTAGTAATTATAGTTGTTGTTGTGGTAGTAACTGCAACTGTTGTTCTTGTAGTAACTAGAGTTGTTGTAGCTGTAGTAACTGGTGGTGTTGTTCTTGTAGTAACTATAGTTGTTGTTCTTATAGTCACTATAGTTGTTGTTCTTGTAGTAAATGGAGATATTATTCTTTAAGTAACTATAGTTGTTGTTGTAGTAGTAACTATAGTTGTTGTTTTAGTAGTAACTATAGTTGTCCTTGTAGTAACTATAGTTGTTGTTCTTGTAGTAATTATAGTTGATGTTGTAGTCGTAACTCTAGTTGTTGTTTTTGTAGTAACTATAGTTGATGTTTTTGTAGTAACTATAGTTGTTGCTGTAGTGACTGCAGCTATTGTTCTTGTAGTAACTATAATTGTTGTTGTAGTAGTAACTATAGCTGTTGTTGTAGTAGTTACTGCAGCTGTTGTTGCTGTAGTAACTATAGTTGTTGTTCTTGTAGTAACTATAGTTTTTGTTGTAGAAGTAACGATTGTTGTTGCTGTTGTAGTAACTAAAGTTGTTGTTCTTGTAGTAACTATAGTTGTTGTAGTAGTAACTGCAGCTGTTGTTCTTGAAGTAACTATAGTTAATGTTCTTGCAGTAACTAGAGCTGCTGTTCTTGTAGTAACTAAAGTTGTTGTTGTAGTAGTAACTATAGTTGTTGTTGTAGTACAAACTGCAGCTGTTGTTGCTGTAGTAACTATAGTTGCTGTTCTTATAGCTATAGTTGTTGTTCTTGTAGTAACTATAGTTATTGATGTAGAAGTAACTATAGTTGTTGTTTTAGTAGTAACTAGAATTGTTGTTCTTATAGTAACTATAGTAGTTGTTGTATTAGTAACTGCAGCTATTGTCCTTTTAGTTACTTTAGTTGTTGTTCTTGTAGCTATAGTTATTGTACTTGTATTAACTGCAGCTGTTGTTCTTGTAGTAACAATAGTTGTTGTTCTTGGAGTAACTATAGTTTTTTTTGTAGTAGTAACTATAGTTGTTGTTCTTGTAGTATATATAGTTGTTGTTGTAGTAGTAACTATAGTTGTTGTTGTAGTAGTAACTATAGTTGTTGTTCTTGTAGTAACTATAGTTGTTGTTCTTGTAGCAACTATAGCTGTCGCTGTAGTAGTTATTGCAGCTGTTGTTCTTGTAGTGACTTTAGTTGTTAATTTAGTAGTAACTATAGTTGTTGTTCTTGTAGTAGCTATAGTTGTTGTAGTAGTAACTATAGTTGTTGTTCTTATAGTAACTATAGTTGTTGTTGTAATAGTAACTGCAGCTGTTGTTATTGTAGTTACTATAGTTGTTGTTCTTTATGTAACTATAGTTGTTGTTCTTGTAGTAACTATAGTTGTTGTTGTATTAGTAACTGCAGCTGTTGTTCTTTTAGTAACTATAGTCGTTGTTCTTGTAGTAACTATAGTTGTTGTTGTAGTAGTAACTGCAGCTGTTGTTGTAGAAGTAACTATAGTGATCGTTGTAGTAGAAACTGCAGCTGTTGTTGCTGAAGTAACTATATTTGTTAGTGTAGTAGTAACTATAGTTGTTGTTGTAGTAGTAACTATAGTGGTTGTGGTAGAAGTAACTATAGTGATCGTTGTAGTAGATACTGCAGCTGCTGTTGCTGAAGTAACTATAAATGTTAGTGTAGTAGTAACTATAGTTGTTGTTGTAGTAGTAACTATAGTGGTTGTGGTAGTAGAAACTGCAACTGTTAGTAGTAACTATAGTTATAGTAACTATAATTGTTGTTCTTGTAGTAACTGCAGCTTTTGTTCTTGTAGTAACCATAGTTGTTGTTTTAGTTGTAACTATAGTTGTTGTTCTTGTAGTAACTATAACTGTTGTTGTATTAGTAACTGCAGCTGTTGTTCTTTTAGTAACTATAGTTGTTGTTCTTGTAGTAACTATAGTTGTTGCTGTAGTAGTAACTGCAGCTGTTGTTCTTGTAATAACAATAGATATTGTTCTTGTAGTAACTATAGTTGTTGTTGTAGTAGTAACTATAGTTGTTGTTGTAGTAGTAACTATAGTTGTTGTTCTCGTAGTTACTATAGTTGTTGTTCTTGTAGTAACTGCAGCTGTTTTGATTGTAGTAACTATAGTTGTTGTTAAGTAGTAGCTATAGTTGTCGTTCGTGTAGTAACTATAGTTGTTGGTGTAGTAGTAACTGCAGCTGTTGTTGCTGTAGGAACTATAGTTGTTGTTCTTGTAGTAACTATAGTTGTTTTCCTTGCAGTAACTATAGTTGTTGTTGCTGTAGTAACTGCAGCTGTTGTTCTTGTAGTAACTATAAATGTTGTTCTTGTAGTAACTGCTGCTGTTGTTCTTGTAGCAACTATAGTTGTTGTTCTTGTAGTAACTATAGTTGTTGTTGTAGTAGTAACTATTGTTGTTGTTCTTGTAGTAACTATAGTTGTTGTTGTGTAGTAACTGCAGCTGTTGTTCTTGTAGTAACTAGAGTTGTTGCTCTTGTAGTAACTATATTTGTTGCTCTTGTAGGAACTATAGTTGTTGTTCTGGTAGTAGCTATTGTTGTTGTTGCTGTAGTTACTGCAGCTGTTGTTATTGTAGTAACTTTAGTTGTTGTTCTTGTAGTAACTATAGTTGTTGTTACTGTAGTAACTATAGTTGCTGTTGTTCTTGTAGTAACTATAGTTGTTGTTGTAGTAGTAACTATAGTTGTTTTTGTAGTAGTAACTATAGTTGTTGTTCTTGTAGTTACTATAGTTGTTGTTCTTGTAGTAACTGCAGCTGTTGTGATTGTAGTAACTATAGTTGTTGTTTAAGTACTAGCTATAGTTGTCGTTCGTGTAGTAACTATAGTTGTTGTTCTTGTAGTAACTGCAGCTGTTGTTGCTGAAGTAACTATAGTTGTTGTTCTTGTAGTAGCTATAGTTGTTTTCCTTGCAGTAACTATAGTTGTTGTTGCTGCAGTAACTGTAGATGTTGTTCTTGTAGTAACTATAGTTGTTGTTCTTGTAGTAACTGCTGCTGTTGTTCTTGTAGTACCTATAATTGGTGTTCTTGTAGTAACTTTAGTTGTTGTTGTAGTAGTAACTATAGTTGTTGTTCTTGTAGTAACTATAGTTGTTGTTCTGTAGTAACTGCAGCTGTTGTTCTTGTAGTAACTAGAGTACTGTTGTTGTTCTTGTAGTAACTATATTTGTTGCTCTTGTAGGAACTATAGTTGTTGTTCTGGTAGTAGCTATTGTTGTTGTTGCTGTAGTTACTGCAGCTGTTGTTATTGTAGTAACTTTAGTTGTTGTTCTTGTAGTAACTATAGTTGTTGTTGCTGTAGTAACTATAGTTGTTGTTGTAGTAGTAACTATAGTTGTTGTTGTAGTAACTATAGTTGTTGTGGTAGAAGTAACTATAGTTGTTGTTCTTGTTGTAACTATAGTTGTTGTTCTTGTAGTAACTATAGTTGTTGTTGTAGTAGTAACTATAGTTGTTGTTTTTGCTGTAACTATAGTTGTTGCTCTTGTAGTAACTATAGTTATGTTGTAGTATTAACTATAGTTGTTGTTCTTGTAGTAACTATAGCTGTCTCTGTAGTAGTAACTGCAGCTTTTTTTTGTAGTAACTAGAATTGTTGTTCTTGTAGGAACTTTAGTTGTTAATTTAGTAGTTACTATAGTTGTTGTTCTTGTAGTAACTATAGTTGTTGTAGTAGAAACAAAAGTTGTTGTTCTTATAGTAACTATAGTTGTTGTTGTAATAGTAACTGCAGCTGTTGTTATTGTAGTAACTATAGTTGTTGTTCTTTATATAACTATAGTTGCTGTTCTTGTAGTAACTATAGTTGTTGTTGTATTAGTAACTGCAGCTGTTGTTCTTTTAGTAACTATAGTAGTTGTTCTTGTAGTAACTATAGTTGTTGTTGTAGTAGTAACTGCAGCTGTTGTTCTTGTAATAACTATAGCTATTTTTCTTGTAGTAACTACAGTTGTTGTTGTAGTAGTAACTATAGTTGTTATTGTAGAAGTAACTATAGTGATCGTTGTTGTAGAAACTGCAGCTCATGTTGCTGAAGTAACTATAGTTGTTGTTGTAGTAGTAACTATAGTTGCTCTTGTAGTAGTAACTATAGTGGTTGTTGTAGTAAAAACTGCAGCTGTTGTTGCTGAAGTAACTATAGTTGTTGTAGTAGTAACTATAGTTGTTGTTCTTGTAGTAACTGCAGCTGTTGTTTTTGTAGTAACTATAGTTGTTGTTATAGGTGTAACTATAGTTGTTGTTCTTGTAGTAACTATAGTTGTTGTTGTATTAGTAACTGCAGCTGTTGTTCTTTTAGTAACTATAGTTGTTGTTCTTGTAGTAACTATAGTTGTTGCTGTAGTAGTAACTGCAGCTGTTGTTCTTGTATAACTGTAGATATTGTTCTTGTAGTAACTATAGTTGCTGTTGTAGTAGTAACTATAGTTGTTGTTGTATTAGTAACTATAGTTGTTGTTCTTGTAGTAACTATATTTGTTGTTCTTGTAGTAACTGCAGCTGTTGTAATAGTAGTAACTATAGTTGTTGTTTAAGTAGTAGCTATAGTTGTTGTTCTTGTAGTAACTATAGTTGTTGTTGTAGAGTAACTGTAGCTTTTGTTCTTGTTTAACTATAGTTGTTGTTCTTGTAGTAACTATAGTTTTTTTAAAGAAGTAACTGCATCTGTTGTTGTTGTAGTAACTATAGTTGTTGTTCTTGTAGTAGCAATAGTTTTTTTTTGTTGTAGAAGTAACGATAGTTGTTGCTGTTGCAGTAACTATAGTTGTTGTTCTTGTAGTAACTATAGTTGTTGTTGCCGTATTAATTGCAGCTGTTGTTTTTGTAGTAACTATAGTTGCTGTTCTTGTAGCAACTATAGCTGTTTTCCTTGTAAGTATAGTTGCCGTTGTAGTAGTAACTATAATAGCTATTGTTTTTGTAGTACTTATAGTTGTTGTTCGTGTAGTAACTATAGTTGTTGTTGTAGTAGTAACTGCAGCTGTTGTTGCTGTAGTAACTATAGTTGCTGTTCTTGTAGCAACTATAGCTGTTTTCCTTGTAGTAACTATAGTTGTTGTTGCTGTAGTAACTGCAGCTGTTGTTCTTGTAGTAACTCTAGTTGTTGTTCTTGTAGTAACTATAATTGGTGTTCTTGTAGTAACTATAGTTGTTGTTGTAGTAGTAACTATAGTTGTTGTTCTTGTAGTAACTATAGTTGTTGTTGAAGTAGTAACTATAGTTGTTGTTGTAGAAGTAATTATAGTTGTTGTTCTTGTTTTAACTATAGTTGTTGTTCTTTTAGTAAGTAAAGTTTTTGTTGTTGTAGTAACTATAGTTGTTGTTCTTGTTGTAACTATAGTTGTTGTTCTTGAAGTAACTATAGTTGTTGTTGCTGTAGTAACTATAGTTGTTGTTCTTGTAGTAACTATAGTTGTTGTTGAAGTAGTAACTATAGTTGTTGTTCTTGTAGCAACTATAGCTGTCGCTTTAGTAGTAACTGCAGCTGTTGTTTTTGTAGTAACTATAGTTGTTGTTCTTATAGTAACTTTAGTTGTTAATTTAGTAGTAACTATAGTTGTTGCTCTTGCAGTACTTATAGTTGTTGTTGTAGTAGTAACTCTAGTGGTTGTTGTAGCAGAAACTGCAGCTGTTGTTGCTGAAGTAACTATAGTTGTTGTTTTAGTAGTAACTATAGTTGTTGTTCTTGTAGTAACTATAGTTGTTGTTGTAGTAGTAACTGCAGCTGTTGTTCTTGTAATAACTTTAGATATTGTTCTTGCAGTAACTATAGTAGTTGTTGTAGTAGTAACAATAGTTGTTGTTCTTGTAGTAACTATAGTTGTTGTTCTTGTAGTAACTGCAGCTGTTTTGATTTTAGTAACTAAAGTTGTTGTTTTAGTAGTAGCTATAGTTGTTGTTCTTGTAGTAACTATAGTTGTTGTTATAGTAATAACTGTAACTGTTGTTCTTGTGTAACTATAGTTGTTGTTCTTGTAGTAACTATAGTTTTTATTGAAGAAGTAACTGCATCTGTTGTTGTTGTATTAACTATAGTTGTTGTTCTTGTAGTAACTATAGTTTTTTTGTTGTAGAAGTAGCGATAGTTGTTGCTGTTGCAGTAACTATAGTTGTTGTTCTTGTAGTAACTATAGTTGTTGTTGCCGTATTAACTGCAGCTGTTGTTTTTGTATTTACTATTGTTGTTGTTCTTGTAGTAACTATAGTTGTTGTTGAAGTAGTAACTATAATAGCTTTTGTTCTTGTAGTACTTATAGTTGTTGTTCGTGTAGTAACTATAGTTGTTGTTGTAGTAATTACTGCAGCTGTTGTTGCTGAAGTAACTATAGTTGTTGTTCTTGTAGTAACTATAGTTGTTTTCCTTGTAGTAACTATAGTTGTTGTTGCTGTAGTAACTGCAGCTGTCGTTCTTGTAGTAACTATAGTTGTTGCTCTTGTAGTAACTGCTGCTATTGTTCTTGTAGTAACTATAATTGGTGTTCTTGTAGTAACTATAGTTGTTGTTGTAGTAGTAACTATAGTTGTTGTTCTTGTAGTAACTATAGTTGTTGTTGTGTAGTAACTGCAGCTGTTGTTCTTGTAGTAACTAGAGTTGTTGTTCTTGTAGTAACTATATTTGTTGCTCTTGTAGGAACTATAGTTGTTGTTCCGGTAGTAGCTATTGTTGTTGTTGCTGTAGTAACTGCAGCTGTTGTTATTGTAGTAACTTTAGTTGTTGTTCTTGTAGTAACTATAGTTGTTGTTCTTGTAGTAACTATAGTTGTTGTTCTTGTAGTAACTGCAGCTGTTGTTATTATAGTAACTATAGTTGTTTTTTTAGTAGTAGCTATAGTTGTTGCTCTTGTAGGAACTATAGTTGTTGTTGTAGTAACTATAGTTGTTGTTGAAGCAGTAACTATAGTTGTTGTTCTTGAAGTCACTTAAGTTGTTGTTCTTTTAGTAACTATTGTTTTTGTTGTAGTAGTAACTATAGTTGTTGTTCTTGTAGTAACTATAGTTGTTGTTGTGTAGTAACTGCAGCTGTTGTTCTTGTAGTGACTAGAGTTGTTGTTCTTGTAGTAACTATATTTGTTGCTCTTGTAGGAACTATAGTTGTTGTTCCGGTAGTAGCTATTGTTGTTGTTGCTGTAGTAACTGCAGCTGTTGTTATTGTAGTAACGTTAGTTGTTGTTCTTGTAGTAACTATAGTTGTTGTTCTTGTAGTAACTATAGTTGTTGTTCTTGTAGTAACTGCAGCTGTTGTTATTGTAGTAACTATAGTTGTTTTTTTAGTAGTAGCTATAGTTGTTGCTCTTGTAGGAACTATAGTTGTTGTTGTAGTAACTATAGTTGTTGTTGAAGCAGTAACTATAGTTGTTGTTCTTGAAGTCACTTTAGTTGTTGTTCTTTTAGTAACTATAGTTTTTGTTGTAGTAGTAACTATAGTTGGTGTTCTTGTTGTAACTATAGTTGTTGTAGTAGTAACTATAGTTGTAGTTGTAGTAGTAACTATAGTTGTTGTTCTTGTAGTAACTATAGTTGTTGTTCTGGTAGTATCTATAGTTGTTGTTCTTGTAGCAACTATAGCTGTCGCTGAAGTAGTAAATGCAGCTGTTGTTTTTGTAGTAACTAGAGTTGTTGTTCTTGTAGTAATTTTAGTTGTTAATTTAGTAGTAACTATAGTTGTTGTTCTTGCAGTAACAAGAGTTTTTGTAGTAGTAACTATAGTTGTTGTTCTTATAGTAACTATAGTTGTTGTTGTTATAGTAACTGCAGCTGTTGTTCTTTTAGTAACTATAGTCGTTGTTCTTGTAGTAACTATAGTTGTTGTTGTAGTAGTAACTGCAGCTGTTTTTCTGTAATAACTATAGCTATTTTTCTTGTAGTAACTATAGTTGTTGTTGTAGTAGTAACTATAGTTGTTGTTGTAGTAGTAAATAAAGTGGTTGTTGTAGTAGAAACTGCAGCTGTTGTTGCTGAAGTAATTATAGTTGTTGTTCTTGTAGTAACTATAGTTGTTGTTGTAGTAGTAACTATAGTTGTTGTTGTAGTAGTAACTATAGTTGTTGTTCTTGTAGTAACTGCAGCTGTTGTTCTTGAAGTTACTATAGTTGTTGTTTTAGTAGTAACTATAGTTGATGTTCTTGTAGTAACTATAGTTGTTGTTGTATTAGTAACTGCAACTGTTGTTCTTTTAGTAACTATAGTTGTTGTTTTTGTAGTAACTATAGTTGTTGTTGTAGTAGTAACTGCAGCTGTTGTTCTTGTAATAACTATAGATATCGTTCTTGTAGTAACTATAGTTGTTGTTGCAGTAGTAACTATAGTTGTTGTTCTTGTAGTTACTGTAGCTGTTGTGATTGTAGTAACTGTAGTTGTTGTTTTAGTAGTAGCTATAGTTGTTGTTCTTGTAGTAACTATAGTTGTTGTTGTAGTAGTAGCTGTAGCTGTTGTTGTTGTGTAACTATAGTTGTTGTTCATGTAGTAACTATAGTTGTGTTGCCGTATTAACTGCAGCTGTTTTTTTTGTAGTTACTATTGTTGTTGTTCTTGTAGTAAGTATAGTTGTTGTTGTAGTAGTAACTATAATAGCTATTGGTCTTGTAGTACTTATAGTTGTTGTTCGTGTAGTAACTATAGTTGTTGTTGTAGTAGTAACTGCAGCTGTTGTTGCTGTAGTAACAATAGTTGTTGTTCTTGCAGTAACTATAGTTGTTTTCCTTGTAGTAACTTAGTTGTTGTTGGTGTAGTGACTATCGTTGTTGTTCTTGTAGTAACTATAGTTGTCGTTGTAGAAGTAACTGCAGCTGTTGTTCTTGTAGTAACTATAGTTGTCGATCTTGTGGTAATTGCTGCTATTGTTCTTGTAGTGACTATAATTGGTGTTCTTGTAGTAACTATAGTTGTTGTTGTAGTAGTAACTATAGTTGTTGTTCTTGTAGTAACTATAGTTGTTGTTCTGTAGTAACTGCAGCTGTTATTCTTGTAGTAACTGGAGTTGTTGTTCTTGTAAATACTATATTTTTTGCTCTGGTGGTAGCTATTGTTGTTGTTGCTGTAGTAAATGCAGCTGTTGTTATTGTAGTAACTTTAGTTGTTGTTCTTGTAGTAACTAGAGTTTTTGCTCTTGTATTAAATATAGTTGAAGTTCTTGTAGTAACTATAGTTGTTGTTGCTGTAGTAACTATAGTTGTTGTAATAGTAACTATGGTTGTTGTTGTAGTATCTTTAGTTATTGTTGTAGTAGTAAATATAGTTATTGTTGTAGTAGTAACAATAGTTACTACAGCAACAACAACAATAGTTACTACAAGAACAACAAATATAGTTACTACAAGAACAACAACTCCTATTACTACTATAACAACAACTATATTTACTACAAGAACAACAACAACTATAGTTACTACAAGAACAACAACTATAGTTACTACTACAACAACAACTATAGTTCCTACAAGAACAACAACTATAGTTACTACAAGAACAACAGCTGCAGTTACTAATACAACAACAACTGTAGTTACTTCAAGAACAACAACCATAGTAACTACAAGAACAACAAATATAGTCACTACTACAACTACAACTATAGTTACTACAAGAACAGAAACTATAGTTACTACTACAACAACAACTATTGCTACTACAAGAACAACAACTCTAGTTACTACAAGAACAACAGCTGCAGTAACTACTATAGAGACAGCTATAGTTGCTACAAGAACAACAAGTATAGTTACTACAAGAACAACGACTGTAGTCACTACAAGAACAACATCTATAGTTACTAGAGGAACAACAGCTGCAGTTACTATAATAACAACAACTATAGTTACTACTAAACTAACAACTATAGTTACTAAATAGTAGTAAATAGTAAATATAAGTAGTAAATATAGTTGTTGTTCTTTTAGTAACTGCGACTGTTGTTGCTCTAGTAACTATAGCTGTTGTTCTTGTAGTAGCTATAGTAATGTTGTAGTAGTAAATATACTTGTTGTTGTAGTAGTAACTGCAGCTGTAGCTGTTGTAGTAACTATAGTTGTTGTTCTAATAGTAACTTTAGTTGTTGTTCTTGATGTAACAATAGTTGTTGCTGTAGTAACTATAGTTGTTGTTCTTGTAGTAACTAAAGTTGTTGCTGTAGTAGTAACTATAGTCGTTCTTGTAGTAGTAGCTATAGTTGTTATTGTAGTAGAAACTGCATCTGTTGTTGCTGTATTAGCTATAATTGTTGATCTTGTAGTAACTATAGTTTTTGTTGTAGAAGTAACTATAATTGTTGTTGTGGTAGTAACTAAAGTTGTTGTTCTTGTAGTAGCTATAGTTGTTGTTCTTGTAGTAGCTATAGTTGTTGTTCTTGTAGTAACTATAGTTATTGTTGTTGTAGTACATGCAGCTGTTGTTCTTGTATTAGCTATAGTTGTTGTTCTTGTAGTAACTATTGCTAGTGTTCTTGTAGTAACTTAAGTTGTTGTTGCCGTATTAACTGAGCTGTTATTCTTGTAGTAACTATTGTTGTTAATCTTTTAGTAACTATAGTTGTTGTTGTAGTAGTAAATATAATAGCTGTTGTTCTTGTAGTAACTTTAGTTGTTGTTGTAGTAGTAACTGCAGCTGTTGTTGCTGTAGTAACTATAGTTGTTGTTCTTGTAGTAACTATAGTTGTTGTTCTTATAGTAACTATAGTTGTTGTTGTAGTAGTAACTCTAGTTGTTGATCTTGTAGTAACTATTGTTGTTGTTCTTGTAGTAACTATAGTTAATGATCTTGTACTAATTATAGTTATTGTTCTTGTAGTAAATATAGTTGTTGCTGCTATAGTAACTGCAGCTGTTGTTCTTGTAGTAACAATAGTTGTTGTTGCTGTAGTAACTGCAGCTGTTGTTATTGTGGTAACTATAGTTAATTGTAGCAGTAACTATAGTTGTTGTTCTTGTAGTAACTATAGTTCCTGTTCTTTTAGTAGCTATAGTTTTTGTTCTTGTAGTAACATTAGTTGTTGTTTTTCTAGTAACTATAGTTGTTGTTGTAGTAGTAACTATAGTTGTTGTTGTAGGAGTAACTATAGTAGTTGTTGTATGAGTAACTATAGTTGTTGTTGTAGTAGTAACTGCAGCTGTTGTTCTTGTAGTAACTATAATTGTTGTTCTTGTAGTTACTATAGTTGCTGTTCTTGTAGTTACTATAGTTGTTGTTGTAGTAACTGTAGATGTTGTTGCTGAAGTTACTATAGTTGTTGTTCTTGTAGTAATTATAGTTGTTGTTCTTTTAGTAATTATAGTGGTTGTTGTAGTAGTAACTATAGTTGTTGTAACTATAGTTGTTGTTCTTGTAGTAACTATAGTTGTTGTCCTTGTAGTAATTATAGTGGTTGTTGTAGTAGTAACTATAGTTGTTGTTGTAGTAGTAACTGCAGCTGTTGTTCTTTTAGTTACAATAGTTGTTGTTCTTGTAGTAACTATAGTTTTTGTTCGTGTAGTAACTATAGTTGTTGTTCTTGTAGTACCTATAGTTTTTATTGTAGTAGTAACTATAGATGTTGTTCGTGCAGTAACACTAGTTTTGTTCTTGTAGTAACTATGGTTGTTGTAGTAGTAACTGCAGCTGTTGTTCTTGTAGTAGCTATAGTTAATGTTCTTGAAGTAACTAGAGCTGCTGTTCTTGAAGTAACTAAAGTTGTTGTTGTAGTAGTAACTATAGTTGTTGTTGTAGTACAAACTGCAGCTGTTGTTGCTGTAGTAGCTATAGTTGTTGTTCTTGTAGCTAAAGTTTTTGTTCTTGTAGTAACTATAGTTATTGATGTAGAAGTAACTATAGTTGTTGTTTTAGTAGTAACTATAGTTGTTGTTCTTGTAGAAACTATAGTAGTTGTTGTATTAGTAACTGCAGCTGTTGTTCTTTTAGTAACTATAGTTGTTGTTCTTGTAGCTATAGTTGTTGCACTTTTAGTAACTGCAGCTGTTGTTCTTGTAGAAACTATAGTTGTTGTTTTAGTAGTAACTATAGTTATTATTTTAGTAGTAACTATAGTTGTTGTTCTTGTAATAACTATAATAATTGTTGTATTAGTAACTGCAGCTGTTGTTCTTTTAGTAACTATAGTTGTTGTTCTTGTAGTAACTATATTTGTTGTTGTTGTTATAGTAACTGCAGCTGTTGTTCTTGTAATAACTATAGATATTGTTCTTGTTGTAACTATAGTTGTTGTTGTATTAGTAACTATAGTTAGTTGTTCTTGTAATAACTATAGTTGTTGTTGTAGTAGAAATTGCAGGTGTTGTTGCTGAAGTAACTATAGTTGTTGTTCTTATAGTAACTATAGTTGTTGTTCTTGAAGTAACTTAGTTGTTGTTGTAGTAGTAACTATAGTTGTTGTTCTTGTAGTAACTGCAGCTGTTGTTCTTGTAGTAGCTATAGTTGTTGTTTTATTAGTAACTATAGTTGTTGTTCTTGTAGTAACTATAATTGTTGTTGTAGTAGTAACTGTAGCTGTTGTACTTGTGTAACTATAGTTGTTGTTCTTGTTGTAACTATAGTTTTTATTGAAGAAGTAACTGCATCTGTTGTTGTTGTAGTAACTATAGTTGTTGTTCTTGTAGTAACTATAGTTTTTGTTGTAGAAGTAACGATTGTTGTTGTTGTTGTAGTTACTAGAGTTGTTGTTCTTGTAGTAACTATATTTGTTGTTCTTGTAGAAACTATATTTGTTGTTCTGGTAGTAGCTATTGTTGTTGTTGCTGTAGTAACTGCAGCTGTTGTTCTTGTAGTAACTATAGTTTTTGTTGTAGAAGTAACGATTGTTGTTGTTGTTGTAGTAACTAAAGTTGTTGTTCTTGTAGTAGCTATAGTTGTTGATCTTGTAGTTACTGCTGCTATTGTTCTTGTAGTATAATTGGTGTTCTTGTAGTAACAATAGTTGTTGTTGTAGTAGTAACTATAGTTGTTGTTCTTGTAGTAACTATAGTTGTTGTTCTGTAGTAACTGCAGCTGTTGTTCTTGTAGTTACTAGAGTTGTTGTTCTTGTCGTAACTATATTTGTTGTTCTTGTAGAAACTATATTTGTTGATCTGGTAGTAGCTATTGTTGTTGTTGCTGTAGTAACTGCAGCTGTTGTTATTGTAGTAACTTTAGTTGTTGTTCTTGTAGTAACTAGAGTTTTTGCTCTTGTATTAACTATAGTTGAAGTTCTTGTAGTAACTAAAGTTGTTGTTGCTGTAGTAACTATAGTTGTTGTAATAGTAACTATGGTTGTTGTTGTATTAACTTTAGTTATTTTTGTAGAAGTTAATATAGTTATTGTTGTAGTAGTAACAATAGTTACTACAGCAACAACAACAATAGTTACTACAAGAACAACAAATAGAGTTACTACAAGAACAACAAATATAGTTACTACAAGAACAGAACAACAACTCCTGTTACTACTATAACAACAACTATAGTTACTACAAGAACAACAACAACTATAGTTACTACAAGAACAACAACTATAGTTACTACTACAACAACAAATATAGTTCCTACAAGAACAACAACTATATTTACTACAAGAACAACAGCTGCAGTTACTAATACAACAACAACTGTAGTTACTTCAAGAACAACAACCATAGTAACTACAAGAACAACAAATATAGTCACTACTACAACTACAACTATTGTTTCTACAAGAACGGCAACTATAGTAACTACTACAACAACAACTATTGTTACTACAAGAACAACAACTCTATTTACTACAAGAACAACAGCTGCAGTTACTTCTACAGACACAGCTATAGTTGCTACAAGAACAACAAGTATAGTTACTACAAGAACAACAACTGTAGTCACTACAAGTATAGTTACTACAAGAACAACAACTGTAGTCACTACAAGAACAACAACTATAGTTTCTACAAGAACAACAGCTGCAGTTACTATAAGAACAACAACTATAGTTACCACTAACTAACAACTATAGTTACTAAATAGTAGTAAATAGTAAATATAAGAAGTAAATATAGTTGTTGTTCTTGTAGTAACTGCGACTGTTGTTGCTGTAGTAACTATAGTTGTTGTTCTTGTAGTAGCTATAGTAATGTTGTAGTAGTAACTATACATGTTGTTGTAGTAGTAACTGCAGCTGTAGTTGCTGTAGTAACTATAGTTGTTGTTCTAATAGTGACTTTAGTTGTTGTTCTTGATGTAACAATAGTTGTTGCTGTAGTAACTATAGTTGTTGTTCTTGTAGTAACTAAAGTTGTTGCTGTAGTAGTAACTATAGTTGTTCTTGTAGTTGTAGCTATAGTTGTTATTGTAGTAGAAACTGCATCTGTTGTTGCTGTATTAGCTATAATTGTTGATCTTGTAGTAACTATAGTTTTTGTTGTAGTAGTAACTATAATTGTTGTTGTGGTAGTAATTAAAGTTGTTGTTCCTGTAGTAGCTATAGTTGTTGTTCTTGTAGTAGCTATAATTGTTGTTCTTGTAGTAACTATAGTTGTTGTTGTTGTAGTAACTGCAGCTGTTGTTGCTGTAGTAACTATAGTTGTTGTTCTTGTAGTAACTATAGTTGTTGATCTTGTACTGACTATAGATGTTGTTCTTGTAGTAAATATTTTTATTGTTCTGGTAGCAACTTTAGTTGTTGTTCTTGTAGTAACTATAGTTGTTGTTGTAGTGGTAATTGCAGCTGTTGTTGCTGTAATTACTATAGTTGTTGTTCTTGTAGCAAATATAGTTGTTGTTCTTATGGTAACTATAGTTGTTGTTGTAGTAGTAACTTTAGTTGTTGATCTTGAAGTAACTATAGTTATTGATCTTGTAGTAACTATAGTTGTTGCTGCTGTAGTAACTGCAGCTGTTGTTCTTGTAGTAACTATAGTTGTTGCTGCTGTAGTAACTGCAGCTGTTGTTCTTGTGGTAACTATAGTTAATTGTAGCAGTAACTTTAGTTGTTGTTCTTGTAGTAACTATAGTTGCTGTTCTTGTAGTAATTATAGTGGTTGTTGTAGTAGTAACTATAGTTGTTCTTGTAGTTGTAGCTATAGTTGTATAGTAGTAGAAACTGCATCTGTTGTTGCTGTATAAGCTATAATTTTTGATCTTGTAGTAACTATAGTTTTTGTTGTAGTAGTAACTATAATTGTTGTTGTGGTAGTAACTGCAGCTGTTGTTCTTTTAGTAACTATAGTTGTTGTTCTTGTAGTAACTATATTTGTTGTTGTTGTAATAGTAACTGCAGCTGTTGTTCTTGTAATAACTATAGATATTGTTCTTGTAGTAACTATAGTTGTTGTTGTATTAGTAACTATAGTAAGTTGTTCTTGTAATAACTATAGTTGTTGTTGTAGTAGAAATTGCAGGTGTTGTTGCTGAAGTAACTATAGTCGTTGTTCTTATAGTAACTATAGTTGTTGTTCTTGAAGTAACTTAGTTGTTGTTGTAGTAGTAACTATAGTTGTTGTTCTTGTAGTAACTGCAGCTGTTGTTCTTGTAGTAGCTATAGTTGTTGTTTTATTAGTAACTATAGTTGTTGTTCTTGTAGTAACTATAATTGTTGTTGTAGTAGTAACTGTAGCTGTTGTACTTGTGTAACTATAGTTGTTGTTCTTGTTGTAACTATAGTTTTTATTGAAGAAGTAACTGCATCTGTTGTTGTTGTAGTAACTATAGTTGTTGTTCTTGTAGTAACTATAGTTTTTGTTGTAGAAATAACGATTGTTGTTGTTGTTGTAGTAACTATAGTTGTTGTTGTTGTAGTAACTGCAGCTGTTGTTGCTGTAGTAACTATAGTTGTTGTTCTTGTAGTAACTATAGTTGTTGATCTTGTACTAACTATAGTTGTTGTTGTAGAAGTAACTACAGCTGTTGTTGCTGTAGTAACTATAGTTGTTGTTCTTGTAGTAAATATTGTTATTGTTCTTGTAGCAACTTTAGTTGTTGTTCTTGTAGTAACTATAGTTGTTGTTGTAGTGGTAATTGCAGCTGTTGTTGCTGTAATTACTATAGTTGTTGTTCTTGTAGCAACTATAGTTGTTGTTCTTATAGTAACTATAGTTGTTGTGGTAGTAGTAACTTTAGTTTTTGATCTTGTAGTAACTATTGTTGTTGTTCTTGTAGTAACTATAGTTATTGATGTTGTAGTAACTATAGTTGTTGCTGCTGTAGTAAATGCAGCTGTTGTTCTTGTAGTAACTATAGTTGTTGTTGCTGTAGTAACTGCAGCTGTTGTTCTTGTGGTAACTATAGTTAATTGTAGCAGTAACTTTAGTTGTTGTTCTTGTAGTAACTATAGTTGCTGTTCTTGTAGTAATTATAGTGGTTGTTGTAGTAGTAACTATAGTTGTTGTAACTATAGTTGTTGTTCTTGTAGTAACTATAGTTGTTGTTTTATTAGTTACTGCAGCTGTTATTCTTGTAGTAACTACAGTTGTTGTTCTTATAGCTATAGTTGTTGTTCTTGTAGTAACTATAGTTATTGTTATAGAAGTAACTATAGTTGTTGTTCTTGTAATAACTATTGTTGTTATTCTTGTAGTAACTATAGTTGTTGTTGTATTAATTACTGCAGCTGTTATTCTTGTATTTACTATAGTTGTTGTTCTTGTAGTAACTATAGTTGTTGTAACAGTACCTATAGTTGTTGTTCTTGTAGTAACTATAGTTGTTGTTCTTGTAGTAACTATAGTTGTTGTTCTTGTAGTAACTATAGTTGTTGTTCTTGTAGTAGCTATGGTTTTTGTTTTTGTAGTAACATTAGTTGTTGTTCTTGTAGTAACTATAGTTGTCGTTGTAGTTGTTGTAGGAGTAACTGTAGTAGTTGCTGTAGGAGTAACTATAGTTGTTGTTGTAGTAGTAACTGCAGCTGTTGTTCTTGTAGTAACTATAATTGTTGTTCTTGTAGTTACTATAGTTGCTGTTCTTGTAGTTACTATAGTTGTTGTTGTAGTAACTGTAGATGTTGTTGCTGAAGTAACTTTAGTTGTTGTTCTTGTAGTAACTATAGTCGTAGTTCTTGTAGTAATTATAGTGGTTGTTGTAGTAGTAACTATAGTTGTTGTTACTATAGTTGTCGTTCTTGTAGTAACTATAGTTGTTGTTCTTGTAGTAATTATAGTGGTTGTTGTAGTAGTAACTTTAGTTGTTGTTGTAGTAGTAACTGCAGCTGTTGTCTTTTAGTAACAATAGTTGTTGTTCTTGTAGTAACTATAGTTTTTGTTTATGTAGTAACTATAGTTGTCGTTCTTGTAGTAACTATAGTTTTTGTTGTAGTAGTAACTATAGTTGTTGCTCGTGCAGTAACCCTAGTTTTGTTCTTGCAGTAACTATAGTTGTTGTAGTAGTTACTGCAGCTGTTGTTCTTATAGTAACTATAGTAAATGTTCTTGCAGTAACTAGAGCTGCTGTTCATGTAGTAACTAAAGTTGTTGTTGTAGTAGTAACTATAGTTGTTGTTGTAGTACAAACTGCAGCTGTTGTTTCTGTAGTAACTATAGTTGTTGTTCTTATAGCTATAGTTGTTGTTCTTGTAGTAACTATAGTTATTGATGTAGAAGTAACTATAGTTGTAGTTCTTGCAGTAACTATAGTTGCTGTTGTAGTAGTAACTGCAGCTATTGTAGTAGTAACTATAGTATTGTTTTTGTAGTAACTTAAGTTGTTGTTGTAGTAGTAACTATAGTTGTTGTAGTACAAACTGCAGCTGTTGTTGCTGTAGTAACTATAGTTGTTGTTCTTATAGCTATAGTTGATGTTCTTGTAGTAACTATAGTTATTTTTGCATTTGTTACTGCAGCTGTTATTCTTGAAGTAACTATAGTTGTTGTTCTTGTAGTAACTAAAGTTGTTGTTGTAGCAGTAACTATAGTTGTTGTTCTCGTAGTAACTATAGTTGTAGTTCTTGTAGTAAGTATAGTTGTTGTAGTAGCAACTGCAGCTGTTGTTGTTCTTGAAGTAACTATAGTTGTTGTTCTTGTAGTAGGTTTAGTTGTTGTAGTAGCAAAAGCAACTGTTGTTGTCGTAGTAACTATAGTTGTTGTTCTTGTTGTAACCATAGTTGTTGTTGTAGTAGTAACTATAGTTGTTGTTGTAGTACAAACTGCAGCTGTTGTTGCTGTAGTAACTTTAGTTGTTGTTCTTGTAGTAACTATAATTGTTGTTCTTAATGTAGTAGTACCTATAGTTTGTTGTTCTTGAAGTAACTATAATTGTTGTTCTTGTAGTAAGTATAGTTGTTGTAGTAGCAACTGCAGCTGTTGTTGCTTTTGTAACTATAGTTGTTGTTCTTGTAGTAACTATAGTCGTTGTTGTAGTAGTAACTGCAGTTGTTGTTCTAGTAGTAACTATAGTTGTTTTTGTAGTAGTAACTATAGTTGTTTTTCTTGTGGTAACTGTAGTTGTTGTTGTAGTAGTTACTGCAGCTGTTGTTCTTGTAGTAACTATAATTGTTGTTATTAAAGTTACTATAGCTGTTGTTGTAGTAGTTACTATAGTTGTTGTTCTTGAAATAACTATAGTTATTGTTCTTGTAGTAACTATAGTTGTTGTAGTAGATACTGCCGCTGTGTTTGCTGTAGTAACTATAGTTGTTGTTCTTGAGGTAACTATAGTTGATGTTCTTGTAGTAACTATAGTTGTTAATGCTATAGTAACTGCAGATGTTGTTCTTTTAGAAGCTATAGTTGTTGTTCTTGTAGTAACTATAGTTGTTGTTGTAGTAGTATTTATAGTTGTTGTTGTAGTTACTGTATTAAGTATAGTTGTTGTTGTAGTAGTAACTGCAGTTGTTGTTCTAGTAGTAACTATAGTTGTTTTTGTAGTAGTAATTATAGTTGTTTTTCTTGTGGTAACTATAGTTGTTGTTGTAGTAGTAACTGCAGCTGTTGTTCTTGTAGTAACTATAATTGTTGTTCTTAAAGTTACTATAGCTGTTGTTGTAGTAGTTACTATAGTTGTTGTTCTTGAAGTAACTATAGTTATTGTTCTTGTAGTAACTATAGTTGTTTTAGTAGAAACTGCCGCTGTTTTTGCTTTAGTAAGTATAGTTGTTGTTCTTGAGGTAACTATAGTTGATGTTCTTGTAGTAACTATAGTTGTTAATGCTATAGTAACTGCAGATGTTGTTCTTTTAGAAGCTATAGTTGTTGTTCTTGTAGTAACTATAGTTGTTGTTGTAGTAGTATTTTTAGTTGTTGTTGTAGTTACTGTATTAACTATAGTTGTTGTGCTTGTAGTAACTAGTTGTTGTTGAAGTAGTAACTGTAGTTGTTGTTGCTGTAGTAACTATAGTTGTTGTTCTTGTAGTAACTATAGTTGTTGTTGTAGTAGTAACTGCGGCTATTGCAGTAGAAACTATCGTATTGTTTTTATAGTAACTAAAGTTGTTGAAGTAGTAGTAACTATAGTTGTTGTTGTAGTACAAACTGCAGCTGTTGTTGCTGTAGTAAGTTGTTGTTGTTCTTATAGCTACAGTTGTAGTTCTTGTAGTAACTATAGTTATTGTTGTAGAAGTAACTATAGTTGTTGTTCTTGTAGTAACTATAGTTGTTATTCTTGTAGTAACTATAGTTATTGTTGTATTAGTTACTGCCGCTGGTATTCTTGTAGTAACTATAGTTGTTGTTCTTGTAGTAACTATAGTTGCAGTTCTTGTAGTAACTATAGTTGTTATTGTAGAAGTAACTATAGTTGTTGTTGTAGTAGCAACTATAGTTGTTGTTCTTGTAGTAACTATAGTTGTTGTTCTTGTAGTAACTATAGTTGTTGTTGTAGTAGTAACTATAGTTGTTGTTGTAGTAGTAACTATAGTGGTTGTTGTAGTAGAAAGTGCAGCTGTTGTTGCTGAAGTAACTTTAGCTGTTGTTCTTGTAGTAACTATTGTTGTTGTTCTTGTAGTAACTTTAGTTGTTGTTGTAGTAGTAACTATAATAGCTGTTGTTCTTGTAGTAACTTTAGTTGTTGTTGAAGTAGTAACTATAATAGCTGTTGTTCTTGTAGTAACTATAGTTGTTGTTCTTGTAGTAACTATAGTTGTTGTTGTAGTAGTAACTTTAATAGCTGCTGTTCTTGTAGTAACTGCAGCTGTTGTCCTTGTAGTAACTATAGTTGTTGTTGTAGTAGTAATTATAGTTGTTGTTCTTGTAGAAACTATAGTTGTTGTTCTTGTAGTAACTATAGATGTTGTTATTGTAGTAATATAGTTGTTGTTGAAGTACCTATAGCTGTTGCTGTAGTAGTAACTATAGTTGTTTTTAGCAGTTACTATAATTGTTGTTCTTGTTGTAACTCTAGTTGTTGTTGTAGTAGTAACTGCAGCTGTTGTTCTTGTAGAAATAATAGTTGTTCAGTATGAAGTAACTATAGTTGTTGTTGTAGTAGTAACTATAGTTGTTGTTCTTGAAAAAAACTATAGTTGTCGTTGTAGTAATAACTATAGTTTTTGTTGTAGTAGAAATTGCAGCTTTTGTTGCTGTTGTTACAATAGTTGTTGTTCTTGTAGTAACTATAAATGTTGTAGTAACTATAGTTGTTGTTCTTGTAGTAACTATAGTTGGTGTAGTAGCAACTGCAGCTGTTGTTGCTGTAGTAACTTTAGTTGTTGTTCTTTTAGTTACTATAGTTGTTGTTTTTGTAGTAACTTTAGTTGTTGTTGTAGTAACTGCAGATGTTGTTGCTGAAATAACTATAGTTGTTGTTCTTGTAGTAACTGTAGTTGTTGTTGAAGAACTAACTTTAGTTGTTGCTGTAGTAATTTCAGCTGTTGTTGCTGGTGTAACTTTAGCTGTTGTTCTTGTAGTAACTATAGTTGTTGTTGTAGTAGTTACTGCAGTTGTTGTTATTGTAGTAACTATAGTTGTTGTTGAAGTAGTAAATGCAGCTGTTGTTCTTGTAGCAATTAAAGTTGTTGTTCTTGAAGTAACTAAAGTTGTTGTTGTAGTAGTAACTATAGTTGTTGTTCTTGCAGTAACTATAGTTGTTGTTGCTGTAGTTACTGCAGCTGTTGTTCTTGTAGTAACTATAGTTGTTGTTCTGTTAGTAACTATAGTTGTTGTTGTAGTAGTAACTGTTGTTGCTGTTGCTGTAGTTACTATAGTTGTTGTTTTAGTAACTATAGTTGTTGTTGTTGAAGTAGTAAATGCAGCTGTTGTTCTTGTAGTAGTTATAGTTGTTGTTCTTGTAGTAACTATAGTTGTTGTTGTAGTAGTACCTATAGTTGTTGTTCTTGTAGTAACTATAGTTGTTGTTCTTGTAGTTACTATAGTTGTTGCTCCGAACATACCACAGAACAGGTCGACCTGCAGGATCAGTAGTTAAAATGCTCCACATATACCACAGAACAGATCGACCTGCAGGATCAGTAGTTAAATGCTCCCAACTTACCATAGAACAGATCTATTTACAGGATCAGTAGTTAAAATTATCAAAAAATACCAGAGAACTTGTCTACCTGTAAGATCAGTAGTTAAAATGCTCCAAACATAAAACAGAACAGGTCTACCTGTAAGATCAGTAGTTTAAAAGCTCCAAACAAACCAGAGAACAGATCGACTTGCAGGATCAGACGTTAAAATGCTCCGATTTTACAACAGAAGAGGTCTACTTGTAAGATCAGTAGTTACAATGCTGCGAACATACCACAGAACAGGTTGACTTGCAGGATCAGATGCTAAAATGCTCCGAACATACCACAGAACAGGTCTACCTGTAAGATCAATAGTCAAAATGCTCTGAACATACCAGAAAACAGATCGACCTGCACGATTAGAGGTTAAAATGCTGCGAACTTACCACAGAACAGGTCTACCTGTAAGATCAGTTGTTAAAATGCCCCAAACATACCACAGAACAGGTCGACCTGCAGAATAAGAGGTAAAAATGCTCCGAACATACCACAGAATAGGTCAACCTGTAAGATCTGTAGTTAAAATGCTCCGAACATACCACAGAACAGGTCGACTTGCAGGATCAGAGATTAAAATGCTCCGAACTTACCACAGAACAACTGGTCAACCTGCAGGATCAGTAGTTAAAATGCTCAGAAATTACCACAGAACAGGTCTCCCTGTAAGATCAGTAGTTAAAATGCTCCGAACATACCACAGAACAGGACGACCTGCAGGATCAGTAGCTAAAATGCTCCGAACATACCACAGAAAATGTCTGCATGTAGTATCCGTAATTTAAATGCTCCGAACTTACCACAGAACAGGTCTACCTTAAACATCAGTAGTTAAAATGCTCTGAAAAAACTACAGAACAGATCGACCTGCACGATCAGAGGTTAAAATGCTTCAAATTTACCACATAGCAGGTCGACCTGTAACAGCAGTAGTTAAAATGCTCGGAACATACCAAAAAACAATTCGACCTGCAAGATCAGTAGTTAAAATGCTCCAAACATACCACAGAACAGGTCTACCTGCAGGATTAGTAGTTAAAATGCTACAAACATACCACAGAACAGGTCTACCTGTAAGCTCAGTAGTTAAAATGCTCCAAAAATACCACAAAACAGGTCGTCCAGCAGGATCAGAGGTTAAAATGCTCCAAACTTACCACAGAACAGGTCTACCTGTAAGATAAGTTGTTAAAATGCTCAGAACATATCACAGAACAGGTCTACCTGCAGGATTAGTAGTTAAAATGCTACGAACACACCGCAAACAGGTCTACCTGCAAGATCAGTCGTTAAAATGCTCAGAACATATATCAGAAGAGGTCTACCTGCAGGATTAGTAGTTAAAATGCTCAGAACATACCACAGAAAAGGTCTAACTGTAAGATTTGTTGTTAAAATGTTCCGAGCATACCAGAGAACAGATCGACATGCATGATAAGAGGTTTAAATGCTCCGAACTTACCACAGAAATGTCTACATGTAAGATTAGTAGTCAAAATGTTCCGAACATACCACATAACAGGTCGACCTGCAGGATCAGAGGTTAAAATGCTCCAAATATACCACAGAACAGATCGACCTGCAGGATCAGAGGTTAAAATGCTTCGAACATACCACAAAACAGGTTAAACTGTAAAACCAGTAGTTAAAATGCTCCGAACATACAACAAAACAGGTCTACCTGTAAGATCAGTAGTTAAAATGCTCCAAACATACCACAGAACAGGCCGACCTGCAGGATCAGTAGTTAAAATGCTCCAAACTTACCACAGAGCAGATCTAATTGCAGGATCAGAAGTAGAAATGGTCTGAACATACCAAAGAACAGGTCGACCAGTAGGATCATGAGTTAAAATGCTCCCATTGTACCATAGAAAAGGTCAACATGCAGGATCAGAAGTGAAAATGCTCTGAACTTACCACAGAATAGGTCTACCTGCAGGATCAGTAGTAAAAATGCATGGAAAGTACCACAGAACAGGTCTACCTGTAAGATCAGTAGTTAAAATGCTCCAAACATACCACAAAACAGGTCGACCTGCAACATCAGAGGTTAAAATGCTCCAAAAATACCACAGAATAGGTCGACCTGCAGGATCAGTATTTAAAATGCTCCGAAATTTCAACAGAACAGGTCTCATTGTAAGATCAGTAGTTAAAATGCTAGGAACATACCAAAGAACAGGACAACCTGCAGGATCAGTAGTTAAAATGCTCCGAACATACCATGGAAATGATCTACCTGAACGATCAGAGGTCAAAATGCTCGAAACTTACCACAGAAAAGGTCTACTTGTAAGTTCACTAGTTAAAATGTTCTGAACATACCACAGAACAGGTCGACCTGTAGGATCAGTAGTTGAAATGCTCCTAACTTACCACAGAACAGGTGTACCTATAAGATTAGTAATTAAAATGCTCTGAATAAACCACAGAACAGATCGACCTGCACGATCAAAGGTTAAAATGCTGCAAACTTACCAAAGAATAGGTCGACCTGCAGGATCAGAGGTTAAAATGCTTCGAATTTACCACATAATAGGTCGACCTGTAAGATAAGTTGTTAAAATGCTCCGAATATATCAAAGAACAATTCGACCTGCAGGATCAGTAGTGAAGATGCATCGAGCTTACCTTAGAACAGGTTTACCTGCAAAATCAGTAGTTAAAATGCTCCAAACATACCAAAAAACAGGTCGATCTGTATGATAAGGGGCTAGAATACTCCGAACTTCCCACAGAGCAGGTCTACTTGCAGGATCAGTAGTTAAAATGCATCGAACATACCACAGAACAAGTCTTCCTGCAGGATTAGTAGTTAAAATGCTCAAAACATACCACAGAACAGGTCTACCTGTAAGATTAGTAGTAAAAATGCTCCAAACATACCAAAGAACAGGTCGTCCAGCAAAATCAGAAGTTAAAATGCTCAGAACATATAACAGAACAGATCTACCTACAGGATTAGTAGTTAAAATGCTCCGAACATACCGCAGAACAGGTCTACCTGTAAGATCAGTAGTTAAAATGCTACGAACATACCACAGAACAGGTCGTCCTGCAGGATCAGAGGTTAAAATGCTCCGAACATACCACAGAAAAGGTCTACCTGTAAGATCAGAAGTAAAAATGCTCAGAACATACCACTGAACAGGTCTACCTGTAAGATCAGTAGTTAAAATGTTCCGAACATATCACAGAAAAGGTCTACCTGTAAGATAAGTAGTAAAAATGCTCAGAACATACCACAGAACAGATCTAGCTGTAAGATCAGTAGTTAAAATGCTCTGAAAATACCACAGAACAGGTCGTCCAACAGGATCCGGGTTAAAATGCTCCGAACTTACAGAACAGGTCTACCTGTAAGATCAGTAGTTAAAATGCTCAGAACATACCACAGAACAGGTCCACCTGTAAGATCAGTAGTAAAAATGCTCCAAACTTACCACAGAACAGGTCTACCTGTAAGATCAGTTGTTGAAATGCTCCGAACATACCACAGAACAGGTCGTCCAGCAGGATACGGGTTAAAATGCTCCAAACTTACAGAACAGGTCTACCTGTAAGATCAATAGTTAAAATGCTCCAAACATACCACAGAACAGGTCTACCTGTAAGATCAGTAGTTAAAATGTTGCGAACATATCACAGAACATGTAGACCTGCAGGATCAGAGGTTAAAATGCTCTGAACTTACAGAACAGGTCTACCTGTTAGATCAGTAGTTAAACTGCTCAAAACATACCACAGAACAGGTCGTCCAGCAGGATCCAGGTTAAAATGCTCCGAACTCACAGAACAGGTCTACCTGCAGGATCAGAGGTTAAAATGCTCAGAACATACCACAGAACAGGTCTACCTGTAAGATCAGTAGTTAAAATGCTCAGAACATATCAGAGGACAGGTCTACTTGTAAGATCAGTAGTAAAAATGCTCCGAACATACCACAGAACAGGTCTACCTGTAAGATCAGTAGTTAAAATGCTCAGAACATATCACAAAACAGGTCTACCTGTAAGATCAGTAGTTAAAAAGCTCAGAACATACCACAGAACAGGTCTACCTGTAAGATCAGAGGTTAAAATGCTCAGAACATAATACAGAACAGGTCTACCTGTAAGATCAGAGGTTAAAATGCTCCGAACATACATAACAGGTCTACCTGTAAGATCAGTAGTTAAAATGCTCCAAACATGCCACAGAAAAGGTCGTCCAGCAGGATCCGGGTTAAAATGCTCGGAAAATACCACAGAACAGGTCTACTTGTAAGATCAGTAGTTAAAATGCTAAGAACATATCACAGAACAGGTCTACCTGTAAGATCAGAAGTTTAAATGCTCCAAACATACCACAGAACAGGTCGTCCAGCAGGATCCGGGTTAAAAAGCTCAAAACATATCACAGAACAGGTCTACCTGCAGGATTAGTAGTTGAAATGCTCCGTTAATACCACAGAAAAGATCTACCTGTAAGATCAGAGGTTACAATGTCCAGTACATATGACAGAACAGGTCTACCTGTAAGATCAGAAGTTAAAATGCTCCAAACATACCACAGAACAGGTCTACCTGTAAGATCAGTAGTTGAAATGCTCCGAACATACCACAGAAAAGGTCTACCTGTAAGATCAGAGGTTAAAATACTCAGAACATATCACAGAACAGGTCTACCTGTAAGATCAGTAGTTGAATTGCTCCGAACATACCACAGAACATGTCTACCTGCAAGATCAGTAGTTAAAATGCTCAGAACATACCACAGAACAGGTGTACCTGTCAGATCAGAGGTTAAAATGCTCCGAACATACAGAACAGGTCTACCTGTAAGATCAGTAGTTAAAATGCTGCGAACTTACCACAGAACAGGTCTACCTGTAAGATCAGAGGTTAAATTGCTCAGAACATACCACTGAACAGGTCTACCTGTAAGATCAGTAGTTAAAATGCTCCGAACTTACAGAACAGGTCTACCTGTAAGATCAGTAGTTAAAATGCTCCGAACTTACAGAACAGGTCTACCTGTAAGATCAGTAGTTAAAATGCTCCGAACTTACAGAACAGGTCTACCTGTAAGATCAGTAGTTAAAATGCTCCGAACATACAGAAAAGGTCTACCTGTAAGATCAGTAGTTAAAATGCTCAGAACATATCATAGAACAGGTCTACCTGCAGGATTAGTAGTTAAAATGCTCAGAACATACCACAGAAAAGGTCTACCTGTAAGATCAGTAGTTAAAATGCTCCGAACTTACCACAAAACAGGTCTACCTGTAAGATCAGTAGATAAAATGCTCAGAACATATCACAGAACAGGTCTTACTGAAGGATTAGTAGTTAAAATGCTCAGAACATACCACAGAACAGGACTACCTGTAAGATTAGTAGTTAAAATGCTCCAAAATTACCACAGAACAGGTCTACCTGTAAGATTAGTAGTTAAAATGTTCCGAGCATACCAGAGAACAGATCGACATGCATGATCAGAGGTTAAAATGCTCCAAACTTACCAAAGAACAGGTCTACCTGCAAAATCAGAGGTAAAATGCTTCGAATTTACCACAAAACAGGTCGACCTGTAAGATCGGTAGTTAAAATGCTACGAATATACAACAGAACAGGTCGACCTGCAGGATCAGTAGTTAAAATGCTCCGAACATACCACAGAACAGGTTCACCTGCAAGATCAGTAGTTAAAATGCTCCGAACATACCACATAGCAGGTCGCCCTGCAGGCAAAGTAGTTAAATGCTCCGAACTTATCACAGATCAGATCTATTTGCAGGATAAGAAGTTAAAATGCTCTGAACATACCACAGAACAGGTCGACCTGCAGGATCAGTAGTTAAAATGCTCCGAACATACCACAAAACAGCTCTACCTGCAGGATAAGAGGTTAAAATGCTACGAACGTAACATAGAACAGGTCTACCTGTAAGATCAGTAGTTAAAATGCTCCGAACATACAACAGAACAGGTCGACCTGCAGGATCAGAAGTTTAAATGCTCCGAAATTACCACAAAACAGGTATACCTGCAGGATCAGTAATAAAAATGCTCTGAACATACCACAGAACAGGTTGACTTGCAGGATCAGATGCTAAAATGCTCCAAACTTACCACAGAACAGGCTTACCTGCAGGTTGAGTAATTAAAATGCTCTAAACATACCACAGAACAGGTCTACATGTAAGATCAGTAGTTAAAATGCTCTGAAGAAATTTAGAGAACAGATCGACTTGCAGGATCAGATGTTAAAATGCTCCGATTTTACCACAGAACAGGTCTACCTGTAAGATCAGTAGTTAAAATGCTCCAAACATACCACAGAACAGGTCTATCTCTAAGATCATTAGTTAAAATGCTCTGAACATACCAGAAAACAGATCGACCTGCATGACCAAAGGTTAAACTGCTCCGAACTTACCACAGAAAAGGTCTACTTGTAAGATCAGTAGTTAAAATGTTCCAAACATACCATAGAACACGTCGACCTGCATGATCAGTAGTTATAATGCTACGAACTTACCACAGAACAGGTCTATCTGTAAGATCAGTAGAAAACATGCTCCAAACATACCACAGAACATATCGACCTACACGATCAGAGGTTAAAATGCTCTAAACTTACCACAGAACAGGTCTACCTGTAAGATCAGTAGTTAAAATTCTCCAACCTTACCAAAGAACAGGTCGACCTGCAGGATCAGAGGTTAAAATGCTTCGAACTAACCACAAAACAGGTCGACCTATAAGATCAGTAGTTAAAATGCTCCAAACATACCACAAACCAGGTCTACCTGTAAGATCTGTGGATAAAATGCTCCGAACATACCATGAACAGGTCTTCTTTTAAAATCAGTAGTTAAAATCTCCGAACATACCACAGAACAGGTCGACCTGCAGGATCAGTAGTTAAATGCTCCGAACTTACCACAGAACAGATCTATTTGCAGGATCAGAACTTGAATGCTCCGAACATACCAGAGAACCGGTCGACCTGCAGGGTCAGAGACTAATATGCTCCAAACTGACCCCAGAACAGGTCTACCAGCAGGATCAGTAGTTAAAATGCTCCGAACATACCAAAGAACAGGTCTACCTGTAAGATCAGTAATTAAAATGCTCCGAACATACCAGAGAACAGATCGGCCTGCATGATCAGAGGTTAAATGCTCTGATTTACCTCAGAACAGGTCTACCTGTAAGATCAGTAGTTAAAATGCTCCGAACATACCACAGAACAGGTCGACATGCAGGATCAGAGTAGTTAAAATGCTCCGAACTTAACACAGAACAGGCAGGATAACAGGTCTACCTGTAAGATCAGCAGTTTAAATGCTCGGAACATACCACAGAACAGGTCGACTTGCAGGATAAGAGACAAAAATGCTCGGAACAAAGCACAGAACAGGTATACCTGTAAGATCAGTAGTTAAAATGCTCCGAACATACCAAAGAACAGATCGACCTGTATGATCAGAGGTTAAGATGCTCCACAGAAAAGGTCTACTTGTAAAATCAGTAGTTGAAATGTTCCGAACATACCACAGAACAGGTCGACCTGCAGGATCAGTAGTTAAAATGCTCGGAACTTACCACAGAAAAGGTCTACCTATAAGATCAGTAGATAAGTTGCTCCGAACATACCAGAGAACAGATCGACCTGCATGATCATAGGTTAAAATGCTCAAACAAAACCACAGAACAGGTCGACCTGCAGGATCAGAGTAGTTAAAATGCTCCAAACTTACCACAGAACAGGCGGGAGAACAGGTCTACCTGTAAGATAAGTAGTTTAAATGCTCCGAACATACCACAGAATAGGTCGACTTGCAGGTTCAGAGGCTAAAATGCTCCGAACATACCAAAGAACAGTTCTACATGTAAGATCAGTAGTAAAAATGCTCCGTTCATACCAGAAAACTGATCGACATGCAAGATCAGAGGTAAAAATTCTCCAAACTTACCACAGAACAGGTCTACTTGCAGGATCAGTAGTTAAAATGCTCCGAACATACCACAGAACAGGTCGACTTGCAGGATCAGAGGCTAAAATCTCCAAACTAACCTTAGAACAGGTCTATCTGTAAGATCAGTAGTTAAAATGCTCCGACAATACCACAGAACAGGTCTACCTGTAAGATCAGTAGATAAGTTGCTCCGAATATACCACATAAATTGTCTACTTGCAGGATTAAATGCTAAAATGCTCCGAACTTACCACAGGATAGGTCTACCTGCAGAATAAGGAGTTAAATTGCTCCGAACATATCACAAAACAGACCTTCCTGTAAGATCAGTAGTTAAAATGCTCCGAAAAAACATAAAACAGGTCGACATTCAGAATCAGAGGTTAAAATGCTCAAAACATACCACAGAACATGCCGACTTGCAGGATCAGAGGCTAAAATGATACGAACTTACCACAGAACAGGTCTACCTGCAGGATCAGTAGTTAAAATGCTCCGAACATACCACAGAACAGGTCGACTTGCAGGATCAGAGGCTAAAATGCTCCAAACTTACCACAGAACAGGTCGACATGCAGGATCAGAGGTTAAAATGCTACGAACTTAACACAGAACAGGTGTACCTGAACGCTCCGAACTTACCACAGAACTAGCGGGAGAACAGGTCTACCTGTAAGATCAGTAGTTAAAATGCTCCGAACATACCAGAGAACAGGTCGACTTGCAGGATCAGAGGCTAAAATGCTCAAAACATACCACAGAACATGCCGACTTGCAGGATCAGAGGCTAAAATGATACGAACTTACCACAAAACAGGTCTACCTGCAGGATCAGTAGTTAAAATGCTCCAAACATACCAGAGAACAGATCTACCTGTAAGATCAGTAGATAAGTTGCTTCGAACATACCAGAGAACAGATCAACCTGCCTGATCAGAGGTTTAAATGCTCCAAACTTACCACAGAACATGTCTACCTGTAAGATCAGTAGTTAAAATGCTCCGAACGTATCACAGAACAGGTCGACCTGCAGGATCAGAGGCTAAAATGCTCCAAACTTACCACAGAACAGATCGACCTGCACGATCAAAGGTTAAAATGCTCAGAACATACCACAGAACAGGTCGACTTGCAGGATCAGAGGCTAAAATGCTCTGAACTTACCACAGAACATTCCTAATTGTTAAAATGCTCCAAACATACCACAGAACAGGTCTACCTGCAGGATCAGAGTAGTTAAAATGCTCCGAACTTACCACAGAACAGGCGGGAGAACAGGTCTACCTGTAAGATCAGTATTAAAATGCTCCGAACATACCAGAGAACAGGTCGACTTGCAGGATCAGAGGCTAAAATGCTCAGAACTTACCACAGAACAGGTCGACATGCAGGATCAGAGGTTAAAATGCTACTGATCTTAATCAGTAATTAAAATGCTCCGAACATACCAGAGAACACATCAACCTGCATGATCAGAGGTTAATCAGTAATTAAACTGCTCCGAACATACCAGAGAACACATCAACCTGCATGATCAGAGGTTAAAATGCACCAAACTTACCACAGAACATGTCTACCTGTAAGATCAGTAGTTAAAATGCTCCGAACATACCACAGAGCAGGTCGACCTGCAGGATCAGAGTAGTTAAAATGCTCCGAACTTACCACAGAACAGGCGGGAGAACAGGTCTACCTGTAAGATCAGTATTAAAATGCTCCGAACATACCAGAGAACAGGTCGACTTGCAGGATCAGAGGCTAAAATGCTCAAAACTTACCACAGAACAGGTCGACATGCAGGATCAGAGGTTAAAATGCTACGAACTTAACACAGAACAGGTCTACCTGAATGCTCCGAGCTTACCACAGAACTAGCGGGAGAACAGGTCTACCTGTAAGATCAGTAGTTAAAATGCTCCGAACATACCAGAGAACAGGTCGACTTGCAGGATCAGAGGCTAAAATGCTCAAAACATACCACAGAACATGCCGACTTGCAGGATCAGAGGCTAAAATGATACGAACTTACCACAAAACAGGTCTACCTGCAGGATCAGTAGTTAAAATGCTCCGAACGTATCACAGAACAGGTCGACCTGCAGGATCAGAGTAGTTAAAATGCTCGGAACTTACCACAGAACAGGCGGGAGAATAGGTTTACCTGTAAGATCCGTGGTTAAAATGCTCAGAACATACCAGAGAACAGGTCGACTTGCAGGATCAGAGGCTAAAATGCTCGGAACTTACCGCAGAACAGGTCGACATGCAGGATCAGAGGTTTAAATGCTCGGAACTTACCACAGAACAGGTCGACATGCAGGATTAGAGGTTTAAATGCTACGAACTTAACACAGAACAGGTCTACCTGAATGCTCCGAAATTAAACCACAGAACAGGCGGGAGAACAGGTCTACCTGTAAGATCGGTATTAAAATGCTCCGAACATACCAGAGAACAGTTCGACTTGCAGGATCAGAGGCTAAAATGCTCCGAACTTACCACAGAACAGGTCGACATGCAGGATCAGAGGTTAAAATGCTACGAACTTAACACAGAACAGGTCTACCTGAATGCTCCGAACTTACCACAGAACAAGCGGGAGAACCCGTCTACCTGTCGGATCAGTAGTTAAAATGCTCCGAACATACCAGAAAACAGGTCGACTTGCAGGATCAGAGGCTCAAATGCTCCGAACATACCACAGAACAGGTCGACCTGAAGGATTAGTAGTTAAAATGCTCGGAACTTACCACAGAAAAGGTCTACCTGTAAGATCAGTAGTTAAAAACAAAATGGCTGCTCGCTGTACAAAGCATATGGAGCTCTGACAAAATCCGTGATTGCGATTGACAGAGGCCGGGCAAAATGTAGGCATTCATGCTGATATTTCACCCAGCTCATACAGATTTAGAAAATATTCATCTGGATATTTTGCCGTGAGTAGATTTATTCTAAATTTCTGAGAGAAAACTTGGTTTATACCCGTTGTCAAGCAAGCCTGTGGAAAAGCCAAATTCGAGTTCAGATAAAATCCGCCATATAGCGATTGACAGATCCGGCAAAATGTAGGCATTAAGCCGATATTTCAACCAAACTCATACAGATTTAGAAAATATCTATCTTGATATTTTGCCGTGAGTATTTATTCTATTTTTTGCGAGAATATGTACTTGGTTACTCGTTGTCAAAAAGTTGCTGTAGAAAGGTAATTTGAGGTCAGACAAAATCACCATTAGACGCTTAAAGCAGCCCGGCATTCTACCGGCACTACTAAGCCTATATCTGTATATTTCAACCAACTGATACAGATTTCGAAAAAATACATCTTCATTGTATATTATACCAAATTTCTGAGAGAAAATTTGGCTAACAACAAGCCTAGAGTAGATGGGCAATTTGGGGTCAGAGAAAATCCCAATAATGCACTAACAGGAACCCGGCATTTTATCGGCACTAAGCTGATAGTTCAACCAAATGAATGATACAGATTTAGAAAAAAATGCCGTGAATATTTAATCTAAATTTATGAGCAAACTTGGGGGGGGGGGGGGGGGTGGGGGTCTGGCAAAATTCCTCTATTAGCCAGCCTTTAACCCCACTAAGCTAATAGTTCACTATAGATTGATTTAGAAACTATCCACCTTGATAAAATATTGTGAATATTTTAAACTTCTGAGAGAAAACTGAGTCAGGACTGGGCTTCACAATAAAAATATCCACAATATCCTATCAAAAGACATTATTAAACCTAGCTACAATGAGTCGGTTGGCACCGATGATACCCCTGCTTAGAGCAGATAATACGGTTTTGACCGGGGGACTAGGTGCCTTGTAATTAAAACTGAATAGTCGCTGTATGCAGGGCTGTGGAAATATCATGCCTGACTTATCCGACCTGGTCCCATTTCATTCAGGACAAGTTGAAAATTTCTATTTACTTGTCCGTGGACAAGTACAAATGTATTAAGTTAATACAATTCTGTATTTCATATTTTGATTAATTATTACGAGCTCACATCTTGCATTGAAAACAGTGTGGATCCTGATCAGCTGGCCACTTTAGAAGCCAGCTGATCTGGATCTACACTGTTTACAAGAGAAGCCAGCTGATCAGGATCCATTCTGTCTGCAAGAGTTGATATATAATATATCTGGTTCCATACTGCTTTTGAAAGAATAAATTGTTTAAGCACAGTACGGTATAAGCTAATTTGTTCTTTCGGACAAGTAAAATTGTCTATGGACAACTACATTTTGGCTATAATGGCACTGGGTCTGATAGTGACTAAAGCAGACTAGACATAGACCGTAGTAATAATTTAATGTCTCTTAACAGTAATCAGGGCCGTCGTCGGCTTTAAAAAAGTGGTACGGCCATGAAACGTCGTAGGAATTTTCCGAGTGTCGAAGGCACAAGGAGGCCAGACTGGTCCCTCTAGAGGGGGTGTTTGGGGGTCCTCGCCCAAGAAAATTTCTGAATTCAAGATGTCTGTAGAAGCGGTTCAAATGAATTTTGTGGCCATTTTTTCGTGTGAAAACAAGTGGTAGAGTGTTTGACTCGAGACCGAGGGGCCGCGAGTTCAAGCCTCACCGGCCTCACTGCGTTGTGGTCTTTGAGCAATACACATTTATCCTAGCTTAGTACTGGTTCAACCAAGAAAGAACCGTCCCTACATAACTGAAAGATTGTTGATGGGACGTAAAGAATCAAATCAAACAATCAAAAAACAATCATATAGGATGAAGTTAAACTATGTAGGGGAGACCGGGGCTAGCTCGGCTGGTAACTCAGACAAACACCCTGGAATAGGATCAGACTGACAAAAGTTGGGACGCCGGGGTTGGGACTGCTCCTTACCCACGGGGTATCTAAACAGGCTACAAACAATTTGGAGACACAAAGTCCGACCTGGTGCGGTTCTGATTTGTTTGACTATACATAGGCCTACAGCTGCCACCACTGGCATGCGCGGATCCAGGAATTTTTGCCAGAGGGAGGGGGGGGGGGTCCATGCCTGACTGTCAGAAAACAGCTCTGACAGTTTTTTTGTTTTGTTTTTATTAGTCCTCAACTTATTTTACAGTTTTACAGAGGGTGTCCAATGGTCATTTCAAAGAAAACTATAATTTTTGGGTCAAACATTTTCCAGGGGGGGGTCCAACTTTTTCCTGGAGGGGTTCAAATGCTAATTTCTATAGAAACCCATATGTAACTTTGGATTTTCCAGGGGGGGGAGGGGGTCCTGACCCCCTATCCCGCTCTGGATCCGCACACTACATTGGCTGTCACCCAGGCCCGACAGAATGCAGTTTCGGATATACTTCAATACTTGCGATAATAAGAGTTATCTGTCTTAGTTGTTTTGGCGCCCTTTTCTTGAAAGTCACGTTATTGTGCAGCTGAATAAAACTTCTGTTTTCACCAGGTCTAGCGCTCAGCATGGAGATCGTCCTTGATCTCATCAACCTGGGAATGGGGAAAGAAGAAGAACCAGGCCTCGAGGTTATAAAACTTGAGAACAATCTCAGACTCAAAATAAAGCGCAATGATTGGTTGCTGGCGGACATGTGTCCGCAAGCAGCCAATCATTTTGCTTGATTTTGAGGCTGAGAATGAACTCAAGTTTTATAACCTCGAGGCCAGACCAGTCAGCGCAAACAACGTCAACTGTAGTGAGAAAGAGACGGAGCCCCTGCCTGAGCCCGTCATGCCACCGCCTGGTAAGATTGTCTTAAATTTCAAGCACTAGTTGCCTGCCAAACAGGGCAAACTCAGATCATACTGCTTTTTCAACTGATTGTGAAGTTTTCTTCAGCCTAATCGGAATCTGGACAGTTCACTGACAATACAGTTCACCGACAAACATTTTGAAGACAGTTCACTGACGGAATTGAAGACCATTCATTGACAACTTTTACATTGTATTTTATTGAAGCCAGCTGATCTGGATCTGCTTTGTTTACACATTCTAAAATAAATAAATCTGGGCTGAGCCAGACCTGGCCTAGAGGTTATAAAACTTTAGTTCGTTCTCAAACTTGACTGGAGTTAATTCATATTCAAATAATAATAATGAAAAGACGTAGCCACCGTGTGGTAAAGTATACGAAAACTGTTCTTAAACTTCAAACACTAGTTGCCTGCCACTAGTTGCCTGGACTTACATCTTTTCTGTTCTCTGTATGCATAAGGCTTCATCCATGTTTTATAAGGTTTCACCCCTGTATGTAGTGTATAAGGTTTCACACTTGTATGTACAACCTATTTTCGACTGCTGCCCAATTTCGACCACCTATTACTTTGCTTCACAAAAATTTTAAAAGTCTGAATTTTGCAACTGTAGTGGTATCATTGTTTACAAGAGGGATAGGCAAGATCAGTAGCAGTTTACTTACAGCTTTGGTAGTTAAGTGTTAACCATTAATAAACATTGTATTAGAGGACCCTGTTTTCTTTAACTTTTTCTCATTACCATATTACCTGCTTGTTTTCATGGCTACAGTTTCTAAATGTTTGATACAAAATTCATATTTTATACATCTGCATGATGAGCTGTGTTGTCTTTGACCATTGCTGCCAATTAATATTGTGCCAGGATATAAAGTTTCATTTCTGTATGCATATGGTTTGACTTGGTTTTACCCTTGTATGTACATGTATATAAGGAAGGTTTCACCCCCCTCCTTTATGTATAAGGTTTCGCCCTTGTATGTATATTATAAGGTTTCACTCCTGAAAGTATAAGGTTTCACCTCTGTATGTTTAAGGTTTTACCCATGCTCCCAAGGGGAGCATTCTGCAATCCTTTCGACCTTCATTAAGCTACATGTACCATTTGTTATTAAGATCTTTGTTTTGCCTTTTTTGAGTGGCTGCTTAAAACAGGTTTTACTGTATTGAAAACCTACATGTACTTCCTGTTTTATGGAGTTTGTAGACTCCCTGTAAGATGAATATGCTTATTAAAGTGAGATTTTTTCACAACTAAAAAGGATGGGCCTTGGAAACTGATGGGCCATATTATGAAATCATGGGACAATGACCCGGGCCCACCATAAATCTGAAGGCCTGTGACAGGCCTAACATGTAATAATTGTACATGTACATGTTCTTGTGGGGAATTTTTTCACTGCATTTCTTTGCTTACTAGTGTCGTCTGCTGGTAACCTTTGCAAACAGTTTGGACCCAGATCAGGCCTGACAAAATGTCGGGCCTGATCTGGATCCAAACTGTTTGACACTCTGATGGTATTCCTGAAAGAATTTTTCAAAAAAGTTTATTTTGAAAAAAAATCAGCAGACGATAAAAAACATGAAAAATTACCCAGCATGTAAAGAGTTAAATATTCCGGTTGCAGGTATTAAAGATGGGAAATTCCAACAGCAAGGACAGTAGCAGCACAAAACAGACGGTGAAGTAGCTGAATGTTACCGCATCTTGTAAGATCCTAGACATAGGTGGGGTGGTGATGCCGACAGCGGTCAGCAAGTCAAAGTGTGTTGAGTGTAAGACTAGTATGGGCTCAACAGATCATTATACATGTAAGTAAGAAAATTAAGTTTCCCAACCATATTTGTTGTTCTAAGTAAAGATAAAACTTGACTAGCAGAAATGCCTAGATAAAACACATTTGAGTATTGAATGAATGCATTTGAACCAAAGCATGAAGTGGAAAATATGTATGAGCCGTGACATGACATGAATAGACTCAGATGAGCCTGTACAGCCTCCTTTTAAGCTTAGAAACCCCAAATGATGTTCTGTCAGCAGCCTAATATTCATAGAATATTCAAGCAAAGGCTCTGATCAGACAAGGCGTATGCACAGGATGGTCTGAGCCTTTGCTGGTCTCACATACCACATTGTTGTAAATCTCATGTGCAGGCTCATATTGTAGGTACTAAAACAGACCTGCTACAGTACTTCACAAGGCTCTCTGCTGTCATCAGAAAAATCAAAAGGTACGAGTATACTTTTGTGGCTTCAGGGTTAACTGTTTAACCTACTACTACTAGTGTCGTCTGCTGATAACTTTTGCAAACAGTTTGGACCCAGACCAGGCCGGACGAAAAGTCGGGCCTGATCAGGATCCAAACTATACAACGCTAATATTCTGGAAAGAATTTTTCTTGATTTTGAAAAAAATTAGCACACAAAAAAGCATGAAAAATTACCCCGTATGCAAATAGATAAAAATAATTTTTTAGAACATATTCATTTTTATAACGATTAGTATGCTCATAGCAGATAAGGATTGTTTGTGCACCTAAAATTTGATTTATTTCCTTACCTATCAATTTCAACATGTGTTTTGGTTGCTCAAAAGAACCGTCTCATTGAGACAGTTCTTTTGAGTACCCACAACATATGTTTTGGTTGAGAAATAAGAAAAATGATTTTCAAATACCTTATCTTATCTGGAGGCCTGCAAGCAGCTTAGCTGTATATTTTAATGTACTACACTCCTCCCCATTTTTGTGCACCTGCTTCATCAGCACAAGCCATATATGTTGTAACGGTGCTGGGCTCTAATAATTTGCTTCCCTGGACTCTCACATCGGCAACCATGCCTGTTTTGAAACCACATATTTCGACCCCGTTTCACCAGGTTTTTGAGACGTTAATCGCGGTGTCAGCGCTTATTCGCGGCTCAGTTGGAGATATTTACCTGTATTTCATCGGTTCCCATATGAATTGTATCATAAAAGCTTCATTTCTAGCCGTATTTTCCATTCATTTGGGTGATTTCTTCGGCCGCGGCTTCTTTCATTTTTGTAAACATGCGGATTACTTTGGTTTTAACCGTATAGTATTCGCATGTTTCCGAATCGGATTGAATCGCACCCAAATGTCGATACCTCGGATGTTCGATTAATGACGTCATTTAAATTCGATCACATGACTCGCTGGTACGTGCGCAGTTTACTATAAAAGACGAGCGTGCTACTCAACCGTGTCAATGACTTTGTTGACAGACTGGAGCAGACGTTCTTGTTCTAGATAAAAAGCGGACTTCAAATCTTTTAAACCTCAGTATATTATTACAGTTGTGAACAGATGCCACCCAGGAGAAATCTTGGTCCTGATAAGGTGATTAATTCATATTTGCTATTTTGAGAAATAAAGTTCATTCAACCTTGGGTGGTGCCTGTTCTGATGTAAACAACTTATTCATCTGTGTGTTTACAACTGTCTGGGTGAATTTCATAACCCTGGTGAAGCTGGCCCAACTTCCAAACTTTGTTATTTACACAATCTAGCGTATTTGTACATTATTTCTTTGATTTTTGAATCAGGAAACCCACCACAAATTATTTCTCTCTGTCTTCTATAGACTTGTAATTAGACATATAAACTGTTTCCCTTGTCTAAACGCCCTGTTATTTTGGTGGAAGCATTGACTGTAAATGCTGTCCTTCATCTTCTCAAGTTTGGGTGATATATTTAAGTTTGGATGCATATAGAGATTTGGGTGCATATTGAAATTTGGGTGCACTTCAGATTTGGGTGCATATTGAAATTTGGGTGCGCTTCAGATTTGGGTGTTATTTAGATTTGGGTGCACATTCTAATTTGAGTGTAATCTTCATATTTGCGTAGCTCTTGTATGACAGTTGGAATATTAATCCAAATATACCTGAGTTTACTTTATAAAGCTAAAATAGATTTGGTTTTAAAGAGAACTTTGTCTTAAAAGATAACTCAATTTTTTAAGACCACTTTCACTAAGAGAACCAATCAATCTACTGTATAACCGTTCATTTCTCTATATGTAACCACTTATTTAATATATAAATTTAATAGATAACTGCATAAGGTTTCAACCTTGCATGTATAAGGTTTATCCCTTGCATGTATAAGGTTTATCCCTTTCCAGTATAAGGTTTATCCCTTGCCTGTATAAGGTTTATTCCTTGCCTGTATAAGGTTTATCCCTTGCCTGTATAAGGTTTATCCCTTGCATGTATAAGGTTTATCCCTTGCCTGTATAAGGTTTATCCCTTGCCTGTATAAGGTTTATCCCTTGCATGTATAAGGTTTATCCCTTGTCTGTATAAGGCCTATCCCTTGCATGTATAAGGTTTCAACCTTGCATGTATAAGGTTTATTCCTTGTCTGTATAAGGTTTATCCCTTGCATGTATAAAGTTTATCCCTTGCTTGTATAGGGTTTCACCCTAGCATGCATTTGCATATTTTATTGCAATTAAGGGTTACCTCAGTACAATATTGTGTCACATTTTTACATGTCTGATAGTGCCTTAGGATATAGGTAAATGTTTTGAATTGAGAATTTAATAAATTAAGAAACTTAAATAATCTCTTCATTTCAAGCCCCTGTACACTAACATTGCTATCGACCCAGGTGAACCCACAATCACAGACCATTGTAACACAGCCTAAAACCCTGACTTGCACGTTTACCTGGCCTGGCGCCTGGCGGTCCCGTTACAATATTAATAATAGGTATGCAAGTTTCCATCCATTCTTCCATCTATTCATCCATCTGGTTGGTTAGTTTGTCTGTCATTGAGACGGTTCTTTTGAGTACCCACAACATATGTTTTGGTTGAGAAATAAGAAAAATGATTTTTAAATACGCTCTCTTATCTGGAGGCCTGCAAGCAGCTTAGCTGTATATTTTTATGTACTACACGACAACGTTTTTAGCCGATGAGGAGTGTGAGGGTCCACATGCCACTATCTTGTGTGTCAATTATGGCCAAACATTGAATGATGACTTGGTAGTTTTGTAAGTTTTCTGGTATTTGGAAGAGTTTTGTAAAAATCCCTAAATTTTTGCGATATTTCAGGTGGGGTCCAGACCCCCTGCCCCCACCCACTCTCTTGATCTCCGCATATGTTGGCCAGCTGTCTTTATAGGTTGCAAAGTATTTTATCATATGACGTCGCGTCTGGGAGTGAAATAACGCCATGCAATAAAATCTGTAAACCACTAGTGGTTTATAGATTTACGGGAAAAGTTATGACGTCCATAATGACAAAATTAAAACGTTTTAACGCCAAAAAAGAGATTTCAAAGTATTTGTCATATGATAAATACTTAGAATCTAACATTCGTGCTCCTGTATTATTGAATTTATTAAACTCGTTGCGAAAAAGAGATAAAATGCTCGGCAAGCCTCGCATTTTATCTCTTTTTCCCAACTCGTTTAATAAATTCAATAAAACATGAGCACTCATGTAAGATCCTCTATGTATTTTGTTTCTATTTAAAGCTAATCCATGTGAACCCAACCCATGCTGGAATGGAGGATCATGTACAAAAATAGATATTATTAGCTATGAGTGTTGCTGTACTGAGGATTATTATGTTGAACATTGTGAGAAAAGAAGGCCTCCTCCTCGACCCACTGGTCTATATGACGGTTAGTATTTCCATATTGTGCAGTGTATCTCTTGGTAAATAAATATTTTGCCCTAAAATTTGGATATTTTCTTATACAGTTCTTTTGGGTACTAAAAAGATTCGTATTATTGAGACAGTTCTTTTCTGTACTCACAACATATAATTTGGTTAGTGTGAAGGTATAAAAGATACAAATTTGGATTTTAAGTTGATAAAGTAATTAGTTATCAGCTTATTGAGCTTATCTCCCTAAACAAAAGTCTACACATATCTTTGAGTTCAATTATCAATCGTATTAATTCAGATTGACAAAAGTGTATAAAATGAGAGATAATATATTAAAGATAATTACAATGTTATCTAATGACATTGCTAAGGAGACCTAAAAAGAGCTCCTCCCTTAGCTCCACTATGGAAGACTATAAGAATCTATCATGAGTGAGGGAAGGATAGAAAATCCGTCCCGAGGATTGCCATTTGGCATTACAAGGCTTGCCGAGTGATGACAAATGGTGATCCCAAGTACGGTTTTTCCAATCTTACCCTCACACAAATAATGGATTCTTTTTCTTGCTCACCCCTGTTTTTTACTTTAGTTTATAAAAAAGCTTATACAAGTCCCTTTATATGCTAAGATGCAATTTCACAGGATGACGTTACTAGACGTCCTAGGTAAGATAGCATGGGTAAGATAAGATTTTCTATCCCAAGGTAAAATCTTATCCGGTGTGCAAGAACATTTCTTATTCAAACATATCATGATATTGTATTCTATTATAAATTTGGGGTAGGTGTATAAAACGACTCTTTCTGAAAAACTGCTTCCACAAGGACCTTGGACAATCTCCTATTCAATCTGCCCAAATTTTGACAGCCTGTCGCTAGGATAATATATATTTGACAACTATATTTTGGTGCTTAAATAAAACCCTGACATTTAGTGTACCTAGAAAAATAGAACTATTTTAAATTAACCCATTTAAAAAAAAAAAAATGACCGACAGTTTTCAGATTCAACTAGACAATTTAACCATTCTGAAGGCAATAGTGTTATATGACAGTGTTGTATCGTGATAAAAGTCACTCAGGTGTAGATAAACACATATTTTCAGCGTAAAATTGCTAATATTTTCTTACCCATCAATTTTAACATATGTTTTGGGTGCTCAAAAGAACCGTCACATTGAGACGGTTCTTTTGAGTACCCACATAATATGTTTTGGTTGAGAAAGAAGAACATTCAATTTTCGTTACACACTCTTAACTAAAGTAATGAAGTCAGACTGGCTTTAACTTGGGTGTACTTTTTTGAGTGCAATGTGCATTAATTAGGGAGAATAAGGTTTCTAGGAAACCTAAAATACTTAAAGTTATGTGTTGACCACCATTAAAGCATATGGCAATATGGTAGATGTACTCAATATCTAACACTTGTTGCCGGCCACAAAGGCCTACACAGACATCTTAGTTTTTTTGGTTTTCAGTGTACTGATATAGTGACTTGTTATTTCTGTTATATTTTAAAATCTATTCTAATTTCTATTGTTGTTATTATTATTATTTATGTTGTTATATATGCAACTACTGTTAAATTTTGACCTTAGACTGATCAAAGATTGGATGAGTTTACTCACAATCATGTGACAGGTTACATAGATAGTAACAGTTTGGCTCTAGACATATACATCTGCTGTTTACACTATCAACGTTCAACTGCAAAGAAAACACTATTATTTCATCCAATTTCCATATCTCCTGCTACACCATTGGACTCGTCTAGCCTTTGATCCATCTAAGGGCAAAATTAACCATTATCATTATTATTACTGTTATTATTAGTATTAATCATGTTGTTGTGATAGTTATTGTTATCGTATGAGCCTCGACATGACCAAACCTGTCTCCAGGGTTTCTGACAAAGATTCAACACAGTCTTCTCAGCTACAGAGACTAGCTACAACAGTGAAATTTTGCTTGCAGCCAGTTTTGATATGATACTTTCCAATAAGCGTCTAAAAATGGCGCTGATCAGACTGTAAGGATGCACAGGCCGGACAGCGCATTTGTTGTTCCCGAACCCTGACAACAGGTTTCCTCACGCCGTGGCCTATTTAGTGGTAGCTAATTCTGTGATTGTTCTTTGTTGATTTATGTTTATATTTGAGTCATGTCGGGAGTAAACTTAGTTTGGTTGTATGCAAATAGTAAATATGCAGATGGGCCTGCACATCTGCTCAATTCTGATCAGGTGCATTTAACTTTTTATCCTTAAAGCACGTGTAAACATGCATCTGACAATGTTGTCTCCTTTGGTCAGCTGTTACATATAACGTAAGAATACAGTCAAACAGTGTGGACCCAGATCAGACTGCTCCAACAGGAGTAGTCTGATCTGGGTCTTCACTGTTTGTCTCAGAGGCTTCTGAAACTGTTATCTGTTGGCAAATCAGACGACTTTTTGTTATCGTTGATTTAAGAGGTTACCTTTATAAGTGTCGTTTGCATGGGACATTTGCGAACAGCACATACCCAGATCAGTCATAACAACATGTTGTGTCTGACCAGGGTCTTCACTGGTTGCTCTGTGATTCCATAAATAGAAAGATCACAACAACCCTTGAATTGAAAATGGCCTCATCCCATGAATAGGATGCCATGACAGCGGCTTAAATAATATCTTCCAATGCTCCATGCATATTTTCATGATTTAAGTGTGTCTGTGAAGCTGCATGGGCTGGTTTGTGCATGACTAGGTTAGGTTTACTTTTAATAAGGCTTATTTTGTGGTTATGGTAATTATTATCGGCCTGTCACTATATTATATATAACAGTCATGTTTGTCAGGTGATCAATACAGAAAAATGTGATTTATTTCTTAACCATCAGTTAAAACATGTGTTTGGGTGCTCAAAAGAAACGTCTCCTTGAGACGGTTCTTTTGAGTACCCACACCATGTTTTGATTGAGAAGTATGCTGATTCACATAAATGTCTGGCTAAGCATGCAAGTAGGTTCATAAACTGACCAAGGAGTGATGCCACTTTTTTCTACAAAAATAAAGGGAGCAGCACACAAGTCATAATTCAAATAGACATATACTGTAGATAATTAGGGTTTTAGAGGTCTGAATTTTAGAATAAAACTTCGTCTTCTTCCATTCAGAAGCAAAGGCTCTTGAGAGAATACACATACAAAGGCTGTCCCAGTAAATCATGGACTTGGCTTATGGCTTAGTGTATAAAAATAACTAATGTACAAGCTCCCAATTTTACAAAAACTCATTTGAGCGCGTCTTTTTCAATGATGCGATAAGTACCCGAATCTCGTGTGCCGCCCAAATGTCTTGAATAGCACCCTAATAGCATTGCTAATATGCAGACTATCTGTCCTTGACAAAATATTATAGGTCATAGAGTGCCAGGCTGTGTTTAAGTATTATGTACATGTATTAATGTTAGAATTGTTGTATTTTGAAATCACTGTTATGTATTTTTGTAACATGTAGAAGCATGTCTCGACGAATCCTGTCTTATATATCCAGACCCAATGCAAGCAAGTGGTCCAGTAGACAATTCCACAGCAAAAATGTATCTTAAAATAATTACTTAAAATAATTTGTAAAAGTATCAAACCGAACAAAATACCACACACCCAATCAGGGTCCAGCCTTTTTACTTGCATATACTGGCCTGATGAATGTATTCATTGACGATCATGTGTCACATTGGTATTTTCTTGTATTTAAAGGATGTCTATCAAGTGTTTTGTGTTACACTTACATTGGCTTAGCTAGCATTACGTGGTTACACATGTGCATAATAAAAGTGTACACGTTTAACGGAAATCAAGTAATGAAGCAATAGCATTTTTCAATATCTTAAAGGACTGCTCTAAAGGGAAAGTATTGGCTCCCAGAGGAGTGACAATTCTTTCCTTAAAGAGAAGTCCCCATTTTTTTTAAAGAAATGTAAATGACAAAAATTACTGCACATTTCAGTAGTCTCTTTTTGATTTGCGTAGCTGCTTCAGGGTTCTTGCTGTGCTATTGACTTGACAGAAAACCACCAGTTTGCACATACTAATTTTCTGTCTGATGATTACAAAACGTGTTGACGTTTTGTCTTGAATTTCACAGCACATGTGCACAATTTTGTTTGCGCAAGTTCAGTCATAACTAATCACAAGACAGGAATCACCCTGACTTGCCTCTTTTTGAGCCACATTGAGGAAGAACAACGAATATCAGGGGGCACCAGAAATCGTCCCTTATGATACAGTTCATTTATACCAGGGCCCATTCCTAGATACCTCAAAGAAAGCGGTTTAAACCATATATGCCTAGTGTCCTTTTTGTGGGACATAGGCACACAGTACATACCCAGATCAGGGTCATCACTGTTTGCTTACAGAATATTCTATAAGAAATTGAATAAAAAGATACCAGCTATTAACAACCCTTAAAACAAAAATGGACTGATCTAATTGGTAAGAGTTGGAAATTTCATTAAGATAAAATAGATTAAAGGAACTGCATTGTATCATTCTTCTCTTTGTGGTTTAAACTTTTTGTGGGCTGAAACCTGGTTATATATATTATTTGAAACCAAAAAAAATGAACATCATATTTTTTTCATCATGTTTTTTTTATCATTACTGTACATAAGAGGAATATTTCTATTTATGTTGTAGTCTATTTTTGTGGGGCTTGTGTAATGTTAAAACCTTTAGAAAATGGCAGGATTGTGCAATTATTTTTCTTTATCATTAAATCTTATTTTATCATTGATTTGGTTTTTGTCTTTTCTTAAATGTCCTGCTGTTGTATGTAGACACACAGAGGTAACATACATTGTATTCATCTACACAAAAATGTTTAAACATGAAAATACTGAGTTATGCAATTCAAAAATGACTATGAATTTGGCAGCCTTTCAATCATTAGCAAAGACACTGTCTATTTATAGTAATTGCTATTCGCCTACACAATATTAGGACCCTTCAGAAGTATGTCGAAACAAGCATTTACCATAAACTGACTGTGCAGTAATGGCAGTAGGACTATTATTATACAGGCATTGACGCGAAAAAAACCTGGCTTTGGGGGCTTGCAAACCAACAAAGGTGAAGACTTGCCTGTGCATCCGCACAGTCTGATAAGTGCCTTTGTTATTCACTTTTTGAAAAGAATATTTAAACTTCCTACAAGCAAATTTCCAAGGTATCTAGCTAGTCTATATAACTGAAGAGACTAGCTTGAGTCCTGCTTGAAAAAAGGTTTTATTCGCATTTCGGCCAATATGGGAATTGAAACATATTTTTAGTAAAAAACGGTGCCACAGAATTGTTCCATTTGGTTTACAAACAATGTTTCAGCGCTCATTTAAACTGTATTTGGAATATTTACTTCTGTTTGACTGAGGGAATAAAAAAGGGATATATCAATTTTAGTTGTATCTTTATTATTGAATTTCCTAATTTAATATTGTAGGGTTATAGCACTGATCTCTGTGAATATTGTCCCGACTTGGGATATTGAAGGATGATAGCTTTTGAGTGTTTGTTGATATGCCGACAGTATTTGCTGATATCAATGCCGTAACACTTTTAGTTGGTTAAAATCTTGGTGAGCATGACCAGGGACTGCCACAATCACAGACTGCAGACCATTTCAGCATCATAATCAAGAGACACAGAATACAGTCAGCCACAACACAATTAACCATTTATTTCAAAGAAACACCTTTTAACAATTTTGAGAACAGAGCAGACCCAGATCAGGCAGCTCTTGTAAGAGCTGCCTGATCAGGGCCTTCTGTGTTTGCTTATGAATTAGGGTATATTTGATCCTACACAAGTGGACCTGACAAGTAATTTCTTTGTTCTATTAACCAACATGAATGTTTCTACAAATAATTTGAATTATTCAAAGTGGACGAAACCTAGCATGAATAATCATGAAGGAAAGGGTTACAGTAAAGAACAAAGTCATGTCTGTCTTTGTAAGAAGATTGTTAAACTAGAAAGGACCCATACAATTACACTAAAACAAAGAGGGAGCGCAGTGGCCCAGTGGTAGAGTGCTTGACTCGAGACCGAGGGGCCACGGGTTCGAGCCTCACCAGCGTCTCTGCATCGCGGTCCTTGAGCAAGACACATTTATCCTAGCTTAGTACTGGTTCAACACAGGAAGACCCTTCCCTGTTTAACTGAAAGATTGTTGATGGGATGTAAAGAATCAAATCGAACAAACAAAAACACTAAAAACAAGGACCCAATACAAAACACCTGCATAGAATGGGAGTATCAACGATCAACAATAAAATATCAACATAGCCGCCCATGCTGACAAACCCATGGTGCCGCGAGGAAGAGCCGCACAACAATCACCAGACACCAGCAAGACAAACCAAGCAAAGCAACCAGCTCTCTCTTCCCCATCACGATGAGTGCAAAACTAGAATGGATATAAAGTAACGTACAACAAGCATAGAATAATTGCAGACTCACGAAATGGGAGTAACAATAATAAAAAACGAGTCAACAACAACAGATTTGTTTTTGTCAACAACAACAAATCATTTTACTGGTACCACATCTTTGCCCTAGATTCTGCCATTGTCGAAGTACAAGAAATGATCAGAGTAAGGAAGGAGGCAAAGATCAGGAAATAATACAATCAAGCATCAGCTTGCATGAAGGACTTCAGGCTGAGGTTATCAAACTTTTTTCATGCAAAATTCAAATCAAATTTGCATGAAATTTGTCATGCTCTTGAATTTCAAATTGTTGGCATTTAAACATTTATCAGCAAGATAAATATCCCATAAGGTTAAAATCAAGAAATATCTTATTTTTTCTGTGATTAAGATTGTATGAGCAATTGAAACGAGTTTTATAATCTTGAGGTTACAAAGCTTTTTCCATGCTCAACTCAGCTGAGTACAAAATAAATATGATCAAAATATACCAGATGGCTCAAGACTTATGGCAATTATTACCAACTGCCACAGGCAGATGGACTCCCTCGGTGACTTTACCGCATACCTGTGGGTCATGCAATCAGTAAAAAAAAAAGTTGTGGATTTATTGGCTGTACGACTATGCCATCTCTTTCAATTATGTTGTCTGTGAGTTGGGCGAGACCACCATCAAAGTAGATCTTAGCAACATCGCCCGCTCAACATACAACCTCTGGCCACCATCGTCCCACCAGCTAACGCCATATATACCACCTTTACCAACTTTAGCATGGAGTATCACTTGATGTGCAAGGTCTACACTGATGTAGGTGGCATAAAATAGTTATACCATTTTTGTCCACCTGTACGTAAGATAATCCACTCGCTAAAGCTCGTGGATTATCTCCACGTACAGGCGGACAACCCATTTTATAATTATTACTTAAATGCTCACTTTAAGGTGTCTTCTGGAAATGGTATCAATCTGCAATTTCATCACAGCAAATTACGACTGTCACAATCACAGACTGCAGACCATCTCACAGCATCATAAACAAGAGACACAGAACACAGTCAGTCACAGCATAATTAACCATTTATTTCAAAGAAACACCTTTTAACGCTTTTGCAAACAGAGCAGACCCAGATCAAGCTGCTCTTGTAAGAGCTGCCTGATCAGGGTATTCTCTGCTTGCTTATGGAATATGATATATTTGATCCTACACAAGTGGACCTGACAAGTAATTTCTTTGTTCTATTTATCAACATGAAAGTTTCTTCAGCTCATTTGAATTATTCAAAGTGGATGGAGCCTAGCATTAATATTATGAAGGAAAGGGTTAAAGTAAAGAACAAAGCCCTTTCTGGCTTTGAAAGATGATTGCTTAACTAGAAAGGACACATACAATTACACTGAAAATAAGGACTCAAAACGAAACTCCTGCATACATTGGTAGTAACAACAAACAATGATATAACAACAGCATAATCACCCCTTTAGAACGGTCAGTAGCATATACCACATAAGGTTTTAAATGCATTTTACCTGCCAAACATTCTCCCTTGATTCTGCTGTTGTTAATGCGGGCCTCAAACGAGACAAAATAGTGAGTATGATCAGGAAATATCACAATCATAAACTGCTGACAAACCCATGGCACCGCGAGGAAGAGCCACACAACAATCACGAGACACCAGCAAGACAAACCAAGCAAAGCAACCAGCTCTCTCTTCCCCATCAAGATGATTGCAAAACTAGAATGGACATAAAGTAACGTACAACAAAACATAGATTGATTACAGACTCCCACAATGGGATTAACAATAAACAAGGAATCAACAACAACAGAACCACCGACTTAGAACTGACAGCAGCCTCTAGCCACAGGGGGCTTAAATGTATTTTACTGGTACCACATATTTACCCTAGATTCTGCCAATGTTGAAGAACAAGAAATGATCAGCTCACACGAAGGCCTTGGGGCTATCAAAGTTTTTTTCGTGCTAAATTCAAATCAAATTAGCATGAAATTTGTCATGCACTTTAATTTTAAAATGTTGGCATTTTAACATTTATCAGCAAGATAAATAACCCATAGAGTTAAAATCAAGAAATTTCTTATATTTTCTGTGTTTAAGATTTTGTAAGCAATTGAAATTTCTTTCTCAGTTGAGCTGAGCATGAAAATGAGTTTTATAATCTCAAGGCTAGGCCATAAGGTTATACAACTTTTTTCCATGCTCCATGCAGCTGATCACAAAATTTATCCTGCTCCTAAATATTAAAATGTCAACAATTGTTGGCATTTTAAAATTTATTAGCATGACAAATACAACATCTGATAGTTTGAAAGCAAGAAAAGTCAATATTTTCAGCATTTTGTCGTTAAGAGATGTTGAAATTTCATGCTCCATTGAGTTAAGCATGAGAAAAGTTTTATAATCTGAGGGCCATTACTAAACGTACAATTCCAACACACAAGGGCACCAAGAACAAAAAAAGCAAGAAGAGAATCGTCGACCTTAAAAAGATAACAGCCATTGGCACCCATGGCTTAAGTATATAACAGAGCACATGAGATGTAGTTACTTATTACATACGTCAGCAGCAAAGACTCAGAGGTCCCTGCACGAATAAGAGAGTACAAGTATGACAAGGAAATGCTTCAATCACCACGGGTTTATGTAAACGAAATGTTTGAGAGTAAAATTGTAAATATTTTCTCACACATCAGTTTAAACATATATTTTCGCTGCTTTATAAACGAACCATTGGGTGCGTAAAAGAACCGTCTCGTTAAGATGGTTCTTTTGATCACCCACAACATATATTTCGGTTGAGAAATAAGAAAATTAAATGTTGATTTTTGTAGGGCTGCATACTTGGAATGACAAGCCTGCATTCACAGAGCACATATCAATTGATGAAATTGCAATGAATAGAAACTAACAAAGTAGCAACAGATATAAACAATAATATTAGACCCCCCACCTCGCCCTCCCGCCTCAAAAGGACACCAGTCAAAGCCACTCAGGGCTTAACTAAGTAGTAGTTGTTAATGCTGTTGTTGTAATTTTGCTGTTAGTGGTTGTTGTTGGTACTGTTGTTGTTGTTTTTGCATTAAATATGGTTGAAATTGCTGTAAAAATTACAATTGTTGTTTTGTTGTTGTTGTGTTGTTGCTGTTTTGATGCTGTTCTTGTTGTTGTTGTACTAAAAGCTACTGTAGTAGGTGTTTTGTAGTAACTATTGTTGTTGATGTTAATGCTGTTGCTTTGCTGTTGTTGTTGTTTTGTTGTAAGTAATAGTAGTTGTTGTTGTTTATGTTGTTTTTTGCTACTGCGGATGCTGTTGAAAATACAGTTATTGTTGTTGTTGTTTTTTTGTCGTTGTTGTATGTTGTTGTTGTTAGCTACATTGTTGCTGTTGTTGTTGTAGTAGTAACTGCAGCTGTTGTTGCTGTAGTAGCTATAGTTGTTGTTCTTGTAATTACTATAGCTGTTGTTGTGCTAGAAACTTAGGTTGCAGGTTTTGTTATAGTATTTATAGTTCTTGTTGATGTTGTTAATGTTTTTGTTGCTGTTGTTGTTATTTTTGTTGTTGTTGTTGTTTTTTGTGTTAATGATATTGCTTGTATCAGCTACTGTGTTATTCTTGTTTCTGCTGTTGTTTTTGTTGATAACGCTGTTTTTGTTGTTGTAACTGCAGTTGTTGTTGCTGTAGTAATAATAATTTTTGCTGATGTTGTAAAAACAACAGGCTATGTGTAGGTGTTTTGGTAGCCAAACGTGTAGATGTAGTTGTTGTTGCTGTTGTTTTGTTGCTGTTTTGTTGTAACTCGACTTTAGTTGTTGTTATTAATGTTATTGTTGTTATTTTGCTGTTGTTATTTTGTTTTTGGTAGTGTCCTTGTTGATTTTGATATTGTTGTGTTGTTGTTGCCAGTAGAAGTAGTTGTTGTTTGTGTTTTTTTGTAATGTAACTATAAATGTAGTAATTTATGCAGTGAATATGGTTATTATTGCTGTAATAACAACAGTGTTCTTGTTGTTGTTGTTGTTTTTGTTGTTGTTGTTGTTGTTGTAAGTAGTAGTAGTAGTTTGATCATCAAATATGGTTGTAATTGCTGTAATAACTACATTGTTGTTGTTGTTTTGCTGCTGTTGTTCTTGTACTTGAAATTACAGTTGTAGATGTTGTTGTTGTTGTTGTTGTTGTACTAGAAATTACAGTTGTAGATGTTGTAGTGACCATTGTTGTTGTTGTTGTTTATTTGTTGTTGTTGTTGTTGTTGCTGTTCTAGAAAGAACAGTAGTAGGTGTTGCAGTAGTAACTATTGTTGTTGTTGTTTCGGTGTCATTTTTTTGTTGTATGCTGTAACTATAGTTGTTTTGTTGTTGTGTTGTTTTTGTAAGTAGTAGTAGTTGATGTTGGTGATGTTGTTTTGACTATAAATTAAGTCTTTTTTGCAGTAAATATGGTTGTAATTGTTGAAGTAACTACAGTTGTTATTTTGTTTCTGTTGATCTGTTGTTGATTATGTTGTTAATGTTTTGCTGTTGTTATTGTTGTTGTTTTGTTGTAAAAGTAGTTGTTGCTGTTAATGCTGTTGTTGTAATTTTGTTGTTAGTGGTAGTTGTTGTTGTTGGTATTGTTGTTTTTGCATTAAATATGGTCGTAATTGCTGTAAAAGCTACAATTGTTGTTTTTTTTTTTGTTGTTGTTATTTTGTAGCTGTTTTGATGTTGTTCTTGTTGTTGTTGTACTAGAAGCTACTGTAGTAGGTGTTTTTGTAGTTACTATTTTTGTTGATTTTAATACTGTTGCTTTGCTGTTGGTGTTGTTGTTTTGTTGTAAGTAATAGTAGTTGTTGTTGTTGGTATTGTTGTTGTTTTTTTGCAGTAGATATGATTGTAATTGCTGTAAAAACTATAATAAGTGTTGCTGTTGTTGTTATGTTGTTGTTGTGTTGTTGCTGTTTTGATGCTGTTCTTGTTGTTGTTGTACTAAAAGCTACTGTAGTAGGTGTTTTGTAGTAACTATTGTTGTTGATGTTAATGCTGTTGCTTTGCTGTTGTTGTTGTTTTGTTGTAAGTAATAGTAGTTGTTGTTGTTTATGTTGTTTTTTGCTACTGCGGATGCTGTTGAAAATACAGTTATTGTTGTTGTTGTTTTTTTGTCGTTGTTGTATGTTGTTGTTGTTAGCTACATTGTTGCTGTTGTTGTTGTAGTAGTAACTGCAGCTGTTGTTGCTGTAGTAGCTATAGTTGTTGTTCTTGTAATTACTATAGCTGTTGTTGTGCTAGAAACTTAGGTTGCAGGTTTTGTTATAGTATTTATAGTTCTTGTTGATGTTGTTAATGTTTTTGTTGCTGTTGTTGTTATTTTTGTTGTTGTTGTTGTTTTTTGTGTTAATGATATTGCTTGTATCAGCTACTGTGTTATTCTTGTTTCTGTTGTTGTTTTTGTTGATAACGCTGTTTTTGTTGTTGTAACTGCAGTTGTTGTTGCTGTAGTAATAATAATTTTTGCTGATGTTGTAAAAACAACAGGCTATGTGTAGGTGTTTTGGTAGCCAAACGTGTAGATGTAGTTGTTGTTGCTGTTGTTTTGTTGCTGTTTTGTTGTAACTCGACTTTAGTTGTTGTTATTAATGTTATTGTTGTTATTTTGCTGTTGTTATTTTGTTTTTGGTAGTGTCCTTGTTGATTTTGATATTGTTGTGTTGTTGTTGCCAGTAGAAGTAGTTGTTGTTTGTGTTTTTTTGTAATGTAACTATAAATGTAGTAATTTATGCAGTGAATATGGTTATTATTGCTGTAATAACAACAGTGTTCTTGTTGTTGTTGTTGTTGTTTTTGTTGTTGTTGTTGTTGTAAGTAGTAGTAGTAGTTTGATCAGTAAATATGGTTGTAATTGCTGTAATAACTACATTGTTGTTGTTGTTTTGCTGCTGTTGTTCTTGTACTTGAAATTACAGTTGTAGATGTTGTTGTTGTTGTTGTTGTTGTTGTACTAGAAATTACAGTTGTAGATGTTGTAGTGACCATTGTTGTTGTTGTTGTTTATTTGTTGTTGTTGTTGTTGCTGTTCTAGAAAGAACAGTAGTAGGTGTTGCAGTAGTAACTATTGTTGTTGTTGTTTCGATGTCATTTTTTTGTTGTATGCTGTAACTATAGTTGTTTTGTTGTTTGTGTTGTTTTTGTAAGTAGTAGTAGTTGATGTTGGTGATGTTGTTTTGACTATAAATTAAGTCTTTTTTGCAGTAAATATGGTTGTAATTGTTGAAGTAACTACAGTTGTTATTTTGTTTCTGTTGATCTGTTGTTGATTATGTTGTTAATGTTTTGCTGTTGTTATTGTTGTTGTTTTGTTGTAAAAGTAGTTGTTGCTGTTAATGCTGTTGTTGTAATTTTGTTGTTAGTGGTAGTTGTTGTTGTTGGTATTGTTGTTTTTGCATTAAATATGGTCGTAATTGCTGTAAAAGCTACAATTGTTGTTTTTTTTTTGTTGTTGATATTTTGTAGCTGTTTTGATGTTGTTCTTGTTGTTGTTGTACTAGAAGCTACTGTAGTAGGTGTTTTTGTAGTTACTATTTTTGTTGATTTTAATACTGTTGCTTTGCTGTTGGTGTTGTTGTTTTGTTGTAAGTAATAGTAGTTGTTGTTGTTGGTATTGTTGTTGTTTTTTTGCAGTAGATATGATTGTAATTGCTGTAAAAACTATAATAAGTGTTGCTGTTGTTGTTATGTTGTTTATGTTGTTGTTAATATTGTCGTTTTGTTGTTGTTTTGTTGTATGTAGTAGTTGCTGTTTTTGGTATTATTGTTTTTGTTTTTGCAGTAATATGGTTGTAATTGCTTTAAAAACGAAAATTGTTGTTGTTGTTGTTGTTGTTGATGTTGTTGTTGTTGTTGTTGTTGTAATAGAAACTACTGTAGTTTGTGTTGTTGAAGCAACTATTGTTGCTGTTGTTGTTGTTGTAAAAGCTGTTTTTTGCTGTTGTTGTTGTTTTGTTTTAAGTAGTAGTTGTTGTTGTTGATTGTATTGTTGTTGTTAGTTTTGAAGTCAGTATGCTTAGAATTGCTGTGAAATCTACAATTGAAGTTATTGTTTCGATGTTGTTGTTTTTTTGTTGTTGATGTACTAGAAACTACATAAGTAGGTGTTGTTGTAGTAACTATTGGTGCTGTAGTTTTTGTTGTTGTTGTTGTTAATGCTGTTGTTGTTGTTGTTTTTGTAGTATATATAGTTGTTATTGCTGTAAAAACAACAATTGCTGTTGTTGTTTTTCTATTGTTGTTGTTTTGTTAATGTTGTTGTTTTGCAGCTGCTGTTGTTGCTATTGCTGTACTAGAAACAACAGTGGTTGGTTTTGTTGTAGTAACTATTGTTGTTGTTTCGCTGTTGCTGTTGATTGTAAGATTTTATTGTTGTGATTGTTGTTATAATTGTTGTTGTTGTTGTTGTTGTTAGTAGTAGTAGTTTTATGGGTGTTGTTGTGTTGTAGTAGTTTTTATTGGTTTTTTTATTAACTACAGTTATTGTTGTTGTTGTTGCTGCTGTTGTTGTTGTTAAGCTGTACTTGTTTATGTACTAGAAACTTCAGTTTTAGATGCTGTAGTAACCATTGCTGTTGTTGTTTTCTTGTTGTTTCATTGTTGTCGCTGTTCTAGAAACTAAAGTAGAAGATGTTGTTGTAGTAACTATTGTTGTTGTTGTAACTATATTTATTTTGGTACTGGTGTTGTTTTTGTAAGTAGTAGTAGTAGTTGTTGTTGTTAATGTTGTGACTATAAACTTAGTTGTTTTTGCAGTAAATATGGTTGCTATTACTGTATTAACTACAGTTGTTGTTTTATGCTGTTGTTGCTGTTGTTTTGTTGTTGTTGATGTTAATGTTGTTGCTTTGCTGTTGTTTTTATTGTTTTGTTCTAAGAAGTAGTTGTTGTTGGTGTTGTTGTTGTTTTTGCAGTAAATATGGTTGCAATTGCTGTAAAAACTACAATTTTTGTTTTTGTTTTGTCGTTGTTTATGCTGTTGTTTTGATGTTGTTTTTGTTGCTGTTGGTGTTGTTGTTTTGTTGTAAGTAATAGTTGTTGTTGTTTGTGTTGTTGTTGTTGTTGTTGTAATAGTATGGTTGTAATTGCTGAAAAAAACTACAATTGTCGTTGTTTTTTTGTTGCTGTTTTGTTGTTGTTGTACTAGAAACTACTGTAGTATGTGTTGTTGTAGTAACTATTGTTTTGGTTGTTTCGATGCTGCTGTTGTTGGTGATGTTGTTGTAAGAAGTAGTAGTTATTCTTGATTTTCGAACTATAAATGAAGTGGTTTTTGGAGTAAATATGGTTGTAATTGCTGTTTTTTGTTGCTGTTGTTTTGTTGTTGTTGTTGTTGTTTATGTTGTTGTTTAGCTGGGGTTTTTTTTGCTTTATTGTAATAAGTAGTTGTTGATGTTGTTTTTTTGTTGTTGTTGTTAATGTTGTTGTTTAGCTGGTTTTTTTTATTGTAATAAGTAGTTGTTGTTGGTATTGTTGTTTTGTTCAATATAGTTGTAATTGCTGTTTAACTGCAATTGGTGTTGTTGTTGTTTTTGTTGTTGTTTTGCTGCTGTTGTTATTGTTTTTATGCTAGAAACTACAGTAAAAGGTTTTCTTGTAATAGCTAGTGTTATTGTTTCGATGTTGTTATTGATTTTAAGATGTTGTTGTTGTGATTATTGTAATTGTTGTTGTTTTAAGTTGTAATAGTTATTGTTGGTGTTGTTGTAACCATAAATGTAATCGTTTTTGCATTAAATAGGGTTGTTGTTGATTTGTTTTTTTTTTCGTTTTGTTGTTTTGTTGTTGTTGTTGTTTTTATTGCAAAAGTAGCTACAATTGTTGTTGTTGTTGTTGTTGTTGTTGATGTACTATTAGCTATAGTTGTCGTTGTAACTGTTGTTGTTGTTATTGTTGTTGTTGCTGTTGTTCATGTTTTTGTTGTAACTATAGTTGTCTTTGATGTTGTTGTTGTAAGTAGGAGTAGTTGTTGCTGGTGTTGCAACTATAAATGTAGTTGTTTTTGCAGTAAATATTATTGTAATTGTGTAGTTACGACAGTTGTTGTTATTGTTATTTTGTTGATGTTGTTATTGTTGTTGTTGTTGCTATTGTTGTACTAGAAACTACAGTAGAAGGTGTTGTTGTATTTACTAGAGTTTTGTTGTTGTTGTTAATATTATATTTCTTGTTTTGCTGTATTTTTTGAATAATTGGTGGCAGTGATGTTGTCTTGCTGGTGTCGATGTTATTGTAGCTAGAAGAAGTTGTTGTTGTTGATGTTTGTTATTTTTGTTGTTGTAACTATAAATGTAGTAAATGGTTGTAATTGTTGTTATTAATTGCTGTTGTTATTTTTGTAGTTTTGTTGTTGTTGTTGTTTTGCTGTTGTTGTTGTTATTTTTGTCCTAGAAACAACAGTTGTAGATGTTGAAGTAATTATTTTTATTGTTGTTTTGTTGTTGTTGTTTCGTTGTTGTTGTTTCGTTGTAGTACAAGAATCTACAGTAGTAGGTGTTGATGTAGTAACTATTGTTGTTGTTGTTGTTTTGATGTTGTTGTTTTTGTACTAGAAACTACAATTTTCAATGTTGTAGTAACCATTGTTTCGTCGTTGTTGTTGTTGTTGATTTTGCATTTGTTTTGCTGTTGTTGTTTTTGTACTAGAAACTACTGTTTTCAATGTTGTAGTAACCATTGTTTTTGTTGTTCGTCGTTGTTGTTGATTTTGTTGTTGTTGTTGTTGATGTTGTTGTACTAGAGACTACCGTGGTAGTTTTTGCTGTAGTAACTATTGTTGCTACTGTTTCGTTGTTAATGTTGTTGTTGTAAATGCTGTTGGTTTACTGCTGTTGTTATTGGTTCTTAGTAGTAGTTGTTGTTGTTGGTATTGTTGTCGTTGTTTTTGCAGTAAATATGGTTGTTATTGCTGTAAAAAATACAGTTGTTGTTGTTTTGTTGTTGTTGTTTCGCTGCTGTTGTTACTGTAGTAACTATAGTTGTTGTTCTTATAACAATAGTTGTTGTTCTTGTAGTAACTATAGTTGATGTTGTAGTCGTAACTCTAGTTGTTGTTTTTGTAGTAACTATAGTTGTTGTTTTTGTAGTAACTATAGTTGTTGCTGTAGTGACTGCAGCTATTGTTCTTGTAGTAACTATAATTGTTGTTGTAGTAGTAACTATAGCTGTTGTTGTAGTTGTAACTGCAGCTGTTGTTGCTGTAGTAACTATAGTTGTTGTTCTTGTAGTAACTATAGTTTTTGTTGTAGAAGTGACGATGTTTGTGCTGTTGTAGTAACTAAAGTTGTTGTTCTTGTAGTAACTATAGTTGTTGTTGCCGTATTAACTGCAGCTGTTGTTCTTGTAGTAACTATAGTTGTTGATCTTGTAGTAACTGTAGTTTTTATTGTAGTAGTAACTATAGTTGTTGTTCGTGCAGTAACACTAGTTTTGTTCTTGTAGTAACTATAGTTGTTGTAGTAGTAACTGCAGCTGTTGTTCTTGAAGTAACTATAGTTAATGTTCTTGCAGTAACTAGAGCTGCTGTTCTTGTAGTAACTAAAGTTGTTGTTGTAGTAGTAACTATAGTTGTTGTTGTAGTACAAACTGCAGCTGTTGTTGCTGTAGTAACTATAGTTGTTGTTCTTATAGCTATAGTTGTTGTTCTTGTAGTAACTATAGTTATTGATGTAGAAGTAACTATAGTTGTTGTTTTAGTAGTAACTAGAGTTGTTGTTCTTATAGTTACTATAGTAGTTGTTGTATTAGTAACTGCAGCTGTTGTTCTTTTAGTAACTTTAGTTGTTGTTCTTGTAGCTATAGTTATTGTACTTGTAGTAACTGCAGCTGTTGTTCTTGTAGTAACAATAGTTGTTGTTCTTGTAGTTACTATAGCTTTTTTTGTAGTAGTAACTATAGTTGTTGTTCTTGTAGTATATATAGTTGTTGTTCTAGTAGTAACTATAGTTGTTGTTGTAGTAGTAACTATAGTTGTTGTTCTTGTAGTAACTATAGTTGTTGTTCTTGTAGCAACTATAGCTGTCGCTGTAGTAGTTATTGCAGCTGTTGTTCTTGTAGTAACTTTAGTTGTTAATTTAGTAGTAACTATAGTTGTTGTTCTTGTAGTAACTATAGTTGTTGTAGTAGTAACTATAGTTGTTGTTCTTATAGTAACTATAGTTGTTGTTGTAATAGTAACTGCAGCTGTTGTTATTGTAGTAACTATAGTTGTTGTTCTTTATGTAACTATAGTTGTTGTTCTTGTAGTAACTATAGTTGTTGTTGTATTAGTAACTGCAGCTGTTGTTCTTTTAGTTGCTGAGGTAACTTTAGTTGTTAGTGTAGTAGTAACTTTAGTTGTTGTTGTAGTAGTAACTATAGTGGTTGTGGTAGAAGTAACTACAGTGATCGCTGTAGTAGAAACTGCAGCTGTTGTTGCTGAAGTAACTATAGTTGTTAGTGTAGTAGTAACTATTGTTGTTGTTGTAGTAGTAACTATAGTGGTTGTGGTAGTAGAAACTGCAGCTGTTGTTGCTGAAGTAAGTATAGTTGTTGTAGTAGTAACTAAAATTGTTGTTCTTGTAGTAACTGCAGCTTTTGTTCTTGTTGTAACTATAGTTGTTGTTTTAGTTGTAAATATAGTTGTTGTTCTTGTAGTAACTATAATTGTTGTTGTATAAGTAACTGCAGCTGTTGTGCTTTTAGTAACTATAGTTGTTGATGTAGTAGTAACTGCAGCTGTTGTTCTTGTAATAACTATAGATATTGTTCTTGTAGTAACTATAGTTGTTGTTTTAGTAGTAACTATAGTTGTTGTTGTAGTAGTAACTATAGTTGTTGTTCTTGTAGTTACTATAGTTGTTGTTCTTGTAGTAACTGCAGCTGTTGTGATTGTAGTAACTATAGATGTTGTTTAAGTAGTAGCTATAGTTGTCGTTCGTGTAGTTGTTGGTGTAGTAGTAACTGCAGCTGTTGTTGCTGTAGTAACTATAGTTGTTGTTCTTGTAGTAACTATAGTTGTTTTCCTTGTAGTAACTATAGTTGTTGTTGCTGTAGTAACTGCAGCTGTTGTTCTTGTAGTAACTAAAGTTGTTGTTCTTGAAGTAACTGCTGCTGTTGTTCTTGTAGTAACTATAATTGGTGTTCTTGTAGTAACTATAGTTGTTGTTGTAGTAGTAACTATAGTTGTTGTTCTTGTAGTAACTATAGTTGTTGTTGTGTAGTAACTGCAGCTGTTGTTCTTGTAGTTACTAGAGTTGTTGTTCTTGTAGTAACTATATTTGTTGCTCTTGTAGGAACTATAGTTGTTGTTCTGGTAGTAGCTATTTTTGTTGTTGCTGTAGTTACTGCAGCTGTTGTTATTGTAGTAACTTTAGTTTTTGTTACTGTAGTAACTATAGTTGTTGTTGTAGCAGTAACTTTAGTTGTTGTAGTAACTATAGTTGTTGTGGAAGAAGTAATTATAGTTGTTGTTCTTGTTGTAACTATAGTTGTTGTTCTTGTAGTAACTATAGTTGTTGTTGTAGTAGTAACTGTAGCTGTTGTTCTTGTTTAACTATAGTTGTTGTTCTTGTAGTAACTATAGTTTTTATTAAAGAAGTAATTGCATCTGTTGTTGTTGTAGTAACTATAGTTGTTGTTCTTGTAGTAACAATAGTTTTTTCGTTGTAGAAGTAACGATAGTTGTTACTGTTGCAGTAACTATAGTTGTTGTTCTTGTAGTAACTATAGTTGTTGTTGCCGTATTAATTGCAGCTGTTGTTTTTGTAGTTACTATTGTTGTTGTTCTTGTAGTAAGTATAGATGTCGTTGTAGTAGTAACTACAATAACTATTGTTTTTGTAGTACTTATAGTTGTTGTTCGTGTAGTAACTATAGTTGCTGTTCTTGTAGCAACTATAGCTGTTTTCCTTGTAGTAACTATAGTTGTTGTTGCTGTAGTAACTGCAGCTGTTGTTCTTGTAGTAACTATAGTTGTTGTTTTGTAGTAACTATAATATGTGTTCTTGTAGTAACTATAGTTGTTGTTGTAGTAGTAACTATAGTTGTTGTTGTAGTAACTATAGTTGTTGTTGTAGAAGTAACTATAGTTGTTGTTCTTGTAGTGACTATAGTTGTTGTTCTTTTAGTAACTATAGTTTATGTTGTAGTAGTAACTATAGTTGTTGTTCTTGTTGTAACTATAGTTGTTGTTCTTGTAGTAACTATAGTTGTTGTTGTAGTAGTAACTATAATTGTTGTTCTTGTAGTAACTATAGTTGTTGTTGCAGTAGTAACTATAGTTGTTGTTCTTGTAGCAACTATAGCTGTCGCTTTAGTAGTAACTGCAGCTGTTGTTTTTGAAGTAACTATAGTTGTTGTTCTTGTAGTAACTTTAGTTGTTAATTTAGTAGTAACTATAGCTGTTGCTCTTGCAGTACTTATAGTTGTTGTTGTAGTAGTAACTATAGTGGTTGTTGTAGTAGAAACTGCAGCTGTTGTTGCTGAAGTAACTATAGTTGTTGTTTTAGTAGTAACTATAGTTGTTGTTCTTGTAGTAACTATAGTTGTTGTTGTAGTAGTAACTGCAGCTGTTGTTCTTGTAATAACTATAGATATTGTTCTTGTAGTAACTATAGTTGTTGTTGTAGTAGTAACTATAGTTGTTGTTCTTGTAGTAACTATAGTTGTTGTTCTTGTAGTAACTGCAGCTGTTGTGATTTTAGTGACTATAGTTGTTGTTTTAGTAGTAGCTATAGTTGTTGTTCTTGAGGTAACTATAGTTGTTGTTGTAGTAATAACTGTAACTGTTGTTCTTGTTTAACTATAGTTGTTGTTCTTGTAGTAACTATAGTTTTTATTGAAGAAGTAACTGCATCTGTTGTTGTTGTAGTAACTATAGTTGTTGTTCTTGTAGTAACTATAGTTTTTTTTTGTTGTAGAAGTAGCGATAGTTGTTGCTGTTGCAGTAACTATAGTTGTTGTTCTTGTAGTAACTATAGTTGTTGTTGCCGTATTAACTGCAGCTGTTGTTTTTGTAGTTACTATTGTTGTTGTTCTTGTAGTAACTATAGTTGTTGTTGTAGTAGTTACTGCTGCTGTTGTTGCTGTAGTAACTATAGTTGTTGTTCTTGTAGTAACTATAGTTGTTTTCCTTGTAGTTACTATAGTTGTTGTTGCTGTAGTAACTGCAGCTGTTGTTCCTGTAGTAACTATAGTTGTTGTCCTTGTAGTAACTGCTGCTATTGTTCTTGTAGTAACTATAATTGGTGTTCTTGTAGTAAGTATAGTTGTTGTTGTAGTAGTAACTATAGTTGTTGTTCTTGTAGTAACTATAGTTGTTGTTGTGTAGTAACTGCAGCTGTTGTTCTTGTAGTAACTAGAGTTGTTGTGATTGTAGTAACTATAGTTGTTGTTTTAGTAGAAGCTAAAGTTGTTGCTCTTGTAGGAACTATAGTTGTTGTTGTAGTAACTATAGTTTTTGCTCTTGTAGGAACTATAGTTGTTGTTGTAGTAACTATAGTTGTTGTTGTAGCAGTAAATATAGTTGTTGTTCTTGTTGTCACTTTAGTTGTTGTTCTTTTAGTAACTATAGTTTTTGTTGTAGTAGTAACTATAGTTGTTGTTCTTGTAGTAACTATAGTTGTTGTTCTTGTACTAACTATAGTTGTTGTTGTAGTAGTAACTATAGTTGTTGTTCTTGTAGTAACTATAGTTTTTGTTCTGGTAGTAACTATAGTTGTTGTTCTTGTAGCAACTATAGCTGTCGCTGTAGTAGTAAATGCAGCTGTTGTTTTTATAGTAACTAGAGTTGTTGTTCTTGTAGTAACTTTAGTTGTTCATTTAGTAGTAACTATAGTTGTTGTTCTTGCAGTAACAAGAGTTGTTGTAGTAGTAACTATAGTTGTTGTTCTTATAGTGACTATAGTTGTTGTTGTAATAGTAACTGCAGCTGTTGTTCTTGTTGTAACTATAGTCTATTCTTGTAGTAACTATAGTTGTTGTTGTATTAGTAACTGCAGCTGTTGTTCTTTTAGTAACTATAGTCGTTGTTCTTGTAGTAACTATAGCTGTTGTTGTAGTAGTAACTGCAGCTGTTTTTCTGTAATAACTATAGCTATTTTTCTTGTAGTAACTATAGTTGTTGTTGTAGTAGTAACTATAGTTGTTGTTGTAGTAGAAACTATAGTGGTTTTTGTAGTAGAAACTGCAGCTGTTGTTGCTGAAGTAACTATAGTTGTTGTTCTTATAGTAACTATAGTTGTTGTTCTTGAAGTAACTATAGTTGTTGTTGTAGTAGTAACTATAGTTGTTGTTCTTGTAGTAACTGCAGCTGTTGTTCTTGAAGTAACTATAGTTGTTGTTTAAGTAGTAACTGTAATTGTTGTTCTTGTAGTAACTATAGTTGTTGTTGTATTAGTAACTGCAACTGTTGTTCTTTTAGTAACAATAGTTGTTATTCTTGTAGTAACTATAGTTGTTGTTGTAGTAGTAACTGCAGCTGTTGTTCTTGTAATAACTATAGATATTGTTCTTGTAGTAACTATAGTTGTTGTTGTAGTAGTAATTATAGTTGTTGTTCTTGTAGTAACTATAGTTGTTGTTCTTGTAGTTACTGCAGCTGTTGTGATTGTAGTAACTATAGTTGTTGTTTTAGTAGTAGCTACAGTTGTTGTTCTTGTAGTAACTATAGTTGTTGTTGTAGTAGTAGCTGTAGCTGTTGTTCTTGTGTAACTATAGTTATTGTTTTTGTAGTAACTTTAGTTTTTATTGAAGAAGTAACTGCATCTGTTGTTGTTGTTGTAACTATAGTTGTTGTTCTTGTAGTAACTATAGTTTTTGATGCTGTATTAACTGCAGCTGTTGTTTTTGTACTTACTATTGTTGTTGTTCTTGTAGTAAGTATAGTTGTTGTTGTAGTAGTAACTATAATAGCTATTGGTCTTGTAGTACTTATAGTTGTTTTTCGTGTAGTAACTATAGTTGTTGTTGTAGTAGTAACTGCAGCTGTTGTTGCTGTAGTAACAATAGTTGTTGTTGCTGCAGTAACTATAGTTGTTTTCCTTGTAGTAACTATAGTTGTTGTTGCTGTAGTGACTATCGCTGTTGTTCTTGTAGTAACTATAGTTGTCATTGTAGTAGTAACTGCAGCTGTTGTTCTTGTAGTAACTATAGTTGTTGATCTTGTAGTAACTACTGCTATTGTTCTTGTAGTGACTTTAATTGGTGTTCTTGTAGTAACTATAGTTGTTGTTGTAGTAGTAACTATAGTTGTTGTTCTTGTAGTAACTATAGTTGTTGATCTTGTAGTAACTACTGCTATTGTTCTTGTAGTGACTTTAATTGGTGTTCTTGTAGTAACTATAGTTGTTGTTGTAGTAGTGACTGGAGTTGATGTTCTTGTAGTAACTATATTTGTTGCTCTGGTGGTAGCTATTGTTGTTGTTGCTGTAGTAACTGCAGCTGTTGTTATTGTAGTAACTTTAGTTGTTGTTCTTGTAGTAACTAGAGTTTTTGCTTTTGTATAAACTATAGTTGAAGTTCTTGTAGTAACTATAGTGGTTGTTGCTGTAGTAACTATAGTTGTTGTAAAAGTAACTATGGTTGTTGTTGTAGTAACTTTAGTTATTGTTGTAGTAGCAAATATAGTTATTGTTGTAGTAGTAACAATAGTTACTACAGCAACAACAACAATAGTTACTACAAGAACAACAAATATAGTTACTACAAGAACAACAACTCCTATTACTACTATAACAACACCTATAGTTACTACAAGAACAACAACAACTATAGTTACTACAAGAACAACAACTATAGTAACTACCACAACAACAACTATAGTTCCTACAAGAACATTAACTATAGTTACTACAAGAACAATAGCTGCAGTTACTAATACAACAACAACTGTAGTTACTTCAAGAACAACAACTATAGTAACTACAAGAACAACAAATATAGTCACTACTACAACTACAACTATAGTTACTACAAGAACAGCAACTATAGTTACTACTACAACAACAACTATTGTTACTACAAGAACAACAACTCTAGTTACTACAAGAACAACAGCTGCAGTTACTACTATAGAGACAGCTATAGTTGCTACAAGAACAACAAGTATAGTTACTACAAGAACAACAACTGTAGTCACTACAAGAACAACATCTATAGTTACTACAGGAACAACAGCTGCAGTTACTATAATAACAACAACTATAGTTACTACTAAACTAACAACTATAGTTACTAAATAGTAGTAAATAGTAAATATAAGTAGTAAATATAGTTGTTGTTCTTTTAGTAACTGCGACTGTTGTTGCTCTAGTAACTATAGTTGTTGTTCTTGTAGTAGATATAGTAATGTTGTAGTAGTAACTATACTTGTTGTTGTAGTAGTAACTGCAGCTGTAGTTGCTGTAGTAACTATAGTTGTTATTCTAATAGTAACTTTAGTTGTTGTTCTTGATGTAACAATAGTTGTTGCTGCAGTAACTATAGTTGTTGTTCTTGTAGTAAATAAAGTTGTTGCTGTAGTAGTAACTATAGTTGTTCTTGTAGTAGTAGCTATAGTTGTTATTGTAGTATAAACTGCATCTGTTGTTGCTGTATTAGCTATAATTGTTAATCTTGTAGTAACTATAGTTTTTGTTGTAGTAGTAACTATAATTGTTGTTGTGGTAGTTACTAAAGTTGTTGTTCCTGTAGTAGCTATAGTTGTTGTTCTTGTAGTAGCTATAGTTGTTGTTCTTGTAGTAAATATAGTTGTTGTTGTTGTTGTTGTTGTTGTAGTAACTGCAGCTGTTGTTGCTGTAGTAATTATATTTGTTGTTCTTGTAGTAACTATAGTTGTTGATCTTGTACTAACTATAGTTGTTGTTGTAGTAGTAACTGCAACTGTTGTTGCTGTAGTAACTATAGTTGTTGTTCTTGTAGTAAATATTGTTATTGTTCTTGTAGCAACTTTAGTTGTTGTTCTTGTAGTAACTATAGTTGTTGTTGTAGTGGTAATTGCAGCTGTTGTTGCTGTAATTACTATAGTTGTTGTTCTTGTAGCAACTATAGTTGTTGTTCTTATAGTAACTATAGTTGTTGTTGTAGTAGTAACTCTAGTTGTTGATCTTGTAGTAACTATTGTTGTTGTTCTTGTAGTAACTATAGTTATTGATCTTGTAGTAACTATAGTTGTTGCTGCTGTAGTAACTGCAGCTGTTGTTCTTGTAGTAACTATAGTTGTTGTTGCTGTAGTTACTGCAGCTGTTGTTCTTGTGGTAACTATAGTTAATTGTAGCAGTAACTTTAGTTGTTGTTCTTGCAGTAACTATAGTTGCTGTTCTTGTAGTAATTATAGTGGTTGTTGTAGTAGTAACTATAGTTGTTGTAACTATAGTTGTTGTTCTTGTAGTAACTATAGTTGTTGTTTTATTAGTTACTGCAGCTGTTATTCTTGTAGTAACTACAGTTGTTGTTCTTATAGCTATAGTTGTTGTTCTTGTAGTAACTATAGTTATTGTTGTAGAAGTAACTATAGTTGTTGTTCTTGTAATAACTATTGTTGTTATTCTTGTAGTAACTATAGTTGTTGTTGTATTAATTACTGCAGCTGTTATTCTTGTATTTACTATAGTTGTTGTTCTTGTAGTAACTATAGTTGTTGTAACAGTACCAATAATTGTTGTTCTTGTAGTAACTATAGTTGTTGTTCTTGTAGTAACTATAGTTGTTGTTCTTGTAGTAACTATAGTTGTTGTTCTTGTAGTTACTATAGTTGTTGTTCTTGTAGTAGCTATGGTTTTTGTTCTTGTAGTAACATTAGTTGTTGTTCTTGTAGTTACTATAGTTGTCGTTGTAGTTGTTGTAGGAGTAACTATAGTAGTTGTTGTAGGAGTAACTATAGTTGTTGTTGTAGTAGTAACTGCAGCTGTTGTTCTTGTAGTAACTATAATTGTTGTTCTTGTAGTGACTATTGTTGCTGTTCTTGTAGTTACTATAGTTGCTGTTGTAGTAACTGTAGATGTTGTTGCTAAAGTAAGTTTAGTTGTTGTTCTTGTAGTAACTATAGTTGTTGTTCTTGTAGTAATTATAGTGGTTGTTGTAGTAGTAACTATAGTTGTTGTAACTATAGTTGTCGTTCTTGTAGTTACTATAGTTGTTGTAGTAGTAACTGCAGCTGTTGTTCTTGTAGTAACAATAGTTGTTGTTCTTGTAGTAACTATATTTTTTGTTTGTGTAGTAACTATAGTTGTTGTTCTTGTAGTAACTATAGTTTTTGTTGTAGTAGTTACTATAGATGTTGTTCGTGCAGTAACACTAGTTTTGTTCTTGTAATAACTATAGTTGTTGTAGTAGTAACTGCAGCTGTTGTTCTTATAGTAACTATAGTAAATGTTCTTGCAGTAACTAGAGCTGCTGTTCATGTAGTAACTAAAGTTGTTGTTGTAGTAGTAACTATAGTTGTTGTTGTAGTACAAACTGCAGCTGTTGTTTCTGTAGTAACTATAGTTGTTGTTCTTATAGCTATAGTTGTTGTTCTTGTAGTAACTATAGTTATTGATGTAGAAGTATCTATAGTTGCTGTTGCAGTAGTAACTGCAGCTATTGTAGTAGTGACTATAGTATTGTTTTTGTAGTAACTAAAGTTGTTGTTGTAGTAGTAAGTATAGTTGTTGTTGTAGTACAAACTGCAGCTGTTGTTGCTGTAGTAACTATAATTGTTGTTCTTATAGCTATAGTTGATGTTCTTGTAGTAACTAGAGTTATTTTTGCATTTGTTACTGCAGCTGTTATTCTTGTAGTAACTATAGTTGTTGTTCTTGTAGTAACTAAAGTTGTTGTTGTAGCAGTAACTATAGTTGTTGTTCTCGTAGTAACTATAGTAGTAGTTCTTGTAGTAAGTATAGTTGTTGTAGTAGCAACTGCAGCTGTTGTTGTTCTTGAAGTAACTATAGTTGTTGTTCTTGTAGTAAGTATAGTTGTTGTATTAACTATAGTTTTTGTTCTTGTAGTAACCATAGTTGTTGTTGTAGTAGTAACTATAGTTGTTGTTGTAGTACAAACTGCAGCTGTTGTTGCTGTAGTAAGTTGTTGTTGTTCTTATAGCTATGGTTGTAGTTCTTGTAGTAACTATAGTTATTGTTCTTGTAGTAACTATAGTTGTTGTTGTAGTAGTAACTGTAGCTGTTGTTCTTGTTTAACTATAGTTGTTGTTCTTGTAGTAACTATAGTTTTTGTTGTAGAAGTAACGATTGTTGTTGCTTTTGTAGTAACTAAAGTTGTTGTTCTTGTAACTATAGTTGTTGTTGCCGTATTAACTGCAGCTGATGTTCTTGTAGTAACTATAGTTGTTGATCTTGTAGTTACTGCTGCTATTGTTCTTGTAGTAACTATAATTGGTGTTCTTGTAGTATCAATAGTTGTTGTTGTAGTAGTAACTATAGTTGTTGTTCTTGTAGTAACTATAGTTGTTGTTCTGTAGTAACTGCAGCTGTTGTTCTTGTCGTTACTAGAGTTGTTGTTCTTGTAGTAACTATATTTATTGTTCTTGTAGAAACTTTATTTGTTGTTCTGGTAGTAGCTATTGTTGTTGTTGCTGTAGTAACTGCAGCTGTTGTTATTGTAGTAACTTTAGTTGTTGTTCTTGTAGTAACTAGAGTTTTTGCTCTTGTATTAACTATAGTTGAAGTTCTTGTAGTAGTAACTAAAGTTGTTGTTGCTGTAGTAACTATAGTTGTTGTTATAGTAACTATGGTTGTTGTTGAAGGAACTTTAGTTATTGTTGAAGAAGTTAATATAGTTATTGTTGTAGTAGTAACAATAGTTACTACAGCAACAACAACAATAGTTACTACAAGAACAACAAATATAGTTACTACAAGAACAACAAATATAGTTACTACAAGAACAACAACTCCTGTTACTACTTAAACAACAACTATAGTTCCTACAAGAACAACAACTATAGTTACTACAAGAACAATAACTGCAGTTACTAATACAACTACAACTGTAGTTACTTCAAGAACAACAACCATAGTAACTACAAGAACAACAAATAAAGTCACTACTACAACTACAACTATTGTTTCTACAAGAACAGCAACTATAGTTACTACTACAACAACAACTATTGTTACTACAAGAACAACAACTCTAGTTACTACGAGAACAACAGCTGCAGTTACTTCTACAGAGACAGCTATAGTTGCTACAAGAACAACAAGTATAGTTACTACAAGAACAACAACTGTAGTCACTACAAGTATAGTTACTACAAGAACAACAACTGTAGTCACTACAAGAACAACAACTATAGTTTCTACAGGAACAACAGCTGCAGTTACTATAAGAACAACAACTATAGTTACAACTAACTAACAACTATAGTTACTAAATAGTAGTAAATAGTAAATATAAGTAGTAAATATAGTTGTTGTTCTTGTAGTTACTGCGACTGTTGTTGCTGTAGTAGCTATAGTTGTTGTTCTTGTGGTAACTATAGTTTTTGTTGTAGAAGTAACGATTGTTGTTGCTGTAGTAGTAACAATAGTTGTTGTTCTTGTAGTAACTAGAGTTGTTGTTGCTGTTGTAACTATAGTTATTGTTCTTTTAGTAACTTTAGTTGTTGTTCTTGTAGTAATTATAGTTGTTGTTGTGGTAGTAACTGCAACTGTTGTTCTTGTAGTAACTATAGTTGTTGTTGTAATAGTAACTATAGCTGTTGTTCTTGTAGTAACTAGAGTTGTTGTAGCTGTAGTAACTGGTGGTGTTGTTCTTGTAGTAACTATAGTTGTTGTTCTTGTTGTAACTATAGTTATTGTTCTTTTAGTAACTTTAGTTGTTGTTCTTGTAGTAATTATAGTTGTTGTTGTGGTAGTAACTGCAACTGTTGTTCTTGTAGTAACTATAGTTGTTGTTGTAATAGTAACTATAGCTGTTGTTCTTGTAGTAACTAGAGTTGTTGTAGCTGTAGTAACTGGTGGTGTTGTTCTTGTAGTAACTATAGTTGTTGTTCTTATAGTCACTATAGTTGTTGTTCTTGTAGTAAATGGAGATATTATTCTTTAAGTAACTATAGTTGTTGTTGTAGTAGTAACTATAGTTGTTGTTTTAGTAGTAACTAAAGTTGTCCTTGTAGTAACTATAGTTGTTGTTCTCGTAGTAATTATAGTTGATGTTGTAGTCGTAACTCTAGTTGTTGTTTTTGTAGTAACTATAGTTGATGTTTTTGTAGTAACTATAGTTGTTGCTGTAGTGACTGCAGCTATTGTTCTTGTAGTAACTATAATTGTTGTTGTAGTAGTAACTATAGCTGTTGTTGTAGTAGTTACTGCAGCTGTTGTTGCTGTAGTAACTATAGTTGTTGTTCTTGTAGTAACTATAGTTTTTGTTGTAGAAGTAACGATTGTTGTTGCTGTTGTAGTAACTAAAGTTGTTGTTCTTGTAGTAACTATAGTTGTTGTAGTAGTAACTGCAGCTGTTGTTCTTGAAGTAACTATAGTTAATGTTCTTGCAGTAACTAGAGCTGCTGTTCTTGTAGTAACTAAAGTTGTTGTTGTAGTAGTAACTATAATTGTTGTTGTAGTACAAACTGCAGCTGTTGTTGCTGTAGTAACTATAGTTGCTGTTCTTATAGCTATAGTTGTTGTTCTTGTAGTAACTATAGTTATTGATGTAGAAGTAACTATAGTTGTTGTTTTAGTAGTAACTAGAGTTGTTGTTCTTATAGTAACTATAGTAGTTGTTGTATTAGTAACTGCAGCTGTTGTTCTTTTAGTAACTTTAGTTGTTGTTCTTGTAGCTATAGTTATTGTACTTGTATTAACTGCAGCTGTTGTTCTTGTAGTAACAATAGTTGTTGTTCTTGGAGTAACTATAGTTTTTTTTGTAGTAGTAACTATAGTTGTTGTTCTTGTAGTATATATAGTTGTTGTTGTAGTAGTAACTATAGTTGTTGTTGTAGTAGTAACTATAGTTGTTGTTCTTGTAGTAACTATAGTTGTTGTTCTTGTAGCAACTATAGCTGTCGCTGTAGTAGTTATTGCAGCTGTTGTTCTTGTAGTGACTTTAGTTGTTAATTTAGTAGTAACTATAGTTGTTGTTCTTGTAGTAGCTATAGTTGTTGTAGTAGTAACTTTAGTTGTTGTTCTTATAGTAACTATAGTTGTTGTTGTAATAGTAACTGCAGCTGTTGTTATTGTAGTTACTATAGTTGTTGTTCTTTATGTAACTATAGTTGTTGTTCTTGTAGTAACTATAGTTGTTGTTGTATTAGTAACTGCAGCTGTTGTTCTTTTAGTAACTATAGTCGTTGTTCTTGTAGTAACTATAGTTGTTGTTGTAGTAGTAACTGCAGCTGTTGTTGTAGAAGTAACTATAGTGATCGTTGTAGTAGAAACTGCAGCTGTTGTTGCTGAAGTAACTATATTTGTTAGTGTAGTAGTAACTATAGTTGTTGTTGTAGTAGTAACTATAGTGGTTGTGGTAGAAGTAACTATAGTGATCGTTGTAGTAGATACTGCAGCTGCTGTTGCTGAAGTAACTATAAATGTTAGTGTAGTAGTAACTATAGTTGTTGTTGTAGTAGTAACTATAGTGGTTGTGGTAGTAGAAACTGCAGCTGTTAGTAGTAACTATAGTTATAGTAACTATAATTGTTGTTCTTGTAGTAACTGCAGCTTTTGTTCTTGTAGTAACCATAGTTGTTGTTTTAGTTGTAACTATAGTTGTTGTTCTTGTAGTAACTATAACTGTTGTTGTATTAGTAACTGCAGCTGTTGTTCTTTTAGTAACTATAGTTGTTGTTCTTGTAGTAACTATAGTTGTTGCTGTAGTAGTAACTGCAGCTGTTGTTCTTGTAATAACAATAGATATTGTTCTTGTAGTAACTATAGTTGTTGTTGTAGTAGTAACTATAGTTGTTGTTGTAGTAGTAACTATAGTTGTTGTTCTCGTAGTTACTATAGTTGTTGTTCTTGTAGTAACTGCAGCTGTTTTGATTGTAGTAACTATAGTTGTTGTTAAGTAGTAGCTATAGTTGTCGTTCGTGTAGTAACTATAGTTGTTGGTGTAGTAGTAACTGCAGCTGTTGTTGCTGTAGGAACTATAGTTGTTGTTCTTGTAGTAACTATAGTTGTTTTCCTTGCAGTAACTATAGTTGTTGTTGCTGTAGTAACTGCAGCTGTTGTTCTTGTAGTAACTATAAATGTTGTTCTTGTAGTAACTGCTGCTGTTGTTCTTGTAGCAACTATAATTGGTGTTCTTGTAGTAACTATAGTTGTTGTTGTAGTAGTAACTATAGTTGTTGTTCTTGTAGTAACTATAGTTGTTGTTGTGTAGTAACTGCAGCTGTTGTTCTTGTAGTAACTAGAGTTGTTGCTCTTGTAGTAACTATATTTGTTGCTCTTGTAGGAACTATAGTTGTTGTTCTGGTAGTAGCTATTGTTGTTGTTGCTGTAGTTACTGCAGCTGTTGTTATTGTAGTTTCTTTAGTTGTTGTTCTTGTAGTAACTATAGTTGTTGTTACTGTAGTAACTATAGTTGCTGTTGTAGTAGTAACTATAGTTGTTGTTGTAGTAACTTTAGTTGTTATGGTAGAAGTAACTATAGTTTTTGTTCTTGTTGTAACTATAGTTGTTGTTCTTGTAGTAACTATAGTTGTTGATGTAGTAGTAACTGTAGCTGTTGTTCTTGTTTAACTATAGTTGTTGTTCTTGTAGTAACTATAGTTTTTATTAAAGAAGTAACTGCATCTGTTGTTGTTGTAGTAACTATAGTTGTTGTTCTTGTAGTAACAATAGTTTTTTTGTTGTAGAAGTAACGATAGTTGTTGCTATTGCAGTAACTATAGTTGTTGTTCTTGTAGTAACTATAGTTGTTGATGCCGTATTAATTGCAGCTGTTGTTTTTGTAGTTACTATTGTTGTTGTTCTTGTAGTAAGTATAGTTGTCGTTGTAGTAGTAACTATAATAGCTATTGTTTTTGTAGTACATATAGTTGTTGTTCGTGTAGTAACTATAGTTGTTGTTGTTGTAGTAGTAACTGCAGCTGTTGTTGCTGTAGTAACTATAGTTGCTGTTCTTGTAGCAACTATAGCTGTTTTCCTTGTAGTAACTATAGTTGTTGCTGCTGTAGTAACTGCAGCTGTTGTTCTTGTAGTAACTATAGTTGTTGTTTTGTAGTAACTATAATTGGTGTTCTTGTAGTAACTATAGTTGTTGTTGCAGTAGTAACTATAGTTGTTGTTGTAGTAACTATAGTTGTTGTTGTAGAAGTAACTATAGTTGTTGTTTTTGTTGTAACTATAGTTGTTGTTCTTTTAGTAACTATAGTTTATGTTGTAGTAGTAACTATAGTTGTTGTTCTTGTTGTAACTATAGTTGTTGTTTTTGTAGTAACTATAGTTGTTGTTGTAGTAGTAACTATAGTTGTTGTTCTTGTAGTAACTATAGTTGTTGTTGAAGTAGTAACTATAGTTGTTGTTCTTGTAGCAACTATAGCTGTCGCTTTAGTAGTAACTGCAGCTGTTGTTTTAGTAGTAACTATAGTTGTTGTTCTTGTAGTAACTTTAGTTGTTAATTAAGTAGTAACTATAGTTGTTGCTCTTGCAGTACTTATAGTTGTTGTTGTAGTAGTAACTATAGTGTTTGTTGTAGTAGAAACTGCAGCTGTTGTTGCTGAAGTAACTATAGTTGTTTTTTTAGTAGTAACTATAGTTGTTGTTCTTGTAGTAACTATAGTTGTTGTTGTAGTTGTAACTGCAGCTGTTGTTCTTGTAATAACTATAGATATTGTTCTTGTAGTAACTATAGTTGTTGTTGTAGTAGTAACTATAGTTGTTGTTCTTGTAGTAACTATAGTTGTTGTTCTTGTAGTTACTGCAGCTGTTGTGATTGTAGTAACTATAGTTGTTGTTTAAGTAGTAGCTATAGTTGTTGTTCTTGTAGTAACTACAGTTGTTGTTGTAGTAGTAGCTGTAGCTGTTGTTCTTGTGTAACTATAGTTGTTGTTTTTGTAGTAACTATAGTTTTTATTGAAGAAGTAACTGCATCTGTTGTTGTTGTAACTATAGTTGTTGTTCTTGTAGTAACTATAGTTTTTGTTGCCGTATTAACTGCAGCTGTTGTTTTTGTAGTTACTATTGTTGTTGTTCTTGTAGTAAGTATTTTTGTTGTTGTAGTAGTAACTATAATAGCTATTTCTCTTGTAGTACTTATAGTTGTTGTTCGTGTGGTAACTATAGTTGTTGTTGTAGTAGTAACTGCAGCTGTTGTTGCTGTAGTAACAATAGTTGTTGTACTTGCAGTAACTATAGTTGTTTTCCTTGTAGTAACTATAGTTGTTGTTGCTGTAGTGACTATCGTTGTTGTTCTTGTAGTAACTATAATTGTTGTTCTTGTAGTAGTTATAGTTTTTGTTCTTGTAGTTACATAAGTTGTTGTTTTTGTAGTAACTTTAGTTGTTGTTGTAGTAGTAACTATAGTTGTTGTTGTAGGGGTAACTATAGTAGTTGTTGCATGAGTAACTATAGTTGTTGTTGTAGTAGTAACTGCAACTGTTGTTCTTGTAGTAACTATAGCTGTTGTTCTTGTAGTTACTATAGTTGTTGTTGTAGTAACTGTAGATGTTGTTGCTGAATTTACTATAGTTGTTGTTCTTGTAGTTACTATAGTTGTTGTTCTTGTAGTAATTATAGTGGTTGTTGTAGTAGTAACTATAGTTGTTGTAACTATAGTTGTTGTTCTTGTAGTAACTATAGTTTTTGTTCGTGTAGAAACTATAGTTGTTAATCTTGTAGTAACTGTAGTTTTTATTTTAGTAGTAACTATAGATGTTGTTCGTGCAGTAACACTAGTTTTGTTCTTGTAGTAGTTGTTGTAGTAGTAACAGCAGCTGTTGTTCTTGTAGTAGCTATAGTTAATGTTCTTGAAGTAACTAGAGCTGCTGTTCTTGTAGTAACTAAAGTCGTGTTGTAGTAGTAACTATAGTTGTTGTTGTAGTACAAACTGCAGCTGCTGTTGCTGTAGTAACTATATTTGTTGTTCTTATAGCTAAAGTTTTTGTTCTTGTAGTAACTATAGTTATTGATGAAGAAGTAACTATAGTTGTTGTTTTAGTAGTAACTATAGTTGTTGTTCTTGTAGTAACTATAGTAGTTGTTGTATTAGTAACTGCAGCTGTTCTCCTTTTAGTAACTATAGTTGTTGTCCTTGTAGCTATAGTTGTTGTACTTGTAGTAATTGCAGCTGTTGTTCTTGTAGAAACTATAGTTGTTGTTTTAGTAGTAACTATAGTTATAATTTTAGTAGTAACAAAGTTGTTGATCTTGTAAAAACTATAATAGTTGTTGTATTAGTAACTGCAGCTGTTGTTCTTTTAGTAACTATAGTGGTTTTTGTAGTAGTAACTATATATGTTGTTGTTGTAATAGTAACTGCAGCTGTTGTTCTTGTAATAACTATAGATATTGTTCTTGTAGTAACTATAGTTGTTGTTGTATTAGTAACTATAGTTGTTGTTTTTGTGATAACTATAGTTGTTGTTGTAGTTGAAATTGCAGGTGTTGTTGCTGAAGTAACTATAGTTGTTGTTCTTGTAGTAACTATAGTTGTTGTTCTTGAAGTAACTATAGTTGCTGTTCTTGTAGTAACTATAGTTGTTGTTCTTGTAGTAACTGCAGCTGTTGTTATTGTAGTAGCTATAGTTGTTGTTTTATTAGAAACTATAGTTGTTGTTCTTGTAGTAACTATAATTGTTGTTGTAGTAGTAACTGTAGCTGTTGTTCTTGTGTAACTATAGTTGTTGTTCTTGTTGTAAGTATAGTTTTTATTGAAGAAGTAACTGCATCTGTTGTTGTTGTAGTACTTATAGTTGTTGTTCTTGTAGTAACTATAGTTTTTGTTGTAGAAGTAACGATTGTTGTTGCTGTTGTAGTAACTAAAGTTGTTGTTCTTGTAGTAACTATAGTTGTTGTTGCCGTATTAACTGCAGCTGTTGTTCTTGTAGTAACTATAGTTGTTGATCTTGTAGTTACTGCTGCTATTGTTCTTGTAGTAACTATAATTGGTGTTCTTGTAGTAACAATAGTTGTTGTTGTAGTAGTAACTATAGTTGTTGTTCTTGTAGTAACTATAGTTGTTGTTCTGTAGTAACTGCAGCTGTTGTTCTTGTCGTTACTAGAGTTGTTGTTCTTGTAGTAACTATATTTGTTGTTCTTGTAGAAACTATATTTGTTGTTCTGGTAGTAGCTATTGTTGTTGTTGCTGTAGTAACTGCAGCTGTTGTTATTGTAGTAACTTTAATTGTTGTTCTTGTAGTAACTAGAGTTTTTGCTCTTGTATTAACTATAGTTGAAGTTCTTGTACTAACTAAAGTTGTTGTTGCTGTAGTAACTATGGTTGTTGTAATAGTTACTATGGTTGTTGTTGTAGTAACTTTAGTTATTGCTGTAGAAGTTAATATAGTTATTGTTGTAACAATAGTTACTACAAGAACAACAAATATAGTTACTACAAGAACAACAAATATAGTTACTACAAGAACAACAAATATAGTTACTACAAGAACAACAACTCCTGTTACTACTATAACAACAACTATAGTTACTACAAGAACAACAACAACTATAGTTACTACGAGAACAACAACTATAGTAACTACTACAACAACAACTATAGTTCCTACAAGAACAACAACTATAGTTACTACAAGAACAACAGCTGCAGTTACTAATACAACAACAACTGTAGTTACTTCAAGAACAACAGCCATAGTAACTACAATAACAACAAATATAGTCACTACTACAACTACAACTATTGTTTCTACAAGAACAGCAACTATATTTACTGCTACAACAACAACTATTGTTACTACAAGAACAACAACTCTAGTTACTACAAGAACAACAGTAGTAACTATAGTTGTTGTTCTTGTAGTAGCTATTGTTTTTGTTCTTGTAGTAACATTAGTTGTTGTTCTTGTAGTAACTATAGTTGTCGTTGTAGTTGTTGTAGGAGTAACTATAGTAGTTGTTGTAGGAGTAACTATAGTTGTTGTTGTAGTAGTAACTGCAGCTGTTGTTCTTGTAGTAACTATAATTGTTGTTCTTGTAGTGACTATAGTTGTTGTTCTTGTAGTTACTATAGCTGTTGTTGTAGTAACTGTAGATGTTGTTGCTGAAGTAACTTTAGTTGTTGTTCTTGTAGTAACTATAGTTGTTGTTCTTGTAGTAATTATAGTTGTTGTTGAAGTAGTAACTATAGTTGTTGTAACTATAGTTGTCGTTCTTGTAGCAACTATAGCTGTCGCTGTAGTAGTAACTGCAACTGTTGTTCTTGTAGTAACTTTAGTTGTTAATTTAGTAGTAACTATAGTTGTTGTTCTTGAAGTAACTATAGTTGTTGTAGTAGTAACTATAGTTGTTGTTCTTATAGTAACTATAGTTGTTGTTGTAATAGTCACTGCAGCTGTTGTTAGTGTAGTAACTATAGTTGTTGTTCTTTATGTAACTATAGTTGTTGTTCTTGTAGTAACTATAGTTGTTGTTGTATTAGTAACTGCAGCTGTTGTTCTTTTTTTAACTATAGTCGTTGTTCTTGTAGTAACTATAGTTGTTGTTGTAGTAGTAGCTGCAGCTGTTGTTCTTGTTATAACTATAGCTATTTTTCTTGTAGTAACTATAGTTGTTGTAGTAGTAACTATAGTTGTTGTTGTAGGAGTAACTATAGTGATCGTTGTAGTAGAAACTGCAGCTGTTGTTGCTGAAGTAACTATAGTTGTTAGTGTAGAAGTAACTATAGTTGTTGCTGTAGTAGTAACTATAGTGGTTGTTGTAGTAGAAACTGCAGCTGTTGTTGCTGAAGTAAGTATAGTTGTTGTAGTAGTAACTATAGTTGTTGTATTTGTAGTAACTGCAGCTGTTGTTCTTGTAGTAACTATAGTTGTTGTTTAAGTTGTAACTATAGTTGTTGTTCTTGTAGTAACTATAGTTGTTGTTGCATTAGTAACTGCAGCTGTTGTTCTTTTAGTAACTATAGTTGTTGTTCTTGTAGTAACTATAGTTGTTGCTGTAGTAGTAACTGCAGCTGTTGTTCTTGTAATAACTATAGATTTTGTTCTTGTAGTAACTATAGTTGTTGTTGTAGTAGTAACTATAGTTGTTTTTGTAGTAGTAACTATAGTTGTTGTTCTTGTAGTAACTATAGTTGTTGTTGTAGTAGTAACTATAGTTGTTTTTGTAGTAGTAACTATAGTTGTTGTTCTTGTAGTTACTATAGTTGTTGTTCTTGTAGTAACTGCAGCTGTTGTGATTGTAGTAACTATAGTTGTTGTTTAAGTACTAGCTATAGTTGTCGTTCGTGTAGTAACTATAGTTGTTGTTCTTGTAGTAACTGCAGCTGTTGTTGCTGAAGTAACTATAGTTGTTGTTCTTGTAGTAGCTATAGTTGTTTTCCTTGCAGTAAATATAGTTGTTGTTGCTGCAGTAACTGTAGATGTTGTTCTTGTAGTAACTATAGTTGTTGTTCTTGTAGTAACTGCTGCTGTTGTTCTTGTAGTACCTATAATTGGTGTTCTTGTAGTAACTTTAGTTGTTGTTGTAGTAGTAACTATAGTTGTTGTTCTTGTAGTAACTATAGTTGTTGTTCTGTAGTAACTGCAGCTGTTGTTCTTGTAGTAACTAGAGTACTGTTGTTGTTCTTGTAGTAACTATATTTGTTGCTCTTGTAGGAACTATAGTTGTTGTTCTGGTAGTAGCTATTGTTGTTGTTGCTGTAGTTACTGCAGCTGTTGTTATTGTAGTAACTTTAGTTGTTGTTCTTGTAGTAACTATAGTTGTTGTTGCTGTAGTAACTATAGTTGTTGTTGTAGTAGTAACTATAGTTGTTGTTGTAGTAACTATAGTTGTTGTGGTAGAAGTAACTATAGTTGTTGTTCTTGTTGTAACTATAGTTGTTGTTCTTGTAGTAACTATAGTTGTTGTTGTAGTAGTAACTATAGTTGTTGTTTTTGCTGTAACTATAGTTGTTGCTCTTGTAGTAACTATAGTTATGTTGTAGTATTAACTATAGTTGTTGTTCTTGTAGTAACTATAGCTGTCTCTGTAGTAGTAACTGCAGCTGTTTTTTGTAGTAACTAGAATTGTTGTTCTTGTAGTAACTTTAGTTGTTAATTTAGTAGTTACTATAGTTGTTGTTCTTGTAGTAACTATAGTTGTTGTAGTAGAAACAAAAGTTGTTGTTCTTATAGTAACTATAGTTGTTGTTGTAATAGTAACTGCAGCTGTTGTTATTGTAGTAACTATAGTTGTTGTTCTTTATATAACTATAGTTGCTGTTCTTGTAGTAACTATAGTTGTTGTTGTATTAGTAACTGCAGCTGTTGTTCTTTTAGTAACTATAGTAGTTGTTCTTGTAGTAACTATAGTTGTTGTTGTAGTAGTAACTGCAGCTGTTGTTCTTGTAATAACTATAGCTATTTTTCTTGTAGTAACTACAGTTGTTGTTGTAGTAGTAACTATAGTTGTTATTGTAGAAGTAACTATAGTGATCGTTGTTGTAGAAACTGCAGCTCATGTTGCTGAAGTAACTATAGTTGTTGTTGTAGTAGTAACTATAGTTGCTCTTGTAGTAGTAACTATAGTGGTTGTTGTAGTAAAAACTGCAGCTGTTGTTGCTGAAGTAACTATAGTTGTTGTAGTAGTAACTATAGTTGTTGTTCTTGTAGTAACTGCAGCTGTTGTTTTTGTAGTAACTATAGTTGTTGTTTTAGGTGTAACTATAGTTGTTGTTCTTGTAGTAACTATAGTTGTTGTTGTATTAGTAACTGCAGCTGTTGTTCTTTTAGTAACTATAGTTGTTGTTCTTGTAGTAACTATAGTTGTTGCTGTAGTAGTAACTGCAGCTGTTGTTCTTGTATAACTGTAGATATTGTTCTTGTAGTAACTATAGTTGCTGTTGTAGAAGTAACTATAGTTGTTGTTGTATTAGTAACTATAGTTGTTGTTCTTGTAGTAACTATATTTGTTGTTCTTGTAGTAACTGCAGCTGTTGTAATAGTAGTAACTATAGTTGTTGTTTCAGTAGTAGCTATAGTTGTTGTTCTTGTAGTAACTATAGTTGTTGTTGTAGAAGTAACTGTAGCTTTTGTTCTTGTTTAACTATAGTTGTTGTTCTTGTAGTAACTAAAGTTTTTTTAAAGAAGTAACTGCATCTGTTGTTGTTGTAGTAACTATAGTTGTTGTTCTTGTAGTAGCAATAGTTTTTTTTGTTGTAGAAGTAACGATAGTTGTTGCTGTTGCAGTAACTATAGTTGTTGTTCTTGTAGTAACTATAGTTGTTGTTGCCGTATTAATTGCAGCTGTTGTTTTTGTAGTAACTATAGTTGCTGTTCTTGTAGCAACTATAGCTGTTTTCCTTGTAAGTATAGTTGCCGTTGTAGTAGTAACTATAATAGCTATTGTTTTTGTAGTACTTATAGTTGTTGTTCGTGTAGTAACTATAGTTGTTGTTGTAGTAGTAACTGCAGCTGTTGTTGCTGTAGTAACTATAGTTGCTGTTCTTGTAGCAACTATAGCTGTTTTCCTTGTAGTAACTATAGTTGTTGTTGCTGTAGTAACTGCAGCTGTTGTTCTTGTAGTAACTCTAGTTGTTGTTCTTGTAGTAACTATAATTGGTGTTCTTGTAGTAACTATAGTTGTTGTTGTAGTAGTAACTATAGTTGTTGTTCTTGTAGTAACTATAGTTGTTGTTGAAGTAGTAACTATAGTTGTTGTTGTAGAAGTAATTATAGTTGTTGTTCTTGTTTTAACTATAGTTGTTGTTCTTTTAGTAAGTAAAGTTTTTGTTGTTGTAGTAACTATAGTTGTTGTTCTTGTTGTAACTATAGTTGTTGTTCTTGAAGTAACTATAGTTGTTGTTGCTGTAGTAACTATAGTTGTTGTTCTTGTAGTAACTATAGTTGTTGTTGAAGTAGTAACTATAGTTGTTGTTCTTGTAGCAACTATAGCTGTCGCTTTAGTAGTAACTGCAGCTGTTGTTTTTGTAGTAACTATAGTTGTTGTTCTTATAGTAACTTTAGTTGTTAATTTAGTAGTAACTATAGTTGTTGCTCTTGCAGTACTTATAGTTGTTGTTGTAGTAGTAACTCTAGTGGTTGTTGTAGCAGAAACTGCAGCTGTTGTTGCTGAAGTAACTATAGTTGTTGTTTTAGTAGTAACTATAGTTGTTGTTCTTGTAGTAACTATAGTTGTTGTTGTAGTAGTAACTGCAGCTGTTGTTCTTGTAATAACTTTAGATATTGTTCTTGCAGTAACTATAGTTGTTGTTGTAGTAGTAACAATAGTTGTTGTTCTTGTAGTAACTATAGTTGTTGTTCTTGTAGTAACTGCAGCTGTTTTGATTTTAGTAACTAAAGTTGTTGTTTTAGTAGTAGCTATAGTTGTTGTTCTTGTAGTAACTATAGTTGTTGTTATAGTAATAACTGTAACTGTTGTTCTTGTGTAACTATAGTTGTTGTTCTTGTAGTAACTATAGTTTTTATTGAAGAAGTAACTGCATCTGTTGTTGTTGTATTTACTATAGTTGTTGTTCTTGTAGTAACTATAGTTTTTTTGTTGTAGAAGTAGCGATAGTTGTTGCTGTTGCAGTAACTATAGTTGTTGTTCTTGTAGTAACTATAGTTGTTGTTGCCGTATTAACTGCAGCTGTTGTTTTTGTATTTACTATTGTTGTTGTTCTTGTAGTAACTATAGTTGTTGTTGAAGTAGTAACTATAATAGCTTTTGTTCTTGTAGTACTTATAGTTGTTGTTCGTGTAGTAACTATAGTTGTTGTTGTAGTAATTACTGCAGCTGTTGTTGCTGAAGTAACTATAGTTGTTGTTCTTGTAGTAACTATAGTTGTTTTCCTTGTAGTAACTATAGTTGTTGTTGCTGTAGTAACTGCAGCTGTCGTTCTTGTAGTAACTATAGTTGTTGTTCTTGTAGTAACTGCTGCTATTGTTCTTGTAGTAACTATAATTGGTGTTCTTGTAGTAACTATAGTTGTTGTTGTAGTAGTAACTGCAGCTGTCGTTCTTGTAGTAACTATAGTTGTTGTTCTTGTAGTAACTGCTGCTATTGTTCTTGTAGTAACTATAATTGTTGTTCTTGTAGTAACTATAGTTGTTGTTGTGTAGTAACTGCAGCTGTTGTTCTTGTAGTAACTAGAGTTGTTGTTCTTGTAGTAACTATATTTGTTGCTCTTGTAGGAACTATAGTTGTTGTTCCGGTAGTAGCTATTGTTGTTGTTGCTGTAGTAACTGCAGCTGTTGTTATTGTAGTAACTTTAGTTGTTGTTCTTGTAGTAACTATAGTTGTTGTTCTTGTAGTAACTATAGTTGTTGTTCTTGTAGTAACTGCAGCTGTTGTTATTATAGTAACTATAGTTGTTTTTTTAGTAGTAGCTATAGTTGTTGCTCTTGTAGGAACTATAGTTGTTGTTGTTGTAACTATAGTTGTTGTTGAAGCAGTAACTATAGTTGTTGTTCTTGAAGTCACTTAAGTTGTTGTTCTTTTAGTAACTATTGTTTTTGTTGTAGTAGTAACTATAGTTGTTGTTCTTGTAGTAACTATAGTTGTTGTTGTGTAGTAACTGCAGCTGTTGTTCTTGTAGTAACTAGAGTTGTTGTTCTTGTAGTAACTATATTTGTTGCTCTTGTAGGAACTATAGTTGTTGTTCCGGTAGTAGCTATTGTTGTTGTTGCTGTAGTAACTGCAGCTGTTGTTATTGTAGTAACGTTAGTTGTTGTTCTTGTAGTAACTATAGTTGTTGTTCTTGTAGTAACTATAGTTGTTGTTCTTGTAGTAACTGCAGCTGTTGTTATTGTAGTAACTATAGTTGTTTTTTTAGTAGTAGCTATAGTTGTTGCTCTTGTAGGAACTATAGTTGTTGTTGTAGTAACTATAGTTGTTGTTGAAGCAGTAACTATAGTTGTTGTTCTTGAAGTCACTTTAGTTGTTGTTCTTTTAGTAACTATAGTTTTTGTTGTAGTAGTAACTATAGTTGGTGTTCTTGTTGTAACTATAGTTGTTGTTGTAGTAGTAACTATAGTTGTAGTTGTAGTAGTAACTATAGTTGTTGTTCTTGTAGTAACTATAGTTGTTGTTCTGGTAGTATCTATAGTTGTTGTTCTTGTAGCAACTATAGCTGTCGCTGAAGAAGTAAATGCAGCTGTTGTTTTTGTAGTAACTAGAGTTGTTGTTCTTGTAGTAATTTTAGTTGTTAATTTAGTAGTAACTATAGTTGTTGTTCTTGCAGTAACAAGAGTTTTTGTAGTAGTAACTATAGTTGTTGTTCTTATAGTAACTATAGTTGTTGTTGTTATAGTAACTGCAGCTGTTGTTCTTGTTGTAACTATAGTTGTTGTTCTTTTACTAACTATAGTTGTTGTTGTATTAGTAACTGCAGCTGTTGTTCTTTTAGTAACTATAGTCGTTGTTCTTGTAGTAACTATAGTTGTTGTTGTAGTAGTAACTGCAGCTGTTTTTCTGTAATAACTATAGCTATTTTTCTTGTAGTAACTATAGTTGTTGTTGTAGTAGTAACTATAGTTGTTGTTGTAGTAGTAAATATAGTGGTTGTTGTAGTAGAAACTGCAGCTGTTGTTGCTGAAGTAATTATAGTTGTTGTTCTTGTAGTAACTATAGTTGTTGTTGTAGTAGTAACTATAGTTGTTGTTGTAGTAGTAACTATAGTTGTTGTTCTTGTAGTAACTGCAGCTGTTGTTCTTGAAGTAACTATAGTTGTTGTTTTAGTAGTAACTATAGTTGATGTTCTTGTAGTAACTATAGTTGTTGTTGTATTAGTAACTGCAACTGTTGTTCTTTTAGTAACTATAGTTGTTGTTCTTGTAGTAACTATAGTTGTTGTTGTAGTAATAACTGCAGCTGTTGTTCTTGTAATAACTATAGATATCGTTCTTGTAGTAACTATAGTTGTTGTTGCAGTAGTAACTATAGTTGTTGTTCTTGTAGTTACTGTAGCTGTTGTGATTGTAGTAACTGTAGTTGTTGTTTTAGTAGTAGCTATAGTTGTTGTTCTTGTAGTAACTATAGTTGTTGTTGTAGTAGTAGCTGTAGCTGTTGTTGTTGTGTAACTATAGTTGTTGTTCTTGTAGTAACTATAGTTGTGTTGCCGTATTAACTGCAGCTGTTGTTTTTGTAGTTACTATTGTTGTTGTTCTTGTAGTAAGTATAGTTGTTGTTGTAGTAGTAACTATAATAGCTATTGGTCTTGTAGTACTTATAGTTGTTGTTCGTGTAGTAACTATAGTTGTTGTTGTAGTAGTAACTGCAGCTGTTGTTGCTGTAGTAACAATAGTTGTTGTTCTTGCAGTAACTATAGTTGTTTTCCTTGTAGTAACTTAGTTGTTGTTGGTGTAGTGACTATCGTTGTTGTTCTTGTAGTAACTATAGTTGTCGTTGTAGAAGTAACTGCAGCTGTTGTTCTTGTAGTAACTATAGTTGTCGATCTTGTGGTAATTGCTGCTATTGTTCTTGTAGTGACTATAATTGGTGTTCTTGTAGTAACTATAGTTGTTGTTGTAGTAGTAACTATAGTTGTTGTTCTTGTAGTAACTATAGATGTTGTTCTGTAGTAACTGCAGCTGTTATTCTTGTAGTAACTGGAGTTGTTGTTCTTGTAGTAACTATATTTTTTGCTCTGGTGGTAGCTATTGTTGTTGTTGCTGTAGTAAATGCAGCTGTTGTTATTGTAGTAACTTTAGTTGTTGTTCTTGTAGTAACTAGAGTTTTTGCTTTTGTATTAAATATAGTTGAAGTTCTTGTAGTAACTATAGTTGTTGTTGCTGTAGTAACTATAGTTGTTGTAATAGTAACTATGGTTGTTGTTGTAGTATCTTTAGTTATTGTTGTAGTAGTAAATATAGTTATTGTTGTAGTAGTAACAATAGTTACTACAGCAACAACAACAATAGTTACTACAAGAACAACAAATATAGTTACTACAAGAACAACAACTCCTATTACTACTATAACAACAACTATATTTACTACAAGAACAACAACAACTATAGTTACTACAAGAACAACAACTATAGTTACTACTACAACAACAACTATAGTTCCTACAAGAACAACAACTATAGTTACTACAAGAACAACAGCTGCAGTTACTAATACAACAACAACTGTAGTTACTTCAAGAACAACAACCATAGTAACTACAAGAACAACAAATATAGTCACTACTACAACTACAACTATAGTTACTACAAGAACAGAAACTATAGTTACTACTACAACAACAACTATTGCTACTACAAGAACAACAACTCTAGTTACTACAAGAACAACAGCTGCAGTAACTACTATAGAGACAGCTATAGTTGCTACAAGAACAACAAGTATAGTTACTACAAGAACAACATCTATAGTTACTACAGGAACAACAGCTGCAGTTACTATAATAACAACAACTATAGTTACTACTAAACTAACAACTATAGTTACTAAATAGTAGTAAATAGTAAATATAAGTAGTAAATATAGTTGTTGTTCTTTTAGTAACTGCGACTGTTGTTGCTCTAGTAACTATAGCTGTTGTTCTTGTAGTAGCTATAGTAATGTTGTAGTAGTAAATATACTTGTTGTTGTAGTAGTAACTGCAGCTGTAGCTGTTGTAGTAACTATAGTTGTTGTTCTAATAGTAACTTTAGTTGTTGTTCTTGATGTAACAATAGTTGTTGCTGTAGTAACTATAGTTGTTGTTCTTGTAGTAACTAAAGTTGTTGCTGTAGTAGTAACTATAGTCGTTCTTGTAGTAGTAGCTATAGTTGTTATTGTAGTAGAAACTGCATCTGTTGTTGCTGTATTAGCTATAATTGTTGATCTTGTAGTAACTATAGTTTTTGTTGTAGAAGTAACTATAATTGTTGTTGTGGTAGTAACTAAAGTTGTTGTTCTTGTAGTAGCTATAGTTGTTGTTCTTGTAGTAGCTATAGTTGTTGTTCTTGTAGTAACTATAGTTATTGTTGTTGTAGTACATGCAGCTGTTGTTCTTGTATTAGCTATAGTTGTTGTTCTTGTAGTAACTATTGCTAGTGTTCTTGTAGTAACTAAAGTTGTTGTTGCCGTATTAACTGAGCTGTTATTCTTGTAGTAACTATTGTTGTTAATCTTTTAGTAACTATAGTTGTTGTTGTAGTAGTAAATATAATAGCTGTTGTTCTTGTAGTAACTTTAGTTGTTGTTGTAGTAGTAACTGCAGCTGTTGTTGCTGTAGTAACTATAGTTGTTGTTCTTGTAGTAACTATAGTTGTTGTTCTTATAGTAACTATAGTTGTTGTTGTAGTAGTAACTCTAGTTGTTGATCTTGTAGTAACTATTGTTGTTGTTCTTGTAGTAACTATAGTTAATGATCTTGTACTAATTATAGTTATTGTTCTTGTAGTAAATATAGTTGTTGCTGCTATAGTAACTGCAGCTGTTGTTCTTGTAGTAACAATAGTTGTTGTTGCTGTAGTAACTGCAGCTGTTGTTATTGTGGTAACTATAGTTAATTGTAGCAGTAACTATAGTTGTTGTTCTTGTAGTAACTATAGTTCCTGTTCTTTTAGTAGCTATAGTTTTTGTTCTTGTAGTAACATTAGTTGTTGTTTTTCTAGTAACTATAGTTGTTGTTGTAGTAGTAACTATAGTTGTTGTTGTAGGAGTAACTATAGTAGTTGTTGTATGAGTAACTATAGTTGTTGTTGTAGTAGTAACTGCAGCTGTTGTTCTTGTAGTAACTATAATTGTTGTTCTTGTAGTTACTATAGTTGCTGTTCTTGTAGTTACTATAGTTGTTGTTGTAGTAACTGTAGATGTTGTTGCTGAAGTTACTATAGTTGTTGTTCTTGTAGTAATTATAGTTGTTGTTCTTTTAGTAATTATAGTGGTTGTTGTAGTAGTAACTATAGTTGTTGTAACTATAGTTGTAGTTCTTGTAGTAACTATAGTTGTTGTCCTTGTAGTAATTATAGTGGTTGTTGTAGTAGTAACTATAGTTGTTGTTGTAGTAGTAACTGCAGCTGTTGTTCTTTTAGTTACAATAGTTGTTGTTCTTGTAGTAACTATAGTTTTTGTTCGTGTAGTAACTATAGTTGTTGTTCTTGTAGTACCTATAGTTTTTATTGTAGTAGTAACTATAGATGTTGTTCGTGCAGTAACACTAGTTTTGTTCTTGTAGTAACTATGGTTGTTGTAGTAGTAACTGCAGCTGTTGTTCTTGTAGTAGCTATAGTTAATGTTCTTGAAGTAACTAGAGCTGCTGTTCTTGAAGTAACTAAAGTTGTTGTTGTAGTAGTAACTATAGTTGTTGTTGTAGTACAAACTGCAGCTGTTGTTGCTGTAGTAGCTATAGTTGTTGTTCTTGTAGCTAAAGTTTTTGTTCTTGTAGTAACTATAGTTATTGATGTAGAAGTAACTATAGTTGTTGTTTTAGTAGTAACTATAGTTGTTGTTCTTGTAGAAACTATAGTAGTTGTTGTATTAGTAACTGCAGCTGTTGTTCTTTGAGTAACTATAGTTGTTGTTCTTGTAGCTATAGTTGTTGCACTTTTAGTAACTGCAGCTGTTGTTCTTGTAGAAACTATAGTTGTTGTTTTAGTAGTAACTATAGTTATTATTTTAGTAGTAACTATAGTTGTTGTTCTTGTAATAACTATAATAATTGTTGTATTAGTAACTGCAGCTGTTGTTCTTTTAGTAACTATAGTTGTTGTTCTTGTAGTAACTATATTTGTTGTTGTTGTTATAGTAACTGCAGCTGTTGTTCTTGTAATAACTATATATATTGTTCTTGTTGTAACTATAGTTGTTGTTGTATTAGTAACTATAGTTAGTTGTTCTTGTAATAACTATAGTTGTTGTTGTAGTAGAAATTGCAGGTGTTGTTGCTGAAGTAACTATAGTTGTTGTTCTTATAGTAACTATAGTTGTTGTTCTTGAAGTAACTTAGTTGTTGTTGTAGTAGTAACTATAGTTGTTGTTCTTGTAGTAACTGCAGCTGTTGTTCTTGTAGTAGCTATAGTTGTTGTTTTATTAGTAACTATAGTTGTTGTTCTTGTAGTAACTATAATTGTTGTTGTAGTAGTAACTGTAGCTGTTGTACTTGTGTAACTATAGTTGTTGTTCTTGTTGTAACTATAGTTTTTATTGAAGAAGTAACTGCATCTGTTGTTGTTGTAGTAACTATAGTTGTTGTTCTTGTAGTAACTATAGTTTTTGTTGTAGAAGTAACGATTGTTGTTGTTGTTGTAGTTACTAGAGTTGTTGTTCTTGTAGTAACTATATTTGTTGTTCTTGTAGAAACTATATTTGTTGTTCTGGTAGTAGCTATTGTTGTTGTTGCTGTAGTAACTGCAGCTGTTGTTCTTGTAGTAACTATAGTTTTTGTTGTAGAAGTAACGATTGTTGTTGTTGTTGTAGTAACTAAAGTTGTTGTTCTTGTAGTAGCTATAGTTGTTGATCTTGTAGTTACTGCTGCTATTGTTCTTGTAGTATAATTGGTGTTCTTGTAGTAACAATAGTTGTTGTTGTAGTAGTAACTATAGTTGTTGTTCTTGTAGTAACTATAGTTGTTGTTCTGTAGTAACTGCAGCTGTTGTTCTTGTAGTTACTAGAGTTGTTGTTCTTGTCGTAACTATATTTGTTGTTCTTGTAGAAACTATATTTGTTGTTCTGGTAGTAGCTATTGTTGTTGTTGCTTTAGTAACTGAAGCTGTTGTTATTGTAGTAACTTTAGTTGTTGTTCTTGTAGTAACTAGAGTTTTTGCTCTTGTATTAACTATAGTTGAAGTTCTTGTAGTAACTAAAGTTGTTGTTGCTGTAGTAACTATAGTTGTTGTAATAGTAACTATGGTTGTTGTTGTATTAACTTTAGTTATTTTTGTAGAAGTTAATATAGTTATTGTTGTAGTAGTAACAATAGTTACTACAGCAACAACAACAATAGTTACTACAAGAACAACAAATATAGTTACTACAAGAACAACAAATATAGTTACTACAAGAACAGAACAACAACTCCTGTTACTACTATAACAACAACTATAGTTACTACAAGAACAACAACAACTATAGTTACTACAAGAACAACAACTATAGTTACTACTACAACAACAAATATAGTTCCTACAAGAACAACAACTATATTTACTACAAGAACAACAGCTGCAGTTACTAATACAACAACAACTGTAGTTACTTCAAGAACAACAACCATAGTAACTACAAGAACAACAAATATAGTCACTACTACAACTACAACTATTGTTTCTACAAGAACGGCAACTATAGTAACTACTACAACAACAACTATTGTTACTACAAGAACAACAACTCTATTTACTACAAGAACAACAGCTGCAGTTACTTCTACAGACACAGCTATAGTTGCTACAAGAACAACAAGTATAGTTACTACAAGAACAACAACTGTAGTCACTACAAGTATAGTTACTACAAGAACAACAACTGTAGTCACTACAAGAACAACAACTATAGTTTCTACAAGAACAACAGCTGCAGTTACTATAAGAACAACAACTATAGTTACCACTAACTAACAACTATAGTTACTAAATAGTAGTAAATAGTAAATATAAGTAGTAAATATAGTTGTTGTTCTTGTAGTAACTGCGACTGTTGTTGCTGTAGTAACTATAGTTGTTGTTCTTGTAGTAGCTATAGTAATGTTGTAGTAGTAACTATACATGTTGTTGTAGTAGTAACTGCAGCTGTAGTTGCTGTAGTAACTATAGTTGTTGTTCTAATAGTGACTTTAGTTGTTGTTCTTGATGTAACAATAGTTGTTGCTGTAGTAACTATAGTTGTTGTTCTTGTAGTAACTAAAGTTGTTGCTGTAGTAGAAACTATAGTGGTTCTTGTAGTTGTAGCTATAGTTGTTATTGTAGTAGAAACTGCATCTGTTGTTGCTGTATTAGCTATAATTGTTGATCTTGTAGTAACTATAGTTTTTGTTGTAGTAGTAACTATAATTGTTGTTGTGGTAGTAATTAAATTTGTTGTTCCTGTAGTAGCTATAGTTGTTGTTCTTGTAGTAGCTATAGTTGTTGTTCTTGTAGTAACTATAGTTGTTGTTGTTGTAGTAACTGCAGCTGTTGTTGCTGTAGTAACTATAGTTGTTGTTCTTGTAGTAACTATAGTTGTTGATCTTGTACTGACTATAGATGTTGTTCTTGTAGTAAATATTTTTATTGTTCTGGTAGCAACTTTAGTTGTTGTTCTTGTAGTAACTATAGTTGTTGTTGTAGTGGTAATTGCAGCTGTTGTTGCTGTTATTACTATAGTTGTTGTTCTTGTAGCAAATATAGTTGTTGTTCTTATGGTAACTATAGTTGTTGTTGTAGTAGTAACTTTAGTTGTTGATCTTGTAGTAACTATAGTTATTGATCTTGTAGTAACTATAGTTGTTGCTGCTGTAGTAACTGCAGCTGTTGTTCTTGTAGTAACTATAGTTGTTGCTGCTGTAGTAACTGCAGCTGTTGTTCTTGTGGTAACTATAGTTAATTGTAGCAGTAACTTTAGTTGTTGTTCTTGTAGTAACTATAGTTGCTGTTCTTGTAGTAATTATAGTGGTTGTTGTAGTAGTAACTATAGTTGTTCTTGTAGTTGTAGCTATAGTTGTATAGTAGTAGAAACTGCATCTGTTGTTGCTGTATAAGCTATAATTTTTGATCTTGTAGTAACTATAGTTTTTGTTGTAGTAGTAACTATAATTGTTGTTGTGGTAGTAACTGCAGCTGTTGTTCTTTTAGTAACTATAGTTGTTGTTCTTGTAGTAACTATATTTGTTGTTGTTGTAATAGTAACTGCAGCTGTTGTTGCTGTAGTAACTATAGTTGTTGTTCTTGTAGTAACTATAGTTGTTGATCTTGTACTAACTATAGTTGTTGTTGTAGAAGTAACTACAGCTGTTGTTGCTGTAGTAACTATAGTTGTTGTTCTTGTAGTAAATATTGTTATTGTTCTTGTAGCAACTTTAGTTGTTGTTCTTGTAGTAACTATAGTTGTTGTTGTAGTGGTAATTGCAGCTGTTGTTGCTGTAATTACTATAGTTGTTGTTCTTGTAGCAACTATAGTTGTTGTTCTTATAGTAACTATAGTTGTTGTGGTAGTAGTAACTTTAGTTTTTGATCTTGTAGTAACTATTGTTGTTGTTCTTGTAGTAACTATAGTTATTGATGTTGTAGTAACTATAGTTGTTGCTGCTGTAGTAACTGCAGCTGTTGTTCTTGTAGTAACTATAGTTGTTGTTGCTGTAGTAACTGCAGCTGTTGTTCTTGTGGTAACTATAGTTAATTGTAGCAGTAACTTTAGTTGTTGTTCTTGTAGTAACTATAGTTGCTGTTCTTGTAGTAATTATAGTGGTTGTTGTAGTAGTAACTATAGTTGTTGTAACTATAGTTGTTGTTCTTGTAGTAACTATAGTTGTTGTTTTATTAGTTACTGCAAGTGTTATTCTTGTAGTAACTACAGTTGTTGTTCTTATAGCTATAGTTGTTGTTCTTGTAGTAACTATAGTTATTGTTGTAGAAGTAACTATAGTTGTTGTTCTTGTAATAACTATTGTTGTTATTCTTGTAGCTGTTGTTCTTGTATAGTAACTATAATTGTTGTTATTAAAGTTACTATAGCTGTTGTTGTAGTAGTTACTATAGTTGTTGTTCTTGAAATAACTATAGTTATTGTTCTTGTAGTAACTATAGTTGTTGTAGTAGAAACTGCCGCTGTGTTTGCTGTAGTAACTATAGTTGTTGTTCTTGAGGTAACTATAGTTGATGTTCTTGTAGTAACTATAGTTGTTAATGCTATAGTAACTGCAGATGTTGTTCTTTTAGAAGCTATAGTTGTTGTTCTTGTAGTAACTATAGTTGTTGTTGTAGTAGTATTTATAGTTGTTGTTGTAGTTACTGTATTAAGTATAGTTGTTGTTGTAGTAGTAACTGCAGTTGTTGTTCTAGTAGTAACTATAGTTGTTTTTGTAGTAGTAATTATAGTTGTTTTTCTTGTGGTAACTATAGTTGTTGTTGTAGTAGTAACTGCAGCTGTTGTTCTTGTAGTAACTATAATTGTTGTTCTTAAAGTTACTATAGCTGTTGTTGTAGTAGTTACTATAGTTGTTGTTCTTGAAGTAACTATAGTTATTGTTCTTGTAGTAACTATAGTTGTTTTAGTAGAAACTGCCGCTGTTTTTGCTGTAGTAAGTATAGTTGTTGTTCTTGAGGTAACTATAGTTGATGTTCTTGTAGTAACTATAGTTGTTAATGCTATAGTAACTGCAGATGTTGTTCTTTTAGAAGCTATAGTTGTTGTTCTTGTAGTAACTATAGTTGTTGTTGTAGTAGTATTTTTAGTTGTTGTTGTAGTTACTGTATTAACTATAGTTGTTGTGCTTGTAGTAACTAGTTGTTGTTGAAGTAGTAACTGTAGTTGTTGTTGCTGTAGTAACTATAGTTGTTGTTCTTGTAGTAACTATAGTTGTTGTTGTAGTAGTAACTGCGGCTATTGCAGTAGAAACTATCGTATTGTTTTTATAGTAACTAAAGTTGTTGAAGTAGTAGTAACTATAGTTGTTGTTGTAGTACAAACTGCAGCTGTTGTTGCTGTAGTAAGTTGTTGTTGTTCTTATAGCTACAGTTGTAGTTCTTGTAGTAACTATAGTTATTGTTGTAGAAGTAACTATAGTTGTTGTTCTTGTAGTAACTATAGTTGTTATTCTTGTAGTAACTATAGTTATTGTTGTATTAGTTACTGCCGCTGGTATTCTTGTAGTAACTATAGTTGTTGTTCTTGTAGTAACTATAGTTGCAGTTCTTGTAGTAACTATAGTTGTTATTGTAGAAGTAACTATAGTTGTTGTTGTAGTAGCAACTATAGTTGTTGTTCTTGTAGTAACTATAGTTGTTGTTCTTGTAGTAACTATAGTTGTTGTTGTAGTAGTAACTATAGTTGTTGTTGTAGTAGTAACTATAGTGGTTGTTGTAGTAGAAAGTGCAGCTGTTGTTGCTGAAGTAACTTTAGCTGTTGTTCTTGTAGTAACTATTGTTGTTGTTCTTGTAGTAACTTTAGTTGTTGTTGTAGTAGTAACTATAATAGCTGTTGTTCTTGTAGTAACTTTAGTTGTTGTTGAAGTAGTAACTATAATTGCTGTTGTTCTTGTAGTAACTATAGTTGTTGTTCTTGTAGTAACTATAGTTGTTGTTGTAGTAGTAACTTTAATAGCTGCTGTTCTTGTAGTAACTGCAGCTGTTGTCCTTGTAGTAACTATAGTTGTTGTTGTAGTAGTAATTATAGTTGTTGTTCTTGTAGAAACTATAGTTGTTGTTCTTGTAGTAACTATAGATGTTGTTATTGTAGTAACTATAGTTGTTGTTGAAGTACCTATAGCTGTTGCTGTAGTAGTAACTATAGTTGTTTTTAGCAGTAACTATAATTGTTGTTCTTGTTGTAACTCTAGTTGTTGTTGTAGTAGTAACTGCAGCTGTTGTTCTTGTAGAAATAATAGTTGTTGTGTATGAAGTAACTATAGTTGTTGTTGTAGTAGTAACTATAGTTGTTGTTCTTGAAAAAAACTATAGTTGTCGTTGTAGTAATAACTATAGTTTTTGTTGTAGTAGAAATTGCAGCTTTTGTTGCTGTTGTTACAATAGTTGTTGTTCTTGTAGTAACTATAAATGTTGTAGTAACTATAGTTGTTGTTCTTGTAGTAACTATAGTTGGTGTAGTAGCAACTGCAGCTGTTGTTGCTGTAGTAACTTTAGTTGTTGTTCTTTTAGTTACTATAGTTGTTGTTTTTGTAGTAACTTTAGTTGTTGTTGTAGTAACTGCAGATGTTGTTGCTGAAATAACTATAGTTGTTGTTCTTGTAGTAACTGTAGTTGTTGTTGAAGAACTAACTTTAGTTGTTGCTGTAGTAATTTCAGCTGTTGTTGCTGGTGTAACTTTAGCTGTTGTTCTTGTAGTAACTATAGTTGTTGTTGTAGTAGTTACTGCAGTTGTTGTTATTGTAGTAACTATAGTTGTTGTTGAAGAAGTAAATGCAGCTGTTGTTCTTGTAGCAATTAAAGTTGTTGTTCTTGAAGTAACTAAAGTTGTTGTTGTAGTAGTAACTATAGTTGTTGTTCTTGCAGTAACTATAGTTGTTGTTGCTGTAGTTACTGCAGCTGTTGTTCTTGTAGTAACTATAGTTGTTGTTCTGTTAGTAACTATAGTTGTTGTTGTAGTAGTAACTGTTGTTGCTGTAGTTACTATAGTTGTTGTTTTAGTAACTATAGTTGTTGTTGTTGAAGTAGTAAATGCAGCTTTTGTTCTTGTAGTAGTTATAGTTGTTGTTCATGTAGTAACTATAGTTGTTGTTGTAGTAGTACCTATAGTTGTTGTTCTTGTAGTAACTATAGTTGTTGTTCTTGTAGTTACTATAGTTGTTGCTCCGAACATACCACAGAACAGGTCGACCTGCAGGATCAGTAGTTAAAATGCTCCACATATACCACAGAACAGATCGACCTGCAGGATCAGTAGTTAAATGCTCCCAACTTACCATAGAACAGATCTATTTACAGGATCAGTAGTTAAAATTATCAAAAAATACCAGAGAACTTGTCTACCTGTAAGATCAGTAGTTAAAATGCTCCAAACATAAAACAGAACAGGTCTACCTGTAAGATCAGTAGTTTAAAAGCTCCAAACAAACCAGAGAACAGATCGACTTGCAGGATCAGACGTTAAAATGCTCCGATTTTACAACAGAAGAGGTCTACTTGTAAGATCAGTAGTTACAATGCTGCGAACATACCACAGAACAGGTTGACTTGCAGGATCAGATGCTAAAATGCTCCGAACATACCACAGAACAGGTCTACCTGTAAGATCAATAGTCAAAATGCTCTGAACATACCAGAAAACAGATCGACCTGCACGATTAGAGGTTAAAATGCTGCGAACTTACCACAGAACAGGTCTACCTGTAAGATCAGTTGTTAAAATGCCCCAAACATACCACAGAACAGGTCGACCTGCAGAATTAGAGGTAAAAATGCTCCAAACATACCACAGAATAGGTCAACCTGTAAGATCTGTAGTTAAAATGCTCCAAACATACCACAGAACAGGTCGACTTGCAGGATCAGAGATTAAAATGCTCCGAACTTACCACAGAACAACTGGTCAACCTGCAGGATCAGTAGTTAAAATGCTCAGAAATTACCACAGAACAGGTCTCCCTGTAAGATCAGTAGTTAAAATGCTCCGAACATACCACAGAACAGGACGACCTGCAGGATCAGTAGCTAAAATGCTCCGAACATACCACAGAAAATGTCTGCATGCAGTATCCGTACTTTAAATGCTCCGAACTTACCACAGAACAGGTCTACCTTAAACATCAGTAGTTAAAATGCTCTGAAAAAACTACAGAACAGATCGACCTGCACGATCAGAGGTTAAAATGCTTCAAATTTACCACATAGCAGGTCGACCTGTAACAGCAGTAGTTAAAATGCTCGGAACATACCAAAAAACAATTCGACCTGCAAGATCAGTAGTTAAAATGCTCCAAACATACCACAGAACAGGTCTACCTGCAGGATTAGTAGTTAAAATGCTACAAACATACCACAGAACAGGTCTACCTGTAAGCTCAGTAGTTAAAATGCTCCAAAAATACCACAAAACAGGTCGTCCAGCAGGATCAGAGGTTAAAATGCTCCAAACTTACCACAGAACAGGTCTACCTGTAAGATAAGTTGTTAAAATGCTCAGAACATATCACAGAACAGGTGCACCTGCAGGATTAGTAGTTAAAATGCTACGAACACACCGCAAACAGGTCTACCTGCAAGATCAGTCGTTAAAATGCTCAGAACATATATCAGAAGAGGTCTACCTGCAGGATTAGTAGTTAAAATGCTCAGAACATACCACAGAAAAGGTCTAACTGTAAGATTTGTTGTTAAAATGTTCCGAACATACCAGAGAACAGATCGACATGCATGATAAGAGGTTTAAATGCTCCGAACTTACCACAGAAATGTCTACATGTAAGATTAGTAGTCAAAATGTTCCGAACATACCACATAACAGGTCGACCTGCAGGATCAGAGGTTAAAATGCTCCAAATATACCACAGAACAGATCGACCTGCAGGATCAGAGGTTAAAATGCTTCGAACATACCACAGAACAGGTTAAACTGTAAAACCAGTAGTTAAAATGCTCCGAACATACAACAAAACAGGTCTACCTGTAAGATCAGTAGTTAAAATGCTCCAAACATACCACAGAACAGGCCGACCTGCAGGATCAGTAGTTAAAATGCTCCAAACTTACCACAGAGCAGATCTAATTGCAGGATCAGAAGTAGAAATGGTCTGAACATACCAAAGAACAGGTCGACCAGTAGGATCATGAGTTAAAATGCTCCCATTGTACCATAGAAAAGGTCAACATGCAGGATCAGAAGTGAAAATGCTCTGAACTTACCACAGAATAGGTCTACCTGCAGGATCAGTAGTAAAAATGCATGGAAAGTACCACAGAACAGGTCTACCTGTAAGATCAGTAGTTAAAATGCTCCAAACATACCACAAAACAGGTCGACCTGCAACATCAGAGGTTAAAATGCTCCAAAAATACCACAGAACAGGTCGACCTGCAGGATCAGTATTTAAAATGCTCCGAAATTTCAACAGAACAGGTCTCATTGTAAGATCAGTAGTTAAAATGCTAGGAACATACCAAAGAACAGGACAACCTGCAGGATCAGTAGTTAAAATGCTCCGAACATACCATGGAAATGATCTACCTGAACGATCAGAGGTCAAAATGCTCGAAACTTACCACAGAAAAGGTCTACTTGTAAGTTCACTAGTTAAAATGTTCTGAACATACCACAGAACAGGTCGACCTGTAGGATCAGTAGTTGAAATGCTCCTAACTTACCACAGAACAGGTGTACCTATAAGATTAGTAATTAAAATGCTCTGAATAAACCACAGAACAGATCGACCTGCACGATCAAAGGTTAAAATGCTGCAAACTTACCAAAGAATAGGTCGACCTGCAGGATCAGAGGTTAAAATGCTTCGAATTTACCACATAATAGGTCGACCTGTAAGATAAGTTGTTAAAATGCTCCGAATATATCAAAGAACAATTCGACCTGCAGGATCAGTAGTGAAGATGCATCGAGCTTACCTTAGAACAGGTTTACCTGCAAAATCAGTAGTTAAAATGCTCCAAACATACCAAAAAACAGGTCGATCTGTATGATAAGGGGCTAGAATACTCCGAACTTCCCACAGAGCAGGTCTACTTGCAGGATCAGTAGTTAAAATGCATCGAACATACCACAGAACAAGTCTTCCTGCAGGATTAGTAGTTAAAATGCTCAAAACATACCACAGAACAGGTCTACCTGTAAGATTAGTAGTAAAAATGCTCCAAACATACCAAAGAACAGGTCGTCCAGCAAAATCAGAAGTTAAAATGCTCAGAACATATAACAGAACAGATCTACCTACAGGATTAGTAGTTAAAATGCTCCGAACATACCGCAGAACAGGTCTACCTGTAAGATCAGTAGTTAAAATGCTACGAACATACCACAGAACAGGTCGTCCTGCAGGATCAGAGGTTAAAATGCTCCGAACATACCACAGAAAAGGTCTACCTGTAAGATCAGAAGTAAAAATGCTCAGAACATACCACTGAACAGGTCTACCTGTAAGATCAGTAGTTAAAATGTTCCGAACATATCACAGAAAAGGTCTACCTGTAAGATAAGTAGTAAAAATGCTCAGAACATACCATAGAACAGATCTAGCTGTAAGATCAGTAGTTAAAATGCTCTGAAAATACCACAGAACAGGTCGTCCAACAGGATCCGGGTTAAAATGCTCCGAACTTACAGAACAGGTCTACCTGTAAGATCAGTAGTTAAAATGCTCAGAACATACCACAGAACAGGTCCACCTGTAAGATCAGTAGTAAAAATGCTCCAAACTTACCACAGAACAGGTCTACCTGTAAGATCAGTTGTTGAAATGCTCCGAACATACCACAGAACAGGTCGTCCAGCAGGATACGGGTTAAAATGCTCCGAACTTACAGAACTAGTCTACCTGTAAGATCAATAGTTAAAATGCTCCAAACATACCACAGAACAGGTCTACCTGTAAGATCAGTAGTTAAAATGATGCGAAGATATCACAGAACATGTAGACCTGCAGGATCAGAGGTTAAAATGCTCTGAACTTACAGAACAGGTCTACCTGTTAGATCAGTAGTTAAACTGCTCAAAACATACCACAGAACAGGTCGTCCAGCAGGATCCAGGTTAAAATGCTCCGAACTTACAGAACAGGTCTACCTGCAGGATCAGAGGTTAAAATGCTCAGAACATACCACAGAACAGGTCTACCTGTAAGATCAGTAGTTAAAATGCTCAGAACATATCAGAGGACAGGTCTACTTGTAAGATCAGTAGTAAAAATGCTCCGAACATACCACAGAACAGGTCTACCTGTAAGATCAGTAGTTAAAATGCTCAGAACATATCACAAAACAGGTCTACCTGTAAGATCAGTAGTTAAAAAGCTCAGAACATACCACAGAACAGGTCTACCTGTAAGATCAGAGGTTAAAATGCTCAAAACATAATACAGAACAGGTCTACCTGTAAGATCAGAGGTTAAAATGCTCCGAACATACATAACAGGTCTACCTGTAAGATCAGTAGTTAAAATGCTCCAAACATGCCACAGAAAAGGTCGTCCAGCAGGATCCGGGTTAAAATGCTCGGAACATACCACAGAACAGGTCTACTTGTAAGATCAGTAGTTAAAATGCTAAGAACATATCACAGAACAGGTCTACCTGTAAGATCAGAAGTTTAAATGCTCCAAACATACCACAGAACAGGTCGTCCAGCAGGATCCGGGTTAAAAAGCTCAAAACATATCACAGAACAGGTCTACCTGCAGGATTAGTTGTTGAAATGCTCCGTTAATACCACAGAAAAGATCTACCTGTAAGATCAGAAGTTAAAATGCTCCAAACATACCACAGAACAGGTCTACCTGTAAGATCAGTAGTTGAAATGCTCCGAACATACCACAGAAAAGGTCTACCTGTAAGATCAGAGGTTAAAATACTCAGAACATATCACAGAACAGGTCTACCTGTAAGATCAGTAGTTGAATTGCTCCGAATATACCACAGAACATGTCTACCTGCAAGATCAGTAGTTAAAATGCTCAGAACATACCACAGAACAGGTGTACCTGTCAGATCAGAGGTTAAAATGCTCCGAACATACAGAACAGGTCTACCTGTAAGATCAGTAGTTAAAATGCTGCGAACTTACCACAGAACAGGTCTACCTGTAAGATCAGAGGTTAAATTGCTCAGAACATACCACTGAACAGGTCTACCTGTAAGATCAGTAGTTAAAATGCTCCGAACTTACAGAACAGGTCTACCTGTAAGATCAGTAGTTAAAATGCTCCGAACATACAGAAAAGGTCTACCTGTAAGATCAGTAGTTAAAATGCTCAGAACATATCATAGAACAGGTCTACCTGCAGGATTAGTAGTTAAAATGCTCAGAACATACCACAGAAAAGGTCTACCTGTAAGATCAGTAGTTAAAATGCTCCGAACTTACCACAAAACAGGTCTACCTGTAAGATCAGTAGATAAAATGCTCAGAACATATCACAGAACAGGTCTTACTGAAGGATTAGTAGTTAAAATGCTCAGAACATACCACAGAACAGGACTACCTGTAAGATTAGTAGTTAAAATGCTCCAAAATTACCACAGAACAGGTCTACCTGTAAGATTAGTAGTTAAAATGTTCCGAGCATACCAGAGAACAGATCGACATGCATGATCAGAGGTTAAAATGCTCCAAACTTACCAAAGAACAGGTCTACCTGCAAAATCAGAGGTAAAATGCTTCGAATTTACCACAAAACAGGTCGACCTGTAAGATCGGTAGTTAAAATGCTACGAATATACAACAGAACAGGTCGACCTGCAGGATCAGTAGTTAAAATGCTCCGAACATACCACAGAACAGGTTCACCTGCAAGATCAGTAGTTAAAATGCTCCGAACATACCACATAGCAGGTCGCCCTGCAGGCAAAGTAGTTAAATGCTCCGAACTTATCACAGATCAGATCTATTTGCAGGATAAGAAGTTAAAATGCTCTGAACATACCACAGAACAGGTCGACCTGCAGGATCAGTAGTTAAAATGCTCCGAACATACCGCAAAACAGCTCTACCTGCAGGATAAGAGGTTAAAATGCTACGAACGTAACATAGAACAGGTCTACCTGTAAGATCAGTAGTTAAAATGCTCCGAACATACAACAGAACAGGTCGACCTGCAGGATCAGAAGTTTAAATGCTCCGAAATTACCACAAAACAGGTATACCTGCAGGATCAGTAATAAAAATGCTCTGAACATACCACAGAACAGGTCGACTTGCAGGATCAGATGCTAAAATGCTCCAAACTTACCACAGAACAGGCTTACCTGCAGGTTGAGTAATTAAAATGTTCTAAACATACCACAGAACAGGTCTACATGTAAGATCAGTAGTTAAAATGCTCTGAAGAAATTTAGAGAACAGATCGACTTGCAGGAACAGACGTTAAAATGCTCCGATTTTACCACAGAACAGGTCTACCTGTAAGATCAGTAGTTAAAATGCTCCAAACATACCACAGAACAGGTCTATCTCTAAGATCATTAGTTAAAATGCTCTGAACATACCAGAAAACAGATCGACCTGCATGACCAAAGGTTAAACTGCTCCGAACTTACCACAGAAAAGGTCTACTTGTAAGATCAGTAGTTAAAATGTTCCAAACATACCATAGAACAGGTCGACCTGCATGATCAGTAGTTATAATGCTACGAACTTACCACAGAACAGGTCTATCTGTAAGATCAGTAGAAAACATGCTCCAAACATACCACAGAACATATCGACCTACACGATCAGAGGTTAAAATGCTCTAAACTTACCACAGAACAGGTCTACCTGTAAGATCAGTAGTTAAAATTCTCCAACCTTACCAAAGAACAGGTCGACCTGCAGGATCAGAGGTTAAAATGCTTCGAACTAACCACAAAACAGGTCGACCTATAAGATCAGTAGTTAAAATGCTCCAAACATACCACAAACCAGGTCTACCTGTAAGATCTGTGGATAAAATGCTCCGAACATACCATGAACAGGTCTTCTTTTAAAATCAGTAGTTAAAATCTCCGAACATACCACAGAACAGGTCGACCTGCAGGATCAGTAGTTAAATGCTCCGAACTTACCACAGAACAGATCTATTTGCAGGATCAGAACTTGAATGCTCCGAACATACCAGAGAACCGGTCGACCTGCAGGGTCAGAGACTAATATGCTCCAAACTGACCCCAGAACAGGTCTACCAGCAGGATCAGTAGTTAAAATGCTCCGAACATACCAAAGAACAGGTCTACCTGTAAGATCAGTAATTAAAATGCTCCGAACATACCAGAGAACAGATCGGCCTGCATGATCAGAGGTTAAATGCTCTGATTTACCTCAGAACAGGTCTACCTGTAAGATCAGTAGTTAAAATGCTCCGAACATACCACAGAACAGGTCGACATGCAGGATCAGAGTAGTTAAAATGCTCCGAACTTAACACAGAACAGGCAGGATAACAGGTCTACCTGTAAGATCAGCAGTTTAAATGCTCGGAACATACCACAGAACAGGTCGACTTGCAGGATAAGAGACAAAAATGCTCGGAACAAAGCACAGAACAGGTCTACCTGTAAGATCAGTAGTTAAAATGCTCCGAACATACCAAAGAACAGATCGACCTGTATGATCAGAGGTTAAGATGCTCCACAGAAAAGGTCTACTTGTAAAATCAGTAGTTGAAATGTTCCGAACATACCACAGAACAGGTCGACCTGCAGGATCAGTAGTTAAAATGCTCGGAACTTACCACAGAAAAGGTCTACCTATAAGATCAGTAGATAAGTTGCTCCGAACATACCAGAGAACAGATCGACCTGCATGATCATAGGTTAAAATGCTCAAACAAAACCACAGAACAGGTCGACCTGCAGGATCAGAGTAGTTAAAATGCTCCAAACTTACCACAGAACAGGCGGGAGAACAGGTCTACCTGTAAGATAAGTAGTTTAAATGCTCCGAACATACCACAGAATAGGTCGACTTGCAGGTTCAGAGGCTAAAATGCTCCGAACATACCAAAGAACAGTTCTACATGTAAGATCAGTAGTAAAAATGCTCTGTACATACCAGAAAACTGATCGACATGCAAGATCAGAGGTTAAAATTCTCCAAACTTACCACAGAACAGGTCTACTTGCAGGATCAGTAGTTAAAATGCTCCGAACATACCACAGAACAGGTCGACTTGCAGGATCAGAGGCTAAAATCTCCAAACTAACCTTAGAACAGGTCTATCTGTAAGATCAGTAGTTAAAATGCTCCGACAATACCACAGAACAGGTCTACCTGTAAGATCAGTAGATAAGTTGCTCCGAATATACCACATAAATTGTCTACTTGCAGGATTAAATGCTAAAATGCTCCGAACTTACCACAGGATAGGTCTACCTGCAGAATAAGGAGTTAAATTGCTCCGAACATATCACAAAACAGACCTTCCTGTAAGATCAGTAGTTAAAATGCTCCGAAAAAACATAAAACAGGTCGACATTCAGAATCAGAGGTTAAAATGCTCAAAACATACCACAGAACATGCCGACTTGCAGGATCAGAGGCTAAAATGATACGAACTTACCACAGAACAGGTCTACCTGCAGGATCAGTAGTTAAAATGCTCCGAACATACCACAGAACAGGTCGACTTGCAGGATCAGAGGCTAAAATGCTCCAAACTTACCACAGAACAGGTCGACATGCAGGATCAGAGGTTAAAATGCTACGAACTTAACACAGAACAGGTGTACCTGAACGCTCCGAACTTACCACAGAACTAGCGGGAGAACAGGTCTACCTGTAAGATCAGTAGTTAAAATGCTCCGAACATACCAGAGAACAGGTCGACTTGCAGGATCAGAGGCTAAAATGCTCAAAACATACCACAGAACATGCCGACTTGCAGGATCAGAGGCTAAAATGATACGAACTTACCACAAAACAGGTCTACCTGCAGGATCAGTAGTTAAAATGCTCCAAACATACCAGAGAACAGATCTACCTGTAAGATCAGTAGATAAGTTGCTTCGATTATACCAGAGAACAGATCAACCTGCCTGATCAGAGGTTTAAATGCTCCAAACTTACCACAGAACATGTCTACCTGTAAGATCAGTAGTTAAAATGCTCCGAACGTATCACAGAACAGGTGGACCTGCAGGATCAGAGGCTAAAATGCTCCAAACTTACCACAGAACAGATCGACCTGCACGATCAAAGGTTAAAATGCTCAGAACATACCACAGAACAGGTCGACTTGCAGGATCAGAGGCTAAAATGCTCTGAACTTACCACAGAACATTCCTAATTGTTAAAATGCTCCAAACATACCACAGAACAGGTCTACCTGCAGGATCAGAGTAGTTAAAATGCTCCGAACTTACCACAGAACAGGCGGGAGAACAGGTCTACCTGTAAGATCAGTATTAAAATGCTCCGAACATACCAGAGAACAGGTCGACTTGCAGGATCAGAGGCTAAAATGCTCAGAACTTACCACAGAACAGGTCGACATGCAGGATCAGAGGTTAAAATGCTACTGATCTTAATCAGTAATTAAAATGCTCCGAACATACCAGAGAACACATCAACCTGCATGATCAGAGGTTAATCAGTAATTAAACTGCTCCGAACATACTAGAGAACACATCAACCTGCATGATCAGAGGTTAAAATGCACAAAACTTACCACAGAACATGTCTACCTGTAAGATCAGTAGTTAAAATGCTCCGAACATACCACAGAGCAGGTCGACCTGCAGGATCAGAGTAGTTAAAATGCTCCGAACTTACCACAGAACAGGCGGGAGAACAGGTCTACCTGTAAGATCAGTATTAAAATGCTCCGAACATACCAGAGAACAGGTCGACTTGCAGGATCAGAGGCTAAAATGCTCAAAACTTACCACAGAACAGGTCGACATGCAGGATCAGAGGTTAAAATGCTACGAACTTAACACAGAACAGGTCTACCTGAATGCTCCGAGCTTACCACAGAACTAGCGGGAGAACAGGTCTACCTGTAAGATCAGTAGTTAAAATGCTCCGAACATACCAGAGAACAGGTCGACTTGCAGGATCAGAGGCTAAAATGCTCAAAACATACCACAGAACATGCCGACTTGCAGGATCAGAGGCTAAAATGATACGAACTTACCACAAAACAGGTCTACCTGCAGGATCAGTAGTTAAAATGCTCCGAACGTATCACAGAACAGGTCGACCTGCAGGATCAGAGTAGTTAAAATGCTCGGAACTTACCACAGAACAGGCGGGAGAATAGGTTTACCTGTAAGATCCGTGGTTAAAATGCTCAGAACATACCAGAGAACAGGTCGACTTGCAGGATCAGAGGCTAAAATGCTCGGAACTTACCGCAGAACAGGTCGACATGCAGGATCAGAGGTTTAAATGCTCGGAACTTACCGCAGAACAGGTCGACATGCAGGATTAGAGGTTTAAATGCTACGAACTTAACACAGAACAGGTCTACCTGAATGCTCCGAAATTAAACCACAGAACAGGCGGGAGAACAGGTCTACCTGTAAGATCGGTATTAAAATGCTCCGAACATACCAGAGAACAGTTCGACTTGCAGGATCAGAGGCTAAAATGCTCCGAACTTACCACAGAACAGGTCGACATGCAGGATCAGAGGTTAAAATGCTACGAACTTAACACAGAACAGGTCTACCTGAATGCTCCGAACTTACCACAGAACAAGCGGGAGAACCCGTCTACCTGTCGGATCAGTAGTTAAAATGCTCCGAACATACCAGAAAACAGGTCGACTTGCAGGATCAGAGGCTCAAATGCTCCGAACATACCACAGAACAGGTCGACCTGAAGGATTAGTAGTTAAAATGCTCGGAACTTACCACTGAAAAGGTCTACCTGTAAGATCAGTAGTTAAAAACAAAATGGCTGCTCGCTGTACAAAGCATATGGAGCTCTGACAAAATCCGTGATTGCGATTGACAGAGGCCGGGCAAAATGTAGGCATTCATGCTGATATTTCACCCAACTCATACAGATTTAGAAAATATTCATCTGGATATTTTGCCGTGAGTAGATTTATTCTAAATTTCTGAGAGAAAACTTGGTTTATACCCGTTGTCAAGCAAGCCTGTGGAAAAGCCAAATTCGAGTTCAGATAAAATCCGCCATATAGCGATTGACAGATCCGGCAAAATGTAGGCATTAAGCCGATATTTCAACCAAACTCATACAGATTTAGAAAATATCTATCTTGATATTTTGCCGTGAGTATTTATTCTATTTTTTGCGAGAATATGTACTTGGTTACTCGTTGTCAAAAAGTTGCTGTAGAAAGGTAATTTGAGGTCAGACAAAATCACCATTAGACGCTTAAAGCAGCCCGGCATTCTACCGGCACTACTAAGCCTATATCTGTATATTTCAACCAACTGATACAGATTTCGAAAAAATACATCTTCATTGTATATTATACCAAATTTCTGAGAGAAAATTTGGCTAACAACAAGCCTAGAGTAGATGGGCAATTTGGGGTCAGAGAAAATCCCAATAATGCACTAACAGGAACCCGGCATTTTATCGGCACTAAGCTGATAGTTCAACCAAATGAATGATACAGATTTAGAAAAAAATGCCGTGAATATTTAATCTAAATTTATGAGCAAACTTGGGGGGGGGGGTGGGGGTCTGGCAAAATTCCTCTATTAGCCAGCCTTTAACCCCACTAAGCTAATAGTTCACTATAGATTGATTTAGAAACTATCCACCTTGATAAAATATTGTGAATATTTTAAACTTCTGAGAGAAAACTGAGTCAGGACTGGGCTTCACAATAAAAATATCCACAATATCCTATCAAAAGACATTATTAAACCTAGCTACAATGAGTCGGTTGGCACCGATGATACCCCTGCTTAGAGCAGATAATACGGTTTTGACCGGGGGACTAGGTGCCTTGTAATTAAAACTGAATAGTCGCTGTATGCAGGGCTGTGGAAATACCATGCCTGACTTATCCGACCTGGTCCCATTTCATTCAGGACAAGTTGAAAATTTCTATTTACTTGTCCGTGGACAAGTACAAATGTATTAAGTTAATACAATTCTGTATTTCATATTTTGATTAATTATTACGAGCTCACATCTTGCATTGAAAACAGTGTGGATCCTGATCAGCTGGCCACTTTAGAAGCCAGCTGATCTGGATCTACACTGTTTACAAGAGAAGCCAGCTGATCAGGATCCATTCTGTCTGCAAGAGTTGATATATAATATATCTGGTTCCATACTGCTTTTGAAAGAATAAATTGTTTAAGCACAGTACGGTATAAGCTAATTTGTTCTTTCGGACAAGTAAAATTGTCTATGGACAACTACATTTTGGCTATAATGGCACTGGGTCTGATAGTGACTAAAGCAGACTAGACATAGACCGTAGTAATAATTTAATGTCTCTTAACAGTAATCAGGGCCGTCGTCGGCTTTAAAAAAGTGGTACGGCCATGAAACGTCGTAGGAATTTTCCGAGTGTCGAAGGCACAAGGAGGCCAGACTGGTCCCTCTAGAGGGGGTGTTTGGGGGTCCTCGCCCAAGAAAATTTCTGAATTCAAGATGTCTGTAGAAGCGGTTCAAATGAATTTTGTGGCCATTTTTTCGTGTGAAAACAAGTGGTAGAGTGTTTGACTCGAGACCGAGGGGCCGCGAGTTCAAGCCTCACCGGCCTCACTGCGTTGTGGTCTTTGAGCAATACACATTTATCCTAGCTTAGTACTGGTTCAACCAAGAAAGAACCGTCCCTACATAACTGAAAGATTGTTGATGGGACGTAAAGAATCAAATCAAACAATCAAAAAACAATCATATAGGATGAAGTTAAACTATGTAGGGGAGACCGGGGCTAGCTCGGCTGGTAACTCAGACAAACACCCTGGAATAGGATCAGACTGACAAAAGTTGGGACGCCGGGGTTGGGACTGCTCCTTACCCACGGGGTATCTAAACAGGCTACAAACAATTTGGAGACACAAAGTCCGACCTGGTGCGGTTCTGATTTGTTTGACTATACATAGGCCTACAGCTGCCACCACTGGCATGCGCGGATCCAGGAATTTTTGCCAGAGGGAGGGGGGGGGGGGTCCATGCCTGACTGTCAGAAAACAGCTCTGACAGTTTTTTTGTTTTGTTTTTATTAGTCCTCAACTTATTTTACAGTTTTACAGAGGGTGTCCAATGGTCATTTCAAAGAAAACTATAATTTTTGGGTCAAACATTTTCCAGGGGGGGGTCCAACTTTTTCCTGGAGGGGTTCAAATGCTAATTTCTATAGAAACCCATATGTAACTTTGGATTTTCCAGGGGGGGGAGGGGGTCCTGACCCCCTATCCCGCTCTGGATCCGCACACTACATTGGCTGTCACCCAGGCCCGACAGAATGCAGTTTCGGATATACTTCAATACTTGCGATAATAAGAGTTATCTGTCTTAGTTGTTTTGGCGCCCTTTTCTTGAAAGTCACGCTATTGTGCAGCTGAATAAAACTTCTGTTTTCACCAGGTCTAGCGCTCAGCATGGAGATCGTCCTTGATCTCATCAACCTGGGAATGGGGAAAGAAGAAGAACCAGACCAGTCAGCGCAAACAACGTCAACTGTAGTGAGAAAGAGACGGAGCCCCTGCCTGAGCCCGTCATGCCACCGCCTGGTAAGATTGTCTTAAATTTCAAGCACTAGTTGCCTGCCAAACAGGGCAAACTCAGATCATACTGCTTTTTCAACTGATTGTGAAGTTTTCTTCAGCCTAATCGGAATCTGGACAGTTCACTGACAATACAGTTCACCGACAAACATTTTGAAGACAGTTCACTGACGGAATTGAAGACCATTCATTGACAACTTTTACATTGTATTTTATTGAAGCCAGCTGATCTGGATCTGCCTTGTTTACACATTCTAAAATAAATAAATCTGGGCTGAGCCAGACCTAGCCTAGAGGTTATAAAACTTTAGTTCGTTCTCAAACTTGACTGGAGTTAATTCATATTCAAATAATAATAATGAAAAGACGTAGCCACCGTGTGGTAAAGTATACGAAAACTGTTCTTAAACTTCAAACACTAGTTGCCTGCCACTAGTTGCCTGGACTTACATCTTTTCTGTTCTCTGTATGCATAAGGCTTCATCCATGTTTTATAAGGTTTCACCCCTGTATGTAGTGTATAAGGTTTCACACTTGTATGTACAACCTATTTTCGACTGCTGCCCAATTTCGACCACCTATTACTTTGCTTCACAAAAATTTTAAAAGTCTGAATTTTGCAACTGTAGTGGTATCATTGTTTACAAGAGGGATAGGCAAGATCAGTAGCAGTTTACTTACAGCTTTGGTAGTTAAGTGTTAACCATTAATAAACATTGTATTAGAGGACCCTGTTTTCTTTAACTTTTTCTCATTACCATATTACCTGCTTGTTTTCATGGCTACAGTTTCTAAATGTTTGATACAAAATTCATATTTTATACATCTGCATGATGAACTGTGTTGTCTTTGACCATTGCTGCCAATTAATATTGTGCCAGGATATAAAGTTTCATTTCTGTATGCATATGGTTTGACTTGGTTTTACCCTTGTATGTACATGTATATAAGGAAGGTTTCACCCCCCTCCTTTATGTATAAGGTTTCGCCCTTGTATGTATATTATAAGGTTTCACTCCTGAAAGTATAAGGTTTCACCTCTGTATGTTTAAGGTTTTACCCATGCTCCCAAGGGGAGCATTCTGCAATCCTTTCGACCTTCATTAAGCTACATGTACCATTTGTTATTAAGATCTTTGTTTTGCCTTTTTTGAGTGGCTGCTTAAAACAGGTTTTACTGTATTGAAAACCTACATGTACTTCCTGTTTTATGGAGTTTGTAGACTCCCTGTAAGATGAATATGCTTATTAAAGTGAGATTTTTTCACAACTAAAAAGGATGGGCCTTGGAAACTGATGGGCCATATTATGAAATCATGGGACAATGACCCGGGCCCACCATAAATCTGAAGGCCTGTGACAGGCCTAACATGTAATAATTGTACATGTACATGTTCTTGTGGGGAATTTTTTCACTGCATTTCTTTGCTTACTAGTGTCGTCTGCTGGTAACCTTTGCAAACAGTTTGGACCCAGATCAGGCCTGACAAAATGTCGGGCCTGATCTGGATCCAAACTGTTTGACACTCTGATGGTATTCCTGAAAGAATTTTTCAAAAAAGTTTATTTTGAAAAAAAATCAGCAGACGATAAAAAACATGAAAAATTACCCAGCATGTAAAGAGTTAAATATTCCGGTTGCAGGTATTAAAGATGGGAAATTCCAACAGCAAGGACAGTAGCAGCACAAAACAGACGGTGAAGTAGCTGAATGTTACCGCATCTTGTAAGATCCTAGACATAGGTGGGGTGGTGATGCCGACAGCGGTCAGCAAGTCAAAGTGTGTTGAGTGTAAGACTAGTATGGGCTCAACAGATCATTATACATGTAAGTAAGAAAATTAAGTTTCCCAACCATATTTGTTGTTCTAAGTAAAGATAAAACTTGACTAGCAGAAATGCCTAGATAAAACACATTTGAGTATTGAATGAATGCATTTGAACCAAAGCATGAAGTGGAAAATATGTATGAGCCGTGACATGACATGAATAGACTCAGATGAGCCTGTACAGCCTCCTTTTAAGCTTAGAAACTCCAAATGATGTTCTGTCAGCAGCCTAATATTCATAGAATATTCAAGCAAAGGCTCTGATCAGACAAGGCGTATGCACAGGATGGTCTGAGCCTTTGCTGGTCTCACATACCACATTGTTGTAAATCTCATGTGCAGGCTCATATTGTAGGTACTAAAACAGACCTGCTACAGTACTTCACAAGGCTCTCTGCTGTCATCAGAAAAATCAAAAGGTACGAGTATACTTTTGTGGCTTCAGGGTTAACTGTTTAACCTACTACTACTAGTGTCGTCTGCTGATAACTTTTGCAAACAGTTTGGACCCAGACCAGGCCGGACGAAAAGTCGGGCCTGATCAGGATCCAAACTATACAACGCTAATATTCTGGAAAGAATTTTTCTTGATTTTGAAAAAAATTAGCACACAAAAAAGCATGAAAAATTACCCCGTATGCAAATAGATAAAAATAATTTTTTAGAACATATTCATTTTTATAACGATTAGTATGCTCATAGCAGATAAGGATTGTTTGTGCACCTAAAATTTGATTTATTTCCTTACCTATCAATTTCAACATGTGTTTTGGTTGCTCAAAAGAACCGTCTCATTGAGACAGTTCTTTTGAGTACCCACAACATATGTTTTGGTTGAGAAATAAGAAAAATGATTTTCAAATACCTTATCTTATCTGGAGGCCTGCAAGCAGCTTAGCTGTATATTTTAATGTACTACACTCCTCCCCATTTTTGTGCACCTGCTTCATCAGCACAAGCCATATATGTTGTAACGGTGCTGGGCTCTAATAATTTGCTTCCCTGGACTCTCACATCGGCAACCATGCCTGTTTTGAAACCACATATTTCGACCCCGTTTCACCAGGTTTTTGAGACGTTAATCGCGGTGTCAGCGCTTATTCGCGGCTCAGTTGGAGATATTTACCTGTATTTCATCGGTTCCCATATGAATTGTATCATAAAAGCTTCATTTCTAGCCGTATTTTCCATTCATTTGGGTGATTTCTTCGGCCGCGGCTTCTTTCATTTTTGTAAACATGCGGATTACTTTGGTTTTAACCGTATAGTATTCGCATGTTTCCGAATCGGATTGAATCGCACCCAAATGTCGATACCTCGGATGTTCGATTAATGACGTCATTTAAATTCGATCACATGACTCGCTGGTACGTGCGCAGTTTACTATAAAAGACGAGCGTGCTACTCAACCGTGTCAATGACTTTGTTGACAGACTGGAGCAGACGTTCTTGTTCTAGATAAAAAGCGGACTTCAAATCTTTTAAACCTCAGTATATTATTACAGTTGTGAACAGATGCCACCCAGGAGAAATCTTGGTCCTGATAAGGTGATTAATTCATATTTGCTATTTTGAGAAATAAAGTTCATTCAACCTTGGGTGGTGCCTGTTCTGATGTAAACAACTTATTCATCTGTGTGTTTACAACTGTCTGGGTGAATTTCATAACCCTGGTGAAGCTGGCACAACTTCCAAACTTTGTTATTTACACAATCTAGCGTATTTGTACATTATTTCTTTGATTTTTGAATCAGGAAACCCACCACAAATTATTTCTCTCTGTCTTCTATAGACTTGTAATTAGACATATAAACTGTTTCCCTTGTCTAAACACCCTGTTAGTTTGGTGGAAGCATTGACTGTAAATGCTGTCCTTCATCTTCTCAAGTTTGGGTGATATATTTAAGTTTGGATGCATATAGAGATTTGGGTGCATATTGAAATTTGGGTGCACTTCAGATTTGGGTGCATATTGAAATTTGGGTGCGCTTCAGATTTGGGTGTTATTTAGATTTGGGTGCACATTCTAATTTGAGTGTAATCTTCATATTTGCGTAGCTCTTGTATGACAGTTGGAATATTAATCCAAATATACCTGAGTTTACTTTATAAAGCTAAAATAGATTTGGTTTTAAAGAGAACTTTGTCTTAAAAGATAACTCAATTTTTTAAGACCACTTTCACTAAGAGAACCAATCAATCTACTGTATAACCGTTCATTTCTCTATATGTAACCACTTATTTAATATATAAATTTAATAGATAACTGCATAAGGTTTCAACCTTGCATGTATAAGGTTTATCCCTTGCATGTATAAGGTTTATCCCTTGCCAGTATAAGGTTTATCCCTTGCCTGTATAAGGTTTATTCCTTGCCTGTATAAGGTTTATCCCTTGCCTGTATAAGGTTTATCCCTTGCATGTATAAGGTTTATCCCTTGCCTGTATAAGGTTTATCCCTTGCATGTATAAGGTTTATCCCTTGCCTGTATAAGGTTTATCCCTTGCCTGTATAAGGTTTATCCCTTGCATGTATAAGGTTTATCCCTTGTCTGTATAAGGCCTATCCCTTGCATGTATAAGGTTTCAACCTTGCATGTATAAGGTTTATTCCTTGTCTGTATAAGGTTTATCCCTTGCATGTATAAAGTTTATCCCTTGCTTGTATAGGGTTTCACCCTAGCATGCATTTGCATATTTTATTGTAATTAAGGGTTACCTCAGTACAATATTGTGTCACATTTTTACATGTCTGATAGTGCCTTAGGATATAGGTAAATGTTTTGAATTGAGAATTTAATAAATTAAGAAACTTAAATAATCTCTTCATTTCAAGCCCCTGTACACTAACATTGCTATCGACCCAGGTGAACCCACAATCACAGACCATTGTAACACAGCCTAAAACCCTGACTTGCACGTTTACCTGGCCTGGCGCCTGGCGGTCCCGTTACAATATTAATAATAGGTATGCAAGTTTCCATCCATTCTTCCATCTATTCATCCATCTGGTTGGTTAGTTTGTCTGTCATTGAGACGGTTCTTTTGAGTACCCACAACATATGTTTTGGTTGAGAAATAAGAAAAATGATTTTTAAATACGCTCTCTTATCTGGAGGCCTGCAAGCAGCTTAGCTGTATATTTTTATGTACTACACGACAACGTTTTTAGCCGATGAGGAGTGTGAGGGTCCACATGCCACTATCTTGTGTGTCAATTATGGCCAAACATTGAATGATGACTTGGTAGTTTTGTAAGTTTTCTGGTATTTGGAAGAGTTTTGTAAAAATCCCTAAATTTTTGCGATATTTCAGGTGGGGTCCAGACCCCCTGCCCCCACCCACTCTCTTGATCTCCGCATATGTTGGCCAGCTGTCTTTATAGGTTGCAAAGTATTTTATCATATGACGTCGCGTCTGGGAGTGAAATAACGCCATGCAATAAAATCTGTAAACCACTAGTGGTTTATAGATTTACGGGAAAAGTTATGACGTCCATAATGACAAAATTAAAACGTTTTAACGCCAAAAAAGAGATTTCAAAGTATTTGTCATATGATAAATACTTAGAATCTAACATTCGTGCTCCTGTATTATTGAATTTATTAAACTCGTTGCGAAAAAGAGATAAAATGCTCGGCAAGCCTCGCATTTTATCTCTTTTTCCCAACTCGTTTAATAAATTCAATAAAACATGAGCACTCATGTAAGATCCTCTATGTATTTTGTTTCTATTTAAAGCTAATCCATGTGAACCCAACCCATGCTGGAATGGAGGATCATGTACAAAAATAGATATTATAAGCTATGAGTGTTGCTGTACTGAGGATTATTATGTTGAACATTGTGAGAAAAGAAGGCCTCCTCCTCGACCCACTGGTCTATATGACGGTTAGTATTTCCATATTGTGCAGTGTATCTCTTGGTAAATAAATATTTTGCCCTAAAATTTGGATATTTTCTTATACAGTTCTTTTGGGTACTAAAAAGATTCGTATTATTGAGACAGTTCTTTTCTGTACTCACAACATATAATTTGGTTAGTGTAAAGGTATAAAACATACAAATTTGGATTTTAAGTTGATAAAGTAATTAGTTATCAGCTTATTGAGCTTATCTCCCTAAACAAAAGTCTACACATATCTTTGAGTTCAATTATCAATCGTATTAATTCAGATTGACAAAAGTGTATAAAATGAGAGATAATATATTAAAGATACGTAATTACAATGTTATCTAATGACATTGCTAAGGAGACCTAAAAAGAGCTCCTCCCTTAGCTCCACTATGGAAGACTATAAGAATCTATCATGAGTGAGGGAAGGATAGAAAATCGGTCCCGAGGATTGCCATTTGGCATTACAAGGCTTGCCGAGTGATGACAAATGGTGATCCCAAGGACGGTTTTTCCAATCTTACCCTCACACAAATAATGGATTCTTTTTCTTGCTCACCCCTGTTTTTTACTTTAGTTTATAAAAAAGCTTATACAAGTCCCTTTATATGCTAAGATGCAATTTCACAGGATGACGTTACTAGACGTCCTAGGTAAGATAGCATGGGTAAGATAAGATTTTCTATCCCAAGGTAAAATCTTATCCGGTGTGCAAGAACATTTCTTATTCAAACATATCATGATATTGTATTCTATTATAAATTTGGGGTAGGTGTATAAAACGACTCTTTCTGAAAAACTGCTTCCACATGGACCTTGGACAATCTCCTATTCAATCTGCCCAAATTTTGACAGCCTGTCGCTAGGATAATATATATTTGACAACTATATTTTGGTGCTTAAATAAAACCCTGGCATTTAGTGTACCTAGAAAAATAGAAATATTTTAAATTAACCCATTTTTAAAAAAAAAAAATGACCAACAGTTTTCAGATTCAACTAGACAATTTAACCATTCTGAAGGCAAAAGTGTTTTATGACAGTGTTGTATCGTGATAAAAGTCACTCAGGTGTAGATAAACACATATATTCAGCGTAAAATTGTTAATATTCTCTTACCCATCAATTTTAATATGTTTTGGGTGCTCAAAAGAACCGTCGCATTGAGATGGTTCTTCTGAGTACCCACATCATATGTTTTGGTTGAGAAATAAGAACATCAAATTTTCGTTACACACTCTTAGCTAAAGTCCTGAAGTCAGACTGGCTTTAACTTGGGTGTACTTTTTTGAGTGCAATGTGCATTAATTAGGGAGAATAAGGTTTCTAGGAAACCTAAAATATTTAAAGTTATGTGTTAACCACCTTTAAAGCATATGGCAATATGGTAGATGTACTCAATATCTAGCACTTGTTGCCAGCCACAAAGGCCTAGACAGACAGTGTAGTCCTAGAACAGACTGCAGTCTGATCAGAGTCTGTGCTGATAAGGTATCAATGTCGATTTATGCGTATAAGAAGTCTCTGGTAAGCCAGGTCACATGTCAAATCTGATCTAAGTATTGGCTAGGCACACAAGGCATTTTGTCTGAATTTTTTTGAGCTATGCATGAATGGTTAGCATACATCTTAGTATTCTTGGTATTCAGTGTACTGATATAGTAACTTGTTATTTCTGTAAATCTTAAAAACTATTATTATTTCTATTGTTGTTATTATTATTATTAATGTTGTTAAATATGCAAGTACTGTTAAGTTTTGACCTTAGACTGGTCAAAGATTGGATGAATTTACTCACAAGCATGTGACAGGTTACATAGATAGTAACAGTTTGGCTCTAGACATATGCATCTGCTGTTTACACTATCAACGTTCAACTGCAACGAAAACACTGTTATTTCATCAAATTGACCATATCTCTTGCTACACCATTGGACTCGTCTAGCCTTTGATCCATCTAAGGGCAAAATTAACCATTATCATTATTATTATTATTAATGTTATTATTAGTATTAATCATGTTGTTGTGATAGTTATTGTTATCGTATGAGCCTCGACATGACCAAACCTGTCTCCAGGGTTTCTGACAAAGATTCAACACAGTCTTCTCAGCTGCAGAGACTAGCTACAACAGTGAAATTTTGCTTGCAGCCAGTTTTGATATGATACTTTCTAATAAGCATCTGAAAATGGCGCTGATCAGACTGTAAGGATGCACAGGCCGGACAGCGCATTTGTTGTTCCCGAACCCTGACAACAGGTTTCCTCACGCCGTGGCCTATTTAGAGGTAGCTAATTCTGTGGTTGTTCTGTGTTGATTTATGTTTATATTTGAGTCATGCCTGGAGTAAACTTAGTTTGGTTGTATGCAAATAGTAAAGATGCAGATGGGCCTGCACATCTGCTCAATTCTGATCAGGTGCATTTAACTTTTTATCCTTAAAGCACGTGTGAACATGCATCTGACAATGTTGTCTCCTTTGGTCAGCTGTTACATATAACGTAAGAATACAGTCAAACAGTGTGGACCCAGATCAGACTGCTCCAACAGGAGTAGTGTGATCTGGGTCTTCACTGTTTGTCTCAGAGGCTTCTGAAACTGTTATCTGTTGGCAAATCAGATGACTTTTTGTTATCGTTGATTTAAGGGGTTACCTTTATAAGTGTCGTTTGCATGGGACATTTGCGAACAGCGCATACCCAGATCAGTCATAACAACATGTTGTGTCTGACCAGGGTCTTCACTGGTTGTTCTGTGATTCCATAAATAGAAAGATCACAACAACCCTTGAATTGAAAACGGCCTCATCCCATGAATAGGATGCCATGACAGCGGCTTAAATAATATCTTCCAATGCTCCATGCATATTTTCATGATTTAAGTGTGTCTGTGAAGCTGCATGGGCTGGTTTGTGCATGACTAGGTTAGGTTTACTTTTAATAAGGCTTATTTTGTGGTTATGGTAATTATTATCGGCCTGTCACTATATTTGCAACAGTCATGTTTGTCAGGTGATCAATACAGAAAAATGTGATTTATTTCTTAACCATCAGTTAAAACATGTGTTTTGGGTGCTCAAAAGAAACGTCTCCTTGAGACGATTCTTTTGAGTACCCACAACATGTTTTGGTTGAGAAGTATGCTGATTCACATAAATGTCTGGCTAAGCATGCAAGTAGGTTCATAAACTGACCAAGGAGTGATGCCACTTTTTTCCTCAAAAAATAAAGGGAGTAGCACACAAGTCATAATTCAAATAGACACATACTGTAGATAATTAGGGTTTTAGAGGTCTGAACTTTAGAATAAAATTTCGTCTTCTTCCATTCTTTTTGAGTTTGACAGAAGCAAAGGCTCTTGAGAGAATACACATACAAAGGCTGTCCCAGTAAATCATGGACTTGGCTTATGGCTTAGTGTATAAAAATAACTTATGTACAAGCTCCCAATTTTCAAAAACTCATTTGAGCGTGTCTTGTTCGATGATGTGATAAGTGCCCAAATCTTGTGTGCCTCCCAAATGTCTTGAATAGCACCCTAATAGCATTGCTGATATGCAGACCATCTGTCCTTAACGAAATATTATAGGTCATAGAGTGCCAGGCTGTGTTTAAGTATTATGTACATGTATTAATGTTAGAATTGTTGTATTTTGAAATCACTGTTATGTATTTTTGTAACATGTAGAAGCATGTCTCGACGAATCCTGTCTTATATATCCAGACCCAATGCAAGCATTTGGTCCAGTAGACGATTCCACAGCAAAAATGTATCTTATAATAATTACTTAAAATAATTTGTAAACAAAATACCACACACCCAATCAGGGTTCAGTCTTTTTACTTGCATATACTGGCCTGATGAATATATTCATTGACGATCATGTGTCACATTGGTATTTTCTTGTATTTAAATGATGTCTATCAAGTGTTTTGTGTTACACTTGTATAGGCTTAGCTAGCATTACGTGGTTACACACGTGCATAATAAAAGTGTACACGTTCAAGGGAAAACAGGTAAAGTAGCAATAGCATTTTTCAATATCTTAAAGGACTGCTCTGACTCTCAGAGGGGTGACATTTCTTTCCTTTAAGAGAAGTTTCCATTTTTTAAAGTAATGTAATTGACAATAATTACTGCAAATTTCAGTAGTCTCTTTTTGATTTGCGTAGCTGCTTCAGGGTTCTGGCTATGCTATTGATTTGACAGAAAACCACCAGTTTGCACATACTAATTTTCTGTCTGATGATTACAAAACGTGTTGACGTTTTGTCTTGAATTTCACAGCACATGTGCACAATTTTGTTTGCGCAAGTTCAGTCATAACTAATCACAAGACAGGAATCACCCTGACTTGCCTCTTTTTGAGCCACATTGAGGAAGAACAACGAATATCAGGGGGCACCAGAAATCGTCCCTTATGATACAGTTCATTTATACCAGGGCCCATTCCTAGGGACCTCAAAGAAAGCGGTTTAAACAATATATGCCTAGTGTCCTTTTTGTGGGACAAAGGCACACAGTACATACACAGATCAGGGTCATCACTGTTTGCTTACAGAATATTCTATATGAAATTGAATAAAAAGATACCAGCTATAAACAACCCTTAAAACAAAAATGGACTGGTCTAATTGGTAAGAGTTGGAAATTTCATTAAGATAAAATAGATTAAAGGGACTGCATTGTATTATTCTTCTCATTGTGGTTTAAACTTTTTGTGGGCTGAAACTTGGTTATATATATTATTTGAAACAAAAAAAATGAACATCATATTTTTTTTCATCATGTTTTTTTTTTATCATTACTGTACATAAGAGGAATATTTCTATTTATGTTGTAGTCTATTTTTGTGGGGCTTGTGTAATGTTAAAATCTTTAGAAAATGGCAGGATTGTGCAATTATTTTTCTTTATCATTAAATCTTATTTTATCATTGATTTGGTTTTTGTCTTTTCTTAAATGTCCTGCTGTTGTATGTAGACACACAGAGGTAGCATACATTGTATTCATCTACACAAAAATGTTTAAACATGAAAATACTGAGTTATGCAATTCAAAAATGACTATGAATTTGGCAGCCTTTCAATCATTAGCAAAGACACTGTCTTTTTATAGTAATTGCTATTCGCCTACACAATATTAGGACCCTTCAGAAGTATGTCGAAACAAGCATTTACCATAAACTGACTGTGCAGTAATGACAGAATTGTTCCATTTGGTTTACATACAATGTTTCAGCGCTCATTTAAAATGTATTTGGAATATTGACTTCTGTTTGTCTGAGGGAATAAAAAAGGGATATATCAATTTTAGTTGTATCTTTATTATTGAATTGCCTTATTTAATATTGCAGGGTTATAGCACTGATCTCTGTGAATATTGTCCCGACTCGTGATATTGAAGGATGATAGCTTTTGAGTGTTTGTCTATATGCCGACAGTATTTGCTGATATCAATGCCATAACACTTTTAGTTGGTTAAAATCTTGGTGAGCATGACCAGGGACTGCCACAATCACAGACTGCAGACCAACTCAGCATCATAATCAAGAGACACAGAATACAGTCAGCCACATCACAATTAACCATTTATTTCATAGAAAAAACCTTTTAATGCTTTTGAAAACAGAGCGGAGCCAGATCAGGCACGAGCTGCCTGATCAGGGTCTACTCTGTTTGCTTGTGAAATATGATATATTTAATCCTACACAAGTGGACCTGACAAGTAATTTCTTTGTTCTTTTAACCAACATGAATGTTTCTTCAAATTATCTGAATTATTCAAAGTGGACGGAACCTAGCATGAATATTCATGAAGGAAAGGGTTAAAGTAAAGAGCAAAGTCCTGTCTGTCTTTGTAAGATGATTGTTAAACTAGAAAGGACACATACAATTACACTGAAAACAAGGGCCCAGTACAAAACTCCTGCATACAATGGTAGTAACAATAAACAATGATATAACAACAGCCCCTTTTGAACAGACAGTAGCGTCACTGCGTTGTGGTCCTTGAGCAAGACACATTTATCCTAGCTTAGTACTGGTTCAACGCAGGAAGACCCGTCCCTGTTTAACAAAGATTGTTGATGGGACGTTAAGAATCAAATCAAACAAACAAAACAAGTACACAACACAAAACACCTGCATACACTGGGAGTATCAACGGTCAATGATAGAATATCAGCATAACCGCCCCTTTAGAACGGACAGTAGCATATGCCTCATAAGGTTTTAAATGCATTTTACCTGCGAAACATTCTCACTTGATCCTGCTGTTGTTGATGCGGGCCTCAAACGAGACAAAATATTGAGCATGATCAGGAAATACCACAATCATAAACTGCTATAAATATCCCATAAGGTTAAAATCAAGAAATATTTTTTTTTTCTGTGATTAAGATTGTATGAGCAATTGAAACGAGTTTTATAATCTTGACGTTACAAAGCTTTTTCCATGCTCAACTCAGCTGAGTACAAAATAAATATGATCAAAATATACCAGATGGCTCAAGACTTATGGCAATTTTTACCAAAGGGATCGCAGTGGCTCAGTGGTAGAGTGCTTGACTCGAGACCGAAGGGCCGCGGGTTCGAGCCTCACCGGCGTCACTGCGTTGTGGTCCTTGAGCAAGACACATTTATCCTAGCTTAGTACTGGTTCAACCCAGGAAGACCCGTCCCGCATAACTGAAAGATTGTTGAGTGGACGTAAAGAATCAAATCAAACAAACAAATTTTTACCAACTGCCACAGGCAGATGGACTCCCTCAGTGACTTTACCGCATACCTGTGGGTCGTGCAATCATTAAAAAAAACAGTTGTGGATTTATTTGCTGTACGACTATGCCATCTCTTTCAATTATGCTGTCTGTGAGTTGGGCGAGACCACCATCAAAGTAAATCTTAGCAACATCGCCCACTCAACATACAACCTCTGGCCACCATCGTCCCACCAGCTAACGCCATTTATACCACCTTTACCAACTTTAGCATGGAGTATCACTTGATGTGCAAGGTCTCCACTGATGTAGGTGGTATAAAATAGTTATACCATGTTTGTCCACCTGTACGTAAGATAATCCACTCGCTAAAGCTCGTGGATTATCTCCACGTGCAGGCGGACAACCCATGGTATAATTATTACTTAAATGCCCACTTTAAGGTGTCTACTGGAAATGGTATCAATCTGCAATTTCATCACAGCAAATTACGACTGTCACAATCACAGACTGCAGACCATCTCACAGCATCATAAACAAGAGACACAGAACACAGTCAGTCACAGCATAATTAACCATTTATTTCAAAGAAACACCTTTTAACGCTTTTGCAAACAGAGCAGACCCAGATCAGGCAGCTCTTGTAAGAGCTGCCTGATCAGGGTCTTCTCTGCTTGCTTATGAAATATGATATATTTGATCCTACACAAGTGGACCTGACAAGTAATTTCTTTGTTCTATTTATCAACATGAAAGTTTCTTCAGCTCATTTGAATTATTCAAAGTGGATGGAGCCTAGCATTAATATTCATGAAGGAAAGGGTTAAAGTAAAGAACAAAGCCCTTTCTGGCTTTGTAAGATGATTGCTTAACTAGAAAGGACACATACAATTACACTGAAAATAAGGACTCAAAACGAAACTCCTGCATACATTGGTAGACAACAACAATGATATAACAACAGCATAATCACCCCTTTAGAACGGTCAGTAGCATATACCACATAAGGTTTTAAATGCATTTTACCTGCCAAACATTCTCCCTTGATTCTGCTGTTGTTAATGCGGGCCTCAAACGAGACAAAATAGTGAGTATGATCAGGAAATATCACAATCATAAACTGCTGACAAACCCATGGCACCGCGAGGAAGAGCTACACAACAATCTAGAGACACCAGCAAGACAAACCAAGCAAAGCAACCAGCTCTCTCTTCCCCATCAAGATGATTGCAAAACTAGAATGGACATAAAGTAACGTACAACAAGCATAAAATAATTGCAGACTCACGAAATGGGATTAACAATTATAAAAAACAAGTCAACAACAACAGAACCACCGCCTTAGAACGGACAGCAGCCTCTAGCCACAGGGGGCTTAAATGTATTTTACTGGTACCACATATTTACCCTAGATTCTGCCAATGTTGAAGAACAAGAAATGATCAGCTCACACGAAGGCCTTGGGGCTATCAAAGTTTTTTAGTGCTACATTCAAATCAAATTAGCATGAACTTTGTCATGCACTTTAATTTTAAAATGTTGGCATTTTAACATTTATCAGCAAGATAAATAACCCATAGAGTTAAAATCAAGAAATGTCATATTTTCTGTGTTTAAGATTTTGTAAGCAATTGAAATTTCTTTCTCAGTTGAGCTGAGCATGAAAATGAGTTTTATAATCTCAAGGCTAGGCCATAAGGTTATACAACTTTTTTCCATGCTCAATGCAGCTGATCACAAAATTTATCCTGCTCCTAAATATTAAAATGCCAACAATTGTTGGCATTTTAAAATTTATTAGCGTGACAAATACAACATCTGATAGTTTGAAAGCAAGAAAAGTCAATATTTTCAGCATTTTGTCGTTAAGAGATGTTGAAATTTCATGCTCCATTGAGTTGAGCATGAGAAAAGTTTTATAACCTGAGGGCCATTACTAAACGTACAATTCCAACACACAAGGGCACCAAGAACAAAAAGAGCAAGAAGAGAATCGTCGACCTTAAAAAGATAACAGCCATTGGCACCCATAGCTTAAGTATATAACAGAGCACATGAGATGTAGGTACTTATTACATACGTCAGTAGCAAAGACTCAGAGGTCCCTGCACGAATAAGAGAGTACAAGTATGACAAGGAAATGCTTCAATTACCACGGGTTTATGTAAACGAAATGTTTGAGAGTAAAATTGTAAATATTTTCTCACACATCAGTTTAAACATATATTTTCGCTGCTTTATAAACGAACCATTGGGTGCGTAAAAGAACCGTCTCGTTAAAATGGTTCTTTTGATCACCCACAACATATATTTCGGTTGAGAAATAAGAAAATTAAATGTTTGATTTTTGTAGGGCTGCATACTTGGAATGACAAGCCTGCATTCACAGAGCACATATCAATTGATGAAATTGCAATGAATAGAAACTAACAAAGTAGCAACAGATATAAACAATAATATTAGACCCCCCACCTCGCCCTCCCGCCTCAAAAGGACACCAGTCAAAGCCACTCAGGGCTTAACTAAGTAGTAGTTGTTAATGCTGTTGTTGTAATTTTGCTGTTAGTGGTTGTTGTTGGTACTGTTGTTGTTGTTTTTGCATTAAATATGGTTGTAATTGCTGTAAAAATTACAATTGTTGTTTTGTTGTTGTTGTGTTGTTGCTGTTTTGATGCTGTTCTTGTTGTTGTTGTACTAAAAGCTACTGTAGTAGGTGTTTTGTAGTAACTATTGTTGTTGATGTTAATGCTGTTGCTTTGCTGTTGTTGTTGTTTTGTTGTAAGTAATAGTAGTTGTTGTTGTTTATGTTGTTTTTTGCTACTGCGGATGCTGTTGAAAATACAGTTATTGTTGTTGTTGTTGTTTTTTGTCGTTGTTGTATGCTGTTGTTGTTAGCTACATTGTTGCTGTTGTTGTTGTAGTAGTAACTGCAGCTGTTGTTGCTGTAGTAGCTATAGTTGTTGTTCTTGTAATTACTATAGCTGTTGTTGTGCTAGAAACTTAGGTTGCAGGTTTTGTTATAGTATTTATAGTTCTTGTTGATGTTGTTAATGTTTTTGTTGCTGTTGTTGTTATTTTTGTTGTTGTTGTTGTTGTTTTTTGTGTTAATGATATTGCTTGTATCAGCTACTGTGTTATTCTTGTTTCTGTTGTTGTTTTTGTTGATAATGCTGTTTTTGTTGTTGTAACTGCAGTTGTTGTTGCTGTAGTAATAATAATTGTTGCTGATGTTGTAAAAACAACAGGTGCTATATGTAGGTGTTTTGGTAGCCAAACGTGTAGATGTAGTTGTTGTTGTTGTTGTTTTGTTGCTGTTTTGTTGTAACTCGACTTTAGTTGTTGTTATTAATGTTATTGTTGTTATTTTGCTGTTGTTATTTTGTTTTTGGTAGTGTCCTTGTTGATTTTGATATTGTTGTGTTGTTGTTGCCAGTAGAAGTAGTTGTTGTTTGTGTTTTTTTTGTAATGTAACTATAAATGTAGTAATTTATGCAATGAATATGGTTATAATTGCTGTAATAGCACTAGTGTTCTTGTTGTTGTTGTTTTTGTTGTTATTGTTGTTGTAAGTAGTAGTAGTTTGATCAGTAAATATGGTTGTAATTGCTGTAATAACTACATTGTTGTTGTTGTTTTGCTGCTGTTGTTCTTGTACTTGAAATTACAGTTGTAGATGTTGTTGTTGTTGTACTAGAAATTACAGTTGTAGATGTTGTTGTTGTACTAGAAATTACAGTTGTAGATGTTGTAGTGACCATTGTTGTTGTTGTTTATTTGTTGTTGTTGTTGTTGCTGTTGTTCTAGAAAGAACAGTAGTAGGTGTTGCAGTAGTAACTATTGTTGTTGTTGTTTCGATGTCATTTTTTGTTTTATGCTGTAACTATAGTTGTTTTGTTGTTTGTGTTGTTTTTGTAAGTAGTAGTAGTTGATGTTGGTGATGTTGTTATGACTATAAATTAAGTCTTTTTTGCAGTAAATATGGTTGTAATTGTTGAAGTAACTACAGTTGTTAATTTGTTTCTGTTGATCTGTTGTTGATTATGTTGTTAATGTTTTGCTGTTGTTATTGTTGTTGTTTTGTTGTAAAAGTAGTTGTTGTTGTTAATGCTGTTGTTGTAATTTTGTTGTTAGTGGTAGTTGTTGTTGTTGGTATTGTTGTTTTTGCATTAAGTATGGTCGTAATTGCTGTAAAAGCTACAATTGTTGTTGTTTTTTTGTTGTTGTTATTTTGTAGCTGTTTTGATGTTGTTCTTGTTGTTGTTGTACTAGAAGCTACTGTAGTAGGTGTTTTTGTAGTTACTATTGTTGTTGATTTTAATACTGTTGCTTTGCTGTTGGTGTTGTTGTTTTGTTGTAAGTATAAGTAATTGTTGTTGTTGGTATTGTTGTTGTTTTTTTTGCAGTAGATATGATTGTAATTGCTGTAAAAACTACAATAAGTGTTGCTGTTGTTGTTTTGTTGTTTATGTTGTTGTTAATATTGTCGTTTTGTTGTTGTTGTTTTGTTGTATGTAGTAGTTGCTGTTTTTGGTATTATTGTTTTTGTTTTTGCAGTAATATGGTTGTAATTGCTTTAAAAACGAAAATTGTTGTTGTTGTTGTTGTTGTTGTAATAGAAACTACTGTAGTTTGTGTTGTTGTAGCAACTATTGTTGCTGTTGTTGTTGTTGTAAAAGCTGTTTTTTGCTGTTGTTGTTGTTTTGTTGTAAGTAGTAGTTGTTGTTGTTGATTGTATTGTTGTTGTTAGTTTAAAAGTTAATATGTTTGGAATTTCTATGAAATCTACAATTGTTGTTGTTGTTGTTTCGTCGTTGTTGTTGTACTAGAAATTAGATTAGTAGGTGTTGTTGTAGTAACTAATGGTGCTCTAGTTTTGTTGTTGTTGTTGTAAAAGCTGTTAATTTGCTGTTGTTGTTGTTATGTTGTAAGTAGTAGTTGTTGGTATTGTGGTTGTTGTTTATGCAGTAATTATGGTCCTATTGCTGTAAAAACTACAATTGTTGTTGTTGTTTTGTTTGTGTTGTTGGTTTGTTTTTTTAATGTTTTGCTGCTGTTGATGTTGTTTTGTTGTAATTAGTAGTTGTTCTTGTTGATTGTATTGTTGTTGTTAGTTTTGAAGTCAGTATGCTTAGAATTGCTGTGAAATCTACAATTGTTGTTATTGTTTCGATGTTGTTGTTTTTTTTGTTGTTGTTGTACTAGAAACTACATTAGTAGGTGTTGTTGTAGTAACTATTGGTGCTGTAGTTTTGTTGTTTTTGTTGTTGTTGTTAATGCTGTTGTTGTTGTTGTTTTTGTAGTATATATGGTTGTTATTGCTGTAAAAACTACAATTGCTGTTGTTGTTTTTCTATTGGTGTTGTTTTGTTAATGTTGTTGTTTTGCAGCTGTTGTTGTTGCTATGGCTCTACTAGAAACAACAGTGGTTGGTTTTGTTGTAGTAACTATTGTTGTTGTTGTTGTTGTTTCGCTGTTGCTGTTGATTGTAAGATTTTATTGTTGTGATTGTTGTTATAATTGTTGTTGTTGTTGTTAGTAGTAGTGGTAGTTTTATGGGTGTTGTTGTGTTGTAGTAGTTTTTATTGGGTTTTTATTAACTACAGTTATTGTTGTTGTTGTAATTGCTGCTGTTGTTGTTGTTAAGCTGTACTTGTTTATGTACTAGAAACTTCAGTTTTAGATGCTGTAGTAACCATTGCTGTTGTTGTTTTGTTGTTGTTTCATTGTTGTTGCTGTTCTAGAAACTAAAGTAGAAGATGTTGTTGTAGTAACTATTGTTGTTGTTGTAACTATATTTATTTTGGTACTGGTGTTGTTTTTGTAAGTAGTAGTAGTAGTTGTAGTTAATGTTGTAACTATAAACTTAGTTGTTTTTGCAGTAAATATGGTTGCTATTACTGTTTTAACTACAGTTGTTGTTTTATGCTGTTGTTGCTGCTGTTTTGTTGTTGATGTTAATGTTGGTGTTTTGCTGTTGTTATTATTGTTTTGTTCTAAGAAGTAGTTGTTGTTGGTGTTGTTTTTTTGTTTTTGCAGTAAATATGGTTGCAATTGCTGTAAAAACTACAATTTTTGTTTTTGTTTTGTCGTTGTTTATGCTGTTGTTTTGATGTTGTTTTTGTTGCTGTTGGTGTTGTTGTTTTGTTGTAAGTAATAGTTGTTGTTGTTTGTGTTGTTGTTGTTGTTGTTGTAATAGTATGGTTGTAATTGCTGAAAAAAACTACAATTGTCGTTGTTTTTTGTTGCTGTTTTGTTGTTGTTGTACTAGAAACTACTGTAGTATGTGTTGTTGTAGTAACTATTGTTTTGGTTGGTTCGATGTTGTTGTTGTTGGTGATGTTGTTGTAAGAAGTAGTAGTTATTCTTGATTTTAGAACTATAAATGAAGTGGTTTTTGGAGTAAATATGGTTGTAATTGCTGTTTTTTGTTGCTGTTGTTTTGTTGTTGTTGTTGTTGTTAATGTTGTTGTTTAGCTGTTTTTTTTTGCTTTATTGTAATAAGTAGTTTAATGTTGTTTTGTTGTTGTTGTTGTTGTTAATGTTGTTGTTTAGCTGTTTTTTTTATTGTAATAAGTAGTTGTTGTTGGTATTGTTGTTTTGTTCAATATAGTTGTAATTGCTGTTTAACTGCAATTGGTGTTGTTTTTGTTGTTGTTTTGCTGCTGTTGTTATTGTTTTTATGCTAGAAACTACAGTAAAAGGTTTTCTTGTAGTAGCTAGTGTTATTGTTTCGATGTTGTTATTGATTTTAAGATGTTGTTGTTGTGATTATTGTAATTGTTGTTGTTTTAAGTTGTAATAGTTATTGTTGGTGTTGTTGTAACTATTAATGTAATCGTTTTTGCAAAAAATAGGGTTGTTGTTGATTTTTGTTTTGTTTTGTTGTTTTGTTGTTGTTGTTGTTGCAAAAGTAGCTACAATTGTTGTTGTTGTTGTTGATGTACTATTACCTATAGTTGTTGTTGTAACTGTTGTTGTCGTTATTGTTGTTGTTGCTGTTGTTAATGTTTTTGTTATAACTATAGTTGTCTTTGATGTTGTTGTTGTAAGAAGGAGTAGTTGTTGCTGGTGTTGCAACTATAAATGTAGTTGTTTTTGCAGTAAATATTATTGTAATTGTGTAGTTACGACAGTTGTTGTTATTGTTGTTTTGTTGATGTTTTTATTGTTGTTACTGTTGCTATTGTTGTACTAGAAACTACAGTAGAAGGTGTTGTTGTATTTACTAGAGTTTTGTTGTTGTTGTTAATATTATATTTCTTGTTTTGCTGTATTTTTTGAATTACATTGTATTGGTGGCAGTGATGTTGTCTTGCTGGTGTCGATGTTATTGTTGCTAGAAGAAGTTGTTGTTGTTGATGTTTGTTATTTTTGCTGTTGTAACTATAAATGTAGTAAATGGTTGTAATTGTTGTTATTAATTGCTGTTGTTATTTTTGTAGTTTTGTTGTTGTTGTTGTTGTTTTGCTATTGTTGTTATTTTTGTCCTAGAAACAACAGTTGTAGATGTTGAAGTAATTATTTTTATTGTTGTTTTGTTGTTGTTGTTTCGTTGTTGTTGTTTCGTTGTAGTACTAGAATCTACAGTAGTAGGTGTTGATGTAGTAACTATTGTTGTTGTTGTTGTTTTGATGTTGTTGTTTTTGTACTAGAAACTACAATTTTCAATGTTGTAGTAACCATTGTTTCGTCGTTGTTGTTGTTGTTGTTGATTTTGCATTTGTTTTGCTGTTGTTGTTTTTGTACTAGAAACTACTGTTTTCAATGTTGTAGTAACCATTGTTGTTGTTGTTCGTCGTTGTTGTTGATTTTGTTGTTGTTGATGTTGTTGTACTAGAGACTACCGTGGTAGTTTTTGCTGTAGTAACTATTGTTGCTACTGTTTCGTTGTTAATGTTGTTGTTGTAAATGCTGTTGGTTTACTGCTGTTGTTATTTGTTCTTAGTAGTAGTTGTTGTTGTTGGTATTGTTGTCGTTGTTTTTGCAGTAAATATGGTTGTTATTGCTGTAAAAAATACAGTTGTTGTTGTTTTGTTGTTGTTGTTTCGCTGCTGTTGTTACTGTAGTAACTATAGTTGTTGTTCTTATAACAATAGTTATTGTTCTTGTAGTAATTATAGTTGTTGTTGTAGTAGTAACTATAATAGTTGTTGTAGTAGTAACTGCAGCTGTTGTTACTGTATTAACTATAGTTGTTGTTGTAGTAGCAACTATAGTCGTTGTTCTTGTAGTAACTATAGTTGATGTTGTAGTAGTAACTAACTGCAGCTGTTGTTGCTGTAGTATCTATAGTTGTTGCTCTTGTAGCAACTATAGTTGTTGTAGTAGTAACTAAAGTTGTTGTTATAGTGGTAACTATAGTTGTTGTTGTAGTAGAAACTGCAGCTGTGTTACCATAGTTACTATAGTTGTTGTTCTTGTAGTAACTAGACCTTTTGCTCTTGTAGTAAATATAGTTGTTGTTGTAGTAGTAACTATAGTTGTTGATCTTATAGTAACTACAGTTGTTGTTGTAGTAGTAAGTGCAGCTGTTGTCCTTGTAGTAAGTATAGTTGATGTTCTTGTAGTAACTATAGTTGTATTAGAAGTAACTATAGTTGTTGTTCCTGAAGCAACTTTAGTTGTTGTTTTAGTAGTAACTGCAGCTGTTGTTGCAGTAGTAACTATAGTTTTTGTTGTAGAAGTAACTGCAGCTGCTGTTCTTGTAGTATCCATGGTTGTTGATCTTGTAGTAACTATAGTTGTTGTTGTAGTAGCAACTGCAGCTGTTGTTCTTTTAATAACTATAGTTGTTGTTGTAGTAGTAACTATAGTTGTTGTTGTAGTAGTTACTGCAACTGTTGTTCTTGTAGTAACTATAGTTGTTGTTATTGTAGTAACTATACTTGTTGTTGTAGTAGTAACTATGGTTGTTGTTTTAGAAGTAACTGCAGCTGTTGTTGCTGTAGATACTATAGTTGTTGTTGTAGAAGTAACTATAGCTGTTGTTCTTGTAGTAACTATAGTTGCTGTTGTAGTAGTAACTGCAGCTGTTTTTGCTGTAGTAACTGTAGTTGTTGTTCTTGTAGTAACTATAGTTGTTGCTGTAGTAGTAACTATAGTTGTTTTTGTAGAAGTAGCTATAGTTGTTGTTGTAGTAGAAACTGCAGCTGTTGTTGCTGTAGTTACTATAGTTGTTGATCTTGTAGTAACTATAGTAGTTGTTGTAGAAGTAACTATAGTTGTTGTTGTAGTAGTAACTATGGTTTCTGTTTTAGAAGCAACTGCAGCTGTTGTTGCTGTAGATACTATAGTTGTTGTTGTAGTAGTAACTACGAGGGCTGAGCAAAAAGTTCGTAGAATTTGTTAATAAAAACAAAAGTGCTAGGGTTGTTGCACTCAAAATTTTACATGTTTAAGATCCATTCAAACCTGACAAAATTTGAAAGTTTCAGACAAATCGCTAGAAAAATTTCGTCGCTATGACTCCTTCCACAACGTATGTAAAGTGTACCTGGAGCATGCCATGACATTAACGTCATTTGACAATATTTTTAACGTTATGACGACGCTCTGTCAGGGTATAATTCTGGTCTTTGCTACATGTATGCACATTAGATGTACCTCATAATTAGAGGTAATTAATTAATCTAAATGTAAAATAATTTATATCTCTAGTCGATCAGAAGATTATGGAATAAATTATAGACTTTTACATAATACTGTGAGTTTATCTTAACCCTCATGGTTACAGCTTGACATAACAAGATTGCCTGTTTATCCACACTTTTTACAATTTAAATCTCTCTCATCTCTTAGCAACTTGGACCTCCAGCTCTTTCTGTTCTAATGTTAAGATTGCTGCTTAATTTTGGAGTCGAACTGCCAAAGCCGATTTTCCATCACACATGATAATCATGTTAAGGAACCTATCACCTTCATGCGTATTTGGCAGTCAAAAACTACTTTCAGACAATAACCGTTCTTTCCTGCTCCTCAAATGTCAATAATTTTTGCACCCATCGTGCCAATAGATGATGCGTGTGCAAGAGATCATGCAAAATAGTTCTTACATTTTAATACGAGGATTATACAGCTCTCTAAATGTTTGCATGCGGTCTTTTTCATGACGTCACAGATACACGACACAAGTTTATCGCTTACTATCTTTGCACGCCCTCTCCTTGGGCCAATGCAAAGGTCTTTCTTCATTGCTTATACCTTAAGGCCACTTGAACACTGTCATTTTTTTTACATTTCTGATGATTCCTCAGCTATTTGTAATAACTTATAGGTTTCAGTCGGCAAATATCATAAATTCAAAAAGAATTTTATCGCTGTGCGAGTTTCTTTCACATCCAGTAAAACCACATTTTGCTGTATTTTTCCTCCAATAGGGCTCACAAAAACTATCGCCATTCCTTTATTTTTGGGAAGTGACGTCGGAAATTTAGTATGGAACATTAAATGGCACCATTCTTGACTTTGATGTAGTTTCAGTAGATTTGAATAAGACAATTTTGAAATTTGATGATTTTTTAAAGCATGACATCAGTGAATTAAGGGTGTGCTCCGGGGTAGTGGACCCTGTACTTTTTAAGGTTTAAATAGAAATAGTTAAAGTGGATTTAGACTTATGAAACCTTACTTGGAAATGGATATTACACCATATTTACGCATGTGAAAATCTAAAGACAATGGGACTTCAAATAAAAAAGTTATGAAGAAATTCTACGAACTTTTTGCTCAGCCCTCGTATAGTTGTTGTTCTTGTAGTAACTATAGTTGCTGTTGTAGTAGTAACTGCAGTTGTTGTTGCTGTAGTAACTGTAGTTGTTGTTCTTGTAGTAACTATAGTTGTTGTTGTAGCAGTAACTCCAGCTGTTGTTACTGTAGTAACTATAAATGCTGTTCTTGTAATAACTTAAGTTTTAGTTTGTTGTTTTTCTTGCTGTTTTTATTTTTGTTCTTGTTGTAGTAGTAACTGCAGCTGTTGTTCTTGTAGTAACTATAGTTGTTGGTCTTGTAGTAACTAGAGTTGCTGTTCTTGTAGTAACTATAGTTATGTAGTATTACCTGGAGCTGTTGTTCTTGTAGTAACTATAGTTGTTGTTCTTGTAGTAACTATAGTTGTTGTTGTAGTAATAACTGCAGCTGTTGTTGCTGTAGTAACTATAGTTGTTGTTCTAATAGCTATAGTTGTTGTTCTTGTAGTAACTATAGTTATTGATGTAGAAGTAACTATAGTTGTTGTTTTAGTAGTAACTAGAGTTGTTGTTCTTATAGTAACTATAGTAGTTGTTGTATTAGTAACAGCAGCTGTTGTTCTTTAAGTAACTATAATTGTTGTTCTTGTAGCTATAGTTATTGTACTTGTAGTAACTGCAGCTGTTGTACTTGTAGTAACTGCAGCTGTTGTTCTTGTAGTAACTATAGTTTTTTTTGTAGTAGTAACTATAGTTGTTGTTCTTGTAGTAACTATAGTTGTTGTTCTAGTAGTAACTATAGTTGTTGTTTTAGTAGTAACTATAGTTGTTGTTCTTGTAGTAACTATAGTTGTTGTTCTTGTAGCAACTATAGATGTCGCTGTAGTAGTAACTGCAACTGTTATTCTTGTAGTAACTTTAGTTGTTAATTTAGTAGTAACTATAGTTGTTGTTCTTGTAGTAACTATAGTTGTTGTAGTAGTAACTATAGTTGTTGTTCTTATAGTAACTATAGTTGTTGTTGTAATAGTCACTGCAGCTGTTGTTATTGCAGTAACTATAGTTGTTGTTCTTTATGTAACTATAGTTGTTGTTCTTGTAGTAACTATAGTTGTTGTATTAGTAACTGCAGCTGTTGTTCTTTTAGTAACTATAGTCGTTGTTCTTGTAGTAACTATCGTTGTTGTTGTAGTAGTAACTGCAGCTGTTGTTCTTGTAATAACTATAGCTATTTTTCTTGTAGTAACTATAGTTGTTGTTGTAGTAGTAACTAAAGTTGTTGTTGTAGAAGTAACTATAGTGATCGTTGTAGTAGAAACTGCAGCTGTTGTTGCTGAAGTAACTATAGTTGTTAGTGTAGAAGTAACTATAGTTGTTGCTGTAGAAGTAACTATAGTGGTTGTTGTAGTAGAAACTGAAACTGTTGTTGCTGAAGTAAGTATAGTTGTTGTAGTAGTAACTATAGTTGTTGTTCTTGTAGTAACTGCAGCTGCTGTTCTTGTAGTAACTATAGTTGTTGTTTTAGTTGTAACTATAGTTATTATTCTTGTAGTAACTATAGTTGTTGTTGTATTAGTAACTGCAGCTGTTGTTCTTTTAGTAACTATAGTTGTTGTTCTTGTAGTAGCTATAGTTGTTGCTGTAGTAGTAACTGCAGCTGTTGTTCTTGTAATAACTATAGATATTGTTCTTGTAGTAACTATAGTTGTTGTTGTAGTAGTAACTATAGTTGTTGTTGTAGTAGTAACTATAGTTGTTGTTCTTGTAGTTACTATAGTTGTTGTTCTTGTAGTAACTGCAGCTGTTGTGATTGTAGTAACTATAGTTGTTGTTTAAGTAGTAGCTATAGTTGTCGTTCGTGTAGTAACTATAGTTGTTGGTGTAGTAGTAACTGCAGCTGTTGTGGCTGAAGTAACTATAGTTGTTGTTCTTGTAGTAACTATAGTTGTTTTCCTTGCAGTAACTATAGTTGTTGTTGCTGTAGTAACTGCAGCTGTTGGTCTTGTAGTAACTATAGTTGTTGTTCTTGTAGTAACTGCTGCTGTTGTACTTGTAGTAACTATAATTGGTGTTCTTGTAGTAACTATAGTTGTTGTTGTAGTAGTAACTATAGTTGTTGTTCTTGTAGTAACTATAGTTGTTGTTCTGTAGTAACTGCAGCTGTTGTTCTTGTAGTAACTAGAGTACTGTTGTTGTTCTTGTAGTAACTATAAATGTTGCTCTTGTAGGAACTATAGTTGTTGTTCTGGTAGTAGCTATTGTTGTTGTTGCTGTAGTTACTGCAGCTGTTGTTATTGAAGTAACTTTAGTTGTTGTTCTTGTAGTAACTATAGTTGTTGTTGCTGTAGTAACTATAGTTGTTGTTGTAGTAGTAACTATAGTTGTTGTTGTAGTAACTATAGTTGTTGTGGTAGAAGTAACTATAGTTGTTGTTCTTGTTGTAACTATAGTTGTTGTATTAGTAACTGCAGCTGTTGTTCTTTTAGTAACTATAGTCGTTGTTCTTGTAGTAACTATAGTTGTTGTTGTAGTAGTAACTGCAGCTGTTGTTCTTGTAATAACTATAGCTATTTTTCTTGTAGTAACTATAGTTGTTGTTGTAGTAGTAACTAAAGTTGTTGTTGTAGAAGTAACTATAGTGATCGTTGTAGTAGAAACTGCAGCTGTTGTTGCTGAAGTAACTATAGTTGTTAGTGTAGAAATAACTATAGTTGTTGCTGTAGTAGTAACTATAGTGGTTGTTGTAGTAGAAACTGAAACTGTTGTTGCTGAAGTAAGTATAGTTGTTGTAGTAGTAACTATAGTTGTTGTTCTTGTAGTAAGTGCAGCTGCTGTTCTTGTAGTAACTATAGTTGTTGTTTTAGTTGTAACTATAGTTGTTGTTCTTGTAGTAACTATAGTTGTTGTTGTATTAGTAACTGCAGCTGTTGTTCTTTTAGTAACTATAGTTGTTGTTCTTGTAGTAACTTTAGTTGTTGCTGTAGTAGTAACTGCAGCTGTTGTTCTTGTAATAACTATAGATATTGTTCTTGTAGTAACTATAGTTGTTGTTGTAGTAGTAACTATAGTTGTTGTTGTAGTAGTAACTATAGTTGTTGTTCTTGTAGTTACTATAGTTGTTGTTCTTGTAGTAACTGCAGCTGTTGTGATTTTAGTAACTATAGTTGTTGTTTAAGTAGTAGCTATAGTTGTCGTTCGTGTAGTAACTATAGTTGTTGGTGTAGTAGTAACTGCAGCTGTTGTGGCTGAAGTAACTATAGTTGTTGTTCTTGTAGTAACTATAGTTGTTTTCCTTGCAGTAACTATAGTTGTTGTTGCTGTAGTAACTGCAGCTGTTGGTCTTGTAGTAACTATAGTTGTTGTTCTTGTAGTAACTGCTGCTGTTGTTCTTGTAGTAACTATAATTGGTGTTCTTGAAGTAACTATAGTTGTTGTTGTAGTAGTAACTATAGTTGTTGTTCTTGTAGTAACTATAGTTGTTTTTCTGTAGTAACTGCAGCTGTTGTTCTTGTAGTAAATAGAGTACTGTTGTTGTTCTTGTAGTAACTATAAATGTTGCTCTTGTAGGAACTATAGCTGTTGTTCTGGTAGTAGCTATTGTTGTTGTTGCTGTAGTTACTGCAGCTGTTGTTATTGTAGTAACTTTAGTTGTTGTTCTTGTAGTAACTATAGTTGTTGTTGCTGTAGTAACTATAGTTGTTGTTGTAGTAGTAACTATAGTTGTTGTTGTAGTAACTATAGTTGTTGTGGTAGAAGTAACTATAGTTGTTGTTCTTGTTGTATCTATAGTTGTTGTTCTTGTAGTAACTATAGTTGTTGTTGTAGTAGTAACTATAGTTGTTGGTTTTGTTGTAACTATAGTTGTTGTTCTTGTAGTAACTATAGCTGTCGCTGTAGTAGTAACTGCAGCTGTTTTTTTGTAGTAACTAGAATTGTTGTTCTTGTAGTAACTTTAGTTGTTAATTTAGTAGTAACTATAGTTGTTGTTCTTGTAGTAACTATAGTTGTTGTAGTAGTAACTAAAGTTGTTGTTCTTATAGTAACTATAGTTGTTGTTGTAATAGTAACTGCAGCTGTTGTTATTGTAGTAACTATAGTTGTTGTTCTTTATATAACTATAGTTTTTGTTCTTGTAGTAACTATAGTTGTTGTTGTATTAGTAACTGCAGCTGTTGGTCTTTGAGTTACTATAGTCGTTGTTCTTGTAGTAACTATAGTTGTTGTTGTAGTAGTAACTGCAGCTGTTGTTCTTGTAATAAATATAGCTATTTTTCTTGTAGTAACTATAGTTGTTGTTGTAGTAGTAACTATAGTTGTTGTTGTAGAAGTAACTATAGTGATCGTTGTTGTAGAAACTGCAGCTGTTGTTGCTGAAGTAACTATAGTTGTTGTTGTAGTAGTAACTATAGTTGCTCTTGTAGTAGTAACTATAGTGGTTGTTGTAGTAGAAACTGCACCTGTTGTTGCTGAAGTAACAAAAGTTGTTGAAGTAGTAACTATAGTTGTTGTTCTTGTAGTAACTTCAGCTGTAGTTTTTGTAGTAACAATAGTTGTTGTTTTAGTTGTAACTATAGTTGTTGTTCTTGTAGTAACTATAGTTGTTGTTGTATTAGTAACTGCAGCTGTTGTTCTTTTAGTAACTATAGTTGTTGTTCTTGTAGTAACCATAGTTGTTGCTGTAGTAGTAACTGCAGCTGTTGTTCTTGTAATAACTGTAGATATTGTTCTTGTAGTAACTATAGTTGCTGTTGTAGTAGTAACTATAGTTGTTGTTGTAGTAGTAACTATAGTTGTTGTTGTTGTAGTAACTATATTTGTTGTTCTTGTAGTAACTGCAGCTGTTGTAATAGTAGTAACTATACTTGTTGTTTAAGTAGTAGCTATAGTTGTTGTTCTTGTAGTAACTATAGTTGTTGTTGTAGTAGTAACTGTAGCTTTTGTTCTTGTTTAACTATAGTTGTTGTTCTTGTAGTAACTATAGTTTTTTTTAAAGAAGTAACTGCATCTGTTGTTGTTGTAGTAACTATAGTTGTTGTTCTTGTAGTAACAATAGTTTTTTTTTGTAGAAGTAACGATAGTTGTTGCTGTTGCAGTAACTATAGTTGTTGTTCTTGTAGTAACTATAGTTGTTGTTGCCGTATTAATTGCAGCTGTTGTTTTTGTAGTAACTATAGTTGCTGTTCTTGTAGCAACTATAGCTGTTTTCCTTGTAAGTATAGTTGCCGTTGTAGTAGTAACTATAATAGCTATTGTTTTTGTAGTACTTATAGTTGTTGTTCGTGTAGTAACTATAGTTGTTGTTGTAGTAGTAACTGCAGCTGTTGTTGCTGTAGTAACTCTAGTTGTTGTTCTTGTAGTAACTATAATTGGTGTTCTTATAGTAACTATAGTTGTTGTTGTAGTAGTAACTATAGTTGTTGTTCTTGTAGTAACTATAGTTGTTGTTGAAGTAGTAACTATAGTTGTTGTTGTAGAAGTAATTATAGTTGTTGTTCTTGTTTTAACTATAGTTGTTGTTCTTTTAGTAAGTAAAGTTTTTGTTGTTGTAGTAACTATAGTTGTTGTTCTTGTTGTAACTATAGTTGTTGTTCTTGTAGTAACTATAGTTGTTGTTGCTGTAGTAACTATAGTTGTTGTTCTTGTAGTAACCTTAGTTGTTGTTGAAGTAGTAACTATAGTTGTTGTTCTTGTAGCAACTATAGCTGTCGCTTTAGTAGTAACTGCAGCTGTTGTTTTTGTAGAAACTATAGTTGTTGTTCTTGTAGTAACTTTAGTTGTTAATTTAGTAGTAACTATAGTTGTTGCTCTTGCAGTACTTATAGTTGTTGTTGTAGTAGTAACTATAGTGGTTGTTGTATTAGAAACTGCAGCTGTTGTTGCTGAAGCAACTATAGTTGTTGTTTTAGTAGTAACTATAGTTGTTGTTCTTGTAGTAACTATAGTTGTTGTTGTAGTAGTAACTGCAGCTGTTGTTCTTGTAATAACTATAGATATTGTTCTTTAGTAACTATAGTTGTTGTTGTAGTAGTAACAATAGTTGTTGTTCTTGTAGTAACTATAGTTGTTGTTCTTTTAGTAACTGCAGCTGTTTTGATTTTAGTAACTAAAGTTGTTGTTTTAGTAGTAGCTAAAGTTGTTGTTCTTGTAGTAACTATAGTTGTTGTTGTAGTAATAACTGTAACTGTTGTTCTTGTGTAACTATAGTTGTTGTTCTTGTAGTAACTATAGTTTTTATTGAAGAAGTAACTGCATCTGTTGTTGTTGTAGTAACTATAGTTGTTGTTCTTGTAGTAACTATAGTTGTTGTTGCTGTAGTTACTGCAGCTGTCGTTCTTGTAGTAACTATAGTTGTTGTTCTTGTAGTAACTGCTGCTATTAATCTTGTAGTAACTATTATTGGTGTTCTTGTAGTAACTATAGTTGTTGTTGTAGTAGTAACTATAGTTGTTGTTCTTGTAGTAACTATAGTTGTTGTTGTGTAGTAACTGCAGCTGTTGTTCTTGTAGTAACTAGAGTTGTTGTTCTTGTAGTTACTATATTTGTTGCTCTTGTAGGAACTAAAGTTGTTGTTCCGGTAGTAGCTATTGTTGTTGTTGCTGTAGTAACTGCAGCTGTTGTTATTGTAGTAACTTTAGTTGTTGTTCTTGTAGTAACTATAGTTGTTGTTCTTGTAGTAAATATAGTTATTGTTCTTGTAGTAACTGCAGCTGTTGTGATTGTAGAAACTATAGTTGTTGTTTTAGTAGTAGCTATAGTTGTTGCTCTTGTAGGAACTATAGTTGTTGTTGTAGTAACTAAAGTTGTTGCTCTTGTAGGAACTATAGTTGTTGTAGTAACTATAGTTGTTGTTGAAGCAGTAACTATAGTTGTTGTTCTTGAAGTCACTTTAGTTGTTGTTCTTTTAGTAACTATAGTTTTTGTTGTAGTAGTAACTATAGTTGTTGTTCTTGTTGTAACTGTAGTTGTTGTTCTTGTACTAACTATAGTTGTTGTTGTAGTAGTAACTATAATTGTGTTCTTGTAGTAACTATAGTTGTTGTTCTGGTAGTAATTATAGTTGTTGTTCTTGTAGCAACTATAGCTGTCGCTGAAGTAGTAAATGTAGTTGTTGTTCTTGTAGTAATTTTAGTTGTTAATTTAGTAGTAACTATAGTTGTTGTTCTTGCAGTAACAAGAGTTTTTGTAGTAGTAACTATAGTTGTTGTTCTTATAGTAACTATAGTTGTTGTTGTAATAGTAACTGCAGCTGTTGTTCTTGTTGTAACTATAGTTGTTGTTCTTGTACTAACTATAGTTGTTGTTGTATTAGTAACTGCAGCTGTTGTTCTTTTAGTAACTTTAGTCGTTGTTCTTGTAGTAAGTATAGTTGTTGTTGTAGTAGTAACTGCAGCTGTTTTTCTGTATTAACTATAGCTATTTTTCTTGTAGTAACTATAGTTGTTGTTGTAGTAGTAACTATAGTTGTTGTTGTAGTAGTAACTATAGTGGTTGTTGTAGTAGAAACTGCAGCTGTTGTTGCTGAAGTAACGATAGTTGTTGTTCTTGGTGTAACTATAGTTGTTGTTCTTGAAGTAACTATAGTTGTTGTTGTAGTAGTAACTATAGTTGTTGTTCTTGTAGTAACTGCAGCTGTTGTTCTTGAAGTAACTATAATTGTTGTTTTAGTAGTAACTATAGTTGTTGTTCTTGTAGTAACTATAGTTGTTGTTGTATTAGTAACTGCAACTGTTGTTCTTTTAGTAACTATAGTTGTTTTTCTTGTAGTAACTATAGTTGTTGTTGTAGTAGTAACTGCAGCTGTTGTTCTTGTAATAACTATAGATATTGTTCTTGTAGTAACTATAGTTGTTGTTGTAGTAGTAACTATAATTGTTGTTCTTGCAGTAACAATAGTTGTTGTTCTTGTAGTTACTGCAGCTGTTGTGATTGTAGTAACTATAGTTGTTGTTTTAGTAGTAGCTATAGTTGTTGTTCTTGTAGTAACTATAGTTGTTGTTGTAGTAGTAGCTGTAGCTGCTGTTCTTGTGTAACTATAGTTGTTGTTCTTGTAGTAACTATAGTTATTATTGAAGAAGTAACTGCATCTGTTGTTGTTGTAACTATAGTTGTTGTTCTTGTAGTAACTATAGTTGTGTTGCCGTATTAACTGCAGCTGTTGTTTTTGTAGTTACTATTGTTGTTGTTCTTGTAGTAAGTATATTTGTTGTTGTAGTAGTAACTATAATAGCTATTGGTCTTGTAGTACTTATAGTTGTTATTCCTGTAGTAACTATAGTTGTTGTTGTAGTAGTAACTGCAGCTGTTTTTGCTGTTAGTAACAATAGTTGTTGTTCTTGCAGTAACTATAGTTGTTTTCCTTGTAGTAACTATAGTTGTTGTTGGTGTAGTGACTATCGTTGTTGTTCTTGTAGTAACTATAGTTGTCGTTGTAGAGGTAACTGCAGCTGTTGTTCTTGTAGTAACTATAGTTGTCGATCTTGTAGTAATTGCTGCTATTGTTCATGTAGTGACTATAATTGGTGTTCTTGTAGTAACTATAGTAGTTGTTGTAGTAGTAACTATAGTTGTTGTTCTTGTAGTAACTATAGTTGTTGTTCTGTAGTAACTGCAGCTGTTATTCTTGTAGTAACTGGAGTTGTTGTTCTTGTAGTAACTATATTTTTTGCTCTGGTGGTAGCTATTGTTGTTGTTGCTGTAGTAAATGCAGCTGTTGTTATTGTAGTAACTTTAGTTGTTGTTCTTGTAGTAACTAGAGTCTTTGCTCTTGTATTAACTATAGTTGAAGTTCTTGTAGTAACTATAGTTGTTGTTGCTGTAGTAACTATAGTTGTTGTAATAGTAACTATGATTGTTGTTGTAGTAACTTTAGTTATTGTTGTAGTAGTAAATATAGTTATTGTTGTAGTAGTAACAATAGTTACTACAGCAACAACAACAATAGTTACTACAAGAACAACAAATATAGTTACTGCAAGAACAACAACTCCTATTACTACTATAACAACAACTATATTTACTACAAGAACAACAACAACTATAGTTACTACAAGAACAACAACTATAGTTACTACTACAAAAACAACTATAGTTCCTACAAGAACAACAGCTATAGTTACTACAAGAACAACAGCTGCAGTTACTAATACAACAACAACTGTAGTTACTTCAAGAACAACAACCATAGTAACTACAAGAACAACAAATATAGTCACTACTACAACTACAACTATAGTTACTACAAGAACAGCAACTATAGTTACTACTACAACAACAACTATTGTTACTACAAGAACAACAACTCTAGTTACTACAAGAACAACAGCTGCAGTAACTACTATAGAGACAGCTATAGTTGCTACAAGAACAACAAGTATAGTTACTACAAGAACAACAACTGTAGTTACTACAAGAACAACATCTATAGTTACTACAGGAACAACAGCTGCAGTTACTATAATAACAACAACTATAGTTACTACTAAACTAACAACTATAGTTACTAAATAGTAGTAAATAGTAAATATAAGTAGTAAATATAGTTGTTGTTCTTTTAGTAACTGCAACTGTTGTTGCAATAGTAACTATAGTTGTTGTTCTTGTAGTAGCTATAGTAATGTTGTAGTAGTAAATATACTTGTTGTTGTAGTAGTAACTGCAGCTGTAGTTGCTGTAGTAACTATAGTTGTTGTTCTAATAGTAACTTTAGTTGTTGTTCTTGATGTAACAATAGTTGTTGCTGTAGTAACTATAGTTGTTGTTTTTGTAGTAACTAAAGTTGTTGCTGTAGTAGTAACTATAGTCGTTCTTGTAGTAGTAGCTATAGTTGTTATTGTAGTAGAAACTGCATCTGTTGTTGCTGTATAAGCTATAATTGTTGATCTTGTAGTAACTATAGTTTTTGTTGTAGAAGTAACTATAATTGTTGTTGTGGTAGTAACTAAAGTTGTTGTTCTTGTAGTAGCTATAGTTGTTGTTCTTGTAGTAGCTATAGTTGTTGTTCTTGTAGTAACTATAGTTGTTGTTCTTGTAGTAACTGCAGCTGTTGTTGATGTAGTAACTATAGTTGTTGTTCTAGTAGTAACTATATTTTTTGTAGTAGTAACTATAGTCGTTGTTCTTGTAGTAACTATAGCTGTTGTTCTTGTAGTAACTAAAGTTGTTGTTGCCGTATTAACTGAGCTGTTGTTCTTGTAGTAGCTATTGTTGTTAATCTTTTAGTAACTATAGTTGTTGTTGTAGTAGTAACTATAATAGCTGTTGTTCTTGTAGTAACTTTAGTTGTTGTTGTAGTAGTAACTGCAGCTGTTTTTGCTGTAGTAACTATAGTTGTTGTTCTTGTAGTAACTATAGTTGTTGTTCTTATAGTAACTATAGTTGTTGTTGTAGTAGTAACTCTAGTGTTGATCTTGTAGTAACTATTGTTGTTGTTCTTGTAGTAACTATAGTTGTTGATCTTGTACTAATTATAGTTATTGTTCTTGTAGTAAATATAGTTGTTGCTGCTATAGTAACTGCAGCTGTTGTTCTTGTAGTAACAATAGTTGTTGTTGCTGTAGTTACTGCAGCTGTTGTTATTGTGGTAACTATAGTTAATTGTAGCAGTAACTATAGTTGTTGTTCTTGTGGTAACTATAGTTCCTGTTCTTTTAGTAGCTATAGTTTTTGTTCTTGTAGTAACATTAGTTGTTGTTTTTCTAGTAACTATAGTTGTTGTTGTAGTAGTAACTATAGTTGTTGTTGTAAGAGTAACTATAGTAGTTGTTATATGAGTAACTATAGTTGTTGTTGTAGTAGTAACTGCAGCTGTTGTTCTTGTAGTAACTATAATTGTTGTTCTTGTAGTTACTATAGTTGCTGTTCTTGTAGTTACTATAGTTGGTGTTGTAGTAACTGTAGATGTTGTTGCTGAAGTTACTATAGTTGTTGTTCTTGTAGTTATTATAGTTGTTGTTCTTGTAGTAATTATAGTGGTTGTTGTAGTAGTAACTAAAGTTGTAGTAACTATAGTTGTTGTCCTTGTAGTAATTATAGTGGTTGTTGTAGTAGTAACTATAGTTGTTGTTGTAGAAGTAACTGCACCTGTTGTTCTTTTAGTTACAATAGTTGTTGTTCTTGTAGTAACTATAGTTTTTGTTCGTGTAGTAACTATAGTTGTTGTTCTTGTATTAACTATAGTTTTTATTGTAGTAGTAACTATAGATGTTGTTCGTGCAGTAACACTAGTTTTGTTCTTGTAGTAAATATAGTTGTTGTAGTAGTAACTGCAGCTGTTGTTCTTGTAGTAGCTATAGTTAATGTTCTTGAAGTAACTAGAGCTGTTGTTCTTGAAGTAACTAAAGTTGTTGTTGTAGTAGTAACTATAGTTGTTGTTGTATCACAAACTGCAGCTGTTGTTGCTGTAGTAACTATAGTTGTTGTTCTTATAGCTAAAGTTTTTGTTCTTGTAGTAACTATATTTATTGATGTAGAAGTAACTATAGTTGTTGTTTTAGTAGTAACTATAGTTGTTGTTCTTGTAGTAACTATAGTAGTTGTTGTATTAGTAACTGCAGCTGTTGTTCTTTTAGTAACTATAGTTGTTGTTCTTGTAGCTATAGTTGTTGTACTTGTAGTAAATGCAGCTGTTGTTCTTGTAGAAACTATAGTTGTTGTTTTAGTAGTAACTATAGTTATTATTTTAGTAGTAACTATAGTTGTTGTTCTTGTAGTAACTATAATAGTTGTTGTATTAGTAACTGCAGCTGTTGTTCTTTTAGTAACTATAGTTGTTGTTCTTGTAGTAACTATATTTGTTGTTGTTGAAATAGTAACTGCAGCTGTTGTTCTTGTAATAACTATAGATATTGTTCTTGTAGTAACTATAGTTGTTGTTGTATTAGTAACTATAGTTAGTTGTTCTTGTAATAACTATAGTTGTTGCTGTAGTAGAAATTGCAGGTGTTGTTGCTGAAGTAACTATAGTTGTTATTCTTGTAGTAACTATAGTTGTTGTTCATGAAGTAACTATAGTTGTTGTTGTAGTAGTAACTATAGTTGTTGTTCTTGTAGTAACTGCAGCTGTTGTTCTTGTAGTAGCTATAGTTGTTGTTTTATTAGTAACTATAGTTGTTGTTCTTGTAGTAACTATAATTGTTGTTGTAGTAGTAACTGTAGCTGTTGTTCTTGTGTAACTATAGTTGTTGTTCTTGTTGTAACTATAGTTTTTATTGAAGAAGTAACTGCATCTGTTGTTGTTGTAGTAACTATAGTTGTTGTTCTTGTAGTAACTATAGTTTTTGTTGTAGAAGTAACGATTGTTGTTGTTGTTGTAGTAACTAAAGTTGTTTTTCTTGTAGTAACTATAGTTGTTGTTGCCGTATAAACTGCAGCTGTTGTTCTTGTAGTAACTATAGTTGTTGATCTTGTAGTTACTGCTGCTATTGTTCTTGTAGTAACTATAATTGGTGTTCTTGTAGTAACAATTGTTGTTGTTGTAGTAGTAACTATAGTTGTTGTTCTTGTAGTAACTATAGTTGTTGTTCTGTAGTAGCTGCAGCTGTTGTTCATGTAGTTACTAGAGTTGTTGTTCTTGTAGTAACTATATTTGTTGTTCTTGTAGAAACTATATTTGTTGTTCTGGTAGTAGCTATTGTTGTTGTTGCTGTAGTAACTGCAGCTGTTGTTATTGTAGTAACTTTAGTTGTTGTTCTTGTAGTAACTAGAGTTTTTGCTCTTGTATTAACTATAGTTGAAGTTCTTGTAGTAACTAAAGTTGTTGTTGCTGTAGTAACTATAGTTGTTGTAATAGTAACTATGGTTGTTGTTGTATTAACTTTAGTTACTACAGCAACAACAACAATAGTTACTACAAGAACAACAAATATAGTTACTACAAGAACATCAAATATAGTTACTTCAAGAACAGAACAACAACTTCTGTTACTACTATAACAACAACTATAGTTACTACAAGAACAACAACTTCTGTTACTACCATAACAAAAACTATAGTTACTACAAGAACAACAACAACTATAGTTACTACAAGAACAACAACTATAGTTACTACTACAACAACAAATATAGTTCCTACAAGAACAACAACTATATTTACTACAAGAACAACAGCTGCAGTTACTAATACAACAACAACTGTAGTTACTTCAAGAACAACAACCATTGTAACTACAAGAACAACAAATATAGTCACTACTACAACTACAACATTTGTTTCTACAAGAACGGCAACTATAGTAACTACTACAACAACAACTATTGTTACTACAAGAACAACAACTGTATTTACTACAAGAACAACAGCTGCAGTTACTTCTACAGAGACAGCTATAGTTGCTACAAGAACAACAAGTATAGTTACTACAAGAACAACAACTGTAGTCACTACAAGTATAGTTACTATAAGAACAACAACTGTAGTCACTACAAGAACAACAACTATAGTTTCTACAGGAACAACAGCTGCAGTTACTATAAGAACAACAACTATAGTTTCCACTAACTAACAACTATAGTTACTAAATAGTAGTAAATAGTAAATATAAGTAGTAAATATAAATGTTGTTCTTGTAGTAACTGCGACTGTTGTTGCTGTAGTAACTATAGTTGTTGTTCTTGTAGTAGCTATAGTAATGTTGTAGTAGTAACTATACTTGTTGTTGTAGTAGTAACTGCAGCTGTAGTTTCTGTAGTAACTATAGTTGTTGTTCTAATAGTAACTTTAGTTGTTGTTCTTGATGTAACAATAGTTGTTGCTGTAGTAACTATAGTTGTTGTTCTTGTAGTAACTAAAGTTGTTGCTCTAGTAGTAACTATAGTTGTTCTTGTAGTTGTAGCTTTAGTTGTTATTGTAGTAGAAACTGCATCTGTTGTTGCTGTATTAGCTATAATTGTTGATCTTGTAGTAACTATAGTTTTTGTTGTAGTAGTAACTATAATTGTTGTTGTGGTAGTAACTAAAGTTGTGGTTCCTGTAGTAGCTGTAGTTGTTGTTCTTGTAGTAGCTATAGTTGTTGTTCTTGTAGTAACTATAGTTGTTGTTGTTGTAGTAACTGCAGCTGTTGTTGCTGTAGTAACTATAGTTGTTGTTCTTGTAGTAACTATAGTTGCTGATCTTGTACTAACTATAGTTGTTGTTGTAGTAGTAACTGCAACTGTTGTTGCTGTAGTAACTATAGTTGTTGTTCTTGTAGTAAATATTGTTATTGTTCTAGTAGCAACTTTAGTTGTTGTTCTTGTAGTAACTATAGTTGTTGTTGTAGTGGTAATTGCAGCTGTTGGTTCTGTAATTACTATAGTTGTTGTTCTTGTAGCAACTATAGTTGTTGTTCTTATAGTAACTATAGTTGTTGTTGTAGTAGTAACTTTAGTTGTTGATCTTGTAGTAACTATTGTTGTTGTTCTTGTAGTAACTATAGTTATTGATCTTGTAGTAACTATAGTTGTTGCTGCTGTAGTAACTGCAGCTGTTGTTCTTGTAGTAACTATAGTTGTTGTTGCTGTAGTAACTGCAGCTGTTGTTCTTGTGGTAACTATAGTTAATTGTAGCAGTAACTTTAGTTGTTGTTCAAGTAGTAACTATAGTTGCTGTTCTTGTAGTAATTATAGTGGTTGTTGTAGTAGTAACTATAGTTGTTCTTGTAGTTGTAGCTATAGTTGTTATTGTAGTAGAAACTGCATCTGTTGTTGCTGTATTAGCTATAAGTTTTGATCTTGTAGTAACTATAGTTTTTGTTGTAGTAGTAACTATAATTGTTGCTGTGGTAGTAACTAAAGTTGTTGTTCCTGTAGTAGCTATAGTTGTTGTTCTTGTAGTAGCTATAGTTGTTGTTCTTGTAGTAACTATAGTTGTTGTTGTTGTAGTAACTGCAGCTGTTGTTGCTGTAGTAACTATAGTTGTTGTTCTTGTAGTAACTATAGTTGTTGATCTTGTACTAACTATAGTTGTTGTTGTAGTAGTAACTACAGCTGTTGTTGCTGTAGTAACTATAGTTGTTGTTCTTGTAGTAAATATTGTTATTGTTCTTGTAGCAACTTTAGTTGTTGTTCTTGTAGTAACAATAGTTGTTGTTGTAGTGGTAATTGCAGCTGTTAATGCTGTAATTACTATAGTTGTTGTTCTTGTAGCAACTATAGTTGTTGTTCTTATAGTAACTATAGTTGTTGTTGTAGTAGTAACTTTAGTTTTTGATCTTGTAGTAACTATTGTTGTTGTTCTTGTAGTAACTATAGTTATTGATCTTGTAGTAACTATAGTTGTTGCTGCTGTAGTAACTGCAGCTGCTGTTCTTGTAGTAACTATAGTTGTTGTTGCTGTAGTAACTGCAGCTGTTGTTCTTGTGGTAACTATAGTTAATTGCAGCTGTTATTATTGTAGTAACTACAGTTGTTGTTCTTATAGCTATAGTTGTTGTTCTTGTAGTAACTATAGTTATTGTTGTAGAAGTAACTATAGTTGTTGTTCTTGTAATAACTATTGTTGTTATTCTTGTAGTAACTATAGTTGTTGTTGTATTAATTACTGCAGCTGTTATTCTTGTATTTACTATAGTTGTTGTTCTTTTAGTAACTATAGTTGTTGTAACAGTACCTATAGTTGTTGTTCTTGTAGTAACTATAGTTGTTGTTCTTGTAGTAACTATAGTTGTTGTTCTTGTAGTAACTATAGTTGTTGTTCTTGTAGTAGCTATGGTTTTTGTTCTTGTAGTAACATTAGTTGTTGTTCTTGTAGACACTATAGTTGTCGTTGTAGTTTTTGTAGGAGTAACTATAGTAGTTGTTGTAGGAGTAACTATAGTTGCTGTTGTAGTAGTAACTGCAGCTGTTGTTCTTGTAGTAACTATAATTGTTGTTCTTGTAGTTACTATAGTTGCTGTTCTTGTAGTTATTATAGTTGTTGTTGTAGTAACTGTAGATGTTGTTGCTGAAGTAACTTTAGTTGTTGTTCTTGTAGTAACTATAGTCGTTGTTCTTGTAGTAATTATAGTGGTTGTTGTAGTAGTAACTATAGTTGTTGTAACTATAGTTGTCGTTCTTGTAGTAACTATAGTTGTTGTTCTTGTAGTAATTATAGTGGTTGTTGTAGAAGTAACTTTATTTGTTGTTGTAGTAGTAACTGCAGCTGTTGTTCTTGTAGTAACAATAGTTGTTGTTCTTGTAGTAACTATAGTTTTTGTTTGTGTAGTAACTATAGTTGTTGTTCTTGTAGTAACTATAGTTTTTGTTGTAGTAGTAACTATAGTTGTTGTTCGTGCAGTAACTCTAGTTTTGTTCATGTAGTAACTATATGTGTTGTAGTAGTAACTGCAGCTGTTGTTCTTATAGTAACTAAAGTAAATGTTCTTGCAGTAACTAGAGCTGCTGTTCATGTAGAAACTAAAGTTGTTGTTGTAGTAGTAACTATAGTTGTTGTTGTAGTACAAACTGCAGCTGTTGTTTCTGTAGTAACTATAGTTGTTGTTCTTATAGCTATAGTTGTTGTTCTTGTAGTAACTATAGTTGTTGATGTAGAAGTAACTATAGTTGTTGTTCTTGTAGTAACTATAGTTGCTGTTGTAGTAGTAACTGCAGCTATTGTAGTAGTAACTATAGTATTGTTTTTGTAGTAACTTAAGTTGTTGTTGTAGTAGTAACTATAGTTGTTGTAGTACAAACTGCAACTGTTGTTGCTGTAGTAACTATAGTTGTTGTTCTTATAGCTATAGTTGATGTTCTTGTAGTAACTATAGTTATTTTTGCATTTGTTACTGCAGCTGTTATTCTTGAAGTAACTATAGTTGTTGTTCTTGTAGTAACTAAAGTTGTTGTTGTAGCAGTAACTATAGTTGTTGTTCTCGTAGTAACTATAGTTGTAGTTCTTGTAGTAAGTATAGTTGTTGTAGTAGCAACTGCAGCTGTTGTTGTTCTTGAAGTAACTATAGTTGTTGTTCTTGTAGTAAGTTTAGTTGTTGAAGTAGCAAAAGCAGCTGTTGTTGTTGTAGTAACTATAGTTGTTGTTCTTGTTGTAACCATAGTTGTTGTTGTAGTAGTAACTATAGTTGTTGTTGTAGTACAAACTGCAGCTGTTGTTGCTGTAGTAACTTTAGTTGTTGTTCTTGTAGTAACTATAATTGTTGTTCTTAATGTCGTAGTACCTATAGTTTGTTGTTTTGAAGTAACTATAATTGTTGTTCTTGTAGTAAGTATAGTTGTTGTAGTAGCAACTGCAGCTGTTTTTGCTTTTGTAACTATAGTTGTTGTTCTTGTAGTAACTATAGTTGTTGTTGTAGTAGTAACTGCAGTTGTTGTTCTAGTAGTAACTATAGTTGTTTTTGTAGTAGTAACTATAGTTGTTTTTCTTGTGGTAACTATAGTTGTTGTTGTAGTAGTAACTGCAGCTGTTGTTCTTGTAGTAACTATAATTGTTGTTCTTAAAGTTACTATAGCTGTTGTTGTAGTAGTTATTATAGTTGTTGTTCTTGAAATAACTATAGTTATTGTTCTTGTAGTAACTATAGTTGTTGTAGTAGAAACTGCCGCTGTGTTTGCTGTAGTAACTATAGTTGTTGTTCTTGAGGTAACTATAGTTGATGTTCTTGTAGTAACTATAGTTGTTAATGCTATAGTAACTGCAGATGTTGTTCTTTTAGAAGCTATAGTTGTTGTTCTTGTAGTAACTATAGTTGTTGTTGTAGTAGTATTTATAGTTGTTGTTGTAGTTACTATATTAACTATAGTTGTTGTTGTAGTAGTAACTGCAGTTGTTGTTCTAGTAGTAACTATAGTTGTTTTTGTAGTAGTAACTATAGTTGTTTTTCTTGTGGTAACTATAGTTGTTGCTGTAGTAGTAACTGCAGCTGTTGTTCTTGTAGTAACTATAATTGTTGTTCTTAAAGTTACTATAGCTGTTGTTGTAGTAGTTACTATAGTTGTTGTTCTTGAAATAACTATAGTTATTGTTCTTGTAGTAACTACAAATGTTTTAGTAGAAACTGCCGCTGTTTTTGCTGTAGTAACTATAGTTGTTGTTCTTGAGGTAACTATAGTTGTTGTTCTTGTAGTAACTATAGTTTTTAATGCTATAGTAACTGCAGATGTTGTTCTTTTAGAAGCTATAGTTGTTGTTCTTGTAGTAACTATAGTTGTTGTTGTAGTAGTATTTATAGTTGTTGTTGTAGTTACTGTATTAACTATAGTTGTTGTGCTTGTAGTAACTAGTTGTTGTTGAAGTAGTAACTGTAGTTGTTGTTGCTGTAGTAACTATAGTTGTTGTTCTTGTAGTAACTATAGTTGTTGTTGTAGTAGTAACTGCAGCTATTGTAGTAGGAACTATCGTATTGTTTTATAGTAACTACAGTTGTTGAAGTAGTAGTAACTATAGTTGTTGTTGTAGTACAAACTGCAGCTGTTGTTGCTGTAGTAAGTTGTTGTTGTTCTTATAGCTATAGTTGTAGTTCTTGTAGTAACTATAGTTATTGTTGTAGAAGTAACTATAGTTGTTGTTCTTGTAGTAACTATAGTTGTTATTCTTGTAGTAACTATAGTTATTGTTGTATTAGTTACTGCCGCTGTTATTCTTGTAGTAACTATAGTTGTTGTTCTTGTAGTAACTATAGTTGCAGTTCTTGTAGTAACTATAGTTGTTATTGTTGAAGTAACTATAGTTGTTGTTATAGTAGCAACTATAGTTGTTGTTCTTGTAGTAACTATAGTTGTTGATCTTGTAGTAACTATAGTTGTTGTTGTAGTAGTAACTATAGTTGTTGTTGTAGTACAAACTGCAGCTGTTGTTGCTGTAGTAAGTTGTTGTTGTTCTTATAGCTATAGTTGTAGTTCTTGTAGTAACTATAGTTATTGTTGTAGAAGTAACTATAGTTGTTGTTCTTGTAGTAACTATAGTTGTTATTCTTGTAGTAACTATAGTTATTGTTGTATTAGTTACTGCCGCTGTTATTCTTGTAGTAACTATAGTTGTTGTTCTTGTAGTAACTATAGTTGCAGTTCTTGTAGTAACTATAGTTGTTATTGTAGAAGTAACTATAGTTGTTGTTGTAGTAGCAACTATAGTTGTTGTTCTTGTAGTAACTATAGTTGTTGATCTTGTAGTAACTACAGTTGTTGTTGTAGTAGTAACTATAGTTGTTGTTGTAGTAGTAACTATAGTGGTTTCTGTAGTAGAAAGTGCAGCTGTTGTTGCTGAAGTAACTTTAGCTGTTGTTCTTGTAGTAACTATTGTTGTTGTTCTTGTAGTAACTTTAGTTGTTGTTGTAGTAGTAACTATTATAGCTGTTGTTCTTGTAGTAACTAAAGTGGTTGTTGTAGTAGTAACTATAATAGCTGTTGTTCTTGTAGTAACTATAGTTGTTGTTCTTGTAGTAACTATAGTTGTTGTTGTAGTAGTAACTATAATAGCTGCTGTTCTTGTAGTAACTGCAGCTGTTGTCCTTGTAGTAACTATAGTTGTTGTTGTAGTAGTAATTATAGTTGTTGTTCTTGTAGTAACTATAGTTGTTGTTCTTGTAGTAACTATAGTTGTTATTGCTGTAGTAACTGCAGCTGTTGTTCTTGTAGTAACTTGATTTGCTGTTCATGTAGTAACTATAGTTGTTGTTCTTGAAGTAACTATAGTTGTTGTTCTTGTAGTAACTATAGATGTTGTTATTGTAGTAACTATAGTTGTTGTTGAAGTACCTATAGCTGTTGCTGTAGTAGTAACTATAGTTGTTTTTAGCAGTAACTATAATTGTTGTTCTTGTTGTAACTCTAGTTGTTGTTGTAGTAGTAACTGCAGCTGTTGTTCTTGTAGAAATTATAGTTGTTGTGTATGAAGTAACTATAGTTGTTGTTGTAGTAGTAACTATAGTTGTTGTTCTTGAAAAAACTATAGTTGTCGTTGTAGTAATAACTATAGTTTTTGTTGTAGTAGAAACTGCAGCTTTTGTTGCTGTTGTTACAATAGTTGTTGTTCTTGTAGTAACTATAAATGTTGTAGTAACTATAGTTGTTGTTCTTGACGTAACTATAGTTGGTGAAGTAGCAACTGCAGCTGTTGTTGCTGTAGTAACTTTAGTTGTTGTTCTTTTAGTTACTATAGTTGTTGTTTTTGTAGTAACTTTAGTTGTTGTTGTAGTAACTGCAGATGTTGTTGCTGAAATAACTATAGTTGTTGTTCTTGTAGTAACTGTAGTTGTTGTTGAAGTAGTAACTTTAGTTGTTGCTGTAGTAATTTCAGCTGTTGTTGCTGGTGTAACTTTAGCTGTTGTTCTTGTAGTAACTATAGTTGTTGTTGTAGTAGTTACTGCAGTTGTTGTTATTGTAGTAACTATAGTTGTTGTTGAAGTAGTAAATGCAGCTGTTGTTCTTGTAGCAATTATAGTTGTTGTTCTTGAAGTAACTAAAGTTGTCGTTGTAGTAGTAACTATAGTTGTTGTTCTTGCAGTAACTATAGTTGTTGTTGCTGTAGTTACTGCAGCTGTTGTTCTTGTAGTAACTATAGTTGTTGTTCTGTTAGTAACAATAGTTGTTGTTGTAGTAGTAACTGTTGTTGCTGTTACTGTAGTAACTATAGTTGTTGTTTTAGTAACTATAGTTGTTGTTGTTGAAGTAGTAAATGCAGCTGTTGTTCTTGTAGTAAAAATAGTTGTTGTTCTTGTAGTAACTATAGTTGTTGTTGTAGTAGTACCTATAGTTGTTGTTCTTGTAGTAACTATAGTTGTTGTTCTTGTAGTTACTATAGTTGTTGCTCCGAACATACCACAGAACAGGTCGACCTGCAGGATCAGTAGTTAAAATGATCCACATATACCACAGAACAGATCGACCTGCAGGATCAGTAGTTAAATGCTCCCAACTTACCATAGAACAGATCTATTTGCAGGATCAGTAGTTAAAATTATCAAAAAATACCAGAGAACTGGTCTACCTGTAAGATCAGTAGTTAAAATGCTGCGAACATACCACAGAACAGGTTGACTTGCAGGATCAGATGCTAAAATGCTCCGAACATACCACAGAACAGGTCTACCTGTAAGATCAATAGTCAAAATGCTCTGAACATACCAGAAAACAGATCGACCTGCACGATTAGAGGTTAAAATGCTGCGAACTTACCACAGAACAGGTCTACCTGTAAGATCAGTTGTTAAAATGCTCCAAACATACCACAGAACAGGTCGACCTGCAGAATAAGAGGTAAAAATGCTCCGAACATACCACAGAATAGGTCAACCTGTAAGATCTGTAGATAAAATGCTCTGAACATACCACATAACAGGTCGACCTGCAGGATCATAGGTTAAAATGCTCCAAATATACCACAGAACAGATCGACCTGCAGGATCAGAGGTTAAAATGCTTCGAACATACCACAAAACAGGTTAAACTGTAAAAAAACAGTAGTTAAAATGCTCCGAACATACAACAGAACAGGTCTACCTGTAAGATCAGTAGTTAAAATGCTAGGAACATACCAAAGAACAGGACGACCTGCAGGATCAGTAGTTAAAATGCTCCGAACATACCATGGAACTGATCTACCTGAACGATCAGAGGTCAAAATGCTCGAAACTTACCACAGAAAAGGTCTACTTGTAAGTTCAGTAGTTAAAATGTTTTGAACATACCACAGAACAGGTCGACCTGTAGGATCAGTAGTTGAAATGCTCCTAACTTACCACAGAACAGGTGTACCTATAAGATTAGTAGTTAAAATGCTCTGAATAAACCACAGAACAGATCGACCTGCACGATCAGAGGTTAAAATGCTGCAAACTTACCAAAGAATAGGTCGACCTGCAGGATCAGAGGTTAAAATGCTTCGAATTTACCACATAATAGGTCGACCTGTAAGATAAGTTGTTAAAATGCTCCGAATATATCAAAGAACAATTCGACCTGCAGGATCAGTAGTGATGATGCATCGAGCTTACCTTAGAACAGGTTTACCTGCAAAATCAGTAGTTAAAATGCTCCAAACATACCAAAAAACAGGTCGATCTGTATGATAAGGGGCTAAAATTTTCCGAACTTCCCACAGAGCAGGTCTACTTGCTAGATCAGTAGTTAAAATGCAACGAACATACCACAGATCAAGTCTTCCTGCAGGATTAGTAGTTAGAATGCTCCAAACATACCACAGAACAGGTCTACCTGTAAGATTAGTAGTAAAAATGCTCCAAACATACCAAAGAACAGGTCGTCCAGCAGAATCAGAAGTTAAAATGCTCAGAACATATCACAGAACAGGTCTACCTACAGGATTAGTAGTTAAAATGCTCCGAACATACCACAGAACAGGTCGACTTGCAGGATCAGAGATTAAACTGCTCCGAACTTACCACAGAACAACTGGTCAACCTGCAGGATCAGTAGTTAAAATGCTCCGAAATTACCACAGAACAGGTCTCCCTGTAAGATCAGTAATTAAAATGCTCTGAACATACCACAGAACAGGACGACCTGCAGGATCAGTAGCTAAAATGCTCCGAACATACCACAGAAAATGTATGCATGTAGTATCCGTAATTTAAATGCTCCGAACTTACCACAGAACAGGTCTACCTTAAACATCAGTAGTTAAAATGCTCTGAAAAAAACTACAGAACAGATCGACCTGCACGATCAGAGGTTAAAATGCTTCAAATTTATCACATAGCAGGTCGACCTGTAACAGCAGTAGTTAAAATGCTCGGAACATACCAAAAAACAATTCGACCTGCAAGATCAGTAGTTAAAATGCTCCAAACACACTAAGAACAGGTCTACCTGCAGGATTAGTAGTTAAAATGCTACAAACATACCACAGAACAGGTCTACCTGTAAGATCAGTAGTTAAAATGCTCCGAAAATACCACAAAACAGGTCGTCCAGCAGGATCAGAGGTTAAATTGCTCCAAACTTACCACAGAACAGGTCTACCTGTAAGATAAGTTGTTAAAATGCTCAGAACATATCACAGAACAGGTCTACCTGCAGGATTAGTAGTTAAAATGCTACGAACACACCGCAAACAGGTCTACCTGTAAGATCAGTCGTTAAAATGCTCAGAACATATCACAGAACAGGTCTACCTGCAGGATTAGTAGTTAAAATGCTACGAACATACCACAGAAAAGGTCTAACTGTAAGGTTTGTTGTTAAAATGTTCCGAACATACCAGAGAACAGATCGACATGCATGATAAGAGGTTAAAATGCTCCGAACTTACCACAGAAATGTCTACATGTAAGATCAGTAGTCAAAATGTTCCGAACATACCACATAACAGGTCGACCTGCAGGATCATAGGTTAAAATGCTCCAAATATACCACAGAACAGATCGACCTGCAGGATCAGAGGTTAAAATGCTTCGAACATACCACAAAACAGGTTAAACTGTAAAAAACCAGTAGTTAAAATGCTCCAAACATACAACAGAACAGGTCTACCTGTAAGATCAGTAGTTAAAATGCTCCAAACATACCACAGAACAGGTCGACCTGCAGGATCAGTAGTTAAAATGCTCCAAACTTACCACAGAGCAGATCTAATTGCAGGATCAGAAGTAGAAATGGTCTGAACATACCAAAGAACAGGTCGACCAGTAGGATCATAAGTTAAAATGCTCCCATTGCACCATAGAAAATTGCAGGATCAGAAGTAGAAATGGTCTGAACATACCAAAGAATAGGTCGACCAGTAGGATCATAAGTTAAAATGCTCCAATTGCACCATAGAAAAGGTCAACATGCAGGATCAGAAGTGAAAATGCTCTGAACTTACCACAGAATAGGTCTACCTGCATTATCAGTAGTAAAAATGCATGAAAAGTACCACAGAACAGGTCAACCTGTAAGATCAGTAGTTAAAATGTTCCTAACATACCACAGAACAGGTCGACCTGCCAGCATCAGAGGTTAAAATGCTCCAAACATACCACAGAACAGGTCGACCTGCAGGATCAGTATTTAAAATGCTCCGAAATTTCAACAGAACAGGTCTCATTGTAAGATCAGTAGTTAAAATGCTAGGAACATACCAAAGAACAGGACGACCTGCAGGATCAGTAGTTAAAATGCTCCGAACATACCATGGAACTGATCTACCTGAACGATCAGAGGTCAAAATGCTCGAAACTTACCACAGAAAAGGTCTACTTGTAAGTTCAGTAGTTAAAATGTTTTGAACATACCACAGAACAGGTCGACCTGTAGGATCAGTGGTTGAAATGCTCCTAACTTACCACAGAACAGGTGTACCTATAAGATTAGTAGTTAAAATGCTCTGAATAAACCACAGAACAGATCGACCTGCACGATCAGAGTTTAAAATGCTGCAAACTTACCAAAGAATAGGTCGACCTGCAGGATCAGAGGTTAAAATGCTTCGAATTTACCACATAATAGGTCGACCTGTAAGATAAGTTGTTAAAATGCTCTGAATATATCAAAGAACAATTCGACCTGCAGGATCAGTAGTGATGATGCATCGAGCTTACCTTAGAACAGGTTTACCTGCAAAATCAGTAGTTAAAATGCTCCAAACATACCAAAAAACAGGTCGATCTGTATGATAAGGGGCTAAAATTTTCCGAACTTCCCACAGAGCAGGTCTACTTGCTAGATCAGTAGTTAAAATGCAACGAACATACCACAGAACAAGTCTTCCTGCAGGATTAGTAGTTAGAATGCTCCAAACATACCACAGAACAGGTCTACCTGTAAGATTAGTAGTAAAAATGCTCCAAACATACCAAAGAACAGGTCGTCCAGCAGAATCAGAAGTTAAAATGCTCAGAACATATCACAGAACTGGTCTACCTACAGGATTAGTAGTTAAAATGCTCCGAACATACCACAGAACAGGTCGACTTGCAGGATCAGAGATTAAACTGCTCCGAACTTACCACAGAACAACTGGTCAACCTGCAGGATCAGTAGTTAAAATGCTCCGAAATTACCACAGAACAGGTCTCCCTGTAAGATCAGTAATTAAAATGCTCTGAACATACCACAGAACAGGACGACCTGCAGGATCAGTAGCTAAAATGCTCCGAACATACCACAGAAAATGTCTGCATGTAGTATCCGTAATTTAAATGCTCCGAACTTACCACAGAACAGGTCTACCTTAAACATCAGTAGTTAAAATGCTCTGAAAAAAAAACTACAGAACAGATCGACCTGCACGATCAGAGGTTAAAATGCTTCAAATTTATCACATAGCAGGTCGACCTGTAACAGCAGTAGTTAAAATGCTCGGAACATACCAAAAAACAATTCGACCTGCAAGATCAGTAGTTAAAATGCTCCAAACATACCACAGAACAGGTCTACCTGCAGGATTAGTAGTTAAAATGCTACAAACATACCACAGAACAGGTCTACCTGTAAGATCAGTAGTTAAAATGCTCCGAAAATACCACAAAACAGGTCGTCCAGCAGGATCAGAGGTTAAATTGCTCCAAACTTACCACAGAACAGGTCTACCTGTAAGATAAGTTGTTAAAATGCTCAGAACATATCACAGAACAGGTCTACCTGCAGGATTAGTAGTTAAAATGCTACGAACACACCGCAAACAGGTCTACCTGTAAGATCAGTCGTTAAAATGCTCAGAACATATCACAGAACAGGTCTACCTGCAGGATTAGTAGTTAAAATGCTACGAACATACCACAGAAAAGGTCTAACTGTAAGGTTTGTTGTTAAAATGTTCCGAACATACCAGAGAACAGATCGACATGCATGATAAGAGGTTAAAATGCTCCGAACTTACCACAGAAATGTCTACATGTAAGATCAGTAGTCAAAATGTTCCGAACATACCACATAACAGGTCGACCTGCAGGATCATAGGTTAAAATGCTCCAAATATACCACAGAACAGAACGACCTGCAGGATCAGAGGTTAAAATGCTTCGAACATACCACAAAACAGGTTAAACTGTAAAAAACCAGTAGTTAAAATGCTCCGAACATACAACAGAACAGGTCTACCTGTAAGATCAGTAGTTAAAATGCTCCAAACATACCACAGAACAGGTCGACCTGCAGGATCAGTAGTTAAAATGCTCCAAACTTACCACAGAGCAGATCTAATTGCAGGATCAGAAGTAGAAATGGTCTGAACATACCAAAGAACAGGTCGACCAGTTGGATCATAAGTTAAAATGCTCCCATTGCACCATAGAAAATTGCAGGATCAGAAGTAGAAATGGTCTGAACATACCAAAGAATAGGTCGACCAGTAGGATCATAAGTTAAAATGCTCCAATTGCACCATAGAAAAGGTCAACATGCAGGATCAGAAGTGAAAATGCTCTGAACTTACCACAGAATAGGTCTACCTGCATTATCAGTAGTAAAAATGCATGAAAAGTACCACAGAACAGGTCAACCTGTAAGATCAGTAGTTAAAATGTTCCTAACATACCACAGAACAGGTCGACCTGCAGCATCAGAGGTTAAAATGCTCCAAACATACCACAGAACAGGTCGACCTGCAGGATCAGTATTTAAAATGCTCCGAAATTTCAACAGAACAGGTCTCATTGTAAGATCAGTAGTTAAAATGCTAGGAACATACCAAAGAACAGGACGACCTGCAGGATCAGTAGTTAAAATGCTTCGAACATACCATGGAACTGATCTACCTGAACGATCAGAGGTCAAAATGCTCGAAACTTACCACAGAAAAGGTCTACTTGTAAGTTCAGTAGTTAAAATGTTTTGAACATACCACAGAACAGGTCGACCTGTAGGATCAGTAGTTGAAATGCTCCTAACTTACCACAGAACAGGTGTACCTATAAGATTAGTAGTTAAAATGCTCTGAATAAACCACAGAACAGATCGACCTGCACGATCAGAGGTTAAAATGCTGCAAACTTACCAAAGAATAGATCGACCTGCAGGATCAGAGGTTAAAATGCTTCGAATTTACCACATAATAGGTCGACCTGTAAGATAAGTTGTTAAAATGCTCCGAATATATCAAAGAACAATTCGACCTGCAGGATCAGTAGTGATGATGCATCGAGCTTACCTTAGAACAGGTTTACCTGCAAAATCAGTAGTTAAAATGCTCCAAACATACCAAAAAACAGGTCGATCTGTATGATAAGGGGCTAAAATTTTCCGAACTTCCCACAGAGCAGGTCTACTTGCTAGATCAGTAGTTAAAATGCAACGAACATACCACAGAACAAGTCTTCCTGCAGGATTAGTAGTTAGAATGCTCCAAACATACCACAGAACAGGTCTACCTGTAAGATTAGTACTAAAAATGCTCCAAACATACCAAAGAACAGGTCGTCCAGCAGAATCAGAAGTTAAAATGCTCAGAACATATCACAGAACAGGTCTACCTACAGGATTAGTAGTTAAAATGCTCCGAACATACCGCAGAACAGGTCTACCTGTAAGATCAGTAGTTAAAATGCTACGAACATACCACAGAACAGGTCGTCCTGCAGGATCAGAGGTTAAAATGCTCCGAACGTACCACAGAACAGGTCTACCTGTACGATCAGAAGTAAAAATGCTCAGAACATACCACTGAACAGGTCTACCTGTAAGATCAGTAGTTAAAATGTTCCGAACATATCACAAAAAAGGTCTACCTGCAGGATCAGTAGTTAAAATGCTCTGAAAATACCACAGAACAGGTCGTCCAACAGGATCCGAGTTAAAATGCTCCGAACTTACAGAACAGGTCTACCTGTAAGATCAGTAGTTAAAATGCTAAGAACATACCACAGAACAGGTCTACCTGTAAGATCAGTAGTAAAAATGCTCCGAACTTACCACAGAACAGGTCTACCTGTAAGATCAGTTGTTGAAATGCTCCGAACATACCACAGAACAGGTCGTCCAGCAGGATACGGGTTAAAATGCTCCGAACTTACAGAACAGGTCTACCTGTAAGATCAATAGTTAAAATGCTCTAAACATACCACAGAACAGGTCTACCTGTAAGATCAGTAGTTAAAATGTTGCGAACATATCACAGAACATGTAGACCTGCAGGATCAGAGGTTAAAATGCTCTGAACTTACAGAACAGGTCTACCTGTTAGATCAGTAGTTAAAATGCTCAAAACATACCACAGAACAGGTCGTCCAGCAGGATCCAGGTTAAAATGCTCCGAACTTACAGAACAGGTCTACCTGCAGGATCAGAGGTTTAAATGCTCCGAACTAACCAAAGAAAATGTCTGCCTTTAAGATCAGTTGTTAAAATGTTCCGAACATACCAAATAACTGGTCGACCTGCAGGATCAGTAGTTAAAATGCTCTGAACTTACCACAGAACAGGTCTACCTGAACGATCAGAGGTTAAAATGCTCTGAACTTACAAGAGAACAGGTCTACCTAAAAGATCAGTAGTTAAAATGCTCCGAACTTACCAAAGAACAGGTCGACTTGCAGGATCAGAGGCTAAAATGCTCCGACTTACCACAGGATAGGTCTACCTGCAGGATAAGTAGTTAAAATGCTCCAAACATATCACAAAAAAAAAACAGGTCGACCTGTAAGATCAGTAGTTAAAATGCTCCGAACATACCACAGAACAGGTCGACTTGCAGGATCAGAGGCTAAAATGCTCCGAACTTACCACAGGATAGGTCTACCTGCAGGATAAGTAGTTAAAATGCTCCGAACATATCACAAAACAAAACAGGTCGACCTGTATGATCAGTAGTTAAAATGCTCCGAACATACCACAGAACAGGTCGACTTGCGGGATCAGAGGCTAAAATGCTCTGAACTTACCACAGGTTAGGTCTACCTGCAGGATAAGTAGTTAAAATGCTCCGAACATATCACAAAACAGGTCTACCTGTAAGATAAGTAGTTGAAATGCTCAGAAAAAAAACACAGAACAGGTCGACATGCAGAATCAGAAGTTAAAATGCTCAAAACACACCACAGAACATGTCTATCTTTAAGATCAGTAGTTAAAATGCTCGGAACATACCACAGAATAAGTCGACCTGCAGGATCTGTAATTAAAACGCTCCGAACCTACCACAGAAAAGGTCTACATGTAAGAACAATAATTAAAATGCTCATAACATACCAAAGAACAGGTCGACCTGCAGGATCAGTAGTTAAATGCTCCGAACTTACCACAGAACAGGTCTATTTGCAGGATCAGTAGTTAAAATGCTCCAAACATACCACAGAACAGGTCGACCTGCAGGATCAGTAAAAAGAATGCTCAGATTTTACCACAGAACAGGTCGACTTGCAGGATCAGAGGTTCAAATGCTCCAAACATACCACAGCACAAGTCGACCTGCAGGATCAAGGGTTAAAATGCTCCGAACTTACCACAGAACAGGTCTACCTGTAAGATCAGTAAGTAAAATGCTCCAAACATACCACAGAATAGGTAGACCTCTAGGATCAGAGGTTAAAATGCTCGGAACATACCACAGAACAGGTCGACATGCAGAATCAGAGGTTAAAATGCCCTAAACATACCACAGAACAGGTCTACCTGTAAGATCAGTAGTTGAAATGCTCCGAATATACCACAAAATGGGTCGACCTGCAGGATGAGAGGTTTAAATGCTCCTAACTTACCACGGAACAGGTCTACCTGTAAGATCAGCAGTAAAAATGCTCAGAGCATACCACAGAGCAGGTCGACCTGCAGGATCAGTAGTTCAAATGCTTAGAACATACCAAAGAACAGGTTGAACTGACGGATCAGAAGTTAAAATGCTCAGAACATACCACTGTAAGATCAGTAGTTAAAATGCTCGGAACATACCACAGAACAGGTCGACCTGCAGGATCAGTAGTTAAAATGCTCGGAACAAGTTACATGACAGGCGGGGCTGTGTGATCATCTGTTAAAATGTTCAGAACAAGCTATATAACAGGCGGGGCTGCTTTACCAACTGTTAAATGCACGGGACAAGTTACATAACAGGCGGGGCGCATGATCATCTGTTAAAATGTTCGGAACAAGTTACTTAACACTCCAGGCTGCGTGATCATCTGTTCAAATGTTCAGAACAGGTAACATAACAGGCGGGGCTGCATGATCATCTGTTAAAATGCACGGAACTAGTTACATAACAGGCCAGGCTGCATGATCATCTGTTTAAATGTTTGGAACAAGTTACATAACAGGCAGGACAGGCCAGGCTGCGTGATCATCTCTTAAGATGCACGGAATGAGTAACATAACTGGCGGGGCTGCGTGATCATCTGTTAAAATACACAGAACAAGTTACATAACAGGCGGGGCTGCGTGATCATCTATTAAAATGTTCGGAACAAGTTACTAAACGGGCCAGGCTGCGTGATCATCTGTTAAAATGCACGGAACAAGTTACATAACAGGCGGGGCTGCATGATCATCTGTTAAAATGGACGGAACAAGTTACATAACAGGCGGAGTTGCGTGATCATCTGTTGAATATTCAGAACAAGATACTTAACAGGCCAGGCTGCGTGATCATCTGTTAAAATGTTCGGAACAAGTTACATAATAGGCCGGGCTGCGTGATCATCTGTTAAAATATTCGGTAAAAGTTACATAACAGGCCAGGCTGCGTGATCATCTGTTAAAATGTTCGGAACAAGTTACATAACAGGCCGAGCTGCGTGATAACCTTTAAAATGCACTAACAAGTTACATAACAGGCGGGGCTTCGTGATCAGCTGTTAAAATGCCCGGAACAAGTTACATAACAGGCAGGGCTGAGTGATCCGCTGTTAAAATGTTCAGGACAAGTTACTTAACAGGCCGGGCTGCGTGATTATCTGTTAAAATGCACGGAACAAGTTACATAACAGGCCGGGCTGCGTGATCATCTGTTATAATGGTCGGAACAAGTTATATAACAACAGGGGCTGCGCGATCATCTGTTAAAGTGCACAGAACAAGTTACATAACAGGCGGGGCTGAGTGGATACTGTTAAAATACAAGGAACAAGTTACATAACAGGCAGGTCTGCGTGATCATCTGTAAAAACGTTCGGAACAAGCTATATAACAGGCGGGGCTGCGTGATTATCTGTTAAAATGCACGTAACAAGTTACATAATAGGCGGGCTGCATAATCATCTGTTATAATGTAAGGAACAAGGTTTATAACAGGCCAGGCTGCGTGATCATCTATTAAACTGTTCGGAACAAGTTACTTTACGAGCCAGGCTGCGTATTCATCTGTTAAAACGCACAGAACAAGTTACAAAATGGGCCGGGTGGAATAATCATCTGTTAAAATGGACGGAACAAGTTACATAACAGGCGGGGCTGTGTGATCATCTGTTAAAATGTTCAGAACAAGATACTTAACAGGCCAGGCTGCGTGATCATCAGTTAATTGCTCGGAAAAATTTTTTAACAGGCCAGGCTGCGTGATCATCTGTTTAAATGTTCGAAACAAGTTACATAAAAGGTGGGACTGAGTGATCATCTATTAAAATGTTCGGAACAAGTTACTTAACGGGCCAGGCTGCGTGATCATCTGTTAAAATGCACGGAACAAGTTACATAACAGGCGGGGCTGCATGATCATCTGTTAAAATGGACAGAACAAGTTACAATAACAGGCAAGCTGCGTGATCATCTGTTAAAATGTTCAGAAGAAGATACTATACAGGCCAGGCAGCGTGATCATCTGTAAAAATGGTCGGAACAAGTTATATAACAGACGGGCACCGTGATCATCTGTTAAAATGTTAGAAACAAGTTATTTTACAGGCCAGGCTGCGTGATCATCTATTAAAATGTTCAGAACAAGTTACTTAACGGGCCAGGCTGCGTGATCATCTGTTAAAATGCACGGAACAAGTTACATAACAGGCGAGGCTGCATGATCATCTGTTAAAATTGACGGAACAAGTAACATAACAGGCGGCGCTGCGTGATCATCTGTTAAAATGTTCAGAACAAGATACTTAACAGGCCAGGCTGCGTGATCATCTATTAAAATGCTCGAAAAAAAGTTACATAACAGGCCAGGCTGCGTGATCCTCTGTTAAAATGTTCGGAACAAGTTACATAACACGCCGGGCTGCGTGATCAGCTGTTAAAATGCACAGAACAAGTTACATAACAGGCGGGGCTGAGTGATCCGCTGTTAAAATGTTCGGAACAAGTTACATAACAGGCCAGGCTGCGTGATCATCTGTTAAGATGTTCGGAACAAGTTAAATAACAGGCCGGGCTGTGCGATCATCTGTTAAAGTGTACAGAACAAGTTACATTACAGGCGGGGCTGCGTGATCATCTGTTAAAATGTTCGGAACAAGTTACTTAACAGGCGGGCCTGCGTGATCATTTCTTAAAATGCATGGAACAAGTTACATAACAGGCGGGGCTGCGTGATCATCTGTAAAAATGTGAGTAACAATTTTTTTAACAGGCCAGGCTGCAATCATCTGTTAAAATGTTTGGAACAAGTTACATAACAGGCGGGACTGCGTGATCATCTGCTATAATGCTCGGAAAAAGTTACATAATAGGCCAGGCTGCGTGATCATATGTTAAAATGCTCAGAACAAGTTACATCTAAGCCGGGCTGCATGATCATCTTTTAAAATGTTTGGAAGAAATTACATAACAGGCGGGGCTGCGTGATCAGCTGTTAAAATGCACGGAACAAGTTACCTAACAGGCGGGGCTGAGTGATCATCTGTGAAAATGTTCGGAACAAGTTACATAACAGGCCAGGCTGCGTGATCATCTTTTAAGATGCACGGAACGAGTAACATAACTGGCGGGGCTGCGTGATCATCTGTTAAAATGCACGGAACAAGTTACATAACAGGCGGGGCTGCATGATCATCTGTTAAACTGGACAGAACAAGTTACAATAACAGGCAAGCTGCGTGATCATCTGTTAAAATGTTCAGAAGAAGATACTATACAGGCCAGGCAGCGTGATCATCTGTTAAAATGGTCGGAACAAGTTATATAACAGGCGGGCACCGTGATCATCTGTTAAAATGTTAGAAACAAGTTATTTTACAGGCCAGGCTGCGTGATCATCTATTAAAATGTTCAGAACAAGTTACTTAACGGGCCAGGCTGCATGATCATCTGTTAAAATATGACGGAACAAGTAACATAACAGGCGGCGCTGCGTGATCATCTGTTAAAATGTTCAGAACAAGATACTTAACAGGCCAGGCTGCGTGATCATCTATTAAAATGCTCGAAAAAAGTTACATAACAGGGCAGGCAATGTGATCCTCTGTTAAAATGTTCGGAACAAGTTACATAACAGGCCGGGCTGCGTGATCAGCTGTTAAAATGCACAGAACAAGTTACATAACAGGCGGGGCTGAGTGATCCGCTGTTAAAATGTTCGGAACAAGTTACATAACAGGCCAGGCTGCGTGATCATCTGTTAAGATGTTCGGAACAAGTTAAATAAACAGGCCGGGCTGTGCGATCATCTGTTAAAGTGTACAGAACAAGTTACATTACAGGCGGGGCTGCGTGATCATCTGTTAAAATGTTCAGAACAAGTTACTTAACAGGCGGGCCTGCGTGATCATTTCTTAAATGCACGGAACAAGTTACATAACAGGCGGGGCTGCGTGATCATCTGTAAAAATGTTAGTAACAATTTTTTTAACAGGCCAGGCTGCAATCATCTGTTAAAATGTTCGGAACAAGTTACATAACAGGCGGGGCTGAGTGATCATCTGTTAAAATGCACGAAACATGTTACATAACAGGCCAGGCTGCGTGATCATATGTTAAAATGCTCAGAACAAGTTACATCTAAGCCGGGCTGCATGATCATCTTTTAAAATGTTTGGAAGAAATTACATAACAGGCGGGGCTGCGTGATCAGCTGTTAAAATGCACGGAACAAGTTACCTAACAGGCGGGGCTGAGTGATCATCTGTGAAAATGTTCGGAACAAGTTACATAACAGGCCAGGCTGCGTGATCATCTGTTAAAATGTTCGGAACAAGTTAAATAACAGGCCTGGCTGCGTGATCATCTGTTAAAATGCACGGAACAGAACAAGTAACATAACAGGCGGGGCTGCGTGATCATCTATTAAAATGGTCTGAAAAAGTTACTTAACAGGCGAGCTGCGCGATCATCTGTCAAAGTGCACAGAACAAGTTACATAACAGGCGGGGCTGCGTGAACATCTGTTAAAATGCTCGGAACAAGTTACATAACAGGCAGGGCTGCGTGATCATCTGTTAAAATGCATGGAACAAGTTACATAAACAGGCGGGGATGCGTGATCATCTGTTAAAATGTTATGAACAAGTTATTTAACAGGCCAGGCTGCGTGATCATCTGTTAAAATGTTCGGAACAAGTTACATAACAGGCGGGGCTGCGTGATAACGGAACAAGTTGCATAAAAGGCGGGGCTGCGTGATCAGCTGTTAAAATGTTCGAAATAAGTTACACAACGGGCTGAGTTTTGTGGTCATCTTTTAAAATGTTCGGAATAAGTTACACAACAGGCCTGGCTGCGTGATCATCTTTTAAAATGCTCGGAATAAGTTACATAACAGGCCGGGCTGCGTTATCAGCTGTTAAAATATAACGGAACAAGTTACATAACAGGCGGGGCTGCGTGATCATCTGTTAAAATGTTCGAAACAAGTAACATAACAGACTGGGCAGCGTGATCATCTGTTAAAATGATCGGAATAAGTTACCCACATTATGATCGCGTCTACCCGGCCTGTCTGCTGAGCCAACTCTGTCTCCATCGGCTGGGAAGACCCAGAGCAAAAGCCAGCCGATGCTTACCCCATTTCCAAGCAAAACATGATAGTGCACGCCGGCAAGCCCACCCCCCCCCCCCCCCCCCCCGCCCGCCTGCCAGCCTGGCAACTCTGACTCCTCTGGTCGGAGAGGACCACGGTTGAACACCAGCCAAAAATTACCCCATTCCCAGGGGAAACATGACCGCGCCCGCCAGCCCGCCACCCGCCTGCCAGCGAGACCCCGGGCGAACACCAGCTGCAGTTTAACGGATCACCCGGACGAATCATGATCATGTCAACCTGGTTTGCCTGCCTCTGACACATTGGCCTGCGAGACCTCGGGCAAAAGCTAGCCAATATTTGTCTGCTTAGGCTGAGAAACTCTTGCGAGGCACAGGTGGGCACCCTCGAGCTTTACAACAACAACAACAACAACAACAACAACAAAGGAGCCGTTGTGGTGTAGTGGATAAACCGCTTGCCTTGTAAACCAGGGGTCGCAGGTTCGATCCACGGCTTCACCAGTCTGTCGGATGAGACTTTAAGCCGTGGCCCCGTCTCCATATGACCTTAGCTGTTGGTGGGACGTTAAACACAAACACAACAACAACAACAATTATCTGAATCTCGCGGATTACCTCCACGGACAAGCCATTGTATAACTATTACATAACCGCCTGATGAGAGGAAATTGCTGTCGGAAATGTTAATTTCACCAAATTTATTTTTATTTTTAAAACCCTAGAAAACTGTGATAGAATATTGACACAAAATGATGTAAATTTCAAATTTTAGCTGTTTCACAGAAAATTGGCGACTGCAGTAAACACTGACCAGGCTGCACGTGTACATTAAAGCCTGGTCAGAAATTAAACTTGACAGCATGATCAAACGGCTATGTCTGCCTGCTTGGGCAATTACTCCTTCGCAAGACCCTGGGCAAAAGCCACTCAAAGTTTACCGATTTTCCAAGTGAAACATGATCGCGTCCGCTAGCCCGCCCATTTGCCCACCCGACAACTCTGACCCCTCCCGACGGGGAGACCCCGGGCGAACGCCAGTCGAATTTAACCCAATTACTGGGCGAAACATCGTTGTTTTAAACATTTTAAAACAACCGGGGACATGGTTATACCATGGGTTGTCCACCTGTACGTGGAGATAATCCACGAGCATTAGCGAGTGGATTATCTTACGTACAGGTGGACAAACATGGTATAACTATTTTATACCACCTACATCAGTGTAAACCTTGCACATCACGAGCTATTTCGTGCTAAAGTTGGTAAGGGTGGTATAAGAGTGCGTATCGAAAAAATAGTTTTCTTATTTCCCAACCAAAACATATATGATGTGCTCAATGAGACGGTTCTTTTGAGCACCCAACCCAAAACATATGTTAAAACTGATGGGTAAGAAAATATTTACAATTTTATGCTCCAAAATTTTGTTTCTCTAACCCTGTGCTAGGCAAGAGTTAAAGTGACGGATCATGCTTTTTTTTTTTAAATGAGCCGTTACACGTGATTTCCAACAATGTGGCATTTCGACACGTGTAGACTGAGACTAGCCAAAGCAAAAGCCGGCCGATGTTTATCCTTTTCCCCAGCAAAACATGATAGTGCGGCCGCTCCCGGGAGTTTGAGGAGGTGGGAGAGGTAGGGTAGGAAGAGGGAGATGGAGGGAGGGGAGGGAGATGGAAAGGAAGGGAGGGAGAGAGAGGGGAGGGAGAGGGAGGGAGAGAAAGGCAATAAGAGAGAGAGGGGGGATAGGGAGGTAGAGAAAGGCAGAGACAGAGAGGGGAGTAAGAGGGAGAGTTTAAGGGAGAGAGAGGTAGATGGAGAGGAAAGGGGAGAGGAAGGGAGAGAAAGGCATAGAGATAGGGAGAGAGATGGAGAGAAAGGCAGAGAGAAAGAGGGAGTGAGAGGGAGAGTTTGAGGGAGGGAGAGTTTGAGGGAGGGAGAGGAAGACGGAGAGGAAGGGGAAGAGAGAGGTAGGGAAAAGGGAGGGAGGGGATAGATGTATTAGGAGAGAGGGAGTTGGTTGATGGAGTGAGATGGAGAGGGATGAGAGGGAGGGATGAAGCTGGAGATGGAGGCATGAGGGATGGGGAGGGAGAGGGAGGGATGAAGCTGGAGATGGAGGCATAGGGAGGGGATGGATAGGAAGGTTCGTTCCTGTGACGTTTGGCGAAATTACACGTTGTTGCAAGCAAATTAGCGACTGAGACACTGAGGGACGGACGAGAGAGGGGGAAGGGAGAGGAAGATGGAGAGAGAGGAAGGAAGGGATTGAGAGAGAGAGAGAGAGAGAGAGAGAGGGGGGAGAGGGTGAGGGGAGAGAAGGGGGAGTGGAGGGAGAGGAAGGATAGTTCCTGTAAATTTTGTCGAAATTCTACGTTGCAAGCAAAATGTCGACTGAGACACAAAGGGCCAAACGAGAGAGAGGAAGGGGATTGAGGGGGAGGGAGGGTGAGGAAGAGGGAGGGACGGAGAGGGAAAATGAGATAGAGGAAGAGAGAGGGGTGGGGAGAAGGAGAAAGGGCTGGTAGGGGAGGGAGGGGGAAAAGGAGGGAGAGGGGGTGAGAGGGAGAGATATAGTGGGATGAGAGACAGAGGGAGAGAGACAGAGGGGAGAGAGACAGAGGGAGAGGAAGAGGAGGAGAGGGAGGGAGTGGGAGAGAGAGAGAGAGAGAGAGAGGGAGTGGAGAGGAAGAGGAACTGGGAGATGGAGGAAGGGATGGAAGGGGGAGGGGAGAGGGAGTGAGAGGGGGAGGGGGAGAGAGACAGAGGGAGAGAGATAGAGAGGTGAGAGACAGAGGGAGAGAAACAGAGGGGAGAGAGAGACAGAGGGAGAGGAAGAGGGAGAGAAATGGGGGAGAGAAAGAGATACAGAAGGAATGAAAGAGAGGGAGTGGAGAGGAAGAGGAACTGGGAGACAGAGGAAGGGAGGAAGGTGGAGAGGGAAAGAGAGGGAGGTGAGGGAGAGAGACAGAGGGAGAGAGATAGAGGGAGTGGAGAGGAAGAGGAACTGGGAGACAGAGGAAGCGATGAAAGGTGGAGGGAGGGGTAGAGGGAGAGATAGAGGGGGAGAGGGAGATAGACAGTGGAGAGAGATAGAGGGGAGAGAGAGAGGGAGTGAAGAGGAACCGGGGGAGCAGAGGAAGTGATGGAGGGGAGGGAGAAAGGGGGAGATGGAGAGACACAGAGGTAGAGAGATAGAGGGGAGAGAGAGACGGAGGGAGAGAGAGAGAGGGAGTGGAGAGGAAGAGGAACCTGGAGACAGGGGAAGAGATGGAAGGGGAGGGAGGGGGAGAGTGAGATAGGGAGAGAGCTAGAGGGAGTGGAGGGGAAGAGGAACCGGGAGACGGAGGAAGGGATGGAAGGGGAGGGAGGGGAGAGGGAGATAGAGGGGGGAGAGAAAGAGAGACAGAGGGAGGGAGAGAGGGGTGGAGAGGAAGAGGAAGGGTGAGAAGGAGGAAGGGATAGAAGGGAGAGAGGGGAGAGAGAGATAGAGGGGAGAGAAGGAGATAGATAGAGGGGGAGAGGGAGAGAGGGAGTGGAGAGGAAGAGGAAGGGGGAGACGGAGGAAGTGATAGAAGGGGAGAGAGGGGGAGAGGTGGAGGAAGGGGGAGAAAGAGAGACAGAGGGAGAGAGATCTAGGGAGTGGAGAGGAAGAGGAACTGGGAGACAGAGGAAGGGATGAAAGAGGAAGGGCGGAGAAAAGAGGGAGTGAGAGACGGGGAGAGGGAAAGAGATTGAGCGAGTGGAGAGGAAAAGGAACTGGAAGACAGAGGAAGGGATGAAAGGGGAGGGAGGGGGAGAGGGAGAGGGAGAGAGGGGGGAAAGGGAGACAGACAGGGGAGAGAGAAAGAGGTGAGAGAGATGGAGGGAGAGAGAAGGACCTGGAGACAGAGGAAGGGATGGAAGGGAGGGAGGGGGAGAGGGAGAGAGAGAGGGAGATAGGGAGAGAGGTAGAGGGAGTGGAGAGGAAGAGGAACCGGGAGACAGAGAAAGGGATGGAAGGGTAGGGAGGGGTGAGGGAGGGAGTGGGGGTTAGAGGGAGAGAGAAGGGGGAGAAAGAAAGAGGGGTGAGAGACAGAGGGTAGGATGGAAGGGGAGGGAGGGGAGAGGGAGTGAGAGGGGAAGAAAGAGAGACAGAGGGAGAGAGATAGAGGGGTGAGAGACAGAGGGAGAGGAACATAGGGGAGAGAGACGGAGGAATCCTCCCCCCCCTCTCATACTCTCTCCCAGCTTGAGGCTTGTGCCGCTCCCTTCAAGGCTTCAGTTTTCAGTGCCCTTCCCCCCCCCCCCCATAAACAAACACTGTGATTGTATCGATTCCTGAAACACAGATTGGACCTGGTTGGATCAATAAACAAGCATGAGAAACCCTGGTGACCGCCATATTGTACCACGTTTTGGCCCCTGCAGGTTGGCACCCTACAAGGGATGAAAATTTCATTGAAAAAATATTAAAATACAATGTCCGTTTTTCTAAGCCACAACAGTAAACTAAATCAACAAAAGCAGTGAGATGTTTTGTTTGAGATGTCACTCACTGAATTGTAATTACAGCAAATCATGCAAGTTTCATGCTGAAAGCACACCTATAATGGAAACTTTCTATGAAGTCTATTTTAGTAACGAATATTGAATGGGAAAAACCCCACAGCCCATGCGACATGCAGTTATATTGACTGGGCGGATATGCATCTGTGCCAATCAGAAGATGTTTATTTATAGATTATATAATGCTTATTATTGACCAAT